>JAQQAF010000003.1:49834940-51104510 GCA_029747655.1 Ensete ventricosum
AAGCGAATATTATCTTTCATGTATCATAATGTATTTAGTTTCTTAAGAATTAATCTTAATATGGTAACATCACTTAATGAATAAACCCTATGTTTATTCTTGATTCATACAAATATATTTACTCAAATTAATATGCACACGAATATGAGAATATCATAATATATAATAGTTTCAATACAATTACAAAGTAGAACTAAGTCCCATTTTTTTTACATGATCCTTGAATTTCAGAGGTGGCATGTCTTTAGTCAAATGATCAGCAATCATCAATTTAATGCTAATATGCTCAATAAGTACTTTCTTTTCTTTTACGCATTCTCTTATGGCTAAATACTTAATGTCAATATATTTATTTTGACTTCTACTTTTATTATTCTTAGGCATAAAGACAGTAGCAAAATTGACTTCTACTTTTATTGTTCTTAGGCATAAAGACAGCAGTAGAATTGTCGTAGAAAATATATAATAGCCTAGAAATAGAATCCATTATTCTAAGCCCAGAAATAAAACTTTTAAACTATACACCATATGAAATAGTCTCAAAACATGAGACAAACTCAGCTTACATGGTATAAGTAGCAGTCAAAGTCTGTTTGACACTTCTCTAAGAAATAGCTCCACCAGCCATTATGAAAATGTATCCTGATGTGATTAATGAGAATCAACACAACTAACAAAGCTTGAATCTGAGTTGTCGATCATATCAAGATTATTTGTATGTCTATAAATAAGCATGTAATCTTTGGTTACTTGAAGATACGTCATCACCTTCTTTGAAGCTCTCTCTAGTGGTTCATACCTAGATTACTCTGATATCGCCCGAGCATCCCCAAAGTAAATGCTATATCAGGTCTAGTACAGACCTGAGCATACATAAGACTTCCTACGACATAAGCATATGTTATATTTTTCATTGATTCCCTCTCAAGGTCATTTTCGAGCATTAGTTCAAATTGAACCTGTCACCTTTTATAATGGGAGTAACACTTGGTGAACGATTCTTCATCCGAAATCTTTCTAGAAGCTTATTGATATATGTTACTTGTGATAGACCTAAAACACCTCGAGGTCTATCTCTATGGATCTTAATACCAATGACATAAGATATTTCACCCATATCCTTCATGTCAAATTTTTTAGAAATGAATTGTTTCACCTTAAGCAGTAAATCCTTATCGTTGGTTGCAAGCAAAATATCACTTACGTATAAAATAAGAAAACATATTTTACTCTCACTGACCTTCTAGTATATGCATTGATCCATGAGGTTTCCAACAAATCTGAATGAAGAAATCAATTCATGGAATCTAAAATACCATTGATGGGAGGCTTATTTTAAAATGTATATAGATTTCCTAAGCTTACAAACCAAGTACTCACCAACACTAGAGGATAAACCTTCATATTGTTTCATATAAACTTCCTCCTCTAAATCTCCATTAAGAAATATTATTTTCACATCAATTTGTTACAACTCAAGGTCAAAATGAGCAACTAATGTCAAAATAGTACGAAGAGAATCTTTTTTGATACAGGAGAAAATGTCTCCGCATAATTGATTTCCTCTTTTTGAGTATATTCCTTCGTAACAAGTCTTGTCTTGTATCTCTCAATGTTGCTAAATGAATCTTTCTTGGTCTTAAAGACCCATTTACAGCCAATGGCCTTTGCCCCATTAAGCAACTCTACAAGATCCCAGACTTCATTGCTCTTCATGAAATTCATCTCCTCCTTTATGGAATTCATCTCCTCCTTCATGGCATTATACCATAAGTTTGACTCTTTACAACTTATGTCTTGTGAAATTTTCAGCTCCGATATTATAGTCAGATTCTTGTAGATATACAACATAATCACTAGGAATTGCTGATCTTTTATTTCTAATAGATCTTCTTAATGTTGTACCAATGTCTCCCTAGGAAACTCATGGTTCAACTTGTTGTTTAGGAGCTTGTTGTAATTTCTGAATTGTTTGATCTATTAGAATACTATTAGCAACTTGTGGAATTTGTATGATTGGTTGTTCAGCACTAGTTTAAACTTAAGGAGTGCTATGAACTATAACCAATCTATCATTTGATGTGGAAGGTTGAGTTCGTATATGATCATATACAAAAACTATTTTCTTGAACTGATCACTCCCACTAATCATGTCATCCTGAAGAAACTTAGCGTTCTTGATTCCACAATCCTAGTTGTGTGAGATGGACAATAAAACATAACATTTAGACTTTTCTACATATGCAATAAAATATCCACTAATAGTCCTTGGGTCTAGTTTCTTCTCGTGTGGATTATATATCATGATCTTAGACGAACATCCCCAAGTACATATATGTTGCAAACTCGATTTCCAACCTTTCCATAAATCAAACGATGTCTTCGAGATAGCCTTGATTGGAACTCGGTTTAATATATACACAGTCATCTTTAGTGCTTCAGTCCATAATAGTTTAGGAAGATTTGAGTTGCTAAGCATACTCCGCACCATGTCTAAGAAGATTTGAGAACCAGACATAGTGTATTGGGCAACAATCTATGTTCTTGAATATACTTGGCAAAAGGACCAGGTATTTGTCCATTCTCAATATATCTATCATAATATTCTCCACCTCTATCTGATCTCACAATTTTAATTTGTTTGTCATATTAGTTCTTAACATCAGCCTTAAAGACTTTGAAGGCATCTAATGCTTCATTTTTTTTATGAAGCAAATAGATATACATATATCGTGAGTAATCATCTGTAAAGGATATGAAGTATTTCTGACCATGTGTGTCCATGTCTCGATAACATATATCAGTATGAATGATTTCTAATATATCTGAACTCCTATTAGAATCTTTCTTGGACTTGTTGGTCTGCTTTCCCTTAATACAGTCCACATAAGTTTTAAAGTCAGAAAAATCAAGAATACTAAGTACCTCATCATTAACTAGCTCTTAATTCTCTCTATGGAGATATATCATAATCTTTGATGCCATAAGATAGAGGAGTCTTCATTAATATTAAACTTTTTGTGTATTAAACTATGAGTATCTTTATTTTGTAAAAGAATTTAAAAAAGATCATCAGACAAAATACTATTCCCAACACAATCAGATTTATATAATAAACTGACAATCAGATTTATATAATAAACTAAATGATGTGTCCTAAAAATGAAAGGAATATTCAAATGGTATGAGTCTGAAAATAAAAATCAATTTCCGTGAGAAACTTGGCAATAAAATATCATTTTTAATTCTAAAAAAAAGTCACTACTCAAGGTTAAAATGATTTGAACCCGATTTGTACCATTAATTGACCAATCCCTTGACCAACTAATTGAGCTTGACCTGAACTCAATCACATCCCATAGTGGACCTAGTTGCCAATTTGAGCTGATTTGGATTCCTTCCAAATCACACTCATTTAGGACTAAAACTTAACCTACAACTTAAATATTACAATTAATACATGACCCCCAAGCCTATGACCTTACTCCCGTAATCTGGCAACCTCCGGCATTCCAAGCGGTGAGTCTCATGGTCTTACTCAGGCGATCTCCCGGCGTGTTCCTAGTGAGCTTCCCGATCCTTTCGACGAATCTCCTAGCGAACTCCCGACAAGCTCCCACCGCATCGTCCAATCCTTGGCCTGATGCATAAGCTTGATCTTAGGTCCATGTCTGATCTATAACACCTTTTCTCCGTCGTGGTTAAACCTATACGATGTTAACTATGACTTAATTAGTTACAATCAATCATAGCCATAAGTCCACCTTAAGACCTTCCCAACTCCCGGCAAGTCTTTCGGCTACCCCCGATAATCTTTCGATGAGTCTCAATCTTCTTCCGGTGAACTCCCTTGTGCTATCCTAGCAAGCTCCTGATACCCTCGGCGAGCTCCCGATGCACTCCTGACGAGTTCCCAACTGCATCGTCCGAACCCCGTCCCGATGCCTGGACTTGACTTTGGTCAAACTTCTGATTGTAATATTCTCTCTGTTGTAGTTAATCCTACATCAATCAACTCTAACAACACATGTTAGATCAATAACCCATCAATTAATTTTATCATCAAAATCCGAGATTCAATAATCTTCCCTTTTTTTATGATGACAATCAATTGATGACAGGAGTTAATCCTAACTCCCCCTAAATCTATGCCACTTAAATTTGAGAGAATCACACACTCTTAAATTTCAAGTATTTTTAAGCAATCAATGTTCCAAGCAAATTTCAACATAAATTTATATCAAGTCATCTAATCATCAGTTTCAAAAAGACTATGCATTCATATCCAAGATATCCAAGTATATCATCAATATCATGTGTCATCAACGTAATCATTAATATCATATGTCATCAATGTATATCATCAATATTATGTATCATCAATGTATATCATCATGTGTCATCAATATATATTTCTCCCCCTTTGTCATCAACAAAAAGGTGAAATATAGGGCTAAGGATTTTAAGACATATGAGTTTTTGTTCTCCCTTTTTAAGATACGATATGAGTCATAAAGAATTTTTTTACTCTTGAAAAGAAGGAAATAAAAACTAGGGAGGATTTGTAAAATATTATTAAATATAGCTCTCAATTTTGTAGAAGTGAATTTCAAAAGTGAGCTCAAAACTCCAAGATATTCAAGGAGATTCAAAAATTGATCTACTCATGCATTTAAAATCATCTCATATAATTTAAAGCATAGCAAATAAATCATTATCTTTATATAGATTTTTAAAATCATCATTACATATATGATCATTATGCATTATTTCATTTCATCACACATTCTCCGCCTTTGTCATTAACAAAAGGAGAAGTGTAATTAGCAAGTTTTTGATATATGAAAGCTTAGAAATTTAACAAATTTTTCATTACTTTAGAACATGCAAGCTAGTGAATTCTTTCTTCTCTTTTAAAAAGTGCAAGCCAGCAAATTTTCAAATTAGCAATTTTATATCATACAATGTTCAAATTGTAATGTTCAAATTAGCAATTTTATATCATACAAGCTAACAAGTTTTGCTCCCCCTTTATCATTGTCAAAAAGAAGGGATGCTTTACAATAGTGCAAAACTTTTCTCATTACATTATTTTTTAAATCATCACATGAAATATATCAAGAAAAATTAACATGGTGATGAGATATATAATTCATGAAGATAAATTATGAATATTAAGAGACAAATCATATGAGAAACAAATAAAATCTCTTGATTCATGCATAAGAAATTGTCAAGATTTTGATTTATAAAAGATTTCAAGTTATAATTCCGAGGAATCAAAATCATGATATAGATAAGTAAAAAACTCATTCAATTTCAAAATCATCAAAAATAATTTCAAAATATCTAAAATAAAATTAATAGACTTATTGGTTTCTTGAAATGCTAGTTATTTCATTTCTCCCCTTTGTGTGAACAAGAATGTAGAATCAAGGTAGAGAAGTGAAAAACAACATATCACAAAAATACTCAATTTTATAGATGTAAATTTTATAAATGTGAATTTTGAAATCCAAGCAAAAAATCAATAGCTACCCATACAATTTAATTCATCTTATGTAAATTTCAAGCAAGGTATCAAATTAATCAAGCATTTTATTTAATTTTTAAGTTATCAAATTCATGAGTTATAAAATAAATCATGTCAAGAAGGATATTAATATCGAAAACACTCATGAATACCAAAAGATATAATTTAATTTAATAAATCTCCTCTTAGATAATAAAAAATTTTAAGAGATCAATTAATTTATGAAAATTGTCAAGTTACAAGTATGATTTTGCAAAATGAGATATAGAAATATATGATCTCAACTTATTTATCTGATTTCAAATCATCAAGATCATTGTTTAGATTTACGTTGTAGTTCCAAATAGATAAACTTATGATTCATTTATAAACTTATTAAAACGAACTTGATTTATGTAAAGATTTCAAGTTACAATTTTTCAACTTGTCAAGATCATGATAAAATCATCAAAAATATCAATAACGTTGGATAGATTCATCAATTTCTATTTAAAACAAATTCATTTGAAAACTTATCCAAAATCATCATAAAAAATCGCTTTTCGAAAAATTCAATGAAGGCATCATAGATTGCTTTTTAATAGCTGAAGTCCTCTAATCCATTTTTATAGTTTAAGAGATTCAACAATTATAGTATTATTTTATCTCTTGTTGAAGGATTAATATGATAAAAATTCTTTCAAGAATAATTGTCCTTCTTTTGAAATTTATTTCAAGAACGCAATGTCATTTAAAGTCAAAAATGAAATTTCATCAAAATCATTGTAATAAAATATTTTCAAACAAAAGCTTTGATTTATTTCAACTCTAATGATTTTTAGACTTAGTGTAGTGAGTTATCATACTCATTTCATTCTCATTAAATATATTTTTAATTTACAAAACTACTAGACATTGAAGCATGATTTTTCTCTCTTTTTTTTATATTGTTCTATGCTAAAATTTTATCATTCAACATAATCATTTAATTTAACATTTCGATCAATGTAACATTTAAATCAATGTAACATTTCGATCAATGTAGCATTTCGATCAATGTAACATTTAAATCAATCATTTCATAGACTTTGTCAATATTTGAACCATTTAACAATAGTCTTTACATTTAAACCAACATCCAGGCTAATAATTTTGAATCTTTTATTCAATTATCATCAAAAACTCATTTATGTAAATTTCAATATATTTTTGAATAAATAAGGTTCTTTGGTTCTAGTTTATTCTTCTAGCTATGCATCATCAAGATTAATTGTATAATGATAAACCATTAAAAGATTCATTATTATTAATTTTAATTTTAATAATTTTCTTGTTACTTCTTAGGTTAGTGAGCTTTGAAAGGGTATTAGATCTCAAGTCATGTGCCTTGTTGAACATTGTTATGAGGTAACTTTATATTATGGGAGGTTTATCCATTTGAGTTTGGGTCCTTCATGATATTCTTCCCATTTTCTCCAATGGCTTAAGGTTGTTTATATTTCCTTTAAGAACCCAAATTAATTTATGTGGACTATAATTCTTGAATAGATATTTGTAGGCTTTATGTCCTAATTTTTCACAAGAATTACATTTGATTTTTGGTGGCATATTTAAGGTAATTCCTTTTACAAAGATGGTTGACTTTTGTTGAACATTACCAATAAAGGCTATGTCATTTCTTTTATTAATATGACCCTTATTGGCAATGATCATATTTAGGGATTTGTTTCTAATTTTAAATTTTTTTTAATGTTGACTTAAGCATAATATTTATTCTTTAATGTTTTCTAGCATTTCACATTTAGAACTAGGACTATGTGATGCTAATAACTCGTGCATTTCATCAACTTTACCAACTAACAAATCATGTTTATTTTAAAGCAACTTAAAAGATTTGCTACGTTTTCTAAACTCATCAAACAAATCATGGAACATATTTAATAATTCAAAAAAAAAACTATTTAATGAATCACTAACCTCATCATCGATGGCCATAAGAGCGAGGTTCTCCACTTTTTGGTTGTACATTTCATCTTTGGAGCTCCTCGACTTCTTGCATTCATAGCAAGAGGTTTTGTCCATCTTTAGATCATTTTTAAGGTTCATGTTCATTAATTTATCCGGTTCATTTGTCAAGAGTTCAAAGTCCTCATCACTCGAGATTTCTTCCTGTTCTTTGGAAGGTGTTCATCAAATTCATTTTTAGAAGTATTTTTATTTAATAATTCATTTAGATTAGTTATGATATCATATGTCATTTCTAATGTATGTCATATATCTGAATCAAAACAAGAAAATTGATCAAATTTATTTTTATCAAGTGCACAATATAAGGCATTCATAGCCTTTGCATTCAATGAAAATATTTATTTTTCATAATCATTCCAATCATTTATTGGATTGGAAGACTTCTGAAAAAAAAATTAATAATACACCACAAATCGAAATCTATTGAAATAAAAAAGATACGCATTCGAATTTTTCAAGATGTGTAGTCCGTCGCATTAAACATAAGAGGACTTATGATACATTGACCGTCGTTAATGCTGAAAAGAACCATTTCTCTTATGTGTTAAACCAAATAAGAAAAACGTGACTCTGATATCAATTGTTATGATCAATTGAGACTAAGAGGGGGGGTGAATTAGTGGAAGTGTAAATTCTCTTTTTAATGAAACTTTTCGCTTTAAGCAAGATTAGAAAATTGGAAGTTTTTCATTCAAGTAAAGCAAGTGAATGATTCAAAAATAAAATATGAAGGTTCTTAGAAGTGCTTGACTTGAAACCTTGCTTTCAAGGAGTAAATAAAAATGGAAGCGCCACTTGATATTTTGTTGAATACAATTAAGAACTCGATAATTGTAAGCAGTAAATGAAACAAATAAAGAACACTTACAATTTATAGTGGTTCGACCTCAACCTTGGCCTACGTCCACTTTCCGAGTTCTCCTCCCTGAGGCACACCGACGTCCACTATTAATCTCATTTTGGTAAAGATCAAACCCTTGCAACATTTCAATGAAGACAAGATTACACACTTGGATCACTCCCTTACCCTTTTTTTTTTCTTACAATTCACACACAATATTTTCTCATAATATAATCCTCAATATTATTATGTAAAATGTAAGAAAACTTTGGGTATTTATAGGCCCCAAATGTCTTTAGAATTTGGAGTCAAAAATTAAACTCACTCAAAAAATCTGGGTACGGGCAGTTCAGTCGCTGACAGCCACCCGAAATCCTGGTACAATCGGTTGAACCACCGCCCACCAGCGGTTCAACCACTTGGAATCCCAGAAAAGTGATTCTCTTCACTTTTCCAATCCCAATTTGAACCATCAGTTGACCAATCCCCCGATCAACTATTTAAGCTCGACCAAAGCTCAATCACACCCCAGAGTGGACCTGGTTGTCAATTTGAGTTGATTTGGATTCCTTCCAAATCACACTCATTTAGGACTCAAACTTAACCTACGATTTAAATATTATAATTAAGACATGATCACTAAGCTTATGACCTTACTCCCACAATCCGGTAACCTCTAGCATTCCAAGCGACGAGTCTCACGGTCTTCTTTCAGCGATCTCCTGACATATTCCTAGAGAGCTTCCCGATCCCTTCGATGAATCTCCTAATGAACTCCCGGCGAGCTCCCATTGCATCATCCAATCCTTGGCCAGATGCCTAAGCTTGATCTTAGGGCCATGTCTGATCTGTAACACATTTTCTTTGTCGTGGTTAAACCTGCACGATGCTAACTATGACTTAATTAATTACAATCAATCATAGCTACAAGTTCACTTTAAGACCTTTCCAACTCCTGGCAAGCCTTTCGGCTACCCTCAATAATCTTTCGACGAGTCTCAGTCTTCTTCCGGCGGACTCCCTTGCACCATCCTAACAAGCTCCCGATACTCTTGGCGAGCTCCCGATGCACTCCTGGCAAGTTCCCAACCGCATCGTCCGAACCTCGACTTGATGCCTGGACTTGACTCTAGCCAAACTTATGATTGTAATCTTCTCTCTGTCGTAGTTAATCCTACATCAATTAACTCTAACAACACATATTAGATCAATAACTCATCAATTGATTTCATCATCAAAACCTGAGATTCAACAATATACCAGCAGTTATTTCAGTCTTAATAAACATCACTTTGAGTCGATTGAATCGCTCCTATTGCTCATGTAGCGTGATCTCAACTGGAGTGTTGGTATTGATGTCTATAGATGATTCGTCCTTCCTAATAGCATAATCAATATCCATCCACTCTAGATGGAGGAGAATTCTCTCCTTCCATACCTTATAGTTATCACCCTTGAGTTCAGGAATATTACATCGAATATCAGATAAATTAATAATTTGAGAAACTGCATAAAACTCAAAATGCTTGTCATAATTTGAGGCTTAATAGTCTAAATTACATGTTTTACCAATATAAAACATACTAAAAATGAATCTCATGACATAAAAATTGCTAGTGGGCTAAATTTTTAATTCAAATAGATTCAAATGATCTTTATGATAAAACTATCAATTATATACCCATTCCTAATCCCTATGGGTAAATTATGAAACTAATTTGATATTTTATCCTGGTTAATTATATAAATATAATAAAAGATCCTATAGGATAATAATTATTATATTAAATATAATCAATCATAATATTATGTCTAGTTCCTTATGTGATCCTAATTTATATATAATTTTAATTAACTAAGAATGTTATAACTAATCCTTAATTAATAGATTATATAGATCAGTAGATATTTTTTTCATATGAACTTGATATGAGCATTATTAATAACAAGAAGTGTTGAAAATATAATATCTTCATCATTTCCATCATCTAATCTAATGCACTAAAAGATTCAAAAGAGAAATTAAAATTAAATCATATTTAATGGTATAAAAATAAAATCTTCTTCGTATCAAGCCAGAGGTTAATCTCTACTCTAATACCAAATATAAACCAAATATAAGAAAAGATATGAAAACAAATCTGTTTCTACACCACCATAATATAAACATAATAAAACTATTACTAAAACTTAAATTGCTACCTCCGGTCATTTTTGAAGATTTCAGCAATAATTTCTCTTAGTATTTTAGCATTTCTCGACTCTGAATTCTCACTTTAGATAGTGTAGGAAATCCTTCAACTTGAGATTGAGCCAAGGGACCAAAACATATATATAGACGTTATCCCATCAAGAATGTTTATTACCATCAATTTCGTAATGTTCAACAATTAATGAAAAATTTTAACAATAACCGTTATATTCATAATGAGTGAACTAAAATACTAAATCCATAATTGATAAAATATTAACAATAATAAATAAAATTTTAATTAAAAAATGGTTACATCGGCAAGCTCAATGTGATACTTATATGCCATGTACTTGGTATGATAATTTTGATACTTATTAACATAAAATGATTGAGTAATCCAACATGGAGTCGTTTTCTTATTATTTATAAATATCTATGCATGGAAATATTAAGTAATAAATAAAAATTATGAATATTGATATGTGATAGTATATCTTGACGGCAAGAAAGCTGGTATTGACAGGATAACTTCTTACTCAGATTAACGAGTCATTATAAAATGCAATAGCTAGATAATTCCTTTATAATTTATAAGAAAGAATGTGTCTTAATTTTGATGGATAAGGGGTATACACCATTGGTTATTAGGAATAGAATATTGTCTTCTCTATCTTGTTGGAAGAATAAAGATAATACATGGAGAATAAAATCTCTTCATTCATCGTCGGATGTTCGACTTATGTTATAATGATCTTAAATATGGATAACAATCTTAAAAATGGATAACAAGTACATGCATATATAAAATATCTAGAAAATTGATAATTATGAGACAGACTATCTGCATGACTGATTTTATTTATAACCGATATTGTATGAATGTGGATCCTAGTTTGTATCAATTTTGCTCACATATGATATGCACATTTTATTATATACTCTCGTGTCCCTAGTTTGTATCAATTTTGCTCACATATGATATGCACATTTTATTATATGTATGGTATACTTATTACACCAGAATGTTATTATTGATTTTTTTTCTGTAATTTTTGTTCCCTACTGGCATTTATGCTCACTAAATTTACCCTTACATATTATAAAGGTAAGTAGCTGGTGTAGTAGAGATGGTTAAAAGAATGTTCGATATGAAAATACAACTACGCTACTGAATATCTATGGTAATATTGTATAAGAAATCGCATTGCAAACAGATTCATGCACGATAACAAACATGAAGTGTAATGTTAGAAACTAAATTACCTGATGTTGTTGTGATTCACGCAAGTCACAGAGAACAAAACTGTTTGGAGTTTATACCTGAACTGATGAAACCTCAAAAAACCGTGAATTTTTTTCATGGTTCATCCATATAGTTTAAGCGATAAGAATGCCTTCAGAAAGTAGCTCCAGCAAATCAACGTTCACGTACGTCTTATGCAATGTACATGTTCATTATTAGAAAACAACTGATCATTAGCAAAACATGCAAAGAATGAAGGGTAGAGATCATCTATGGTATGTCTAAGAAAACAAAACTGGTTTAGAAGCTGTACACATTTGGCACAAAGGCTAAATCCAGCACTGAACGAAACAAATTTTGCAAGGATTAAAATGCATAACGTCTACCATTTCCATCTAAGAATTGATCAGTGTGCCACCCTCTCATCTTCAATTCAGATAAAAAAGATGGAAAAACACTCTCCATCCTTTCATATGCTGCATACAACATGGGCACTCCTGATTCCTGACCTGCCTTCTTCATATCTGCTGCAAAAGCTGCAACCAACCACCCCCTTAGTGCATCCTCCCCCGATGCATTCTGCTCGAGAACCATGTAGGTGCATTTGTTCTTGAGGCTGATCAGAAACTTTTCCTTTGGGTATATGTCCTTCAGCTCTCTGAGTGTCGAAGGCTTCTTCACTATCTTTTTAAGTGGTTGCCCAACCATCACACCTCCTGCTTCCTCTATAATGCGGTCAGGAAAGAGAAGATCTTCTTGGTATCTAATGTCTGCTGGGCTTGAAACTTTTCCACTCTGATTCAGATGCAATTGTAAGAATCAGCACAAAGCACAAAAGGCCCTGAACGTTACTTGGTGTGGCTTAGTTAGCACCTTGATGAAATCTGCTATGATCATGGCTGTCCTCTGTGGATTAAGTGTGTTCACAGGAGCCGCTCGCATTTCTTCTACAACACTATAAATATGTATCACAGAAAGCAGAGGAGCCACTATCATCTGCAAGGAAGCAATCTCAGGAATTTAGAAGCAGCATCTGTTGCTCATCAGAAGATACTGCCACACAAGGTGTTTCTAAACTCAAGACAGCAGTACCATGCCCATAAGGTCATGTTTTAATGCTATTTTGGAAAGTTCATCAAGAACAAATAAATAGATACAAGCATCTCTGCTACATTATAATATATATATACACATATATGTGTGTGTGTGTATATACATATATATATATATATATATAATCCCCTGTGTGGGTGATTGATTGTCTTTGAGTAGGATGATCAACCAGACCTGATTCGGACCTTACCCACGCTACAAGCACTAATGCCGCCCTAGGTGCTGGGGGATCCCAACATGGCACCAAATGTTAGTAGCCTTCCTTCTGCATGAAGACCGCTATTGCAAGGGACTCCCTATGTGATCCAACTGATGCCCAAGTATGTAATCCCGAGGTGGATAAGGTAGGATAAATGAGAGAATCTAACCTCAAAAACCATGCCTGCAACCACCTTTTATATCTGATGCCCCCTGTCCGCCAACAATTAGGGAAATATGACCTGAAACTGTTCTGATTGTGACTGACGTGGCGGATCGTTTGGTCAAATATGAGTTCCATGTATCCAGCCTAAAGTGAGCAAATACTCCCCATATCATTTGTCCCCCTAGAGATTGTACTTCGGGTAGCACCTGGCTAGATGCTGAAGTGCAATAACTCTTGAACTTTTAACTGACTCGACACATTGCCTGTGGCTGAGAATTACTTGAAAACCTAACTAAGAAGCATAGATAGGGTGATATTTGATAGTCCAAGAAGGGCACATTTGACAACTTTCGATGCTTAGTCCATAGAGGACATATCAAGTAATCTTCAGTTCTTAACTCGAGGACACATCGAGAAATCTTCGATGCTTAGTCCGAGAGGGTACATCAGGTAATTTTTGATTCATTGAGGACCCTATAATGCTTAAACTAAGGAGAATGCATTGGGCAATCGATGCTAAACTCGATGAGGGCACATTGAACAATTTTCAATGCTTTAGCCTGAGAAGGTTGTTGCGAGCAATCTTTGATGCTTGGTCTGAGGGATACATTGAGCAACTTTCGATGTTTAGTTCGACAAGAGCATATTAAGTAGTTTTCAATGCTCGGCCCAAGAAGGGCACATCAGGCAACCTTTGATGGTTAGCCAAAAAGTGTGCATCAGACAATCTTCAATGCTTCTCCCTAGGGAGTACATTAGGTAATTTTCAATGCTTTAGCCCGAGGAGGGCTCATCGAGGAACTTTCGATGCTAAGCCAAGGAGGGTGCATCGGGCAATGTTTGCTGCTTGGCTCAAGGAGACCCACCGAGCAACTTTTAATGCTTAGCTCGAGAAGGGGTATCAGACAATATTTGATGCCTAGTCCGAGGGCACATCGGGTAACCTTTGATATTTAACCTAAGCAACATACATCAAGCAATTCTTCCATGCTTAGCTCGAGAAGGACACATCGAGCAACTTTCATTACTGTTAGGGAAAAATATCATTGACGTCTTCGTCAGCAAAACGTGGCCCTGATCCATATGCGAGGAGTCATTACGGTATACTGGTATCGAGCGGTATGCACAAGCAGCTCGATACGTGTGCATATATATATATATATATATATATATTATAAAATAAAGTTAAAAAACAAAGAAAAGGGGCAACATCACCTCATTCCTTCTCCCCACGCAGGGAGACGTTTATTCTCCCCACGTGGGGTGAAGAAATCATCTGCGGGCGAAGAGCAACGTCGGATTCTAGGTTTTCCCTCTTCTTCTTTCTCCCTCCCTCGGTTGATACCGCCTGAAATCAACCGCCAACAATCGAAATCGACCGTTACCACCCGACAATGGTCGGCAACAAACAAAATCGACAATTACAGGTCGATTTCAAGTGGTAACAGGGCAGAAACAATTGCAATCGACGGTACCGCCCGATAGCGAGCGATCCACGTACCGGTCAGCAAGCAGACCGATGCATACCGCCTGTACTGGACAGTACGATTCGATATCACTGACCTTGATGATGCCAATCCTAATAACAACATAATCACCAAAAGATGCTTGGATTTTTATAAGATTCAATTAAAATCAACCAATTTCCTTTGACAAGGTCAAACAAAGACACCTTTGGCTATTATTTCTCAATATCCTTCTGAGTTATTTAACTTGAAACATGTTCTTAGACCTATTGTGTTTCCAAGGTCTGGTGTCCACTAAAACTAGCCCATGACAGTGAATGGTATCCTCTAAGTTAGCTTTATAGTGCATTTATCTTATTAGTTGGATTTATAGGACATTCTTTTCCTCCATAAGATTAGAAGTATATACATACTTGAATTCCTTTTCAACAGCCAACATTCAAATTATGAATTAATTTATTGTAATGTCAATTAATCCTGTAATGAATAAACATAAGAGACTAATAAAACATGAATGCCAATATAAAAACAATCAATAAACAACCTCTTATCAACAATATGATTTTGCAGGCAATTTTATAGATGTCATAGTTGAGATAAAAGAATGTACCTTTCCTTGGATTGACGAGCACACTGTAGAGGCTAATTGAATGCCGACTCCTATTCCAACAACATTAAAAAGGGTGGAGATGGCCTCTCCTTTTGCAAACAAGTCACTAAGATTACCTTCTTTGGCAAAAGAGGAATAAATTGGTAACCTGGTAGCCCTTGCAGCTACAACAGCCAGTCCCTACAATTCACTCTAAGTAAAATTCACTATCCAAAAGTGACGTAGAAAATGATATTTATTAGTATAATTATATAAGTGAATCAAATGGACTGTCCGTATGACAAAGAGTTCTAAGCTACTGAAGAAAAAGCAAGCTTAATTTTAAGAAAGAAAATTGTCTAGTCTCCAAATGGAAGATGACAAGAAAATTGAAGGAAAAAAAGGTACCTTTGCAAAATTTCCCAAACCTGCCATTTCTAGAAAAAGATGTGGGCATAAAGGTGAAATGACCTCCAAGCCAGTACCGAGATCATAAAGTACATCAGCTACACGAACGAGAGTACATACAGATTACAACTGAAGTAAAATGGTCACTAGATCTTTTCTTCAAAAAAAAGAATTTTACAAAACGCAGAAGAGTCAAAAGAGTAAAGGCATGAATAAAATTATCATGTTATTATAATTAACTTGAAGTAGCAAAAATTGACAAATGTTCAAAATTAGTCCCAAATTACCAACCAAGTATTCTCCAACTTTTTGGCTCTGAATCCATTCTTGCACCCATATTGCTACAGATGAGCTTCCCAGCATGTTGCATGCCATCTTTTATAATCTATAAAGCATTAAGACAACATAAAGTGCCTAACAGAATCCAGCATGAAATATCATTGTAGTATACATCTCTTACCCAGCTCACAGCAGTCGCTTGCGCAGGGGTAGGCCGCAAACCTGCAGCAAATAGTAGTGACTGAGCCAAAGCCCAGATTTTTGTTCTCAGCCCAGAGCCATGCTATAAAGTCATTAAAGTAATGCTATATAATTAAGTATTTAACTATAATATTAACCAATGATTGACATACCGGTCCGTACCGGTGTGCCGATATTTTATCGGTACCGGTATCGGGCGGTACGCACAGTGCGTATTGCCCGACATATTAAATATATTATAATATTTTTATAATATAATATTATATTATATTATATTATATTATATTAAAAATATATTAAAAATAAAAAGGGGCGATGTCGCCTCGAACTCTCTCCCGCTTGGGGAGACGGAACGTCTCCCCGCGCGGGGAGAAAAGAACCCGCGGGCGGCGACGGCTCCCGGGTGACCCCGGGGCGGAGTTGCCGCTAGGGCGGCGCGAGGTACTTCTCCTCCTCTTCTTCTTCTTCTTCTTTTCCTCTTCTTCTTCTTTCCTTTTTCTTCCTCAATCGACCGCCGACGGTCGATTTCTCCTTAAATCGACCGCAGACGGCGGAAATCGACGGTCGACGGCCGAAATCGACCGCCGACGGTCGATCTTAGAGGTACCGCCCGGTAGCGACCGATCAGCTGTCGGACCGGTATGTACCGGGCGGTACGGATCTTACCGCTCAGTAAGTAAAACCTTGATATTAACACAGAATAAACCATAGTTTGACAAAATATGATCATATAATTCTAGTCCAATAATACACCTAAAATAGTCAAGCATCATTAGGGTTATTCCTGACCTGAAATTAGTTTATATGAATATATATACTACGCCCTTGTCATTGGTTCATAAACCCAAATCCTAACCCCCATCTAGTGACCCCTCACATTTCTATAGTTTTGCCTCCTTGACCAAGTAGGCCAACACTGTCAGACCTAAGCCTATTCCGCAACTGAGCTGCTAGTCCACCACTTGCTTGAGCTATGACATAATGAGCTGCAAGGCCAGCAAACCATGATTTCAATTGTCAATGTTTCAATAATCAGACAAATTCCTTTAGGAGTGGATTTCAAACATCATAGACTTCTATGAATTGCTTCTTAATGAACCTCTTTAGGAAAATCCAAGAACTGGCTTACACACTGCAGAGAGTATCAAATCTTGTTTGATTTTTCTAAAAATTTTCCTGGCGAGTCTTTGAGATCTCATGGCTACTACCATGTCTTCTATAGCATTTTTCATTATATGATGTATGGAAGATCGATAGTGTATCTTTGCTGGGAGATAAAATTTCTTTTCATGAGATTCTTCATTTCTTCAAGGTCTTATCTCAATAGCCCATTATATTTCGAGGTGGGACCAAGGAATACCTCAAAACCCAAGAAATATGTGAGCTTTTCAAAATATTTGATTACAAAATCCTCTGCCCAACTGATCTTAGAGTCTATTTCTTCACCATCATCACTAGTAACAATTATATAATCAACTTATACAATTAAGACAATAATATTACTAGTTGATGAATATATGGTAAAAACAGTATGGTCTCCTTGGCTCTATCAAACATCTCTTTGTTGATTTTATCAAGGTTCATTGTCTCGAGCCAATCGAGACGGCTCGAACTAGTTTTCAAAAAAAATGACCCAAAAATTCCTCAAAAATAAAAAAATTATTTAACCCCTTTTTATCAGTGATTTACATAGGCGCTCGGGCGCTCGCCTAAGCGCTTAGGCGAGGCGAGGCGAGGCCCGAGCGCCTCACTTGATCTCCAGGCGCCGTGCTTCAAAGAGGTGCCGCCTAGGCGCTCGCCCGAGCCCAGGCGTCGGGCGCTTCGGGCGAGCGCCCGGGTTATACCAAGCGACAATATCGTTGTCCCTGTCGTGGAACGCCGAGTTCAGGCGAGGACCAGGAGCAACACTGCTGCAACGACTACGAGAGGCGACGATGATGGCTCCTCTCTCTCCATGGATGTCAGGTTCAGGCAAGTAGGAGGATCAAGAGGAAGAGGAGGGGGAAATGAACCTTCGTCCGAGAGCGGTGAGATGGGTGGTGCGATGAGGAGCAGCACTGCTGCAGCGACCACGAGACGCGACGACGTCGGCTCCTCTCTCTCCATAGCTCAAGCACTTTGGAAGTTAGCCAAGCAGGGAACCGAGAGGGGCGTGGTACATTCCAGCCGAAACGGTGGTGGCGACGACGTGACTCTTCCTTCCAGCTCCAGAACCATGGAGCCATGGTCCCTCTTCCTCCCCTCTCTCTCTTTATCCCTATAGAGAACCACACCTACTGTAGCAGCAGTATACTGCAGTGCACTTGCAGCAGTATGCTGTAGAGCTACTGCTGCAGCAGTCTGCACACGTACTGCAGCTACTGTAGGTGTGCAAACCGCTGCAGCACACCTGCAGCAGTATGCTGCAGAGCTACTGCTGCAGCAGTATGCACACCTACTGCAACTACTTCTGCAACAGTAGTAGCTGCAGCAGTCTACTGTACACTTACTACTGCAGCAGTAGTAGCTGTAGCAGTCTGCACACCTACTGCAGCAGTATAGCAGTATACTGCTCTTCGCTCGGGCGAAGTGTATATACTTTTATATATTTATTAATTATTTAAAGCATTAATTTTTTATATTTTTTTATATTTTTTATATATTTATTAATTATGTTTTTTTTAATTTTAGCGCCTAGGTTCGCTCGGGCGAACGCCTAACGCCTCAGGCGTTTTGAGACCCTGACACCTTTTGGCGTCTGACGCTTTTTAAATCACTGCTTTTTATCCTAATTTGATGTAATTTAAATTCAATTCCAATAAAAATAAAGTGCAAATGAGTCATAAATGGCTAGTAGTTGTAGGGTTTTAGAATGAGATAGTGAATTTCTCTTTTTTGGATCGTCAAGGAGCAACTTTGTCACATGGCCTATTGTTGATCTTGAATCATCAACAAAGATACAAGTTGAAATGCCTGATTATGTTTCGAAAGCCCAACGGGGAGGGATGGTTGCTTTTAAGAGTAGATCAAACCTAAGTGATTAATGGTTTCAATACCATTTATGTGATTGAACCGACCAGAATCCAACCATTACCAACCCATACAGGTCGATGACGATTGCTAGATACAAGCAGTAAATCCCCTCCTGCTCGTACCAAGGTTTTGACTTACCGATTTGAGCCGGTGTGTCAACCAACTGGTGACACGGCACATGCCACCCCATACTGGTGTACTGACACACGATATGTCGATGCATACCAATGTTTCGACGAGGAAGAAAAAGAGGTTGAAGAAGAAGGTCCGATGGAGGAATAGAGGAGAAAGAAGGAGAAAGGAAGAAGGAAGAAGAAAAGGAGAAGTTCAATGATACCTAGGAAGTAGTGACAATAGTGGCAGCGCTTGAGGGAAGCAATAGCATCATGACAAGAGGTAGTGCTACTAAAGCATCGTAGCAACGAAGCGGTGAAGAGGCAACAACACTGCAACATCGCAACAGCAAAGAGGCAACACTAAAAAATGCCACAGCTTCATACGCGAGAATAGCCCTAATCTACTTTTTTTTATTTTTTTAATGCTGAAATGGACTATGGCCCACCATTTTTTGATTTGTTTTATTATTTTAACTCAGATCGCTCGAAACAAGTGGTCCGCATATCGATCCACGCTACACCGGTACATACCACCCAAATCATACCATTTTGGGCAGTACAACAAACCTTACTACGTACCACTCAAAATGGGCTAGTCCTCATACCGGTTGGAATTCAACCTTTACCAACCCACACAAGTTGGGTATAGATTGGTAATGATCACCTAACACTAAGCGATACACCACCGTTTGTAGCGTACCACCCAAACGGGACTAGTCCTCATACCAATCGTTAGACGGGCCAGTTAATACCACACGTCTCATACCACCACACGTTTCATACCATATCCGGAGGTACAACAAACATTGGATTTTAAACTCTTCCAAATCATGCTTTAGAAGATTACTTTATGCCATAATATCATTTACAATCTGCAACTTTTACATCATCAAATCAAGGATCTTATTTCATTTAAACATTTTTTTCAACATCATGAAACATTTTTAACATCAAATTACTATAGGGACTAACCAAAGCTAACTAACAAAGCTAATAATAGACATATGGTATTATTTTTGCTATTGGATCACCACTTTCCTGGTTAATCTACCCACATATATCTCAATATAGCCTTTGGCAACATGTCTGGGCTGGTACCTTTACAAAGCTCCATCAACCTTACATTTTGCATTGAATATCCACATGCACCCAACTGGTTTGTGACCCTTAGGAAGCTGAAATGTTTCCCACGTTTCATTGTTTTCACATGAGCTCATTTCTTCCCTCATGAATTTCCTCCATGTTTCATTTCTAAACGCCTCATGTATTATTTTCGCAATTCCAATTGAGCTTAAATGTTCCAGCAAAGCTCTATGATGTGAAGATAATTTATCACATGAGATGAAATCGGGGATAGAATGTTGGTGAATGTTCTTGCTTCTTTCCCAATGACAATCAGTAAATGAGGTACTCAAATTCTAAAAAAATCAGTATTTTTATGTAAGCTCTTTGGACTTCTCAATGGATACAGGTATAAGAAAAATAGACTACAGTCAAGTGCAATACATAACATACTCAGATCCATGGATATGCTCATGTTCACGATTAAGTTGCCTTCTTCAATAAACTTGCAGTGGTAATATAGTGGAAAAATCATTTCTCTCACTCTCATGAGGATTTAAGAATGGATCCGCACACCTTCTTGAGAATTTAAGGATGGAGATGGTCAGTAGAATAACAAAAAAGCTTGTAATTCCCGAAGAAGGATGATCAAGATCCAGAAGTCAAAAGCCTAGTAACTCTCCTTGAACAACAATCTTAGCGATTAAAAAAGCATTTGATCTTCAGCAAAAATAACATCCATGGAAGTGAAACATTTTTTTGGAAGTAGACAACACTCAAGTCTTTCAGTGTAAAGGAATAACAAGGAGAATACATTTAAGGGCTCAAAGATAAGGCTTGCCATGAAGTTCAACATGCCATGAATACGAACAATACAGAAAAATACATATCTTGAGTGGGACAACTAAAAAAATCAAAGTTGGGTATCATAGAGAATAGTGATTGGATCTTAATATTCTAATACTCTTAGGAGGAGCTGATTTATCAAATAAGTAGCAGTTCATACTGTTTCTCCCCAATATGCCTTTAGCACCTTCCTTCGGAATAGTTAGGCACATGTTACCTCAAGGAGATGGTTGTTTCTTTTAGCAACAAAATTTTGTCATGGAGTATTGATAAATGATGACTGGAGCCTTTTAAATACAAAATCTGATTAAACTACTCTATTCTGAGACTCTTGATCTGAACACTAAACTATGTCCAAATCATTTTATAAAATTTAATAAACACAGAGCAAACAATCATCAGTTAAGGAAACAAACAAACGAGGATGACATTGATCGTTTATTACCCAATGTAAAGAAAACATGTTGGTGTTTGGCTGACTCAGAAACATCATAATGAAAATACGAAATTTATTAATATCCAAGCCTTGAAATAATAACAAAAATATGTTCCTCTATAAAGAAAAGGATAGATTTTCAAGACACATATGATAAAGCCAAATATAGACATTATTAAAAGAATAATTTTCTAAAAGATAAGATCAAAAAAAGTTGCATGATTCAAGATATTAAAACCCCTCAGTTTCCTTAGCATGCCTAATCATCCTCCCTACAACCTAATCCCGAAGGAGACAATAGGCTGGAAAAATGTTCAAATTGCATTGTAAATCTTCAGTAATTTGATAAATTTATTGAAGACTATTTTAAGTTTAGGTACATGTAACATAGATTTTAGAGGTGTAAGTGCAAGTATGCATTGACCTGCTACAATGGCTAAACTGCCAGCAGCCACATTAATTTTTAAATTTATTGGAACATGAGACATAAAGTATAAAGTTGGTCATGTGAATGGGGGCTCAATCACCTAAGAACCATACCAATAGTCTTTTGAGGCATTTAAAGCATGTAATATCAAATAATCACTTGATCGGGCCAAAGAACAAGAAGCATAGTCTAATGAAGTGAGAAAACTGTAGAGCTTCTCAGTCTCTCCTTAGTTTGTTCTCCAGTCTCGGAGTTCTTGGACAACAAAATTCCATGAGTGGAAATATCCTTGGACCAAGTGAGGTTTGCCTGACCAACTCAGTAATCACTATCTGAACTATTGTTGACTTTGGTTCCCACTAGATTCTCGAAAGGGCTGTCTTTCATGTAATCTATAACATATCTCCTTATTATGTCTCCATATCTTGCTCTAAATGCACAAAAAACCAGTTTTTGTTTCTTGGTGGCTTGGATGTCTATCTTTTCCTAGTCTCCATGTTAGAGGCTGAACCACCATAAGTCTTCAAATGGCTCCTTATTACACAAGTACAGAGCCTACAGTTGTGGAATTGTCCAGCATTACATTCCTCTATTTCAGCCCTAATGATTGAGAAACTTCATCTAGAGATGGCAGCTTCTTCCAAGTAATTGAACATGTACTTGATCCATGCTAAGTCCAACCAAAAATTCAAAAATTCTTTCCTTTTCAACGATCATTATTAACATAGTAGCATCTTCTCAACACTTCATCTTAGCATTTGACAATAATCAAGTTGAAGCCATAAACCACAAATAATCCTATAGTTTAAAATATAGATAAATGCTTTGTGGAATGAATCTTGGTTTTTATCTAATAGATTTGAATAGAAAAATTTACCATGGAATAGGTGAATCATGCATGTTCCACATTTTCCATTCCATTTGAGTTCCAAGACGTGTCATCATCATTGAATCATCTTTAATCCCATGCAGCAAAATTTGGGGTCATTGTCACTCAAATTTGATCTAATTAAGTGGCTTAATCCCCATTTTCTTTCAAGAATATGCACAAAAGTTTATGATCATACCAGATAGTTTCAGCCACCGAGTATAGAGGTTCACTAATGAACAGTTGAATCATGGTTTGGTTAAAAGTAAAGTCAGTTACAGTTTGTTGAATAAGTTTTTGACATGGGTAAAAAAGAAAGATTTTTGGACAACGAAGGTGCAAAGCAAAACTTTAAGCTTTTTATTAAATTGATCCTGATACCATGTAGAATGGATGTAATTTTTCTCAATTCATTTGATAATAAGAAACTTAAAAGGCATCTATAGGAAAACTAACCCAAAATCAGGAAACTAAGTAACCAAGATACTTATTTCCACGAAATCAGAAAACTAGTTTCAACAGATCACGATACTACAAAGATCTATCCTAGGTAAACCCCAAAAGATTAGGAGTACATTACTAGGAAATAATGAAAAGAAAGAATATTTTCTATCTGTCAACAGAATGTCAAAAATATATGTCGTTATCATTCTTCTTCTCATGCATAATGTCATAATTAGTTTGTTTTGATATGTTTGCTATAAGATGAACAAATGGGAAGTCAACTATACAAAATACCTTTTGCTTTGTGTTTCGATTGTCACTTATCTGGACATAAGTGTACTTGATGAGGAATATAGCTTTATGGATTGGCATGTGGATACAATATTGTCTATCATTACATGACAGTTAAATGACAACGATCTTTAATTAATGTCATTAAGATAAATTGCAAGTAAATAGTTTTTTATGTCTGACAATTCACTACCTATGTCATGCTCATATTTGAATTTCCCTATAAGAGATCAGCTGGATACCATCAAGAACGAGAGTGAAAATAGAACTGGAATACTTACAAGAAATAAAAATTTTGCAGATATGCATTCAATTGACAAAAAAAACTGGGTTTGATTGTTTAGGTATGTGGAACTCTACATACTTTATCTTTTCAACTGCAAAAACTTATGAAGAGTTCTTTTGTGGACTGAAACGATGCGAAGCTCAATTCCGAAGGCTGCCAAGTCAAAATTGGTTGAAGTTTGAAAAATATTTGCGTCAAACTTAAATAGTTCCACTGTGCCACAGAATTTCCTTTTGGAATGAATTATCTTACCCTTATATGGCTCACTTGTAACGCATGGCTTACTTGTATCTTAACCTTATATGGTCTTTACAGAGTTTTGTGAGACTAAAATGGTACTATCAAATCCCTCACTTGTATCGCTTAAATATTTCATAAAATGGTCAATCTGCTAAAGTAATTTTGACTAGTATTGGAGTGTGATTCATTGGTATTGGTATGCTTTGACAAGTATTAGAGGGCGGAACTTGGTCTAATGATAAGTTTGCTCCTTTTTAACTTGGGAGACTAGGGTTCGAGTCATGACAACCACCTCTCTAATATTTAGAGCAAGGCAACATACATTGACCCTCCCCAAATTCTGCATTGATAGAAGTCTTGTTCACTAGGTATGCCCTTTTATTGAAGTGTAATCCATTAAACAATGAAAGTTACTGCAACATTGGACCCAAGGTATAAGATGACTTGAATTCTATAATCTGAAGGTATAGAAAGCAGAAAGCAAAAACTGACATTTCATTGAAGTACTGATCAAGGACTGTTGTTTCACTTGGACTGATACGAAATAAGTGGCTAATACCGGTCAGAACGTGAACCGGTATGTGAACTGCACCTGTTTCAGGTGGTCCTCTCTGACCCATTAAAATGGGTCCGGTCTGACCTGTTTAACCTTTTAGGGCTTGCGTTTGCAAGCCCTCTTCACCCGAGCAAACGTGAGCACACCTCTCCTTGCGCTACCACTATCACTGCATGCTGCTCGCCATGCATCGTCAACAAGTATGCTTCCTCCGCTTCACTTCCTCTTCCTCTTCCTCTTCCTCTTCCTCTTCCTCTTCCTCTTCTTCCTCTTCTCTTCCTCTTCCTCCCTCCTTTTCCTCCTTCCTCTTCCTCCATTGCCTCCTATCCTTCCTCCTCTTCCTCCACCACCTTCTCTTCCTCCTTCCTCTTCCTTCTTCCTCCCTCCTCTTCCTCCACTACTCCTTCCTCTTCTTTTTTTTCTTCCTCCTCGAAACAGCGATATGTATCGGTGTGCCATGTGCTAGTACACATGCATACTAGTCTGACCAAATCACTGAAATGGGTCCAGTACCCAAAATGGCAATTCTTGGTACTAACAAACATAAGCCAAATGGCATAAGTCTATGCCAACACCTAATTATTATAACACATGTCAATACCTTTCTAACTTGCACATTTCCATCATCACTAACATATGTAGATTGGCACAGTAATCATTTTATGGAAGTGAGTCTTCAATAGGATTCATCAACTTCATTATGACTTGGTTAATGAAAACAAGCAACGCTGGACAACATAAAGGGTGATAGACTTAGGACTTTGAAACAGTGTTAGTGAAAAGAGAAAAAAGTGGACAAAACAACAAGTGGGAATTCGACTCAATGGAGCACACTCGATCCACATGAATCTCAATTCAAAACTACGAGGAAACAAGTGCAAATTTCAGACACATATTAGTGTTTTGAGGAGGGGCAAGATATTGATGCCAACCTTCATAACTAGCTTGACTTAATTTTGAGGTGGATCTACCAGTCTCCAATGCTGATAACTCCAACCATATAATGTTCTCAGCGGTTTAAGGTTTGATGGATCGTGTATGGTCAAAACAAAAGTCAAGGATAGCATAGTTTGGCTTTTAAGAATTTGCAATGCTGGAATTTTAGTATGATATTTTGAAAGGGGAGAGGAAGTTAGGATATAAATAACCTCTTGGACTCGCACGATATCCTCCAAACTCACTTGGGGGAAGGTTATGGCCTCATACCACACATATCTTGTAGGAAAAGAAATCCATTTACTCATTCATTAACTGATATCTCAATTACAATCTCTTCCCTCCTATCAAACTGAATTTGGGTTTTTTTTCTTTTTTTCTTTTTTTTTTTTTTTTGATCTTTTACATCATTGACTTCATTTTTCCTTTCCATAAGAAATATGGAAAACAAAGGTAAAAACATTTGAGATTTTACCATTTGCCGGCTTCAAATTTTTTGAAGTTGACAACTCAGCTAATTCCAAAATCTCCCTCTAAAGTGCCAGAACTATCCCAAAGAAAATGATAACTGATTGAATTTGAAAAATGTCAATTAAAACCAAATCCATATTCGCTACTAATGCAAAGGGAGGTTGATCTTTCTACTTCCAATGCCTAATGCAGACTTGCAATGTCTCAATTTTCATCAGCTTGAGAACTTTCATCTCTGATGAACAGATGATGCAATAACAATGGTAAATTCAGGGTTGAGCTATTGCAGTTCATCCTTTGTGACTTATGTGCAATTCGAATTTGATTATACTTTCCATTTTAAAAGAGATCTTTTATATATTCTATTGTGAGTGTAGACGTGCACTTAAGATATCCTCTATTTCTTCTCTTCCCCTCACATATGGTGGTAAGATGAAAAAAAATGAGCTGTGGAGGTGACTGAAAAGTGAAGATTGAATAATTGAAGAGTTGGGTGGAATATTATTTGTAATTCATTGTAAGGGATAATGCCTTCAACGTTGACAACTCAGCTAATTCCAAAATTTAGTGGAAGATTAAGTTTGTAAACATTTGAGTTTGCTGACATTTGAGCTAATTTTTTGTATGGTTTTAAGCACCAAAGTCTTTGACATGAAGCTTTTTATACTATTCCTCATAGAAATCTTTGAGGTCAGACTTGCGTCATTACCATGTACGCCTCCTTGAGTTCTTATAACCAAGGTTTGAAATTTCGAGTTGTACCGCCCGGTACAGGCAGTACATACCGGTCCATCAGTTTATCAGTATGCAGACCCCCCGCTAGCGGTGGTACCGCCAAAAATGGACCGTCGACGGTCGATTTCGGCCGCCGACGGCCGATTGAGGGAGAATCGACCGTCGGCAATCGGCCGTCGGCGGTCGATTGAGGGAGATCGGAGATCGGAGAAAAAGGGAAGAAGAAGAGAAGAAACAGAACCTCTACCGTCGCCGCCCGCAGGTCGCCCACGCCCCGTTGCCGCCCACGGGTCGCCCGCACCCCGTCGCCGCCCACACCGCGGGCGATTTTTTTCCCGCGCGAGGAGACGAAACATCTCCCCCCGCGGGGGGAAAGATCGAGGTGACGTCGCCCCTTTTCCTGATTTTTTTAAGATATTTAATATTTTTAATATTATATAATATAATATTATATTATATCATATTTTATTATTTTTAATATACTGGGTGGTACATATTGTGTGTACTGCCTGGTACTGGTACCGTACCAGTACCGACAAAATGTCGGCACACCAGTATGAACCGGTAAGTCAATCCTTGCTTATAACTTACCATGAATATATGATTTGTATAATTTGTTGCTGACTTTTTTTTTTGTGAATTTTTACATACAAATGATGGAGATGTTTAGCAAACAACTTGGTAGATTCATTAGATCAAGGTTGGTAAGGTATAAGAACTAGATCAATAAGTTTTCAAGATTGATGTCTAGTCATTTAAAAGATCTAGGGCAAATAGAACAGAACTTTTATATGCAAACTAAACTAAGAGAAATACTAAGTCTCTAGTAAACACATAACCAGAAATCTAAAACCGAGGTCGTCTAAACCATTGTTGATGTTTCGCTTGGATCGATATGAAATGAGCAGTACGTTCCAGTCCAGGTGTGAGCATTATGTTTGGGGTCGATCCAGTCTGGACCATTAACAAATTAAAAACGAACAATTAGGACTCGTGTTCGTGAGCCCTATGCAGCATCCTATCCCTTGCCACCCATCTTGCGGAGTTACTCTTCCTCCTCTTCGTCTTTTCCTCTTCCACTTCCTCTTCCTCTGCTACATCCTCTCCTTCCTCTTCCTCCTTTCTTCTCTTCTTTCAGTCTCCTCTTGCTCCTTATGTTTCCTCCTCTTCGTTCTTCCTTCTCCTTCACCACCTCCTCTTCTTCCTTCCTCTTCCTCCACAGCCTCCTCTTCTTCCTTCCTCTCCCTTACTACTTCCAACACTACTCTTTCCTCTTCTTCTTCTTTGAAGCACTGGTTGGTACATACCATTGAACCACACCACGTGTCTGTACATCAGTACTGACCGGTACATGCTGGTCAGTTCACGAAATGGCAATTCTTGACCTAAAATCCTATTAACTACCTTAGTTGTTCATCAGTTTGAGAGTAATATGCTAAAGAGGACTATAACGTTCAAAAATTTCATAATAACTTTCGAATTTAGCATCCTTATTTGAAAAAATAATATTCAGAAGATCATACAACATATCAACTCCTTTCATGAACAACTTGGTCATACGAGAGGCATATATAGCTTTACAATGGGGAAATAGAATTATTTAATCTTGCCAGAATTAATCTACTACAACAAAAATAAAATCATGACCCCTTATAGTGGGAAACTGATAACAAAGGCCATATTAAGCTCTTTCCAATAAGTACAAGGCATGGGAAATGTTTATATTGTTTTATGTTATGTTTCTCTCCTTTTACCAATTGACAAGCATGATACTGCGAGTCATAGCTCTCTTGATGCTAGGCCAGAAGAACTTATCCTCAATCATAAATAATAGTTCTTTACCCCACAAACCCTCCAACATGCATTTCCTAATCAATAAGTTCTCTTAATAGATAATTTATGAATACATAAATGAATGCATTTAAACAAAAAACATCATATTCAACTGTCAATAATGTGCAAGGTAATAATGTTGAGCTTCCTTTATAATTTAGGTAAGTGGCTGCAGATTAGTGATTTTTGGAAAATGTATTGTGCTCTAGTGAAGTGAAATATAAATTGTTTCTATTTGGTATTATGTTTTGCAAGTTCATTTGAACTAATCATATAAAAATGCTTGATGTGCACTGAAACATTGGCTCATGGTTTGTGAACCCCTAAGGTATGTTAACCCTATCAACAAGGAGCTTAAATCAGTTAATTTGTTTTATAATTGAAAATGTCCAAGTTCTTAAGGAACTAAATTGTTGCTTTTTTTGACAATTATACGAGTATAAGATAGTTTAGATACAAATTCCACATAAAATTTTAGAAGATCCTTGCTCAAATGCATCACTTTGCAAAAGCAAACTGCAACCTATTAGAAGTAATAGAACAGAAGAGACCTGAGTTGACAAGACAGATAATGCTGCACTGGAGAAGTGTTGTAGTGCTCGAAATTGGGTATAAATCAAGTATCCCTCATTAACACTGCACAAGCAGTAATAATTGTAGTAGACTAAAATTGTAACTTATTGCTAAAAGTATAGTACTTCATATATCAAAAAAATTTACATAGCATATCTTACCTATATGGATATCCTGATGGAAAGAATTTGTTAAGGAATGATTCAACCATTCTCTGGATTATTGGCCGTGAATCATTAGCAATCTTAACCTAAAAACCGACACAAGTTCTCAATTAAACAAAAACTATTACAAACAAAGCTAACATGTATGATGAAAGGATGAAACGATTCTCATTTCAAAGAAAATTGAAAGGTTCCTCTAACAGAACTTGATTTATGATATATGCTTACACCTTATATCGAGAAATATATACAACACTACAATCACTAAACCCGATGAGAAGAAAAAGTTGCATTTAAGCACTTGTACACAAATTAGTCAGGAAAGACAAGATCAAGGGCATCCACAATCCTCATTGTTGAGTTTCACCAAAAAAAAATCAGTCTTGTCTTACGTAAGTCTAACTAAGGTGTTGTTAGATTAAATACGATAAAAATTTAGTCAATTAAATATTCTGGATTTAGTTGACCAAGTCAAGGGAATTTTTCTCTTGGAGTTTGTTAGAGTTATTTTGATAAGATATTGGGAGGTTATACAAGTTTTTGTGTAATTAGGCCGACTAGGAGTTGTTAGGACTTAGGATGTTAATGATTTTTTTGTTAGTCTAAGTTTAGTAACTATGGGTCAAGTTCAGGTCTTTATGTAGTTAAAAGTGGCTGGATTATGCAGCAAACATACATATTTTGCATTGCAGTTCCACTTGCCTTTAGGAAGATCTGTCCTATTCGGTTGTGGATCCAGAATCGAGAAGAGAAGAAAAAGAGGCTTTTCAAAAGAGACTAATTCAGCCCATATGTGTTGGGCAATTGTTTCATCAAATAGAGAGCTCCATATTACTTCAGCCAGTTACTGCTTAGTGATAGGGCTGATAATGGGCCGGCCCAATCACCCGTTGCGCGTCAGAGACAAAGCACCATGCCGGTAGTCGACCTGGCACGGCAAGACCCGACCTGGAATAGCAGAATCCAACCTGGCACAACGAAAGCCAACATGGAACAGGAAAGTCCAACCTAGAAAAAGACGACCATGGAGTGTGGGGCATGGCAGCATTTGATGCAGACTCGACACTCGAAGACCTCGAAACCATGCAAGACCGTACGCCAGCTCAACAAAGGACGCCGACGACATTAAAGGCCGAGGTACGGTCAACCCCCGACTGACAAGTATAAAAGTCACCCCTGGGCACAAGCAAAAGGAGGAAAAAACTTATAATCTCTAGTCTCTACATACAATATTCAGATCCGAACCTCGGTCGGGGCACTGACTTAATCGTCGGAGGGGCCACATCGGGCACCCCACCCCGACGAGGCCTTCGTGCAGGACCCCGAGCAGGAGCATCCCCAGACGCACATCAGAGGACCCGGCCGACCTCCCCCGAGTTTGCTCACCACTTTCCCGACCGATGCGGACGACCTTGCGCACGCGGGCAGGACCAAGCCATGCCGACTCCCTGGCCACGGCATAATATCCCACAACATTTTTGGCGCTAGAAGGAGGGCCCGCTTTCGCAAGAGCGCCCTCCGAGCAATACGAATGTAGAACGTCCCGACGAAGAGACTCACATGCCCCCACCGACTTTGGAGGTTGGGGGACCGAGCTCCTTCCCTCCCTCCGAGGAACCAAACCCACCGGCACCTACTCCGAACCGCTACTGGAGACTATTCAGCGACCCAGGATTCTCTCCTCGACAATGGATCCCGGGCCCCCAGTCGTCACTGTCGAGGCCTTCCTTGACCTCACCCACCAAGTCCAAGCACGGGCCGGAATAATGCAAGCCATCATCCCGCACATCCCGTAACCTATGCCCACAGTGGTCCCCCCGCAACACGCTCCCCGGACGGCCACGCAGCAAATGCAACACGAATTACCCCTTACTCGGGAGGATCAGCCCATACCTCAACCCGACCTTGACAGGCAGCGATGCCTCCCGACCGCGGTGAGGTCGGTAACCCCAAGCATCACCGTCACACGGTCGGTGAGCCATCCCTGAGGCTCCACTCCCACGGCCCCCAAACTGGACTCCCTCTCCTCCGACTTAGTGAACTTGGTAAGGGCACAGCTACGTCAAGTAAACCAGAGACTGGATGAGATCCAGAAAGAATTCGTCAGATCCAAGGAGGAGCTCAGGGAAAGCTCCAAGGGCGACTCTCGTTTGTCCCCGAGATACAAGATAAGCCCATTCCAACCAACTTTCGGCTGCCCTCGTTTGAGTCTTACGACGATAGCTCGGACCCGACAGAGCACGTTGCGGCCTTCTGGGCCCAAATGGCCTTCTACGGCACCTCGGACGCACTGATGTGCCAAGCTTTCCCGACTACCCTGAGGGGCTCGGCTCGAATGTGGTATAACCGGCTTAAGTCGTCCTCAATCTCATCATTTGACTAACTCGCGAAGGAATTTGAACTGAACTTCTTAGCGAGCACCCGACCGAAGCCCACTACCGCCTCGCTCCCCGGCCTGAGCTAAGGGAGTGAGGAGCCCCTTGCCCAATTCGTCGAGCATTTCGTAGTGGAGATTAGAGGAGCGCCCGATGCGCACCCCTCTCTCGTGATCCAAGCATTCTTGATGGGACTCCGACCCTCCAGATTTTTTTGGTCGCTGGTCGAACACCCGCCAACAATAATGCCCGAGATACTACAACGGGCAAACTAATACATAGCTACTGAGACCCTAATAGTCGGGGAGTGGGACGATCAGAAGCACCCCTGTGCAAAACAATCCCGAGGGTAGCCCTCGGGATCCCCAAGGAGAAGGATTGATTAGGCCCGAACTAACGATACCAAGGCCACCACCGATCCCCCTTAATTCTACTCGAACGGAGATTTTCCTCCAAATCCGGGGGAAGGGGCTCCTCAAGCCTCCAAATCCGATCAAGATGCGTTATGTTCAGGACCAATGACCAGTTCCCGAGGGCCGACATGCCAGGGATCCTTCGCCGCGCCCGAAGGAACCCATAGAAAAACAAATTGACGTTATTGTGGGCGGACCCGCTTCTGGAGGCAACAGCTCCTCAGCGCGCGAAGCATATACGTGGGCTACAATGGAAAAGAGATCGAGTTGCATCCGCAACCCCGAGATCACTTTCACGTCAGGGGACAAGGAGTGCCTAGATCATGATGACACTTTAGTAATCTCGGCATGAATCGCGAATGTCCGGGTCAAAAGGAGCATGGTCGACACAGGGTGAGGGAGTACGACCGATATATTATATCTTAACGCTTTTCAATAATTGGGCCTGACTGACAAAGATCTGGTTCCCATGACATCTGCATTGACAGGGTTTACAAGAGACTCGATCTCTCCCCTCGGCATGACGACCCTTCCAGTCATAGTCGGAGAGGAGCCGAGGTCGAAAATGCTGATGGTCTCATTCATGGTAGTCGGACTCCCATCGGCATACAACGCTATCATTGGCCAACCGACACTCAACAAGCTGAAGGCTGTTGTTTCGACATACCACCGTGCCATGAAATTCCCGACCAGAGCGGGAGTCGGCAAAGCAAGTAGCGACCCTCGGGAATCCAGGCAATGCTATCTAATGGCAACGACGCTGCCAAGAAGCTCAAGAGCCCGACGCCAGCCGTCGACCCCAGGGATCCGGACAAGGGCACCCTAAATCCCGAGCCAGTGGAAAAGGCAGTAGAGGCTCTGCTCGACCCAGAACATCTGAACAAAGTTATAAAGGTCGGCTCGACACTCCCAGAGGGACAGCGAGTCCAATCGGTGGAGTTTCTCGGGAAGAACACTGACATCTTCGCTTGGTCCCCGAAGGACATGCCCGGCATCAGCCCAGAAATAGCCCAACACCACCTCAACATATCACCCGATGCTCGACCAGCGAAGCAACGGCCTCGGAAGTTTACTCCAGACTGACAAAAGGCTATTGAGGATGAGGTCGCTCGGTTATTGGACACGGGATTCATCACAGAGGTCAAGTGCCGAACCTGGTTATCCAATGTTGTACTCGTCAAAAATCTAATGGAAATTGACGTATGTGCGTTGACTACACTGATCTCAATCGGGCTTACCAGAAAGATTGTTATCCCCTCCCTAGGATCAACCAACTGGTGGATGCTACCTCGGGATATGAACTACTCTCATTCATGGATGCATTTTCATGGTACAATCAGATCCAAATGGTACCGAGGGATCGGGAAAGCACAACCTTTATCACTCACCACGGCACATACTACTACAAGACCATGTCGTTCGAACTAAAGAACGCTAGAGCCACTTACCAACGGATGGTAAACCGTTTGTTCAAGGACCAGTTCGGGAGGAATATGGAGGTTTATGTCGACGACATGAACGTCAAAAGCCGAAGAGCCAACAATCATCTCTCAGACCTAGCCGAAACATTTCAGACCCTAAGGAGATTTGCAATGAGGCTCAACCCGGCTAAATGCATATTCGGTGTTACGTCGGGCAAGTTCCTCGGGTTTATCATACATTAATGCAGGATCGATGCAAACCTCAAGAAGGTGGAGGTCATCCTGCACATGCAGTCCTCTGGAACCGTTAAGGAGGTTCAACGACTCACCGGAAGATTAGCAGCATTAAGCCGGTTCGTCTCCCAGGCGAGAGACAAAAGCTTGCCCTTCTTCCGAGCATTAAAGCGTGCAAAGGACTTCGATTGGACACCTCAATGTGAGGAGGTTTTCCAACAATTAAAGACACATCTCGCCCACCTACCACAACTCACGTCAGTCTCCACCGGAGAGCCCCTCGGACTGTACCTTACGGTATTGGAATCAACAGTCAGCTCGGTGTTAGTCAAGCTTGGCAAGGAGGGATAGCGACCGGTATACTACTCCAGTCACATCCTCAATGGCCCGAGGAGCGTTACTCCCCAATAAAGAAGCTAGCCCTAGCCTTAGTCTTAGCGGGAAGAAAACTAAGGCCGTATTTCCATGCACATCCCATTAGGGTAATTACCGACCAACCTCTTCGTCAAGTTATTTTGAAATTCGATGTAGAAGATCGGATGCTCAAGTGGTCAGTCAAGCTCAGTGAATTCGACCTGGAATATGTCCCAAGGATCGCAATAAAGGCCCGAGCGATAGCTGACTTCATCTCGGAGCTCACTGTCCCGGAAAGCTCACCACGACCGAGCTCAACTTGGACGTTGTATGTCGACGGATTGGCCAATGCAGAAAGAGGAGCCAGTTTCGTCCTTAAAGGCCCTCCCGACCGGATATACGAGCATGTGCTCCGGCTTGAGTTTAAAGCCACGAATAACGAAGCCGAGTACGAAGCACTGTTGTTCGGGCTGAGGTTAGCCACCGAGCTCCAAGTGAAAAAAATCAAGGTTTTCACCGATTCTCAGCTCATCGCTGGACAAATCAGCGGAGAATTCGAAGCTCGAAAGAAGTCGATGATTAGGTATTTGGCCAAGGCACGATGTCTAGTCAACATTTTTCATCGCTTCTCCATCACCAAAGTGCCTCGGTCCAACAATGCGCAAGCAGACGCACTGGCCAGATTAGCCTCCATGCTCGGATCGGATAAGCATCCGCCACGGATTGCCAGGATCCTCAGACCAACCATTAGCCAGACCGAGGTGACCACAACTAAAGCCGGACACAATTGGATTGAGGAATCGCTCCACTTTAAGAGAGACGACACTCTACCCGAGGACAAGGCTGCGGCTCGGCGGATCGAAAGGGCAGAGGCATGGTATTGTATGATCAACGGGCGTCTCTACTGAAGAGGCTTCAGCCGACCACTACTCCACTATTTGCACCCGGCCGAGGCATAGATCACTCTAGCTGAGGTGTATGAGGGGATATGTGGAGAACACTCGGCGCCCGGACATTAGGATAGAAGATCCTCAGACAAGGATACTACTGGCCGACCGTGCATCAAGATTCCCAAGCCTACATCCAGAAGTGTGAGCAATGCCAGAGGCATGCCCGAGTCCTACACCAACCAGCAGTACCACTTGCAACCTCGGATTGTGCTTGGCCTTTCGCCCAATGCGGAAGGGACCTCCGCAGCCCGTTCGCCCCAGCCTCGGGGCAACGCAGATTCCTGATAGTCGGGGTCGATTACTTCACCAAGTGGATCGAGGCCGAGCCCTTGGCATCCATCACCGAGAGGCAGGTTGAAGCGTTCGTTTGGAAAAATATCATCACCAGATTGGTATCCCGAGAGTCATTGTCACCGACAACAGGACGCAATTCAACAACCCCAAGTTCAAAGCGTTCTGCCGCAACTACAAGATCCAGTTGAAGTTCAGCTTGGTCGCCCATCCCCAAGCCAATGGACTTGCCAAGGTCACAAACCGAGCAATACTCGAGGGGCTGAAAAGGAGAGTTGTCAGGGCACAAGGGACCTCGGTGGATGAGCCCCCAAGCATCCTATGGGCATCTCGCACAACCCTGAAAACCCCAACAGCGGAGTCGTCGTTCAGCCTCACTTTCGTTACCGAGGCGGTCCTTCCCCCGAAGTGGTTTACCCGACCCTTCAGGTCGAGCTATACAAGGAAAAAGCCTCAGACAAACAGTTACAAGAGAACCTCGACTTGTTGGAAGAAAAGCGAGCCAAGGCCCACCTATGAGCGATAGCTTATAAGAGGGTCGTCGCTAAGCTTTACAACCGCAAAGTACGCCCTCGGCAAGTCGGGTCAGGAGATCTGGTTTTGCAGAAGCCGAGATCAGTGACCCGACTCGAGCCCGAGGCAAATTGGCCCCGAACTGGGAAGGCCCCTACAAAGTCATCGATGTCGTCCGAGACGGGACTTATATGCTTGCAACAACGGAGGGAAAGTTGCTACCGAGAATAATGACACATATCCAACTTAAGAAAATTCTACACATAAAGACATCATTGTTGTCTGAAAAATAAAAGGAAACTTTCATTGATCGGAAGATTCTCACAAGTGAGTTCAGGTTACAAAATGTGTCAAGCCCCCGACTTACAAAATGTATCAGGCCCCCAAGCGATCAGAACACCAAAAACTCTCGAGTGTCCGACTTACAAAAAGATTTCTAAGTCATGGCTGGGGCGGAACTGAGTCGTCGAAGGACTGCTCATCCTCCATCGGCACCAAGTCATCCTCGAGCCTGATGGTGAATGGGTTCTCCTCGATTTCTAGGTCTGGGTACCGGGGTCCGAAGTCGGGCCAGAGCCACCCGGTACCCATATTCATATGAAACCTAACCGGTTCGCTGCAGTCCCAGCTTGAACCCGATCGTCTCCTTGTATTCTTCCACTGCCTTCCGCAGCAGCTTGGCCTGTAGTGCCCCAAGCTCCCGAATGGCCTCCAGCAAGTCATCCTCAATCTTCCGACCCCGGGCGAACAGATCTTTTATTTGCTTATGGCCATCAGTCAGCAAGCTGCGAGTGTCGTTCAACTCTTTATCAAAGGCGTCCAGCCGTAGCTCGCCTCGTCCAGATCCGCTTTCAGTTTTTCATTCATTGCCAGCAGATCAACCGCCTACCGCTCGGCCACTGCTATCGCTTCTGGACCAGCTTCGGACTTCAAGTCCTCAATCTCCTTCTTAAACCCGACCGCCCGATAGTCCATGATGGTGATCAGATGCCCCGTGTCGTAGACGCAGTCGAACAACGCCATCATGTAGTGATGGTTCTGCTCAAGGAAAAGGCATGTTAGGAAACTGCAAGATTCGACCGAGAAGGGAGTTGTATGACTTACCTAAACCATGGCCTTCGCCGCCCGATCAATGAGGACCTCGGACGGAAAGGCATAGAGTTCCTTGGCTAGCTGGGGGTGTAGGACTCCCCTCTCGAATTTTGCGACCGCCACCCCATCTTGCCAGATGCAGGACGAGCTTTTCAAGGCCCCCCACTGGCCTTGCATCTTAGAGTCCATCTCGGGGCGACAGGTCGGTCATGCGCAGCGCGTGGTACCCAGCGTCGCCCTTGCACACGGTCGTCCCCCATAGCTCCTTCACGATTGAGGACGACGGTATTCCGGTAGCGTAGATTCACCCCTCGACGCGGTCGGCTCTTTCCCTTTTAAATGAGACTGAGAGCCCCCTTCGCCGCGCCAGGATTTATGTCGTCCCAAGGTCATTTTTACCCGCTTCTGGGGGCGGGCGGGATCTTCAGAGCTGGCCATGGATCCCACAACTGATTGCTTAGGTGTTGGTTCAGCTGCGGCCCTCGCTGTGGCGCCCGCTGGAACTTCGGACGGAAAGGAAGGCGCCTGGGCAGCCGATCCCCTGTCACCCGGTGGAAACCTTTGGCATCCCTCGTAGATTGCCAAGATTAACCATATCTGCATTCCAACGAGCAGGTTAGAAAATTTGAAATTGGTAATTGGAGCAACAAAACAAGGGGACAAAGGGCGTACCCCGAGGGGCTGGGCTGAGACCCACCTCAACTAGCCATAGCTCAGTTATATCCTGGATCGCCCGAGAAGAGGACAGGATCCCCTTCAGTCGTCGACCAAGACGGACTCCTCGGAAAAGTAAGGGGGGATATTGTTGATCGAGTGAGCTGACCACTCGAGTCGGAAACCCCACCTTGGCCCGCTGACAAACAGGTAGCAGATCTTCCAACCTTTGTTGTTGGAAAGGGCCCCGCTAACCCTAAAACCAGTTCGGGCAGTTAAGTAATAACTACCCTGGCTCTTGCACACGCAAAAACACGCCATGAACAAGTCATGGGACGGCTCGAAGCCCGCCCTTCGGCATTCCCTGTGGAATGCAATTAAGTAGCGCCACGAGTTGGGCGCCACCTAACTCGGCGAAATCCTCCACCACCTGAGACACTCCTTGATGATGGGGTGGAGAGAGAAGCGCAGGCCCGCCTCTAGGGCGTCGACCGACACGCTAAACCCGAGCGAGCCCGAGCTATAAGGACGCTACCCGGGCAGCAGAGCATGCAGGGCATACTCCTCTGGGACGTTATAGCCCTCCCGAATAACGACCAGTGACCCCTCGATCACGACCGAGTCGAATTCATGATAAGATTTCATGACTTCGAGAGCTTTCAAGGCCTTGGCATCCAACGGGGACAGAGCTCCCGAGGATGACCCCGAGGTACTAGCCTCGGGTTTGTCAAGATGGGTTCCCCCCGACCTAGCAGAGGAAACCGACGAACTACCCGAGGAGTTTGAGGAAATGTTAGGACCCTAGCTAAGTTGGGTCCATCCATTCATGATTAAATCGAGTTGAGTCATATTAGTCTGTCCAGTTGAAGTCAGTTATGAGTCGGATGAGTCCAATCGAGTCAGTTATGAGTTGGTTAGGATTGGTTTTTATCTTCGGTTAGGATTGAGTCAATTATTATTTTTAGTTAGAAATTTATCAAGTTAGTTAAGAGTCAAAGATTAGCGGGATTCTTGGCAGAGCCCTATAAATAAGGTTGTAAACTCTTTCATGAAATCAAGGAATGAAGAATTAGTTTTAACCAAAAGGCAAAATCCTAGGAGGCAGATCCCCTCGAAGTGATCTAGGAGGCCCGATCCCCATGAAGAGACCAATTATCTCTCTTTTCTATCCTCTTCCTCCAATGATAGAACCATAGGGTTCTATCATCTGGTATCAAAGCATCAATAGAAACCTTTGGGGTTCTACCAATTGGTATCAGAGCAGCGATCCTTGACGTTCCTACTGTGATTCCGCGGTCGCTCCTCTTGTCATCATCGTCGCCACCGCCATCGTCGTCAACGTCGTCGTCGTCGCCATCATCGTCATATCTGCCACCTTGCTACAATAAAAAAAAAAAGATAGAGAAGAAAAAAGAAGCAGCAACCACCCCTCCTTTCTCCTCATCTTCCAAAAAAAAACACAAGAGAGAGAAAAAGAAAGGGAGAAAGAAAAGAGAGAAAGAGAAGAAGAAGAAGAAGAAGGGGCCCCGCACCTTCCCCCTTCTTCCTCCCCACTTGCCTACTACTGCCGGCACTCCTCACGACACCATTGCCTCCTCTCCACTGCAGCAATCCTCTCCCACCCTTCCCAGTCGTGCCTTCCTATGCTGCCTACCTCAATCCACGCAGCCGTCGTCGCTGTCGCTGCTGCCACCTACACCAGCAACGTCCCGCTGCCCGTTTCCTCCCCTGCATCCTCCTTTCATCCTGTCGTCGCCCTAGCTGCTGCAACCTCAATGACCTCATCCTAGCAACAAACACCGATGGATGCGAGATTTGAAGCCTTCGAGGCCCGTATAGAGAATAGACTACAAGAACTCCTTCATGAATTCAGAAGAAGTCAATCTGAAAAGTATGATTATGGGCAAGACATAAAATACCCATGCAAGGAGTTTCCCATATGGGAAGATGGAGACCCAACCGGTTGGATCTCTCGTGTTGAAAAGTTTTTTCATTTGCACAGGACTCCGGAGGAATCCATGGTGGAGGTAGCTTCCACTCAACTCAAAGGTGACACGATCCAGTGGTATGATTTGTACGAGACCTATCACGGAGTCCCTTCGTGGGGACAGTTCAAGAGAGAGTTCCTTATTCGCTTTAGACTGTCAGAGTACAAGAACATTAATGGACAGCTCGTCAAAATCCGTCAAACTTCCACGGTACAGGAGTACCAGAGCAGATTTGAGTGTCTGTCGAACCAAACCCGAGATTGGTCCGAGATACAGTTGGTAAGAAAATTTATTGAGGAACTTAATCCCGAGATTCAGTGCGAAGTTAAAACTCGTCATCCTCGCACCATGATAGCAACCATATCATTCACCAGTAAGCATGAAGGAAAAAATCATTATGGACACTCATTGAAATAGAAGTTTCAATAGACAGGACTTTAATGTGGTCAATATAGACAATCGCAAACAAGAGCAGCTTCTGACAGTTGAGTCAACTAAGGAGGAAATAAAAACTGACAATGTGGAACCTGAATATGAAGGTTGTGACAAACTTCTGACGATTGAACCAGCTAAGGAAGAATCAAAAATTGAAAATGTGGAGTCCGATCATGAAGGCTATGCCAAATCTGAAGATAAGATTGCTAATGGGCAAATCCTAATTTGTGATAAAAGGTGCTCAAAAATAAAACAACTATTTGTCCATTTCTTTTTTATTCCCCAGGAAGTCTTCAAAGTGACGATCCTCAAAAGAAGACATGGTACTACCTCTAGCCATCAGATGAAAAGGATTCTCCAGAAGATTACAATGACAAATGCACAAGAAGACCAAACCATCGTTTACACCAAGTGGAGACCCTATTTAATCGATCAAGGAGTCGTGATGCGTGGCAAATATTGAAGTGCCCCCGAAATCTGATGCTGCTCAGTCTTGAGGGCAAGGCTGATTTGAAGTGGGCAAGTCTGTTAGGACCCTAGCTAAGTCGGGTACATCCATTCATAATTAAATCGAGTTGAGTCATATTAGTTTGTTCAGTTGAAGTCAGTTATGAGTCAGGTGAGCCCAATCGAGTCAGTTATGAGTTCGCTAGGGTTGGTTTTTATCTTCGGTTGGGATAAAGTCAGTTATTATTTTCAGTTAGAAGTTTATCAAGTTAGTTAAGAGTCGAAGATTAACGGGATTCTTGGCAGAGCCCTATAAATAAGGTTGTAAACTCTTTCATGAGATCAATCAAGGAATGAAGAATTAGTTTTAGCCGACAAAACCCTAGGAGGCAGATCCCCTCGAAATGATCTAGGAGGCCTGATCCCCTCGAAGAGATCGATTATCCCTCTTTTCTATCCTCTTCCTCCATGATAGAACCATAGGGTTCTATCAGGAAACTATTCCGACCTGATCAGGAGAAATCGACCAAAGGGTCGGGCGATTGGAAGTAGGAAGGGCCGAGAGGATTTAGAGAAGAGGAGAGTTGTGGATAGAAGAAGCAAGAGTTCTCCAACCAGAGAAAGAGAACTTATAGGGCAACCGAGTGATGGTTCTCCTTCCCGAGGCAGCACAATGACTTCGCCTAGGGAACCCACGAACCGCATTCAGTGCAAGGTACCAGAATGCCACGTCAGCCATACACGTCAGACGCCAACTCGATAGTTCACATGAGCAAGATGCACGGTCTAACATTGCGGAGCGCCACGTCATTCCGCATGATAGTCACGGCTCGCTTCGTCCCCCACGTGCGACGACTGGCAGGCACGAGCATTGTCCACACGTTGGTCGCGAGGATCGGCCCCACAGGAAAGCCCAGTCCACCTATGCCTGAGTTAACCCTCTCGACCAGGCCAGTCCACCTGTGCCCGAGTTGACCCTCTCAGCCAGGCCAGTCCACCTGTGCCCGAGTTAACCCTCTAGGCCATGCCGATCCACCTGTGCCCGAGTTGACCCTCTCGGGCAACCCAGTCCAGTCTATGCCCGACCTGAGTGTCTCGGGCAATCCAGTCCAGTCTGTGTTCGACCTGAGTGTCTCGGGCAACGCAGTCTAGTCGGTGCCCAACCTGAGTGTCTCGAGCAACCCAATCCAGTTTGTGCCCGACATGGGTGTCTCGAGCAACCCAGTCCAGTCTGTGCCCGACCTAAGTGTCTCGGGCAACCCAATCCAGTCTATGTTCGACCTGAGTGTCTCGAGCAACGCAGTCCAATCGATGCCCGACCTGAGTGTCTCGAGCAACCCAGTCTAGTCCATGCCCGACCTGAGTGTCTCAAGCAACCAGTCCAGTTTGTGCCCGACCTGAGTATCTCAGGCAACCCAATCCAGTCTCTGCCTGACCTGAGTGTCTCTAGCAACCCAGTCCAATATGTGCCCGACCTAAGTATCTCGAGCAACCCAGTCCAATTTGTGCCCAACCTGAGTGTCTCGGGCGACCCAGTCCAATCTATGCCCAACCTGAGTGTCTCGGGCAACCCAGGCTAGTCTGTGCCCGAGCTGAGTGTCTCGAGCAACACAGTCCAGTCATGAGCCCGAAATAAGCACCTCGTCCACTCACGAGCCCGAGCTACGCCTTGGGCAAGGAATAAGCCCAAACTATGTAGCTCGGCCAGTTCAGAGCACGAGCTATGTAGCTCGGCGAGTCAAATAGTTTTTGCCGAGACCAGTAACTTGACTAGTCAAACAATTTTTGTCGAGACTAGTAACTTGGCCAGTCACACACTTTTTGCCGAGACCAGTAACTCAGCCAGTCAAACAGTTTTTGTCGAGACCAGCAACTTGGCCAGTCAAACAGTTTTTGTCGAGACCAGTAACTTGGCCGGTCAAATAGTTGTTGTCGAGACCAGTAGCTCGGCCAGTCAAACGACTCTTGCCGAGACCAGTAACTCGACCAGTCGAGAAGCCCCTGCCCAGGATCAGCAACCCGATTCCAGTAATACAGCTCGACCTCGAGACCCACAGCTTGACCACTTTAGTTGCAGCCCGACCTGCCCCAAGCCCAGTGGCACCGAGGAACAAGGAAGCCATCCCGAAAGATGCCCGCTAGGTGAAAAGCCACAGACAAGTAACATCCTTCCCCGTGCCCCTCTTCAAGGGACCTCAAGAAAGGCTTTTCGGGGGAGGAATGATAGGGTTGATAATGGGCCGACCCAATCACCCGTTACGCGTCAGAGACAAAGCATGACGCCGGCAGCTGACCTGGCACAACAGGACTCGACCTGGCACAACAAAATCCGACCTGGCATAATGAAAGCCGACCTGGCACAGGGAAGTCCGACCTGGACAAAGACGATCGTGGAGTGTGGAGCACGGCAGCGTCTGATGCAGACTCGATGCTCAAAGGCCTTGGAACCATGCAAGAACGTATGCCAGCTCAGCAAAGGACGCCAACGACATTATAGGCTGAGGTACGGTCAACCCTCGACCGGCAAGTATAAAAGTCATTCATGGGCATAAGTCAAAGGGAAAAAAAACTTACTCTCTACATACAGTATTCAGATCTGACCTCGGTCGAGGCACTGGCTTGATCGTCGGAGGGGCCACATCGGGCACCCCACCCGACGAGGCCTTCGTGAAGGACCTCGGGCAGGAGCATCCCGAGATGCACATCAGAGGGACCCGGCCGACCTCTCCCGAGCTCGCTCACCACTTTTTCGACTGACGCGAACGACCTTGCGCATGCGGGCAGGACCAAGCCATGCCGACTCCCCGGCCACGGCACAATATCCCACAACACTTAGAGTCCTCCAGCCTATTAAAGTTATCAACGAAAGGGAAGGATATTTTAATTTCTATACCTGGCATTTTATATAATAGATTCCTGGAGTTTGCGTTTACTGCTCAAAATCGTTCGAACCAAGTTACTTAGTATGACGGAACTTGCCCCTAATTCGCATTTCCCTTTCTTTCTTCCTCGAACCAGATAACAATCAACATTTAGTCTGAAAGCTAGCCGATACTAAAAGATTCTTTCAAGAATCGAACTATCGGAAAACACAAAACAGCACAAACAAAGAAAGGAAAAGAAAACAAAAGAAGGGCTTACAGAGAGATGGCCGTCGGCAGCGAAACTGCAGATCTGGGAGATAGAACCGGAGGTTTCAATCCAGAAATCGGGGCGACGAGGCTGCCCCTCATCTGCACTTTTCTTCGGCCCCTTCAGCTTCACCTGAAAATGGTTACAAAAGGGGGGGAAATCATAGAAACAGCGAGGAAAAGCTGGTGGGAAAAAAAAAACTTTGAAAACAAAAAAAAAATTCATATGAGAAAATTTTGCTGAACCAGAATGGAGTTCATTAGGCGCTGCTCTGATTCCGTCGTTGCTTCACAGAGAACTCGGTGGGATAATGAAAGAAACCGAAACTGAAGTTGGTCTTTTTGGGTTACCCCCAGACCGCGTACATTTAGCTTTCCCCACCCGACTCCACCACCTAAAAACCATGTGGGACCAGCATTTCTTCGACGCATTAGGGGGGAAGGGTGGGAATGAATACGCGTAAATGACGTAAAATGAAAAATAATTTACCTTAAAATGAAAACTAAAATGAATACGCCTTATTTGAAAACTAATTTACTTTAAAATGAAAATTCCGTTCGAGTTTTACCGCCGGCATCCTTTTTATCCCTAGGCTTTTATCCTTTTTAAACGAAAATATTCTCAGATAGGGTAAATATTGGACCAGCTTGGCCTAATCATGTCAGTCTTAGAACCACGTAGGCTCGACTTGTCAGCTTAGCCACGTCAACCTGACAATCACGTCGGTACATCAGGGCTCCTAAGCCACCTCGATAGGCAAGGGCAGCCCTTCACGCAATGTCCTCTGCTTAGGGATCGTACTGATAAGTCAACGGTCTCGCCAAACGAGGCCTCGGGAACCGGCGAAAACAGTGGCCCATGCAGAGCTGTACCCTTAGGTCAGCCGAAGATATCACGCCCATTAAACATTCTGATACGATCGTCCTCCGTCCCGTAGGTATAAATATCTTTACTGTAACCCACTAAAGGAAAGAGGAAAACTTCTCTTTAGAACTCTCTAACCACTTCACCACCTCAACTTTCAGTTTTCACTTCTCGAGGGCTAACATAGCCATCAGAGAGGTCACGTCGGGCACACCATCCCGACGAGGACATTCTTGCAGGACCTAATGAGGACCCGAAGCTAACCCAATTGACTTTCTGACCTGAGGGGTCATGAATGATCGAAGCCATGCACCTCGACGGAGCCTCCCCAGGTCTCCCGATCCAGCTTGAACGATCCTACACACGCTGGTTGAACCATGATGTGTTGACTCTCCGTCCACGACACACATTTCATGAACACCCTCTATCAATTGCTAAAATGACCTTGATAATTCATGAATCTATTTTTTAGATGAACAAAATCTTACCTACTCGATTTTGTTCATTAGAGTCCTAATTTACCCTTTGTTTTTTCTTAAATTATTTTGTATTATCTAATTGACCAATAAAATAGGAGAAACTCGATTTACATTCGATGATTGGCCGCTCATTGCCAATGCAACTTCACCGAAATCATTCTTCCCGCAATAGAAAAACTTCAGTATGGGTAGGCTTTGTCGATGAAGCATTTGTGGAAGGTTTTGTGGACGAAGCATTCATGGAAGGCTTCACCCGTGCATTGTCAAATCCTTCATTGTGTCGCCTTGACGAATTCTTCATCGCATCCTTCCTATTTGTTCGCTACATCAACGTGCAAAGCTTCACTATGTTCGTGGAAAGCTTTGCTATCTTCGCCAAAGGCTTCTTTACGACTATGTTCGTGATGCGTTGATGGGCGAGTTTGCATAGGGAGAGGTGACAGTAGGGCTAGGAGGTAAGGGCTATGGGTCAGTACTGGTGGAGACATACGAAGGGACAATAGAAGTACCTTGGCGTGGTGAAGACAAAGACACTGGGGGGGAGGAGCCGGAGGAGAGGGAAAAGAGGGAAACTGCGGAACAGAAGTAACTAGAGAGTTTGGATCTAAGAAAGACAAAATGGAGGAGTAAGATTGTTCATAGGGATCCAATGGAACTACAGATTGTCGATGATCTCGAAAGGGAAAGATAGTCTCCACAAAAGTAACATGCCGAGAGACAAAGACTTTAGCAGAGTGAGGGTCATAACATCGATAGGTGTTATGTTCAAGAGAGTACCCTATGAAAACACAAGGTCGAGATCGAGGTTGCATTTTATTAGAATTGTAGGGACGTAACCATGGATAACATAGACAACCAAAAACCTTTAAGGTTTGGATGTTATGGTGTTTTTGAAATAGCTTTTAAAATGATGAATGATACTGTAGGAGAGGAGTAGGCAAGCGATTAATAAGATAAACAGCAGTTTGAAAAGCGACGAACCAAAAGATAGAAGGCATAGAAGCCTGATGGAGCAATGTGAGACCAGTCTCAATAATATAACGATGCTTACGCTTAGCAGAGCCAACCAGTTGAGAGATATATGGTGGGGACTTGAGATGTTGAATACCAGAGGTAGCTAGATAAGACGCAAGAGCTTGATATTCACCGTCACCATCAGAATAGACAGTTTTAATAGTAGTTTGAAAATAATTCTCGACCAAGTTCTTGAATTTAGAGAAGACAATAGCAACCTCAGATTTTTGACAAAGAGGATATAGCCATGTGTACTTTGTAAAATAGTCTACAAAGACAACATAGATCTGAACTTGTCAAAAGAGATAACTGACGCAGGGCCCCACACATCGGTATAAATAACATCAAATGGTTTAGAGCAGGAAACAAAAGATGTACCAAATGGTAACTGATGACTCTTATTACTAAGACAAGCATCACAGTAAGTAATAGTAGAACCAGATTTAGAAACAGGAATAGAGTGGCAAGAAAGTAACTTTTGTTGAACAGGGGTTGAGGGATGACCAAGACGTTGATGCCACATGTCGATTGGAGCAGCAGTGGAGGCGTTAGCAGTAGGTTGAGTGAGATATAAGGTAGATGGCCATTCATAGATATTGTCTTTATTCGGACCGTGAACCAACGATGCCCCCGTGCTCAAGTCCTTGACAAGAAAATAATCAGGAAAGAATTCAATAGAAGCATTATTTTGTTGGCAGAACTGAGAAACAAAGATGAGATTTCTTTTAATGTGGGATGCACACAAAACATTATCGAGTGTCAAAGAAGTGGCATTGGAAGTAAGCTTTGTTGTACCGAAATGAGTAATAGGAATTCTGTTACCATCACTGATGATAATATCTTCAGTTCCGCCATAGTTGTTGTGGAGCGACAGGTTCTGGAGATCAGAAGTAATATGGTGGGAAGCACCAGAGTCCACAATCCAATTAGATTGACTGTCAGAGGGAGTCGTCATGACATTTGCCTTAGGCCAGGCCGACTGAGGTGGAAGACGAGGTCGAGACCGACAAACCTTTGCCGAGTGACCGACTTTATCATATAATTGGCATACAACTGGTTGCTGAAGCATGGAAGGAGGACAACGCGACTGAACGACAGTGTTAAAGTGTGGAGAATGGGGAGGCGGTAGTGATGGAGAGGGACCCGTAGAAGTGGGAGAAAAGTTGGTCACACCTTTTGAAGCATTCTTACAGTATTTATGATTTTACCGGTTGGACTTCTGATTGAACTGAGCCGTGATAGGAGGTCCTGGCAAGGAACCTGACAGTCTATCAGCACGCTTTATAGTCGGTGAGCTTGTCATAGAGTTCTTCAAAGCAAATCGGAGAGTCACGTGCTCGAAGTGCGGTTGTCAGTTCTTTGAACTCGGGACTCAATCCATTAAGCGTGTGGACAAGAACTTCTTCATCAGTTAGGGAATGACCTATCAAAGCTAGGTCACCAATAAGCATTTTGATATGTTGTAAGTAATCGGCAATAGTACTTCCCTCCTGCTTAAGGCTCATAAAGCTGGATAGGAGTCCAAGCATGTGAGTCCGGGAGCGATTCGCGAAGGTAGTTTGTAACTTGGTCCAAGCTTCCGTAGCAGTGACACAGGAGGACACAAGCGGAGCAATGGATCCCGCAACAGAAGCTTGAATTGCTTGGAGTATTAGCCGATCTTGGCGCAACCAAAGTTTGTGTGCAGAATTCGGTACTGGGTTGGGTTCTCCTGGAACATGTATCATCGCTAGTGAACAACTAAGAGAGCCATAAATGTAACCCAATAAATCATAACAAATAAAAGGTTTGAGAATTGGGCCGTCAGGACGCATAATTACCACTCTGGGATAATTTAAACGGAATCAAGGAGGCGACATTGATGGAGGTGAGTCCTGAATGCGGAGAAAGATTGCCAATAGGAAAAAGTGTGGAGTATCGAAGGTAGAGAAGGACGACATCGAGGAACCAATACCAGGTCAAAGGGAAACCAAGAGAGAAAGGTAGGCAATCTCGCCGAGAAAACAATTGCAAAAACCATTAAAAGATAGAGTAAGAGCGAGAGTAGGAAGTTGATTTTTTAATAATATAACGGAAGCGTCCAAGAGATTGATGGTAACAGAAATGAGGAATGAAAGGTAAGGAGACTCTAACGTCGTCCTGATACGATGAATATCAATGTTTGGGTGCAGCAATCCTATTGGAACCAGCCCTTCAGAATATGACACAGTGAGTGCAGCCACTGTTAAAATAGATCACCCGGCACTCCTCTCAAATCCAACAGGATACACCGGGAAGGAGAAGGCTTCTGAGTGACTTCTCAGGGACTCCGAGGCTCCTCCTTCAATCATCAGATTGGTCTAGCGTTCATAGTTGACCAACTCGCTGAGATGAACCACGAGAGTAGGTTATTCCATCTCAGGTGCCATGCACATAGAAGCTAGTGTAGCAGCACGTTAGAGCAGCTTTAGCACTGCGCACCCGCAAGCAGAGTGAGGGAGGGGGAGCGGGCAGGAGAGGCAGTGGTTAGTCCTGGGAGACACGACTGTGGTGTCCGCGTTTGGATCGCTCTTTGGAGCTGCTAAGAGGGTAGCCGCTGCTTGGTGTTGGAGGCACAACGTCCAGAACGGGGCGAGCGGCTGCTCATTCGTATCGAGAAAATAGAGAAAAGGATGCTCTGTTTTGTCGATAAAACAGAGATCCGGTTGTTGGGGCTGGAGAAGAAGAGGAAGCAGCCGACGATGAAGAGTGACGCTGGCTGCGAATAGGTGTGGGACGCCGCAGGACTCAGGGATACTGAAGTAACGGGCAACAATTGCGACGGGAAGCAGAGGAAGGGCAGCAACTGTGTCGATGTGTTGAGGAGGAAGAGCCGAAGATGGGCTCTTCTTGCTATCAACTGTGTCGATGTGTTACGACGGGAAGCAGAGTAAGACCGACGGAACGGAGCAACGGGCAGAGGAACAACAACGGCAGAGAGGAGATGGGCTGCAGAAGCGCGTCGTTGGCTGTGCGCTGCGATTTTGCTGGGCCAATCGTAGCAAAACAGAGGAAGAATGAGAGGAAACAGAGTAATGGTTACTCTGTTTCGATCTACTGTGTGTCGATATGAAGCAGCGGCACCCTGGAGCATTCACGGGCGCTGCGTTTGCAGGAGCGTTTGTAGGGTCGGAGACCGCTGGTGCCAATGTGCCGAAGCGTTGGCGAGGCTGGAGACTGGGGAGGCGGCCGAGATTTCGCTGGAGATCTATTCCGGCGAAAGAAAGGATGCCAAGGTTACGACAACAATATCAGCGCTCGCTGGGAGATCGATGCTGATCTTGTTGGTTCCGTTGGTAGCAGAGGCAGATGTCGCGACAGTAGATGGACTGGAGTCGACGATAAAATCTGCACGTGACTGGAAGCGGTGGAAACTTGCTGCCGTTTGACAGCAAGAGGAGAGTTTGCTCTAAGCAAGCTGCTCTGATACCATGTTGAAAGTGAATTGGGAAAACAAAAGCACACTTGTTATTGAGGTTTCAACATCTATTTATACAGTGATAAGAGACAGATTTCCCTCAACTGATGAACGAGATAATCTCGTTCGGTTAGGGAAATTTGTTACAGCTAACAGTTGCCACTTTGTTGTCAAACTGTTTTAGAAAGACATGGCTGCTACATCGTTAAAGCCTTGGAAGCACCGCTGAAGCCTCGGTTGCATCGTTGGATCATTTGTTGTATTGTCGAAGCATTTGCTGCAACAACATTTCAGGCCTAACAGTGGATTCTTGGTGTGATGATCGTGGAAGCTGTCTTCACCATGACCGAGCTATGTCACCAAGTTTGATTAGTCGTTGGATTGAAGCTTGGATTCTTAGTGAAGCATTCGTGGAACTCATCTTCGTTACGATCGAGCGACCCATTCATTGAGGTAAACGTTCTTCATCGAGTAGGCCATAAGGTGAGTGGCATCATCGGTACGGTACCGGTACCGAGCAGTATATTAAAATATATTTTATTTAATATATATAATATATTTATATTATATAAATATAATATTAAATATTAAATACATTAAAAAAAGAAGAAAAGAAAACGACAACGTCGCCTCGATCTTTCTCCCCGTAGGGAGAAAAATCACAAGCGAGGGCGGTGACGCACAGGCAACTCATGGGCGACGACGGTGCAAGGTATTCTTTTTTCTTCTCCTCTTCTTTCTTCTTTTCTTCTTCTTCTTCCCTTTTTCTCCCTCAATCAACCAACGACGATCGATTTTGATGGTACCGCCCAATAATGAGTGATTCGTGTACCGATAACCTAGCGGACCGGTAAGTACTAGCTGGTACGGGCGATACAGATCGATATAGAAAACCTTGGTTGAAACAAAGCATAATATTAGATTAATATTTTTTGTCTTATTCATATTTGTTTGCTATTATTAATTTCCAATATCATTTAAACACCAATACTAGGCTATTTTTGATAGGGATATTTAAAAATGAAATATTCAATATACAAAATAAAATGAAGATTTTCAATCCAAACACAACCATTGTCAATCCTGAAATCAAAAACACTTTTGGAAAATAATCGTGAGATATGAGACCAAATTGAAGAATCATGAGATATGCGACCAAACTTTGCTTTGCGAAGCAATCATGAGATACACGACCAAATTGAAGGATCTACTTCCATACAATTTTAAATTTATAATTTTGCTTTAAATGATACATTTGTAATGGATGACAATGAAGCTAGATCATAATATATATGTTGCGTATGATGCTATTGGTGAGCATATCAATTTCAATCGGGATATTTATGGAAACCTCTCAAGGTTCATGGAAGAAAATGACTTCAACTTTGAAGCTTTGGCTCTATATCCAAATGATGATGAACTTATCATCAATGAGCTATACATTACAATTATGAATTTATGAAATCTAAAATTTGTCCATGTGATAATGTCCAATATAACAATTTGTTTGTGATATTTGACACATAATTCCTTCATGTTTTGTAGGTATTTAAAAATATTCAGAGTTTAAAAGAGCTTTACAAGAATCTGTTACCAAGAGGAATTTTGAAATGAAAATTATTGTTTATACAAGTTACAAGTTTAAAGCACAATATACAGTTAATTTATTATGGATGAAAAATAGTTGCTCATGAAGGTTTTCCATGTCGAATTACAAAGTTTCTCAAAGACCACCAATGCAATATGCCTAGAGAAAATTGAGATCATCCATCTTGCCTTAGCAAGTTTATAACTGAATAAATCGATGAATAAGGTCTTACAAATGAATAATAAACTTCTAAGATAATCATTACAAATATTTAAAAAAGATTTAGAGTAATTGTTTCATATAGAAAAAAATATATTTAGCACATGAAATTACATTGAATGAAGTTCATGGAGACTTTGATGGGTCGTACAGTGAAAGTTAAAAGTTCATGACTATCAAACAACTATTTGTTTAATTAAGACATTTTCTTTAGGTTTTTTTGGTTATTCGAAGCCGGTTTGAATGGTTTATGAAGTACATCTATCAACATAGATGCAGCATATTTATTTGGAAAATACCTCAATGTTTAGATGACACCAATTGGTATTGATGATTCTAATAAGAGATTGAGGGAAGAGACTCATAAGAATAATTTTCTTTTGAGTTGAGAAACTGCATTAGTGTGCATTGTGAATCTTTATGTATTTTGTCAATGATAAAATTTCAAGAATTATTGCAGTAGATAAAAGAATATTTCCCGAGATATATTATAATTATTGTATGATATATCTATTAAAGAATTTAGTAAGTGATGTATGAGATAGAAAAACTACTAGAGTATTTTTGGGCTATCACAAGAGTGCTTATCCAAACCGATAAAAAATCATTTCAAAATTTATTATTGGATTTAAGAATTAGATAACGAGAAGTGAGCAAGTGTTTTTTTTTAATGCAATTTTAACAATGAATGGTTTCAAAATCTTGAGTTCATTATTGAAAAATGTATGTAGACTTTAAATGAATTATATGATCGAGATAACAAAAGAATACATCGAGTGATTTTATTTTTATCTTTAGACTACCAATGCTATTACTAAGATATTGACACCCACAATGAAAGAATAAAAAATTTTGGGTTGAAAGATAGAGCTCGATTCTATGTTGTTCACCTTTATTTAAGTTACATGTTCCAAGTTCAAACAACTATAATGACAATTATATTAGTTATGGAAAAAAGAATATGTTCATGTTAGTGATTTGATATATTTAGTATTGAATGCTTTTATGCAATGGGTGCTATTGGGTTTATGAATTCTAATTCATATTAATATTCTGATTATTATTTTTTAGCATAATATTTATAAATTGCATATAATGACACAATCTTTCGAATAAAAAACAATCACTCTTGGATTGAAAAAAGCTAATGAGAAAATTATCTTACATCTAAAGTGTGCAAAAAAACTAAGCAAAAGGAAAAAAAAAAGCAAGGATAAAATCAAGAGACAGTGATAAGATAAGATCCCTTTACCATGTGTCAATAATTAGGTCAGAATCGATGCTTACATAAATTTTCACAAGTATAAGTCAATATTGTCAATTTAAAGTCATGTGGTATCTTCAATCTTTTTGTATAGCCTAATTTTGGTCATAGTTTTTTTGTTGTTGGCTATATGAGGTTTTTTTTTAATTTTTAGATGGTGTACTTATACAAGTTGTCCATAAATATGCCACAATATTATAAATTATTATTAATTGTGAATATAAAATTACCATTGTGCAATTAATCTTGCAATCCATGTTATAATTATATTTTAGTTGAGTTGTTAAAGTAAATTTTAGTAGAGTTAGAATCATGTTTTTGTTAAGGTGCCATTGGGCTAGGATCTTACAATCCTATCGTAATGTGTCAAATTCTATCAATTATCCTAAAACATTTTAAAAAAGTAAAAGTCTTATTAATTATTTTACCAATGTGTTCCAGTAGTTCTATCAAAGTAAAGATAGTATTCGTGAAAATTGACTGAATCGTGCTCCATTTTAAACTAAATTACACTTGATCATAATACATATTCAAAAAACCTAATTTTGATAATTAATCATCATAAAAATATTCAAAAAATAGAAAATGACCTATTAATCATCTAACTAATATATCTTACTTAGTATTTCTGTACAAGTTTAGATAAGTTTCATAGAGGTTCACCCAGTTACGCTCATTCTCAACTAAATTACATTTGCTCACAGTATTTAGCTCAAAAATATCTAATTTGGATAACTTATTGCCCTAAAATCATCAAAAAAATAATTAAATCCTAAGAATCATTTTACCAACATGTTTTAATAGTTTTCAATAGTTTTATGAAAGTTTGGATTGGTTTTCTGGAAGTTCACTTAGTTACACTTGTTTTTGAACTAAGTTATACTTAGATTAGAATACCTATTTATAGAATCCCCAATTTTGATAATTAACCAACCTAAAATAATTAAAAAATAAAAAATTCTACTAAAAAAATTAAAAATAAAAATCATATTAATAATCTTGAAAACATGTATTAATATTTCTATAAAAGTTTGGGTTGCTTTGGTGGAAGCTGACCATATTACACTCAGTTTTCAACTAAGTTACACTTAATCATATTATCTAATTAAAAAATCTCTAATTTTGATATCTAAAATCTTAAAAAAGGAAAAACAATGGTCCTAATCATCTTAACATCATGTGCTAGTATTTTTATAAAAGTTTAGATAGGTTTCACAGAAGTTGACCGAGTTACACTTAATTTTGAACTAAGCTACATAGGACCTAACAAAAATATCTCTAATTTTAATACTTAATAATCTTAAAATTTTAAATAAAATAAAAATAGTATAAATCATTTTATAATCATGTTCTAGTACTTCTGTGAAAATTTGGATACGTTTCATGAAAGTTGATCGAGTTATACTTAATGTTGAACTAAGTTGATCACACTACATATCTATGAAAAAAATCTTTAAGTTTCCTAAAATCCTAATGAAATATAAAAGAATTATATTAATTATTTTAGAATCATGGGCTAGTACTTCCTTAGATATTTGATTAGGTTTCATAAAGGTTGGTGAGTTATATTTGATTTTGAACTAAGTTACACTCTATCACTGTACTCATCAAAAAAATCTCTAATTTTGATATTTAGTCATCATAAAATAAAAAAAAATAAAAAAAAGTACTAGTCGTCTTAGAATCATATCCTAATACTTCTGTGGAAGTTTGGATATGTTTAATGAAAATTGATCGAATCACACTTGATCATAGTACATATTAAAAAAATCTCTAATTTTGATATGTAATCATTCTAAAATTTTAAGAAAAAAAGTGGTATTAATTATCTTAGAATCATAATGTCCTAATATCTCTATGGAAGTTTGGGTTACTTGGATGGAAGTTGACTAAGATACGCTCGATCTTGCACTGCATTACATACATGATAGTTCACAAATCATATTAAACATAGACACGTACCAAATCAAGTAAAACAATAGTAAATATATATATTCTAACAGCAAATATCATAATATTGATTATAGTTTATTATACGAACATGCATTTACATCATAGTAAACTTATACACACCAAATACGAGTGAAACAATAATATTTACATAGTACTGATTACAATGTTTAAATGTCAAATAACATGTTACAACACATCCCAAATCCAATGTGTAAAACTTGTTACATTATCATAGTCAATTCTCTTCTTGAATTGCGAAACAATAAACATTAGCCAATATACATATTCTATTTTCATCCAAAACAACAGATCACTTTGTGTGAAATTTATTTCTTTGTTCATCAAAAAGTGATCCATATATTTCAACTTGAATATGGTGAAATTATTCCTGTAAAACATGTCCATCAATTAGTACAACCACCATTATAAATCATCGAAATGAATGAATCAAACACTTATGATTTGTCTTGCTGAGGGCATTTCACAACTTTAGTTTTCCACCCTTTATAAAAATCTTCCTAGAAATACCAGGGTGGAGATTGTCTAAATTAGTAGCTGGTATTTTCTTAAAACTCTACACCTATTTTCAAACTAATAAATAATTAATGTTAGAAAAATTATAATTCACCAACTAATTAATACTTATATATATATATATATATATATTATCTTTTTGTTCTAATAATGCATGGTTTATCATTAAGTATATATTGATTTTGTCTCACTTCTTTTGTTGCTAAGCATGTGTAGTATTTCTGTTAGCAAAGTCGAAGGATGATGAGAAATAAGATTAAATATTTTAGTTTTGTAAGTATCGAGATTTTAATATAATTTTTAAAAATATAGGGACTGATATACTAAAAATACGATAATATGTAATTAGCCCTCGTTGTGGGGATACTTATAGAATTCTCTAGGAACTTTAAGTTGGTGAGAAAATGATTGCCAAAAATAAAAAAATCTTGAGTACTTGCAATACTAAATGGTATTACTATTATTCAACCAAACAAAATTGTTTAAGTTATCTGCTACTAACAAAGTGGTACTATCGTCTTTTGAAAAAATTATAGAAATAAGAGGTATAATATGAAAAAACACAAAATATGAGACTTTTTCTTAAGAAATTACTAAATCTCGAATGTCTTAAGATAATTTATTAGAGTATGAATTTCTTCTGAATTTTATATATCTAAGAAAGTACAAATCAGTATCCTTTATGCTTCCTAGAATGAGGAATAAAAAAAAAAAAAATTCTCTGGGTACGAGAAAGGTCTTTAATGTCGAGTGGGAAAGGGAGAAAAGAAATATTTTCTAGAATAAGATGAACATGTAATAACAACAGGTAAGATAGGATAACAGTGCTACGCCCATTGAAAACCATAGTTGGTGAGAGGCGACAGAACATTGATTAGAGGTCGAATAGATGGAAGGTGTGGAGGTAATCTTCATGGTTAATAATATTAGGCAAACATCTTGAAGTTTATCCTAATTATAAAGTAACTGCAATTGACTATAATTAGGCAACATGAGAAGGGTGTGGTTTAAATGAAAATATATATCTTTCATCAAAGTTTAAACTTTTTTTTTTTTTTGATTTGGCATATTTTACCTATATGGAATGATCATAATGGGCCGAAGGAAAAAAAAAGAACAAAATAAGACAAATGTTATTAAGTTGGTTCATTCGTATGGAGAAATTTCTAGGAAGATATAATTTCTTGTAGGGCCAATGTGATTTTAGAGCGGTTTAATTATAGAAAGAAATTTTGGAATGACCTAATGGATCATTCATTTATGGAATCATACAAGGAAAATATTTCACTTTGGAATTTTCGTTTATGTTCCTGTTAATTAAAGTTCAAAAAAGAAAAAAAAAAAAAAAAAGAAAGAAGAAGGCCACCTCTCAGTCTCACGATTGGTGGACAGTTTTCAGGGCGATTCGGTCGTACTTGTCTAAACGAATTGGATATGGATTTTTGACTTTAGTTGATCTCCTGCAGCCACAAGAAGGGACACACAAAGACGTGAGAGATGCTCTCCTTGATTTTTCTAAGGAATAATAATGAACTAGAAAAGAGATCCTCGCGTTGGGTGTTCACTTTCGAGTGAGATCTAAGATTCACCAAACAAACGCTCATATAAATCATTCGCTTCGGCTGCGGAAGACCCATCACGGCCTTTGCTTGCATTCCCAGCAAATCCACACTAAACTACCGCCCCCCACCTTCTAAGCTTGCAGAGGAAAGGCAGACACAAACCACTTTTTAATCGCGAGCTGTTTTTTTTTTTTTTTTTCTCAAGTAAATCATTCTATCTATCCGGTTCATGTTGACTCCATTGATCCCTCTTTACTTCCTCCTCAATCCTTGCGACTCTAATTTTGTCAGCAAAGGTGGTAGAGATTAATAGTGATCTTTGTAGCAGGCCGAAGGGGGATAGAAGAAATACCTACCATAAACGACCGCGTGAGCTGTTATTGCTTGCCGTCGCCGTCAACTCCCTCGCACCATCGGCGAACTGACTAACGGCGACGTAATGGCGTCAAAGACGTAAAATATAACCCCAATCCTCCTCCCTCTCTCCATGTCAATAAGCGACACGGAGATCCAGAGAGAGAGAGAGAGAGAGAGAGTCGTCTGCCTCCTCTCTTTCTCCGTTGCAGTTAGGATCAGAGTTGCGATCTTTCTTCACGCCATCCATCGATCGATCGATCGATCGATCAATTTCCTCAGTTCCTAGAATCCGATCGCGCTGCAGCCATCAGGGGTGTTACAAGGTACGTTTTCTTTCCGCTCCTCCCTCCGGCCATGGATGGTTCAAACTTTTTGGCCTTACGAAGAAACAGCACATAATAGTATCCAAGATGATTGACTTAATTTGTCTGCATTACTTCTCCACTAGCTAATTAGCAGGGATTTTTAGGTGGTCAAAGTTTTGGTTTCGTGATTACTGAAATTTATGCTAATAACCAATGTTACGGACTGAGCAATTTCGTGATGACGCCCGTGCAAAGACTTGCGATCAAAATAATAGAATAATTTACTCGGAACCTATTTTTGATTTAGTGGGACGCGATTCCACAAACTAAATCTACAATTTTGGAGTCCTTCAAAGGTCTCCCGCATGCTAAATGCTCGCTTGGCATCGTTTACTTTCTGTGCCCGTCGAGTATTCTAAGGATACCGAGATGGGAAACACGTTGGGTAGTCCTAAAAATATTTTGTAGCGTCTGAGAGCTCTCGAAATCTATGCCCTCTCCCTCGGGGTTGTTTCAACAGTAGTATGTTTTTTTTCATTCTAATGGAAATAAGAACTTTCACACAGATACAGTATTTTCATTAACCAAAACTACTGCTGCTTACCTTTAATGGAATAGAAAAAAGATTGTAAAAAATTGTGTATCGGAAACAAATTATTAATTTTTTGTCCAAAGAAAATAGGATCAGCGATGATCGTGTAATGATTATGATTGGGGGTGCTTACTAAGTACATAGTTGTGTTAAAAAAAGAAAAGAAAAAAAAAATACAACTGTTCATAGGCAATACATTTGGCCTATCAAGCATGCAAGTCTGCTCTTTTTGTACTCCAAAGATGTCATAATGTGACTATTTCGGTTGGAGATTGCTGTTGTAGTTCCTTCTTCGAAAAAGAAGCTCCTACGATGGCAAGATGGTATAAGCAGAAGAATAAATTTGGTTTTTCGGAGCCATTGGAGGTCAAACAAGAGGAGCTTTATAATATATGAGAGAAAGAGGATTAATGGTCCATCCATACTTGGGAACTCCAAGTTTTGTTGTTGAATAATGTTTTAGGTACATGAAGACAAAAATGCTACGCCGCAGGAGGGAGGCGCATTCTACTGTTCTCTTAGAGGCGATGATGTAACATCAGAACTCTGACTAAAAGATGATGGGGAAGAATCATCAAATCAAATAATTTAGAGGTTCCACTAGTCCAATTAGAGCTTGAAAGGTGATGCGGTTCATTAGCAGCAATTATTTTCGTTTAATCAAATCCTACCCTACATATGTTGGGATTACAAACAAAAAAACTTCTCATTGGTATATTTGAGCATGATCATGTCTCTTTCTACTACAACTAACCTGACTTGGGTTTAGTGTTAAAATGGTTAATACTGATAGAAAAAGCATGCACAGAGTAGAGCGTTGATTGAACCATGTTGTGCAGACTTCAATGGCTAAATCTCCTCCTTTCAGAAGCAGGAAAAGCATCAGCAGTAGGAATGTCGGAGGGTACTACTGGCTTTCAGCTCGGCGTGATCGGGTCGCTGGCTCTCTCTGTTGCATCTTCCGTTTCAATCGTCATATGCAACAAAGCTCTCATCAGCTCCCTTGGCTTCCCTTTTGGTTTGTCCTTCGTTTCCCACCCACTTTGCTTCGTCTTCTCTCTCTCTCTCTCTCTCTCTCTCTCTCTACGGTCTGAAAACCTGACATACATAGTTAGGGCAACTGGTTCTTTCTTTTGCATCAAACTATGGAAAGTCGTGAGAAACAACATATATTCACTACACACACTCAACCAGCATAGTGTTCATGCGACATCTATTATATTATATTACCAACCAACTGGATCGATAAAAAGGCACAACAGTAAGCTAGAGATGAATGCAAAATTGGAGTATTGGTGTAGTTTGAAGTCTCAATTAGTGTGGATTTTGGATTACAAACAGCCTCGACCCTGACAAGCTGGCATCTAATGGTGACCTTCTGCACGCTGCATGTGGCGCAGCGCTTCCGCTTCTTCGAGCCCAAATCTATCGACGCAAGCACCGTCGTCCTCTTTGGCCTTCTCAATGGCACCTCCATTGGCTTCCTCAACCTCAGCCTTGGCTTCAACTCCATTGGATTCTATCAGGCTAGTTACTCATTTGTTTTACAGCCCTAACTAATATTGCTTTTATCATCATTTATATATGTTTTTTTTTTTTCTCTCTTCCTTTTCTCTTCTTCTAGTTAATATTTAATATCCATGATTACTAAATCCATTTAAATTATATTCCTGTTACTGTTATGGCAGATGACGAAGCTTGCCATCATACCTTTCACGGTGCTGCTGGAGACCGTCTTCCTGAAGAAAAATTTCAGGTTCAATCAGTAGCAAAAAAAAAAAAAAAAAAAAACACTATAACTGCACTACTGTGTTTTGACATTATTTATTTATATAGTCAAAACACTTGCTACATGTCCAACCAGTAGGGTAGACTCATCCTCAAGATAACATACTACATGTATTATAAATAAAATAAAGCTAGATCCGGATGTAGCAGCAATAAAATGACTTGAAATTAAATGTGGGTGTTGACTAGTCACAGATTCATCATGGTTTTAATAGCAAAACTAACAAGGGCTTATTTGCAGCAAGGATATCAAGCTCTCTCTGCTTGTGTTGCTCATTGGAGTTGGCATTGCATCTGTTACGGATCTGAAGCTAAATCTACTTGGCTCCATTCTCTCTGGTCTTGCCATTGCTACTACCTGCGTTGGCCAAATTGTATCCTTGGTTTTAGATCTGATATTTAGCTACTCCATCCGCTGGTTGAATGAATGCTCACTCAGCTACAACATGTACACCAATGCTTGGATCGATCAGGTTGAAGTCAATGTTCCCTTGACCATAAATTTGAACGGTAGATGACGAACACAATTCAGAAGAGGTTGAAAGTTTCGTCCACACAGCTTCTATACCAGTCATCACCCTATCAGGCGGCTATACTCTTTGTTACCGGCCCATTTGTGGATCAGTTGCTCACCAAGCGAAGTGTGTTTGCCTATAGCTACTCCCTTCTGGTTCTGGTATATTCTCCACCCCACCACTTTTACTGGTGTTCTATATATATATATATATATATATATATTCCCTAATGTTTGACATGAATGTGAACATGTAGTTTAGTTGGATCTTGTTCTGATAAGGATGTGAACATGTGATTAAATAGGGATTTATCATCCTATCCTGCTTGATCGCGGTGTCCGTTAACTTCAGCACTTTTCTGGTCATTGGGACGACATCACCGGTGACATATCAAGTTCTTGGCCACCTCAAGACATGCCTTGTTCTTTCATTTGGTTACATTATATTGCATGACCCCTTCACCTCCAGGAACATTATGGGAATCCTGATTGCCATGTTTGGAATGGGTCTTTATTCATACTTTTCTGTGAAAGAGAGAAAGAAAAAATCAGCAAATGACGTCTTGCCCATTTCCCAGGTTTGTTTTACTTATTTCTCTATGCTAGCCTTGTTAACACAGTCTTTATTCTTTTGTGATTGAACATTCTAATTCCTCTAACAAATACTTTTGGAAAATCTCTGAACAGCATTTGGTTCTAAGTTGGAATGGTCGACCATTATTACTCTGACAGATTTAATTTATTTTTACTCTATGTTAACTTGATCAGGTTAACAAAAGCTTATCATGCGACTATCTTGTCAAGCTTATCCCTATTGCTTCGCTTTTAGATTGCATAACCTCAACCTGAAGAAAGTTCTTAAGAGAAAACATCGTAGTTCATGCATTTCAAATTAAAATGAATTATGCATTTAGTTCTCTTATATGCCATGACCTAATTATTTTGTAACATAAGCAGCCTTGGTAGCATAACCTACATTATAACGCGATGCTCTGTTATTTTGTTCTTTTATACGCATCACACTCGGATAAATGATGAAAACAAGTCACAGGAGCCATAATGGTACAACAATGAATATTGAGCTCTTTCTCTTGTGAACTTTGACATCTGCGTTGCAGCTCGAAGAGAGAAACTGACAGTTGTCTTGGCAGATGACGCAGAAGGAGACGACGCCACTCTTGACAACCAAAACCAATGACAAGGAAGGCAACGAGAGCAGCAAGAAAGTGAATGGAGTGCATACAACTGCCAAGGACTCCGAGTAGCACACACAGGTCATCCAAAGCGATTCATAAGAGTAGGCTTATATTGTTCCTAATGTAAAAGGCGATTGAGTTGAGTATTGTAGGTGATTCATTTACACAAAGTATAAAATCTCACTTGTTATTGCCCGTATATTATAAAATAAAAAAGGGATTTTGTTACATTATACTGTTTATGTAAAAAAAAAAAAATTGAACTGGGATTGAAATATAAATTCTTATAAATCGAGAATAATAGTATCACATACATTTTTGGTAATATTATTAAGTGGATATCTCCAATATCATAAAGTTTTGATAGATCTGCACATAAAAATACTAGGTTCTTCTCTTCTCTTCTTCCTAGATCATTATAATTGATGGAATTAGAAAAGGATCACGGATTGTATATTGGCCATCTCTCATGGATCAATGTCTTTGATGGAATCAGAAAACAATCATGGATTGTATAGTGGGCTATAAAATACCATAGATTGTACCTTTTCTTTAGACTCTTCCAAAACCATCAAAATATTATGGTTGATAAGGCCTTTTTTGAGTTTAAGAATGGTATAAGATTCTCATTTTCAGTTTTTCTAGAATACTACTCTCCTATGAAACAAATTATTTGAGATGTAATTGAAAGCATAAAACTTAAATATGTAATTTGTTAATTTTTTCTATGAGTTAATTCTGTAAGCTTTTCAATAAGCAATGTCAAATCAAGATCTAATAAGCTAATGTGAATTGTATATGCCCTAATCATTCTAAATAATTTGATCCAGCGAGTATAGAAACACTAGAAGCATGAGAATGTATGGACAAAAATACCATTGAAAATATAAAATAATATTAATACTTTGAGTTTATCAAAATATGATGAACTATTGATATCATCAATATTTAACCTTTGGATAAAATATTGACATATCTAGTGTTTACTCAAGATCATTTATGAAGGACTGATATCATCTTTATGGAATAATTTTGCTACATTTGGGTATACAATTCTAAACTGCAAGGATATCTAAAACAGTATCATTCTGCCTCATCACATAATTATTTGAAATACACTATCATTTGGGATTATCTAAATCTCCTAATTATGCATGTCAAATATTATTTCTTTAATGTTATTTAGGACTCCTTATTATAATTTTATAAATCATTGATCTAGGTCAATTTGGTGACTGCAAGACCAGTACAATAATATAAAATATAACTTAAATTATCCTATAAATGACAATCATATCCTATAAACCTACCACCCTATGTCACTTTGGCAGCTACCAATCAGATATAACTTAAGGAGATGAATTACAAATAATATTCATCAAGTTCCCTTAATCCTAATTTATGCTGAAACAATTAAATTATAAAATAACATAATAATTATTGAACAATAATCAAAAGGAAAAAAAACTCATATGATAATTGTAATAATTAATTATTGAACAATAATCAGAAGGAAAAAACTCATATGATAATTGTAATCATGATAACACATAAATCATACCTTCATATGAAAAATAAATATTATTTCATAATTTTATGCATCATATTTCAAATATATACATCTGAATAACTGAATAAATAGATTTTATTCAGATTTTATACATATGAAAAATAAATATCCAAGAACAAATAATTAGATTTTATTCTTCACATGCAATTAACAACTCATATGAGAAAACTATAAAAGAAATAATAATTTATATTTTTTAAAATAAACTAATTAATTTTATTTAATTGGGAAAGCCCATAAATCTAATTAAATAAATTGATTAAAATATAAAAATTGATCAAGATTTTTTTTCTCCAGATTTAATCAAAACTAAATTTGATAAATAATTAAAATATAATCATGATTAAATTTCATTAAATTATATTTTTGATCAATTTCATAATTAAGAAAATAAACCAAAAATTCTTAATTTTATAATGATAAAAATCGTAATGATAGGACATAAAATAAAATTACTAAGTTTATAGAGGGCAGAAATGTCATAGGTGTAATAAGTATTAATAAAATACAGAAGGGCAAAACCATAATTATCTTTGAAAGAAAAGAACACCCTAACCCTATCTATAGAAGGGCAAAACCATAATTTCCTATGAAGGAAAAGTAACCATATTCTACTGATGCAGCCTGCCATTGGGACGCGGCTGCCGCTTGCGCACTATCGCCAGCGTGCTGTTGCTACCTGCGCAGCCTCTACCCACGCATGGTCGTTACTGGATGCGGCCTTTACCCACGCGTGACCGGCACTTATGCGGCTTATGCTGCACGTGACTACCGCCAGCCGCTTGTGGCAGTCTTTACGCGTGCGCGGTCGTCGCGACTGCCCTATGTTACTGTGGTGCGCACAAGTCCATAAAATGATGGCTTAAAAAAGATTTGATAAGCTCAATTTAATATTCAAAAGAATGACAATTTTAAATAACATAAAGACTTCATTACTAGTTGCAACTAGCACACGAGAATATTTAAATTTACTGATAAGTCATTAACTGACACACTAATGAAAGAACTAACTACAACTTAGTATGATGGCTCTCGAGGAATTCAAGATCACATCCTCATTATAACTGATAAAGCTACAAAACTTAAGGTATTGGGAATGAATATTAATGAATATTTTTCCTTGTGCAATTCATTTTTAATTATCTTCCTTCTTAGTTTGGCCCATTCAAGATTCACTACAATACAAATAAAGATAAGTGAGACTTGAATGAGTTAACTAGTATGTGTGTTCAGGAGGAATTAAGATTAAGGAAGGAAAGTTCATATAATGTTATGACTACTACTCAATGAGCTAGTAACAAAAAAAGAAAATTGAGGTATCATCCATTAAAGAAATTTGTTAAGTCTGAAAATGTTAAATAGATTAACCAAAGGAAAGCTATTATAGTAAAGTGATTCTTTTGTGATAAGAAATGATATATAAAGGACTGTATTAAACATAGGATTTAGTTTGAAAGAAAAGTATAAACTTGACTTTTGTATGTTTCGAATCAAACATTATATAAGTTACTTCTAATACATAGTGGATTGATTCTTGTACTTCAACTCATGTTACTAATAATATGTAGGGATTCTTTTCAATCGAGAGACCAAAAGAACATGAAAGATTTCTAATTATGGGAAATCGTCTCAAAGCGAAAGTGGTATCGATAGGGACTTATCGCTTACACCTAAAGATGGTTCATCTAATGGATCTTGAAGACACATATTTTATTCTTACCATTTCTAGAAATTTAGTTTCTATATCTAGAATTGATGAGTTAGGATATTATATTTATTTTGGTAATAGTAAACTCAACATATTTTATAATTCAATGAATGTTAGTTCTAGAATTCTATGTGATGGTTTGTATATAATTATTTTGAATCTTGAGTTTGCAAATACATTATTGACCTTGCAATCAAGTGGTAGATTGACGTAATTTCAATAATAAAAGATATTCTATACTGTGACATAGACGTTTGGGGCATATCTCCAAGTAAAGAATTAAAAAATTAGTGAATAATAATATTTGGAAGATTTGGACTTCACTGATTTTAATGTTTGTATAGATTATATTAAGGTAAAGTAAACTAAGCATACAATGAAACATGCCACAAGAAGTAAAGAACTTCTTGAAATTATTAATACAGATATCCGCGGACCACTTCATATTCCTTGTTTTAGTGAAGAAAGATATTTCATCACATTTATAGATGACCTGTCCAGATATAGCTATGTTTATCTAATAAATGAAAAATTTCAGGCCATTGACATTCTTAAACATAAATGATGTCAAGAAATAATTAGATAGAAAAGTTAAAATTATCAGATCTGATAGGGGTGGTGAATTTCATAGCAGATATGATGAATATGGTTAGAATATTAGTCCTTTTGCTAGATTCCTAGAACAACAGGGTATTTGTGGTCAGTATGCATTATCAGGTGCATCACAACAGAATGGTATTATTGAAAGGCGAAATTGTACTTTTATGGATATAGTTAGAAGTATAATGAGTTATTACTCTATACCTGAGTCAATGTGGGATGATGCTTTTAGGATAACTATGTATATCTTGAACAGAGTTCCTAGTAAGTTGGTTCCATTAACTACATTTGAGTTATGAACTAGTAGAAAACCCAGTTTAAGACATTTATATATTTGCGGGTGTCCTGCAAAGATAAGAGTATTAAATCCACATGAAAAAAAATTAGATCTAAGAATAATTTTTGGATATTTTACTGGTTATTCAAAAAGATCCAAGGGATACATATTTTATTACCCTAATTATAATATGAGTATAATAGAATATGGTAATATAAATTTCTAGAAGATGACAAAATCAGTGGGAGTTAAAAATCTCGAATCATCAATTTTGATATTGAGGAGATTCATGTTACTTCTCCCGTATTATCTCATATTCAAGAAATTATTATTCCTCAAATCAAATAGACAATTGATGTGGGTGAACAACAAAATAACATCGATGAACTCTCACTTGATGTTGATGTCGCCACTGATGATCTTGTAGAATAATCACAATTGGCAGCTTTGAGAAGATCTCAAATAAAAAGAAAACATGTCATTTCTGATGATTATTTGATATATCTGCAAGAATCATATTATGATATAGGAATTAAAAGAGACCCTTTATCATTTTCACAAGCTAAAGAAAGTAATGATTATGAAAAATGATATAATGCAATAAAAGATGAGTTAAAATCAATGGGCTAGAATAGTTTCTGGGAACTTGCTGAATTGCCTAATAATTGTAAAAGAGTCGGTTGTAAATGGGTCTTTAAAACAAAACGCGACTCAGTGGGCAATATCGAACGATATAAAGTCAGACTTGTGGCCAAATGTTTTTCTCAGAAAGAAGGCATTGATTACCATAAGACATTTTCTTTAGTTTCTCGAGAAGACTCATTGAGGATCATTATGGTATTAGTAGCTCATTATGATCTTGAGTTACATCAAATGATATGAAAACAATATTTCTAAATTGGGATCTAGATGAGAAAATCTATATGGAACAACCTAAAGGATTCATAGAAAAGGGAAAGAAAAGTTGAGCTTGCAAACTTAAGAAATTCATTTATGACCTTAAACAAACTTTTAGATAATGGTATATAAAGTTTCATGATATCATTACTTCCTTCGGATTTAAGAAAAACACTGTTAATTAGTGTATATATCCGAAGGTTAGTGGGAGCAGGTTTATTTTATTGGTCCTATATGTGGATTATATATTGTTTGCCAATAGTGATCTTGGTTTATTGCATAAAATCAAGATATTAATCGTATATTGGAGAGATTTAATATGTAGTTTTACTCAGCCAATGATACACTTATTACTAGAGGTGAAAAATTTAGCTAAAACCAGAGGTCGAAAAATGACTTAAAAATGGATTAAATGAAGAATATTTCTTATGGGTGTGCAATTAGAAGTTTATTATATGCTCAAACATATATAAGAATAGATATCAGTTTTGTAGTTGCAATGCTAGGTAGATACCAAAATAACCCAGGAATGGAACATTGGAAAGCTGCAAAGAAAGTAATGAGATATCTGCAAGGGATAAAAGATTATATGCTCACATATAGGAGATTAGATCAACTTAAAGTGACGGGATATTCAGATGTTGATTTTGTAAATTACATCGATAGCAGGAAATCCACTTCAGGATTTGTGTTCATGCTAACTGGTGGGGCAATTTCTTGGAAAAGTATAAAATAATAACTTATTGTATCATCAACGATGAAAGCTGAATTTGTGGCATACTTTGAGGCCACAAATCAAGCTTTATGGTTACGAAATTTTATCTCAGGACTTGGTGTGGTCGACTTAATTGTCAACCGCAAAAGATAATTTGTGATAACACCACAATAGTTTTATTCTCTAAGAATGACAAGTACTATAGTGGTTCCAAGCATATTGAGATAAAGTACTTGGTGGTTGAGAAAGAATTTAGAAACAACAAGTGTCAATTGAAAATTTGAGCACCATTAATTGATTAATGATCCATTTACCAAAGATTTACAGTGCAAAATATTTAAAGAATATCTTCTTAGAATGAGGCTTGTGAGCAAGTCATAAAAGATATGATGATGTATGTTTAAGTGGATGCTATTATTGACATTTCTTTTGCATAACTAAAGTTATTTATTTCTGCTATCATATTTGTGTTTATGATTATGCATATTATGATTGAATGCAATAACAGGATTATCTTGACAAGACAAAATACAGGGGTCATTATCGATTACTAACAATGTTGTGGTATATATAAGGAAGTATGACATTGATGACATACAACCGCTATAACTCACATTGATAGTTGGACTAAATATAGTATTATTATGCTTAGACTTATTGACTTATTTTAAAATCATGACCATGTATAAAATGCTTTTTAAAATTTTTAGAATCCAATTATGTAAAATTATTTTTAAACAAATTTTATTTTGTTTATTTTGATTTTGAATATCTTTTATATCTTATCAATTAATAGGCAAAGTGGGAGAATGTAAGATTATGTGGTCCTTTATAAATGGATAAGATATATAATGATATTAATTGGATTCTAATAAGAGATATTAGTCAATATTAATCCATATTATATTAGGATACCTTAGGGGATACCATTAATGGAAGAAACTCTCATAATAACTTATCCTAGACCCTTAGCTCTCGACAATATATAGACATGACCTCATCTAAATCGATAACAGTGCATACGCTGGATAACGATATAGAAGGGAATAGAATTGAGAGATTATGACTATTCTCTTATCTCCCCAAAACCATCAATCTCAGTGGTCCTATGAAAGGATAGGAAGAGAGAAGCAAGAGTTCTAGATCTGTTCTAGTTCTCTTTTGCAGATCGACGTACGATGATATTCGGATCCAGAGGATAGTACTTTTTATAGATCTGAAAGAGATCTTATCAAGATGGCATCTAAAGGTATGCATCGTAAACCGATCCAATTGTTATTTGATTTTCAATCATGACATAAAAGTTTTATGCATAACAGATTGTTATCATTTTACATTTAGAACTAGGATTTCGTGATGCTAATAACTCATACATTTCATCAACTTTACCAACTAACAAATCATGTTCATGTTTAAGCAACTTAAAAGATTTACTAAGTTGTTTAAATTCATCAAACAAATCATGAAACATATTTAATAATTCCAAAAAAGAATTGCTTAATGAATCACTAACCTCATTGTCGATGGCTATAAGAGCAAGGTTCTCCACTTCTTGGTTGTGCATTTGATCTTTGGAGCTCCTTGGCTTCTTGCGTTCATAGCAAGAGGTTTTATCCATCTTTACATTATTTTGAAGGTTCAAGTTTGTTAATTTTTCTGGTTCATTTGTCAAAAGTTCAAGGTCCTCATCACTCGAGATTTCACTCAATGAGTCATGTATTCTTCTCGGTTCACATTCATTCCGGTTCTTAGGAATGTATTCTTCCTATTTATTTTTAGAAGTATTTTTATTTAATGATTCATTTATATTAAGTGTGCTTTCATATGTTATTTTTAATGCATGCCATATATCAAAAGCCGAATCAAAACAAGAAACCCGATCAAATTTATTTTTATCAAGAGCATAAAGTAAAGCATTCATATCCTTTGCATTTAAAGAGAAAGTATTCTTTTCCAAATCATTCCAATTGTTCATTGAAAGAGAAGAATTTTCGAATTTGTTTTAACAATAGTCTATAAATCAAGGTCTAAAGAAAGTAAGAAAACTCTCATCTGAGTTTTTCAATAAGTGTAGTTCGTCCCATTGAATATGAGAGAATGAATGATATAAAAGCCCTCTTGAAAGCCAATAAGAGCCATTTCTCTTGGGTGTTAAACCAAATAAGAAAAACTTAGGCTCTGTTATCAATTATTATGATCAATTGGCTCTAAGAGGGGAGGTGGGGTGAATTAGTGTAAGTGTAAATTTTTCGTTTTAAACAAAAATATTTCGATTTAAGCACGATAGGAAGATCCAAAGCTTATTGTTCAAATAAAGCAAGTGAATGATAAGAATATTGCTAAGTTACTTGGTTACTAATTACTTAAGAAAGAGCAAGAAAATCTGAAAGATAAGAAACGTCGTAAGTGAGATATTTGCTTTAAAAGAGTAAACAAGATCTAAAGCGTTAATAAGGAAAGCAAAAGATGAACTCCCAATTTTTATAGTTGTTCGGTGCCAATGGCCTATGTCCACTCCTGAGTCCTCCTTCTTGAGGCACACCGACGTCCACTACCGATCTTCTTTAAATGATGACCAAACCCTTATACTTTGCTTACAAGGGAGACAAGATTATACTCTTTGATCACTCCTTTACCCCTTTTCTTTTTCTTATAATTCTCACATAATATTTTCTCAGAATATAATCCCCAAAATTATTGTATAAAATATAAGAAAACTTAGGGTATTTATAGGCCCCAAATTAGCTTCAAAATCGGAGCCAAAATCCAACAGTATTCGAATAATCCGGGTACGGGTGGTTCACCCGTCGGCCTGGACGGGTCAACCACCAAAAGTACTCAGATTCATGGGTACGGGCGGTTCCCAGCCTAGGCGGGTCAGCCACCATCAGTAGTCGGAAAGCCTGGGCGATGATGGTACACCCGCCGCTCATTGATGGTTTACCCGTCGTAATTTTCATAAAAGTGGTTCCCTCCGCTTTTCGAATTACAGCTTAAACCTGATGTTGACCAACCCTATGGTCAATCAATTAAGCTCAATCAAACCCCAATAGTGGACCCAGTTACCTTATTGAGTTGATTTGGATTTCATCCAAATCCAACTCAATTAGGACTCACTTCTAACTACTTTCGTCAATCCGGTAACCTCCGACATTCTTGCGGTAAGTTATCTGGTCTTTTTTCGACGATCTCCCGGTGTGTTCTTAGCGAGCTTCTCAATCCCTTCAACGAATCTCCTAGGGAACTTCAACGAGATCTCACTACATTGTATGAACCCTGGCCTGATGCCCAAGCTTGATCTTGGTCGATCATCTGGTTGTAACTCCAATGCTCCTATCATAGTTAATCCTATATGATGCTAATTATGACTTAATTAAATATAATCATAATTGTCAAACATTCATTACAAGACCATCCCAACTCCTATAAGCTTTTTGGCTACTCGTGATAATCTTCCAGCGAGTCTCAGTCTTCTTCTAGCAAACTCTCTTGCGCCATCCTAGTAAACTCCCGATACCCTCGGCGAGCTCTCGACGCACTCCTAGCGAGTTCCCAACCGCATCGATCAGATGCATGGACTTGACTTTGGCCAATCCTGATTGTAGTAAGTATTCTATCGTAATTAATCATGTATTAATCAATTTCTAACAATCCATGTTAGATTAATAACCCATCAATTGATTTCATCATCAAAATATGAGATTCAACACAATCGTCGAAAGTAACCCTTAAAATAGGGTACAAGTGGTACAACTACTAACCTGGGTGGTCCAACTATTGTCAACCATCCGAAAACCTGGGCAACGGCGGTACAACCGCCGCTTACCGGTGGTTCAACCGTCGAGAATCTCGAAAAAGTGATTCTCTTCACTTTTCACATCCCGTCACATACCTTCAGTTGGCTACTTCCCTAGTCAACTAATTGAGCTCGACCTGAGCTCAATCCAACCCCATAGTGGAACCAGTTGCCTCTTTCAGTTGATTTGGATTCCTTCCAAATCACACTCAATTCAAACTTAAACATAACCTACGACTTAAGGATTACAACCATATATGACCACCAAGCTTAATTAACAACCTCACTCCCGTAATTCGATAACCTTCGGCGTTCCCTCTGGTGAGTCACACGGTCTTCCTATGGCGATCTCCTGACGTGTTCCTAGTGATCTTCTCGATACCTTCGGTGAAGTCCTAGCGAACTCCCGACGAGCTCCGACCATATCGTCCAAACCTTGGCATAATGTCTAAGCTTGATCTTGGGTCCATGCCTAGTTTATAACTCCTTTTCAACGTCGTGGTTAAACATGCATCACTTCTTCTAACAACACATGTTAGATTAAACATTTATCAATTGATTTCATTATCAAAATATGAGATTCAACATATGTGACCCTCTAGGTCTAGTGCCGAGCTAGCCATGAGTTCTACCCATCAGAACTTTTTTTGACTTTATGAATTGTTATCCCATAATAATTCACTCAACTCATCAACTATGAACGTACTAGGCTACTATATCATAGTCCCTAGATGGTACATAAGATCTAATCCATTAGCATGTCTGTCCTTAGTTACCATATATCTATAGTCCATCTATCTAATATCTTAGAGATCGTATATTGGGCATGATACTATCAGGCCTCATATGAAATCTGAGAGTTGTTCTGATCGGATTCTCTTCGATAACTCATTCTCTCTCAATCCAAATGACCCTGACCATGGATTTACTTAATCGATAACACAGAAGATATTCCTCTCGTGATATTATAAGTTGATGATCCTCTATTAACACTCAATTTCAATCCCAATAATTGACTATATCATATTTAAAATTTTTCAGACTTGTAAGCCCGACGTCAAAGAAAGGAGTACTCAAATAAGACATCCTTTGGTGTCTTAAATCTAAGGACCAACCACACAACTGGGACTTCAAAATCGTTGTTTGACATTAGGTATCATTAATCATCTAGCATTTTGTTAAGTTGATCAATCAATTACCTTATTTTCCTATGAGCACCTATATTGTACCCTTAGTGTCCCCACACGAGTGGCTATGAGACCAACCGCCTCCATCATATAGATGAGTATACAATACACTGGTTTGTTTGGTTATCCGGATTTCCCTCTCGAGTAACCTATGATTGAGATTGTTTAAGGTTTGTGTTTAAAGATGAATTAGTCTCATAATCGTGATCTCATCATGATCTGATTCTCATTGTATAGATCCAATGACATCACAATATGTGCTACATACAATATAAAGTATGAATATATAAATAATAATAATAAGTAAAAAGATCACATAGCATGTCACACGTGTCATTACCCACATGATTAGCTTGTAGGACATATATAACCAATAGATTGTTGATCCAAAGTCAATCTATCAAGTGTTAAAATTAACATTAACCATATTCAATTCATAACACACAAATGAGGTTATTTTATTTTTCTTTTCAAGTCACTATTAGAATTTCATGTATTCTTTCTTCATGTGTCCCTTCTTTTCTTTTCGTAGAAGAATTACTTTGTTTCTTTCTTGATATCAGCTTGAGAAGGTAGTTTTGCTATTTTTTTTGTTAATCAACTTTCTGATTAGCTTGATTTCTATTAGTTTTACTTTTCCCATGAATGGTTACCACCATCGCACTCTATTCCATCATTAGCGTCTTTTCTTCTTGAACACATATGGTCATTAATTTATTGATTGATCATTTATTCTTATGTGTGTCATTTGAAACCTTAAAAGGCTCATACTGTTGCGTAAGGGTGTTTAGAATGTAATGCACCAAGAAGGATTCTGACATATCAACCTCGAGTTTCTTAAGTTGAGCCATAATATCCTATATTTGCATTATATGTGCGCACACACCTTTTACATTGGTGAGTCTAAGGGATGAAAATTTCATTATTAGGGTGGTTGTTAATGTCTTATCTAAAGTGATGAACAACTCGTCAATAACTTGTAGCAAGTCTTAGACCTTCTTATGTTGGTCAATAGAACCATGTATACCAATAGCTATCTTAGTCTTGATAAACATTACACTGAGCCAATTGGATTGCTCTCATTGCTCATATAGTGTGACATTAGTTGGAGTGCTCGCACTAGTGACTGTAGGTGGTTCATTCTTCCTAATAATATAATTAATATCCATCCAATCTAGAGAAAGGAGAATCGTCTCTTTCTATACCTTATAGTTATCACCCTTAAATTTATAAATATCACATCAAAAATATGAGAAATTAATAATTTGAGAAATCGTATAAAACTCAAAATGATTATGTAAAAATTTAAAGTTTAATAGTCTAGATTGAATATTTTACTAATATGAAACATATAAAAAAATACATCTATGATGACATAAAAGTTACTTATGAGCTAAATTTTAATTTAAATATATTCAAATAGTCTTTATGATAAAATTATCAAATTATGTATAAATTAATAATCCATGTGGGTAAATTATAAAAATAATATGATATTTTATCATGATTAATTATATAAATATAATAAAAATCTTATGGAATAATTATTATTATATTAAGTATAATAAATCATAATATTATATCTAACTTTATATAATTTTAATTAACTAAGGATGCTATGGCTAATATCTAATTAATTAAGATTATATAAATTACTAGACATTTTGAATATATAAAATTGACTCATAATCATGAATTGATATAACAAAGTGTTTATACATAATATGAGTATTTTACTAATAATAAATATTTTATTTCACTAAAAATACTAAAAATCTTATATCATCATGATTTTCAAAACCAACATCAAAAGTTTCGAAAGAGAAACTGAAATCAAGACATATTAATAGTATCAAAAATAAAAAAATTAAATTATTTCATGTCAAGGTAGAGGTAGATTTGGTTCTGATACCAAATATTAAATATTTTTAAGATAAAAAAATATTTATAAATCATCATAATAGAAACATAAAAAAAACTAATGTAGAAATAAAAATTACGTGCCTCATGTCATTATTATCAAGAATTTCAATAACAATTTCTCTCAGTATTTCAATAACAAATTCTCTCAGAATTTTAACACTTTCATTTTAGATAGTATAATAAATCTTTAAGACTTGAGGAAGAGTCTAGGGACTAAAAACTTTATTACCATCTTAACTTCATATGATTCAAGAATTAATTCAAGATTTAAATATTTTTTAAAGTAAAAATTTAATAAGAATGAAACTCTTGCAATTCTCTCCCAATTTCTGATTTGTTTCACCATCAGCTTGATACTTGCTTCGTCTGTAGGGTGCATATTAATTCTGCCCTGCATATATTTTTTGAATGCCTAATCGTTATATTTCTTTTGGAATATGCTTCAATATAAAGTTGGGATTCACTTCAAATTTTGTGATTCCTAGTCCACGGGTGCTTGGGTAAGGGAAGGGGAAGGATTTAATAAAGTCAAGGCCACCAAAACCTTGTCTCTCATCTCTTATGATTTTTGATCCCTTTCGCTCAATAAAAATGAGATCACATTTTGCAACTGTTATATTAAATCTTTTATCTCATGTCTATAGGGCATCTGCCCTTATAAATGAGACTCATCGTGTTGGACCTGAAACTGAAGGGACAGGAAGAATCATAACCATGAATCCTAATATTGAGGTGGGAAATTTTTGACATTTATTGCAATGTGATGGCTCGTTCTTGTCTCCTGACTTACCTGTAGGTGTCGGCTTCACTTATTACCTCCCAAATCGTCACCACAATCATTATAAGCTGCCCTTCTTTGATGGCCCAAACTGCACCATGGTGAAGGCGCTTGTGGTGCTGGAAGCTTTAAAGCATGCTAAAGCACTCAATTGGAAGCATCTGTGGTTCTGAACTGACTCACCAGCTCTAAACCACTATGTCGAAGGTTCACAAGAAATCCCTTGGTTTCTTTGTGGTATCTTAGCAGATATTACATTTTTTATTGATACTCTATACATTTTTTTGTTTTATTTTTATTTCTAGAACTGTTAATTAAAAGGCTCGTCAGTTGATTTATTTTGGAAGAACCTCAAGACTCTCTCTCTCTCTCTCTCTCTCTCTCTCTTTTTTTTTTTTTGTAGAAAGCAGATGATACGTGTAGATCGTCTAACTCTTTAGCTACTTACTTCTAATTCTGATAATATTAAAAAAAATTAAAACTACCGTTTTAATTTTCAAGACTACCGTGCAACAACAAATTTTAAAACACGATAATGAAGCTTAACAATGCATCGCACTAAGACCAAAATATAAATATTGGTATTAGGAAAATCATAATTGGACATACTATTTTATAATAATAATAATAATAATAAGGATGATAACAAAAAAAAAAGGACATAGATAAAGATGAAAATAGCTCATAATTATATTATGTTTTTCTCGTTTCTAATTTACTAGCATTAATTAATTCAAACATTATAGATATCATGTATGAAGGATCAAATTAAGCTAAAAAACAAAATGTACGCTAATTTTAGTTTTCTCCTATCCAACACTAGCTGGATATCATGTATGTACGTTATTAATGGCTTCTCATCTCAAGTTGATGTGCTTCGGGGCACTACTATTTAAAATATCCATCTATTGCACATACGATCAATTAGAGAAACGGTGGAATCCCACAAGAACAAATGGAGGCAGTGGAAGCGAGATAAAGCGTGCCGCGGGCAACCAATCAGAAGCCCCAAATCTCCGATATCCCCATCTCCTCCTCCCCTCCCCGCCACAACCGAATCACCGTCAATCCAAGCGCCACACTCATCTCCCTCCCTTCTCCGCCACAAGCACGGCGGTCGACCCAAGCACACCACACGCTCATCCCTCCGGGTCCCCACTCCCCCACCCAACACTTTGATTTTACCTCTCGCCTCTAATATCTATCTATCTATCTCCTCCCTCCTCTAATTTTTGAACAAATCTGTAGTGTTTCCCTCCTCCGCAAAGGGACATTTAAGAAGGGTCGACAAAGGAGACACTGCTTAGATTTCAGTTATTCAAGGAGGAAGAAGAAGTTGCAATTGCGAGGTTTCAATCCGCTTCTATCCTACAATGGCAGCTGCGAACAGTCTCGCCACAGCATTTCTAGGTGCCGCGACGGCCGCGGCGGCGATGGCCGAGCCTTTCCGTGCGAACAGGACATCCAATTCCACCGCATCTCCTGCTTTTGGCTTTAGGGTTTGCCAGAGAGGTGTGGCCTTCGTTGGGAGCTGGAGAGGCGCTGTCCGAAGGAGCCCCCGGTGCGAGGTTCAGGTTGATATCCAAGATAAGGCAGCAGCCAGCATCTCTGCCATCGAGCAGTTCAAGAAGATCTCCGCCGACCGTAAGTTTAAGATCTTTGCTCTTTTCTTTGACCCAGGAAATCTGATTTGCAGTAATAAAAAGAAAAAAAAAAAAGACCAACTTTCTTCATATTTTATGGATTTATTTACCTGCAGGTGCTGTTTAGTACCGATCAAACATTTGGTCACTCTCTAAAGGCATAGGTGTTGCCTTCGGCAACTACTGGTAGAACTAGGACCATCTTATTCTTGTGGATCCAGATGATGTTAATTAGAAAGGCTATGTCATGTCCCATGTAAATTAGAAAGGCTTGTACATGAATTCATTTACTGTCATGGGAACTCGTCAGTTAACTAGCTTATTTATTTCGTAACTCACAGTGATTGTCCATGCTGAAATGTTTATTCATTCATCATCATTTCGGAAGGTTTCTAGAGTTATTTTAGCTACACTTTCTAATTTTTATATTCATTAGTGTAAAGCAGTAGTATGTCCCTATTGTTTCTTGTTGTGAAGTTTACTAATAGGTTCATGCTTCTCATAAAGCCGCGTGGGTAACATTTTATTTCATCTCATCATTGTGATTAGGAATTCTAGCTTGCTGAGTGAAGGATATTGGAATTCTAGTTACCCTGTCTCCCATGTAATTTTGCAGGAATTGTCATTTGCAGTACTGATGCCCTTCTGCTTCTTAAGCTTGTCATTCAGTAGAGTCACCATGTGCAACATAAAAATTTATTGTTCCGTGACTCTTCACTCGCTGTTTCCTGGAACTCGTATTTGCTTGTACATCAAGTGTAATTTAGCTTAGGTATGCCTTGATGTAGAGCATAATGCTGCTTTAAGTGAATAATACTCAGGCAACTTTCAGGATGAACTTGTCTTCTCCAGTCTTAGAGGTAGTCTTGAGGTCCTGTCTATGCAACATTATTTTGTCTCATTTCTGTGCTATCTGGATCTATTAGGGGTGAGTGGAGGAGCAGCAAATTTATGACAAGTTTTATTAGACAGGTAGCTGCACATTTTTAGAGGTTTATTTATTTATTTAATCTCATCGTAAGTGCTGGATGCTCCATGGCTTCCTAATTAGAAATGCTGCTCTCTGCTGCAGCACAACTGGAGGAGACATTGGTGTATCTTCTGACTCTCCTGAACTCTCACTCCTTTTCAGGTTACATGAAGGAAAGGAGCAGCATAGCTGTTATTGGCCTTAGTGTCCACACTGCTCCAGTGGAGATGCGAGAAAAGCTTGCTGTTCCAGAGGCACAATGGCCCCGTGCTGTTGGAGAGCTGTGCAGTTTGACTCACATAGAAGAAGCTGCAGTTCTCAGTACCTGCAACAGGATGGAAATATATGTGGTTGCCCTATCCTGGCATCGTGGAATCAGAGAAGTAACAGAGTGGATGTCTAAGGTAGGTAGCTAATGTTTTGGCCTTAGAATTAATATGACATACAAATGAGAGCATAAACAGCGTGCCGTATGGTGTCCTTTACAGATAAGTGGCATTCCAGCTTCAGAGCTAAGACAACATCTTTTCATGCTTCGCGATGGTGATGCCACGAGGCATTTGTTTGAGGTATCAGCTGGGCTTGATTCTCTAGTCCTGGGAGAAGGACAGATCCTTGCACAAGTTAAACAGGTGGTAAGAGTTGGTCAAGTTAGTGGAGGGTTGGGGAAAAACATCGACAGGATGTTTAAGGATGCCATAACAGCTGGAAAGCGGGTTCGTAGTGAGACCAACATAGCATCTGGTGCAGTCTCTGTAAGCTCTGCGGCTGTTGAATTGGCTCTTATGAAGCTCCCAAAGCCCCACTGTGGATCTGCCCGAATGCTGGTGATTGGGGCCGGCAAGATGGGTAAGCTTGTGATCAAACATTTGGCTGCAAAAGGATGCAAAAAGGTGGTGGTTGTAAATAGGTCGGTGGAAAGAGTCGAAGCCATTCGTGATGAGCTGAAAGATATTGAAATAATCTACAGACCTTTCTCCCAGATGCACTCATGTGCTGCAGAAGCTGATGTCGTGTTCACAACCACAGCATCCGAGACACCATTGTTCTTGAAAGAACATGTCCAAGTTCTTCCTACTGTGAGTGAGGATGTGGGAGGTGTAAGGCTCTTCGTCGATATATCAGTCCCTCGGAATGTGGGATCCTGTGTTGCAAATCATGAGCATGCACGGGTTTACAACGTTGATGATCTTAAGGAGGTTGTTGAAGCTAACAAAGAAGACAGGTTGAGGAAGGCAATGGAAGCTCAGGCATTAATCACTCAAGAGTTGAAGAGGTTCGAAGCATGGAGGGATTCTTTGGAGACTGTCCCTACCATCAAGAAGTTAAGGTCATATGCTGATAGAATTAGGGCATCAGAGCTTGAGAAATGCTTACAGAAAGTTGGTGAAGATGCTCTGACGAAGAAAATGAGAAAGGCAATTGACGAGCTCAGCACCGGTATAGTTAACAAGCTTCTCCATGGGCCACTGCAGCATTTGAGATGTGATGGCAGTGATAGCAGGACTCTCGACGAGACCCTTGGAAATATGCATGCACTTAATAGGATGTTTAACCTGCACACTGATCAGAAAGCAATCTTGGAGCAGAAGATCAAAGCCAAGGTGGGAAAAACTCAGAGGTGAATAACCAAACTTGTTGATGGATGGGCAATCCAAAACATTTCTTCGAGACTCCTCTGTATTTCTACATATTTTTGACATCTTTTCGTTCATGATCTCAGCATATTCGCCTAGTTGATCAATAAGAGAATAACCTTCTCAGTACCTGTCATTTTCTCATAGACATGGCTGATGGATGCTTTTGTAGTCCCGCTGCTGCAGCTTCTTATATGATGGCGGCCTTTGTAATTACTGATTGTGTATGATACATCAACTGGTTGTACATATATTAATTACATGCTTCAACTACTAAAATTGATCGAATTATTAGGCTGCTTGATTTATTAATTATTTTCCTGCTAACATATTCATATATATTAGGTGGATAAGTCCTAAGTTTTCTCTGTCCAAGTTTTATAGATGGAAGCTAACTTATAAATAAATAATATATATATATATATATATATATATATATATATATATATATATATATATATATATATATATATATATATATATATCTTTGATTGATAGTCTCTTAATCATACAACATATCCACAAATTCACGAACTCACGTATTCATGTGTTTGTGTATTTATTTATTATTTATTGTGTGTTGTGTTTGAGTCTCTATGTGGTCTTGTATATTTATAACAAAGAGGGGTGAGAAGAGAGTTCTTTTCATCAATATTTTATTATAATTGAACTTCCCTTTTAATGATCAATAATCATATTTGAATTTAATTATACTCGCAACTATTTTATATAATTAGATATGATCATATAATATGATAATTTAATCATCATCGAACAATATAAATCGTTATCGATCAAATTTTGATTATTTTGTCCGATACAAAGGATCACCCGATATGCTCCTCAATTGCTATACTATTTGGTACAAGATGATCCACATTATGATCAATTGCTATACTATACTTATATTATATCATTTTGGGTACATCAACCCAAGGAAATGTGATCAATTGCTATACTATACTTATATTATATCATTTTGGGTAAAAAAGAATAAAGAAAAAAAGACGGGAGTAAAGGGATGATAACCTTTTATGATAGAGGATAGATGTGAATCAAGAAAGAAGAAAGGGGTGAAGTATATTAAGACGAATTGGATTGTATAAGCTAAAACCTGATGTAGGTTTTTCTTAGAACAAATCGATTAAATTTAAGGAAAAAAAGGTCCGATACAATTCATCAAAATCATATTATAATCCATAATGGGTAAGGGCATATTTGTCCTCTTGGTGAATTACGAATCCTCTGTCGTAAATTTTGGATAGAGGAATATTTTTCTTTAGTTTTTTAATCTTGTGTTGTTTGAATATTCGTAGTGCACAAACCAATGCTGCATCAATTCTCAACGCTGTCACAACGATCAAGTCAGCCAAAAACCCACTATAACATTTGACTGCAGACCGTGGCATCCTAAGCATTGAGACGGCTAATTAACTTTTGATGATCAAAAGAGGGATGAACGCTACTGTCCAGGTGTGTTATATAGTCTTATAATTGAGATAGACATCGAGTGGATTGTAGAAGCTATTAATAATGAAGTCTTCTTCTTGGTTTCTTCTGAGTCTACTCCTGTGATTTTTTTGTTCTACTCGATCTATTCATCAAGCAGAGCGTGACTCTTATTTTTAAAGAAATCAATTAAGTGTTCTCACTGGTTTATTATTTTTATTAAAACTCTAAATTGGATCGGGATCCTAATCTTTAATTTTATGCTTGGATGACGAAACTGTTAGCTGTAATGGTGTTTTCGAGTTAATACATAGCTTTTATCCTTAAAAAGACACTTTTGTCGCACTTAAGTTAAAATTACTATCCGTCGGTTCCTCTTCTTTCGTCTCCTCCGGCCTGCATCCGTCCGTCAGATGTTCATCTCTATGTTATCTGTTCTCAGCTGCCTCCTGACTAATCTCATTTAATCTGTTCTCAACTGCCTCCTGCCTCCTGCCTCATCTCATTTAATCTGTTCTCATCTGCCAATCGAGAGGTCGAAGAAGAAGGGCATCAGGAGATGTATCGGAAGAAGCGCGAGATGTTGCCGGTGGAGGAGGTCGATATCTCCGACATCAAATACACGCCGCAACACATACAAGGTTTTAAATGCTTACCTTGATCTCTTCCACCGTCACGGTCGATTTCTCGATGATGATTATGTGATCTGTCGTTTGTTTATCTTCTTGTGATTTTATTTGTTGGGTGGCTCGCAGCTCCACATTTGACTGGCTTTGGATTTATGCTTTTCACTTGGCTGATGGAAGCCCCGCTTATTGGTTCTCTCATCACGTCTTTCTTGAAGCACAAGAACGGAATCACCGAGGTTCGTATCTTTCTGTATTCACCAATTTGTATATGTAACATCTCTTGCACCTTTTCGTTCATCTCTGGAGTATAAAAAGGAAAAGAAAAGAGAGAGATATTACTAATTTGGACATTGCTTGTTTTGTTAAGCAGATGTTGAGGAATACTGTGATTCCCGAGCGACCAATGTTTCGGCCTGAGTTCCCACCTCAAGGTGCTCTAGTAAAATTTTCAAATGGAAATTATTGCTAAGTGCCTATCTTTTCTTTTATGATAAAAAAGGACTCATTCTTTTTCCTAAGCTTATTCATGTTAAAAAAAAAATGATTGGCACTCTACTCTCGTATCGTGCAATTAATAGGTTAATTTTCTATTTTGTAACCTATGGTTTCATAGTATTCAAGTTAGCTGCTGGAAAGCAACATGCTTAATATAGTTACTGTACCTTTTCGTGTTCAATAGACTGAAAACTACAGAAGTAATGGCTGTAATAGGCAAATTATGCTTGATATCTGCCTCATTAGCCATTTGACTTGGCCCAGATAAATGATTGAGTTTTGAATGTGATAAATTTCAGACCCAGAGAAAGGTGTAGTTGTCTTGGACGAAGACAGACATCCTATTGCTCGTCTTGAGGCAGCCATGGAGTGCCTTCCACTATATGATCCCTCTCGCCACTGGAATCCTGACCCCTCTTCTAATTTTTTTTATTGGACAATTCGTGATTTTGCACATGCTTATCGATCTGATATCACGACTCCATTAATTGTAAGTTGCTAAGAGATTTTGAAATTTTACTGTTTTAATTAGATGGGTGGGCAGTCCATCATGGACTCACCTTGCATGTAATCTAGGTTGCAGAGCGCATCATTTCTGCTGTGGATGAATTTAATGGCAAGAAGCCACCTGTGCCACTTCTGATCTCTTTTAATGCAGATGAAGTGAGGAAGCAAGCTGCAGCTTCCACAGCAAGATTTAGAGCAGGTGACACTAATGCATACATCTTCTTAGAGTGTTGAACTCTATCTCCCGTGAATTCTCTGGTTGTAGAAGAGACTTAATGTGGAACATGCAGGAAATCCCTTATCCATCATAGATGGTGTCTTTATTGCCATTAAAGATGATATAGACTGCTATCCACACCCAACTAAAGGTCAGATTGGCAAGTTTTTAATGATTTGTTTCTGAAATCTTTAGAGATGAATTTATTTGTCTAATGCTTCACATTCAGGTGGTACAACATGGTTTCACGAGGTTCGCACTGTCAAGCAAGATGCGGTATGCGTTTCTAGATTACGAAGTTGTGGTGTGATACTTGTAGGAAAAGCGAACATGCATGAGCTGGGGCTTGGTACAACTGGGAACAATCCCAATTATGGGTAGGTTACATTTATTGCTCTAATGCTATTGGTTGTGGCAAAGATGGCTTCATATATCACAGTATATTGACTATATTCACAGTACTGTGCCAGTTTGATATCACTATATTAGTATTTTAAAAGTTTGGTGTCAGATATTGGTCTCCCATAAATGCAAATTCAGCATCTTTTGCAGAAATTTAGCCTGAATATTTTTGTTCATTCGGAACCAAAATTTAGGAATTTACAGAGCATTCTATTTGTAATACTTGTCATCAAGGATGCTACTTTTGGGTTTAAAGGGAATTACATCTGGATTTAATTCTTTGATATGGTTAAGAATCTCATGTTTGAGTAGGCATTGTAAATAAATTTAGATCACATTGTAATTACAAGGGAATGTGTTATGCTTAGTGAAAGACAATTAATGGGGATATAGTTTTTGCATAATGCAATTTGTTCCTGGTGTTGTCTTTGTATTTCGAAGTAGTGAGATCATTTTGTTGTTTTGTTATCTCTGAACTGTACTTTTATGCTTTCATATTGAAGAATACTTATTTGTCTCTAGAGTAAAAATCATGTCCATATATACATTCCAACAAATGTGTTTGCTGCTCCATGCAGTATAGAGGCCACATAATTGACAGACATGTTGGCATGTGCCAGGACTGATGGCATGGTGGTTGCATAATTCTTGTTGCCACCATTGTTACCATGCTAAATTGATAAGTCTAGAATGTTGCATCTTGAGTGAGAATGAATACCAGGAGGAAACTTTATTTTGTGAATGTGATCATTGATTCTCTTGTGAACTTGACAAGGACCAATCTTCTTCTTTTAAGTTTGTTATAAGCTCTTGTTGGGAAATACCCCTTTTAGAAAAACCCGTACAAGATTTCCTTCAAGGATATGATGATGTTTGTTGAAATTTTCTTTTAATCTTGATTACTGCTTACTAATTTCTTTACTTTTTTGTGAATATTTCCCATGGTGATTGCAAAATCTTTTCCTTTTTGCTTGATAGGCGATTCAGGTAGAGTAGCAAGTAAGGATTGCAATATTCTATTGAACCCCCATATCAGTCTGAGGTCAGACCATTATGTATCAATCTGTATTAGTGTCCTTGGTGTCGGTACATTGGTATGGATCGATATTTGAAAAATCGGATGAAAAAATAGAAAAAACACATTATTTTAGGGTTCTTTTACCTACTTTCTTGGATTTAAGATCAAATTATAAAAAGATAAAGTAAATCTAGTCTATAAAATAATAGAATACAAAACCAAATTGCTTAGGCTAAGGCTTGAAGGCAGGAATTCTTATCTTTAAGGATCCATCTAAGAACTCTATTGCACATTTTCTTCTTGGGCCTCCGTCAAATAAAGATTGCTTCCTTCGGTTGAAGTGCTTTTCACCTAAAACAAAAAGTAAAGGGCTTGAGTTCGGTGTGGAAACTCTAAGATGTGAGCCTTATTGTTATTAAATCTTAAAAAAAAAATTATAAATTGGTATAGGTAATATGTATCTTGTGATTAATTTTTTATAAATCGTAGGATCTCATTATCTTACGATCCTATCCTATGATCTGAGTTTGTGACCCCCATTATAATCCTAGGTAGGAAAGCAAATTTGACAACCTTGGTTGAGTATCAAGACATGGTGTTGTCCTTGATGTTTATGAACTCTTTAAGTTACTAAATTTTCTAGTGGGTAGGAACTCAAATTCTTAACACATCTTATAAATAAGCTGGTTAGTGACTTTAGTATACTTCTCTGTCTTGAATCCCAAATATTCCTTATTTTATGCACCATAAGTTGGTGCCAGTTGTTGTGGTTGTGGTTGTGGGTTTTGTCCCTCAGAAATTTTATACATATGTTAGCCACTTTTTCCCTTTCTGCTGTCTCTCTCTTAGTCGTATTGTTAATATACTAATTTGTATTCTATTTTCTGTAGAACGGCAAGAAATCCGTATTCATTTGAAAGATACACAGGTGGGTCTTCCTCTGGTCCTGCAGCACTTGTTGCATCTGGAATATGTTCCGCAGCAATAGGGACAGATGGTGGAGGTTGTGTGAATGTATTCTTTGAGTTGCTACATACTAATGTTTCAGAATGCTCGCACATATTCAGATTCATTTACTTTCTGAAGGCAGGTTCAGTTAGAATTCCGTCTTCACTTTGTGGCATTGTGGGACTGAAGACAACATTTGCACGAACAGACATGACAGGGTATTGCTTTTTGGGACCCCTTCTAGTTATTTAATGTCATAACTTCATCATTAAAGATTTTGTGGATGGAACTGGAAACTATATATTATTCCTGCTGAAGTTATTAGTTAAAGAACATAGTACTTTTCTTCTGCCAAGAATCTAAGTGCCAAAGTCAAATCCTTAGATTACTAAACATTTTATGTTTTCTACTAACAGAAGATCAATTTAACTAAGATGTTTTTATAATTTGTTGCCTCCAAGTTATTCGGTATATCACATATCAGTCCAACAATCCTTCTGAAAGATTGTGACTTTTGTATAGGTCATTATGCGATTGTGGAACTGTTGAAGTTGTTTCTCCTCTTGCTGCCACAGTTGAGGATGCTATGCTGGTGTAAGAAGTTCCCCACGCTGAATATGATATACACTTGAAATTTATCTGCACATTCTCATTCCTTTTTCTTCAGAACTATGCTGTTTCTTGTGTTTTGCTGCTATTGTGTTAATGTAGCCCGGTAACCCAAAAACTGCATCAAAATTTTGGTTATCTTTAATTTTTGGATATAGATCCAATGTTACCTGATAATGTGCATGAATCTGATTTCCAATCCAAATTTGATAATTATCAGTATATATCTGCATTTGAACCTTCGGGTTTCTTTATTTATGTAATTCAGATCGAATTTGTGATCATATGTGGATCTGGCCTGACAACACCACAATTTTTGGCAACTATACTGGAAAATGGAAAGACAAAATAAATTGATCTCATAGTTGAAACTAAATTGTGTGCTTTAGTTTATTTCCTGCCTTCTAGGAAACATAACACATGAAGTGTTGGAGTTCTGGACTGGGTTGCAAGGATATGAGACTAAAGTAAGTTGGTTTGAGAACTTTCTGTTGGGAAGGCAAGGGATGCCTTCCCTTTTTTTCCCTGAAAATTCAATTAAGAAGGTCCTACAAAATGACCTGCCACAGTACCAGTAGTGCTAATCTTGGAAGAATTACAACGTGTTCTAGATGTAGTAGCAAAACTATGTACCACGAGGTTAAACTCTCCCTGTATGTAAATGAAATCTAGATGTCTGATATCTGGAACAAAACCAAAGAACCGGGCCAGTTTCTTTCACACAATTTATGACAGATTCTGCATCCATCTCCACAAGAACATTTCTTAAGTTATTTTGTTTGATCCTCCTCAGCCTTTTCAACAGTGAAATGCACTATGTCATGGAAGGTCTAGCTGCTCGACAAGGACCTCCTATCACCCAAAGCTTACCATCAGCCTTCCTGATTGCATATCCAAAATATGCAAGAACATCAAAACCCTTATAAGAGCCATCAAATTCCAGGATAAAACCGAATCTGGGAGCCAACACTCCTTTGAATACTCTCTTGGAAGCTGTTTTGCCTCCCTGAAGTCCCCTCAGATTAAATAGATCTAGTGAAGCTAGCTTCTGAAATAGACATCACCCTGCATAACAGAAGGGGCTGGTGCCGTGGTTGCTAACTTTGACCTCATTTATGTTGTGCCATATGGACCATAAGGAATTGGCAATAAGACGGTTCCAATTAGTAGAAAATCATGCCTGAGGAGTGATTGGTAATATAAAATGAAAAACAAATCGATGAAATTACCGTGAAAATTGAGATTAATTTCTTATGACATGTATTTCCTTACAAATTATGGGCTTTTGTCTTTCCTTTTCTTCTCATAATAACAGTTTCTCTCTATTTCACTGATGATCAATGATCAACATCATAATACTGGTGGCCACAGAAAACTAAGTCGGTTAGTAGCAGCATCTCCTATCTTTCAGGCGTTCACAGTTATAACTGTAGATTTTTTACCTTTCATTCACCTCAACTTCACTCTTTTTCTCCTTTTCTACTATTCAATTTCTCCTTTTGAGGTCATCAAATCGCTTAAAACTAACCAAATCAATTTATTTTAGTTGAGTCTGATTGATTCCAACCAATGGACATAAAAGGTGCTTATCATGTCGGAGTTAGTCGATACCATAATCTGTGTTAAAAAAGACATTGTTTGCATGTGAGAAAAGGGAGAAGTCAAGGGAACCAAGTTGTATTTGCATGAGTTGTCTTTTGCAATACTGGGAACCATGAGACAACTACATATTGTCATCAAGAACATGGGATCTCTATAGTGGGTACAATTGGAATTCACACCGACACTTTCCCCAGAAATCATTCACATCCACTCTAATAAAGACTATTTCTTTAAGTACTCCATCAATTTAACATACACCCTAAAATTTCTAAAACTTCATACTCTTGTTTTGGAACCTCTTGGATAGTTCTTTTCCATACTGGCTTAATCTACTCTTAAGCCTAATCGACATCTATTTCCCTGAGTAGAATTTGATGTTTTTTTTTCAACTTCTTGTTCTATGCTGATATCATGGATCTCCAAACTTTAAGTTGATAAGTGATGTGCTATGATGCATCCTAAATTTGAAATGTATGATGAGGTAATCAAAATTTTTGTTGTCTTCATATATATATATGGCAGAAAAAGGGTGTTATCTCTTGATTCAAAATTGAATGGCGTAAATCGTGCCCATGCTGCTGCAAGCCTTACAAAACTAATTCCTGTCACTCACGCCCATAATTCACTTAGTTGGCGTTTACGAAATGTAACTGTAAATCTGTAACTCCACAGGCTTAGTTACACTGAAAGTGTGGAATACTTATATAACAAACGTAGTTTGAGTTTGACAAGCCAAAAAGTTTTCAAGGATTGTACATTGGAATCTTCTCCTGGTGGTTAGCAGATAATGATCTGTGGTTGGACTTTGTGGCCTAGTTTAGAGGTCAGAAATTGTACAACATGATGGCTAATGCATACTGCTGTATACCTAGTAGGCAGCATTTGGTTTGGAGTAAAGCATTAAAAGGTGGGTTCTATTTGGTTTCCATATAGCACCACAAGGCAAGATTAGTTCATTTCTTGTTTCTATTCTTTATTTCAGCAATGAGTCATAATTTCAATCTTATTAATTGTTTTTGGTACAAGTTCCTATTTTTATTCTGTAAGAAAAAGGAGTCTCTAAATACCTTCGATGTCAGAAACTTAGGGACTTCAACTAAACACAATGCCTTATCTATAGTTTAAGAATTGCCATATGATGGTATCCAACATTATCTTAATTCTGGATTATGTTTAATTTTGAAAATGCTATGGTTTTGACTTTTGAGTGGCTTACCCTTTTCTGCAAAACCTGTAAGTGTCCAAGATCCCATAGAAATTAGGTGGGTAGTAGTAGTTTTTCAATCAAAGGTATGTGCTTTTTTAGATCAGTTAATGGCTTTTTCTGTGCCATTGTGTATTACTCCAGGGAATGCAGGTGGCAAATCAAATATCTATATGGTCATGAATTCATGATACCCTATTCTGCTAGTTACGCAAAAAATCAAGGGCAGCAAAAGAGAAAAAAAAAGAATTATAAAGAAAACAAGGTTGCTTTAGTTTAATACTCAAAATCTGGTACCATCACTTCATGTTCCTTGCTAAAAGAAGATTTATAGGCTTTTAGTTACTAAATAATGGCCCTTCTAAATTTTGATAGTTTGAAGTATGTTTCAGAATGCCACCACGTTAAGTCCATTAAAATGATCCAAAGATAAGGGTAGTTCCATAATTCCATTATTATCAAAAATCAAAATCATTCCTTGATCAACCATTTTTTAGGTTTCACCATATGCTAGGAATTTGTTCTTCTCTAAAAATTGTACTCTAATGATAATTCTTAAAGTTCATATTAAATTAGTGTAGTCAAAAGCACCAGGCACTAAGGTGCCAATACTAAAGGTCGAGCGAAACGAGGTGCTCGTAAGTATTAAAATCATGAAACTAATAATTAAGGAGAAATATCATCACTAAATTAAAAATAAGACAATAGTTGAGATCCACAAGGTGTTGTCAATTGGAGAAGCATGGAGGAGGGGAACCATTGGGGAGGTTATGTAGAGGGTGGCGATTAAGGAGAAGAGGGAGAGCGTCAACATAATGGAAGAAGGGTTGAGGGTGAGAGGGGGGAGCACAAGGGAGGAAGAGGAGGAGGGAAGAGGTTGTTGATAAGGCTCGGTGCATGCGATGGCGGAGGAGGATGAGGAGGGAGATAAGGGGAGAGGGGAGAAGCACGGAGGAGGAGCGAGGGGGGCTAACAGGGAGGCTCGACGGGGTTCTAGGTGGAGGAGGAGACAGGGGATGAGCGACAATGAGAGGGAAGGATAGGCGGGAGTCCCCCCATATCATTGGGAGGGGGGAGAGAGGGAGAGGAGGAGGAAGTACTGTTTGCAAGACAGGAGGCATCATGGAGGTTCGCCATATGCACGGATGCCGATTGTCAGTTGCCTTTGCATATGCAAGTTCAGGATAGTTGACTACAAATTATGTTTCCTTATTGATCGTAGAAGGAATCGAGCTCGGGCAAGGTTTGCATGGCGGTAGTGGGCCTAGGGGCCATCGTGTTTGATCACCGAAGGAAAACAACAATGGTAGGGCTTGTGCACCACATGTCGTAGGGGACGGGGGAAGGAGGAAAGCAACATCAGTAGGGCTCAGTGGAGGAGGATTTATTGGTTAAAGGGATTGATTTGAACCAACTTTGTTAGATCCAGTCTTCCAAACTCATTGGGCCTAATCCAGCGAACCAAACCTTATTTAAATCTGGTGTGGGTCTGAGCCACCTGGTGGTTGGGCTCAGGCATGCACCTGGGCTGCGCCCGCTTCAGTTCGTCCACCTGGACCAAGTAGAGGTGCTCGAGCATTATCTTGCACGGGCAACTAGGCGAGAGCGCCCATTAAATCACTATCTAAATTCCCAAGTTTATGTGCATAGCTTTTGGCACATTGAGTGCATTGTTATTTGTCATTTTTTGTCAATGGCAATCTATTGTAATGGTTACGTTGTAGTATTTTAAGAAAGCTTGGCTCCTGAGGATCTGTGATCTTAGTGTTCATTAATTAAGCTTATGGGTGTTTAACTGTTGACTTTTCTTTTCCAATTTAATAGTAATAAGTGATGTTAGATGTTCTAGCTTTGTTAAACCACTTAAATATGTAAAAAAATAAGTTGCATAAATGTGGTTTATTTTTTAAAAATAAAATTAAGATATTTTGCTATTATGTTCTCTAGTCAAATATTGAATTGAATTCAAACATTTCAAAATTTACTAATTCTTTGTTTCCTGCAGATCTTTGGAAAGCTTTCTTGGCATGTTTGGTAGTTTCTGATATAATATGTTTAGATTTATTATTGTGTTTTTCACTTATATTGTTTTTCAAAATGGGATTAGCTGATTAGATACTTCATTCTATATATTATATGTTTACCTATTTATAGACCAGATAGCTGTAGGCTAGCATCATAATTATTCTTTCTTGATCAGTTGGTATGTGATTGTAAATGGATTCATGGTTTTTCAGTTATGCAGCAATGGCAGGCTCCTCTAAAGCTGATAGAATCAGTCTGAACCCAGTAAATATTTGTGCTTGCCTCATTTACATAAATTAATTGAAAACTTTATTGATTATTTTATACAGAATTAATTATCAATGCTATATTGAAGCTTAAGTTCTATTTTGTATTTGTTCTGCATTAGTAAAATATGAATTTTATAATAATTTTGGTTAGAGTAGCAGAGTTTCTTATATAATATTACTAGAATTGATGAAAAATGTTTTGAAATGTTTTCATGATTTCTTGATGAGCTAATTTCCATGTGACACCTTCCATCTCAACAGACCTATGATCATTTTTATTTCAGGCACATTTAATTTTTGGATTCAAATAAATGAGGACTTGCTAAGTAATTGTACAATACATGGGATTGTTTGTAATGTACAATAGAGGTTTTATGGGATGGTTAGATTGTATCACTCATTTTTGTACAGTATATGCTGTGAGACAGTGCTATGCAAAAAATTATTTCACCTTTTTTTTCTTATACATCTCACAAAGTGATTTACCCTTGAGCAGTAAATTAATTTCTGTAGTCTGAAAAATGCAATTTTTTCTTGGAGAACACCCTAGTAGGAGTCTTATCTAGCATGCATAAGAAGAGGTCTTATTCTGTATATTTTTATGCTGTATATTATTAGTGCTTGTTAAGTGTATAAACATACATGTATTTGTCAATGTGTAGAGGTATAGAATAGTTATATTAGTAGATGTGAATACATATATGATTATAAGTATATGTATATGTAGTTATTGTCATGTTTTTGATGTGATAGATTTGTTATCAGTTATTTCTACTCTGGTAATGTGGCAAGCAAATAATCTTATTGGATCGTTGTCCTTCGTGCAAAATTTGAAACTTTAGCTATTGTGCCATTTGGGTTCTGTAAGATTCAATATCATATTTGAATGATTAAAGGCATAGAAGTATTTGTTACGCAAATGATCATGCTAGAACTGACAATCATATACTGATATACTCATATATGGCTTAAATGGATGGCAGCAATAATCATACAAACTGTATCAAAGATCACCTGGTTGTATGGCTTGCTTATGAGCAGTGTTTTTTCTCCATTTTATTTTCAGATTTAGTTTTCTTACTACTTTCATAGGCATCACACCTTTTGTTGCTATTGATTTATTGTATCTTGGATGTCTTCCCTTGACATGCTAGCTATTTTTTTCTCTTTTGAAAAAAATATTATTTTAAAATCATATTTCAATTCTTGTTATGTATATAAGTTCTGTATCATCTTCAATACTTCTTCATAGTTTGTGCCAAGGTTTTCTATATTGTGGTCTGGTACCAATATCGATTCTTGAGCAAACTGGTCTAGTACTAGCATGATGGGATGTATTGTATGTTGGTATGCCCCATACTTTTCGGAATCGATTGGAGGAGGAGGATGCGGGAAGGATTAGTAGGAAGAGAAGAAGAGGACAAGGAGGAGTGGTGCTGGAGTACTTGAAGAAAGAGGAGGTGGTGATAACGATGCAACTAAAAGAGAAGTGGCTACCATGCCGCAAGGAGGACATGGCATGATGTAGCAGGAGGCAGTAAGAGGCGGAGATGTCCAAGGAGAGAAGAGAGAAAGAGAATAGAAAGGGAATGGGAAAGAGAGGGAGAAAGAGAGAGAGAGCAAGAGTCAGCTGGAACATTGGTATCTTGAAAGAGAAAGACAAAAGGATAGAGAGAGAGAGAGCCACTTGTTATTTTTTTTTTGCTTAAAAAAAAATGTGCGTATTCGATCAAGAAGCATAGACATGGACACAACATGACATGGACACAATGACATCATTTTTAAAAAATTAGGATACGAACACCGCTAGGACATGTGTATTTAGATATATAATATTCTATTAACATGAGTTTTTCAGTATTTGTACTTCAATTCTATAAGCTCTGTAATGTGCATAAATAAATATCATTATACAGGTTGAAACCATTAAAATAATCCAAATGTAATTATTGAAAATAAAGGTTGAGCATATTAAATAATAGTTAACAATCTCTAGATTATTTTCTTTGTGATGCCAACAATTCATCTCCATTGCGATGATTTATAGATTTTTTTCCTTGTGATGGCGATAATTCATCTCCATGCAAAATTTAAGCACAGTTCGCAGGTGAGGGCCACACGACGAAGCATGCGAGAGCGAAGTGGCAGTGGTGTCATGTCCCAAAAATAGAATTAAAAATAAATAAAAAAGACATGGTTGGAGGTGTCTTGGGCAGGTGTTCGGTCGTGTGTTGTAGTCAGACATGAACACGTCCATAAAAAAAAATATGTTCGTGCTTCTTAGTATTCGATGGTAGTTTAACTTTTACCATGCATTACTTGTTGATATTGCGCTGTTTACCATCCTCTAAGCTTGGTAAGGTGAGTTCACGGAGTGGAAAAGCCCATGCCGGATTGAATGGGTGAAATTGCCTAGTCTGCATCCTGGTTAGTTGTTGGACTAGTAAATAATAGCCTGTACCGATCTATCATGGATTTAGTTGGTTTTACATAAGTCGTACGGCTCCCTTGCATGTCCATCCATAAAGGATCAGCAAACACTTGATAAGCAATGTAAATTATAAACATAGGTTTTGCAAGCTCTGAATGGTTGCACGACAAAGGGTCCAAGGTGGTCCGCCATGGCTAAAAGTCTCCACAAGTGCCCATATGACACTGTTTCAGAACAAGACAGTGAACTAACCCTAGACACTACCCTAAAGGCCCATCTAGCCATTTGTCACCCATGTAGCTCCTGGGTGCTGTGCTGGCTAAAACTCCGTATCATTCCGCGGAGCTAGAATATCCCGCGGAGCCGTCGCTGCCCGCGTCGCCCGCGGGTGATTTTTCTCGAACGTCTCCCTACGCGAGAGAGAGTTCGAGGCGACGTCGCCCCTTTTTATTTTTAATATATTTTAATATTATATAATATAATATTATATTATAAAATATTATAATATATTTAATATATCGGGTGATACGCACTATACGTACCGCCTGGTACTGGTACCGACAAAATTTCGACACACCGGTACGGACCGGTATGTCAATCCTTGTGCATTATGCATATTGCTCGGTATCGGGTACTGAGATAATCTTGGTACGTCGGTACTGACCGGTATGGCGAACCTTAGTTACAACACACCTCTTGGCTCTTAGCTATACTCCTCGTTGTTGTTGAGTAGTTGAATTTTGATCCGCCATGCTGCTTCAACTCTTTAATGACTTTGACTCTGGTGTGGGGTTGGTCGAGTTTTGCTGATCCTTATTGGTTCCTATGGATCTTTCAGATGAAGGGAAAAACCTTCCTTTTAATGTGCTAGTCTCTTAAACATTTGCCGTTTGAACTGGGTGGATGCTGTTGGAGCTTTAACGAGTATCGCCTCATAGACTTTGAAGTTTTTGAGGTCTTTCCTCTGTAAAATTTGCCTATCGATTCTTCTTTTATTTAGTTGGCACTTCCAAGTAGTTTCGTATCACTTTCGCTTTTAGTTGACATTTTGTTGGAAAAATAAGTAGATATCAAAGGAATAAGTGAGGGAGAATATTGAAGATTCTCAATGAGAGCAAGGGATCGATGACATCACGAAAGTCCCACCTCTGTGATACCATGGCACTACCATGCCCATGACCCTACGATCCGTCGCCTTGGATCTGCGTCCCTTTCTTCACGATCGGTAGATTCGCCTTTGTGGCACTGTGGCACTCCTCCGAGTCCATCTCCATTCTAATCGATGCTTGGTTCTAGGTAGCTAAGTCCCTCTGGACTCGTTGTTGCTTCCTCATCCCTTTTGATCACCTGCCCCAAGGTAGGTATCAAAAAGAAATCCAAAGTAGTACTTTGCCCCAAGGTTTGACTTACCGGTTCGTACCGATGTACGATATATGGTCGGTACCGGTACGGGACCCATACCGGACGGTATGCACCGCCCGATATTAAAATATAATATAATATTTTTATAATATAATATTATATAATAAAATAATAAAATATTAAAATATTAAGAAAAAGAAAAGTGGCGACGTCGTCGAGGCAACGTCGCCTCGATCTTTCTCCCCGCGTGGGGAGACGCTCCGTCTCCTCGCGTGGGAGAAAAAACGGCCGCGGCCGCAGGCGACCCACGGGCGATGACGGCGCACAGGTGACCCGCGGGCGGCGATGGTAGGCGAGCGAGGACTGCGCGCGGGTGAGGTATTCTTTGTTCCCCTCTTTTTTTTTTTTCTTTTCCTCTTCTTCTTCCCTTTTTCTTCCTCAATCGACCGTCGACGGTCGATTTTTGACAGAACCGCCCGGTAGCGGGTGGTCCGCGTACCGGTAACCTGGTGGACCGGTATGTACCGCTCGTACCGGGCGGTACAGATCGAAATTGCAAACTTTGCTTTGCGCTGTATAATCAACTTTATCTTTGAACATTTTCTATCACAAATTAGGATTCGTTCATCAGCAACGTTGACTTCGAATTTGTCATAGCCAATCGGTCAACAAGCTTTTTGTCTATAAAATTATTAGTGCTACCAGTATCGATTAAAACAGTAACAAGTTGATGTTTCAAAATTCCTTCAATTTTCATGGGTTGTGAGTTAGAGTAGCCGACTAATGCATGCACTATATGTGTGATAGGTTCAATATCTTCATCAGAATCCATACCTTCATGATCGGATCTCACATCGTTAGTCTCAGATTCCTCCTTAATCGACTCCATCATTAGAAGTTTATCACAGCCTTCATGATCGGACTTCACTTTGTTAGTTTTTGATTCCTCCTTAATTGGCTTAATTGTCCGAAGTTGCCCTTGTGTGCATCGGTTTTCATCATAATGCGAGTACAAATCCTTTGTTGATCTTTCCTTGGGTTCTTCTTGGGACGGCTTTTGGATGTCCGAGTTTTGGCTGGGAATAGATGGGGTGGGCGGCTTATTGATTACCTGTCCGTTGAAGCTTCTATTTCGGCGAGTGTCCATATTGATTTTTTCTTCTTGCACGCGAACAAATGAAATGGTAGTCATCATGGTGTGGGGGTGGCGAGCTTTAACTTCGCACTGAATCTCGGGATTAAGTCCCTCGATAAATGTTCTTACCAATTGTTTCTCGGACCAATCCCGGGTTTGGTTCGATAGGCGCTCAAATATGCTTTGGTACTCCTGTACTGTGGAAGTTTGGCGGATTTTGGCGAGTTGTTCATTAACATTCTCATACTCCGACGATCCGAAGCGAATCATGCGCTCTCTCTTGAACTGTCCCCACGAAGGGACTCCGTGATAGGTATCATACAAATCATACCATCGGATCGCATCACCATCAAGTTGATTTGAAGCTACTTCTACCTTGGACTCTTTTGGAGTTTTGTGGAAGTGAAAGAACTTTCCAGCCCGTGAAACCAATTGGTTTGATCTTCATCTTCCCATATGGGGAACTCCACCCTCATGCATGAGTATCCTGTGTCTTGCCCTTGATCGTATTTTTCAGATCAACTCCCTTTGAGGTTGGAACTTTCACAATGTTGAGATTTGTTAGGGCTATCCAATAGATTTCTTCTGAATTCACTGATGAGTTCTTGTAATCTTTCTTCCATTCGGGCTTCGAAGGCTTCAAATCTTGCTTCCATTGAACCATCAATAGCCATCACATATGATTGTAGATCAGTAATGTTCAATTACTATTTCTGATCTTGGGTTAAGGATATCAGCATCGTCCTACTCGGTGTTTGTTGCTGTGATGCTGGTGTTCAGAAGGGCGGTGGTGCGGTGATGCTGCAAGGATGAGGTTGTCGAGATTGCGGCAGCCGCTGCTGAGGCTGGAGGGCAGCTATGAGTGGGAAGAATTCGTTGTTGCAGTCTGCTGGAAGGTACCGTTGATTACTGCAGCAGATCAGTGGGGGGGTGTGCGTCGGCGGCTTCTCGGTGCCGAGGCTGGAAGGCGGTGTTAGCTGCTACTGCGTGGGGAGGAGAAATCGCTATTGCGGATCACTGGGAGGCAGTGATGGTGGCTTTCAAGCGCTAGCGGTCATGGTTGCTGCAGTGGCAGCAAAAGAAGGAAGCCGAGCGGATGAGTCATAGGGAGAACATAGGCAGCGGCAAGGGCAGGGAAGAAGAAGGGCAGCAACGTCATCTTCAGCGAAGAAATCGTCGCTGCGATTTGCTGGAAGGCAAGGATTGGTGCTGGGGTTATGGCGGCAATCAAACGCAGAGGAGGGAAACCATGTGGAACAAAGAAAGAAGTGGGGTTGAGGGAGCGCTGAGGGCTGCGATCCTGGTTGCACGACCAGCGATGCTTGCTACGGCTGCTGCGAAAGGGATCGCGAGGGATTGCAGCGACGCTGCTGGTTGCAAAGGAGGCGATAGTGGCTGGGCTATCCTCGCGACTGAGGAAGAGGATGGTAGTAGTGGCAGAAGCAGGGGCGGCTGGAGCGGAAGGCAGCAGCGGTGTGGTCGGCGCCGGACAATGGAGAAAGGATAGCAGCAGCAGGATCGTGCGACTGCGGGAGGGGGTTAGAGATGGCAGTGCCGGGCAGAGAAAGAAGTGGGGTTGGAGCGGTGGCGACAGAACGGGGGCTGCGGCAGCAGCAGCAGGGGAGGTAGTGACGACAAGGGAGGGACAGCGACGCTGCTGTGTGCGGCTGACGGCATCGCTGATCTCTGATGGGGCTGAAGGCAACAGATGAGGGCGATCAAAGGCCGCAGCTGGAAGCAATGAAGGAAGATGGCAGCACCAGTTGGTGAGGGATGAGGCTGCGGCATGCAGAGGAAGAAGAGGGCAGCGGTCATGCGAGCAAGGACTGCACTCGGCAGAGGATGGGAAAAGGTAGCGGTGGACAGAGTAAGGAAATCAGCAGCAACGAAGAAGTGTGGCAGGTGGCGACCAACGACGGGTGGAGAGACACTGGCGACGGGAGCAGCGCTGATGGGGTTAGCGGCTATGGCAGAAGGCTGGAAGGTGCGGTTGTAGTTGAGTAGGGAAGAAAGCAGAGGTGGCAGCAACGTTAGCGTGAGGAGCGACCAACGGTGGCTTCGCCCCTGCGGAAGATGAGGGCGGCGACAACAGAGGGAAGAAGAGGAAGAAGATGAGGGCAGTTACTGGTGTCCGACAAGACTCTACAACGGATGCCGAGAGGGAGCAGGGGAAGCAACGACCGAGGAGGGAGCGACGACAGCGGAGGAGGGAGTGGCTAGCGGCGTGGCTGCAGGCGGATCGGGCCTCCTAGGGTTTTGGCCAATAGGCTAAAATATATTTTCTTCTTTAATTGTCCAAAAAGAAATAGTTACAGCTTTATTTATAGAGACTCTTAACCAACTCCTATTTGTCCCGTTAGAGCAACTTATCTCTTCGCATCCTTTCCTTTGGAAGTTTTAAGGACCACCATCCCCATAGACTACTTCGTCTTATTAAAAGAACTGTGTATTATTTTACCCCAGCGAATGCATTTGTTAGATTGCGACATTTTGTCAATATAACCCTCGCCGTGCCCCTCATAGCCTAGCAACATGCTGAATTCGTTGCACATCTGTCTCCTACAGACGTATCATTCCCATGCCGAAGAGAAAGTTCCAATGCTCCATGCCGAACAGAAAGTTTCAATTCCCCTAACCTCTATGAGTTTTGCACAACTTTTTCGATCGCTACGCAACCTATCCCACCTTGCATAATCTCATCCTTTTCCAAGAGCCCCACTTGCCATGAGCACCATCAAGTTTGGTTGCCAACATTCAACTGTAGCTCGAACTCAGCAATCCCAACCTTTATGTGCGACACGTTCTTCCCAACTCGCTTGTCCTTGTCGTGCCTCTTTTGTGAAGGGTTGACCATTCCTCTGAATGCCAATCCTTTGAGCGACTCCTTTCCATACATCTCAACATCTGTTTTCCCCAAATAGTTATGCGTGCTGGCTGCCCTAAATGCAGCCCCACTAGGTCCCCCACGTTTGCATGCAAAGTGTTTCTAACTATGCTTGGGCCTCTCTGATACCATCTGTCCGTCCGCAAAGGGTCAGCCTCTCCAAAACCTCTTATGATCCCTTAATGACCTACAAAAGAGAAGATGGGTTAGAGAAAGCATTTAATTCGGGATCCACAAGCAGTCGTTTTAGGAAACACTTGATAGACAATACAAATTACAAACATAGACGTCGCAAGCTCTGAATAGTCGTGCGACAAAGGGTCAAGGTGGTTCGCTATGACTAAAAGTCCCCACAAGTGCCCATATGATACTGTTGCATACAAGACAGTGAACCAGCTCTAGACACTACCCTAAAGGCCTATCCAGCCATGTGCCACCTGGGTAGCTCCTTGGTATTGTGTTGGTTGACATTTCGCACGACTCTACAGAGCCAAAAAACTCCCGAAATGACTTCTTGGATTGTCTATTTCTAGGCAGTTTTGCCTTCTCACAATGACTACACACAACCTACGTTTATAAGTCTGATAACTAAATTGGGGCTGCCAAGCCTACTGTAAGCCTTTTACATGCCGTGCAAAGTATGAACAAAAAAAAAAAACACATACACGAGCATTGCATCGAACACTTTGTTTACAGCTTTGTTAGTAACATATTAGGACACGAGTATTTTAAACCTTGGTTATGGTTCTTTTTGTTGAACTTCCATTTTAATTAATCTGTCTCCTTAGAAAATTCTAAATTCTAAGCAGTGTTTGATTTGATTTAATGAGCATCAAAGTAGATAATTCTAATAATTTCACTCTTATAATTCTGCCAAGGAAATAACATAACTTGTTCTTGTTTTGGTTTCCTATCTTTATTTCCTATAGTGTTGGTTTACATGAATCATAGGTGTGATATAACAGAAATTATCTTTGATATATGTGTAGGATGCTGTATTTAATTGGAAATCTAAACATATTTGTTTTATGTGCAGTCACCCCTCTGTTTTCCAAATCTATCTTCAAGTAATAATTTGAACATCTTACTATCAGTGAGACTGGGAAAATATACTGAGGTAAGGTAGAATGGCTTTTCAAATTTGGTATTTAATTTTTATAAGAATGCTACATGTATATTCGTCTCCATCTGCAGTGGTTTAATGATGTTTCAAACAATGATATCTCAAATAAATGTGAGGATGCTGTTAATCTTCTTTCAGCAAACTTTGGGTGTCAGGTAAGCTTATAATTTCGTACACTTGCTTCAAAAAATATTTTTAAAAGAAAATTCATACTTAGAAACCTTAATTATTAAGGTGGAATAAAGTCGATGCTACATGGTGGATGTAAAGTGCATTTAAATATGTATAGATATGCCTTCGTTGTAATTAAAGTTTCTCTTTATGTCTCAAGATAATAGAAATTACATTACCAGAGCTAGAGGAAATGCGGACTGCCCATATAGTTTCCATTGGTTCTGAATCACTCTGTGGATTAAATGCTTATTGTGAGGAAAGGTTGGATTTTTTCACCCTTGTGAATTTAGCTTCCTTTTGAGTTTATAGCTGCTATTACTAGTCATTTCTTTGACTTGGCTACATAGGCAATTTTGTCTTCTAGATCTATGACTAGGAACACCCTTTGAAAATCGAAGGTTTTAGTGCTTCACCTTGCCACTTCTATTGAGCTTTCTGCTTTTGCTTACACTGATGTCATACTAAATTTTAGTTACATTATTAAGTTGAGTTGCTATATGGTTTTTGATGGCATGAAATGACATTGTTGATTCCTATATATCCATTCCTGCCAAACACATCAGGAGAAACTTGCAAAATCCATAGTGTGAAGTACTTGTCCTAATTTTTCTAGTAAGAATGTAGTATTTATTTTAGAATCTCGGACTGAAATTTACGAAGTTTTGTTTTAGAAATAACTTAAACAATCAGTGAATAATTGCTAAAAGTTTTTTGAGTTATGTGTATAGCACAATGATACCAGTTTCCGCTATATTAATTTGCTCTTCTATGAGCTATCTATTCAACCTCTTTTTCAAGGAAGTCCACTCAGGGTCCAACATTTTTGTCAACAAGAGGGGATTACAAACTAGACTGCATTTGTAGCTGGCAGAGCAACTAATTGACACAATAAGACAACCAAGATCAGAGCTGTTATGCCAGTCACTTAAAAATTAACTTTTTTCAATAGCACCACATCTTTGCTTTGTTACCAGAAGTTATGCTCAGCATCAACAAAAAGATGATTGGTCATCACCTCAACATCAATTTTGACTATTAACTACTCAGACAAAAGTTGCGGAAGATTGTTCGAAAGTGGTAATAGGTGATCCAACAGGAAGTAGCCAAACATCATAAGATTTTAGTTGGCAACCAAACTACTTGCCCTAGTAGTTATCATTTATAATGGCAGCTTGTCATCCAGATAACCAAAGTATCTAAAGCCAAAGAACTTACTCTAGTCAAGTATTTCCAAAGGGTCAAGGAGTTAATTATGCACTTTGGGCACTTTTAAGCAAGGTTTGCAATTTCGACCTGTACCGCCTGATACGTGGACCGTCCGCTACCGGGCGGTTCCGTCAAAAATCGACCGTCGACGGTCGATTGAGAGAGAAATCGATCGTCGGCGGTCGATTGAGGAAGAAAAAGGGAAGAAGAATAGGAAAAGAAGAAAAAAAGAAGCGGAGAATACCTCGCCCGCGCACCGTCCTCGCCCGCGGGTCGCCCGCGCGCCGTCGCCGCCCGAGGGTCGCCTGCGCCCGGGGCCTCGGCGACGTCACCCCCTTTTCTTTCATTTTTTATATTTTAAATATTTTAATACTAGGCGATATGCATTGTGCATACCGCCCGATACCGGTACCATAACAATGCATACTTCTTGGTACCGGTACCATAACGGTACTGTACCGGTACCAACAATATGTCGGTACCGGTAGGACCGGTAAGTCAAACCTTGCTTTTAAGATCAAACATTAATTTCAAGAAAAGAATATGAATTGGTCTCAACTTCGAATTTGGATGGCAGGGTGATAGTTGACACTCTTTCCTTGAATCATAAGATTCCAAGAGGTTTGGACCACAAAAGAAAATTCTAATTGGATCGATATCATCTGATAGAAGATCATAGGTGAGTTATTGATAATAAAAAACAATGGTTTTTAAAAAAATAAACTTAGTTCATCTTGATCAGAAAGGTATTGGACAATGCCCCTGTTTTTAGCCTTGTCTTCATTATTATAGTGGAAGCAGAATGTGCTTTGTGAAAGATGCATGTAGAACTATGTGAAACCACCTCAGAGGTCGAGCACTGATATTTTATTATAAGACAAGTTTATTATTGGCTGACCTTAAGACAATACATGGTCAAACTCTTTAAAAGATGTGATCAATACCAGCAGTTTGCCAGGGTGTCCTACCAGTCAATGATGGAAATAATTATTATTAATAGGGTTTGGCCTTTTTTATAATGGGCGATGAATCACAAACTCTTCATTGTTGCTTTGGGATAAAGGGGGTCTCTAATCATAATTATTGGCTATTTTATTAAACAAGTCAATGTTGAGCCACTTGCATGTGTCATCGAGAACATGCATCTGGCTAGTCAAAATCATCTTTTCTTGTGAAAGACCTAAGTTTAGAGTTTTTTTTGTTGAAGTCTACATGTTCACAGATTCATAGTAAAGAATCATTAAATAGAGGTTATTTGGATTTATATAATATGTTTAATAAATCAAAACATATATATAAAAGTTTTAAACATAATATATTTGGTAGAGAATTAGATTTCATCCTTGAAATTATGGCTATCACCACTAAAATGATCATCACGAATCAATGGAAGGTGGGTCAGAGTTCTATATATTCCTATGCAAGGTACTCTTTCAACAATATATAATACTAGTAAATTATATGCCATCCATACAATAATGTGGTGGTAATTGTGGCCTTATTGTCATAACAATCCATGTAGTAGGAGGCCCCTTAGATAAAAATGACCATAGCAAGTATACCTCTTTGGAATATATGGACAAGACAATAGATGAAGAAAATTTTGCTTTTCCTATATTGTTGCTTGTATACAAAATGAAATACATATAGTCGAACCAAAGAAGAAAAAGGAAAGAAGTACTAAATAAATCTAGGTGCTGATCTAGGAAATATACAACTAACAACAAATAATGTAATGTAATTAGGAAGGAATCGACAATTATATCCTAGTCTATCATGATGATAATCAAATCACAACAGATATTGACAGATTTTAATGCCTACCCCCAAGTTGTCTCAAAGATATTCAACATCTCAGCATGCTAATCAAGTGATCAAACTGTTGTTTCTGAAGTGCCTGTGTGAAAATATATGCTACTTATTGCTTGGTAGGGATAAACGGAATACATAACAGACCCTCATCCAACTTCTCTTTAATAAAATGCCAACGGGTAGTGAGAGTTACTAATTGCTGCCTTGTTATTTGAATATACTTCCTTGGTTTTAGGAAACTCCTTACTCATATAGAAGTCTTTTTAACCAAAGGAGTTCACATATTCCTTGTTCGATAGTTCGAAATTCAGCTTTAGCACTACTTCTAGCCATTATATATGGTTTTTTATTCCTCGAAGTCTCCTATAAAGGTACAATCAAGGTTTTCCTTATTGAGCGGTAAGACCCGTATTGCCCGGTACATACCAATCCGGCAGCTGACCAGTACGCGGACTGGCTGCTACCGGGCGGTACCGCTAAGATCGGCCGTCGGCGGTCGATTTCCGCCGTCGATGGTCGATTTTCGCTATCTGCAGTCGATTTAAGGAGAAATCAACCGTCGGCGGTCGATTGAGGAAGAAAAAGGAAAGGAGAAGAAGAGGAAAAGAAGAAGAAGAAGAAGAAGAAGAGGAGGAGAAGTACCTTGCGCCGCCCTAGCGGCGACTCCGCCTGGGGGTCGCCCGCGAGCCATCGCCGCCCGCGCCTGATTTTTCTCCCCACGCGGGAGAGAGTTCGAGGCGATGTCGCCGAGACGTCGCCCATTTTTATTTTTTTAATATATTTTAATATTATATTATATAATATTATATTATAAAAAATATTATAATATATTTAATATACTGCGTGAGACACACTGTGCATACCGCCCGGTACCGGTACCGACAAAATGTCAGCACACCGGTACGGACCGGGATGTCAATCCTTGGGTACAATATCCAAATTTAGATATTCTATCATCTATACTGTCGGCCCAATTAGTATGTCTGTATGCATCAACGTATACATTGTCCCTCTTCTTAAGCATCAACCCTTTGCTTGGAGTTTGTTTGAGATATTGGAGAATTCTAAAGATAGCCCTCACATGTTCTTTATTAGGTCAGTGTATAAATTGACTTACAACACTAACATTAAAGTAAACGTCTGGTCTAGTTGTGACAAATAAACTAATTTTCCAACCAGATGTTGATATTGTCCCTTATCCACCTCACTATTCGTGTTTGGACTTAGCTTGTGGTTGGGGTCAATAGGTGTTTCAAATGGTTTGCAACCCAACATACCACTTTCCATGAGTCAATCAACTGTATATTTCTTTTGTAATACTGAGATCCCCTCCTTGGTTCTAGCCACCTCTATATCCAAGAAGTACCTAAATGATACAAGATCTTCGATTTTAAACTCCTTGGCCAAGTTTTTAGTTTCTCTTGTTTAACAAAATCATCACTTTGTTATGAAAATGCCATCCACATACACAATGAGGATTGAAACCTTTCCACTATAAGTATGCTTATAAAACATGGTGTGATTTGCTTGGTTTTGCAAATATCCATAACTCTTTATAGCCTTAATAAATTTGGTGAACCATACTTTAGGAGATTGTTTTAGTTGATAGAGTGGCCTCTTTAGCTTGCAGATTTTGTCAGACCTATTGTTCCTTCAAAACCTGGAGGTAGATTCATGTAGACTTCCTCTTCTAGTTCGTCATTAAAGCATTATTTACATCTAACTGTTGTAGAGGCCAGTCAAAAATTGCTACAAAAGACAACAAGACTCGGACGCTGTTCATCTTAGCCACAGGTGCAGTAGTCTCTTGATAATCTATCCCAAATATTTGAGTGTATCCCTTAGTCACTAGCTTTGATTTATATTTCTCAATTGACCCGTAGGCTTTATATTTCACTGTGAACACCCATTTACAACCAACTGTTTATATTCTTTAAGTAAATTTATAAGGTCCTAAGTGTCATTCTTCTCCAATGCCTCATCTCCTTGAACACAACCTTTTTCCACTCAGGCACAACTAGAGCTACCTATATAGACTTAGGAATATCTGTGTTTGACAAGTTAGAATCAAAGGATCTGAAAGAGGATAATATGTGATATGACATAAAATTGAAAATAGGATGAATAGTACATGACCTCATTCCTTTTTCAAGAGCAATAAGAACATTAAGATCTTGAAACTTCACAAGGTTCTAGGCCTAAAGAATGGTGTGGAGTACCTAAAGTTTCATAATAAGTATACTTGGAGCTAACTCTTGCTGGACATTGTGTGGTTGTTGCCCCAAACCTTATCGGTTATTCCACCTTGGATAGACACATAACTCTAGTTGTTGATTATCAATCACTAAGTCTCCCCTTGTATTATATTTTTTATGTTCTAGCATAATAGATTAAGGTTGCAGCATCAGATTGATGATACAAGGGATAGGTTGTGGCTGTGAAGGTAGAATTATGATAGGAATAGATTCAGAAGGTGAATTCTGAGGAGATGGACATGTGGCAGGAATGAATTCAGAAGAAGATATCATAGATAGGGTTATAATAGTTTCACAAAACTTCTGTTTGGTATGATTCTCACCCTGAAGAGAAGTTTGGGAGAAACATGACTGATTTAAACAAAAAGTGACATCCATACTTGCATAGTACTGTTTGCAAGAGGATCAAAGCAATTGTATCCCATCTGAAAGTTTCAAATGAGTGATAGTATTATCTGATCGGTCCGAATTGATGTATCGATCGGTCGTTGATATGGTACGTACCGAACTGTATAATGTATCGACACACGGTATAGTGGGGTATATACTGACACACTGTATAGTGGGGCATACTGACAAATCAATATTTATTACTCATGCCGGGTGGTACACTACAGCACAACGAACCATGCCCATAATTGACCATGGCAAATAGAAAAATCAGTGCTATAGATCATGCATGATCATCTCAAATTCTGAGCAAATGATGCATAACTAGCAAAATTGTCAGGGCACATCTCATTGCTAACTTGATAATTGTTAAATGCTAGTGATAGTTATTTGCCAGCCGACTTGACATTATCCCACCAACTGACTTGATCATGAATCTATATGGCCGGTTGCTCCAGAGGAATACCTAATATTAATGGAAGGGTTCAGGCTGAAAAGGCTACTTGCAAATTTGCAATAATTTGAACAATATAAAATTTCATTCGTTTCGTTTACAAAGGTTTACTTATAGACAAATGTGGGATTGATTGACCTCATCCGAAAAATGCAGAGTGGGAAACATGCCTACATGAGGTCCCTGAGTTAGAAGAGTGAAACTTGACCAGCCTAATCAGCTCTCTAGACATATCCTCCTCCAGTTCCTTCAAGTTCACCATAACCAAAGCTTTCTTCAACCAATCCTCTATAGCATCATTGAAATAAAAGGGAGGTGGAGCTCCTTGGGCCGATCTTAACTAGACTTAGAGTATTCTTGATATGCCAATTCTACCATAGTACCTGTACTCGTAGACAAGGTTCTGAATACCATACTGTACCGGTGTACCGATCAGCTATTAGTACGATGTGTAAGCTGTACCGAGCATACTGACACATGGTACAGTAAGATATTGAGCTGTACTAATCGTACCGGTCCTCTATTGGACCGATACGTATTGCCCATACTGAGTGGTACATTTTGGTATTGTAAACTCTGCCCGTAGGTACCTTAAGCAAATCTTGCTAGCCCCATCTACAATCAAGAGACCTTGATTCTATAGTAATACATCTATCCAGCATTGTGAATGTCCACAATCATTCAAATTCACATGGAATTCAGAAATTGCTGAAATCATCAAAATTCACTGAAATTGGCTGATTCATTTTGGAATTGGAGGATACTGGTTTAGTCCAGGCAATTCCAATATTTTCATCTAATTTTTGACGTATTCCTTGCATTTCTGTTGGAAAATTGATATTCTCTGAAAATTGCAGTTCCTAGATTTGGGAGGGATCAGTCTTGAGTGTAGATTGGGATTGATGGAAGATGAAATTATGGTTTTTTTTGCCTTTTTACATGCTTTAGAATCAATTGATGAATTACTATAGATTCTTGGGTTATCTTATCTTGATTGATTACAATTTTTAACATTGCTTATTAATTAATTCTTTAGCTGCTTTTCTTTTTGAAATATAATGCACTGATAATAGTATATTTATAGGAAATATTCCGAGTTAACACTTGATACTCGAACTAGTTTGGCTCTTTTCCGGTCATTCTCTGCGGCTGACTATGTTGCTGCTCAACGCCTTCGGTGAGCATATACAACACTATCTTGATTTTTGTGCATCTAGGATTTGTAGGTTGATATTCCACATATCCTTCTACTAATATTTATTATATGCATATTGTTAATGGATACTTCTTTAATCATTGTGTTATAATATCTTGCACAAATTTATCTAGTACTTAAAATTTAGAGTTGTATATCTTTATGCTCTGTTAATTTCTTGTCTCATCTCAAATTAGATAATTTCTTTGATATTGTTTTGCTACTCTTTATCAAGGATTGCGGAATCTGTTCGTACTGGTGTACCGACCAAGGTTTGCCTTACCGAGCGGTAAGGCCCCATACCGGGCGGTACATATCGGTCATCCAGCTTATCGGTATGTGGACCGCTTGCTACCAGGCGGTACCACCTAAATCGACCGTCGGCGGTCGATTGAGGGAGAAATAAGAAAAAGGAGAAGAAGAAGAGGAGAAAAATACCTCGTGCGTTGCTCTTCACCGATTCCCTCGCACGGTTCGTCGCTCGCGTGATTCGTCGCTGGTGGGCGATTCCTTCTCCCCGCATGGGGAGACATTCCGTCTTCTAGCGTAGGGAGAAGGACTGAGGCGACGTTGCCAACTTTTTTATTTTTTAAATAAATATTATATTATATTAGTTTTATATTATATAATATTATATTATTAAAAATATATTATATTATAATGTACCAAGTGGTATACACTGTGCATATCGCTTGGTACCGGGTACCGTACCATACCGAGATAAACTCAATACGCCGATACGAACTGATATAGTGAATCTTGGTACCGACCATGTGTCGATGCAGTACATACCAAGGCATATTGACATATCGCTTGTCGGTACATTGGGGTGTACCGATGATATGCTAAAAATCACTGATAATGACTCCAAAAATATTGAAAAAATAAAGAAAAAGATAGACTAGGGTTTTAAAGTTGAAAATAAATATAAATTTAGTATAATTTTAGCAACAATAGTCTAAATTAGGAAGGAATGTTTACACATCTTTTTCAGACTTTGAGGAGTATCTTTGTTGTACGTTTCGGATCGTCCTTTCGTTAATATTGAATTATTAACGAAGAAATAATTTGACTTGTTAGATTTTATTAAACAACTTAAACTTTAAAATTCAAATGAATCAAGTAATCAATCGATGGATATACTTGGTTCTACCACCAAAAAGAATGACAGAACTCCATGGGCGGTGGATCGGGATCGAGTTCACGACATAGTATACTGATACATTGTATATCATTGGTGCGTCAATGTGTTGATTGTCGTGGATCACATATGTTTGAGACTGCTTTTGAGGCAAGTACGATTATGACATGTATTGGTGTGGAGCATGGAGAATAATGTAAGAACTTTTACTTTCGCCACTAATTTGCTGCTTGATATCATAAGATCGATCATCGTTCTGTTTCTCAGAGAAGTATGACCAACTACCACCATATTGTCGTTGGCCATAAGATTCTCCATAGTATGATGACTATGAAAATGATGAGCTTCGCTCTGTGGTCTACGTTGTGTAGTCTCTGTTGCATCTACTCAAAATCATATATTGCCTTCCCCTTCCCATTCTTTTTCTCCTTTGTGTATAAATGTGAGTTCTATGATTCGAATCTTGGGTGGCATATTGTCACGGACTTAGCTGAATTTGCCTAAGCCGTGCGGCATCCTAGCGGCACTCTCGAAGACTTAACTGAAATTGCCTAAGTCGTGAAGCAACCTTGCCCACTGTTCTGGACTTAGTTGGGATTGCCTAAGTCATGAAACGCCCAAAGCGTTATCTGTCTGCAAAGGGTCAGCCCTCTTACAACCTCTTGCGGTCCCGTAGGACCTGCAAAGAAGAAGTTGATTAGCTTAGAAATGAGCAACGGACTAGTTCCGACGTCTCGCAAAGCGGGAAGCTATACAAGCAATTCGTCGAACACCTTGAGTGCAGCAGAGAAAAGAGAGAAAGAGATCGAAACAGGACTTTAGAGGGTTATAAGAACGGTCGCAAGTCCACAAACGACGGTTCCCAAGGTATCAGACGCAAGACAAGTTTAATTGTTGATGAAAGCCTACACCCGACATATACCCGAAACCCCATCCAGCCCGGTGCCACTCGGGGGGTTCCAAGGTGCTGAAATGACTGACATTTCGCACCGCTCGGTGTGGTCGCCGCAGCACACGAAAAGACCCAAAAACGAGGTTGTTTTGGCTCCTCGTAGCAAACGATCGTTCTGCAGCCTTCTACACTACTTTCACTCACATTTCTTAGGTAAAAACACATAAACTTAAGGTAAAACAAGCTGCCAAACATATGTACAAACAAGAAAAAATGACGAATGGTTCGCGGAGCGAAGATGTTGCGGTTGAGCAACGACCGTTCGTGACATTCTCCCCCACTTAAACTCTCGACGCCCTCGTCGACGCTTGCTGGTAGGCTTTGACGCGGGCTTCTTCATGTCGTAGGGCATCTTTTGGCTCCCAACTGGCTTCTGTTCGAGGAAGCTTTTGCCACTTCACCAAGTACTCGATTTGCTGCGCTCCATTTGGTAGCTTTATCTTGCGATCCGCCAAAATAGTTTCAACTCGCTTCTCGTAAGAGGCTCTAGCGGGGGGAGTCGAGTTGGAACATTTCGAGAATCGTTTTGCGGATCTGAGTGGTAGGCTTTCAAGTTGCTCGCATGGAAGACGTTATGAATTCTGAACCATGCTGGCAGTTGCAACTTATATGAGACATGGCCTACCCTGCTGATGATTGGGAAAGACCCTTCATACTTGCGTACCAATCCTTTGTGTACTTTGTGCCTAAAGAACTGGAGTAATGCTAGTTGGAGCTTCACCGACACCATGTCACCAATTTTAAACTCTTGTGGTCGCCTTCCCAAGTCTGCCCACTTCTTCATCTTTTTGGCCTCCTTCTCCAAGTAAGCCCGCGCAGTATCTGCATTGCGATGCCATTCCTTTGCGAAGTGATAGATTGATGGGCTACTCCCTGTATAACCAATAACCAGGGTGTGAGGAGTTGATGGCTGTTGTCCCGTAATAATCTCAAAGGGGCTCTTGTTGGATGCAGAGCTCCGCTGCAAGTTATAGGAGAATTGGGCTATGTCCAACAGCGTCACTCAATCTCGTGAGTTGGCACTCACGTAGTGCTGGAGATATTGCTCCAAGAGCGAGTTGATTCTTTCTGTTTAGCCATCCGTTTGAGGGTGCAGGCTTGTGGAGAAATATAATTTAGATCCCAACAACTTGAACAACTCGGTCCAGAATTGTCCCAAGAATCGAGAATCTCGATCACTAATGATGTTGTGTGGGACTCCCCAATACTTCACCACATTTTTCATCATCAACTTAGCCGCCTCCTCCGCTGAGCAATGTAGGGGTGCAACAATGAATGTTGCATACTTCGAAAACCGATCAACTACCACGAGTATCGATCCAAGTCCCCCTACTGCGGGCAAGCTTGATATGAAGTCCAACGAAATGCTCTCCCATGGCCTTTCTGGTACGGGCAACGGTTCCAAAGTCCCACTGGCTTCTGCTGCTCTACCTTGTCCTGTTGACAAGTAAGGCATGCTCGAACATATTCCTCTACATCTGTCCCCATTTTCAACTAATAGAAGGCCCTCTCCACGAGAGCCATTGTTCGGTGGATACCCAGATGTCTAGCCCAAAGGGAATCGTGACACTCTTTCAAGAGTTCACGCCTCAAGTTATCCGCTCGTGGAACATAAACTCTGTTCCCCTTGGTGTAAATGAGTCCCTCCCAGACCCAAAATCGTCGTGCCTTGCCCTCTTTGATGAGTTGCATCAGAGTTACTGCCTGAGGATCTCGGTACAGTCCATCCTTGATCCTGGAAAGGAAGTTGGAGTGCAATTGACTTGCTTGGCCTCTGCCCTCCAACTGTATAGCATCCATTAGCTCCACTTTCCGACTCAATGCATCAGCCACGACGTTTGCTTTTCCGGGTTTATACTCCATTACCATGTCGAACTCTGCCAAGAAGTCCTGCCATCGTGCTTGCTTTGGGGAGAGTTTCTTTTGAGTTTGGAAGTAACTCAATATGATATTATCCGTCCTTAGCACAAAAGGTGCTCCCAGAAGGTAGTGTCGCCACGCTCGTAAACAGTGGATCACAACTGTCATCTCCTTCTCATGCACAGGATATCGCCGCTCGATCTCGTTAAGCTTGCGACTCTCGTAGGCCACTAGATGACTCTCTTGCATAAGAACTCCCCCAAATAGCAAAGTCAGAAGCATCTGTATGGACTTCAAAAGACTTTCCATAGTTTGGTAATCTGAGTACCGGTTCCTCCAACGCAGCAGTTTTTAGGTCTTGAAATGCCGCCTCACATTTGTCCGACCATCTCCAGGATTGCTCCTTTAGCAACTCCGTCAACGGAGCTGCGCGCTTCGAATATCCAGCTATGAAGCGCCGATAATAGTTGACGAACCCAAGGAAGGATCTTAACTCTGGCACCTTCTTTGGTGTTCGCCAGTCTGCCACAGCTTGCACCTTAGACTTGTCCATTCGGATGGAACCATTGCTGATTCGATGCCCCAAGAATAAAATCTCCGTTTCGGCGAAGTAGCACTTTTCCCTCTTCACGAACAAGGTGTTCTCCCTGAGAACTTTGAAAATTGTTGGGAGGTGCTTAACATGCTTCTCAAGTGTTTGGCTATAGACGATGATATCGTCTAAGAAGACGACCACAAACTTGTCCAGATACTCCTTGAACAGTTGGTTCATGAGAGTGCAGAATGTGGCCGGAGCATTGGTTAAGCCGAAAGACATCACCAAGAACTTGAATGCTCCATACCTGGTCACACAGGTAGTCTTCGCCTCATCACCTTCTGCAATACTCACCTGCCAATACCCTGACCGAAGGTCAAGTTTAGAGAAGTACTTTGCCTTGCCCAATTGATCGAACAAGTCCGCGATGAGCGGGATGGGGTACTTGTTCTTCACCGTCATCTTGTTGAGGGCTCGATAATCAATACATAATCGAAGACTCCCATCTTGTTTCTTCTGGAAGAGGACTGGAGCTCTGAAAGGTGCTTTTGAACTGCGGATGAGACCACCGCTTAGCAGTTCATCTAACTGCTTCCTCAGTTCTGCCAACTCTGGAGGGGCTATGCGGTATGGTGGTCTCGTTGGAGGCTTAACTCCTGGCTCCAACTCAATCCGATGATCCACGCCTCTACATGGTGGTAGGGTTCTCGGCAACTCCATTGGCATCACATTTGAGAACTCCTTCAGGATGTTCGTCACAACTGCAGGTTCCTGAATGGCCTCTCCGTCAAGTGTCTCTAGCTTCATAGCAGCTACAAAGGTTGATTCACCTTTTCGTACCCCTTTCTTCAGTTGTAAAGTCGATATTTGTTGTAGGTCCTTGGTTCCTCCTCGAGAAACTGGAACCACGCAGGGATCGTCGCCTCCCATTATACATAGGAAGTTCAGGAACGACATTGGCACCAACTTCGCCGCGTGCATAAACTCCATTCCGAGAATCACTTGGAAGTCGTCCAATGGCACCGCCATCAAGTTTGTGCTCCTGCTCCATGTTTCGATCTTGATGGGGACCCCCTTTGCTCGTTTGGAGATCCGCTTGGCCTCCGAGTTCACGCATTCATACGACTTGGGCTCTTCTCCAAGATTAATCCAAGTCGCTTAGCTTCACGATCGACAATAAAATTGTGGGTCGTGCCCGTGTCCACCATTGCACGGGTTGTACGATCATTAAGCTTGATGTCCACATACATCAACTCGTTGCTTCCTGCCTTCAGTGGCTTTGCTTTTGTGTTCTCCCCCACTTGACCCCGCAACGCATTGCTCCCATCCTAGGTCCTTCCGACGCCTCACTGTCGCTACTGGATTCAGAACTTCTCGAACTAAGGGCGATAGCTTTGCCCTTGTCTGACTTACGGGGTTGAATCGATGCAGTTAAAGTATTGAGTGCCTGTTTTTGCGGGCACTCCCTCACCATGTGTGGTCCTCTGCACAAGAAGCATCCACCAGACTTTGGGACTTTACCTTTTGAGCTCGGTCCCTTATGGGAATTCTTCTTTTTTTGTTCACCCCCAGACTCCTTCGCTCGAGAGTATTTAGCTGGGCGATTTTCCGAAGATTGTTTCTTCTTTCTCGAATCCTCTGAAGAAACAAAGTCCGTTAGCCTTTCTGTGGCTGCAATTGCTCCGACGACGTCGGTGACATTCCTCCGATGTAGTTCTTGTTGTGCCCATGGCTTCAAGCCATCGAGGAAGCTGAATAGCTTGTCTTTTTCAGACATGTCTTGTATATCCAGCATCAGTGCTGAAAATTGTTTCACATAGTCTCGGATTGTTGTACTTTGACGGAGTTGTCTCAGTTTCCTTCTTGCGTCAAACTCTGTGTTCTCGGGCAAGAACTGAGTTCTCAACTCTCGCTTCAAGTCTCCCCATGTATCCACTTGACATCGGCCTTACTGGATCTCTTCCCAATGGGTTCGTTACCAAAATTTTGCATCCCCATTCAGATACATTGTTGCTATAACAACTTTGGTCTCTTCAGAATTGAGCCTTGTAGCACGAAAATAATGTTCCATGTCGAACAAGAAATTTTCAAGCTCTTTGGCATCCCTAGCATCTCCGTAGCAATGTGGCTCCGGTGCCCTGAAGTTTTGTGGTGGCGTAGCGCGGGTATTGTTCCCTCCCATATCAAGAGTCCTTGTTACACCATCACCTTAGCCGTGAGTTCCACCACAACTTCGTGTAGATGTCGTACGGAATCTTTAGTGTCCTCTGTCAGTTGATCGATCAGGGATTTAACTTTCTCGATCCGAGATTCAGCTTCTTCTTGCGAGCTCTCTACCCCAAGTAGCATTCGCTGGCCTTGGTAGAGTTCCTCCAAGCTCGCTTCAAGAACATCAAGGCGGGTTTCCGCCGTTGTAAGTCTCTCCTTGTGGCTCTTTTTCCCGGTTAGCGCTCCAGATGGTGCCTCCTCCACTCGTGGAGAATATCCAACTTCACGCTCGTCTTGTTCACTGCCACGCTCCTCATGAGTGGCTCTAACAGTTTGCGAGCGATTTTGCACTTGCAGCCCACCTACGACTGTTTGGAGCAAGGGTCCAACTTGCCCCATCTTGCTCGATTCACCACGATGTTTCATCATGGCGAGATTGCGAATCTTCTTCGTTGTTCGCTTGAATTGCTTGCCTGCTCTGATACCACACTGTCATGGACTTAGCTGAATTTGCCTAAGCCGTGCGGCACCCTACGGCACTCTCGAAGACTTAGCTGAAATTGCCTAAGTTGTGAAGCAACCTTGCCCATTGTTCCGGACTTAGCTGGGATTGCCTAAGTCATGAAACGCCCAAAGCGTTATCTGTCCGCAAAGGGTTAGCCCTCTTACAACCTCTTGCGGTCCCGTAGGACCTACAAAGAAGAAGTTGATTAGCTTAGAAACGAGCGACGGACATGTCCCGACATCTCGCAAAGCGGGAAGCTATATAAGCAATTCGTCGAACACCTTGAGTGCAGCAAAGAAAAGAGAGAGAGAGCGAAATAGGACTTTAGAGGGTTGTAAGAACGGTCGCAAGTCCACAAACGACGGTTCCCAGGGTATCGGACGTAAGACAAGTTCAATTGTTGATGAAAGCCTACGCCCGACATATACCCGAAACCCCATCCAACCCGGTGCCACCCGGGGGGTTCCAAGGTGTTGAAATGGCTGACATTTCACACCGCTCGGTGTGGTCGCCACAGCACACGAAAAAGACCCAAAAACGGGGCTGTTTTGGCTCCACGCAGTGAGCGATCGTTCTGCAGTCTTCTACACTACTTTAGCTCACATTTCTTAGGTAAAAACACATAAACTCAAGGCAAAACAAGCTGCCAAACATATGTACAAACAAGAAAAAGTGACGAACGGTTCGCGGAGTGAATATGTTGCGGTTGAGCGACGACCGTTCATGACAATATGTAAAATATTACTCTATCTATGCACCACTCTCAAATTGTGTAGGTGGGACAATCGACTCCCTAGCGCCGTTGCCATTATCGGTCAACGACACTACTGTCGAGGCACTGCTGTCAATGCGATTGAGAAGGTTTTTCGTCGCTCGACTCGGTTTCAACGGTGCGGCTGATGCTATTGCCTTCCCCTTTGCCTTTGCCTTTGTACGCTGGGTGGATGATTGTGATGATTGGGTATCTCTAGTTACTTGAGTAGTTTGACTCATTGTTGTCTGGCTCCTTCTACCACGTTCTAACCGAGGGGAATCTTCCTCCTGTTGGGGATGTACTTCCTCCTTTTCTATTGCTTCGGTTTTAAAACGCAAAAGATGTTGAGGATCTCCTACCTCATCAAATAGAGGATCCTTTTGGTTCTCCGCTGTTTCAACCCACTCTAACATCAGCTCTGAATCTTTGTTATAGAATTAGAGGTCAATGTGATCAATCTTTGTTTCCTTTGGCTCCTTGTCCAGCTTAGCACATGGCATCCTTAGCTGCATGTTGTAGTGGACATACACTTGTTTTTTCAATTGTCTATATGATAGTCTGATATGGACCTTTGTGTGAATTAATGCGAACGTTGACTAATTACATTCGCCATCATTCGATGTCGTTGTCTGCGAAAGCTCATGGATAACAACCTTCCTTAAATTTGGTTCATTCCCTCCAAATTGTAGCCATCACTCGATTGCAGAAAGATATAAATAGGACTTTATTAGCATAATAGATAGTTAATATCAAATATAGTTTATAATCAATATATGTGTAACTTTTCCTCACCAAAATCCATTTTATAATGACACGTTATAGCTACAATATTGTAGAATGCACCAATTATTTTCTGAAATAATCGGCCCTCCATAATAGCATCAGTTGTATCGGTAGTATTTGACATGAGTCGATAAATAATATTTCTTAGTACCGACAATAAATTTAATTGTGTTTCAAGATTATACCAAAATTGAATGGCTGGATTTAGATAATATGCTGCAACCTTAATGTGTAAATAATTTATCTATATACTTGTCTCGGAAATAAATTGAGTGCACCCTTAATGTGTAAATGATCCATATTTTTGACTCAACTAAATAAAAACTAGAAGACAATTATAAATCACGAGAATTGTATGTAATCTGGAATAAACATAAACAACCAGTGAAAGAGAGAGAAAGAAGGCAAAAACACAACCTGAATCATACTTAAAAAGTCTTGCATAAATTACATAAAGAATGACTTGACATATCATCCAAGCCTTAAATAATATAAATATGAAGAGCAACAAAATAGATCAAGATAATTATGAAAGGGTGTACACTAAAATACATACGATTAGAGTTCTTTACAGAAGTATAGATCTAGATAATATAACACAAAAGTGATATCAAGAAATTCAGCTAAGATCAAATGGTATAAAAAAACATGTTATTGACTAGTAAAAGATTTTCTTTTGTAGCCTCCTAAAATCAATGCAAATTATCTTAATCATTTGTTTCGATAATATTATATATGCAACCATTGTGTAACCATTATAACATTGTTGTTTGTAATAGGGATAAGAGGTAAGGAGGAAAATGTTTAACAATATAGCAGGCAATATAGTAGAAAAGAGAATACAGCCAACAATTTGAGATTTTTGTGTTGTCTGTATGATGCTTAAACATTTTGAAGAGAATGATGCTTTTCCTCAAAGGGTAATATTCCACTATTCATTATGTTTGGCTACTGTGATAAGATGAAACATTAAGTTCATAATTGATTCCGCTTATATATATATGTCTACATGTCTTGATATAAAGCAAGGTTTGCAATCCTGTATTGTCCCGCTCGGTACTGTCACGGACAAAAATGTAAACAAGGTGTTCGATAAAATGCTCATGTTTGTCCGTGTCCTTCGGTTTGTGTACATACCTTGTACATCAAAAAGCGGGCTTGCAGTAGGCTTAGCAGCCCTAGTTTGATTTGCTTTGTGGCCAACTTTGGCTTGTAAATACGAGTGTGTTTTATAAGCACTTATGGGGACTTCGGTTTGTAATGGACCATTATCCTTTGTGTGCAACCTCTCTGAGTTTGTAATGTCCATGGGTATAATTTGTATATGGCTTTATAAAGTGTTTGCTTGAGCAGTTGCTTGTGGATCCTGTGAGAATTGCTTCTTCTGGCCCGTTTTCTCTTTTGTAAGTCTAAGGGACTCTAGGAGATCTCGGGGAGGGCTGACCTTTGCGGACGGACACGCATGGGTGCCGCACGGCTTAGGCAAAATCAGCTAAGCCCGTGACAATGTGGTATCAGAGCAGGACGACATACGTAGAAACACTCGCCATACAAACGTGGGGCACCTAGCTGGGCTGTGTGGAGGACAGCCAGCACGCGCAACCGTTTGGGGGAAACGGACATTGAGATGTAGGGAAAGGAGTCGCTCAGAGGAGCGGGCATCCAGGCTCGGCATTCAGAGGAATGACCAACCCTTTGCGCGAGAGGCACCACGAGGACAAGCAAGCAAAGAAGAATATGTAGCGCACAAAGATTGGGATGGTTGAGTTCGAGCTATAGTTCGACGTTGGCAACCAAACTTGACGGTGCTCAAGGCAAAGCGGGGTGCTTGGTGAAAGATGAGACCGTGCAAAGTGGGAGGTGTTGCGTAATGATCGAAAGACTTGTGCAAGGCTCACAGAGTTGAGGGGAATTGCTAACTCGAAGGATTCGGTACTCATGCAAGGGCTTGTACACGGACGACAGAGTGTTCGTGGCCATCCTAAGGTGCGATCAGAACTCAGTGCCATGGAGCATCAAAACTTTCTCTTCGACATGGAAATGATACGTCCGTAGGTGGCTGAAATGTGCAACAAGTTCAGCACGTTGCTAGACCCTGAAGGGTGCAGTGGGGACTGTATTGGCAAAGGGTCGCAATCTAGCAAGTGCATTTACGGGGGCAAAACAAGGCACAAGTTGTTCAGCAAGACGGAGTAGTCCAAAGGGGATGGTGGTCTCCGAAACTTCCAGTGGGAAGAATGTAAAGTGGAAAGTTGCTCCAACAGGACAGATATCCAGGAGGGATAAGTCCTAGTTCTCCAGAGGGAGAATCATGTGCAACAGATCGCACATATTGAGGAAGAGTTTCTCAAGGTAATATCTCCACAAAGCTCAACGGACCGAGCGAGTGACGAAGAGTCGTCGCATGATCTCGAATGAGGTAATGCATTGGTGGATGCATTTCGAGATCAAGTGGGGGAGCAATCCAAGGCAACATCATATGAAGCACACTTAGAGTCGATGCAGAAATCAAACTCAACGGAGGGCTGACCCGTGGAATGGTGGACACGAGGGCCACTGTCAACACAATGCAAATCGAGGAGCGGAGCGACTTGGGTGGAACTTGGTGAAGTATCCAAGCCGCATAAAGGGAGTCGACATAGAAGATGGAACATGGAGCGGAGGCACAGAGCTTTCCTTGGACAGGGGTCAAGGGCATGAACTCTTGTAGAGGCAAGATTGAGATCATGTCGTTCCATGGGTTCTTCATTCTGATGGGGCGGACCTATCTTGCATGGTGCCAAAGATAAAGGGAGCTTCGAGGCACATGCAAGTTACCTCAGAGATGCATTTGATTCAACTTGCGAAGGCAAAGTTGGGATCAGGATACCTTAGCACGGGGCAAGAGGACGCAGAGGCGGGTACTCTTGAAGAATATACCACAGTGTTGTCAGGAACAAGTGGTGCATAGTGGAGATTGTGCTGGTAGGGGATAGAGGCCCAGGATCCAGACAATGGTGCACCAATTCTAGTGAAGTCAGGGGACTTCATAAGCTACTAGGCGACGGACTGTCCTAGAGCTATGCTTCGTCCAGGTGTGACCCAAGAGTGGGTGGACGAAGGGGAATTGCCAAGGGAGTGAACTAAAAATCAGAGATGGCGGAGGCCCTACGATGTGTTGGCAGAGGCCACAGGTGAAGAAGTCGTAGTCCGAGTTCATCACACAAGAATCTGTATGCAATGGAGATGTCACCAGGAGGCGACATGGTGCAGCGGATCGTGGTGGAATAGTTCGTGGCAATGCAATGCAGGCGATCATGTCCCGTAAGCGACAGGATCATGTGGAGGTATGATCAGGAACTATGGGAGCTCCATTTTGGTGTATGACACAACAAGAAGAAGGGTTGTAGATTCAAGGAGTGAATGCCATGGTACCACAGAGGTGGGTCTTCGTGTGTGCATCGAAGCTTGCATTGGATGAAAGCCTTAGTCATCGGCATGTGGGGGCTGTATACCACCGAGGAAGAAGTCCAAGTGCAAGTACCAGTGAGTCCCATAGAGGGGGACGTGATCATGTGAAAGATCAGGAGCTGCTGGGAGCTCCACTTCAGTGAACAATGCAACGGCAAGAAGGGTTGTGGATTTAAGGGGTGAATGCCATGGTACCGCAGAGGCGGGTCTTCCGTGTGTATACATCGAAGCTTGCATAAGATGAAAGCCTTGGTCGTCAGCATATGAGGGCTGTGTACTACTGAGAGAGAAGTCAGATTGCAAGTACCAGTGAGTCCCATGGAGGGGACTTGATTATACAAAGGTATGATTGGAGCGATTAGAGAGTTGGATTGTTTAAGTGCTCACATTCGCTTAAGGGAGCCCGGCAAGTCAGAGGACAAATCCGAGTAAGCGAACGTTGCTACCAAGGAAGCTAAGGAGAACAGAATCGGCGCGAGCCTTGCAACAAGATGGCGGTGGCCATGTATGAGAGTTGCAGTCTGTCTTTCCATCGACCAAGGAGAACTGCTAGGAGGACACAGTAGTGTTGAAGTAGGTGGTCGAAAGGGGCGAGGAAGCAACGACGAGTCCAGTGGGGCTCAACTACCCAAAAGTAAAACGTCGGTTAGAAAGGAGGTGGACTCGGAGGAGCACCACAGTGCCGCAGAGGCAGATCTACCGATCGCGAAGGAAGGGATGCAGATGTAAGGCAACGGATAGTAGGGCCATGAGCTTAGCAGCACCATGGTACCGCATAGGTGGGACTTCCGTGGAGTCATCGATCCCTTGCTCTCATGGAGGGAGAGCATTAGTCGTAAAAGGGGCCGAGGAGGTGGAGAATGCAAAGGCAAACTCCAGGTACCAAGACAGGACGGAAGGGCAGAGGCCAAGGAACTTCATAAGACCGGTGTCGATGGGCTTCTCATCAAGATAGCCGAAAGTGAGAGACTTTGGGTTGATGCAGGAGTGCTCAACCAAGGAACAAAGTAGGCAGTACATGGTACTGTACCTTTTCTACTCAGAGGAGTAGGCGGCATAGGTGATGGAGAAGACGGTTCTATCAAAGACTTACTCCATGTTGGGGGAGTCCAAATTGGGGTAAACTTTTTGCATTGCAGAAGTTCAATGGCAGTGAGAAGGTGAATCACAGTAGCTAACTCAACACAAGGAGTGCAAACACTTCAAGTGCTTCAGAAGTGTGAGCAAAGAGCGGGCGGATGTTAGTAACCATCTCAATGCATGAAGTACAAACTCGAGGAGGCAGGCGAAATCGAGTAACCTTTGCCTTCTCAACTCGAGAGAATGGGTGAAACTGAGTACCCCAATTCTCTTAACTCGAGAAGGTGAGCGAAGCCAAGTAACCTTGCCTTCTCAACTACTAAGAGAATGGGTGAAGTCAAGTATCCCAGTTCTCGTACCTATCCAGCAGAGGAGCTCTGCATAAGTTCAGTGACCCTTCAAAGAAAGCTTATGAAAGACAATAGTTGTCAAATCCTCACCATTGGTGATCAGTACTACTAAGAGTAGATTGTCCGCTTCATTTCCCAATTGAATGTCAATTGAAAGGGGGAGTGATGCGAACCTACATGGAAGTGACAACTAAACGTGGAAGAGGGATCAATGGACAAACATTGTGGAGGAAGATTAAACTGAGCATGAACAAAAGTCCTTTTCATAGAGCTGTGTAACTATTTTTTTAATACAAGTTTCAAAATAAAACATATATCTCTTACAACAATGATAAGTTATCAAACCTACCTTCACATTGATAATCTCTCAGCTTTCACTCTTGATACCACACTACCTATAAAGTATAAACAAATGTTGATTTTCTTTTTTATCACAAATAGAGTTCGAAGGAAGTATGTAACAATTTGCCGAATACATTTTAATATATAAAATAGTCTATATCATGCAAGAGTAGAGTATCAAGGAAAAAGATTATCAGATTAATTGAGCAGAGATATGGTCATAACAAATGATTCATAAATACAACATGATGATCATATATTGGTGCAATAGAAAGCTATTATTTCAAATTATCAATCATGAATGATGCCAATTACTAGTGCATTTACTTCAATTACACATGACATATTATCTCTATATTGCATGTCATAGAGTAAAACCACTTAAAAAGGAACATATATTTAACTTAGAAAGGCGAATGCATGAGAAATATGCCACTTTCACACATGAAAATGGTAAGATAATTGAGATCACCAGCAAAGCAAAGCAACAAACTTTTATTAGGCACAAAAGACTCGTGAAAACAGGCTGAACAGTCATATACAACGGGCATTCCGAAAGTTGGTGCAACCTAATGTTCACCTAGCACTTCCGTGAAATCAAAAAGCGAGCACACTAAAGACGTATGACTCCTCATACATATAATCAAGGGCCCTGTCTGGCCTGGTACCACCTACAGTTGATGTTTTACATTGTAAGACTGTCAACCAGAAATCAGCCCATGACATACAAGAATAGAGCTGTTTTGAGTCTTTTGACTAGTTTTCCTTTTGTATGATGCTGCACAACTAGAAATGTTTTATAGCAGAAATAGAAAATGGAAAGACTCTCGATAAAGAAAAATGAGGCTGATAGTATTACTTTCTGCCCTATACAATATCCCTACAATAAAACACTCAAAAACACTAATAAACAATGGTAAACAACAACAACCGTAAAGCATCATGGACATGTGTTGAACATCTTGACTGCAGCTCTCCAGGACAACATGTCGAGTTATGGGTTCAATACATTTCTCTCCGGACGATATTATGTCACCATTATTCATATAATATTTATTAAAGCTAATCCATTTTTGTAGAAATATTAATTTTAATTCTCTTAAGCTTCTATTGAGTACAACTTATACTATCCCATTGCCTCCACCTTGGTAGCCTTAAACACTATTCCTTCGTTGGTCCAAAGGTTTACCCCCCATTGGCATCCACATTAGGTATAAGCAGATGATAAGTGAACTATCAAGAACTTTACTTAAAATTAATATTATATATATAATAAGTGATGTCTCACATCAACACTACACAATTTTGCATCACTATGAAACTCCAAATCATGGTTTATGATTTCTGATACACAATATGCAACTAAATACTTAATTATTTAACTACATTGAGTCTCATAACATTAGCAAAACTTAATAGCTTCATTGGATAAGAATATAGGTTTTGGTATGTAATGGTTGGTATTTTAAGTTATTATTCATTAATATACAGAGTTGCCTGATGCAGGAGAAGGATAATGTATTATTATATGGAAGCTTTCAAGAAGGTTGACATCATAGTAACCCCTACAACTGGGTAAGCATTTTCAGTTTGTGCTCATATTCTACATGCCTACATTAATCATCATCTACCTCTTACGGGCTGCAATTTCTTAGCATCTTCCTAAGGTGCTGTCCACTTGGCTATGTCTATATGCTGGCCCATGCTATGGAGCATAAGTCAAACTGTAATCAATTAATATAATCGATTCTAATTATATTAACCTGGGACACATGTTCAAGTAAAAGTACTAGTTCAAGAAATGCACAACACGATCATCATATTAGTGATTTTGTTGATTTGTTTGGATGATTTGGTCCTTTGGTAAATTTGAGGCAATAATATTTGTTCTTCCTCATCGTCATCTTGATTCTGTTGGCCCTTCCTGCTTCAACTAATTTGCCTGCTAGTTCCTGGAAACCTCTACAATGATGAAGAAGCAAAGTTGTTCCAAGAGATTGAAGGTCCTTTCAATGGAAGCCATCTTTTGAATGAGTGAGAGGGAGAATATGTGATTGGCACTTGTCCAAATGTGGCTAACACTTGAAAACAGATCACTGTTTTTATATAAATCAGAAATGTTAAAACACTTGATGAATCACCAAACTACATGTTAGTCATTTGTTCCACTAAATATTTTAAAACCACTACACTGACTACCCACAACCATCTATGCTACAAAGGGAAAGACCATGATACAGAGTCGTGTCATAGGAGATATGCAAATTTTTAGCAGAAAGCAACCAGGGTTTACTGGAAACCATGGCACAGTCGAATGAACTTTGCAATGTCCAGAACAACTTCCGTTCCTAGAATGATGACAAGGACCCATCATCTGTGCTCTGGCACTTCATATTTGAACTTGGATTCCAACAGCATCCTTAATTGCAGACTCATTGTTATTTTACTCTCATGAAGCTTGATAATAATTTCATAATTAGCTAAGAACTCATAATCTGTCTGCATTCCACTAGATTTGAACTCATAAGAACTCATAATCTGGCACTTCATATTTGAACTTGGATTCCAACAGCATCCTTAATTGCAGACTCATTGTTATTTTACTCTCATGAAGCTTGATAATAATTTCATAATTAGCTAAGAACTCATAATCTGTCTGCATTCCACTAGAAACCACCACATAAGAGTCAACTACCTACAACCAATTGTTTGGTACCTTCTGTTGAGTTCTTAGTTTGTGAAGTGTTCAGATTATTGTGTAATTTTATAGTAATATGTTGTGTCCTGCTCCTTTCCATGTATATTGTACATGTGTTTCGGAACCAAAATGACTCAATTATCCTTTCTGGTCATCTAAAGCATTTAATTTTAAGGTCTGATAGACCATGACCAGGACAATTTCTCATTCTCATTCTAAAGTTCTTCGAGTAAAGTTACATGATTTCAAACTTAGAGGAAGCATCGTTCCTAACAAAGTGATAATAGCATCGTAATAATTTTTAGCTTTGGCTCTAAAGCATGCATTCTCCCTTCTTAAAATCTCCATGAAGTACTTTGATTTATCCGTCTTGTTCTATTGTTGACACATCTGTCTCAGAGTTAAGATCACTTTGAATCTTTCTTCCTCGAAGACTAGGATAGCTTTGTTGAACTGTTGATAAGATACAGCTGGCTGAGTACTTCCTCTCTCTGGTTATGGCTTTTCCTTCTCATCTTATGTCCAATGACCCTTTATAGCTTTGCCTCCTCTCCTTGCTCCTTTTGCTTCTAATTAAATACGATGGTTTTCTTGTATTTTACACATCACAATGTCTGCTTACATTCCCAGGTTGGCCTTTTTTTCTCTCCTTTAGTGCCTACTCATACTCCATTATTTCTTCTAAGTTCTAACACACATTGATTACCTATGTGCGCTTTGTTTGTGAACATGCACTACTTAGTTGCTTGTTCTCACCATTATTTAGTTCAGAGTCTTCAGACAATATTTAGATTTCCAACGATAAACTTTTAATTATTATTTACATGGTAAATTTGATATATCATGATAATTTTAGGTGACCGTGATTAGTATTCACATTCTATTTTTTGAATTGCAAAGGAAAACAAGGTTTGGGCTAAGCTAATAGGATTGGAACAATTACTTATTTGTTATTCAATAATTATTTTTGATGAGTTCTATTTGTATTTTGTAGATCTTATATCAGGATTCCTAATTTTTCTTCTAGGAACATACCTAATTAAGGTTTTGACCTTGTTATCATATAGAGTTTCATCATGTATTAGCAGATACAAATTGTATTGTCGTAGTGGTGGCATTTTGTGAATGAGCTCTGAGCAAAATGTGTGATAAACATGAAGTTTTTATTGTTATACTGTTGCATGATAAACAATTCAGTTTAAATGAAAATTCACTTAAAAGACTATCTTTGCATGTCTTACAAGTAATTTCGTTCAAAATTTATTTTTATAGCATTACTGCACCGAGAATTCCATTAAGTTCTCTTCAGTATGGGGAGTCAAATTATGAGACTTCAGGTAAGTTGGATGTTATAAATGTTCCTGTTGCTACTATGACTAGGTATGCTGAATATTTCATGAATCAAGTCCTTTAATTTAGCCCTTTTCACAATAATTGTTGCATAAATTTATAAATGTTGGTCTAGATCTTGATTTTCTAATGTGAGCATGCTTAATATCAAAGGTCTTGGCAATTATTTTACTTTTTGAAGAGAAAGTCACATATGCTCTCTAAAAGTCCTTTTACAAGCACAAGGGCGATGTGGTACCCTAATCTTATTAATTGTAAGCATAAATATTGAATATAGTATGGGTGACAGAATAGACAAAATAATTGAGTATTAGGAAAGTATGTTTTAGACTTGGTTTAAGTTTGATTTAACAAATGCAGTTCCTCTTTCTTTTCTTATTGGATGTATTTTGTTAGCTGATACACAATAGAAATAGCTGAGGAAATAGACTCTAATGCTTCATACCATGCATAAATAAATGAATTTGCTATCGTACACAACACATAATGGTTAACCTCAAATTCACTTGATCAAACTCATTTAAGCTTTGAGAAGCATTTAGGATCTAATGCAATGTGAAATCTGTTCTAATCAATGTATGCTTGCTCATTGCTGTAACTTAACCTTATACACAAGTCCGCTAGAACCTTTTTGCCCATTCTTCTTGAGGATCGCTTCTTTTCGTGCAAAAAAATACTTAAAAGGAGGCATTGATACTCAATATACTTTGAAGAGGATTTTGGAGAATTTTCTTTGTACTTCAACTTCAAATAACCTATAACATGAGTATATTATATATTATATTTATGAAACATAAATATCATAACATATTCCGCTAAATAATAATAATAATTGCATGGTACCCGTGTTTCTGTTGGCTTGCAAGGTGTGATGCTAGGTGTGAGAAACTTGAGCACTACATATATAATCTAAAAGCCAGAAAACTACATAAATTCAAATTATGAATTTTTATGAATTGGTGGCATTAGACTCATTGCATGACTCCATTCAAATCCATGAAATATTATAATTTCTTGGTAAAAGGATAAGAAGAAAGTAGATCACATTAGGGTTTGCAACACCATATTGTACCGCTTGATATGTACTGATCCGATAGAGGACCAATATGCTCGGTACAATTTGGTACCTTAGTTTACCATGTGTCGGTATGCTCGGTACAACTCGGTGCAGCTCGGTACATACCGTACCGACAACTGATATATACGTCGGTACGATACGAGATTGCGAACCTTAGATAACATCAAGGTTCGCAATCACGTATCGTACCGGCATATGGAAACTGTCGGTATAGAACGTACCGAGTGGTACAATACGATATTGCAAACTTTGGATAATGTACCTTTTTCTAGGGCTTGATGAAAAAAATATATATGTCCAAATTACAGAAATTATTGGTACAGAAATTAGAAAGCAATGTGGACCTTATAATATTATAAACAAAATTAGGCTTTGGATTTACCTATTGAAGAGATCTATTTTGGAACTTCAAATGGAAGGTTCTCCTTCAACATTTGTACTTCTTCCTCAACAAATTTAAGGGACTTCAATGGATGAGAGGATATTTTAGAAGGTAACTGATGAGACAAGGGAAGAGAGAGAAGAGACTTCAGAATACAAGCAGAAGTTATACTTCGAGCCTTTGAAGCTTAACTGAGCTTTTTTTGGAGACCAATCATCCCTCTTTGGAGCATTGATAACAACTCAAAAAAAAGCATTAAAGGGGGAGAGCAATGGGACAAGGCGGAACTAATCGATCCTACCAGCATGATGCCCGATTTGCATTGTTCCACATACATATACCAGTTCTCCGACTGTTACTCCCCAAGGACACTCCAAACACAAATACCAAGGGTTGACAACATCACATGATGATCTTTACATTCCATAAGTCTGAAACTTATTATAACAATCACGATCCAACTTATTACATAAGGAGTTCAACATTATTTAATCACAGTCTGAAAAGCTAACAAGAAGAAACACAAGTTGGTTGTTCAATAGTACTTATACTGAAATGATATGCACTGCTCCTCCTATTGTTCTGGGCCCTTGAAAAATTTTACAACAATAACATTAAGTAATAATGTTGAGTAGAGTAGTGCCGAATAGGCAAAAGGCATGTCAAGACAGATGTTACAGATAAGTCGATAAGCGGATTTCACAAATGATGATTAATGCATGAAAGAATGCAATGTACAATCCACACAAGGGTTATATATATATATATATATATACAAAATACATCATCATATACACATTATCATGGGCAAATGGGATGCTCGAATCTCTCAAGATAACTCAACTTTCTCAACAACTGATAGAGAGGAATCATGTTGCACTCTCGACAGCTAATGGAGTAGCCTTAACTATCATGGTGACGACATGTCTCCCCTATCTTTGGTAGGAGACCAAACAATCGTCACGTCTGACGGTATGCTAATCCTTAGGTACCAAAGTCATCTAGATAATCGACCTGCCAGTACTGGTCTACTGCCACAATAGGAAATCAAGTGTCCCATTACTCAGTATCATGACATGACCATGTCACATCAAATCATGTGTCCACATACATTTACATATACATATAACATACAAGGTGGGAGGTGTCAACTTCCAGGTAAATCAAAGTCAAAAGGGGTTGATAGAATATGACAATGGTTGAAACTTGCAAAGTAGACAGATCAATTGCATGATAGGTTTTATTTTGCATTATGAATTTTAATTTATTTACTTTACCTTGTATAGTTCATATACTTGAGATTATAGTGGGTCCAACTCATTAGTTCTAGGTTACTATGGAAGTCAAAGTAACCGAATAATTTTATTTTTTTCATCATTTAACATTCTCTGTGGTATCTTCTGTATTTCTTATGATTTTCTGCATTTTTCTAAAGTTTTTACATATTTATTGATTATCTATATTCTAATTTGGTACTATTCATGGCCTAGGGCTAGCTTTGATGGCCCGCAAAGCCAACCTATAGGTTGGGCTTGCATAACCAGTCCACTAATTGGGCTTATGTAGAATTGGGCCTCTCCAATCTGGATTAGGTGCATAGCTTGGGCTCAATTAGAATGTAGTCGGGCTTGACCGCATGTAAGGATTGAGTTCCATATGGGAATATGACTTGGGTTCAATCAGCATGTGGTCAGGTTCAACCGTATGTAAAGATCGTGTCCAATCTGGATATATGGCTTGATTCAACCAATAGAGGATGGATTTAAGTCAAGAGTGAGTCAGCTAGGTTTAAGTTAGTCCAGCCAGATTGCACTGATTTGGCTAGGTGATTGGGCTGGACCATTCAACGTTGGTCCACCTAGATACCATGCAGACTGCATGTCAGTCTGCTGTGTCATTAATCATGCTGATGTGGCAGTGGTTATTGCTAACGTGGCAACATGTAGCGATGACATGGCAAGTCCCATGTGGCCATAATGCACCCTGCTGTGTCAGCATTTATAAAAGATCTAGTACAATACAGTGCTGATGTTGCCATGGTTAACGACATGACACTTGTCAACGATGACTTGCACCTCAGTGGTGATGACAGATTAGTATATATTGTAATACAGTCTGCTGTGTCAGCAGTCACCGCTGATTTAATGATGTGTATGGGGTTTGGGTTCGACGATCCATCGACTCAACACCACCATTTGATTAGAACTTTTATCGGAGGATAGAACTATCATAGGAAGAGTAAAACCGAAAGAAAACAATCTCTATTGCTTGTAAAGTTAAAGTGTTTGTGGAATATTGGATTTTGATGACGAAATCAATTGATGAAGTTTTGATCTAATCGGCGTTTGAGTGATGTAGGAGTAACTTCGATTAAGGAGAGGCAAATTGATCAAAGCAGGAAGAATCAATTGTTAGGTCGGAGTCGGACATGTCAGAAGATTGGTCGACATGTCGGCATAATGCTTCATGTCATGAGTTCAAGCATCGGGCCAGAAGGATCGGACATTGCGCCAAGGAGATCGGATGTTGTGGAGGTCAACATGCTGATTGGACAATACGCCGTAAAAGAGGACAATGCGCTGAAGGATCAGACGAAGCGCCGAATGAACCAATGACATGCCGGACAACATGTGATTCATGCTTTGTAATAGTTTGTCTAGATCAAAGTAGTTTAGGTCTTAATTGAGTGAGTTTTGGGTGTAACCATGCTAACTCAATTAAGGGTCCATTGGGCCTTAATTGGGATTTATTTAGGACTGATTTGGGTCCATTGGGAGACTCACTTCATTGGCCTGGGCGGTGGTACTGCCAAGTCAGGCGATGGTACCGCCCAGGGTACGAAAAGCCATGTTGTGCTTTTTTCGGGTCTCTACCGATGGTACCACCGCCAGGCGACGATAGTATCGCCTATTCCGGGTGGTGGTACCACCAGACCCCAGATTCTTGGGCTTTGTTCGGTGGTGGTATCGCCTGGTGTCGGCGGTGGTACCACCTGTACCCCGAAATCTCAAGGATTTGAATTTTTGGCTCTCATTTTGAAACCATTTGGGGTCTATAAATACCCGACTCATTCTTGCTTGGAAGGGAAAGAATTGAGATTATAAACTTGAAGTTTACAATGAGAAAACCCTATTAGAAAGTTGAGTTCCCTTCTCTAGAATCTTAGAGGTTGTTCCAAGGGAGAGTGTGAGGGAATACTTGTAAAGGGTTGTAAAGGTTCTCTCCTGAGCCTCAGAAAAGAAGAAAGAGTTGTATGGGGTAGTTGATCTTCGTCCGTTGGAAAAAGATCGGTAGTGGAAACCGGTGACTTCGAGTGAAAAAGAATCAGGAGTGGAATAGGTCACGTGGACCGAACCACTATAGATTCGGTGTGCCTTCTCTTCTTTGCTGTTTAATTACTTTGTAAATTGCTTTACTTGCTCATTACAGTCCTACGAACGTTTTCAAGTTTAAACGCTTTTCCGATACAAACTTTATCGAACGAATCTTCAAATCGACAAATGTTTTTTAGGAGATCAATTAACGAAAAAATCTTGATTCATATAAAATTTCAAGTATCAAATGTAAGATTTGGATAAAACTCATTCAAATTCAAATCATCAAAATCATTTTCTAGAGATTCAAAATGACATGAATAGATTTAACAATGACTAAGGATCTCTTGTTGAAAAATCTAAAAGCTTATAGCGATAGAAATTTTTTTAACAAAAATCCATTCCCTTTTTAGTTGTAATTGATTTCATAAAAGCATGCCCAAGTCTTTTAAAAACATGCATCATTGTTTAAAACTGAAAAGCAAGCTTTATCACGAAAATCTTAAACATTTAGGCATAAACTATCTTCAATCAAAAGATTTATTAAAACAAAAAATATCAAGTTTCAATGATATATATATATATATATATATATATATATATATATATATATATATAATTTTTAAAAAAAATTACATTTCTTATTAACCTTTTTTTTAAATAATTTAAGAAAATCATTAAGTAATTCATTGTAAGGTAAAAATGATTTGCTTGATTTACTTACCTCTTGTGAGTCTCATCTTCACTTGTTTGCTCCTCATCTTCAAATGCACTTGATTCTTCTAAGGTCACCTTGAGCGTGTTCTCCTCTTTTTGCATCAGTTTCTTCAATTGGGGACATTCACTTTTGAAGTGCCTCGACCGATTTCATTCATAGCAAGTTATTGTGTTCCTTTTTAGCAAGGATTGCAATTTCGGTCTGTATCGCTCGTACCGGGTGGTACATACCGGTTCGCCAGGTTATCGGTACGCAGACCGCTTGCTACCGGGCAGTATCGCTAAAATCGACTGTCGGCGATCGATTTCGGCCGTCGACGGTCGATTGAGGGAGAAATTGACTGTCGGCGGTCGATTGAGAGAGAAAAAGGCAAGAATAAGAAGAAGAGGAAAAGAAGAAATAAGAAGAAGGGGGAAAGAAGAAAGAAGTACCTCGCGCCGTCCTTGCCCGTGTGCCGTCGCCGCCCTCGCCCGCGGGCGATTTTTCTCCCGCGCGAGGAGACGTTCAACGATTGAGGGAGAAATCGACCATCGGCGGTCGATTGAGGGAGAAAAAGGGAAGAATTAGAAGAATAAGAGGAAAAGAAGAAAGAAGTACCTCGCGCCGCCGCCACCCTCACCCGCGGGCGATTTTTCTCCCACGCGAGAAGACGGAACGTCTTCCCGCGCGGGGAGAAAGATCAAGGCGACGTCGCCCCTTTTTTTATTTTTTTTAATATATTATATTATATTAGATTATATTATATATTATAATATATTTTAATGTATTGGGCGATACGTACTGTGCATATCGTACCAGTATCGAGAAAATATCGATACACCGGTACGGACCGGTAGGTAAAACCATGCTTTTTAGATCATTTTTATTCTTACATTCATGTTTTATGAATTTTTTAAAATTTTTTGTGAAGAGTTCAAGGTTATCCTCGTCACTTGAGCTTTCGCTCGAGTGCTATTCTTTTGTTCTAAGTGTCAAGTCCTTCCTGTTCTTTGCAAGGTTGTTCGTATGTCCATCATATGCCATACATGTCATTTCATAGGTCATTAATGACCCGATAAGTTATTTAAGTAGAAAACAGTTTAAGTCTTTTACTTCTTGTATGGTAGTGAATTTTGGATCCTAATTTTTAGGAAGGGATCTTAGAATTTTATTAACGAGTTCGAGGTTAGAAAAGCTTTTACCAAGTGTTTTCAAACCATTGACGACATCCGTAAAATGGGTGTATATGTCTCCAATGATTTCACTTGGTTTTATTCGAAACAATTTAAAACTATGCATCAAAAGATTAATTTTAGAATTTTTAACTCTACTTGTGCCTTCGTGTGTGATTTCAAGAGTGTGTCAAATCTCATGTACATTTTCACAAGTCGAAATATGATTAAATTCATTTTTATCTAGAGCACAAAACAAACGTTCATCGCTTTAGCATTTAAAGAGAAAGTCTTCTACTCCAAATCATTCCATTCGTTCATTGGTTTAGAAGACTTTTGAAAATCATTTTTAACGATATTCCATAAACTGAAATCCGTAGAAAGCAAGAAAATTCTCATTCGAATTTTCCTATACGTGTAGTCCGTCTCATTGAATATAGGAGGACGAGTGATAGAAAAACCCACTTGATTGCCGGCAAAATCCATTTAATCTCTTTTGGGTGTTAAACCAAATGAGAAAAACTTGGCTCTAATACCAATAGTGTTAACTAACAAGACTTAAACAATGGAATAAAAGCATGGTAGAAGACTTATAGATAAGTAAGAACGCAGGTTGTCTTTGGACAACACTTGGGTGCTTTCAGTAGTTTGCAAAATGCTACCGGTTTCGATCTCCTCCTTTCTTGCTACTGGAACCTCCTCGTAAGGTTTGGACATCAGGTAGTAGTTATTGGAGGCTCCTCACAATAGTTGGATGAAGCTTTGATGCATGGTTTTGGCTGCTAGATTTGTGACAGTTCTCTGCTGCAGAATTCTGCAGCAAGCTGAAAGAAGTTTCTTTGCATGCTGATCTCGACTGCTTTGGGAGGGCTATCATGATTTTTTTCCTCTTCACTTCTTCTTCTGCTGCCACTCCGACTAGGAAGTTGTCCTAAGCTGGCTGGAAGGCTAGATAGAAGAAGGGTGGTGTTACTGTTCTCCTCTCCTTTATCTCTTTTCTCCTTCTCAGCTTAAGGCTGGTTAGCTTCTTGAGAGGGAGCATGACTTGGGTTGCTTTGGGATGCTTTAGATGGGGCTCTCCTCCTTTTATAGCTGAGGAAGGGATGGAGTCCCATCTAGGTAGGACTAGGTGAATCCTAATGCAGTTAGGACTTGAAGAGTCCTAATGCCTTAGGTCTTGGAGAGTCCTAATGCCATTAGGACTTGTTTTAGGGCTGGCAAATGAGAATCCTATCCTAATTGGGAGTTGACGCACCTTCTCCTTGTGGCTGCTTAATCGTAGTCCTAGTAGGGCTTGAATTAGGATAAGTGGGCTGCCGTGATATGGGATTTGCTTGGCCAAATAAGGCTTCAAGTCTTCAAGAGGCCTTTCAATAGCGGTTTGGCCAGTTCGGTTGAGTGCTGTTTAGATTGTCCCTGATCACTTGACACAGCTCGGTGATGATGTGGCAGTGGTCAGCGCTGACATGACAGTAATCAGCACTGATGTGGCAGTGGTGATAGGGGTAAATCAGAGTAGACTGCAATGCTCGTTGTGTCAGCAGTCATTGTTGACTTGACACAGCCTGGTGGTGATGTAGCAGTAGTCAGCGCTGATGTGATAGTGATCAGCACTGGCATGGCAGATGATGTGTATCTCTGGCATGACAGTTGATTCAATTCAAGTATTTATTGCTATTTAACAACAAATATTCTCGTGGAATGATAATAAAAGATCAAATAAAACTCTAAATAGGAATATTTCCACATGATTGCTATTTCACATGCATCATATCAGTTGATGTAGGTTAAGGAATTCAATTCAAGAGGAAACATACACGAGATTAATCTCTAAGAGGTGATAACTAGATTAGACGATTGGAAGGATGGGATCCCTATCTTGATCCTTCCGGCGATGTCCCTCTATATTCCGGTGAAACCCTCCATAGACACCACGCACGTGGTGTCGGTTTCAACCACTCCCACAATATCATCGCCATTCCAACAAATTATTCGTTTGTTGATAACAACAAAATCATAGCAAAATGACTATTATGCCCCTCTAATCAAATCATTCCACATACATACACCAGTTCTCCAGCAGATTGGCAAATACCAGTCTAGGTGGTCAGAGAACCATGACAGTGACATTAGGCTTTGCAGTCTTAAAATAATCAGAAACTACAAGGGAGAGCAAATCTTTCCATGAATCTTCCTAAAAGCTAGTGAAATGCCCATTTCTTAAAATAAAGAAACAAATGCCAGAAAAAGGAATCATTGCTTCAAATAATTTTTCCAAACTTAGATCCATTTCTGTGCTTAACAAGTACTTGAAATAACCTCATAAACTGAATTTTAAACCTTTTCAAACTTTGCAAGTAATGCAAGTTCAAGGGTCCATTTGCTGGCTTCTTAATGACAGCATACTTCACAAAGCAAATTTTGCATGTTCTGTATGATGATCAAGATAGGCAACAAGTCAACTAGATTGAGCATAACATTTTTGAGAAAAGGACATTGGCATTCGGTTGTGATGACATGAGATCTTTACCCCTTTCTCCATCCTTTTTTACGTTTTACACTCCAAATTTTTATTTATAAATAACTTTGTTTGCCTGGATTAAATTCTGCCTGATCAACAGTAATTATAACAAATATATGCCATTAGTATAGGTGTATCAAGGTTTACTGGAAACTGGCAATAAGTGTTGAGATCACATTCTCTTTTCTATAACATACATTGTCCAGAAAGCTCAGATGATTCTGACATGTCCAATTTGCATCCAGTGACATCCACGTATTGCTAACATCTAGTTCATCTATTGTTTATTTTGATATTGTTAAGGTGAGTCTGAAAACAAAAACATTAATGTTAGTAAAACTTTATCATTGATACTGTAATTGTTACAAAGATTCAGAAGATGTTCCAGTCATCTCAATTTATTTAAATTGAATGTCTAACAATAAATTTTTGCTGCATGAAACTCGTGTGTAAATATCATGATTTCAAGTGAAGAAGCTTTTTACTACTGGAATTATTTTGGGTGAAAGTCCTACTGCGAACCCTCCTCCCTCCTACTTGGTTCAAAAATAAGAAAAAGACAAAGACAAAGACAGAGAGAGAGATAGAGAGAGAATGATAGAAGGAAAATCAATATCTTGTTTTAGACATATAATATTTTCTTACAATTATATCAATGCTGAAAGTGTCTAGACTCTAGAGTAGTTTATGATCATGTTGTCCTGAGAAGAAAATTCATCATGAACATAACTAGATTGCTGAGAATAAATCCGTCTTTTCCACCACACCAAATGCATTATGCAAGTACAAATTTTAGTTGAGTTGGAGTTCCACTTTAAGCTAATTTTAGTTTTTATTCTTTTTGTTTGACTTTGAGTTCCATTTTCTGTGAATGCATTTATTGTTAATATCTAATTTTGTTTGACATGTACGATTACTGATTCACTCTATTGAACATTTATTGATTATAGGGTATCTCATGCGGTTCATACTAGCAGGAAATCTTCTCGGTCTCCCAGCTATATCAGTACCTGTAAGTAAATAATGTTCTTTGTTGTACAACATGAAAATCCCCATAGCTTCAGTTCCTTTATTATATATAGTCAAATAACAGATGAATTTCTATTTAGATAGTATACATGGACTGTAAATATTTTCGTACTTCTATTACATGAAATAGTATACTCGTCAAGGCATAATGATACCGTCCACTGCTCATGAAAGCTTGTCATAATATCATTGAAAGAACTAGCTGGTGAAGATTCATGTATTACTTGGATTTTAATTTACTAATTCCAGGGGAGACAGCCCCAGATTACTAGTGCAATATGTACAGTTACACGAAGTAGCATGTAGACAAGTACAGCAATTGAAATGTATGGGAGTCTTCTAAAATAACATAGTGAACAATGTCCATTTGGAAAGTAGAAGCAAAAAGGAGTGCATAAAAGCTGAAATGCAAGCACCTACATTATGACTTATGAGTCAACTAATTAAAAAAGTTGGTTGTGAAAAACTGACAGACACCATCAAGGATTGTTATCTTGTGTCAATGATTTCAATCGTGCATGGGACTAGTGATCAGGGACAATTTATTCGAGTTCAAATGAACTCCAATATGGTTCGATCATACTCCAATTTGATCCTGATCAAACTAAACCAATCTCAAGCTCGATTCTGAGCTTAAGGATCAGATCAAAGTCAGGTCAAGTCTCACTCAGGTGCAGCACAAACCGAGTTCTGGTCGAAGTCCAATTCGGCTCAATCGGACTTTTACTCTACCTCCTATTTAAATCCAATGCAACGTTTTAATTACAACAGCAAAGTAATTAAAAGACTACAGAAAAGACTACAAATCCTCTTGGAGGAAGGATGATGTTATCGACCCCCTTATACTGATCAACTAGTATATATTGATTAGTACCGACGTACCATATGTCGATATACTGGTTTTCGTGAAAAGAAAAACCAGAAATAGCTGAAAAATCACTAAAAACCTCTTTTGTGAGTACTTTTAATCAAGGTTTGACTTACCGGTCTGTACCGGTGTACCGACATATTGTTGGTACAGGACCCATACCGGGCAGTATGCACAGTGTGTACCACCCGGTATTAAAATATAATATAATATTTTTATAATATAATATTATATAATGTAATATTAAAATATTTATAAAAAAAAAGAAAAGGGGGCGACGTCGCCTCGATTTGTCTCCCCGCATGGGGAGACGCTCCGTCTCCTCGCGAAGGAGAAAAAGCGGCCACCACCGCGGGCGACCGCGCGCAAGCGACCGCGCGCAAGCGACCGCGCGCAAGCGACCGCGCGCAAGCGACCGCGCGCAAGCGACCCGCGGGCAACGACGACGCGCAGGCGACCCACGGGCGGCGACGACAGGCGGGCGAGGTATTCTTTCTTCCCCTCTTCTTTTTTTTTTTCTTTTCCTCTTCTTCCCTTTTTCTTCCTCAATCGACTGTCGACAGTCGATTTCTCTCTCAATCGGCCGTCGACGGTCGATTTCTTCTTCAATCAGCCGCCGATGGTCGATTTTTGACGGAACCGCCCGGTAGCGGGCGGTCCGTGTACCGGTAACCTGGCGGACTGGTATGTACCGCCCGTACCGGGCGGTACAGGTCGAAATTACAAACCTTGCTTTTAATACTAATTTAGTGATATTTTTATTCTATTAAATAAGAATAGAGTTTAAATGAGTCATAATTATCCCTAATTTTATTTTAAAAATAAGATAATAGATCTAATTGAGCCAAAAATAAAGAGGGACCAGTGATTTAAAAAGCGTGAGGCGCTAAAAGGCGCCAGGGTCTCAAAACGCCTGAGGCGCTAGGCGTTCGCCCGAGCAAAGCTATGCGCTAAAATAAAAATAATATAATATAATTAATAAATATATAAAAAATATAAAAAATATAAAAATATAAAAAATTAATACTTTAAATAATTAATAAATATATAAAAGTAGCAGTATACTGATATACTGCTGCAGTAGGTGTGCAGACTGCTGCTATACTATTACAGTAGGTGTGCCGCAGCAGTAATTGTATAGTAGAATGTTGCTCTACTATCGTTGGGTATAACCCAGGCGCCTGGGCTCGGCCGAGCGCTTAGGCGGTGCCTCTTTGAAGCGCGCCGCCTGGAGATCAAGTGAGGCGCTCGGGCCTCGCCTCGCCTCGCCTGAGCGCTTAGGCGAGCGCCCAAGCGCCTATTTAAATCACTGAGAGGGACACAAAAATCACCCTTAATAAGCTGCAGTTAGGCATAATTACCCCCCAATTTCAACCTCACAATATGATAATAGTCCTAATTTAAGAGAAAGATACTAATCACCTTAACATGACGTGATTAGGCAAAATTAGCCCCAATTTAAGCCTAAAAGTATGATACTGGAACTATTTAATTCTAATATTAAGAGAAATACACTAATCACCATTAATTATAATCGAAGATGGAATAACAAACATCTAATCGTGTCAAATTATTGTTAATGCATAGAAAGAGCATAAATGCCTTCAATTGAAGAGAATTTGGTGAAATCCTAAGTTTGAATCTGTCTAAATGAAGAGCTCGATTTGCACTAATCACCAGTTAGGATATTCAATCAAGTTAGAGTGAGAAGAGACTGAGAAATTGAGTGAGTAAGAGAGAGAGAAAGAGAGTCCGGAGTGAGAGGGGTAGGGGGTTTCAAAGTTTGATCATATTGGACCAGTACGATCAAAGTTCGACTGTTATCGATCTATAGGTAACAGTTGAGTTTCGACTGTATCGAATGATAAATGAGTTGTATCGAGCATACAAGGCAGTACTCCCCCACTTCCTCTGTTTCGCCCAAAACCGATCGATTCACATATTCGTTATCAGAAAATCCAATACCGCTCATTTCGTATCATTTATGATGGTATGACAATCCTTGGACACCACAGCATAAACTTCTTAGAACATTGCTTTTGTGAATTTTGTAGGTTTGCAAGATCCAATAAGCCATAATCTCATGTAAAGAGTTCTCATTTGAGAACAATCAAGTGATACATATTCAACAGTCTGAAAGAACAAACAGTGAGTGAACACTTGAAACAGCCATCCTGTTTACTCATATTCATGAAATGGAAACCTGGAAACTCTCCAAATTTTTATTCTTCTGATGATGTAATAATTGTTGCATTTGAAGTAACCATGTTTATGTATTCAACATGTGATATGCAGATTGGTCATGATAAGCAAGGACTTCCAATTGGTTTGCAACTAATAGGACGCCCATGGAGTGAAGCCAGCATCCTTCGGGTGGCTTTTGCTGTAGAGGTATAACTTTTTACCTGCTACCAAAGCTTCATCAGAACTCAGAAGTTGGTTTACATGATCTTCAACTTTATTATTTAGTTCCAATATGCCAGAGGTTGAGATAACTTGTTTGAACTTACTGTATAGTTTGCAAGACTGATCAAATTGACCAGAGATAAATACAACTAGGATTAACAAAATCTCAGATTGGGTCAGAAAGATTAGAATTGGTTGAAAATAGTTAAACAATGAGATTGTAACACATAGCAAACATTAGAAAATGATAAGCATACAATTTAAGGAAAGCTAGATGCTAAATTTGTTTATAGTTCATAAAATATTAACTTGCTAGAAGGATTCATGAAATCAAAATGTAAAAGATAAAAACCATAAAAACATAATTGATTGAGAATTTATTATATATTAGTTAAACATCTATAAAATATTAATGCGCAAGCATTTTGTACATGTCATATAAAACATGCTTCATAAAATTGGTACTGGAAATGGGATTGATTAGGTTCAATATCAATGGCATCACTAGGATCAGTGAAATCGAATCAACATGATTGACATCAATTGAAATAATTATTTAAATATTTAAATATGGAAAATTATATAAAATTGAAAATAGATAAAATAAAAAGTTTAGGAATAAAATATATTTGATGCAAAAATATTCTTTTATCTTTAATACCTCAAACATGAAACCAAAATATAAAAGGTAAGAGGTTATATAAAAATATAATAGAAAATTTTAGTGAATATAATTATGATAATTTTTTCGAAATAAATAATATCGTTATTGTGGCTTGGGTGGTGCCTTTCTGTTTACCGTGCAGGTGAGGTATTTGATAATGCAAAAAAAAAAAAAAAAAACAGAGTAGCTAGTTCTTAGCCTTGTTGTTCCCTTAAGTGATCATGGACTGCTACATTGCAATTGTTTCCTTTACATATAAGATAATCATCTGTCATTCTGTTGTCTAAGTTTTTTAGGCAATATAAAATTATAATAATGTGTTGAAAGTTCACATGCAATTGCATCTAGATACCATGTGATGTCCTGCTTCTACATACCATATTGATCTGTTCATATGATGTCTTTCTTGTCCATGCTTCAGAGGATTTAATGTCCAAGTTCAACCATGAAGTTGAAGTTATCAAGTTCATGTTTAGCTTTTGTCATGCCTCATCGTGCACAATTGATGCATACTATCTCATATGTGCTTTAATTATTATCATCTAAAATATTTTTTAGCAGTAACATTGGTGACATGGTGGACAGTGGTGAAACTACTGACATGTCTGCTCACATGTAGACAAAGCAATTGAGGGAACACAATGTAGTATTATAAAGTTTCTGGTTAATTGATTACTCTACAGAATAGATGTCAGTGCATGGAGGAAAGACATGAGCATTGGAAAAATAGGTTTATGGATAATAAATTGACTAATATACTCAAGCTCATAATTAAAGAAATAAAAGGAAACCTACTGTTTAACTGATGAAGCAAAATCAACAATGTTATAGATTTCATTTCAGATTTCTTATATTCTATTTTAAGTAATCTTGATGATAGAGTTTTTCTTATTTGATAAGAGGCCAAAGAGTTTTTCTTTGTTTTCTCATTGCCGAGAAAATCTCTCTTTATTCCTTATGGTCTATTTAACCCGAATCACTTCTAATTCTGCCATTAACAAAACCATGTCTCAACCTTTCACTGGCAGACTTCAAAATATTCATCCCTTTTTAGGCTCAATGGTCGAAATTATCTGATATAGTCCCAACTTGTCTCTTTTTTTCTGAAAGGAAAAAAGAAAATTAAACCATTTGATTGAACCAGAACCAAGCAAAGATGACTGAAAATTCATTGCTTGGAATGACGAGGTTCTTAATGATCATGACATACCTTGGAACTCGGAACTCAAAGCAACGAGAGATTAGCAGAATATACATGTTTCTAGTGACATCAAAGGAGATTTAGGATCAGTGAAATGATTATATTCTAAAGTCAATTCCACCATTCAGATTTATGAGATTAAGATCAATACTCATTTCATAAGTCCTGGTACTTTATTTGTAATTAATTACTATAATATTATGAAAGGTTTGTGACTTGAACTTGATCATTATCATGTTAAGATGAGGTGTGATGATGATGTTGCTATGTTACTAATGATAGTTCAAAGAGAAGAATTTTGAATTATTAACTGGACTCAACATGAAATATGATTAAGTACATTGTACTTGAAAACAATTTGACATCCTTATATGATTTCTTGATCATCAAGGCCGAGGAAGGAAGGAGAAATATAATGTTGGATAAGCCAACAATACGCTATGCACTTGTTTAGTCAAAAAGCCATCTAAACACTCAGTGGTTCGACCTCTCTCATGGATCTTGAAAAAAGAAAAAAGAAACATCAAAAGCACCAAGTAACAAAGATTGCCTTTGGTGTACTTATGGTAAGAAACTGAGATATAATAAGGAGATATATTGGAAGTTACATGGAAAACCACAGTATTAAAAAGAAAAATAGTGGAATCGAAATCAACAATAGTATAGATAACAAGAAGGTCAAGAAAACTATGCTACAGCCTCTATCCATGGAAGCTCAATCTTTAGTAACTTTTTACTTGAGAGACAATACAAAGATTTGATCAAGAAGCTTTAGAGTTTCCTCAATTCATTAGATTTGCTCGACTAAATATGCTTGATGCCTTGGGTTCATGGTTTTTGTCAAGGTTTGTTGTACCACCTGAGTCGGTATGGTACAGATGGTATGTATCGGTCTGATGGGTGACTAAGATGTGGATCGCTTGAGTCCTTATTGGTACACCCTGGCATACAGTGTGTTGGTATGCCGGTATTGAGCGATACATAACATATCACTGGTCCGCGACACGGTACCATCAATAACACAAAGTTATAAAGTCCTAAATATCTAGAGTCGACTATATGTATCTTTTACTATCATTATGATTTCTAAAGACCAAGGTTTTATATACCGGTCTGTATCGGTGTATCGAGACTATCTCGATACCGGTACCAGGCGGTACACACAGTGCGTATTGCTCGGTATATTAAAATATATTATATTATTTTTATAATATAATATTATATTATAATATATATTAAAAAAAGAAAATAAAAGGGCGACGTCGCCTCGATCTTTCTCCCCGGGCGGGGAGACGTTTCGTCTCCTCGCGCGGGAGAAAAATCGCCCAAGGGCGAGGGCGACGACGGCACGCGGGCGACCCACGAGCGACGACGGCACGTGGGCGAGGAGGTACTTCTCCTCTTCTTATTCTTTCTTATTTTCCTCTTCTTCTTCATCTTCCCTTTTTCTCCTTCAATCGACCGCCGACGGCTGAAATCGACCGCTGATGGTCGATTTTGACGGCACCGCCCGGTAGCGACCGGTCTGCATATCGGTAACCTGGCAACCGGTACGTACCACCCGTACCGGGCGGCACAGATCGAAATTGCATTCCTTGCTAAAGACTAAAGATCATATGTTCGGTTAAACTAAGAGTATTTAAATCTTTATTTATAGTTTTTATTAATATCTCTTTAAATCTTCCTCTATTTTTTCTTATGCCACTAACAGTAATCATTTGAACTCTTTTCTCTAACTATTGCATCTATAATTATTGCATTTGTAGGTCTCGTAAGCACATGTCTGTACCATTTTAAATAATTTTATCTTATTTTATCCTCTATTGAAGCGATACTAAATTATTTATCGAAGTGAAACCTAATGGGTCATGAATGGAAATATTCCTTTTCCTATCTTTTCATATAACTCCTAGGCATATATCCATACCATCATAAATGATTCTTCCTCATTATATCCTCCATTGAAGCAATCACTAATTGTTCATGGATGAAAATATTCATTTTCCTATCTTTTCATATAACTCCCGAGGATATATCCACACCATCTTAAATGATTCTTCCTCATTATATTGAAGTGATAACTAATTGTTCACGGTTGAAGATATTCTTTTTCCTATCTTCCGTAGTAACACCAAACATCCACCTCAATATTCATAAATTTTTTATTTGTTGTTTCCTAACTACCCAACACTCTATCTGTGAAACATTCCTGGTCGACCAACTATCATATAAAATTTGCTTTTAATCTCAAAGTTATCCAATGATTATATAGGATTCCTGATTCCTCATGCCCCTCGTTAATTTCACATCCTGTTTTATATCTTGTGAACAATATCTTCATTAATCTCTCCATCTTTTTAGATAATTGATTTGAGATACCTAAATCTTTTACTTAATAGGACTTTTTTTCTATCCATCTTAACTATATCATTTTATGTATTTTATTATTACTAAAATTACATTTCATATATTCAGTTTTAGTTACATGTAATCTCTAATTTTTAGTTTCCAAAGATTGCCTCATAACTTTAGTTTATAAATGACTAGTAAGTTCATCCACCACAAAAAGAGATTTATTCTTGTAATTTCATCCATTATCAATGTAAAAAAGTAGAGAGATTTTTGATGTAGCTTTATACTAGTACAAAACTCTTTAGACAAACTCCCTATAGTTTTAATACTAGTGGCTACATTATCTTTAACAATTTCAATATATTTAGTGGATACATCTTTCTTTTTTAAAACCCACCATAATAAATCTTTAGTAATTTCATTATAGAATTTCTATATTAATAAAATCCATATACAATTTTTTTCTTTATATTTTTATTTATTTTTTAAATAAATAGTTTATATTGTTGATCTTTCAATTATAAAACCAAACTGATTTTATGATATATTTGTTTCAAGTCTTATACAACTTTTGGTAACTCTATCCTAAAGTCTCACGTCCCCATATCAAGGGACACAAGGGTCCTCCAAAAGACCATGTGCTAGGCTAGTTCAACTCTGATTTTTTTAAAAAAAAACCAATCTAACTTATAGTCACCCACTCAGGTGGAAGCTTATGAAAATTATTGACCCTCCCCAAACCTCGTATTGGTGAGAGCCTCGTGGATTGGGTACTTATATAGCAAATCATACCCTTGTCTTTCCTAAAGTAGGTCTTGTCTCATAATGGAAATCTATTGATCTCAGTGGATAATTTATTCAAAAAAGAGAATAATAATGAATCAAAAAAATAATGATAATACATTATCACCATAAAAGGAATCGACAATTCTTTAGATAAATTTTTAGCTAAATGTGCTCAAGCAAATGTGTCAAATAAGCTTAAGTTGAACAATAGTTTCCACCTCTTAGCGAGAAAATTAAATTATTAATTTATAATTTGATTGTTTAGTAATCAATCAAACCAAGTCAAAGTGAAAATTAGTCTAGTAAAAAAGATATTCAAGTATAGTCAAATTAAATCTAATTAGCTGGGCTATCATAAAGTTTTATAATATGGCTCATGATTTTAATTTTTGTATAATTAGAATAGTTATATACGTCACTCTTATTTTTGTAATTTATAATTAGAAGTTTTCTATGTTACCTTTATTCTTGTAAATTAGCACTAAAAAGCTCTTTCTCCATTTATTAATTAGTTTCTTAAATCTTGGTTGTTTGTTAAATAAAGAAGTTAACCATGTTATTCCTAAGTCTCTTAAACTTTTCTAGACCTTAACGAGATGCCATCAAATCCCTCACTCTTAGTTACATTTTTTAAAACGTTTTTTACTTCACTGGCTCTAATTTTATGAGCAAATCTATAATTACTAAATCTATGGCTAGAATCTATCATTAAAGCTAAGTTATCTATGGAATGTTCATTAAATGCTTTATAAAAATAACTTATCATTAATTTTGTATTCATCAATCTTTATCATTAATGCATCTAATTTGACCTAAATCCTTATATTTTTTTCTATATCTTTAGTAATTCAATATATATCTTTTTCCTTTCATTGGTACCTATCTTATTATAAAAATTACTGTACTTTATATCTTGCAATACCAATAGTTGTTTTTGCCTTTTTTAGATTTTATATAGCTTTTAAATTTCTCCTTATTTTTATAATTTTGTCAATCTTCAAAGTATAATATTTTAGTTATAATTATTTTTAAAACCTCCTCATATCACCACCAACTCTCTCTTAATGCATCTAGTTTGACCTAAATCCTTCTTAACACGCTGGGAGAAGAAACGAGGGCATGAAGCCTCGATGATGTCGCCGAGGCTTCACAGGGAGAAGAAACGTCTCTCTGCGTGGGAAGAAGAAGCGTCTCCCCATGTGGGGAGAAGGAACGAGGTGATGTCGTTCTTTTTTTTATTATATTTTACTATTATATATATATCGAGCGATATGCCTGGGCGTATCGCTCGGTACCCTCGTACTGTACCGTATCGAACTTAGCTCGATACGTCAGTATGTTATGGGATGACAGACCTTGGTCAAAATAATATTAATATTAGCCCTGTTTAAGTTCTAAACCACCTCCCTTTTCATCTTATTCTTAAAAATTCTTACATTATTAATTTTAAATTTCACTATCTACTCCAAGTAAATTTTTTTGCTACCTTTTTCTTCTTTCATTTTCTAAAACAAATATATTTTCTTCTTCCAGTTTTAGTCACATCCCCCCAAGATGAACCATGCATATTATATCTTAACATCGTGGAAGCCTTGATTATTAAGCTCTTTAAGTGTCTTCCTTAGATATTCCTTCAGACAAGAAGACTACAAGTGTTATGATCCTACTTCAATTTATGGATGTTACTTTTGGTAAAAGTCTATATTTTTTCTACAAACAATTTGGACATTTTAAACTATATCTTCCTGTTTAAGACACTAATAGCCCCATATCCAAGTAATTCCATGAATGTGGATGGGAAAAATTGTCTTGTCTGCACTACCATTGCATGTTTATTCCAGATGGTGGCCCAATCATGTTCAAGTATCCGAGTTTGATAATAGGCACTAAATTTGGTTCTAGCTCCTTTCATAAAATAATGATTTGAGCATGTTCAAATAAAATAATCACTCACATTTGAGGACATAAATCTACCAATTGATAACTATCTTTCCAATATTATGTCCATTTGAAATTCAAAAAATAGTCCATGTGGTATTTAGAGAAAGGAGTTGGAGAAAAGCCATGACGGAAGTGAATTCCTTGGAAAATCAATGAACTTCCAAAAGGAAAGAAACTAATTGAATGTAAGTGGATATTCACTATAAAATATAAGGGTTGTTGGTAATCCAGAAATGTGAAATTATACAAGATTCAGTTTGTAACCAAAGGCTATACTCAAAGTCTCAAACATAAGGGATAGACTACCAAGAAACCTTTCACTTAGGTTATATAAAATGAGAATATGATACATGTATTACTATCTTTAATAGATAATTTGGTTGATCTCTCTATAAATTTGATATTAAAATTGTTTTTTTGCATGGTAATCTTGAGGAAGAAGTTCATATTGAAGCACCTTTAGGACTTGATGAAGGATTTAAATATACTAGTCTCTGTAGAGTAAATAGGACATTGTACGAGTCAAAACAACCTCTTAGAGAATGATTTGGTAGATCTGCAAAAGCAATGAAAGAGATGAAATTTCAATATAGCTGAAGTGATCATAGACTTTTTATTAAAGGGTGACCGATTGGTAAAATTTCATCCTTGACCGATATAATTATCATAGTTTTTTTATCAAAGGATGACCAATTTGTAAAATTTTATTTTTTAATTGTATATGTTAATATAATTACTATTGGCAATTATCTTGAAGAAATGGAGAGTGAGAAATTTTGACAGAGTATGAGATCTAAGATTTGGATAAGCTCAAGTATTTCTTGGGTATTGTGATAGCTCACTCATGAAATGAAATGAATTTTTATCAGCAAGCAAAAATATATCATTGATCTTCTAAAAGAAATAGGAGTGTTTGGATGCAAACCAACTGGAAACACTTACTGAAAAAAATTACAAGTTGGATGATGGTATGGAAGACACGATTATAGACCAAGAGAGATGTCACTTATTTGTTTCACATAAGGTTTGATATCACTCATGAAGTTAGTATGGTAAGTTCATGCATTCTGCTAAAAATTTCTTCTACAAGCAGTTCACAGTTCAGAGTATTCTATGATATATAAAGTCCATTCCAAGCAGAGTAATTCTGTTTAGAAGAAATGTGGAATTGGGTGTAGGCAATATAGATTGGGCCGGGTTGATGACATGGAAGGGTAAGAAGCAACTAGTCCTTACTCGGTAATGCAAAGATATAATTTAGAGCCATGATATATCATGAGCTATTATGATTGAAAAAAGTAATTCTTAATGAGGTGGAGTTAAATGGGAAGTAAATATGCAAAGATATAATTTGGAGCCATGATATTCATCATCTATTATGATTGAAAAAAGTAATTCATAATGAGTTGGAATCAAATGGGAAGGAGATATGAAACTATATTGTGATAATAAGAAAACAATCAGTTTTGCTTATAATTTAGTTCAACATGATCAGATAAAGCACGTTGAAGTAAATCAATCTTTTATGAAAGAAAAGCTAGATAGTGGATTAATCTATATTTTCCCTTATATCAACAAGTAGACAAGTAATGACCATATCTTAACCAGGAGTCTTCTGAGTCATTATTTTCATGATATTATTGGCAAGCTGGGAACCGATAATATATATTAACCAGCTTCCTATTTTGTTTATTTTCTTGAAAATCTAATCCTAATTTATAAGGATTATTTAGGATTTTTTGTAGTTTCCCTATTGTGGAAATCACTTGCTTAATTTTGAGGAGATTGAGAAGATCAGTTTCCTGATTTTCTGGAACTGTACTAGTCTATGTAACTTGTGTAAGTTTTCTAAAATCTAGTGAATGAAAAAGAATATATTTCTGCAACCATGAAAAGGAAAAGGAAAATAAGAGAGAATAAAAAGAATCACATCATGTGCTTCTCTCTTATAAGGTTGATCTAGCTAGGACTATTGGTTGCTGCAAAGTAAAATGAAAATTATTGGAGTCTCAGAAGTTTCCCTGAGAGCAGAGATCATCTTCAATGGAAGTAGAAACCAAAAAGGGTCAAATATATCCAAGTCTATTCAGCTATTCAGCTTTATAGCCTCAGCTTTATAGAAATTTTGCATTTATTTCTTCCAATTTTCAACTATTAACCTCAGCATAATACATCAGAGTTTGCAAATTTTTCTTATATTTCCAAAGTGGATGAAGATACCATAGACATGTGGGACACTTCTTCTATGTTACATGAAAATGTTCTAAAAGATCCCGAGTTTATGCACATTTACTTCAGTTTTCTTAGGGGGTTGGTTCTGTTTTAAAAATGTTCCACAATTCATGAAAATTGCCTCCCCAACAAAAAGAAAAAGAAACAAAGAAGGGGAGTGGTGGAATTGCTGGAAGCCTTGTGGCACTCTAGCGTGATCGTGTTTCTCAGGAGTCTCCCCATTTAAGAAACAAAAAGGAAATTACCAATCGATGAAGTGCTGTGCAGTTGTCAGTGCCGCCAGAAGCATTCGAGAAGGGATCATCACAACCATTTGCGGTGAGAATGGGTTTGGTCAAAGGTTAACCCACCATTGTGGTGACATGTGGTTATTATGCCCACTCAGCTTCATTTACGAGACTCGTTCTGTGAGCCCTCCTCCTGGATAGGATAATATATTTTTTGTCTTTTTAATATATATACTTACTGCTTGTTTGTTAATTGTCAAATCCGTAAAAGCCCATCGACTTAAAAGGTAGTAAGTAAGTGACATGTTCAACAATTGATGCGTAAGCATAATCATGCAAGTCCATATAACGCTTTTTAACAGCACGATTCTCCTGTGACGGACGGCAATCTCATTTACTTGGTATGTTCAAATAAATGGTCATAGGTAGTGGCGACCTGTTAATCTAACATGTTTCGCCTATGCTTTCAGGAACTCTGTCTAGGTCATGGGAAGAGGCCTTCCCACTTCTATGATGTTCTCAAAGCCATCTGAAATGGGCACCTGCCGATACACCGATAAAAGCATTAGCATGCATGTATTGTTCTTGCAAATCAAAGATCCAAGTGCCGGCACCTTCGGAGCCTTTCAATTTTAAGATTGGATGATGCTTAAAAGAAATATTTGCAAATATCGAAGATTTGGATTTTGTTGTTGTTGTTGTTGTTGTTTTTAATTATTGAGTCGTCGTGGATTGAGGTTGTGCTGTGAGATTTCTTTTCGGGTTAGCTGGATCCGTTTTTGCCTGGTTTGTGTGTACCGCGAGGACACGTGTTCCTCAAACTAACTAAGGTTATCTTTTCTGTGTGTGGGGGGGGGGGGGGGAGAGAGAGAGAGAGAGAGAGAAAAAAAAAAAGATGGGTTTTCCTGAAGTCGCACCGCGTCATCATAGCGTTTCTTAAAAGTCAGTCGTGGCAAATATGATCGGTATCCTTCCACTTTGGGTCCACATTGAGCCCAAGCCATCTCACTATCTGCTGTCGGCCCCACCACCACACGCCTTTCTTAAAAGTCAGTCGTGGCAGATAAGATTCCTTACCAAGAACCGCCACTATCTGCTGTCGCCCCACCATGCCCGTCTCAATCCACCGTACTTGCCAAGGACACTGTGTCACTTCCACTTCCCACCAATTGGACACTGTGTCACACTCTTCAAACTCAATTATATGCCCGACTTATTTAGAAAACGCAACCGCACTATTTCTTGTCCTTTTTGTCAACAAGCTTTGCTGCCTGCTTTAACCGTACTCCGCAAAGGACGTCTTAAAAGTTATCCCACTTACCACCAACAAACCCTGGCGAGCATGAGCATCTATCTCAAGGAGATCAGATCCTTCCTTGAAGAATGAATGCACTCTCCTTTCAACGCCGTCTTCAAACTCATTCATTGTTGTACTCCTCCAGGACACACCGTATGCTATCTTCATCTTTTACATAAAAAAGAAATGACATTATTAATACGTGGTATGTCCCCAGTTAAATGTTCTATAATTCAAACCCTCTCTTGCAAGCTTAATTAGTTCACGATGATTTGTTTATGTGCTTTTTGTGTGTTGTGATGTCTACTGTATTACACCACGGAGTTGTATATCTATCATATGCAAAATCATCGTTAATTTTGAAATAATAAAAAAAAACTTTTTTTATCGTGTGAAAATGTTTTTTTTTCTTTTGTTATAATTTTTCATCATTTTAGAAGAAAATCAAATCGGAGTCAAATATATGAAGTCGTGATACCACCGTTTTCTTTAATACAACTTAAGAAATAGTATGATCACATTCTTTCAGAACTAGAGTAATTGGAGTCTATATATGATTTTTCCACTGAAACTTTCCAAGCCTCTATATAAGATAACGGAAGTATATATATATATATATAATATGCATATATTGTTCATAAAAATACTCAAAATCGATACACTTGTCATTTTACTTCATAAAAATATTCCAAAATCATATCAAAAGCAAATGTGTAAGGTCCTTCGAAAGAATTCCATTGACTATTACTTTATTTGATGTGATTATACTATTTTTTTTTTTCGAGGGGGCAATACTGTTCATAAATACTCTTAAACGAATAGCATAACTAGGAACTGTATATATATTTTTTTTGCCAAAAACTTTTCAAACCTTCATATCGGTAACGGAAGTGCTTTTTTTAAAGAATAAATGGATTATATTATGCATATATTTTTATTAAAATATCAGATTTAACACATCATAAAATTATCGAAAATCAGTGTAACCTTGCATTTTACATCATAAAAAGTAAAAAAAGAAAATACGAAAAATAAAATTAAAATTAAAAGTGATCTGAAAGGTATTGAGAAGAACTCAATGGTTTTAATACAGTTCGATTTTTTATTCTTTTAAATCAAAAGTGTTTTAATCTTGGGATGTTTTATTAAATGCATATTATATTATTTTTGTTCCTTAGAAAAACCCTTTCATTACCGTATATTGAGGTTTGAAAATCTTTAAACCGAATTAAGTTATTTCTGTACACTATAAAAACAATATAGCCTCATTCAAAAACAGTTTTGCTCGATCCATATATAACTTTTATACTCAAAAACTTTCCAGATCCCCATATAAGATAATGGAATGGTTTTCAAAGAATAGAAAATATTACATGGATTTTTTTATAAAAATCTCAGAAATAAGATACTTCCGACTCAAAATTATCAAAAAGTAGTGTACTTGGGCATCTTATATTGAAAATAAGATTAGAAGCAACATGAATGGTATTTAAAAGAATAAAATAAAATAAAAAAATATTTCATCAAATTATATTATTTTTAAATAGAGATACATTATTTTTTAATATTACTAAAAAATATATATGTTCATTCAAAATCATTATAATTAGTGTACATATACGAGTTCATTATCAAAACCTCTATATAAGGTAAATGAAGAGTTCTTATGGGAATAAAATATATGATATGCATACTTTTTTAATAAAAAATCTTAAGATTAACACACTTTGCAAATATCAAGAAAATAATGTAACAGGTCATTTGACACATAAAACTATACGAAATGATGTCTAAAGTAATGTTGAAAGCTTTTGAAAAATTCAACCTAATATAGCTTGCTTGACACACTAACATCCAAAGGAGTTACCTTGTTTTTAAATACTATTAAAAAGTTACCATATTCAAACTTAGTACAAATTAGTACAACTAGTGTCCAGTCATTCACCAAAAACTCTCCATAACCCATATAAGGTAATTGAAGGATTAAAATATTAAGATTGATAAGTATTTTAAGATTTATTGAGCTATTATGGTAGGAGAATAAGGGATCCTAGTATAAGAATGAATCCTCGTGAATGAAGGAAACCTTAGAAATTAGAGTTTAGCTTTGATATAAATATCTCATATATTTTTAGGTTTTAATGGGGGTGAGTAAGATGTGAGAGATTTTGGGTGCTCTTTAATTTCTTTCTAGAGTGTCTAGAGAGGATGCTCATTAGGGTTTCTAGAGAGGGTGAGAAAAAAAAAATATAAATTCTTTATGTTTTGTGTAAGAGGTGCACAATAAAAGTTTACTTGAGTGGGGATTTTATGGCTCATATAATTTATTTTTCCTGAATATAGGTAGGTAGAGAATTATTCAAGTACGTGAATCTAATGTGGGCTTTTTGATATATTTATTATTTATTAATATTAAGGATTTTCTTTAGTTTACAAATCGCCTCTTCTTGCCCCCAACATAAAAATATAATATGCATTTTTCTAAAATATTAGAAAAAATAGACCTCTAAAAATTTTGTCTTTAAGAATGTCTAAACTGACACAAATGCTCTTTGTCACACCTTAAAATATGAAATGACACTAATCCAATAAGCTAGATTAATTAAGATTTAATTTTTACCAAAGGATATATGATAAACACATGATTCAAGTTGAGGAGTTTGAGCTACCGACAATATATATATAAAAGATATAAATAATGAAAGCAAAATTTGATTTCAGCACATTGAGTCAGTTTGTAAAAAAAATTTACCAACTAAATTAGTCATCACAATCAATTCAAAGACCTATGTCAAGCTTGATTTTTGTGCATCAATTCAATTTAAGTTTTGTTTAGGAAAATGCAGTGCTGTGGGTGTAGCTCATTTAAAATGAATGGCCGCTGATACTTTTGTAGATCATAATAATCTGGAAATAATGTTGGAAGGATGTGTTTCAAAAAAGCCAAGTTTTACAGAGAGTGAAATTGGTCTGTGTGTGATTTTGAGCAATTACCTAAAATTCTAAAGCTAAAACATGCCTAGAAAGAGTCAACATATGGATTGCAACATATGACAATTATCCGTTTTGAGAATGAAGTATTCTTGAGCAATAGTTCCCAAAGAAATATTTTGGTTTTGGGATAAACATTTATGCTCCACGTAAGTAACCTTTGATCAAGGTCAGTCATCTTCATTTTTATGACTCTCTTTTCCCAACAAGTGATCAACATATTTAACAAAAGCTTAATCGTTTGGGTTAAAGGATAATACCAAAGAGTATGTATGACATCAGGGTGGGCTGAAATATAGATAGATGCCTTAATCATCTGAATTATCAAGGGGTGAAACGATCTTTGAAAAATATGATAATTCCAGTTATTTAAGAGAGCTAAGATTTAGAGAGAGGAATGTTGGAGATCCAAGGTGTTAGAAAATAATAAATAATAATAATAATAATATAGCATATATATATATATATATATATATATATATATATATATATATATATATATATATATATATATTCATCAACTGAACTAATCAACATTATCATCAAATTCTAAATGTTCCTTAAGCATAAACCATTGATGATGGTGGGTATCAAATTTATAATGTCCGTCCGAATAAGAATAACAAACAATCGATCCTCATCCTTAAAATAGATCCACTAAAAACCCTCAAAGATAACCTGGAGAACATTAAAAATATATATATATATATAGATTTTAAGGCCTTTACGATGACCTTTTTGATACTCTAAGTCAAGATGTGATAGATAGATACTATTTAGAGGGAGGGAAAGCCATGAGCCCCAAAGGAGAAAAAGATATTATTAGTTTTCTAGTTATTATTATTGTTTGTTATTATATAATTCCCTTGCTCTATATAGAGATAGATTTGTTTTAGTATCAGGAGAATTATGATACGTCCTGAGAGAGGATCCTCTCTATCCTATATAGTCGGCCTCTTCTTGAGTTTGGTGCAGCCTTACGGTATACGAAGGAGAGAAAAGATCACACTGCGAAAGGAGGAGCATCGCTGCTTCATCTACTAGGTGACCATAGAGAGGACATCTGACCTCCTTCATCCATAAACTTAAATCTATAATTTCGGGGATATACGATCTCCCCTAGGTAAAACATCTCACATGTGATACGTAGTTTTTCAATTTTATGTTTTTTCGCAAATTAATCTTCGTATGATGACCAAATATTGATTTCATGGGAAATCAAATTATTTTTATTTTTTGCTACCCATGTGATGCCCTTTTTAAGGTTTTCCAATAGTCGTATCAGAGCTAGGTTCATCATGAAATGATTAACTATAAATTGTATGTTGTGATGAATCACATAGAATTATTTTATGCATAGTCATTGTGGTTCTTTCATAGTTATCAATTCTAGATGGCACTTTTTTCTCACCATTGAAATGGGCAGTAGATTGATATTTTATCACCAAAATTATTGACACAAAATGTAAGAAAAAAGGTAGCAATTGTTCGACCGAGAGCACAAGTTGCTGCTCTCACCTGGCTAATGGCTTCCTGGCCAAGAGCAACAAGCTCTCGACCATGGCTGTGATCCACCACGAGGCCAAGAGTCCTGGCCACATGGGTAACCCTAGTGGCTAAGGTTTCTTAGCCACTTGTGGTGACCCTACAGCTCGGGACTCTTGGCCCCCATGAGCATCATGTAGCTAGGGATTCCTAGCTGCAAGGGAGACCTTGGTAGTTAGGTTTTCCTAGTCGCCTAAGGTAAATGAGAGTGTTATCACATTCTTTGTGTTATATGTAGATGACATTCTGATTATTGGGAATGATGTATGAATGCTCTCCATAGTTAAGGCTTGACTATCTAGACACTTCTTTATGAAGGACTTAGGGAAAGCATCTTATATTTTGGGAATTTGGATATATAGAGATAGATTTAAGAGAATGCTTGGTTTGTCCTAATCCAAGTACATAAACACCATTATCAAAAAGGTTTGGAATGAAAAATTCCAAGAGAAGTCTTAACCAATGAGATATGAAATATCACTTTCTAAGAGTATATCCCCAAAGACTCATGAAGAAAAGGTAGACATGGATAGAATACCTTATGCCTATTTGAAAGGGCCTATCATGTATGCTATATTATGTACCAGACCTGATATAGTGCATACTCTGAGTGTCATGAGCAAATATCAGGTCGATCCAAGTTTTGAAACACTAGAAAGTAATAAAGTGCATCCTTAAGTACTTAAGAAGGACTAAGGATTTTTATCGATATACGGAGGAGGTAGTCTCCAAGTTGAGGGCTACATAGACTTGAACTTCTAGTCTGATGTCGATGATAGCACGGGAAACTCAGGGTATGTGTTCACCCTGAATGGAGGAGCAATAAGCTAACAGAGTTCAAAGTAGGAAACTGCTACTAACTAAACCACATAGGTGGAGTATAATGCTGTGGTAAAAACAACAAAGGATGGAGTTTGGATGAAAAAATTCATCACAGATCTAGAAGTCATGAGGAACATCGAGATAACCCGACAAATCGGTGTACTATATACCCGTCCATATGATGGAGGCAGTTGATCTCATAGCTGCTTGTGTGGTGACACTAAGGATATAGTACAGGTGCAAATTGGAGAATGAGTTCACTGATTTATCTGCATACGAAATGTTGGATGGTTAATGATACCTAATCATCATACAATGATTCTATAGTCTCAGTTGTATGTCATGTTCTTAGACTTGAGATACCAAGGATGTCTTGTTTGAGTACTTCATTCTTTGATACCGGACGTATGGGTCTAAAAGTTTCAAATCTAGTACAACCAGTTATTAGGAAACTCTTACTTAGGCAAATATCTAGCTAGGATCATTTATATTGAAAGAGAAAGAATTCTCCGGAAGAATCCAATTAGAAGACTCAAATGGATTTTATATTAGGCTTGACAGTATCATGTCCTATATACGGTGTCTGGGGTATTAGATGGATGCATGACTATAGATATATAATAATTAAAGGCAAATAGATCCAATGGATCATATTCCCCATACTATTTGGGGATTATAGCGTAGTGGCCTAGAACATCCTTAGTTGATGAGTTGAGTGAATTTTTATAGTGATAATAATTCACTGAGTCAGAAAGAGTTCTGATAAGTGCAACTCACAGCCAGCTCGATATTGGGCCTAGAGGGTCACATATATATGGTAGATGTCGCGATAAGTAGAGGATTAGATATGAGATATCCGATGAACCCTTATTTTATTAGGTGTCCAATAAGTCCCTATTTTATTAGAGCCTTTGGGTGAGAGCCAATAAGAGCAAATAATGATTACTGGATAGAGATCCAATAATCCAAGATACTTAGGGTAATTGGATAGAGATCCAATACCTAATAGATTAAGGTTAAGTTGATATATAGGAGAGGGGCCAAAGGGTAATAGGCTAGACCTAATTGGTCGCTACCTCCTATTCTCCTCCCTCCCTCTCCTCCTCAGTTGACAACCTTCTTTGGGGCATGATGACAGTAAGAAGCGTTGGGCCCTTCTTGAGTTTGGTGCAGCCTTGTGGTGCGTGAAGGAGAGGAAAGATTATGCTGCGAAAGGAGGAGCGTCGTCACTTCATCTATTGTATGGATCACCGCTAAAGAAGAGGATATCTGACATCTTCATCCACAGACTTGGATCTATAATTTCAGGGATATACGATATCTCCTAGGTAAAACATCTTCCACGTGATATGCAATTTATAGGTTTTGTGATTTTTCATGCACTAATATTTGAATGATAATTAGATATTGATTTCTTGGAAAACTAGTTTTGTTTCTATTTTTCGCTACGCATGTGATGCTCTATTAGGATTTTCTAACACTTTTGAAGTTCACTATTGATCATGATGGACACAAAGTTAAAGAAGAGCATAGCCTTCCATCTATAAACAAATGGCCAAATTGAAATAGTGAATTTGTATCATGGTTCATCTCCTTCACATATGTAACTCCTGACACTCGAAGTTATGGGACGATATTAGAACTCCGCAAGATTCTAAGCTTGGGTTGACCTCTATAGGGGATCGGCCCTCCTTGGAACTCTATAAGGGTTCCTCCCTCCTTAGTAGTTCACCATAATGGCTCAAAAGATGTATTGATTACTTGATAAAATAGTGGTGGCTACATGCTTTATATAGGGTCTCAAAACCCTAATTCCTAATATGACTCCTACTCCAAGTAAATTAAGACTCCAACACCTAATCAAACTCCTACTCTAAGTGAAACACTCCCATCTTAAAACCTAGCCACCTCCTCTTAGCCCTAGCTGACTTTCCTTCATCAATATGGGTGACTAATTGGATTGATTACAATATTGACTTGGTTGACTACAACCCAAATCTAACTTCGACTCCTAATTAGACTCCAGTTCAGTCGAATCCTAACCCTACTAGGATTTGGGCTGATTTATTGTAATAGACTCAAATCTCCTCCTAGCCGACTTAATGTTAGGTCTAGGGTAGTCCACAAGGCCCAATCTAAGGACTCGACTCAATCAACTAGGACCCGACTCAATTGGGGTCCTAACAGACCTGCCCTCTTCAAATCAACCTTGTCTTCAAGGCTAAGACTCCATGACTCTAGGTCCTGATCTACAACTCCTCATGAGGCTACCTTGTGGCCCCTGTAGTAGGCGTATCATGCTCCTATGGTCCAGCATTAGCAATAGTGTCTAGACAGTGATGTGTCATGATCTTACGATCTCATGCGATCTCCAACTAGAACCGGGTCTCTTCATCAACTTGGGAATCAGATGGACAGATCTGAGTTAAATCATCCTTACTAAACTTTGACTTAATGTAGGACGCATAGAGGATCAGGTGTACTTTTGAATCGGCACATAGATCTGATCCGTAGGGCACAACTCCAACATGTTCTCTAATTTTGCAAGGTCCAAAGTAATAGGGAGATCACTTCCTCAAGGCTTGAATCTTCATAGATTCCTACTGGTAGGGCTGAAGATGAAGGAATACTCGATCTTTAATGGCAAACGTCCTCCTGCTCCGATGTTTGTCAGGCGACTACTTCTTTCTTGCATGGGCGGCCATATAATTGTTCTTTAATATTAGCCAAGCTTCCCTCTAAGATGGTGGCTACCCTCTGATAAGGTCCACGATGATGTGAGCCTGATCTGAGTTTGTATTGATTAAAAGCTGTAATTTCCTCGGGCTTATCTTCGTCACTCTTTTGCGTCGTTGACCTATATTATGCTAAGCCTCAATTTTAGCAATGATTAGTATCTCCTCATTGTAGATTAAAAGCCTTGGGTGAGGTGGAGAGAGAGCTCTGATGTAGATTAGGGGTCGGCCATCTTGCATGAGGGTGGCACCGATCCCAACTCTTGACATGTCTGCTCCAATCATGAACATCTGGCTATGAACTAGTGTTGATGTAGAAGACATCGTGGCCATAAGGCCTATAGTTCCACTCGATCAAGGGGGGGCATCTTTCTTCACAGTGAGAGGGGTGATGTTCATGTTTCATTGAGTCTTGCAAATGATCCCTCTCTTACTCTGATTCTGCCATTGGAGGGACTCGATCTTCTTTCGGTCATGGGCCGTGGATCGGAGATCATCATCAGGGAAGACTTCGAGCATCATGCTCCACTCCTAGGGAAAATCGTGGAAGTCGCCCGAGATCTGGGAGTGCCATATCAAAAACCATGGTAGTTTTGGTGGGATATTGCACTTCAGAAAAAACTTATCCTTAGGGACAAAGATGTAGGGATAAATTATCGTAACGGGAAAAAAGCACAGCCAAGTAATCTGTATCTCTATCATCTCCTGAGCGATCCTCTTAGCTTCAATCTTCTGAGGGTGTGGGCAACAATTTGGCTGAGCATCAGTTGGTGGTTCTTTCGAACAGTTCAATGTAGGGGGGTCGGGCAGCCTGATAGGAGGTAGTCGGCTCGGTTTGGTGGAGGCGCCTGAAATTTTAGCAAGCTGTGGGAGAGGGTTCATGTCTTCAATCTCCTTTAGCTTCATCTCCTGAAGTTCTTGAATTTAAATTGAGAAGTCGCTAGACTCTTTTTGTGCCAAGCATTGTGTTGTAACCGTAGTCACTTCGCTCCCTCGTTTCCCGCATAGGCTCACTTATTTCCTTTTGCTAAAAAAATTTATGGTTAGTTTTGAAAAGTTTCAGGAAACATCACCTATCGTGAATAACCATTCAATGCAAAGCACAACTTCATAATCATTGAGAGGGAGGAGGAAAAAATCAGCAACTACTTCTTGGCCCTATATAACCAATTTTACCCATGGGCACTTTTAGTTACACTTTAGGATTCGGTCGTTAGCTACCTTGACGTTGAACCCACTGTAATCTTCTTTTTAGAGCATCAACTGGGTAGCAACCTTGCTGTTCATGAAGTTGTTCGTTCTCTCGGTGTCGATGAGGGCAGTGACAAGTTGCTGCTCAAGGAACCCTTCAATCTTCATTGTCTTCGGGTTTATGTAGCTGGCTAAGGCGTGGACCGTGCTAATGACTAGCTGCAGGTCATTCTTCATGTTCTCCTCCTTATGCTCGAGGTTCTCCTCTTCCTATTCAGATTCATCAGTAGGTTCAATCAGGAATAGTTGTCCCTTCTTGCACCGGTGGTCACAGCTCCATGGGTCGTCGCAATGCCAACACAACCCCTTCGTGGATCTGTCGTAAAGCTCTTCTCTCATAAATTTCTTCAGCTGAGGGGGTCGACTGGAAGTGGATGGGGTTGGAGGTTTGTATGTTTCATCATGGTGTGGGTCTCGTCCTCCGAACATCTTGATTAAGCCACTCATCTTAAAGTCATGCGAAGGATATCACTCCGCAATGTACAGAGCTGCCACGCCTTAACTTCTCCTCGTATCTCCGACTTTAATCCTTCGATCGAGGTCCCTAGCAATTGTTTTTCAGACTAATCATGTGCTTGGTCAGATAATCTTTCGAACCTGGTATGATATTCTTGGATCGTAGAGGTTTGTTAGATTTTCGTGAGTTGTCTGTTGATGTTCTCGTACTCGGACGATCCAAAGCGAATCAGTAGAATTGTCACCATATCGAGACTCCATGAGTGTGTTCAAATCAATTATACTATTGTATGACATCTCCTTCAAGGTGGATGGTAGTGATGTCCACCATGGAAGCCTACGGGGTTCGGTGATAACGGAAGTAGCGCTCCGAGTGCGAAAGCCATCAAGTCAGGTCACTCATAAGACTCCCACGTGGTATCTTCGGATGGTAAGTTATTCCATTACACTAGTACTTCAGTTAAGGGGCATCGGCGGTACATCACAATCCTCCAATCAAGTATGGCTTGTGGTTGAGCTTGAATCTCGCCATCATTTGTAGTGCTCGGTAATTGAGTCTAGGCTGACTCATGCTCTCCCAGTTTGGGCTTCAAGAAGGATATATGGAAGATGAGATATATCTTAGCGTCTTCTAGTAGCTTCAATCTGTATGTCACAGCCCCAATACGCTCCAAAATCTGATATGGTCCATAGAATCGAGGAGATAGCTTCATCGAATCTCTAATGTTGATTGACAACTGCTTGTATGGTTGTAGGCGAAGGTAGACCCAATCTCCTATTGAAAATTTCCGCTCGCTTCGATGAGTGTCGGCTTGTTGCTTCATGCGGGCTTGGGCAGCAGTTAAGTTATCCTTTAGCAACTGCAAAAACTTGTCCCTGTCAATTAAGTTTTGGTCGATCTAATCTACTTTGGCCGCACCAATTATATATTTAGGTATTATAAGGGCGGTTGGCCATACAATGCCTCATATGAGGTATATTTGGTTGATGAATGATAGGTTATGTTGTACTATCATTCGGCCCAAGAAAGCCACTTTGTCAACTCTTTTGGCCGATCACTGATGAAGTACCATAGATAAGTCTCGAAGCATTTGTTCACCACTTTTGTTTGGTCGTCCGTTTGTGGATGATAGGCTGTGCTCATCTTTAGTTGGGTGCCCTGAAATTGGAAGAGTTCGGTCTAAAATTTGCTTGTTAACACCCTATCACGGTCGCTCACAATCGACATTGGCATCCCATACAGTTTAACAATATTTTTCACAAAGAGTTTAGCAATACTAACAGCGGTATAAAGGTATCTCACAGCATAAAAATGAGCATATTTTATTAAATGATCTACCACAACGAAGATCGTACTTTTACCTTGGGATAGTGGCAGCCTTTTAATGAAGTCTATGTTGAGTTCGGTATAGGTAATGGTTGTAGCTTTCCTGGATTTGCCATTGTTTCACCTTTTTGCTGTTGGCATATATCACATTTAGATACATAATCACAAATAGATCTTTTCATGCCTCTCCAAAAGAAGTTTTGCTTCACCCTCTTGTATGTTCTCAGAAATCTGGAGTGCCCTACTGGATGTGAAGAGTGCATCTTATACAAAATAATTTTGATGCAAGGAGAAGAAGGAACAATCACAATTCGGCCTTTGTAGCGTAGGTCCTTTGTATCCCAAGTGTAGTGGCCCACGAAACCCGGATCCCTCTCCAACTTCTCTATGATTTCTCGAGTCTCTAGGTCATTCTTTCATTCTTCCCTAATTCCCTTGAGGAAGTCGGTGGAAGGAAGGGAGATGGCTAAAATTTTGGCTTGCTCCCGTAGTCGAGATGGAGCATATGCAACAACATTCTCTTTCCCTTTCAATAAACAATTTCATAATCAAAACCAATGAGTTTTATTACCTATATTTGCTGCTCCGGGATGATATTTTCTGCTCCAAAAAGTATTTAAGGCTTCAATGGTCAGTCTTAATCTGAAATGCTGACAGATTAGGTAGGGTCGCCACTTCGTGACGACGTGCACGATCATAACCTTGTCGTACACGGACATTTTATGGTGGGAGGGAGATAAGGCCTTGCTAGTATAGGCAAGGGGTCGGCCATCTTGCATTAGGACAGCTCCAATTCTAACTCTGGATGTATCAGCCTCAATCACAAAAGGTCGACTGAAATCAGATAGTGCTAGGATCAATGTCATCATCGTGGCTACCTTAAGTTATTCGAAGGCTGTGGAAGCTTTGTCCAACCATCGGAAGAAGTCTTTCTTTAGTAAGGAAGTGAGTGAGGCACTGATTTTGCAATAATCTTTCACAAATTTCTGATAGTAGCCCGTGAGTCCGAGGAAGCCGTGCAGCGATTTTACGTTCATAAGTCTCGGCCATCCTTGCATTGCTTCGATCTTTGTCAGGTCTACCGCCACTTCATCCTATGATATAATGTGCTGAGGTACTATACTTTACACTGTAAGAAGCTGCACTTTGATTGTTTAACATAAAGGGTATTCTCCCGAAGAATCGTTAAAATAATTCGTAAGCAAGTGTAGGGCTATAAATGAGGATGTCATTAAAAAACACCAATACAAACTTGTGTAGCAACCTTTGGAAAATATTATTTATCAAGCTTTGAAAAGTAGAAGGAGCATTTGTGAGTCTGAAGAGTATTACCAAAAATTTGTAGTGGCCGTTATGTGTACGGAATGTTGTTTTCAGAACATCTTTAGTGCATACCCGAATCTGATGGTACCCAGAATGGAGATCCAATTTAGTGAAGACTCAGGCTCCTTTTAGTTCATCCAAGAGCTCATCCACTACTGGTATAGGATATTTATCTTTGACGATGATGGCGTTCAAAGCTCGGTAATTAATGCACATCCGTCACGTACCATCCTTCTTGCGAACTAGCAACACCGGCGAGGAGCAGGGGCTGCAGCTTGGTCGAATTACTCCGGTGTCGAGCATTTCCTTAACGATGTTCTCAATCTCATCCTTCTGAAGTGAGGATAATGGTATGGTCTTAAGTTTGCTGGAGGTTTGCCCGGAAGTATTGGGATGCAGTGATTATGCTGTCAGGTCGGGGGAAGTCCATGTAGCTCCATGAAAACATCGACGAATTCGTCCAGCAATAGGGCAAGCTTAGGATCTGAAATTTGCATGTTCTTCTCCTTTGATGGCTGCTGGATATGCATCAAAAACCCTTCATATGTCTTGTGCAAAACCTTCTCCATCCGCTGTGTCGAAATGGTGGAGATATGGCTCCCGCGCTAGCCTCGTAAGGTGACCTATCTGTCTTTACAATAAAACTTCATAATCAACTTAGAGAAAGTCCAGGATATGTCACCTAATGTTGTGAGTCATTCGATTCCAAGCATGGCTTCATAGTTGTCGATGGTTAGGAAGAAGAAACCGGCTATAATCTCTTGGTCTTGAATTTCACCCACGGGCACCATTGGTCGCACTTAAGGATTCGGCTATCGACGACCTTTATATCGAACTTATTACAACCTTCGATTTGAAGTGCCATAAGTGTAGCAACCTTGTTGTTGAGGAAGTTACTACCTATATCTATGAGAACGGTGATGGGTCGCTATTTGAGAAGTCCTCCAACTTTCATCGTCTGCGGGATAGAGTAGTCGACCAACGCGTGCACCTTAAAGTCGGCCAATTGGGGCTCTCCTCCGTGGTTTCATCTTCGGGTTCGAGGCTTTCTTCAGATGGTAATCAATATCTTCATCCTCTACTGGTTCTATCACAAGAAGTCGCCCCTTTTTACAGTTATGTTTGTGACTCCAAGGTTCATTGTAATGCCAACACAATCCTTTAGTCGATGGCTCCCGAAGTTTGCCTCTTGTCAATTTTTTTGGTGCAGGGGCTCAGATGGCAGTAGTGGGGGCTGAAGGTTTCAGCATTGCTGGTTAGGAAGTAATCCTCATCCTTTGGGCTTCCTGCTTCAATCGTTCCTCTTGTATTCGTGCGATGGAGATAGCCGCCATATGAGTGTATGATTGTCACGCCTTTACTTATCCTCGTATCTCCAGTTTTAAGCCCTCAATAAAAGTTCCTTGGAGTTGCTTTTCAGATCAATCATAAGTTTGGCTAGATAATCGCTCAAACCTTGTTTGGTACTCTTGTATTGTAGTGGTTTGCCAAATCTTTGCCAATTGTCCATCAATATTTTCATAGTCGGTCGGTCCAAAGTGATTCAATAATCCGTCCTTGAATTATCGCCAAGAGAGACCTCTATGGGTGTGCTCAAACCAATTGAACTACTAAATAATATCTCCTTCGAGATGGATGACAACAATCTCCATCATGGTAGCATCGGTGGTTCGGTAGAACAGAAAATAGTGTTTCACGCACAATATCCATTCGATCGGGTCTCCTTCTTCCCATCTAGGGAAGTCTACCCTCATGCGTGGATTACATGGATCAGTGATGGTGGAACCTCGCTCTTGGGAATCATCTTTCTGACCTGAGGTTTCTCCTTGCTATGATTTCTTTGGGCTCGGTGGTCGGCCCATGCTGAATTTGGCGAAGAGAAACCAGATATTCTCATCTATATGGTTTTCAAAGGCTTCAAACTTGGCATTAATAGCCTCTTTCTGATGCTATGGTATAGGCCTCCAGATCTGTGATGTTGAGTCTTTCTTCTGTTGTTGGGTTAAGGGCATGAGAATTTTTTTTTTTTTGGAGAAAAGCTGGCAGTAAATTAGATGGATCGGTGGAGTGGAAGGCTATGGTTAGCGCTAGTTTTGGAGACTGATTTAGATCAGTTTAGGGTGCAGTTTTGGTAGGGTTTTTGGGTGATGATGGTAGGGTTTGAAGATAAGGAAAGAGTTCAAAAAACTGAGAGAGACAACAACAAAATATGATGTAATTCAATGAAGAGAGTGATGTATACATCTATCCTACAGAACAAAATTTACGTGAGAGAAATAGCGAATTCTTGACTTAAATTTCAGAGAAAATCTGAGAGAAATATACATAATTTAGATAACAAAACCTCTGTTTAGATGTGGATAATATTAGCAAATAAGATCGACGAAATTTTGGTAGCGTAACGGTAGGAAAATTAATGAAAAATGGAAGGTAGATTCTTCATTGTAAAATTCCAGCAATACGCGATAAGGAATTGCAACACAATAAGACTAGTTTTAGAAAGATTTGTTTTTTCCAAAGATCAATTTTAGATGAAGGCTAAGATGATCTATGAAGTTGTGTAAAAGTTTCGTCTAAAATAGATGAGCAATAAACCGATTTCAAGAAGCAATAGTGCGATTGAAAATTTCTGCATCGTTTTCCCTTCGCAACGATGATCACATTTACGACAGTGGAATTTTGCAGCGAAGAAAATATGGAAAAGCTTCTTTGACATATAAGGTAAAGGATTTGCAATAGTGAATAGACATGGGTGGTGGAATTTTACCCGATCTCTAGTTCAAATGCAGGGGCAGTAATAGACTGATAGATCTACAGCTTGGGGAGGAAGATGGAGGTGCATCTTGCAACAATTATGGGAATTGCTTGGATAGGTAGAGGCGGCAGAGATGGCAGCAGGGGTAGTAGGAACACGACTCTGATACCAAATGATTGAACCCCAGATAGAGCTTTATAGATTTTAATCTTTAAGGGGGGTCAACCCTTGGAACGCTATAGGGGTTCCTCCCTCCTAAGGACGACTAATAAGACTGAAATAGAATAGATTCTTGCTTATTGAAAGAGGAGGCTACAAGTATTTATAGGGCTCAAAACCCTAGCCCAAAGGGGTACTGCCTAAGTAAAATTATCCCTTTGCTTCTCCTATAGCTGCCCTGCCTTAATAGGGATGGGCGACGACTATGTTGGCGCCATGGCCTCCTATTGCTGCTATAAACCCTGATCGATCAGCCCAGTAAAAAGGATGACGACCAATGAGCCCTAAGACTTCAAATAAACTTTAGCCATTCTTCTTTATAGAATAAAAGTGACTAGATGAAGTTTTATTATCTTATTGATTATTCCTAGAATGATTAGGATTCAATCTTACTAAACTTTTATCAGCCACTTAGCTTTATCCAAGTCCTAATAGAACCTATTATGGCAATCCTCATCAGATACGGGGCAACCATCGTACAAAGGGGTGCAGTAGCCAACGAGCCAAGATGTGTTGAACCTAGATTAAGGACTCAGGGTGCCTCTTACCCGATAAAACAAGTGGTGCATCCCATCTAAAGGCAATAATAAAAAGTCTTCAGTAAAAGCCTACTGACCTTTGCTATTCTAGACTTAAAAACGAAAATAGAGAAGGGAGAAACTTTGCGAGGTGCAGCTAATCCTTTTAGCCATAACTTTCTTTCTCGAGTTCCAGTAGATGAAGCTTTGCATCAAGCTTCGCCCAACTGTTGTGAGAAGTTTCTATTACTTTTAGCCTTATCCAAACCTCAGGATGAGATTCCAGCAACAAGAGCGAATGAGAAGACTGAATCTAATAGCAATATGTAATCTATGCTCTCATTAGTCTTTTTACACACTGATAGGGGGAATAATGGGCCTCCTCCCCTATTGGTCGATGTGGCCTGGGTAGATCTGACCTGGAGCGAGATCGGTTGATTGAGCACATGATGGGACCCTTGACATCCACAAACGATGCGTTATAATAGACGAAGAAACTCGATGCACAGCGTCATCGGGTGCCGCGCAATCTCCATCAAATCTTAGGGATCAGAAAAGGTCGTACGACAGTAGGACAACAGCCACACACAACATGCTCATCCACGATATGGACAACCGTTAACGGCGCCTGCGATATTAAATACCCCAGTAGAAGACACGACATAGGGAGATGATGAAGGTACGATCGACCACCAATACGTAAGTATAAAAGCCACCCTTGAGAACAGCTCAGGAAGAGGTTCTCTGAAAAACTCTTTCCATTCTTACCCTAGAAAGGTTCTGACACCAGAAAAGGGATCGGAAGCACTCTCATCAATAGCACTAACTTAGCCGTCGGAGAGACCTCGTCGGGAGGATCCCCCCCCTATGATGAAGGTTTTTTCTTGTTGGAGTCCGACTGCAAAACAATAAAAAGGATCCCCCATCGCCGCGGTGACCAGAGCCGTGCAACCTCCTCATGTCTTCTCCAAGTTTCCCATTCCGCTGAACTAGTCTTGCACGTAGAGGCTGAATCACGTCATGTCAGCCCTTCAAGCCCGATGAATTATCCAATAACACATACTTTTAATTTTGTTGCTATAATTAGTTAATACTTTAACTTTACAATTAATAAGCATTCTTCTTTATTTTCGTCTTTTGTTTGATCTTCTAGCAATAGTTTTTTTCTTGGTCAAAATTTTAATTTGAATGGAGATACCGAGTTGACAAATAATTTGAACCATATATGGATCAACACCTGTGAGTTCACATTAAAAGCTCTATTAATATTAAGTTTCATTCAGCTCTATCAGAGTCTATCTCAGTGTACTAAAATATATATTGTTTTTTTTTTTTTTAGAATACAAGGTTTAGTGTCGTTCCGGATCCCTAGTTCCTTCAAACTCTCATCATTATTTAGAAATATTATTTGGACTTTTAGTTCTACAGTATGTGCTCCAAACTTACATCAAACATTAATATTTCCAGTGACATAAGTATAATATGAAAGGAATATATCCTTCCTCGGGCAATCAATCCATAAAACTAGTGGCGCCCCTTGGCAACCCATCATCGTGCAGCTTAATTTGCTTTAGAAGAAGAAATCTAAAAAGCAAGGCGGCGTACATGATGAGAGTCCACCTCAGGGAGCATCATTACCGAACCACCAGCACTACCGTCACCGTGCTTATAAGGACCGTACATGCTCGGTGGGCGACATTTCATTTTCACCACACCATCATAATAAAGAGATCCATCTTCCACACCCACCCTCCCTTCATCCCTACCCAGCGATGGCTAAGTAGCATGCATGCAGCAGACGCAGAGAAGGGCGCCTATTAGGAACCAGGAGACGCGGACACACAGTACAGAGAGAGAAGGAGATCATAAGAAGACGAGGGAGGAATGGAAGGCGCGGAGCTGGCGACGACGCCAACACCAGCTATAAATCATCCGTCGAGACCGACGCTGGGGTTCCCGCTGGGCACCGCGCTGCTGCTCATCGTCATCTTCTGCCTCAGCGGCATCTTCTCTTGCTGCTACCACTGGGAGAAGCTCCGTTCCCTCCGAGACCGCCTCCGCGGCCGCCGCCACGGAAACCAACCTTCCCTTGACGCCGTGGAAGATGCCCAGCTTCCCCAGTTTACTTTATCATCTCCTGCGTCCAAGCTCGCACTCCAGCATCAGGTACCAATCACCACCCGTTTCATTGGCAACTGTCACACCTCTTTTCTTTTTCTTATTTTATCTTCTCTCCTAGATTTTTCTCTTACTGTGTGTTATTTCTAAGGCAGGATTTTAGATCGGATTCTCTCTCTCTCTCTCTCTCTCTCTCTCTCTCTCTCTAACTCCCAACAAGTTAGATTCAGTTGCATCGTCAAAATTCACGCATACTCCAACGAACCTAACTAAATTCCACAAATAGCATTAATTTGATTATTGCAGTAAACAGCAGGGGTGCTCTTCATTATAACCGGTCCATCCTTCTACTTTTTATCCCCACCTTTCTTTTCTTTTCCAGTGTGATGGATTATATATATATATATATCCTAAGAGGAATCTATTTAGAAAAAAAAAAAATACTGGTCATGCTAAGAAGGCCAAGGGGCCATGATATATTTTCTTCATTTTTTTTATGGAAGAGATAGTCCGTACATACTTGGCTTTTATCAATTTGCACATGATATTTCGGATTTTATTCTTTTTTGATAAATAAAAACGGTAAATACAGGTTTAATAAATAAAAATGATAAAACCATCCATGTTTTGTCCTTTTAAAATGTTTGGTTCATTTTAATAATAGATGGATGCCTTGAAGTTGAGTACCACACAAGAGGCCAGGCTACATCCAGAAGTAAAGATTTTTTTTTTTTTTAATTACCTTCAGTATTGATTGATGTATAGGTTATAATGATTTTTTTAGGAGGAAAAAAAAAAGGAGGGAAGGGCAAGGGCCTGCCAAATAATGAATACCCCAAAATTTTTAATAATTTGTAGAAAGGTTTATAAAAGCAAAACCATTTTACGTACGTCAGAAAGAGTAGCTTAGTTTTGATTATGAATTAATTATATGAAAGATCATTTATCAGCGAGGCTCTAACCAGGCTACTTAGTTTTGTGAAAAAGGGCTTTCATGTGCTATTCTTAACAACTAGAACGCTATTATTGTTTCATACTGTGCATGCAGCTTTTTAATTGTTTTTCAACTATGGTTGTTTGTATAAAATAAATTGATCATAGATTGAGGATATAAGGAAATAGGAATGTTATTTTTCATGTGTCTCTATAATGATCTTCTATCAATTTGATAAAAAATAACATGCTCAAGCAACAATGACCAATCTCTAAGTCATATGAGCAGTCTTAATTTGGAGCCAATCAATCATTTATATAAAAGATCAATTCATAGCATGTAACAACACTTTTTAAGGGCAAACTGAATAGGAGAGCGAAAGAGAGAGTGATATATAGAAACATCTGCACTGCTGAACCTTTGGTGAATGCAACTGAATGGGGTTAAATGATTGATGTAACGATCACAAATATTTCCAAAAGCTTATATTATTGAAAGATGATTTCCAAAATTGGATTTAATTTTCAGCATTATATATATATATATATATATATATATATATATATAACGCTACAGATTCGTGTCGGCAGTAAAAGTTGCAAAACTCACAGACAACTTGGGAATATAATGTGAAAAATAGGAATGTTAGTTAATAGGTAGTCTGTGGTGGAGATGCAGTTTTGGATTGGTGTATTTTATTTATTACATACAATGCAGTAACAAAAACTTGTTCCATGTGTGTAGGAGAATAAGGTGGAAAGAATCGCAAGCTTTCCTGTGATAATGCCGGGGGATAGAATGCCCAAATTCATGGCGTGGCCATGTCCATGTCCACCCGGACACAACAACAACGAGGCATTCACGCACACTCCCTCCATTTCGTAGAGCAGTCACCTCTCCTTTTTCTGTTACTTGAACTATGCATTGCTTCTTATTCTTCTATTATTTAAGCAGCAGTTTTCCTTATTTTTTTGGTTGCCTTCTTTTTTAAAGAAAACTATACCTTATTGTCATTGTGTATCGTTTCAAAGTGCTACCTTATTAATTTTCTGAAAAATTCTTATTTTTTTCTTTATGAAAAGAAAAAAAATTACAGAAGCAATATTTGTTGCCGTCTCACAGCAAAAAAAAAGAAAAAAGAAGCAGCAATCATCAATATATCTCCTCTAGCCTTTTACTCTAAAACTCCATCCAAATGAACCTAATTCTTGGAATTTTCTGTAGGTACCATACCATACCATCCATAAGATTTTGAAGTTGTACAATTTTTTGCTGATTAAAAAAACTGTCTCTCATAGACCTGCAATAAATTTACTATTTCAGACCAATTCCTCAATTTCAACTTATATGTATATATTTATGTATTATGTGCTATAGGTACAGTTTACCCATTTGGTAAACATACAGCTTCAAAGATATCCATGAAGATAGAACAAATACAATATGAGGCACCAATATCTTTATCCAACTGAACACTCGAAACTAATTTTAACTTGGGGTACCTGTAAGGTTTTTTGCTGTAGAATAAATATTTTGGTTACCGTCATCATTTAGACGCAACACTTGTTCCCCATTTGGAACTACATACATTAGCTTATGGTGACGAAGCGAGTTAAGAGGTACTCGAGACTGATCATTTTAGTAAATAGCTAGAAAAAGGGCCCAGTTTTTATCCTTGCAATGGCTATGAAATATGCAATAATGTTCCAATGCCATAAGATCAGAAAAGGGTTGTTATTGTTGTATCTAAAATCATCTAGGATCAATTTTTCAATCACATTCGTAACCTAATTCACATAACCCAGTAGACCTTATCTCTAATTCGTAACCTAATTTTTATTTATTATGACTACCTTTAACCCATATCTTATCATTTTTATTCTTAATTTTGTGGAAATATTTATATTAACGTGCATGAGGGTGAGCAAATTGTATAGTTGCTACTCAACGACCTAGGTGATCAAAATGTCAATAATGAAAACATCCTCAAGTTTTCAGCTAGCTTAGTTAGTAAAAAATCTTGATAGTTTATCACAACACCTTGGGTTTGAATCCTGCTTTTGCCACTACTTACCTTTTGTAAAATAAAAAAAAATAAAAAAAAAATCCTCAATTTTTCATTGGCTAAAGGCTGTCTTTTTGATGCAGCGTCTTAGGGGGGCTTTGGTGGCAATAGATAAGACCAAAAAGATGATAGATGTTATTTCCAAGATAGATTTGACCATCGGACATTTATTTGACGGTAGGAAAAACCTCACAAGTATGTATCTCTTTAGGCACATATCTTATCCGATAATAAATAAGTTTTATTTTAATACTTCTTCTTCTGTTCTGCATACGAATGCATCAAGAGTGCTTCTGTAGATTTTATACGTTTTTTTTTTTTTTAATAACGAAAAAATTGATAAGTGGCATTGTCTTTGGAGTTCTAGTTTAGTTGGTAAGTTATGAAGGAAGCCACCTCCGCTAAAAGTAATTAGGGGTTTTATATCCCGAATGTGGCATCTTTCTAGCAATCCCTAGATTCTTGATATGATAAATGTTTTTTTTATTTTTTTTATCTAGCTTTGCTTTAAATGTGGATGCTCTCTGTATCCTTACTAAGAGGTCCTTGGTTAGTGTATGACAAATTTCTCAATCTTAATTTCCAGCTTATGTTGGAAAAAAATTATCACTACTGCCCTTATGTCGATCTAGTTTCTTTGGACTTCCATTTAAATATCGGAACAATGAATCTATTTTTCACTTGGCTGCTTTTATTGATCTAACCTTTGAAAGGGGTTGTTTTATATGTATTTTTATAGAGATCAATCTTTTTTCTTTTTTTTTAAAACACTTGAAACAGTTGTAGTGTTGTTAGTTATAAAATTTTAGTAAAAGTACTTGCTAATAGAATTAAATCTTATCCAAATAATTTGCTATTCAGTAGCTAATCATAATATACATGATAGTTTTTTAGTTGTCCAATAATTAATGGAAAGACTCTTTAATCTTAGTTAAATTAGACATAAAAAGCTTATGAAAGACTTTCATGGAGATCTATTACCAATATTTTAAAATTATTTAAATTTCGTAGTAAATTTATTTCATGGATTTATGAGTGTCTTTCTTCTTCACCTAGTTCCAAATTCCATATTGATGGTGATCTCTTTAGAGAATTCTGGTATAAGACCAATATAATCCATTCTCACTTTATCTAAATATTACTATTGCTCAAACCCCTTCATATCTCATTAATGAGGCTTGAGATGCTAGCTATTTTACTAATTTTTAAAGTAAATAAAAAATCATGTATTTTCATACAAAAGATCTTTTAATCTTATGAAATATTGACCAACTAGAGGAGAGGATTAATCTAAGAAAATCAAATTTTTTTTTTTTCAAGAAATACTCCTAGAATTACTAGATATTATATATATATATATATATATATATATATATTAAATATCTTGGTATCAGGATTTTATCTTGTAAGCCTACTTTATTTTTATTGTTTATAAATCGCATACTACTTTTCTAAGCTGGAAGGATATGTCTAATCTATAACTCTTATTATATACTATGCAAGTGTTACTGGCATGCCTAAGAAAACTCAATGAGGGAGTTTCTATGGCAAAAAGTATTCTAATATCAAAGGAATTCATCTGTGGGACACTATTACTAAGACTAAATTAGATGGTGGGGGTTTAGATATTGATGATCTTATTTATTATGACTGATTTGTATGTTAAAAGAATTAACTCCCAACCTTTTAGTAAGGAAACGCAGGCAAAGCAATTTTCATAACAAGATTTTTAAACTTTAGGAGAATCACATCCTTTCCTTTATATAATTTGTAAGTGCTATTGGTGGATGAAATCCCATGAGTGCACCTTAATAAGGATAGCCCTAATTTTAGAGACACTTGAAGGGTGAAATAATTGACAGTGGAGCTACATTGTTCCACTCCTCATCATGAATCAAATTCAAAATGTACCAATCTTTATCATCCCATTCCCATCAAATAGGGTAGGCCAATTAGTCAAAAGGAGATTATTATTAAGCTAAGGATCATTCCAAATATCAATGTTGGAATATAAACCAACAATTTTAAAAAACCCATTATTAATGAGATTTATAGCTCGAGATAAACCTTTTTAGATTCAAGAAGTCTTGACGTTAATCTGGTGGATTTCTTCATATTTAACGATTAAAAATTACCATGAGGAATAAGTCACTTAGCCCAGAGATCTCTTAAAATACGATGATAAGTTTTTTAGAGAAATTAATATAGTCCTAATTAATAGGTTTTCTTTTATTATTATTTGTATTATTATCATGCAAGAAATTACATGCAAACTTTAATTCTATATATATATATATATATATATATATATATATATATATATATATATATATATATATATATATATATATATATATATATATATATATATATATATATATATATTAATTCTACATATATATATATATATATATATATATACACTTGTATAAGAAAACAATTGTGAGCATACATGACATTAATAATAGAGTTAATCATAACAACCTTTTTATCTTATGAAATAGGCCTCTTTTGTCACCCGTGGATCTTGATCTTATCATTAATCACATTTTAGCATTTACGAGACACTTTTCCATGTGCAACAAAGGAGCCGACCACCCTTCTTAATCACCAAAATATCACATTTTAGCATGAATGGTACAGGAATTATAATTCCAGAAATGCACCTCAGATTTGACTCATGAGATTTTCTTAAAATAACATAAATCATTTATTTATATTCAAAATTAGTAGGAAGATCACAATCTGAGAGATCTTTCTATAATATGTTGATGAGGTCATGAGTACCGTTGACTTATGAGTTGACGTGGGTCTAATTTGCTTGGGGATCAAATCTTTCCCTTGCCATTTCAGGTGCTCATGCGATTGTGCTAGGGCAGGCAATGTGATCTTCACCATCATTGCTCGCATGGTCTCTAGGCGTACTGTTACATCAAACCGATGCCTACTGGGTGGGGAGTTGCTTTTATTTGGCATTCTCTTACTCCTCTTCCTGTATCATTGTTCTTGCTGTTGGCCATCAGATACCTTAGTGCGAACTAAGATGTCTTCCTCTAACAAGACTTTGCCTTCTCCTATGGGGTTGTTCTATTCCAACGACGACCTTCTGATAGCTTTTCTTTCAGTTTCTCAGTGTCAACAGGGTGTCAAAATGTCGATTGCCTCCTCGCAAAAGGTGGTTCAAGTGAGCTCCTCTTCTGTGGCGAGTGAGCCTTCTAAGGCTCCCGTGATCTCACGGGACTTGGTCCAGATGAAGGAGGCCCACAACTACAGTTCTATGGTGACCTTGCAACAACTGAATGAATTGTGTGCCTACTTTTAGGTTGCATCGGAGTTCATTTTGTCTGTTCTTGGGGGCGAGGTTCGGTCGGAGTTCATTTTGTCTATTCTTGGGGGTGAGGTTCTCCCTTTTCACTGACTCTACGTGGGGTTTTGCCTCTTAATAGACACCATGGAGGTGAGACTATACCTACTTCTTCCTCTTATGGTGGTAACCTGTCTGGGTTATTGATAGATTTTGTCTTCCTAGATAGTGTCATATTCTTAGAGCTTCCTAAGGGTCTTTCATAAGGCATGCGATGTCGTGGGGGTGGCACTATCTCATGACCTTTCCTGCTCGTGCTTTCGACTGGGCCAAGGGCTGAGCAGTTACTACTTGTCCACCTGTACAGGATTTAAGATATGTGAGTAGCATCCTACATCAAGGGATGGACGAGCCACTTCTTCATCGTCGACGGAAGCAAAGGCTAAGGCTTCCCAGTAGTGTGGGTAGTGCACACCATCGACAATGCGCTGCTCACTCTGTTTGCAGGCAAAACTAAAGCCCTGGAAAAGATACCATGGTTTTTCATGTCTGGGGCCATGGAGCAAAGAAGACAACATGTTTAGTGGAGGCCACTCTCCCTTCGACCCCTTCTGGTAGGGTCATTTTTTTCTTTATGTTGGTTCTTCCTTACTTGTTTTTGACCTTCGCTTCGTGTTTCTTTGGTATGTGTGAATCTCCAGAAGGTAAAGAGGCAACGCCCTTCTGCTTCTCTTTCTGGGCCCAAAGAGAGGTTTTTATCGTGTGAGCAACCATTGTGGGCCCAAGGCTCCTCTCGCAACCCTTCTATTGGGGCCTCTCAAGGCTTCGTGGCTGGTGCTAACTTGTTCAAGGGGGACCCGTAGCCCTTGGCGAGGATTCCAACTCCTTGGGACTCTTCGAGAGACGAGGCGGGCCTATGCCCCCACAAGGGTCGTCGGGGGGTTCCTACTGAGCCATCGAGCCACTGCACGTGGTGGGGTCACCACCCATGGTGGCAGAATTGAACTTGGCTCTTGGGCCGAGATTGTGCTTGGGGGCAGAGGTCTCTCAAGGTCTGCCTCTTGTCTCTCTTGTAGGGCCCTCAGTTTGGGGGGTCCTTACCCTATTGCTGACACTTCTCCAGGGTCCTTGTCTTATCCAGCCCAGGAGCCATCTGAAGAGGTTGCCTCCAAGTAGCCAGCATCACCACTGCAACCCTCTACTACTCCATCGGTTAGGGCCATAACTCTCCATTTAGAGCCATCAATCAAGGAGGGCCTTAACCCACCACTGTTTATGGCAGGGAGGGTTCATACGCGACTTCTTCAAACCCATAATTGGGTCCACCTATGATAACACTACCATGTGAGGAGGCAGCTTGGGAGCCCTCTGCTCCCAAGGGAAAAGGCACCCTCGAGGGCCCGATGGTTGTCTCTCCACCTCCATCTACTGATGCATTGGTGGATTGGAGCTCCTTCACCTCCAATCTGTTTGCTACTACTACACCTGGTCACGTGGCTCTGTCTCTAGGTGCCCTGTTAAGCCACATTGGGAGGGATTGACTAAGGACCAGTGACTGTGGGAGGAGACTAGGGTGGCAACCACCTACTACCAAGGGTCCCTCAGCCCTGTCCTAGCTGGTCTAGTTACCATTGCTTGCCAGATGTACTGGCTGATCTCTACTCTCACAATAAAGTCCTGGTAAGGCCCCTTGAGCATATTAATTATCTTCTATGGTCTTCCTCTTTAACCTCCTTGCTCCTAACATTGTGCAACACCACCATTTCTTGACAACGCTTATCAATCGTCTACAGGATGTAGGGGCACATATTAACTAGCTCTCTCAGGCTAACTCCGTCCTACAAGCCTAGGTGGAGTGGCCTAAAGGAGAGATGAAGGAGGAGGAGGATTGGGTCACTGTGTTAGGAAACTTTATCAGAAGCATCACATGTGCAGTGAAAAAATAAAATAAAAAGGTCTCCCACATTGGTTAAATCATCGTGCGATGATTGGTGCACAAAAAAAAATACAAAACCAAAAAACATATGCATTGTGTGTTAGATGTTTTACTAGAGAAATTATCCCTAAAAAACTAAATCCAAAAGAGAGGATGAAGGAGGTAAGATATCCTCCACTCTAGAGGTATCCACATAATGGATACGACAACAATGCTCCTCAGATCACTGTGAGATCTCCCTCTCCACATGTAGCATACAAGATCTGTTACCCAAGGAGGAGAGAAGACTAAGAAGAATAGGAGGGATAGCCACCAGAAGCTTTAGCCTCTGAAACCTTTAGCCCCCTCCTATTTATAGAGGTCCCTATTAACTTAACCCTAATGGATCCTATCTTATCGGGTACTGGATCTATATTCAATGACCCAATTATCTTTGATTAGTGGATATCTATCTAATAATCTCTTATTAACACTTATTGATTCTCATCCATATGATCCAATAATACAAGAGCTTTTCAGATATTCAATTAAATAGGGGCTCCACGGATATCTCATATTTGAATCTCTACTTATTGTAACATACATCATATGTGTGTGACCCTCTATGTCCAATACCGAGCTGGCTATAAGTTGTATCTGCCAGAACTCCTTCTAACTTAGTGAATTGTTATTGTAAAATAATTCACTCAACTTATTAACTATGGACGTACTAAGCCACTACGTCATAGTCCCTAGATGGTATAGGAGGATCTAATATATTGGATCTATTTGTCCTCAGTTATCATGTACCTACAGTCCCTCATTTATCTAATATCTCATAGATCATATATTGGGCATGGTATTATCAGGCATCAAACGGAATCTATCCGAGTCTTGCTCTAATTAGATTTTCTCAGAAAACTCCTCTCTCAATCCGAACGACCCTGGTTAGGGATTTGCTTGAGCGAGAGCATATGAGGTATTCTACTCATGATACTGAGAGTAGACGATCCTCTATTAACACTTAATTGCCCTTCATAAGATTAGTTACCAATGTCAATAACCAATTATACTAGATCTAGAACTTCTAGACCTGTAAGTCCGGCATCAAAGAAATGAGTTCTCAAACAGGACATCCTTGGTGTCTCTATTAGGATTTAATTAGTACTAAGAGGGGGTGGTGGTGAATTAGTGCAAGAGTTAAAAAAAAACTCGATTTGAAAAATATTGCTTGAAGTAAAATTGAAATCAGAAGCGGTTTGAAAAAAACTCAGTTTGAAAAATATTGCTTGAAATAAAATTGAAATTAGTTAAGAGCAAATTAGAGAGCAATTTAAAATAAAATCGAAAGGAGACGTTCTTGATTTTCTTAGAATTAGATACCGGCAACTAAGGTTAATCTTAAACTTAAAGATAGACAAAAGAGATGTACTCATATAATTTTTAGTGGTTCGATCAAAAACTTAACCTACAAGGCTCAGTGGTGTCCGCTGATGATCTTCTTTCATAGGCGAAGATCAAACACCCCTTTACACTTCTCTCCTTTTCACAGGTTCAGAAGAGAAACCTTTACAATCTATCACTCTTCCCTTAAACTCACTTTACACTTAAGCACATAAGGGAAGCTCTCAATGTTTATAGAATTTAACCCAAGATTTTGATCAATTTTCTTCCATTTTCTTGCTATACCATGTAAGAATACTTGGAGTATTTATAGACCCTAATTGGCTTAAAAAATTAGAGCCAAAATTCAACCTTTTTCTAGAAAATCTAGGTACGGGCGATACTACCACCAACACTGACGGTACTACCATCAAAAACTGCCCAAAAACCTGAGCGATGGTGGTACCACCACTGTCGTCTTGGTGGTAGGTACTACCATCGCCCACCAGCGGTACTACTATCTAGCAGCCTAGGAACATTACTTTCCCATACTATTTTGTACATGAGTCATACCTTTTATTGACCATTTTTCATGTCAACCAAATAATCTCTATCATGAGCTCAAATCTAATCCAAAGTGGACCTGATTAGTCTCCAATTGAGTCAGTTGGATTTCACTAAACCTAACTCAAATTAGGATTCAAAATATGATGCTCACTATGACACATTAAGACATATAATTACAATCATTCTTGTTATCTGACACGTCAATCAATTTTTTGAACTCCTGGTGAACTTCTCGGTATTCCTCCAGCGAACTTTCGGTGAGATCTCAATCATCTTCCAACGAACTCCCAACGAGCTCTCACTGCATCATCCGAACCCCGGCTTGATGCTCGATCTTTACTCTGGCCCAACATCATATTATATTTTTTTTAACAGTCATAGTTAATCCTGCATCACTAATCTCTAACACACACGTTAAATCATAAATTCATCAATTGATTTCATCATCAAAATTTGAGATTCAATACTCTCTCATTTTTTGATGATGACAACCAATTAATGACATAGTTAACATTAACTCCCCCTATTTATATGACATAAGAGAAATAGAGCAAATTTGAATTAAAAAAAATCATCACTTTTGAATTCAAGTATCGTATTTTGACCACTTTGACCATTTTGACTAATCATTAAAATTTTAACAATTTAACCATTCATTATCATGATACCATATATGATAAAAATTTTAAAACAACATTCATCTTCTTGGTATCACATGATAACAATTTTAATCAAAAATATATTTCACATGATAAACATCATTTCAAACATTTGGCTTATTAATTATGTTATTTCTCCCCTTTTGCCATCAACAAAAAGAAGAAATGTTGATGACAAAATAAATTTTTTATATAAGGATTAAATAATTTTTTTTTATTTGGGCACTCTAGATTCCTTTGAACCTATATAAGGATTAAATAATTTTTTTTATTGGAAAGGGATGAAGAACTCTATTGCTGAATTTGTAGCGCGTGTCAACGACATAAAGGTGAAATAGTTGCAAGCCCTGGGAAACTATAACTGCTACCCATCCCCGACTTAGTATGGACTAATATCACAATGGACTTCATCGAAGGGCTACCCCCCATCCCAAGAAAAAGGTATGATCCTCATCGTAGTCGATTGCCTCACAAAATATGCCCACTTTTGTATCGTTCGCAACCCTTACACTACCGCTAGCATTGCTCGAATCTTCATGGATAATATTATAAAATTGCATGAGATACCTAGATCTATTGTAAGTGAACATGACAGGGTCTTCACTAGTAAATTTTGGATAGAACTATTCTAGTTATAGGGTACCAAACTGAAGATGTTTTACGATATACCATCCATAAACCGACGGCCAGACCGAAATGGTGAATAAGTGCTTGGTGACATATCTCAGATGTTTCACCAACAATCAGCCAAAAGAATGGATGAAGTGGCTCCCCTAGGTCGAGTGGTGATATAACATGACTTATCATTCATCGACGAAATGTACTCCTTTTGAAGTCGTGTATGGCCGACCACTTCCTGTAATCCTAAAATATATAATTGGTTCATCCAAAGTAGATCAAGTAGATAGGGAGCTCATGCACAGCGACAAAATTATGAAATTATTGAAGGATAATCTTTCAATGGTCCAAGCAAGGATGAAACAATAGTAGAATATGCACAAAAGTGAAAGAGAGATATCGGTGGGAGATTGGGTGTTTCTTCGACTCCAACCTTACAAGCAAACATCTATCTACACTAGGGCATCCATAAAGCTTTCACCTCATTTATACAGGCCCTACCAGATTACAGAACGCACTGGAGCAATGGCATACAAGCTGGACCTACTTGCAGACTCCAAGATCCATCCAGTCTTCCACGTGTCATGCCTTAAGCCCAAGATTAGATAGAACGAGACGGCCCAAAGTCATCTACCAAATATGAGTGCCCATGGAGAAATCCATATCTAGCCGAAGGCAATCATTAACCGTCAAACCATGATGCGCCCACTACTGAGATGCTGGTATAGTAAACAAACTTACCATTAGAAGATGTCATATGGGAGTTCTATGAAGAAATTAAGATCAGATTTTCGGGGTTCATGGAACCTCAGCCTTAAGGACAAGGCTAATTTGAAGAGGGCGTGTCTGTTAGGACCCTAACTAGGTTGGGTCCCAAGTTCACTGAGTCATGATGTCAATAAAAACCTTAATGAATAAAATAAACCCTAAATCAGTTACCTCCCATATTTAAAAAAGTGGTCGGCTAGGGTTAGGGAGGAGTCCTCATGGAGATGGGGGTCTCTTAGCCGTTGCCCTTCCTATTAGGGGAGGTCGACTAGGGTTAGAGAGGGAGAGTTCCATTTAGTTAGGACTCTCCCTAAGATTGATTAGGATTTAGATCAGGAGTTGGAATCTTGGTTTAGTTGAAAGTAGGAGTCCTATTAGGATTAGGGTTTTGAGACCCTATATAAATAATTATAGCTACTACTTTTTTGGCATGAATAGATCAATCTTTTCTTTAGCTCTTGTAGCCGAATACCAAGGAGGGAGGAACCCTTATAGAGTTCCAAGGAGGCCAATCCACTTCATATATCAATCTAAGCTTAGAATCCTACGGGGTTTCAACATCATCATGGGCTACACTATGTCTAATAGCATGTGCTTCCTCCTTTCTGATACGCCATTGAGCTGAAGTGTATAAGGAGGTGTCCATTGGGATAGAATCTCTGGTCCATGAGGAGGTGAACTCTATACTCAAGTACGCTCCTCCTCGATCCGATCGAAGAGTCTTGATACTTATTCCAATTTGATTATCTACTTCATTCTTGTAATTCCTGAATTTTTTGAGGGTTTCAAACTTATACTTTATCAAGTACATATATACATACCTAGAGAAATTATCAATGAAAGTAATAAAGTAGGAGTAACCACATATGGCCTAAGTCAATATAGGATCATACATATCACTATGTATGAGTTCCAATAACTCAGTTGCTCTCTCTCCAATTCCACTAAATGAAGAGTTGGTCACTATTTCACATAGGTAAGGTTCACAAGTTGCATATGACTCATAGTCGAATAGATCTAAATATTCATCCTTAGCAACTTTTAAATTTTTCTCTCATTGATATGACCTAGCCTACAATGCCACAAGTATGCACTATTCATCTCATATCATTTCCTTTTAGACACACTTACACTCATGATTTTGGAGTAATGTCTAACACAAACAAACAATTATGCAACATTCCTCTAGTGATAATATTGTCATTAAGTATTAATGAATAATTGTTATTCTTAAAACTTAATTTGTATCTAATAACTATCAAACATGAAATGAAAATAATATTTTTGGTAATAGAAGGAACATAATAACATGTATCTAATGTAATAGTAGCTCCACTAGGCAGATGTTGGGTGACCTCACTAATAGCAACTGTATCAATTCTTGCTCCATTGCCCATCTTAAGGTCCATCTCGTCTCTCACCAATCTCCTACGCCTTGCTAAAACTTATAATGAATTAAAGATATGATAAGCACTCTTGATATCCAATACCCATGTGTTATCATAAGAATCTGACAAATAGAGACTGATCATGAATGTACTTGAAGCTTCATCAAGCTTTCGTTTTGCCTTCTCTACAAGGTACTTTCCTCTTCTAATGCCCATCTTTATCGTAGTTGAAGCACTAGCCTTTGTGATAGGACTCTAGCAGGGTTGAGTCCTAATCACTTAGAAGTAATCAATAAGAACCCTGTGAATATGTAATAAAATCCAACTTAGTCACTTCTATCCTATAAAGTAGTGTGGCTATGGTTTATTTTGGGGCCTTAGGGCTTAGTGGCCACCATCCCCTTTACTGGGCTAGTTGACTAGGGTTTTCCCCTGCTTAGGTCGGTTATAAAACCAACTTAGCCGCCACCTATTCCCTCTAAGGTAGGTAGGCTATAGAAGAGGCAAAATGATAATTTTTAGTTAGGCAAGCACCTCATGGGCTAGTTACAAACATATATAATGATGTAGCCGCCCACTCTCTTTTATCAAGCAATTATCAATTTTATTTCAGCCTTGTGTCGAGTTTAGGAGGGAGGAACCCTTACAGCGTTCCAAGGGTTGATCCCCCTCAAGGGTCAAAATCTATAGAGCTCCTTCTGGGGTTCTATCATCTGGTATCAGAGCAGTGATCTTGTTGCCCCTGTAGCCATCATCCACACCTCCATCTTCTAAGCAATTCCCACAATTGTTTTTGACATCGCCTCTATCCACCATCGTCCACCCTAGCCGCAGATCAAATCAATCTGTTGCCTTCCTTTGCGTCAACATCAAAAGATTTAGTAAAACCTCCAATCCCACGCCTCTTGTTACTGTTATTCCTCTATCTTATACATGGGAGAAGTTTTTTTCAAAAGTTTCCATGTTGCAAAATTTTACTGTCGTAAACATTATCACCGTTGAAAAGGCGAAACGCTGCATAAATTTTCAACCAATTGTTGCTTCTTGAAACTGAACTTTTAATCATCCTTTTTGGCTAAAACTTTTATACAATTTCATAGATCGTCTTAGCTTTCATCTAAGACTAATCTCATGAAAAACTCCTTCTAGAGACAGACTTATAGCGCTGCGATTCTTCATTGCACGGTACTGAAATTTTACAATGAAGATTCTGCCTTCTGTCTATTGGCCTCTTGAAACTAAACTTTTGTTCATCCTTTTTGGCCAAAATTTTTATACAGTTCCAAAGATCAACTTAGCTTTCATCTGAGATTGATTTCTAGAAAAAAATTCCTTCTGGAACTAGTTTTCTTGTGCAATCTTTCACTATCATGCGGTTCTGGAATTTTACGACAAAGGATCTACCTTTCGTCTTTCGCCCTATTTCCCTACTGTTATGCTGCCAAAATTTTATCAAACTTTTTATTGGCATTAACAACATCTGAACCAAGGGTTTTTGCATAATTTCCTTGAACTTTCCTATGAAATTTACGTCGAGAAGTCATCGTTTCTCTGACGTAAAACTGGTTCAGCAGGACAGTACATCGCAGCACCTTTTTTCATAGAATTTTATCATATTTGAGTGCTAATTTTTTGTGAGATTTTGGAATCTCTTTTCCTCATCTCAAAACTCTAACATCCTCACCAAAAATCCTTCCAAACCTTACCCTAAACTGAACCCAAATAGCCACCCAAATCTGCCCTAAACCGCAGCCTACTCCCATCTAAACTGATTCACCTTCCAATCGGCCACCCCTTCTCCAAAATTCCTATGCCACTAACCCGACAATAGAAAAAAGATCTTAATATTACAGATCTAGAGGCATATACTATGACATCAGAGGAGGCTATTGATGCAAAGCTTGAAGCCTTTGAAAACCGCATGGAAGAGAAGATGTGATCCTTTTTCGCCGAATTCAGCATTGGTCGACCGTCGAGCCCGAGGAAATCACAGCACGGAGAAACATTAGATCGGTGATATGATCCTAAAAAATGTGGCCACATCACCTCTGATCTCAACAATCCATGCATGAAGGTTGACTTCCCTAGGTGGGAAGAAGGAGACCCGATCGGGTGGATCTCGTGCGTGGAGCGCTATTTTCGGTTCTACCGAACCGCCGACACCACATGAGTGGAGATTGTTGTCATCCACCTTGAGGGAGATGTTATTCAGTAGTTTAATTGGTTTGAGTACACCCATGGAGGACTCTCTTGGCAGTGATTCAAGGAATGACTACTAAACCGCTTTGGACCAACTAATTTCAACAACATCAACGGACAATTGGCAAAGATTCATCAAACCTCTAAAATACAAGAATACCAAACAAGGTTTGAGCATTTATCTAACCAAATTGAGAATTGGACTGAGAAATAATTTTTAGATACTTTTGTTGAGGGCCTAAAGCCGGAGATCCGAGGATAAGTAAAGGCGCGGCAACCATACACACTTATGGCGGCGATCTCCTTCATGTGTATCTAGGAAGAATTATCGAACCACGAGGTACGAAGGACAAGGGTCACTCCTCGACTAGCCATGTTGAGGCCTATTGCCCCCTCTACTACCATCCAAGCCCCCGCACCAAAAAAGTTGACAAGAGACAAGCTTCGTGAACGATCAGCCAAGGGGTTGTGTTGGCATTGCGACGAATCATGGAGCCACGAACATCGCTGCAAAAAGAGTCGGCTCCTCATGATTGAATTAGCGGAGGATGAGGATAATGAAATATCTAAAGAAGCCCTTGAACCTAAAGAAGAAACCATGGAGGAAGAGTCCCAACCGACTGCCTATGCATTGCACGCATTGGCCGGCTACTCCAACCCGCAGACGATGAAAGTTGGAGGACTTCTAAAACAACAACCCATCACCATTCTCATCGACATAGGCAGCACAAATAACTTCCTCAATAGTAAGGTTGCTGCACGTTTGGCACTTCAAATCAAAAGTTGCAACAAGTTTGATGTAAAGGTCGCCGACGGTTGAATCTTCAATTGCGACCAACGATGCTCGTGGGTGAAACTACTCCTCCAAGACCAAGAAGTGGTAGCTGATTTCTTCCTCCTACCCATCGATGATTATGAAGCCATACTCGGGATCGAATGGCTCACAATACTACGTGATATCTCCTGAAATTTTTCTAAATTAATCATGAAATTTTATTGTAAAGGGAGACATGTCACGTTACAAGACAAGCGTGAGAGCCAAATTTCCACCGTTTCATCGCAACGAATGGAGAAAATTTTGCACAAAGCACATGGTGAATTTTTGATGCATATCCAGCAGCCATCTAAGGGGAAGAATACACAAAATTTAGATCTTAAGCTTGCTCTCTTGCTGGATGAATTCGCGGACATTTTCATGGAGCCGCGCGAGCTGCCCCCTAACCAATCGCATGACCACTGTATTCCTATTCTACCGAGCAAATCTCTAGCAAATTTGCATCTGTACCATTACCCTCACTTGCAGAAGGATGAGATCAATAACATCATCAAATAGATGCTTGACACCGGGGTGATTCGATAGAGTTGTAGCCCTTATTCTTCACCGGTGTTGCTAGTGCGCAAGAAGGATGATACATGGAGAATGTGCATTGATTATAGGGTCTTGAACGCTATCACTGTCAAAGAAAAATATCCTATATCAGTTGTAGATGAGCTCTTGGATGAATAAAAAGGAGCCCAAGTCTTCACTAAATTGGATCTCCATTCCGGTTATCATTAGATTCGGGTATGCATTGAAGAAGTTCTGAAAACTGCATTTCGCAGCATAACGGTCACTACGAGCTTTAAGTAATGCCTTTCGGACTTATGACTGCTCCTTCTACTTTCCCAAGCCTAATGAATGACATCTTCCAAAGTTTTCTATGCAAGTTCGTATTAATGTTCTTTGATGATATTCTCATTTATAGCCCTATGCTTGATATATATTTTCAACACTTATAAACTGTTCTAACGATTCTTCGAGAGAATACTCTTTATGTTAAACAGTCAAAGTGTAGCTTCTTACAGCGTAAAGTGGAGTATCTTGGGCACATTATATCAAAAGATGGAGTGACGGTAGACACGACGAAGATCGAGGCAATGTAAAGATGGCCGAAACCTACAAACGTAAAATCATTGTGCGGCTTCCTTAGACTCACGGGCTACTACCGTAAATTTGTGAAAGATTATGGCAGCTCAGGTCCCTACTGAAGAAAGACTTTTTCTTGTGGTTGGAACAAGCTTCTATAGCCTTCGAATGACTCAAGGCTACCATGACGATAACGCCGGTCCTAGCACTGCCTGATTTCAGTCGCACTTTTGTCATTAAGGCCGACACGTTAGGAGTTGGAATTGAGGCTATTCTTATGTAAAATGGTCGACTCATAATTTACACCGAGGCTTCTCCCACACTCCACACGAGCTTTTTATGGGTACTAATTACTACCAAATTTAAAATATGGTTAGATATAGGTCCATGGCACAAAAGAGGAGTAAAACTAGAATAATTGCAATTCATGCTCACGCCAGATTGGGCTCTCATCATCCTGAACCATACAAGAGGGCAGTCACCATTCCAGAAGAAAGATTGACTATCACTAAAGACTAACCATATGGCAGCACATGCAAAGAAGAAACGACCTCCTGACAAACTTCAGAATGGACAAAAAATTGAAGATCGAGTTTTTCTATACCTCCAGCCCGATAATTAGAAAACTTGAGCCTTAATGAAGTGGTCTCCCTTTTTCTTTGGGCCTTGTAAAATTAGGGATCACATTGGGGCCCTAACCTGGAGATCAGATTCGCGCACCAGATCAAGATTATAGTTGATCCGCCAAGTATTCCACCACAAATAAAAATTTAAAGAAGACGACTCAGCCCAAATCCTTCCAACTAACACCCCAGCTAATGAGGAGGCGAAAGTTCGGTTGATGATAGCATGGGAATCATATGAGGAGTTCATGAAACCTCAACCTTGAGGACAAGGCTGATTTGAAGAGGACGGGTTTAATAGGACTCTGGCAGGGTTGAGTCCTAATCACTTAGAAGTAATCAATAAAAACCCTGTGAGAATGTAATAAAACCCCACCTAGTCACTTCTATCCTATAAAGAAGTATGGCTAAGGTTTATTTTGGGACCTTAGGCTTAATGGCCGCCATCCCCTTTACTGGGCTAGTCGACTAGGGTTTTCCCCTGCTTAGGTCGGCTATAAAGCCAACCTAACCGCCACCTATTCCCTCTAAGGCAGGTAAGCTACAGAAGGGGTAAAAGGGTAATTTTAATTAGGCAAGCACCCCATGCACTAGGGCTTGCAACCCTATATAATGATGTAGTTGCCCCCTCTCTTTTATCAAGTAATTATCAAATTTTTTTCAGCCTTGTGCCAAGTTTAGGAGGGAGAAACCCCTACAGCATTCCAAGGGTTGATCCCCCTCAAGGGTCAAAATCTGTAAAGCTCCTTCTGGGGTTCTATCACTTTGTCCTTTCTTGATCTTTCTTGTTAACCTTTGCCTGACCTGGTTTGCCCTTGTCCTTGCCCTACCCAAAGGACTTATCAACTTTCTTTTTCCTTTTGGTCTCACCAGAATTGATTTCTCTTTCTCGATGGTACTCTCTACCTCCTCAACATATTGAAGAGTTCAAGAAAAGTCACCTCAACCTTGTTTATATTAAAGATTCATAATAAATTATGAAAATGAGTTTAGGAGGGACTAAAGTATAAGGTCTACGTATAAGTTATCCTCTAGAACCATTCCTAGACTTATGAGTTTCTCGATCCACTCAATCATCCCAGGACATGATTCTGAACTGATGCCCCCTCTGTCATCTTGGTACAGAAGAGACTCTTGAATATCTCATATCTCTGAGTTCTTTCATATTTCTCAAACAGCTGATGAAGATGAAGAATGATGAAATTGGCAATCATGCTCTCATGTTGCCTCTATAGCTCATATGTCATAGAGGCCAACATATAATACTTAGCCAAAGTGGACTTGTCCATATACTTCACATAGCGAGCAATCTCATCCTCACTTGCCCCTTCCTCCAGTGTGAGCAATATCGTGTCTAGGATATATGTTATTTTGTTTGCTATAAGAACAGTTCTCAAGTTACGGAGCCCATCTGTATAGTTTGATCTAGTGAGACGGTTCGCATCAAGGATGACATATAGGGGGTTTGTAAGTGGCATGTTTCTAACAAGCAAAGATGTGGTATAAATAAATAACACGTAAATTTTATAGAACAGTAAACAATTAAGATACAATATTCTATCTTAATCTACTCCCACTATTTTTCTTATGAATCACGCGACACTCTTGGCATATAAAATGAAAGTCTCTAGTAGACTTATAGTGGGGATTGAGATCCAATTAGTGTCTTCCTGTAATCTTGAGGGACTCGACCAATCACACTAAGGCCAAAAAGGTAGGCAACTCTTGTAAATCATAACTATCTGTGATTTCCATCCTATTCGGCCTCCAAACCATCATAGCCTCGAGGAACTCGATCAACTATGATGTTTGATTAAGTCATCACCATCATTACAAGATGAGTCTGATTTGATAATATGTCCTCGAGGGACTCGACCAAGCATATCATGTCTCCAGGTCACCGATGATATCTCTATGTCGTAGGCAAGATCTCGAATCATAAGATATGTGAGCCTTGAGGGACTCAACCAACTCATCCTACGTTGAGAATTTGAGTTCTCCCTATAACGATGGAAGGCTACATGGGTCAATCTAATTGTCTCATGCTTACCGACTTAATATTATCATAGAAAGGGGTTTTAATTTGGTCTCCTAATATAATGTGTCGCATACATACATATTTAATATAGGCTGAAATTCTTATCGACCCCCCCATACTATGCCTCAAAATCAAAGTCAACCCCCTTATCTTAAAACTTATATAAGTTACCTCTCGTACTATAATTTCGCATCAAAGTGGCTCCTCGTACTATTCTGTAGATGTTAAATAAATCCCTTCTACTAATAAAAAGGGGCCAAAATTCTTGTTGACCCCATGTATTATACCTCAAAATCAAAGTCACCCCTTGTACTATGATTTTGCATCAAAGTGGCTCCATCTGTTAGAAATAAGATTACGCCATTAGGTAAATAATTTGAGGAATTATTTTTTATTTGGGAATTAAAATTAAATAGTCCCTAAGCCCTAACATATCCTTCCCTCTCTGCCTTTCTTCTCCAATCTCCATTACCCCTACTTCTCTTCACCACTACCGGTGTTGGTTTCTGCTACTTCGATCTCGGCTCCCCTTCGCCTTTCTGCTGTGTCTCTCTTCTCCTCTACTGTGATGGTCTCAGTTCCTCTATTACGCATTAAGATTTTTAGAAGATCGATTACTTAAAATAATTAAGTGTATAACAAGTAAAAATCATCATCAATCAAGCTTAAAGTGTAAAACAAATTCAAACAAAGATAGAAGTTAAGACCAATTTTTTTATAGCTTTTCTATCACTTAATACCATTGTACTAACGTTTAGAGGATAAATTTAATGAATAATGATAATTGGGGGTTGTCTTTGATTAACATATTAGTACATGATGTCTTTGATTTTTTAAGTTATCTTCATATATTTTGACTATATTGAAAATCAAATAGACCCCCCAATTTGAAAAACAAACGTCGTTACCCTTTTTATTAACAGAAGGGGTTTGTTTAACGTCTACAGAATAGTACGGGGGGTCATTTTGATGCGAAATCATAGTACAGGAGGTCACTTATACAAGTCTTAAAGTACATGAGGTGACTTTGATTTTGAGGCATAGTATGAGGGGGTCAAGAAGAATTTTGGCCTTTAATATATATATATACATCGCAAGCAAATATATATAGCATCTAGTATGTATATAATCATATACATATCACATATGAGCAATCACACCAGATAATCATGGACCACATCCTAATGTGATTGGGCCTGAGCCGATGGGCCCAATCACTCATATCATGATATATGTGTGCATCAGCCCATCTCTATGCCCTGTGATCATCCTATCTCATCAACATCAATTCTATCAACATATTGATCTTGTAGGTCCTACTAGCACCTCCACGCTCTCATTGTGCCTCTTCATGTATACAATATAATCACAGACACGTAGGCCCGACAACGAATGAGAAAAAATTAGAGGCTCATAAGCTCTAATAATAATAATAATCATATACACACACATCACATCACATGGCTCATAATCATCCTCCCACATCATACATCATATGTATACATCATCATGTAGGACTACTAAATAAATAATAATAATAGTTAATTAAATATTTTAATTAACTAATATTTTTTTAAATTTGGGAGATATCAAGAATATTTTTTATTTGTGAAGGGTATTTCTAAAATTTGGATAGAAGGATAAACCTCAAGATTTCTTAAATTCAAAGGGGTAAAATAATCCTTCTCCCCAAAAAAAACTCTAATTTCCCTTCTATCTCCTTCCTACAGGCAATTGCCACCTTCCCGCAAGCGATTGTCGCCCTTTACGGCAGGTGTTGCCCTTGTGCCGACGGTTGCTAGTGCAACGATGCCTCTACCACAGGTGGCACCACCTGCGCGTGGCGCCTACGCTGCAGGTGGTCGTCGCCTTTGTACACAACACCTCTACACGCGGCGGGCGATCTCCCTTGCTCGTATGTAGCTTGCCCGTAGGTGTCACCTTCATAGGCGCCGCCCCTGTGAGCGGGTGACATCTCTGCAAGCAGACAGCTATCGTCTACATCGCCCTTGCCCATGGGCACTGACTCGCGGGCAAGCGACTCCTCCGTAGCCCTTGCGCACATGCCAACTCTCTATAGTCGTAGGCATCTCCAAGCGCAACAAGAACACGTAGAATAATTTCACATAATTCAACATAATATATACAGTTTATAAGCTAATCATCATATGATAAACCTAACTCTAATAACACTATTAGGAAACCTTATCAAAAACATCACATCCACAATAAAAAAACAAAATAAAAAAGTCTCTCATGTTGGTTAAATTATCGTACGATGATTGGTGCATAAAAAAATGTAAAATCAAAAAATTTGTGTATTATGTATTAGATGTTTTACATAGGGAGATCGTATATTCCTGAAAAGTTAGATCTAGATAAGAAGATAAATGAGGTCAGATGTCCTCTCTTGCGGTAACCACACGATGGATGCGACAACAACGCTCTTCATATCACTGAAGGATCTCCCTCTCCACTTATAGCTCATAAATCTATTGCTCAAGGAGGAGAGGAGGCTGAGGAGAATAGGAGGGGTAGTCACCAGATGCTCTAACCTATGAACCATTTAGCCCCTTCCTATTTATAATGGTCACTATCAACTTAACCCTAATGGATCCTACCATATTGGGTACTAGATCTCTATCCAACTGCCAAGCCTCTTAAATTAATGTATCTTTATCCAATAATCTCTTATTAGCACTTATTGGATCTCATACATAGGGTCCAATAATACAGAGCCTTATTGGATATCTAATAAAATAGTACTCCGCAGATATCTCATATTCGAACCTCTACTCATTGTAACATCCACCATATGTTTACGACCCTCTAGGCCCAATACCGAGTTGGTCGTGAGTTGTACCTATCAGACCTCCTTATAATTTAGTGAATTATTATCTCACAAGAATTCACTTAACTTATCGACTATAGATGTACTATGTCAATACGCTATCCCATAAATTATATATTGGGCATGGTACTGTTAGGCCTTATAAGAAATCTATCCAAGTCTCGCTCAAACTGGATTCTTCCAGAGAAATCCTTCTCTCTCAATCCGAACGACCCTAGCTATAGATTTGCTTGAGCGAGAGCACACGAGATATTCCTCTCGTGATATTGAGAGTGAACGATTCTATATTGACACTAAATTGTCTTCTTAAGGTTGGTTACCAATCTCAATAACTGACTATACCAAATCTGAAACTTCCAGACTTATAAGTCCAGCATCAAAGAAAGGAGTACTCAAATAAGGTATTCTTGGTGTCTCAAGTCTAAGGACCATACACACAATTGGGAATACGAAATCACTGTCTAACATCAGGTATCATTAACCATCTATAAGCGGATCAATCAGTAAACTTATTATCTAATGAGCACTTGTATTGTATCCTAAGTGTCCCCACATGAGCAGTTATAAGACCAATCGCCTTCATCATTTGGATGGGTATATAATACACCGATAATCTGATTATCATGATGTGCCTCTCGAGTAACCTATGTTCGGGATTATTTTGTATCTATGTTTAATGGTGAATCAGTCATATTATCATGATCTCATCACGATCTGATTTTCATTACACAGATCTAATGACATCACAATATAAATACATTAGAAAATATATATAATGTGAGAAAATATCAATAATAATAATAAGCAAAAAGATCACGCAACATATCACACGTGTCATCACTCACGTAATTAGCTTGTAGGGCACTTGTAACTAGCACATTGAGCTATCCTCGCAACTAGTTCAGGCCCGCCTTCAGGCTAAGGAGGCAGAGTAGCATCTCATGGAGGCATGTAGGGAGGTAAAATTCTGGGCTCCGAGCTAGCCCTCAAGCTGAGTTTGGCCTTTCGTTGTGCCAAAGAAGCCGAGGCACGGGCAGAGGAGGCTCGGGATAATGCGGCTATTGTGGAGGTAATGGTCGTCGAAAGTATAGCAGAGGGGGCAGTAGAATGAGGCCCTTTGCCATGAGTTGAAAGATGCTCACTAGCAGTTACACAAGGCTATTGAAGAAAGCAGGTAGCTGAAGGAGCGATAGTCGGCCAACTCCATGAGCTATTGGTTCTTGCCTATTCACTAAGGAGGCAAGAAAGTTTTGGGAGGAGGAAAAGAATTACACCTCTGAGTGGGAGAAGAGGGTCATTGCCTCCTAAGGAATCCGAGGGGGTTCCGCTATGGCCTTCAACACTCCAGTCAGGTTGCGTATGAGTTTAGGTACCAGATTGTCATTGGTCGATTCAAGGCAAGGTACCCTGAACTCAAAATCAATGAGGGTCTGTATGTGGAGCTTCCCTCGGATGCAGAAGTGCTTGCTCCTTCGAAGGTTCCCTTCGACAATCACCCGACATCCCCTTCGAATTTGCCTCCTCCAGCTTGATGCAACTGGTGTTAGAACTCTTGTAGATTCTAAACTTGAGGTTTGATCTCTATAGGGGATCGACCTCCTGGAACTCTATAGGGGTTCCCTCCTCCAAGGTAATCAACATAATGGCTGAAAAAGATTGATCTTATTCATAATGAAAAGGTTCTGGCTATAAGTGTTTATATAGGGTCTCAAAACCCTAATCCTAATAGGACTCCTACTTTACTAAACCTCTCCTACTTCAACTAACTCAACCAAGACTCCAACTCCTAACCAACCCTAGATATAGTCACATCAAAGTGAAACTCCTCCTCTCTCTGATCCTAACCGTCTCTACTTAACCTAACCAACTTTCCCTCATCAAGGTGGGTTACCAATTGGGTTGATAACAAGCTTGACTTCGTTGACTCTGACCTTAACCCAACTCTGATTCCTAACCCAACTCCAGTTCAGTCGAATCCTAATCCTACTAGGATTTGGGCTGATTTATTATAATGCACTCAAATATCCTCCTAGCCAACCTAATGTCAGGTCTAGGTTGGCCAACATAGCCTAATATAAGGACTCAACTCGGTCGACTAGGATCCGACTTTGCTAGGGTCCTAACAGATCCGCCCTCTTCAAATGAATCTTATCCTCAAGGCTAAGCTCCATGTCTCCGGGTCTTGATCTGCAACTCCTTATGAGGCTCCCTCATTGCCCCTATAGTAGGCATATCCTGCTCTTATAGTAGTGACTAATGTGTCATGATCCTATAATCTCATGCGATCATTAGCTGAACTTGGGTCTCCTCATCAGCTTGAGTGTTAGTTGGATAGATTTGGGCTCAGTCATCCTTTTTAACTTTCATTTGAGGTGGGATACCTGGAGGATCAGTTGTATTTTTTATTTAGTGCGTAGATCTATTCCCAATGTGATCCCCAATTTTACACGGTCCAAAGTAGCAGAGGGACCACTTTCTTGAGACTCAAATTTCCTACTGATGGGGCTGGTGATGAAGGAAAACTTGATCTTCAACAACAAACTTTCTTCTGCTCGGGTGTTTGTCGGAAGGATGTTTCTTTCTTGCATGGACTGTCACATGGTTGTTCTTTAACAGTAGTTGGGCCTTCTTTTGGAATGATGGCTACGCTCTAATAAGGTCCTCGGTGGTATGGCCTGATCTGAGTCTGAGGTGGGTAGGAGCCGTGATGTTCCCGGGCCCATTTTCACTTTTCCTTCGTGATGCTGCCCTGTATCATGCCAAACTTCAATAGCAATTAGTATCCCCTTCTAGATTAGAAGCCTCGTCTGAAGTGTAGGGTAAGCCTCGGTGCGGATTAGGGGTCGGCCAGCTTGCAAGAGGGTGGTGTCGATCTCAACTCCTGTTATGTCAGTTCCAATTTCGAACACCTCACCACGATCTGGTAATGCTGGACCAATATAGATGACATCGTGGCTGTGAGGGCCCTATAGATGGTGGACGTGTAGATGTCTCCCTCCTATTCCTTCAGAATTTTGATCTACATCCAGTCACATATTCCATGCTGGTACTATTGTTGGAGGGACCCGATATTCTTGCAGTCATCGGCAGTGGAATGAAGGTAGTGGAAGTAGCCTGAGATATGGGAGTATTGCATTAGAAACCATAGCTGGTTCAGTTGGATGTGGCACTTCAGGAGGAGATTATCTATGCAAACAAAGAGGCAAAGCTTTTGAAGATAAAATGTCATTGCAGGGGAAGATAGTAGTCGAATAATTCATGTCTCCTGTATCTCCTGGATGATCCATTTAGCTTCGGCCTTCTAAAGATGTGGACAACAATATAATATGTGTTGGTGGTTCCTCCTATAAGATCAGCATACGAAGGTCGTGTAGTCTTGGAGGAAAAAGTCAGTGGAGGTGCCTAAAATTTCAGTAAGCTTCTCCAAGCGCTGTGTCGAGACCGTCTTTTCTTTGCTCTCTTGTTTCCCACATAAGGTTACCCATTTTCCTTTGCCATTCATAAGGTCATTGGAGCTCCTGGTGTCAATAGGGATGGTGATGGGCTAATGCTTGATGAGGCCATCAACGTTTATTATCTGCGAGTTCGTGTAGCCAGATAAAGCATGAAAGGTGCAGGTGGCCAATTGTAGTTTTTCCTTTGTATCCTTCTCCTTGATCTCGAGAGTTGCATCTTTGAATTTGGGTTATTCAATGGGTTCAATTATCAAAGGCCTCTTCTTTTTAAAATGATAGTCTTGGCTCCATAGTTTATTGCAATGCCAACATAGGCCCTTTGTCGATCTATCATGAAGCTCTTCTCTTGTTAATTTCTTCGGCTGAGGGGGACGACTGGAAGTGGATGGTGCTGGAGGTTTATATATTGTTGGTTGTGATGTGGTTCTCATGCTCCGAGCATCTTGATTGAGTCGCTCTTCTTGGATTCTTGCAAAGGAGATTATGGCCATCAAGGTGTAGAGCTGCCACGCTTTTACTTCTCTTATTTCTGGCTGTAGTCCTTTGATGAATGTCCCTAATAATTATTTTTCAGACCAATCATGAGCTTGGGTAGATAATCTTTCAAACCTGGTTCGGTATTTTTGGATTGTGGAGGTTTGTCGGATCTTCGTGAGTTGACCATTGATGTTCTCGTACTCAGACGGTCCAAAACGGATCAGTAGTCCGGTCTTGAATTGTCTCCATTTTGGGACACCTTGGGTGTGCTCAAGCTAACAATACTATTGTATTGTGTCTCCCTCGAGATGGATGGTAGCGATGTCCACCATAGAAGCCTATGGTGTCCGGTGATAACGGAAGTAGCATTTCATGCACGAAAGCCATCCCGTCGGGTCTCCCTCTTCCCATTAAGGGAAATCCACCCTCATGCATAGCTATGTCAAATCAATGGCTTATTCCTTCTTCTCAGAAGGCCTCTCTTTATGATTTGAACTTTCACCTTGCTGTGATTTTGTCAGGCTCGATAATCATCTCAATCTAAATTCTACAAAGAGAGCGCGTAGTCTGTCCTCCATGCGCATCTCGAAGGCCTCTAACTTGGCACCGATCAGATCTTCCGATGCCATGATGCAAGACCCTAGATATGTAGCGTCAAGATCATTCTCTTGCTATTGGGTCAATGGTATGAACCGGTTGGGTGGATTGGTGGCCAAAAGAGGCGGTGGATAAAGGGTAGATGGCTATGGTTTGGGGTTGATAGGTTGCTAATTTTTGTTGTTGTTGGGGATATGGTTTTAAGCGACTATAGGAGTCGTATAGGGGGTACGATGGCTGAGGGTTAAGGTTAGAGGGATGGTTTATGATTGATGTTGATGACAGCAATGGATTTGGTAGGGATCATGTGTGGATACAGCAAGTAGTACCAAAGGTAGTACAATAAAAAAAATTTCGTGAAAGGGGGTGTTGTTGATGCTGCTATTTAGGACTATTGTAGATTTTGTAAAGGGGGTTTAGTGATAGAGGTTGATGGCAGCAACTGATTTGGTAGAGATTGGTGGCCAAAAGGATGATAGATCAAGATTGTAGTTTAGGGTTGATAGCTTGTAGTTTAAGTTGTTATTGGTGCTGCGGTTTGAGGGTGTGGTGGAGGCTAGAAAGGATTTTGGTGCCAATGGTTTGAGGTTGGGAAGAAAGGTTTAGGGTTGCTGGTAGGGGTAGCAATCAGTTTGGTAAGGTTTGGGTGTTGGTGCAGCAAGCTATGTCAAAGGGTAATGCTACAGGATTCTTCGTCAAGGAACAATAGTTTTACGACAAAAGAATTCCAACAGTATACCAAGGGTTTTGGGATGGTTTTGTCAACAAGAAATAGATGATGATTAAGGCTAGACCAATGCAAAGTATTGAAGAGAATATGACAATAAAATATGGCAGTGAGTTTTTAGTAAAAACACGAGAGCAAAGTAGTAGGCAGTTATTTGGCTGCAGTTTTATGCTATTGTTTGGGCCAGCTATAAAATTTTTAAAAAAGGCTATGACAGCTACGTCTTGAAGCTAGAGGGGTGCCTTAAAGATGATATAGTTGGTGGCAGCAAATTCGGTAGGATCTGGTGGTTTATGAGAAGAATAACGACAAAAGGTATAGTGGCATAATTTTTTGTTGAAAATTTCAGCAATATAGATGTAAAATTTCCAGCAATTCATAACAATGATTTGAGTAAACTCAATGAAAATCCACTGGTAAGGAAAATATAATATCGTCAAAAAAATTGTGGGAGAATATGGTAGCAAAAAATTCGGCAAGGTCAAAAAGTTCAAGGTGCAGTGGCAGATTTTTATGTCTAAAGTTCAGCAGTTTGTATCAATAACTTTTGCATAAAACCCAAATGAAATCTACTGATAAGAAGTGTCAAAGCCATCTTAGAAAACTCATAGAAGATACGGCAGCAAGATCAAAATAGGGCAATAGTATGCGGCTAAAATATGCCACATAACTTTCATTGAAAAGATGAAAACTTTGCAATGACAAGTTTGTGCAACATAAAAGAGAAATACATTTTTGGTTTTTTTGGGTTTAGAATAACTAAATTATAGCAGTAGTAAGGTCGATTACTAAAACCTGTTGCAATTCACAAGTGGGATCTACGGTAGTGGTGATGACGATAGAGTTTGGCGATGATCTTAGCAATTATAGGAATTGCTTGGGTGGTTGGATGAAGATGATGGACGATTGGGGAAGGGTAACGAGGCACCAAGGAGCATTACTTTGATACCAAGTGTTAGAACCCTTGTGGATTCTAAGCTTCGGGTTTGATCTCTATAGGGGATCGACCTCCTGGAACTCTATAGGGGTTCCTTCCTCTAAGATATTCGACATAATGGCTAATGAAAGATTGTTCTTATTCATGATGTAAAGGTTGTGGTTATAAGTGTTTATATAGGGTCTCAAAACCCTAATCCTAATATGACTCGTACTTTAACTAACTCAACCAAGACTCCAACTCCTAATCAACCCTAGAGAGAGTCTCATCTAAGGGAATCTTCTCCTCTCTCTAACCCTAGCCGCCTCCACTCAACTTAGTCGACTTTCTCTCATCAAGGTGGGCGGCCCATTGGGTTGATTACAAACTTGACTTAGTTGACTCCAACCCGAACCCAACTCTGATTCCTAACCCGACTCCAGTTCAGTTGAATCCTAACCCTACTAGGATTTGCAGGTTACAAGTGCCCTGTAAGCCAACCACGTGAGTGATGGCATTATGACATGCTGCATGGGCTTTTTTCTTATGATTATTATTGGCATATTCTTACATTATATTATTTATTACATATATAATGTGATGTCTTTGGTTTTATGCAATGAGAATCGGATCGTGATGATATCACGATAATAGGATTGATTCGTCTTTAAACATAAATCTTAAATAATTTCGGTTATAAGTTACTCGAGAGGGACATCGAGATAACCAGGAAAACTAGTGTATTATATATCCATCCATATGATGAAGGTAGTTCGTCTCAGAGCCACTTGTGTGGAGATAATAAGGATACAATATAGGTGCTCATTGTAGAATGAGTTCACTGATCGATCTACTTATGAAATGATGTATGGTTAATGATACATAATGTTAGACAATGATTTCATAGTCCCAATTATGTGTCTGGTCTTTAGACTTGAGACACTAAGGATGCTTTGTATGAGTACTCCTTTCTTTGACATCGGACTTATAGGTTTGGAAAGTTTCAAATCTGGTATAGCCGATTATCGGGATTGGTAGCCAACCTTATAAAGATAATTGAGTGTCAATAAAGGATCATCCACTCTCGGTATCATGAGAGGAATATCTCATATGTGCTTGCTCAGACAAATCTCTGGCCAAGGTCATTCAGATTTAGAGAGAAAGTGTTCTCTAGGAGAATCTGATTAGAGCATGACTAAGACGAATTCTGTATGTGGCCTGATAATATCATATCCAATATACGGTCTCTAGGATATTAGTTGGATGAGGGACTATAAATACATGGTAACTATGGACAAACAGGTCCGATGGATTTGATACCCCTGTACTATTTGGGGATTATGGCGTAGTGGCCTAGTATATCCATAGTCGATGAGTCGGGTGAATTATTATAGAGATAATAATTCACTATATCATAATGAGTTCTGATGGGGACGACTCATGGCCAGCTCGGTATCGGGCTTAGAGGGTCACACACATATGATGGATGTTTTAGTGAATAGAGGATTGGATAGAGATCCAATTAGCCCATATTCTCATTAGATTAGACCCTACATTGATGGGCTCCTTACATGAGGCTAAATTAGATGTCAAAGGATATTATTAGATAGAGATCCAATAATACAAGGTTAGTGGGTAATTGGATGCAGATCCGATACTCACTAAGGCATGACCCCTAAGGTTTTTTGTCGCTCTTTATAAATAGGAGGGGAGGCTTATATTTGATAGGCTGCATCTTGGGCTGCCCCCTCCTATTCTCCTCCCTCCCTCTACATAAGAGTTGTAGACCTAGGATTGTGATAAGACTTTAGCAGGGTTGAGTCCTAATTACTTAGAAGTAATCAATAAGAACCTTGTGAGATTTAATAAAACCACACCTAGTCAATTTTATCCTATAAAGAAGTGTGGCTAGAGTTTATTTTGGGGCCTTAGGGCTTAGTGGTCGCCACCCCCTTTACTGGGCTAGTCGGCCAGGGTTTCCCCCTGCTTAGGTCAGCTATAGAGCCAACCTAGCCGCCACCTGTTCCCTCTAAGACAAGTAGGCTATAGAAGGGGCAAAAGTATAGTTTTAGTTAGGCAAGCACCCCATGGACTAGGGTTTACAACCCTATATAATGATGTAACCACCCCCTCTCTTTTAGCAAGCAATTAATCATCTTTTATCAGCCTTGTGCCGAGTCTACGAGGGAGGAACCCCTATAGCATTCCAAGGGTTAATCCCCATTAGCAATCAAAATCTATAGGCTTCCTTCTAGGGTCCTATCATCTGGTATCAGAGCAGTGATCTTGCTACCCCTGTAGCCATCTCAGTCGCCTCCACCCTTCCAAGCAATTCCCACAATTGCTGCGACACACGCCTCCACCTTCCACCCTAGCCGTAGATCAAATCAATCTATCGATGGCCCCTGCGTTTGATATGGAAATCTGGTATATTTTTATCATCCACACATCTTTAATACTGCAAGATTCCTTACTTTACATGTTGAGGATTTTTTCCAAATTTTATCCACTGTAAATTTCATTTGTCGCAAACGTTATCATTGTTGCAAAGGCGAAACGCTGCAGAAATTTTCAACCTCTTTTTTGCCTCTTGAAACCAGTTTATTGCTTCTCCTTTTTCGTCAAAATTTTTACACAATTTTATAGATCATCTTAGCTTTCATATAAGAATGACCTCTAGAAAAAAATTACTTCTGGAACCGGTTTTATTTCTCCTTCTTTCGTCATTACGCAGTGCTGAAATTTTACGACAAAAGAATCTGCCTTCAGCCGACTGTTACTTCTTGAACCTGAACTTTCGATCATTCTTTTTGGCTGAAAATTTTACACAAGTTCCTAGATCATCTTAGCTTTCATCTAAGACTAATCTTTGGAAAAAATTCCTTCTAGATCCGGACTTATAGTATTGCAATTCTTCATCGTGCGGTGCTGAAATTTCATGATGGATAATCTGCCTTCCGCCTATTGGGTCATGAAACTGAACTGTTGTTCATCATTTTCGGCTGAAATTTTTACACAATCCCAAGGATCAACTTGGCTTTCATCTGGAATTAATTTCTTAAAAAAATTCCTTCTGGAACCAGCTTTCTTGTATAATCTTTCACCATCACGCAGTATTAGAATTTTTACGATGAAGGATCTACCTTTCGTCTTTTGCCCTATTTCCCTACGGTTATGCTGCTAAAATTTCATCAAACTTTTTACTGGTATTAACAACATCTGAACCAAGGGTTTTTGTATAATTTCCTTGAACTTTCCTCTAGAATTTACATCGAGAAGTCATCGTTTCTCTGACGTAAAACCGGTTCAGCGGGATAGCACATCGCAGCACCTTTTTTCGCTGAATTCTATCATATTTTAGTGCTATTTTTTATGGGATTTCAGACTCTATTTTCCTTATCTCAAAACCCTACCATCTTGACCAATAACCCATCCAAACCTTACCCTAAACCAAACCCAAATAGCCACCCAAATTAGCCCTAAACCGCAGCCTACTCCCATCCAAACTGATTTACCTTCCAACCGGCCACCCCCTTCTCCAAAATTCCCATACCACTAACCTGACAATAGAAAAAAGACATCAATATTACAGATCTAGAGGCATATACTATGATATCATAGGATGCTATCGATGCAAAGCTTGAAGCCTTTAAAAACTGAATGGAAGAGAAAATGAGATCCCTTTTCGTCGAATTCAGCATTGGCCGACCGTCGAGCCCGAGGAAATCATAGCACGGAGAGACTTCAGAATGGTGAGATAATCCTCAAGAATGTGGCCACATCACCTCTGATCTCAATAATCTATGCATGAAGGTTGACTTCCCTAGATGGGAAGAAGGAGACCCGATCAGATGGATCTCGCGCACGGAGCACTATTTTTTGTTCTACCGAACCGCCGACGCTATACGGGTGGAGATTGCTACCATACACCTCGAGGGAGATGCTATTCGGTAGTTCAATTGGTTTGAATACTCCCATGGAGGACTCTCTTGGCAGTGATTCAAGGAAGAACTACTAAACCGCTTCGGACCAACCGGTTTCGATAACATCGACGAACAATTGGCAAAGATTCGTCAAACCTCTACAATACAAGAATACCAAATAAGGTTTGAGCGTTTATCTAACTAAACTGAGAATTGATCTAAGAAATAACTTTTGGGTACTTTTATCGAGGACCAAAAGCCGGAGATCCGAGGAGAAGGCACGACAACCATACACTCTTATGACGGCGATTTCCTTCACGCGTATCCAAGAAGAACGATTGAACCACAAGGTACGAAGGACAAGGGTCGCTCCCCAACCAGCCATGTCGAGGCCTACTACCCCCTCTACTGCCATCCAAGCCCCCGCACTAAAAAAGTTGATAAGAGACGAGCTTCACGAACAATCAGCCAAGGGGTTGTGTTGACATTGCGATGAACTGTGGAACCGCGAACATCACTACAAAAAGGGCCGGCTCCTCGTGATTGAACCAGCAAATGATAAGGACAATGAAACATTTGAAGAAGCCCTTGAACCTGAAGAAGAAGTTATGGAGGAAGAGTCCCAACCGGCCGACTATGCAGTGCACGCATTGGCGAGCTACTCCAACCTGCAGATGATGAAAGTTGGAGGACTTCTAAGACAGCAACACATCACCATTCTCATTAACAAGGACAGCACAAATAACTTCGCCAATAGTAAGGTTGTTGCACGTTTGGCACTTCAAATTGAAGGTTGCAACAAATTTGACGTAAAGGTCATCGACGGCCGAATCCTCAATTGCGACCAACGGTGCCGGTGGGTGAAACTACTCCTCCAAGACCAAGAAGTGGTAGCTGAATTCTTCCTCCTGCCCATCGATGATTATGAAGCCATACTTGGGATCAAATGGCTCACAACACTAGGTGATATCCCCTAGAATTTTTCTAAATTAATCATGAAATTTTATTGCAAAGGGAGACATGTCACGTTACGAGACAAACACGGGAGCCAAATTTCCACCATTTCATCGCAACGAATGGAGAAAGTTTTGCACAAAGCACATGGTGGATTCTTGATGCATATCCAGCAACCATCTAAGGGGGAGAACATACAAAACTCAGATCCTAAGCTTGCTCTCTTACTGGATGAATTCACAATATTTTCACGGAGCCGCGCAGGTTACCCCCTAACCGGTCGCATGACCACCACATTCCTATTATGTTAGGCAAACATCCAGCAAATTTGTATCTGTACCTCTACCCTCACTTGTAGAAGGATGAGATTGAGAATATCGTCAAGGATATGCTCGACACCGGGGTGATTCGACCAAGTTGCAGCCCTTACTCTTTACCAGTGTTGCTAGTGCGCAAGAAGGATGGTACATGGCGAATGTCATTGATTATCAGGCCTTGAACGCTATCACCATCAAGGAAAAATATCCTATACTAGTCATAGATGAGCTCTTGGATGAATTAAAAGGAGCTCGAGTCTTCACTAAATTGGATCTTCATTTCGGTTATCATCATATTCATGTATGCACTGAAGATATTCCGAAAACTGCATTCCGCACGCATAATAGCCACTATGAGTTTCTGGTAATGCCTTTCGGACTTCCGAATACTCTTTCTACTTTCCAAAGCCTGATGAATGACATCTTACAGAGTTTTCTATGCAAGTTCATATTGGTGTTCTTTGATGATATTCTCATTTATAGCCCTACGCTTGATATACATTTTCAACACTTACGAACTGTTCTAACGATTCTTCAGGAGAATACTCTTTATGTTAGACAGTCAAAGTGTAGCTTCTTACAGTGTAAATTGAAGTATCTTGGGTATATTATATCAGAGGATGGAGTGGCAGTAGACCCGACAAAGATCGAGGCAATGCAAGGATGGCCGAGACATACAAACATAAAATCACTACGCGATTTCCTTGGACTCACGGGCTACTACCAAAAATTCATAAAAGATTATGGTAAGATCAGTGCCCCACTCATATCCTTATTGAAGAAAGACTCCTTCTTGTGGTCGAATAAAGCCTCTGCAGCCTTCAAACGACTCAAGGCAGCCATGACGACAACATCAGTCCTAGAGCTGCTCGATTTCAGCCGCACTTTTATCATTGAGGCTGATGCGTCAGGAGTTGGAATTGAGGCTATTCTTATGCAAGATGGTTGACTCCTAATTTACATCGAGGCTTCCCTCACAATATACACGAGGTTTTTACAGGGGAATACTAATAACTACCAAATTTAAAATATGGCTGGATACATGTCCATGGCACGAAAGATGAGTAAAACTAGAAGAATTGCAATACATGCTCATGTCAGATTGGGCTCTCATCATCCTGAACCATACCATAGGGCAGTCAACATTAAAAAGAAAGATTAGCTATCACTAAAAACTAATTATATGGCAACACATGAAAAGAAGAATCGGCCTCTCAACAAACTTTAGAATGGACGAAAAATTGAAGATCGAGTTTTTCTACACCTCCAGCCCGATCAGCAAGAAACTCGAGCCTTAATGAAGTGATCTCCCTATTTCTTTGGGCCTTGCAAAATTGAGGATCACACTAGGGCCCTAACCTTGAGATCAAATTCACGCACCAGATCAAGATTATAGTTGATCCGCCAGGTATCCCACCTCAAATGTAAATTTAAAGAAGATGACTCAGCCCAAATCCTTCCAAGTAACACCCCAGCTGATGAGGAGGCCAAAGTTCAGTTAATGATAGCATGAGAATCATATGAGGAGTTGAAGACCTGGTTCCCCGAGTTCATGGAACCTCAGCCTTGAGGACAAGGCTGATTTTAAGAGGGCGGGTTTGATAAGACTCCAACAGGGTTGAGTCCTAATCACGAAGTAATCAATAAGAATCCTGTGAGATTATGGACTATAAATACATAGTAACTGTAGACAAATAGGTCTGATGGATTTGATCCCCCTGTACCATTTGGGGACTATGGCGTAGTGGCCTAGTATATCCATAGTCGATGAGTCAGGTGAATTATTATGGAGATAATAATTCACTATATCATAATGAGTTCTGATGGGGATGACTCACGGCCAGCTCAATATCGGGCCTAAAGGGTCACACACATATGGTGGATGCTTTAGTAAATAGAGGATTGGATAGAGATCTAATTAGCCCCTATTCTCAATAGGTTAGACTCTATATTGATGGGCTCCTTGCATGAGGCTCAATTAGAGGCCAAAGGAGATTATTGGATAGAGATCCAATAATGCAAGGTTAGTGGGTAATTGGATGCAGATCCAATACCCACTAAGACACGACCCCTAAGGTTTTTGGTCGCTCTTTATAAATAGGAGGGGAGGCTCATAGTTGATAGGCTGCATCTTGGACCGCCCCCTCCTATTCTCCTCCCTCCCTCTGCGTAAGAGTTGCAGACCTGGGATTGTGATAGGACTCCAGCAGGGTTGAGTCCTAATCACTTAGAAGTAATCAATAAGAACTCGGTGAGATTGTACTAAAACCTCAATTAGTCACTTCTATCCTATAAAGAAGTGTGGCTAGGGTTTATTTTGGGACATTAGGGCTTAGTGGCTGTCGCCCCCTTTAATGGGCTAGTTGGCCAGGGTTTTCCCCTGCTTAGGTCGGCTACAGAGCCAACCTAGCCGTCACCTATTCCTTTTAAGACAAGTAGGTGATAGAAGGGGTAAAAGGATAATTTTAGTTAGGCAAGCACCCCATGGGCTAGGGTTTGTAACCCTATATAAGGATGTAGTCACCCCCTCTCTTTTAGCAAGCAATTAATCATCTCTTATCAGCCTTGTGCCAAGTCTAGGAGGGAGGAACCCCTATCTATAGCGTTCCAAGGGTTGATCCCCCTCAACGATCAAAATCTATAGGCCTTCTTCTGGGGTCCTATCAGATTGTGCATGGAAGAGTATCGCGATCCATCGTATGGATACTACTAGAGAGGAGGCTGTTTGACCTTCTTCATCCTTTCCATCCGGATCTGGAATATGATCTCCCTAGGTAAACAATCTCTCACACGATGCGATTTTTTAATTTTGTGGCTTTCTCGTGACACAATCTTTTGCATGACGATTTGAACTGCGTGGGAAACCTATTTTGTTTTGATCTTCCACTGTGCATGTGATGCTCCCACTTGGTTTCCCAATAGAATTTGGGCTGATTTATTATAATAGACTCCAATCTTCTCATAGCCGACCTAATGTCAGGTCTAGGCTGACCAATAGGGCCTAATCTAAGGACTCAACTCAATCGACTAGGACCCGACTCGGTTATGGTCATAATAACTAGGTCCTAGTACTCTCCTTTTTGTTTTTGTTAGCTCCCCTTTTGTAGCCTCCCCCTGGGGGGCAACTACTCTTGTTACTTAATTCAATTTAATGAAAAATCTCTTAGTTCACCTTTTGCATGATTCTTAAGTGGAGGACTATTCAGAGTCTTTTTATCTTGCTATTTCATGGGGTAAGAGCCCCTAAGTCTCGATTGTCATCAGAGTGTCCCCTAGGGAGTCATCAAGGATCTGGCTCTGACTCTCCCACAAGTGAGGGAGACTAAGCACTAACCTAAGAGGGTCAAGGAACGGCATCGCCAAAGGTGCGGCGAGAGTGTAGAGCCATAGATGTTTGGCCTCCTAATGCCAAGGCCCGAGGAGCACCTCCATCGAGGTACATGCTAGGCTCGCCTCTGCCCTTTTAGAAAGGGAGGGGACCCCTTCACATTGGACATTCACTAGGAAGAGCACCATAAGTGTGTGCTTGTGACGTTCGACTATCCTTCGAATGCTAGAATGGGTCATTAGTATCATCGAATGATGAGTCAGCACGATTGGTCCACTGCCGAGGGTGTAGGCTCACCCAAGTGTCTCTTCCTAGCTAACTTGGGAAACATGGTTGGGTGAGACTGAGTGGGCGATACAATCTGAAAATTGTTCTGTTAGTGAGGACCTAGCTCAGGGTGGTCAGATAGGTGGACCGGGATCATCCTAGTTGCATGATTCATCCCCTAAGGGTTGGGTTGTCCATATATCCTCGCGTCCAACGATCTTACACGATAGGTCAACACTTAGGGTTGCCCGACATGACCCCTTTAATGCTTAATCAGTGGAAGGGAGAAGACAATAACATAAGTTATATGGTTGAGTCAATGAGTAGAGAAAGTTCTCCTCTAAGCGTGAGTTGATGGGTCCCTTTTATACTTGATCCCTAAACCTTCCTAAGAGCTGGCCTAGAATAAGATCGAGTTAACCACCTGATCATTCTGGTCTCTAATCTTAATAAGGTAAGGTGATTATTATCGATTATCAAAATGCACTATAACACCATTTTGGGACTGATGACATGGAGCCTTGCTTAAGTGTTGGTCTCTCGAAGACAAAATCATTCCTATCATAAGTGAAATTGGCCTTATGACATTATTTTGAGGCCGGTGATATGGAGTCTTGCTTAAGTGTTGGCCTCTCTTACAAATAAGCTGGCACGAGACAAAATCATTCCTATCATAAGTGAAGTTGGCCAAGATGTGAGTTTTTCTATTAGTGTTATGTGTAACTTAAGATAAAAAAGAAAAACATTGGTACTTTTGTCTAAAGTAGTTATGTTGATCAAAATATTTCAAACTATTATTCATCGTAAAAAAGTTGGGTTATTAAATCAAAGTATCCAAATGTCTTTTAAACTTTCTTGAATAGTTCTTGAGAGGTAGTGAAAAATAGCTAGACATTCAATAATAACATGGGAGGAAGCCTTGACCAAATTACATCTAACAACAATAATGGATCTAATAGTGGTTCGATAGAGTAACTTGTACCAGCCAACTTGGATGAAGCATTGAAGGACCCATGATATTTAGCATAGTAATTATGATAGAGAGTTGTTATTTGAATAATATAAGACAAGGGTCTAGGTGTCCCCATAGACTTATGTTGAATCATGTAATTATTGGACATAGCAAAAATTCGACACCAAGTTGATAGCAATGTGGCATGGTGGTTGCAGAACAATCGGTTATTTCGATTGATCCATAGAAATCATAAAGAGTTAGCAATTAAATTATGTACAAAAATACTATAATCCTTATCAAGATTAGATCCTTCATTGATCCAAGCTCCTTATTCCCAAGAATAAAAAAATTTAGAGTAATTGAGTTTATATTCCATTAATCTCTAGTAAGAGGATGCATAGGAGCATGTAAAGAAAATATCTTAGGATAGGTTACAAATATGGCATAGAGATATTTGAGAATGATAAATTCTTGCAACTAAGATGAAGTTGGGAGTCGATACCAAATAAGCAAGCTTTCATAAAAATATTTTTATTTTTGGAGGTACATTGAGAGCCCTGACCACCTTACAACCAATCTACATGTTGTGAATATAAGTTTTGCTGTCTTTCATAAACTCATAAGCACTTTTAGTGCTATAAATACTAAGAAGGTATGGCATCCATATCCACTTATTAGCAGAATGAAGTATAAGAATAGCTCAGACATCTTCCATCAGATCATGTGAGAATGATCGATTGAGCACTTGAATATTCCAAGAATAGTTATGCAGAAGCTCGACTACATTATGAAAATTATTTATTTCATTCATGTTAATAAATATAGGCCACCAATTCAAACAAATATTAAATAGCCAGGGGTTAACCTAAATGTCAATTGTAGTTCCCTTACCAATAAGCTTCCTGAAGTCTTCTTTAAAGTTGCTTATAAGACAAAGTACATCTTATTAGGATGTTAATGGTACTGAGAGACATGGTGAATTAGTACTATAGACAATTTTGACTCACTTTAAAGCTTGATCAAAAACTTAGTATCAAATAAGGTTAATGAGTAAAATAAATAATAATGAGTAAGCAATTAAAATAAGAGTCACAAGCAAATGAAATAATACAAATTGATTTATAGTAGTCCAGTATTTTCAAACCCATGTCCAGTCCCAATTCCATTTCTCTTGAGGCCATCGGGTGAAGTTTAATTACTCTTATTACAATATTTTTCTTTTTATAGGCTTAGGAGAGAACTTTCACCCTCACTTTTTTATAAGAGATCTCTCACCTCCTATAACTTAGTATCACAACTAAACTCAAGAGGAAGGAAGAGACTCAAACAATGCTCAAATAGAGTTATAACACTTCACAAACTTATGAATGGATTCTCCATCAACCAAGCTTAAGTGAGATATCTATATGCCCCAAATTGCTTCACGAATGGACCCCAAAAATTTTAAATTCTAAAATTTTAAGATACGAGAAGTAATATCATTAACACTAGGCAATACTACCACCGGCTTTTGACCCTATAATTTTGGAATTTGGTAGTACTATCTCCATAAAATTTAAATTTTAGGTGATACTACCACCAACCTAGGTGATACTATCATAGCCATAGGTGATACCACCATCGCTATCGGCTATCATGCACAAATAGTGATTATCGATTGACTCAAGCAGTACTATCACATGGGCATGGTGCTACCACCATCCAATCCTACATTAGACCACCAATTTGGCCTTCTGATAAGCTCATTTCGAGCCAATGACTTTCTTGATAAGTCGATAATATTTGGACCCAATACCAACTTAAATTGACCCAAAATGATCTTGATTAAGACTTTGACAAATCCTTCGTATATCTGACATATTTATGAAGCTTTCAGTACATTATATTCTCTTCTGGCATGTCATCCAATCTTTTGGCACTTCATCCGAACCTTCGGCATATTGCCCTTTCTATCGACATATCACCCATTCTACTAGCATGTCAATTTTCCCACGATATTCAATCTTTTGACATAATATCCAATCTTTTCGACATGATTCCTAAACCTATAGCATAAAGTTCGATCTTCGGCACATCGACTAATCCTTCGACTTGACGTTCAATTTTTGACATAATAATTTCTCGATGCAATGACCGACTCTCCTGCTCGATAGTTAGTCTTTCGGTAGTTTAAGTTCATAATCAAAGTATTTCTAGCATCACTCATCGGAAAAACATATTAGTCTAATATAACTCATCAATCGATTTTCTCATCAAAATCTGAATTTAATAATCTCCCCCTTGTTAATTATGACAACTAATTGATGATGAGATTTTAATAAGACCCCCCCTGTCTATAGTCATTTTAAAAGTTATGATAAACCTAAACTCAAATGATCATATATCATTTTAAATGCTTATACTAAATTCAAGTTAAAAGAATTTTGATCTTGTCGATATTATGATTTAATTATTCAAGCCAAAAAATTAATATTTAATTAAATTACAAATTTAAAGTTATAATCATAGTCGTTTTACATTTTAAATTTTGACTATTATCGATGTGTAATGTCAATAAAAAACTGTAAATTAATCATTTGCATAAATTAAATATAAGTTGTATAATAATCAAAATATTATAAGACATCATAATTCTTCATATTCATACATGAGTCACCACTTTTTTCTCTTTATCATAAATAAGAAGTATGAGTTACTACTTCTCCCCCTTTGTCATTAACAAAAAGAAAGGAGTGAAATCATACTATCATGATACTATTTCTTTCCCTTTGTACTAATGTTCTAATTATGTAAAAATAAAAATTATTTTATTATTATGGTACATGAAGCATCTCAATATTTGTTATCAAAGATAAGTTATGGACAACGAGAGGTGAATTAACGATGGGGACTTAACAAGACTCTCTATATCTATATGTCATTTTAAAAATATGATGAATTTGAATTCAAAATAATACCCTTTCAATGATATTTTTGAATTCAAGTTAAAACAAATTTGATCTTGTTGATATTATCATTGCAAGCCCAAGTAATCAATTAAGTTTCAAATTTTGATGAATAATTAACAAAAGTTAGGCATGAGTTATTACTAATAGAAAGTTATAGAAGTATCAGGTCTCCTTGTTTAACACAAAGGCTAGGCATGAATCACTACTTCACACCCTTGGTCATCAAAAAACAAAATATTAGTTCTTCTCTCCTTGTTATCATTAACAAAAAGAAGTATACAAGTCATGAATATAAAAGAGCCATATAAAATAAATCTCAAGTTGAATCCCAAAATATCATGATTCATTTAGATAAATATCCTCCTTAGTCACTAGCAAAAGGAAAAAATCATAGGAGAACAAATAGTAAAAGTTTCCTATTCATACAAAATAAATCTTAAGTCATAAATATCGAAAGATCATAATTTATTTGGATAAATCTTCTCCTTAGTCATTAGCATAAAAAAAAGGTCATAGGAGAACAAATAGTAAAAGGCTTTGATTCATATAAAATAAATCTCAAGTTATGAACACAAAGAAATCAAGTGAAATATCATGATTCGTTTAGATAAATCTCCCCTTTAGTCATTAATAAGAAAGAATCATACGAGAACAAATAGTAAAATATCTTTAATCAATCATGCATTTGAAAGATTCATATGCCTAATTATATTTTAATAAAATTGAATTGTTTCTCACTTAGTAGTTTGGTAAAAATATCAGCTAACTAATGTTTTTTGTTAATTTAATCCAAAGATATAAAATAATTACTAACTTGATCCCTAATAAAATGATATCTGATATTAATATGTTTAGTCCTAGAGTGTTGAATAAGATTCTTTATCAAACAAATTATACAGTATTACATTTTATAGTGATGTTTTTGAGAGAAAATTCATAGTATTACATTTTATAGTGATATTTTTGAGAGAAAATTCATAGTCTTCTAAAGAATTCTTCATCTAAATTACTTATGCACAGCATGCACTTACTGTGACATATTCAGCTTTTGCTATAGATAGTACGATAAAGTTTTACTTCTTAGCTAACTAAGAAACAAGTGCATGACATAAGAATTTATAAGTTCCAAAGGAACTTCTATTTATTTTATATTATGCAAGGTCAACATCACGCATAAGCAATTAAATCAAAATTATTAGATTTAAGATACTATAATGATTAGGTGTGCATTTTAAGTATCTAAATTTTTTTTACTACTTTATAGTGAGATTATTTAGATTAGACTAAGATATTATAGAAAGGCTAACACTAAACATTATGTTAGCTCTAGTTGCAGTATGATATAATAAACTGCCTATTATGCCTCTATAAGTTTTTTTCATCAAAGCATTCTCCTCTAAGTTTAGTTTAGTATAGATGCTTATTGGTGTATTGATATCCTTAGCATTATCTATGTAAAATGATTTGAATATATCAAGAGTATACTTGGTTTAATTAATGAAAATATTATTATTTAATTATTTAATTTATAATCCTAAGAAAATATAAATTCATCCATTAAACTCATTTCAAATTCTTAGCACATACTCTTAGCAAATGATTCATTAGTAGAATCAAAAATAATATCATCAACATAATTTTTTCCCAGGAGAAAAATCTTTAGACTCTCCTTTTCATAGGTTCAGGAGAGAAATATTTATAATCTTCCACTCTTCCCTTAACCTCACTTTACACTTAAAGCAAACAAGGGAAGCTCTTAAATTTTATATAACTTTAACCAAGATGACCACTTTTCTTGCACTTTCTTATCACTTTTTTGTCATCCCATACAAGAATACTTGAGGTATTTATAGACTCCAATTGGCTTGAAAAATTGGACCCAAAATTCAATCCTTACCCAAAAACCCGGATACGGGTGGTACTACCACCAACAACCGCTCGAAAACTTGAGCAGCGACGGTACCACCGTCGCTCGAGCGGTACCACCACCACTTGAGTGGTATCACCATTGGCAGCCTATGGTACCATCATCCAGAATCCCGAAACAATAATTATTAAGTACTATTTTGTACCCAAGCATATCTTATATTGTCCCCTTTCCATGTCAATGAAATGAGCTCAACCTAAGCTCAAATCTAACCCAAAGTGAACCAAGTTGTCTCTTATTGAGTTAATTTAGATTTCTCCAAATATAACTCAATTAGGAGTCAAAACGCATTATGTTAACTATGATATACTAAGACACAATTATAATCGTTCTTGTTGTTCGGCATATTAATCGATCTTCTGAACTCTCGACAAACTTCCCAGCATCCTTCGACGAACTCCCGGCGAGTCTCTCGATCATCATATGGCGAACTCCCAGCAAGCTCCTGGCAAGCTCCTGATCACCTTAGGTGAGCTCTCGATGAACTCCCAGCAAGCCCCTAATCACCTTTGGTGAGCTTCTGACGATCTCCTAGTGAGTTCCCACTGCATCGTTCGAACCTCGGCCCGATGCCCGAACTTGATTTCGACCCAACATTAGATTGATTACCTTTCCATCATCATTGTTAATCCTGCATCACTCATCTCTAACACACATGTTAAATCATAAAACCCATCAATTTATTTCATCATCAAAATCTGAGATTCAGCAATCTCTATCTTTTTAATAATGACAACCAATTGATGAGAGAGTTAACCTTAACTCCTCTATGCATATGCCATAGGATTAATAAAGCAAACTTGAATTCAAAAGAACCCATCACTTTTAAATTCAAGTATAGCATTTTGACAATATTAAAATTTTTACAATTTAACTATTCATGATACCGTATATGATAAATTTTTTAAAGCATTCCTATTCTTGGTATCACATGATAAATAATTTTCACCAAAAATATGTTTTAAATGATAAACATGTCATCAATCATGATATAAAATCTATCTTTTTGGTATCATATAAAAATTTTAAACATTTCAAATATCTCAAAACATTTCTTATGTCATTAATTATATCATTTCTCCCCATTTGTCATAAAAAAAAGGAGAAATACTCAAATTATATTTAAATATTCTTAAATATTTATCATAACATTTAGTTCATAAAGAAAGAATTTAGTACATTTCACCCTTAGTAAAATAAGAAGAAGAATAATAAGAATAGAGTTTAATCATTTCTCATAAAATTACTTTATCCCCCTTTGTAAATAGAAGAAGAGGAAATGGAAGCTGTCAAAGATCTAAAAATCAAGTATCCAAAAAAACTCAAATATTAAGAGGGGGGATACATATTCATGAATCCAAGAACCAAAATATTGAAAGAGGGCTAAAAAAGTTGAGAAATCTGAGAGGAATATAAGAGCTACTCATTGCATTATAAAAGATTATCTCATGTAAATATTAAGAAGAAGCTCAAGAAATCTAAAAAATAATATGACTGTAAATCATGCATTTAGACTTAATAAGAATCTCAATTTGTAAAAATTAAAAAATTAGAAAAATATGATAGCAAATCAAGCTCAATTTGCAAATCATGTATTTCTCATGCATTTAGAAAATTTAAAATTATTAATTTTCTTCTAATTAAATTATTCCTTATTTAATGCTAGAAGATTTATCATATCCAATTCTCTTCGTTGTTGCAAGATAGCAATGTTATCTCCACCTTAGTCATTACAAAAAAGAAGGGAAGAATACAAAGGTACAAAATCTTTTCTTTTATATTAATTTTTAAATCACGATAAATTTAAGAAATATCAATTTTGTGATAAGGTATGTCATTCATGAATATAAGGAACCAATAAGTCATATCATGAAGGATATTAGTATTAAATCATGAATACCAAAAGATATTATTTAATTTAACAAATTTCCTTTTAGGTCAAAAAGAAATCATATGAGATCAAATAAGAAGAATCTTAATTTTCTTTAATAAAATAAAAAAATCTTAATGAACGATCTTGATTTATCTAAAGATCTCAAATTATGATTTTTCAAGATATTAAGATCATGATAATAACTTTTCTACAGTAAGTTGCATAGGAGAAAAGATAAAAAATCTTAATTCATGTATAGAAAATTTCAAGTTATCAAGATCATAGTTTTTAATGAAAATCTCAAGTTATAAGATCATAAGTTTTCTCTTTGGTAAAATGAATATTATATAAGTAAAAAGTTGATTCCATAAAAAGATACCTCAAGTCAAAAAATTATGGAAAAGTTCATGATTTGGTTGAAAAAAATATCTTATTCAAATTTAAATCATCAAAATTATTCTTGTAGTTCAAGAGATTCAATCAATAATGGTATTACTTTATCTCTTATTAAAAACTTGACTGAGAAATTTCAAAGAAAAACTTTTTCTTTTTTTTAGTTGTTTCAATTCATGTGATTTGTTTCATACAAAAATTCCTTCAATTTTTATGCCAAATCCATGTATTAAATTGTCATTTAAACCCCAGTTTCATTTATAAAAAAATAATTAAGATCATTATAATAAAATATTTTTAAACAAGTAATTTTAATACTGAAAACTAAGTATCATTTCTAAAGGAAATCATAAAATATTTTTAAACAATAGTTTCGATTTATTTTAATTCTAATGATTTTTCTTTCTTAAGTGAGTCTAACTCTTTAGACTTAGTGAAATGAGTTATCATTCAATTTGCATTCTCATTTCAAAAATATTATTAATTTTTAAAAAATACTAGAAAATAAAGCATGATAATTCTCTTTTTTTATTTTATTTTAAGCTCAAATTCAAGAATAATTTAACATTCAACAACAAACAATCTAGTTCAACATACAACCACCATAACATTAAAATGAATCATCGTTCAACCTTTACAAGCTAATAAAAACTTAGTTAATACTAACATACAAGCCTAACACTCAATCATCATCAATAAAAAAAATTTCATAAATTTCAATATAGATAATTTTGCATTAATAATAACTAAGGTTCTTCAGTATAGTTCATTTTTATACTAGTATGCTCTAGCTATGCATAAGCCATGCATAATTGAAAAGCAATCATAAACTATCAAAATATTTATTGTCAATAATTTTAATACCAATAATTTTTCTTATTGTGTTGTTTAGGCTAGTGAGATTGAAAAGTGTTTTAGATCTCAAATCATATGCCTTGGGCATCCACTATCAAGTTATCATTTTTTGCTCCTAGCCTTTGTTCGGAGACAAATCTACAATATAAGGGTTTTGATTTAGGTACCCATTAGACTTTGGGTTCCTCATAAAAAGCTCAACCTAATTTAACTAAAGGCATTTGATTGTTTATGATTCCTTTAGGAACCTAAATCAACTTATGTAAACTATATCTACAGGCAAAGTGTCCACATCCATCATAAAAATTACATTTGTTCTAGGGTGAAGAATATAATATGGGTTCTCTAATGAAGATAATTGGCTTTTGTTGATTGTTACCCATAAAGTCAATACCTTCTTTTCTATGAATATGACTCTTATTAGCAAGGACCATATTTAGAGATTGAGTACCTATTTTAAACTTTTCTAAAGTTTATTGCAGTATAATATTTTCCTTTTTAATTGCCTCTAATGACTCACATTTAGAACAAGACATGCATGATGTTGATGTTTCATGCATGTTTTTAATTTTACTAGCAAGTAATGCATGTTTCTTCTTAGGTAATTTATAAGTTTTGCTAAGCTTCTTAAATTCATCAAATAGTTCATGAAAGGCATTTAACAATTCATCAAAAGTAAAGGAAGCTTCAGTTTAGTTTCTTACCTCATCGTTGATGGCTATAAGCGTGTAGTCATCTACTTCTTTTTGGTTGTGCTATTCATCTTTGGAGTGCATCGGCTTCTTGCATTCATAGCAAAAAGTTGTGTCTATTTTAAGTTCATTTTTATATTTTTTTATTTTATTAATTTATTTGATTCTTTTGTCATGAGTTCAAATTCATAGTTCTCATCACTCGAGGTTTTACTCGAGGAGTCATTTGTTGTTCTTAATGTCAAGTCGTTCATATTCTTTAGAAGGTGTTCATCTTTGGTTCTTAAGGTAATGTCTTTCATGTTCTTTGAAAGGTATTCTTCAAGTTTATCAGTGCAAGTTATTTCATTTGTTATTGATTCCCTTAATTTAGTTGTGCTTTCGTGTATGACTTCTAAAATATGTCATATATCAAAAGCCGAATCACAAGTAGAAATCCAATTAAACTCATTTTTATCTAAAGCGTAAAATAAAGCATTCATAGCTTGGCATTTAATGAAACATGTCTTTATTGGATGACTTCTGAAATCCATTTTCGATGATATTCTACAAATCAAAATCTAATAAAATAAAAAAATATACACATTTTAGTTTTCCAAAAGGTATAGTTTGTCCTATTGAATATAGGAGGATGTGTAATGCATTGACCCTTGTTAATGCTAAAAGAGGTCATTTATTCACTTGGGTGTTAATCCAATTGAGTATAACCAGCTCTGATACTAACTATTAGGATCAAGTTGGCACTAAGAGTGGCGGGAGGGTGTGAATTAGTGCAAGTACAAAGAGTACTCGATTTGAAAAATATACTTGAGATAAAAATTGAGACTAAAAGTATTTTTCATCAAGATCAAGTTAGAGAGCAATTAAACTTAAGACCAAATAAAGATCTTGATTTTACTACGAAATGCTAAAATTAAAAGCAAGTAAGGAAGGGCTCACAAGTTTATAGTGGTTTGGTCACCAACTTAACGTACGTCCACTTTCCTAGTCCTTCTTCATCGAGGCTCATCGGTGTCTACTAATGATATTCCACGTGTGAAGATCAAAACCCTTTACACATTTCTCCTTTTCCTAGGCTTAGGAAAAGAACCTTTACACACACCTTTTCACAGGTTTAGTAGAGAAACATTTACAATTTTCCACTCTTCCCTTAACCTCACTTTACTCTTAAAGCACACAAGGGAAGCTCTTAAATTTTATATAATTTTAATCAAGATTATGACTACTTTTCTTGCACTTTCTTATCACTTTCTTACTATCTCATGCAAGAATACTTGGGGTATTTATAGACCCCAATTAGCTTCAAAAAATTAGAGCCAAAATTCAACCCTTGTCGAAAAACTCAGGTACGGGTGGTACTGCCATTGACACCGACGATACCATCATCGGCACCCGCCCGAGAACCTGGCTAGCGGTGGTACTACCGTCGTCTTGTCACCAACAAAAATATAAAGTGTTCAATGTAATGCTTATGTATGTTTGTGTCTTTCGGATTTTATTCATACTTTATACTGCAAGTAGCGGGCTAGTAGTAAGTTTGATAAGCCTTAGTTTGGTTAGCTTTTGTGATCGATTTTGACTTGTAAATGAGAGTTATTTGATGTGGACACCTGTGGAGACTTTGGTTTGTAATGAACATTGATCCTTTATATGTGACCGTCCAGAATTTGTAAAATTCATGATTGTAATTTGTACTAGCTATATAAAGTGTTTGCTAAAGTGATTGCTTGTGTATCCCACAGAAATATTTTCTCTAATCCATTTTCTCTTTTATTGGTCCCTTAGGACCATAGGAGGTTTTGGGGAGGCTGACCTTTACGGATGGACACGTGATGGTACCGCACAACTTAGGCAAAACCAACTAAGTTCATGACATTTGATATCAAAACAGGACAAGCACATGTAGAAACACTTGCCATATAAATATGGGGGACCTAGCTGGGTTACATGAAGGGCAGCCAACATGCGCGATTATTTGGGGGAAACGAATATTAAGATGTAGGGAAAATAGTCACTCAGAGTAGCGGGCATCCATGATTAGCATTCAGAGGAATGGCTAACCTTTTTTGTGAGAGGCACCACAAGGACAAGCAAATTAGGAAGACCCACAAAAGTTGGGATGGCTAAGTTCAAACTATGGCTTAACGTTGGTAACTAAACTTGACAGTGCTCAAGGCAAGTGAGGCGCTTGGTAAAAGATGAGACCATGCAAAGTGGGATGTATTGCACAACGATCGAAAGAGTTGTGTAAAGCTCACAGAGGTGAGGGAAATTACTAACTCGAAGAATTTGGTACTCATGCAATAGCTTGTATACGAACGATGGAGTGTCCGTGACCATCCCAAGTGACCAAAACTCGTTGTCATGGAGCGTTGAAACTTTCTCTTCAGCATGGGAAGGATATGTCCATCGAAAGCTAAGTGTGCAATAAGTTCAGCATGTTGCTAGGTCTTGAAGGGTGCAACGGGGGTTGTATTGGCAAAGAGTTGAAATCTAGCAAGTGTGTGCGAGGGCAGAATAATGCATAGTCTCTTCAGTAAGATTGAGTAGTCTGAGGGGATGGTGGTCTCCAAAACTTCTAGAGGGAAGGATACGAAGAGGAAAATTACTCCAACATGACAGATATCTAGGAGTGATAAGTCTAAGTTCTCCAGAGAGAGAATCATATGTAGTGGACCGCATATGTTGAGGAAGAGTACCTCAAGACAATGCATTAGGTAATGTAGTGGTCACATGATTTCGCATGAGGTAATGTAGTGGTAGATGCATTGCGATATCAAGTGGGAGAGCAATCCATGACAACATCATATGAAGCCCCATTTAGAGTCGATATAGAAATCAGATTCAATGGAGGGCTAACCCATAGAGTGGTGGGCATAAAGGCCACCATCAACTCAATGCAAATCAAGGAGCGGAGCAACTTTGATACAACTTGGTGAAGTATCCAAACCGCATGAAGGGAGTCAATATAGAAGATTAAACATGGAGCAGAGGCATGGAGCTTTACTTGGATAGAGGTCAAGGACATGAACTCTTGTAGAGGCAAGAGTAGGATCACGTCGTTCCATAGGTTATTTATTCTGATGGGGCGGACTCATCTTGCATGGTGCCAAAGATGAAGGGAGCTTCAAGGCACATACACCTTGTCTCATAGATGTATTTGACTGAGGAACTAAGGTGATTCAACTTGCGGGGGTGAAGTTAGGATCAAAAGGCCTTTGCATGGGGCAAGAGGATGTAGAGACGGTACTCTTGAAGAATATGTCACAGTGCTGCCATTCGAGTTGTCGTGAAGAAAGCGATGGGCAATGAAGATTATGCTGGTGGGGGATAGAGGCCTAGGATCCAGACAATGGTGCACTAATTTTAGCAAAGTCTAGGGACTTCGAGAGCTACTAGGTGACAAACTATCCTATGCGATGCTTCATCCGTGTGTGACTCGAGAATGGATGGACGAAGGTGAATTACCAAATAAGTGAACACAATAAAAGGTGGCGAAGGTCCTATGATGTGCTAGCAAAGGCCGCACATGGAGAGATCGTAGTCCGAGTTCATCCCACAAGAATTTGAATGTCACCAAGAGGCAACATAGTGCAGCGGATCATGGTGGAATAGTTCAGGTAATACAACACAACCAGGAGAAGTCCCGTGAGGGACATGATCATGCGAAGGTATGATCGGGAGCTCCACTTCAGTGAATAACATGATGACAAGAAAGGCTATGGATTCAAGGAGAGAATACTATGGTACTACAGAGGCAAGTCTTCCGTGCGTGCATCGAATCTTATATCGGATGAAAGTTTTAGTCATTAGTATATGGGGGTTGTGCACCACCAAGTGAGAATTCCGAGTACAAGTATCAATGAGTCCCATGGGGGACTTGATCATATAAATGTATAATAGAAGTGGCTAGAGAGTTAGATTACTCTAGTGCTTATATTCTCTTAAGGGAGCCCAACAAGTCAGAGGACAAACTCAGTAAGCGAACGTTGCTACCAAGGAAGCTATGGAGAACAGAATCGACACAAGCCCTATAACAGGATGGCGGAGGCCATGTATGAGAGTTGTTGTATGTCTTTCCATCGACTAATGAGAACTGCTCAGATAACACAGAGGTGTTGAAGCAGGTGGTCGAAAGGGGCGAGGAAGCTACGACGAGTCTAGTGGGACTTAGCTAGTTAAAAAGCTAAGCGTCAGTTAGAATGGAAGTAGACTTGGAGGAGTGTCACAGTACCACAAAGGCAGATCTATCTATTACGAAGAAAGAGATTTTTCTCTTTCTTCGTAATAGGGTGACATTTTTCTCTTTTCGGGCAAAACTTTTTACATTCTGGAAGTTTGATGGCAGATAGAAGGTGAATCATAGCAGCTAACTTAACGCAAGGAGTGCAAACACTTTATTGTGAGCAAAGAGTGGGCAAAGACTAGTAATTAGCTCGATGCATGAAGTACAACCTCAAGGAAGTGGATAAAGTCAAGTAACTTTGTCTTCTCAACTCTTAAGAGAATAGGTAAAACTAAGTATCCTAGTTCTCTTTTTTATCTTGTAGAGGAGCTATGCACAAGTTAAAAGACACTTCGAAGAAACCTAATGGAAGACAATAGTTGTCAAATCCTCACCATTGGTGATCATTGCTACTAAGAGTAGATTATCCGCTTCATTTCCCAATAGAATGTTAATCAAAAGTGAAAGTGATGTAAACTAAATAACAACTAAGTTGAAGAAGAATCGATGGGCAAATCTTATAAAGAAGACCTCAAAAAAATTCAAAGTTTGCAAGGCGATGCTCGTTAAAGCTCCAACAAGCATCCACCCAGTTTAAGTGACATGAGACGTTTAAAATACTACTGTAAAATAAGGAAAGACTTTTTCTTTATCAAATGAATCTGCAAGAATCAACAAGGATCATCACAACTCAGTCGACCACACACCAGAGTCAATCATTAGCGAGTTGAAGCAATATGATAGATCAAAATTTGACTACTCAACAACAGCGATGGAGAGCAGCTGGGAGCCAAGAGAAGTGTTGCAGTCATAGTAGAAGATTGAAGATTCAATAAACAGCAAGGAGATATAGTGTCTGCAATGGCTTTGATGAAGACGTCGAAGGAATGAGTGAGAAAGAATATCACAGATAAAATATAAAGAGGGTGCTTAATATAATACTCGTGTATGTCTGTGTCTTTCGGGTTTTTTTCATACTTTATACAGCAAGTAGCGGGCTAGTAGTAAGCTTGTCAACCCTAGTTTGGTTAGCTTTCGTGGCTAGTTTCAGCTTATAAATGAGAGTTGTATGATGTGGACACTTGTGAGGACTTCGGTCTGTAATGAACCTTGATTATTTATGTGCGACCATTCAGAGTTTTTAAAGTCCATGGTTGTAATTTGCACTAGTTATATAAAGTGTTTACTAAAGTCATTGCTTGTGGATCTCATGGATAATGCTTTCTTTAACCCATTTTCTCTTTTGTAGGTCTTAAGGGACCATAGAAGGTTTTGAGGAGGCTGATCTTTACGGAGGAATATGTGATGGTGCCGCACGACTTAGGTAAAACTAGTTAAGTTTGTTATAGCTTGGCCGGTACCACCGCCAATAGTTGATGGTACCACCACCAAGAATCTCGGAATAATATTTTTTAAGTATTATTTCATACTCGAGCATACCTTTTGTTGGCCCCTTTCTAGGGCAATGAAATGAGCTCAACTTGAACTCAAATTTGACCCAAAGTGGATCTATTGCCTCTCATTGAGTTAATTTAGATTTCTCTAAATCTAACTCAATTAGGACTCAAAATACAAGATGCTAACTATGATATACTATAACATAATTATAATTGTTCTTGTTGTCTAGCACGTCAATCGATCTTCTGAACTCCCAACGAACTCCCATCACACTCTCAACAAGCTCCCGATCACTTTTGGTAAGCTCCCATCGAACTCCCAGCAAGCCCCCAATCACTTTCGATGATCTCCCGGTGAGTTCCCACTACATCGTTTGAACCCCGGCCCAATCACTTGACTTCGGCCCAATATTATATTATATTACCTTTTCACCATCATAGTTAATCATGCATCACTCATCTCTAACATATAGATTAAATTATAAAACTCATCAATTGATTTCATCATCAAGATATGAGATTCAATAGTACTTCATTAAGTACACATGTCCATACCTAAAGAAATCGTCAATGGAAGTAATGAAGTATGAGTAACCACTTATGGCCTGAGTTAACATAGGACCACACACATCGCTATATATAAGTTCCAATAACTCAGTGGCTCACTCTCCAATTTTACTAAATGACGAGTTAGTCAACTTTCTATGAATGCAAGGTTCGCAAGTTGTATATGAATCATAGTTGAATGTATCTAGGTATTCATCCTTCAACAACTTTTAAATCTTTCCCTCGTGAATGTGTCCTAGACTATAATGTCATAGGTATGCATTGTTCACATCATCTCGTTTCCTCTTGGACACACTTACATTCATGATCTATGGAGCTATATCTATCACAAATAAACCATTATGCAGCGTTCCTCTAGTGATAATTTTATCATCCAAAATTAATGAACAACTTTTATTCTCAAAAACTAATTTATATCCAATAGTTGTCAAACATGAAATGAAGATAATATTTTTAATGATAGAAGGAACGTAATAATATGCATCTAATGCAATAGTAGCTAAACTAGGCAGATGTAGGGTGACCTCGCCAATAACAACTGTATCAATTCTTGCTTCATTACTCATCTTGAGGTTCATCTCATCTCTCGCAAATTTCATAGGCCTTGCTAGAATCTACAATGAATTACAAAGATGATAAGCACTCTCGGTATCCAATACTCATATGTTATTATAAGAATCTAATAGACAGAGATTGATCATGAATATACATGAAGCTTCTCCAAGCTTCTAGTTCGCCTTCTCTATAAGGTACTATTTGCATTTTCACTTCTAATGCATGTCTTTAACGCAATGGAATCACTGGCCTTTATCCTTTCTCGGGTCTTTCTTGGCAAACTTTATCTTACCTGATTTGCCCTTGCCCTTACCCTTCTTAAGGGACTTATCAACTTTCATTTTCCTTTTGGTCTCATCAATATAAAGAATTAATTTCACTTTCTTGATGGTAATCTTTGTCTCCCTCAACATATTAAGGAGCTTAGGGAGAGTCATCTCAAGTTTATTCATATTAGAATTTATGATAAATTATGAAAAGGAGTCCGAAAGAGACTGAAGTATAAGGTCTACGCACAGATTATCCTATAGGATAATTCCTAGGCCTGTAAGTTTCTCGATCCACTCAATCATCTTCAGGATATGGTTCTGAACCAATGTCCCCTCTGTCATCCTAGTACGAAAAAGACTTTTGAATATCTCATATCTCTGAGTTCTTCCTTGTTTCTTAAATAACTAGCGAAGATGAAGAAGGATAGAATTGACATCTTTGCTCTCATGTTACCTCTATAGCTCAGGAGTCATAGAGGCCAACATATATCACTTAGCTAGAGTGGAATCGTTTATCTACTTCACGTAGTGAGAAATCTCATCCTCACTTGCCCCTTCCTCTAACGTGGGCAAAACCGAATCAAGGACATATGCAATTTTCTCCGTTATGAGAACGATTCTCAAGTTACGAAACCAATCAATGTAGTTTGGACTAGTGAAGCAGTTGGCATCAAGTATGCCACATAGGGGGTTTACAATTGACATATTTATAACAAACAAGAGATGTAGCATAAATGAATAATATGTAAATTTTGTAAAAAAGTAAATACATTGACTTTTATCTTAATCAGCTCTCACTAATTTTCTAGCGAGTCATGTGACACCCTCGACACATAAAATGGAAGTCTTCGCAAGACTTCTAACGAGGATCAAGATTTAATCGATGTCTTAATGTAACCTCGAGGAACTTGACTAATCACATTAAGCCTAAAAAGGTAGGTCACTCTTGTCAATCATAACTTCTTATGATTCTCGTCTTATTCGGCCTTCGAACTATTATTGTCTCGAGGGACTTGACCAACCATGATGTTTGGTTAAGTCATCACCATCATTACAAGATTAGTTTGATTTGATGATATGCACTCGAGAGACTCAACCAAGCATACCATATTCTCAGGTCATATGTGATATCTCTATGTCATAAGCAAGACATCAAATTGTGAGATAGTGAATCTCGAGGGACTCGACCAACTCAACTTACATGGGGATTCGATTTCTCCCTATAACGATAGAAGGTTACATGGGTCAATCTAATTGTCTTATGCTTACCGACTTAATATTATCGTAGGATGGGGTTTTGATTCGGTCTCCTAATATGACATGTCACATGCATATATTTAATATATATCTACATCACATGCAAATATATATATAAGTATCTAGTAGGTGGATAATCATCCACATATCACATATGAGCAATCACACTAGATGATCATGAACTACATCTTAATGTGATCGGGCCTGAGCTAATGGGTCCAATCACTCACATCACGATTTATGTGTGCATCGACGTATCTTCTTACCCTATGATTATCTATCTTATCATCATCGATTTCACCAATATCTCAGCGCATCTCCATGCATTACGATTGTTCGTCTCGACCTCGGGGGTCCCGCTGGCACCTTCACGCTCTCATTGCGCCTTTTCGTATAATTACAATATAATCACAGCACACAGGCCTGATAACAAATGAGAAAAATCAAAGGCTCACAGGCCCTAATAATAATAATAATAATAATCATATATACACATATCACATTGCATGATCTATGATCATCCATCCACATTATACATGATATGTATACATTAACATGTAGAACTACTAGATGATGATGATGATGATGATGATGATAATAATAATAATAATAATAATAATAATAATTAAATCATTTAATTAACTAAGATTTTCTAAATTTTGAGATATATAGGGAATTTTTAATAATAAAAGGTATTTTTAGAATTTAGATAAAAGGGAAAAACTCAGGATTTCTATAATTCAAAGGGGCAGAATCATCCTTTTATAAAAAAAAAACTCTAGTTCACTTATGCGGCAGTCACAACTTCTTACGGTTGTCGCCTTACCATAGGCGGCTGCCACCTTACTGTAGGTGACTGCCACCTTACCGTAGGCAGCTGTCGCCTTACCATAAGTGGCTGTTGCCTTATCGTATGTGGTAGTCACTCTTACGGTAGGCATTGCCCTTGCGCAAACAACCCACTGCTTCGTGCATAGGCAGTCGCTAATGCAACATCACCTCGTGTACAGGCTACCCTTGTGCGAGGTGGTGTAGTTTATCACTGTGCTGCCTTTGCTTACAAGCGTCGCCTCTATGGGCAAATAGTCGACGTTGTTGTTGCTTAGGGGCGCCCGTGCCCATAGGCGCTACCTCTATGGGTGTTGTGCCCACAGGCACCCCCTTTGCAGGCAAGCGGCTCCTTCGCAACCCTCTCCATAGGCAGTCATTGCCTGCATAGCCTCTGCCCAAGCTCGGCTAACCTACCGAGCAACAATAGTTGCTACCCCTTTTGTGCCAACAAATTTGACATAAAAAACCCACTCTAAAGAATATTTCAATTAGCAAGATAAGGCATTTTCCAGATCTGAAAATTACATGGAAAACGTAGTAAGAATGCATAAAATAATTCTTCGTGATTGATGACAACACACACGATTTATAACTGATCATTGCACAATGAACTTGGTTTTGATACCATTGTTGAGAAACCTTAATTAAGCATCACATGTGCCATGAAAAATAAATAAAACTGGTTTCCCATATTTATCATGTCATCATGCAATGACTGGTGTGTCAAAAATCATATAATTGGAAAACTACATAACACGTGTTAGATGTTTTACCTAGGGAGATTGTATATCCCTAAAAAATCAAATCCAATGGAGAAGATAAAGAAGGTCAGATGTCCTCCTCTCTAGCAATATCGATATGGTGGATGCGGTGACGATGCTCCTTAGATCACTGCGGCATCTCCCTCTCCACATGTAATACACAAGAGCTGTCAGCCAAAAAGAAGAGGAGGCTGAGGAGAAAGAATGGCCTCCAGAAGCTCTAGCCTATGAACCCCTTAGCTCCCTCTTATCTATGGAGGTCCCTATCAACTTACCTATAGGGATCCTAACATATTTGGTACTAGATCTCTATCCAACTACCTAAGCCTCTTAGATCAATAAATCTCTATCCAATAATCTCTTATTTGCTTTTATTGGATCTCATCCATAGGATCCAATAATATAGATATCCGATAAAATAGGGGCTCCATGGATATCTCATATATGAATCACTATTATCGTAAAATCCACCATATGTGTGTGACTCTCTAGGCCCAATACCAAACTAATTATGAGTAACACCTGTCAGAACTCACTCTGACTCAGTGAATTGTTATCTCATAGCAATTCACTCAATTTATCGACTATAGACGTACTAGGCCACTACGCCATAATCTCCAAATGATATAAGAAGATCTAATTCATTAGATCTGTCTATCCATAGTTATCACGTATCTATAGTCCCTTATCTATCTAATATACCAAAGATTGTATATCGGGCATGACCTCATATGTAATCCATCTGAGTCTCGCTCTAATCAGATTTTTCTATAGAACACTTCTCTCAATCTGAACGACCTTAGCCAGAGATTTTCCTAAGCAATAATACATGTGATATTCCTCTCATAATACTGAGAGTGGATGATCATCTATTGACACTCAATTGCCTCAATCCCGATAGTAGATTGTACTATATTTAAAACTTCCAGACCTGTAAGTTTGATGTCAAAGAAATGAGTATTCAAGCAAAGCATCATTTGTATCTTAAGTCTAAGGATCAGACACACAACTGAAACTACGGAAGTCAAGTATCATTAACCATCCAATATTTATTAAGTGAATCAATTAATGAACTCATTCTCTAATAAGCACTTATATTGTATCCTTAGTGTCTCCACATGAGCGGTTATGAGACCAATTGCTTCCATCATATGGATGGATATATAGTATACTCGATCTGTCCGGTTATCTCGATATCTCTCTCGAGTAACTTATGATCGGGATTATTTAAGATCTGTGTTTAAATATGAATTAGTCATTATCATGATCTCATTATGATTTAATTATTGTTGTATAAATCGAAGGACATCACGATATATGTAACAAGCAATATAAAATGAGACTATGTCAATAATAATAATAAGTAAAAAAATTACATAGTGTGTTCAACATGTCATCACTCACGTGATTGACTTATAAGACACCTGTAACCAATATTTATAACCATCATATTATTTGTTAGTCAACGTTTATATGACTTCTCAATGACTAATATATTGGTAATAGATAACATTACCATCACATACTTTCATGAAATGATATTTCATCCAATTTCTCTTGGGCTAATATATTTCATCCAACATGTTTTAATGATGGGGTGCAAAAAAAAACAAATCATAACTCTACTTTGCATAAACTTTATAATTGTCAAAAAAAAAAAATTCTGCCAAACTGTCATATGACTTCTCTAGGGCTAATATGTTAGTAATAGGTGACATTTTGTGTTTTTATGGTGATGCACGAAAATAGATCAATCCTCTTCTTTGCACAAACTTTATAATCATTGTATTTCTTTTATGAAACTATGCTCATATGACTTCTGCAAGACTAATATTTTAGGAATGATTGACATTTTTTGTTTTCAAGATGGGACGCTAAAAATCGATTAATCTTTACTTTGCATAAACTTTATGTTTGGAATAGATGACATTTTGCATTTTCAAGACTATGCACAAAAAAATTACTTTAACCTCCGCAATGGGCAAGTTTTATGGCCATCATTTTTTTTTTTTTTGTGAAAATGACATTCATATGACTTAACCATGGCTAATATGTTAGGAATGTATAACATTTTATGTTTTCAAGATGGTATGTGAAAAATGAATGAAATTTCCAAGATTGGGAATGAATGAAATTTCCAAGATTGGGAATGAATGTATAACATTTTATATTGGGAATGAATGAAATTTTATATTTCCAAGATGGTGTATGAAAATTTTGTCAAATCTATCATTGTGCCAACTTTACGATATATTGGGCAATTTGTATTTTTAAGATGATGCACTAAAAATTGATTGAACCTCTACTTTGCATAAACTTTATGATAAGATTATTTTTTTCTCAAAAAGAAATTTTGTATTTTCAAAATGAGGCATAAAAATTGATCGAACCTCTACTTGAAGTAAATTTTATGACCATCTCATTTTTTTCTAGAAATGGCATTCATACAACTCCAGATTTAATATGTTCTGGAACGGTGAAATTTGTAGTTTCACGATATCATTCATATGACTTTTTCATAGCTAACCTAATATGTTGAGAACCCATGACATTTTGTGCTTTAAAAAAGGTGTGAAGAAAAATATATCAAACCTCCACTTTGTATAAATTCATGATCATCATAATTTTTTTTATGAATTAACGTTCATATGACTTTTTCATGACTCATATATTGGGAATGAATGATATTTATGTTTTTAAGATGGTGCACCAAAAGTCAATCGAATATTTACTTTGCTCACAACTATATTTGTATGGCTTCTCTAAGGTTAATATGTTGGGAATGCATGAGATTTCTCATTTTCAAGTCAATGCATTAAAAACCAATTGAACCTCTACTTTACATAAACTTTATGTTGTTTTTTTTCATGCGGTTCATGCTACTTCTCATGGCTAATATATTGAGAATGGATGATATTTTGAGTTTTCAAGACTGTACATCAAAAAGCAATCGAACCTTTACATTACAAAAATTTTATGACTTCCATGTGTTTTCATGGAACTAAATTCATATGTTGAATGTATATTGGGAACTGATGACATTTTGCATAAACTTTACAATCATCCTATTTTTTCGTGAAATAATATTCATATAATTTCTCCTTCACAAATATGTTGGAAATGTATGACATTTTATATTTCTAAGATTATATGCAAAAACATCGATCTAACCTTTACTTTACAAAAGCTTTATGATCATCAGATTTTTTTAGGAAACTATGTTCATACGATATCTCAATAGCTGACGTTTTGTATTTACCTAAAAAATGATTTGAATCTCTATTTTTCATAAATTTTATAATCATCATTTTTTTTTTCACAAAATGATATTCATATGTCTTTTCGGTGGTTACTTACTATATTAGGAATGATCAATATTTTATATTTTTAAGACATAGCATGAAAATCAATAAACTTTTATTTTGCATAAATTTTACGATGATCATATATTTTTTTCATAAAATGATATTCATATGACTTCTTCAAGACGATAATATTTTACGTTTTAAATATGGTACGAAAAATTTAAAAAACCTTCACTTTGCATAAATTTATGACCATCAAGTGTTGTTTTTTTTTTTTAAGAAACAGCATTCGACTTCTTGCTAATATATCGAGAATAACTTTTATTTAGTAAAAATAATTAAAATACAGAATCAAGCAAAAAAAAAAGAAAATGTAGTTTTCATGATCCTTGTCCTACGTGTATTATAAGCAAAAAAAAAACATCAAATTAATATTATTAGAAAAAAAAACATGAAATCACACACCAACCAAGAAAGCATGATGATCAGATAATCCGTTGTCAACTCAGCATGGGCTTCAAATTAATGTTGCCATATGCGCAATAAACTAAACCGTACCAGTGGTAGTTGGACATCATCATAACCACACGCATCTTAAGTCTTATTTACTCCAAATAGTGTCATGATGTCACATATTCCCACACCCATTAAGAATTAAAGAGTAAAAAAAATAATAATATCTTGATATTAAAAATATTTATATGTGTGAGATAGAAAAGATAAAGATTGAAATAGTCAGGAGTATATAATAAATTGGGTTTGGTCATCGAATTAAAGATGTATGTTTTTGAGTTAAATTAGTGTTTAATCGGAATTATATTAATCCCCAAAACATGAATTGATAATAAATGTAGGGCTTCGTCAAATAACAAACCCTAATTTACTTACCATAATAATATTTATGTCTAGAAAAATTCAAGTTGGGGTTGACCCGAGAAACATGGCATTCAATGTGATATAACTCAACAAACTCCTTTAGTAAAGTATTTATGGGTTGAGACGTGTTGAACTTGACTTGGTAGTGTCCACGCATTGATGGAGATGGTTGGAGTCATCCAATTCCTTCCATCGGTATTATTAATCGCTGGCAATTATTACAGTTCAAAGTGGCACACATCAATTTAGCCAACGCTGGTAAGAAAGAAATGTAACCTTTAGGAATATAATTATTTCACGGACCTTCGACAAGAATTATAATTTTTTAAGAAACGAATGCATGGATTAGTTAACCCCATAAACTTCATAAACCAAAGCTTTCAACTTGGGCTAGAAAAAAAATAGAACCAAAAATTGGTTCAACTACTAATCTAGTAGTTCCATTACCAATTCTTGTACAGTGATTGTGAGCTTATTCGAGAGAAATGTTAGCTTCATGGGGCAATATGAAAAATTGAACACGTTTGATTCTAACTACACCTCATAATTTATTGTAGTCTTGTGTGACGGACAACCCTAAAATTGATCAAAATCTCAAGGAGATGCACCTACCGCGATAAGATGGTGACGTTGATCCAACCCAATTCAACCGAGTTGAAGTCAATGTTATTATGGTTGGTTGATTGTCCTATCATTAATCATATTAAATGTACAAATATATATATGTCTCTTTAAATTGCTCGTACCAATCAGTTCTCAAGCTCAAGTAATGATGAATTAGATTACAGTGTTCATATTTTTTGGTTCCGTTGTTTATAATTAATTAGCCTCAGACAAATGGTGTATTTTGTGAAAGCTTAGTGCACAAAAGGATCTTGTCCTATCTGACCCTATGTATTTTGTGCACCAAAAGTTGTAGTCATATTACTATTACTATAGCATAAAATATTACGGGGAAAAAAAAAAAAAAGGAAGGAAGAGGGAGAGGGAGATCATTATTATTATTATTTTCTAGCAAGGTTCGTTTCAGTCATTTCCCACATCATAAATGCTAAGTTTAGGGGAAAGAGGGGGGGATGTTTTTGGTTCCTATTTTGTCCTCCTACAATTCATTATTATTTTACCCATTGATGGATGAGAAAGAGAGAGAGAGAGAGAGAGAGAGAGAGAGAGAGAGGAGAAGATGGTTGGTTGGTTCGAGTTGTTTTGGTAACGACGCCAACGGAGGAGGTACTGTAATGGGTTGGAATTGTTTCTGGCTCGTTTGGGTTCTTCCTCCGCTCCCATAGTCCATAAAGAGGTCGGGTCAGATGACACAGACATCCGTGTCCCTCTCTTTCTCTCTCTCTTTGGATCGCATATGGCATGCTACCACCGACCCAGAGCAAACTTATAATACAATTCTCCAATCGATTGATTCCCTCCCCATCGGCTGCCTGCCCACCTTGCTTTCTCTCTGCTGCTGCTGAGGTTGTCCCCTTAGCCTTCACCTTCACCTCTCCTTTCTTCCTCATCTGAAGGGGAACCCAACAGAGGAAGGAAAGAAAACATTGGAGCAGCCCCGAAAAGATCGCAACCTTCCATGCTCTCGGACCTCTAAGAGGCAGCGGGTGGCATCTCCAATGGGAATCTCGTCGGAGGAAGCTGAGGATCGAAGGATGCAAGGATGGCTGTACCTTGTCCGGTCCAATCGACTTGGGTTGCAGTACTCGAGGAAGAGGTACTTCGTTCTTGATGGCAACGCCCTCAATTGCTACAAGAACGTACCGGCGTCAAATAGAGAGGTGTGTTCGACCCCTTCTTGATGTCCCTTCCCTTGGTTTCTTGGTGGTCTGAACGAAAGGTAGGTGCTTTACCCGCTGGCTTACTTTCTCTAGGAGAAAAGATGACATCTTTTAGTTGTTTCACCGGTCTTGTTGATCAGCAACAGAGAAGCCAGGTTATTTCTTTGGTCTTCTTTTGACTTTCAGAGATCCTTGTAGATGTTTGGTTGTTTTCTTGGTTCGGTTTGATCCGAGAACTGTTTTGAGCACAAATGGCTCAAAATAATGAAGGATCTTCAACTGATTCTAGTGATGAAGGGTGGTGGTAGATTTTGTTTTTTTTGTTGGACTGTGGGCGGTGACAATGCGTGGTTGGTCTGATGGCGAAAGTGAATTCGGCGTCAAGGAAAGATAATAGGCGGTGGGCAACTACAGGTGGGGGCTAATAATGGCGGGCACTGGACGGTGATGACTTGTGATTGCTAGCTATGATGAGTGTAATAAAGAAGACTTCGTTGGGGATAATCGCTAGACATAATCAGACAGGCACAAGGATTGCTGTCATATTATTTGTTAGTTTTCACTTCAGTTACATTTTTTATTGAAAACTAAAAGCGGATTTACTATATGATTTTCTTTTCGTGTTCTTTTGGATTTTCCAGAAGAGAAAGCTAAATGGAATAGGGCTTTCTACTTTTGGGATGAGCATGATATTATCGACAGGCATGCAGTCTTAATGCTATTGTTGGTCATCTTATGTGAAATGACCCTCTCATTTTCTATTTCTTCATCCTACTTGTTCCTCTTCGTGGACATTTGAGTGATTTACCGTAAGACAAGTGGATAAATGATTCAACAGGACCAGGATAAGACAGTTCATTCATCATAACTTTTTTGAGCTTAGGAATCCCTAGTTGAGATCAATCTTCAAACCGCAGATGTTTAGTCTTTTTGTTCCTTTTTGTCCTTTGTGCTATTTATGTAGTCATAAACTTATCCACTTCTTAACTGATTTTGCATTGATATGTTACACCAGTCTGCTGAAGCCTTATCCACCTAGTTGCAAAGAGTTTTCATTTTAATGAGTTCACATTCCTATTACCAACCTGCAGGTGAATCATGTGTTAACAGATTGTTTTTAGTCAAAAGGATTGTAAGCAACATGCATGACTTGTTCTTATTGTAAGAATTTGTGACAGATCACAACATACATTTGTGATATGCACAAATTATAGTGCAACTTTGCACATTGTTTCTGGATCTGATACTGGCCATCTTGCCATTTTTCCAATCTAGAGTGACATTTGAATACCTAGCTAGATATGTTTCTTACCCATGCAGGGCTCTGGCTTTGTAGGATCTAAGTGAACCTTAATAGGCTGATTAGGTACGACTAAGACTAACATCTGATCAAAATATTGGACCCTAGAGTATGGTAACCTCTCTTCTTATTATTCAATAAACTGGCGGAACCTGTGCAACAATGTCGCAAATCATGATACGTGTTTTCTTGTTCAATCATTTGTTGGCAACTTATTGGATGCTGTTTGTATCTGCTGATAATATTTTTGAGTTTCGCAGAATGTTATTTTTTTTTCTTTTTAATTTGTTATGCATAAATGCTCCAAATCATATCTTGAATTTTCTGTGTTATCAGGAACCTATTAGAAGTGCAGTTATTGACTTCTGCATACGCGTCACAGATAATGGGAGAGAGAATATGCATAGAAATGTACAACATAAACCTGACTTATATTACTAGCACAAAATTAATTAATCCCTTCAATATAGTTACATGATAATTTCCACTATTACAAAGTTCATCACCCAGTTATATATTTGCATCGTAATTTGCAGGTTGTGTATGTATTTACCCTGTGCAGTGCCTCTAATCACAAAGATCAACTTAAGGTGTGTTGGAATTTCACTTACTTTTCTAGCATTTTCTATTAGGAGTGTGTTTTTTGTTGCTTTTTTTCATGGATACGAAGAATAGCCAAACCTGCAGTTGGGTGCCAGAAGCTCGGAAGAAGCAGCAAGATGGATCAGATCTATAATGGAAGAAGCATTAAAGGTTTCAATGCTTTCTTTTATCTCATTCATATTCCTTGACAATTATATTATAACATCTTTCCACACTTGTAGGAGGGCCCAAACAAAGAAGAAAATGTTGTAGCTTGCTCAAAGAGAAGATGCCAATCATTTAGGTTTAATGTCTGCCCTTCTTACCCAGTAATTGATTTTATATGTTTGTAGCTTCTACGGATTGACTGTAATGCAATTTTTTGCTTGTGTATCAAATAGGTATGTATTTGCTTGCAAAGGATTGGTTCCTGTAACTAACATTATCATGTTTTTCATTGATTGCTCAATTTTCTTCCTTAAATTTCTGAGTGTTCTGACTACTTTTTTGGTATGAAAATGGGTCTTCAAGATTGATCATTCTAGATGCTAATATGGGCAACTACATTGTGTTTTATGCAATTAGAGAATTTCGATTCAGCATGGAACAACTGCTATGGCTTTAAAAAGATGGTCTTTGTGGCTTTTGATGATCTCTACAACTTGTCATTGCCTTGATGTGAAATTGGTTGAATTATTTTCTTCTTTATTCCATGGAGAATCCACAGGGCAAAAATTTGGATGTTGTTATTGTACATACACTACTTACCAAAGCCCTTTAACAGAGAATGGAAGAAATTTTACATGGGGGTGGACAATGTCAACTTGACTATAAAGCCTTCAGTAACTTTATAAATGATTAACCCTGTGAATTGGCATGATGTTATTGGTGAAGAGAAAACCATTTTGATGATTTTCTTTTGTTTAAAATGAATAGCCATTTTAGAAAGATACATTTACTAGTCAAAAGCTTTTTTCAGAATAATGTTCGATATTTGTAAATGTGTAGAGCAGGACATTTCATGGGGCAGAGATCAATATTTTTTGCCGACACATTGTTGATATGTTTTATTTTGTCTCTGTACCATGTGTTATGCCCTTTTGTTATTAATCTACTGAGTTATTTTATCTACAGTGAATAGAAGAGCTTAACTGTTTAAATTGCCTCTCTCAGGCTTATGTGTTCGTCTAGTGTGGGGCAGTATTTGTTATTGTAATTTTCCCTGGCTGGTGACATTGTTCTTCTTGGGCATGATTAGAAGTAAACGATTATTTTCAAAATTTAGATTGTTGCTAGTAAAGCACACTAGTAACATTCATCTAGCTCATATACGAAGGTGGTTATCTCAGGTTGACATAATTTGTTGATGCTAATTATTTGACACTTGTTCTTGATAATGTTATTATTTTTTGTGCATTTTGTTCATGTGTGGATCCCTGATCTGCCTATTGATTGCTTTAAGCATATCTGTCTAGTGATTTCTTGAGATTGCTGGACTTATTGAAGTCATTTTACCTTTTTCTTTTTTTTTTGAAAAATTTATTTTTTTATCAATATTATGATTTTATAGGCTGCGCCGTGCAAATGGGAGAAGCAGGAAGCACCCTTTAGGTCAGTGTATATGTTCTTTTAACGTCTTTTAGTTTAGCTCTAGTTTCTCCAACAAAAATGTTTGATCATACAAAATGTCAAATTCTTTTGACAAAATTCTAGCATCCTACCAAGTATTGCAATTATTGTCCATATTATGTTTCAATTGTTGTTGTCTAGTGACCATATGTTAGCATGGTCCAAGAGTTTGGTGCACTGACTAGGACAACTCTGAAGTAGGAGGAAAGCTATGCATATTATAACATCACATATTTTCTTATTCTTCTTCTTCCAAAGATTCAACAGGTCCATTATAACATCAACTATTAGAACCAATTTGGCACATTTAAGCAAAAAGTTATTTGACCAAAATATTGTGATTGTTACAAAATTTCTAAAAAAATCTTATTGTGTTTACTGGCTCTTCCATTTTCCTTACCTTCCACTAAATTATTTTCCTACAAATTGCTCTTAGCTTGGACTGCGTTCACATCTGTTCTTGCCGATCCTACAACAGCTGATGTAATTGCACCTTCCACATGGACAATAGTTGGCTGCAAAAATGGTAATCATTTCTTTTTTTTTTCTTGTACCAAAGGTTTATTTGTAACTGCAGTTTTTATGCATAGGCTTACGACTGTTTAAGGAGGCAAGAGATGCTGATTCTCATGGAATGGTACCTATTTTGGCAAACAATAATGATTTATCAAGTTATAGGGATGCTAATGGGTATTATCTTATCAGCATTGGGATGATCATCCAGCTTTAATGGCAGTAGGCGTTATTGATGCGACCTCTGAGGCTGTTTTCCGCAGAGTAATGTCTCTTGGACCATCAAGATCAGAGTAAAGATCCCTACTTTTTGTCACCTGCATGTTCTATCAGTTTGAGAAAATATTGATAATCTCCTCACTAAGAAGTCACTTTACCAAAATTTTAGATCTTGTTTTCATGATGTGATTGCAACCTATTTATCAGAGCATGATCTCTGACATTTTTAACGGATAAGAGATCTAGATTATGTAATGTTATAAGCAAGGTTTGCAATTTCGACCTGTACCGCCCGGTATGGGCGGTACATACCGGTCCGTCAGGTTGCCGGTACGCGGACCGCCCGCTACCCGGCGGTTCCACCAAAAATCGACCGTCGGCGGTCGATTGAAGGGAGAATCGATCGCCGACGATCGATTGAGGGAGGAATCGACTATTGGCGATCGATTGAGCGAGAAAAAGGGAAGAAGAAGAAGAAGAGGAAAAGAAGAAAAAAAGAAAAAAGGAGAAGAAATAATACCTAGTGCCCGCGCGCGGTCCTCGCCCGTGCGCCGTAGCCGCTCGCGCGCCGTCGCTGCTCACGCGCTAGCGCCCGCACACCGTCATCGCCCGCATGTCACGGGCGCTTTTTCTCCCGCACGGGGAGAAACATCGAGGCGACGTCGCCCCTTTTCTTTTTTTTTTAATATTTTAATATATTAATATTATATTATATAATATTATATTATAAAATATTTATATTATATTTTAATATACTAGGCGGTATGCACTATGTGTACCGCCTGGTACCAGTACCATACCAGTACCGAGATGAACTCGGTACATCGGTACAGATCGGTAAGTCAAACCTTGGTTATAAGTAGCATATACTGAAATCTTTCAGTCTTGTACCATCTTTCTGAAACAAGAGAAACATGGTATCAGCCATAAAGGAGAATGAAATGAGAAGTCATATTACGTCCTTGAGTTTGGCAATTTCTATTTCTAGAAAATAAGAATTTTGTATTACTCCATTCAGGAAGTAAACTATGAAGTTGTTTTGCAGATGGGATTTTTGCTTATTAGAAGGTAATGTTGTTGAACACTTGGATGGTCACACTGATATCATTCACAAAAAGTTGCGTAGTGATTGGTTGCCATGGTCAGATTCGAAGCTCTTAGATTACTGAAATTTCATCTATTTCTACTTATTCAATAATCACTCACATTATAGTGTTAGTTTGCAGGGGAATGAAAAAAAGGGATTTATTACTTCGGCGCTATTGGAGAAGGGAAGATGATGGAACATATGGTAATGGCATCTATGAATGATTGGTGATTCTTAAGTTACAGAAAAATAACATCATATATATTTTGACTTTGTGACAGTAATACTCTATCACTCTTTTTTCCACCAAAAATGTCGACCTGAGAGAGGCTACATTCGTGCCTGCCTTAAAAGTAATGTATGCTTAAAAGTTAAAACTCAGGCTGTCATGTTTGTTTGTTTGTGTATTCATGTTTTGTCCTATCTTATCGAACCCCAAGTGTTGGTACTCTATGTTCTTTTGTAGGTGGAGGATATGTAATATCTCCAGTGAACCAAGGAAAACAATCAGTCGTAAAGCACATGCTTGCAATTGATTGGAAATTTTGGAAGTCTTATTTGTTCACCTCGTCTGCAGAGTATATTACAATCCGAATGTTAGGGAGAGTTGCAGGTATATAATCTAGAACATGGATTTTATTTTTTATTCATGTCTCACCTTTTATTAGAACAATCTAGTGAGTATATGTTGACAGAATGATTAACTATGTAATTTGCAGCTCTTCGAGAATTCTTCCGTGCAAAAGTTGGTAGCTGTGCTTGCTCTGATTTTTCATCAGGTGAGTCAACAAGGGAGATAGGGTTGCCACAGAGTGAGAGGGAACACATGAAACTAGAGCAGCCAGCAGAGGAAATTAGTAAAAGTGAGAATTCTGCAGATGAGACACAAAGATCACCAGCCAAAAATGCAAAGGCAGGTGGATCATTCCTTCAACTGAATGATGCAGCTGATGAGTTTTTTGATGTTATCAATGAATTAGAGCATAATGAAGCGGAAGCTTTGTGGCCTTCTGATGATGGCTTGCAAACCCAGGTGTGTGCTTCTTGTGAAAATTTCCAATCATGAAACCTTGTTTCTGCTAACTGTTTTTCAGCTTGGAAGAAGGTATATTCAGTAGAATCAGTACCCTGTACTTTTCTTTTTCTTTATTCATTACGCAACATCAATCTGACTTTTAGATACCTAGGCAACAACCTCTTCATATGGTGTGTTGTGGTATATCATTACGTAATATGATCTACTAATATCCTAGCATGTACAAAATGTTTGAAGAACCTTTAGTAACAATTGTAATAATATTGATCAAGGTTCATAATTTCGATCTGTATTGGTGTACCAACCCTTGCTTGATATTGTATATATCGAGGCATATCGAGCAGTACACCTAAAATAGGCATAAAACCCTTTGAAAATACCTGAAAAATGGAAACAAAAAGTTAGGGTTTTCAAGTTAGAAATAAGTATACATTTAGTATAGTTTTAGCAAAACTAATGTAAATTAGGTAAAAATAGTACCACATATCTTTTTCGGGCTTCGAGGAGTAGCCTTGTGCAAGGTTTGTAATTTTGGTCCGTTCTGGATCGTCTTTCTGTTGATATTGAATTATCTATAAAAAAATTATTTGAATTATTCGGTTATTTTGTATATAGCTTAAACTTTAAGATGCAAATGAATTAAGTAATCACATGTGTAGATATGCTTGATTCTACCACCAAAACGAATGATGGGCCTCCACGGGTTGTGGATTGTGGTCCTTGATCCTATGTATCTGTATATCAATATGATATGTTTGTCGGACCCGATCTTGAAATTGATCCCATGATATAGTGTATTGATACACCGTATGCTATTGGTGCATCAATGTGGTGATGGTCATACGTTGATTGTCGTGAATCACATTTGTCCGAAGCGGCTCCTGAGGCATGTATTAGTGTATGTCAAAACTTCTACTTTCACTATTGATCTGCTGCTCCGTATCATACTGTTGCTTGGAGAAGTATGACTAACTATCACCGAACTACTATTGGCTGTAAGATTCTCCATAATACGATGGTTGTGAATATAATGAGCTTCGTTTTGTCCGTACGTCGTGTAGGCTCTATCGCATCTGCTGAAAATCATCCATTGGATTTCCCTTCTTCTTCCATTCATAAACTTGACCAGTACATTGTTGAGCTCCATGATCTGAATCTTGGGTGGCATATGTAAAATACTGCTCCTTGGTCCATGCACCGCCCTTAAATTGTGTAGACGAGAGCAACGACTCTCCGACGTCGTCACCATCATCGGTCGAGGCACTACTGTCCACGTCACTGCCATGTCTTTAGACCGAGCGAGTTGTTGAATGCGATTACGAAGGTGTCTCGTTGCTTGACTCAATTCTTTCCAATGGTGCGATTGATGCTACTACTTTCCCCTTTGCCTTTTTCTTCGTATATTGGGCGAACGATTATGACGGTTGGGTGTCTCTAGTTCCTAGAGCAATTTGACTCAATCTTGTTTGGCTCCTTCTGCCACATTTTGATCGAGGGAAATTTTCCTCTTGTTGGGGATGTGCTTCCTCTTCTTTTATTGCCTCGGTGATAAAACACAAAGGGCGTTATGGATTTCTCGCCTTATAAAGTAGAGGATCCTTTTGGTTCTCCGTCACTTCGACCCACTCTAACATTGACTTTGAATCTTCGTTGTAGAAATAGAGGTCAATAAGATCAATCTCTGGTTCCTCTGGCTCCTTGTCCAACTTGGCACATCGCAACCTTAGCCATATGTTATAGTTGGACATATATCAATTTCTCCAACCGTCTATACGGTAGTACGTTGTGGATCTTCATGTGAATTAATGCGAATGTTGATCAAGTACGTTCGTAACCACTAGATATCATCGTTTGTGAATGTACACGAACGACAACTTTCCTTAGATTTAGTGCGTCCCCTCTAAATTGTAGCCACCACTCGACTGCAAAAAGATAAATAATTAATATCAAATATAGTTAATAATCAATATGTGTAACTTTTTCTCACCAAAATCTATAATGTAACGACATGGTACAATTACAACGTAGGAGACTAAATCGATTGTATCTCGGAATAATTGTCTCTCTATAATAGCATCGGTTGCATCAGCAGTGTTTGACAAGAGTCGATATATAACATTTTTTAGTGCCGGTAGTAAATCATTTTGCGTTCCAAGAGTATACTAAAATTGAATTGTCGGGTTTAGATAATACGTTGTAAGATATAATTTTGTTAGTAGGAATTTTGATACAACAAAATATTATAAATTAAATTACACTGAATATGAATATATGTATTATGGATATCTTGGTCCATATGAACTTTTGTCCGACGATCAATAATCTGTAAGTATTGGTCGGCCTTAATATCATCTTTGAATGCTTTCTGGACCTCCTCTCTTGTTGTAATCAACATATGTTTAAGATAAAGCATCTGTGGACGCTTGTCCATATCGGCCTTATGGAGGAGACAGATAAAGTGGTTTTGCACCTTTTTATAATTTTAATCATGGTCTCCCAAAATCTAGAAGAAAGAATGGTCTTTGTCCATCTTCTTTCTATCGCTCGACCTTGAATACCTGGAATTAGACTATTCCTGTTAGGTGACCATTGCCTTGAGGCCCTGCCTCTTTTGCTACAATAACTTTAAGGAAATAAAATTGGTAGCAAACCGAGAGACTCCAGGTTTGAGTATCTCACCATTTACATATTTTTGCATTAAAGAGTATATCCAATGATGATTATATATAAACTTTGTAATTGACTATACTCAAGCTACAAACTTACTGACTGATGAAAGCTCGCCAATATCCTTCAACATTAGATGCATGCAATGAGCTGTATATGGAGTCCGAAACAATTTTTTTTTCCATCAATTGTTAATCGGTTCTCTTGAAATTCACTCCATTATCAGTGACTATTTGGACAATGTACTATGATCCGATCTCCTATACTATGTTGTCAATCAAATTTTTAATATAGTTTGCATCTTGAATCTTATCAGAAGTGTTAATTGACTTATGAAACACCACCCATCTGTTGCAATAAACAAGAAAATTGATGATACTCATTTTTGTTGATTTTGTCCAACTATTACACGTTAGTGTCACCCCATAGTCGTCTCAGTGACTCTTGAAGGATTTGATTCAATCCTTCAGTTCCACCACCTTATTTAAATACGCGCCGTGGATCTCCCTCAGTATTGGAGGTTGGATCCCCATGTCATACTTTTAAATAGAGGAGACAATGCTCTGATAATATGGACCTTGGGCTGTGTTTGTTGGAATCCTATGAAAGTTGAATAGTTTTGAAATTGCCTTCCAATATTCTGCTTCTTATCTTTCATATATGCATCGTCAATCCGTATCTGTTTCACTATTTGTGGAGGATAGGCTTGCAGATCAATATCAATAATATATGGTGCAGATCTCCTACCAAGACCTCTTATAAAACCTCGAAGTCCACCATACCTCATTCTACTAGTTCGGCTTAACTGAGGAGGGGTAGTTGGCTGCCTTATGCTGGCCGACCTCTGGATTCCTTATGGCGTAGATCCACTACCACCACTATGCTCCCATTGTGAGTCAGGTCGTCGATACATCATTGTTTCGTCATATATGTACTAATGCTCCAGTGATGCACGAATACCAGTTGTGAAATCCGGGTCGATTTCATCGTTGCGACCCTCATAATCATCATAAACTGGTTCCTGCATAGCCCTACAGTATTCTTCCTCAGCTCTTGCATTTTTCTTATTGTATCTTCTCTTGCTTATTGTAACTTGTTTTGAAATGATTTATGGATTCCATTGGAACCTTTTTACATTTTTCAACATCAGAATACCCATCGGTCAGATGCAGCTTCACTTGAGTGATTCTTCCACCCTTGTCGATCTAGTAACAATAAATACATTCCCAATGATGATAGTTCCCATCCATCTTTCGGGCATGAGCTAAATCATCATCATATGCTTGTTCCATTGGTGTCATGTTCCTACCAAATTTAAATTAAATAAGCTATAAACATGACAAACACTTTAATAGGTATTAAAAATATTTAATTGACCCAATATCGATCAAATTTTGATTAAATCATCATTAAAATCACTAATTACAGCATTATAAAACTTTATGTAAATTTAATTAACTTGATTTTACCACCATAAATATGTTAAACATATAAAAGGAGCATTAAATAAGTAATTTTAATCAAATATAGGTCAAATTATGATGAAATCATCATTAAATATACTAATCACACTATTAACATAGTTAATTACCCATTAATTATTTCTCTTTCAAGACTATAAATATATCAAACACCCTAATAAGTATTAAAGACTTTGAATTGACCTAATATCAATTAGATTTCGATTAAATCATCAATAAAACCACTAAATGCAGCATTAAATTTTTTATAAAACCTAATTAAATCTATTTGACCATCATAAATATGTTAAACAAATAGAAGAAGCAATAATACATAATTTGAATTCAATATGGGTCAAATTATGATGAAATCATCATTAGATACACTAATCATACTATTAACATAGTAAATTATTCATTAATTATTTTTCTTTCAACACTATAATTATGTCAAACACACTAATAGGTATTAAAGACATTAAATTGTCCTAAATCGATCAAATTTTGATTAAATCATTATTAAAATCACTAATTACAGAATTAATTTTTTTTATTAAAAGCTACTTAAATCTATTTTTCCACTATAAATATGATAACATATTAAAAGAATTATTAAATACATAATTTTGATGCAATATAGGTCAAATTATGATAAAATCATCATTAGATACACTAATCACACTATTAACCAAGGATTCACATATTGGTCCGTACCGTTGTACCAACATTTTGTCGGTATCGGTACGGTGCCAGTACCAGGCGGTACACACAGTGTGTATCGCTCAGTATATTATAATATCTTTATAATATATTATAATAAAGTATAATATAATATAATATTAATATATTAATATATTATGAAAAGAAAAGAAAAAACGGCGATGTTGTCGAGGTGATGCCGCCTCGATCTTTTCTGCCTGTGCGGGTAGAAAAATCGCCCGTGGGCGGCGACGGCGCGCGGGTGTGGACGGCTCGAGGTACCTTTTCTCTTTCGCTTCTTTTCTTCTTTTCCCCTTCTTCTTCTTCCCTTCTCGATTTCTCCTCAATCGACTGCCGACGATCGATTTTTTCGTCAATCGACTATCGACGGTAGCCTTTTGGCAGTACTGCTCGATAGCAGTCGGTCCGCGTACCGGTCAACTGTCGGACCGGTACATACCGAGCGGTACGGGGCCTTATCGCTCGGTAAGGAAAACCTTGCTATTAACATAGTTAATTATCTATTTAATTATTTTTCTTTCAACATTATGAACATGTCAAACACCTTAATAGGTATTAAAGACATTGAATTGACCTAACATCAATCAAATTTTGATTAAATCATCATTAAAACCATTAATCGTATTATTAAAAACTTTATTAAATCTATTATACCATTACAAACATATGATCCAATACTTAATATGCATAAAATATAAATATTTGACCTCTTAAGTGTTTAATTTCGAATAAATTCATATTAAACATACTAATCACAACATTAAAGACCTTAATTACTCTCTAATTAATATTATTCTATCATCAAAAGTATATCAAACAACATATTAGACATTAAGTCATAAATTGCATAGAATAAGTTTAATCATCTAATAAATCAATAAAATCTAGAAAGAGAAAGCGTTTTGTTTAAGTTGAATACATGAGCAATTAAACTATGAACAATGCTAAGTTACTATCTTGCTTAAAGAAAGCTCGAGCAAGAACAGGTAAATTCAAAAAGGAAAGTTAAGGAAGACTCTGTTTATAATGGTTCGGTCAAAACTTAGCCTACGTCCACTTTTCAGAGTCCTCCTCCTTGAGGCCCGCTGGTGTCCACTAATGACTTTCTTCGGGTGAAGATCAAACTCTTACACTTCTCTCTCTCTTATTTTCACAGGTTCAAAAGAGGAACCTTCTTACAAGAATCTGTCTTCCCTTAGTCTCTCTTTTCACTTGTAGCTTACAAGAGAAGCTCTCAATATTTTTACAATACTTTTCACAAGAATTTTATTCCTTTTTCGTTCACCACCCTGCTTCTCCAAGCAAGAAAACCTGGGGTATTTATAGACCCTAATTGATTTTAGAAATCGATCCAAAATCCAACCAATTCCGGAAAATCTGGGTATTGGCGGTACTACCGTCGGTTCTACCACCGAAAGCACCCCTAAAACAGGGGTGGCGACGGTACTATCACCGCCTGAGCGGTACTATCGCTGAGAATCCTGCAAAAGTCATTTTTCTTCGTTCCTTTGCATACTCGACTCGTACCTCATGTTGACCCTTCCCGGGTCAATGAAATGAGCTCAACCTGAGCTTAAATCCAACCCAAAGTGGACCTGGTTACCTCACATTGAGTTAATTTGGATTCCTTCCAAATCTAACTCAATTTGGACTCTAAACCAAACCGATGCTAACTACGTCATACTAAGGTATACAAATACAATCAATTTGACCAACGTGTCAAGTGACCTTCCTAACTCTTCCGACGATCTTCCCGGCAACATCCGACGAACTTCCAGTGAGTCTTGGTCATCTTTTGGCGAACCCCCGCCGCATTCCCGGCAAGCTCTCGATCACCTTCGGCGAGCTCCTGCCAAACTCCCGATCATCTTCGGGGAGCTCCTGGCGAACTCTCGGCAAGCCCCCGATCACCCTCGGTGAGCTCCCGACGAACTCCCGTTAAGCCCCCGATACGTTCGCCGAGCTTCCGGTGATCTCCCGGCGAGTTCCCACTGTATCGTCCGAACCCTGGCCCGATGCCCGAATTTGATTCCGGTCCAACATTTGATTGTATTGCATTGGCGTAGTTAATCCTACATCATTCATCTCTAACACATAGGTTAGATAATAAAACCCATCAATTGATTTCATCATCAAAATCCGAGATTCAATAAATACTTGTTATTTATATTCTACTCTATAATTTCTGGACCCATTGTATTAAACCAAAGTAGCAATTTTTTCCTGATCAATAGTGTTGTGCTTGTTGATTTTTGTCATAATATCATGACATATATCTAAATTTTCTAGACTTGTTTGGAGAGTCAATAGGTTAGGTTGTGTTGTGTCGATTTGAAATGCAGTAGTAAGGATCGAGAAGACTACAGAACCTACTAATGCATTAGGGTTTCTTGATTCAAACTGGACCTTATATTGCTTGTTGATAATTTTCTATATATAGTGACCTATATTTCTTTGCTGTGTATGTTAGAACATCCAAGTTGGATTGGGTTAGGATAAAACTGATGTTTAGGACAACATATGCTCGACTGAAACCTGCCCTGTCTATGGGTCCAAAATCTTTGGTCTGAATCCAACCCATGAACCCATGAACCCATGAACCCATGAGTAACTGAAAATGGTATGGGTCAGGTTGGTATGGTTTCCTTCAAATAGGATCAGAAGTTTGAAACACATAGAAACCCATGCAAAGATGTTGTAATGCAAGGTTGAAGACACTTCGAAAAATAAAATCTTAAAGCTTAATTTGCAAATTTAAATTAATAGAACATGGATTTACATGTCTGTGGACCAAGAAAATTTAATTTAGTCCATAAACACTTGAGGCCATGTCTACACCTCAAACACTTGAAAATAAAAGGTCATTGAACCAAGGTTATTCATTTCTAGAATAGGAACCATGCTGGTCACTGGCCGCTCTATTATGAGTTTGTTACACAAAGGTATACTAGCAAGGAGGAGGAGGAAGATGATTTAGAGAGGAGGAAGAGGAGGCAAAGGAGGACCAGAGTACCCAGGAAGCTCTAAGAGGCAATGACATGAGCATAGAGAAGGGCATGGTAGTAAACCCTGTACTACCCCTGGATCACGTGAAATTGAGCTATCCATGTTCTGGTCCAGGCTCAAATTGGTATCTATCAGGCTGTACATACTGGTCCAGGTGAAATGTTGAACCATGCATTGAAGATCTCAATCAACACAAAAACTATGATCCAGTAGCTTTTGATTGTCAACAAAGTTCACATTAATTTGACAGTTGGACCCTTAATTGTTATTTTATTTGACCAAATAGGAACATTGTCCAAGTATGTTAAATGACAAAATTAATCTCTTAGCTAGTACTTTAATTGTTGATTACTTTTCTAGTTAGAAGCTTTTGTCGAAGTCTTCAATTTAAAGATGCAATCTTATTTCTATGTGTATCGTCATCCCTAGTTTATTTCCTTATTGTGTAATACACTATAAAATTAAATTGTATAGACAGAAAAATCATTTGTGTAGGTTATTTGACTGGACATGGAGATATATGTAGGTGATAAATTAACCCATGATAAGTTATATCCAATTATACATTTTGTATTGTCATGTATTGAAGTTAAAACATTTGGTGTTTATTGTTTCTACCAAAAAATTCAACAATTAAACCAAGTATTTTAGTTGTCTTCAAGTTCATAGATGAAAGGGATACAAGGTAACAAAACAATTGCAAATTTGAAATATAAGGATTTTGTTGATAGCTGTTGAAACTTAAAGGTTATAACCTTAGTGATCACCAACAAAAGGTCCAAGAGTTAGGAAGGAAAAAGTGGCTTTCTAAAACTCTGCACATGGAGTGGCACATTTGATTTTTTTTTCTTTTTCTTTACCTACCTCGTAATTATTATTCAAGGGTATCTCAAATTACTACCTACGAATACGCATATCAATGTGTTCCTCGAGACCTTTTCTCCACCAAATTATTGTGGAGGGTTGTTGCACTGTGAAAACTAACTCGACTAAGCATTGCAGTGTTAATTCCCCCATTTTTGCAGTCTATTGACAATACAAAGGATTGCAAAACTGACCAATTACATTGCATTATAAAATGTCCCTGGCATCTCCCAATTTGATCATGTCAACACTCTCATCGATGCCTTCTCATATGATGTGATCAGATCTTCCTCATTTTACAATGCATCTTTAGAATTCCATCTTTTCTTTGACCTGGAAATCCTCTTCCCACCACCAAGAACATATTGTTCATAGCTCCATTAGTTTAGAGAAGCAATTATGGTGGTTAGCTAAGTCAAGATTTTCGTGAAGGATCTTGTGGATCAGCATGGCTACGGCTTTTATTTTTCCTGAAAAAAAATGTATTGATGAAGCAAACGTGTACAAACTAAACCTCTAGCATCAGAGGTCAAAAGTGTGAAGAGTGGTGTAGGCCACTAATCGTTCCACAAAAAAAATTGTTTAGAGGGATCAGCATGGCTACGGCTTTTATTTTTCCTGAAAAAAAAAATGTATTGATGAAGCAAACGTGTACAAACTAAACCTCTAGCATCAAAGGTCAAAAGTGTGAAGAGTGGTGTAGGCCACTAATCGTTCCACAAAAAAATTTGTTTAGAGGATCTAGCTAGCCAGTTAGTCACCTTACTGGATTCTCTATACACATGACAAAGTTTTACATCAGAAAACTGGGTATTAAAGCATTGATATCCCACAAAATAAGATATTTATGATTTGCCACGGGAGTAGAGATTTGTACTGTAAGACATCAATAACGGTGGAGAATAACAGTGGAGGAATCAGATTCAACGATGGCTCTCTGCACAACCTCCTTCAAACAAACCTCAAGTCCTTGTTTCAAAGCCAAAAATTCACAGATTAGTCGATTTTGATATTGTGTATAAATTGCAGCCTGCAAAGCAGCAGTTCCCAATTTCATTTCTTAACACAAATCCTGTTTCTTCCCTAGTTAAGGTCATGGTTCCATGAGCCATCAACATTCCTCTTGTTCCACCTAAGAGGAGGGAACTCCCATTTCACTTGCAGTTGACAAATCCTTTACCTACCATCACAAAAATGAGAAATATCATAAGTGCATGGAGCAGCCTAATAAACCAGGCTTAAAGGTTTGCAAATTACATGATTATGCATTGCGTCATTCCTAATTTTCCAAATAAACGACAAACAATTAGCAATCAAAGCTCTCAAACACAGTTAGAATAGGAGCAATCATCAATACTCTCATCATTAAGCTATCCCTCATTAGGCCAATCATGCAAGTAGGAAAAGGTAATATGCAGGTGGAGTCGGAGGAGGTTCCAAACCATCATAGAGAAGTTACACATGCAAAAGACATGGTTGATTGATTCAAATTCCCCACCACATAAGAAACAGGGTTGCTGTTGCTCTATATCAAGACTTGTTATCCAAACAGAAGTAGGGAGGCGATGATGGCAAAGCTTTCAACAAAAAGTCTTAACCCGTGGCATAGTTGGGAGACCACATCAATCTAGGTGACGTTACCCCTTTTCTCTTTTTTTAAAATATTTTAATATATTAATATTATATTATATTATATTATAAAAAAATATATTATATTTTAATATATCGGGCGGTATGCGCTGTGCATACTACCTGGTACCAGTAACGTACCAGTACCGAGATGAACTTGGTACACCGGTACGGACCGGTAAGTCAAACCTTGATAAGGAATGTATCTCACCAACTGTATCTCTGAGCATGTTTAAGAATTCATCCGATGTTTCATATAAGCAGCCTTAAGTCGGTGACATAAATTCCTTGTCCTTTTGAATGGTCATTTATTTCTGCACATTTTTTATATTTATTAACAGAGAAACAAGGATTTAGGTTGGAGCTTCTCATTCAAAATATCACCTTTCTTGTAGTCCTGAATTTCCCCCCATCTAGTATTTGACAATTTGTGGCTAGATATTTTGGCGAAGCTTATGCGACCTTTGCATTTGGGTATAAGTCTTTGGCTGCATGATAAGCAATTTGGTTGTTTCATATCCAATCACCAAATTGTGTGAGGTTATGGTTTTTGCCCAATGTTAATTTTGAAAACTCTTGTTTAATGTATATCTTCATTGCAAGTTATTCAAGTATGGTGCTATGTTCATGATTTATATCCAATCTTGTTGCTGGCACTTATGAAATGCAATAAGTATTGGCTCAAAAAATCGTGTATTATTCACATCCTCATTTGTTTGGTGCAAAGACCTGTGGAGAATTACAGTTTTGATCATAGAAACTTCAATTTTTTGTCTAGAATTGCCTCAAGATTTGTGGACACAAACAATGTTCTGCATGGTTCTTCCCGAGATTTCACCTTCCAATAAGTTTTGTCTCCTCTGTTGACCAGTGCTGGGTTGTAGGAATGAATATTACATACTTTGAGAATCTCTGTATCGTTCCAATATTACATACTTTGAGAATCAATCAACTACGATATGATCAATCCAAAGTCCTCATCTTCAGCAATCTTGAGATAATATTCAGTTGAATAATCTCCTAAAACAAGGAATCCAAGAGTCTTGCAAGCTTCTACTCCTTAGCTTACCCTATTATCATGTGAGACATTGTGGTCTCCTTTTCATGCACAATATGTAACTAGATGGTCCCCTTGCACCGTGACTCCTTCAATATAAAAGTCAAAAGCATATTGTGCACTACAAATAACAATTCACAGTCAAGAAGTCACAACACTGGTTCCTCCAAGTTGCAGCCTTTAGTAGTTGACAAACCTAAGGACTGCAACTTCCTCATCATTGGTGGGGTTCACTACTCTAAAATTGCGTGGAATTTAGCTTCATTCTTATAAAGCATATGGCTTGGACATGATGTCTCAAAGAAGATCTCTTTCAGAGAATATTTAAACTTCTCTCATCTGTAAGAAATCCATCAAGAAAAATGCTTGGAAATCATTCAGGGAACCTTCATGATGTTAATTTGTTCTCCAATATCCAACGTTGATGACAACTTATTTTACAAATTCGGTGAAAGATTTTGCCCTCAAGTTGAACATCTTCATCCGGCTCAAAATTTTTATTCATGTCACAGGATAAGTCATGTCTCTTGATTCACAATGAAGTTGTGGTTGGCTCTATTGTTCATCATCGCATGAATCTTGCTGAGTTGAATGTTCACATGTGTCAACTCATTGTGGTTCTTCTACTATTTGTTGCTTGCCTCCATCAATCTGAGGTCTTACTAAATTTTGATAGCACCAGACTTCCTTATCAGAGCTTGAAAGCCTATTCGACATATTTTAAAGGTGCTAGTTTAGTAAAGACTTCGTCAAATCATTGCAAGGTTTCAGGATCAGAACTCATCTTCAACACTTACCTTTTCGACAACAAAAAAAAAAAACTTCTCTTACTACATTTTGCTCATCCTTTGGATTGTGATTGATTTTGGTTTTGTCAAAATCATCACAAGTGACGGTATATAGGTTTTCTCAAGAGTGAAATAAATCCTAAATTAAATAGCATCATGAGGCTATTAATATCAGCTGTGTCATGGTATGGGATAATGTTGATAAAGTTCTCGCATGGGCCAGAGAATTGTAGGCTAGATACCTTTGTTTACTGGCATAGGCTAAAATTATTCAGGCCATATGTTGGTACATTTGGAATGGATTACCATGGCAGGTGTTAACCTTTTTGATGCAATACATCTTGACCCATTTGCCAACTTTTGGTGCGATATACATTTTGACCTATTTTGACACAGGCCATTTGGCACAATCCGTTGCCTCCTGCTTTTTGTTAATTGATTGCAATGTGCTCTCAATTTGGTTTCAGATTATTGTGAATAAAAGAATTAATTTTCTGCTGAATATGGTCTTTAAATTGAACAATGGACTTTGACTTCTTTTGTTCAGGCTGAGTCGAAACCGGACACATGTTCATATTTTTCATGTTTTCAGTTTTTATAAATTGGAGATGTAAAAGGGGTTAAACAAAATGTGTTACCTTCAACCTCTCATACTTGATAGATTTAACTCAGAATTTTAACCACCAAAAATAAATCACCCTGCACTACAAAAGTATCCTTTGTTGATTTCGTAATTCTATGTCTGCAATCCTCTTTGAGATTTCCATTTGTCCTTACATTGACTTTATCTGTCATTTTAGTTATCTAAACTCAAGAGACTCAAGAGCCTGCGTGGTCAAACAGTTAATTGTTCCTGGTTTTTTTCTTTCTGAAAACAGTTAGTGCAAGACCAGCGCCATTCCAAGCTGTCAACAGCTGCAGTTTTCGTGAAAAAGTTGCATGATATTGCAGGTTGATTCATTAGGTTTATTTTAAATCTTCATATATACTCATGCCTTATTATATAGTTATTAATTGCATTTGTGTTCATTCTCTTATCTTCTTTGCAGTTCAGAAAAGAGGTTACGTTGACTTACAGGAAGCCTCAACAAGGGAAAGTGTGCCATGTAGTTATGGAGCCACACTTCCAAAAGACCCATGTTGCAGTTTGCCTTCCAGTTGGGCAATGGCAGATCCTTCAACATTTTTAATTCGTAGTGAATCTTACCTACATGATCATCTAAAGGTAATGACTTCTAATTCTGTGATCAAGTTTTGTTTCTACCTACATGAATCATGTCATGGGAACACACGCACACAGATTTGTTTAGGAGACAAGTTGGCTAACTAAAATATTGGTGGCATGTTTCTTTTACCAAATAAATGGAATATGCAAAATAACTTAATATTGTGAACTACCTATATAAAAATGACTTACAATCTTGTTCAAACTTTAAGATACAGAATTTTGTTTTGTGAGCTGGTCCTATGTGTTTACGAGTAATATGATAGAACCCCGCAGAATTCTATCACCGGAACAGTCTCTGTAGGGGATCAGCCTCCTTAGCAAGGTTTGCAATTTCGATATTTACCGCCCGGTATGGGCAGTACATATCGGTCCGCCAGGTTGTCGATTGAAGGGAGAAATCGACCGAGCGAGAAATCGACCGTCGGCGGTCGATTGAGCGAGAAAAAGGGAAGAAGAAGAGGAAAAAGAAGAAAAGAGGAGAAAAAGAATACCTATCGCCCGCGTGCGGTCCTCACCCGTGCGCCGTCGCCGCCTACGGGTCGCGGGCGCTTTTTCTCCTGTGCGGGGAGAAAGATCAAGGCAACGTCGCCCCTTTTTCTTTTTTTTAATATTTTAATATTTTAATATTTTAATATTTTAATATTATATTATAAAATATTTATATTATATTTTAATATATCGGGTGGTATGCATTGTGTGTACCACCTGGTACCAGTACCGTATCGGTACCGAGATGAACTCGGTACATCGGTACGGATCGGTATGTCAAACCTTGCTCCTTAGAACTCTAAAGGGGTTCCTCCCTCCTTAGTAGTCGGCCATAATAGCTGAAGAAAATAGTGTATTGCTTATGGAAAAAAGGGGGTGTGGCTACATGCTTATATAGGCTAGGCATCAAAAACCTTAATTCCTAGAGAGACTCAAACTCCTACTCCCTAAACCCTAGCTGCCTCTTGTTGTAACTAACTTCCATAATGGGGATAGCTAGGGTTTTATACATATGACTCAGGATCTTATTTACATGAACTGGTTGAATATGACCCGACCCTGTTAGGATCCTATCAGACCCGCCTTCTTCAGATTGACCTTGTCCTCAAGGCTGAGGTTCTATGAACTCTGGGAACCTGATCTTAAAATCTTCATAGGACTCCCACGTGGCATCTTCGTTTGGTAGATTTGCCCATTGCACCAGCATTTTAGTAGAGGGACATCGTCGACGCATCACGACCCTTCGGTCTAGTATTGCCTCTGGTTGGATCTGGATCTCTCCATCGGTAGTAGTGTTTGGTAGGTGACTTTGGGCTAACTCGTTCTCCCCAAGCTTGAGTTTCAGACAGGATACGTGGAAGACTGGATGGATCTTAGCACTGGCAACTAGGTCCAGTTTGTACGCCACAGCTTCAATGCGCTCAGTGATCCGGTAAGGTCCATAAAAGCGGGGGGACAGCTTCATGGACGCTTGTGTGTTAATGGATGTCTCCTTATAGGGTTGGAGCCGAAGGAAGACCCAATCTCTAACAGAGAACTCCCTTTCGCTCCTGTTGTTTCATCCTTGCTTGGGTGGCCAAAAGGTTATCCTTCAGTAATTGCAGGATCTTGTCCCTGTTCATTAGCTCCCGATCTACCTGGTCTACTTTCGATGTGCCGATTATATATTTTGGAATTAGAGGAGGTTTTCGACCATACACAACTTCAAAAGGGGTACACTTCGTCGAAGAGTGATAAGTTGTGTTGTACCATCCCTCGGCCCAGGAGAGCCATTTTGTCCATTCTCTCGAACCATCACTAGTGAAGCATTTGAGGTAGGTTTTCAGATATCTATTCCACTTCATCTGATCATCGGTTTACGGGTGGTATGCCGAGCTCATCTTCAATTTTGTGCCCTGTGATTGGAAGAGATTCATCTAGAACTTGCTGGAAAAGATCCTGTCACGATCACTTACAATGGATCTAGGCATCCCACGTAGTTTTACGATATTGTCCATGAAGATCCGAGCAATGCTAGTGATGGTGTAGGGATTGCGGACGGCACAAAAGTGAGAATATTTAGTGAGGCGATCGATCACAACCAGGATATTACCTTTCCTATGGGACGGGGGCAGTCCTTTGATAAAGTCCATTGATACATCAGTCCATACTGAGTTCGGAATAGGTAGCGGTTGCAATTTTCCAGGGCCCACCACTGTTTCGCCTTTATGTCGCTGACACGTGTCGCACCGTGCTACAAAGTCAGCAATGTAGTTCCTCATCCCCTTCTAATAGAAATGTTGTTGAATCCTCTTGTGGGTTCGAAGGAATCCAGAGTGCCTAGCCGCTAGTAAGGAATGCATCTCTTGTAGGATGGTATTTAAGCAGGCAGAATTAGGCACTAGTTTGTACCGTAGCTCTTTTGAATCCCAATTGTAATGTGCCACAGAGCCCGGTTCTTCTTCCAACTTCTTGATAATCTCCCGAATCTCTGGGTTGTCTTGTCATTCTTTCCTGATGTCTTCAAGGAGGTTATTGATCTAAAAAGAGATGGCTGAAAATTCAGGTTGCTCGAGTATTTGGGAGAGCACTCTGCAACAAGGAGTTTTGTTGACCATTTTTGTTGTTCGGGCGATGAAATTTTTTGCTCCAGGAAGTATTTGAGGCTCGTGTGGTCAATTTTTATCTGGAAACGTCAGTCAACTAGGTAGGGCCTCCATTTTGTCATCGTGTGCACTAATGCTAGCATCTCCTTGTCGTAGATGGATAACTTCAGGTGTGATGGAGAGAGGGTCTTGCTGGTGTAGGCGAGGGGTCGGCCTTCTTGCATGAGGACGGCGTCGATCCCAGCTCCCGATGTGTTTGCTTCAATTACAAATGTTTTGTTGAAGTCGGGTAGTGCCAGCACGAGTGTAGATGTCATGGCAGACTTGAGAGTGTCGAAGGCTGCGAATGCTTTGTCCGACCACTGGAAGGCATCTTTTTTCAGCTAGGATGTGAGGGGGGCACTGAACTTCCCATAATCTTTAACAAATTTGCGATAGTAGCCCATTAGCCCGAGAAATCCCCGTAGTGCCTTTATATTTTGGGGTCCCGGCCAGCTTTGCATTGCCTTGATCTTTGAGGGATCTATTGCCACGCCTTCCTTTGAGATTGTGTCTGAGATACTCCACCTTGTTTTGCAATATACTGAACTTCGACCTTTTGACAACAAGGGTATGCCCTCGGAGTATAGATAAAACAAGTCGTAAGTGGGAAAGGTGACTTTCAATCGAGAGGCTGTAAATAAGAATGTCGTCGAAGAAGACCGGCACAAACTTACGAAGGTAACCTCGGAAAATATCATTCATTAGACTTTGAAAGGTGGAGGAGGCATTGGTGAGGCCGAAGGGCATTACCAAAAATTTGTAGTGGCTGCTATGCAAACGGAAAGCGGTCTTTGGTATGTCCTCTTCGTGCACTCGAATTTGATGGTATCCGACCTGCAGATCTAACTTTGTGAAGAATTGTGCTCCTTTCAATTCATTGAGCAGTTCGTCTACCACCGGAATAGCATATTTGTCCTGACTGTAATGTTGTTGAGGGCTCAGTAGCCATGCACCTCCGTCATGTTTCATCCTTTTTGCGTACCAGGAGTACCGGTGAAGAGTATAGGTTGTAGCTTGGGTGAATGGTCCCTGTCCCCAGCATTTCCTACACAATCCTCTCAATTTTGGCCTTTTGAAGATGTGGGTAGTGATATGGCCGAACATTAGCGGGTGGTTTCCCTGGCATAATCGGTATTCGGTGCTCGTGCAGTCGGGTAGGAGGTAGACTGCTTGGTTCGGCGAAGACGTTTGAAAATTCAGCGAGTGGTGAAAGTAGGTTCGGATCTTCAATCTTCATCGGCTCCTTCGTTTGTAGCTCCTGTAGTTGTATTAGGAAGCCGCTATGCATTTTCTGCAGTACCTTCTCCATGCTGCGTTGAAATTGTCGTTACTTTGCTCCCACGTTTTCCTTGTAGGATCACCTGTTTCCCTTTGCTGAAAAATTTCATGATTAGCTTCGAGAAGTTCCAGGAAACATCACCTAACATGGATAACCATTCAATGTTGAGCACAACTTCATACTCGTCGAGTGGGAGGAAGAAATCAGCCACGACCTTTTGGCCCTGCAAAACCAATCTCACCCGCGAGCACTTACGGTTGCACTTCAAGATTTGGCCATCAGCATCTTTGACGTCGAACCCGTTGCAATCTTCAATTTGGAGTGCTAATTGGGTAGCAACCTTGTTGTTTATAAAATTGTTAGTGCTTCTTGTGTCGATGAGGATGATGACGGGCTGGTGCTTAAGGAACCCTCCAATTTTCATCGTTTGTGGGTTCGTGTAGCCGGCTAAAGCGTGAACCGTGCTAACAGACAGCTATGGGTCCTCCTCCGTGTCCTCCCTCTCGGACTCGAGGTCTGCATCTTCATGTTCAGATTCTTCAATGGACTCAATCATCAGAAGCCTTCCCTTCCTGCAACGATGGTCACGGCTCCAAGGTTCGTCGCAGTGCCAACATAATCCTTTCGTAGATCTGCCGCGAAGTTCTTCTCTCGTCAACTTCTTTGGCTAGGAGGATCGACTGTTAGTGGGGGACCGAAGGTCTAGGAGCTGTTGGTTGGGGGGTGATGTCCCTAGTCCTTCGGGCATCGTGGTTCAGTCGCTCTTCTTATAGTCGCACGAAGGAAATAGCTGCCATCAATGTGTAGGGTTGTCGTGCCTAGACTTCTCCTTGGATCTTCGGTTTTAGTCCTTCGATGAAAGTTCCTAGCAATTGTTTTTCAGACCAGACTCTCGTTTGGTTAGAAAGTATTTCAAACCTGGTATGGTATTCTTGAATTGTGGATGTCTTACTGATTTTTACAAGTTGGCCATCGATGTTCTCATATTCGGACGGCCTGAAGCGGATTTGCAGCTCGCTTTTAAATTGCCTCCATGTGGGGATTTCGTGGGTGTGCTCGAACCAATCATACCATTTGATCGCATCTCCTTCAAGGTGTATGGCAGCAATGTCCACCATGGATGTGTCCAGGGTCCTATGGTAGCGGAAATACCGTTCTGCGTGTGAAATCCACCCTGTCGGGTGACCATCTTCCCACCTAGGAAAGTCTATCCTCATGCGTGGGTATAACGAGTCTGTTGCATGTTCTCCTCTCTTCGAGGCGTTCTGTTTCCGATCTGAACTCTCGCCGTGCTGTGATCTTCTCGGGCTAGATGGTCGGCCCAAATTAAATTCTGCAAGGAGACCGAATTTGTCCTCCTTACGTGTCTTAAAGGCCTCCAACATTTCATCGATCAGTTCTTCCGACGTCATGGCGGACGACTCCAGATCTGTAATATTGAGGTCCTTTTGCTGTCGGGTTAAGGGCATGGATCGGTGGTAGGAATAGACAAGGATTAAGGAAGAGGGCTTCCGTAGGCTGCCGTCGGTTTGTGTGGCCGTTTGAGGCTGCTGCTTGAATGTGTTATCGGGGCTGTGAAAAGGGGATTCGGTGGCAGTGATTTGGGGTTTTTGAAGGAAGGTTTAGGGTTGCTGTTGGGCAGCAACCGGTTTGGTATGGCTGCGGCAAAAAGTGCCAAGAGATGTTGCTGCAGAATTCTTCATCGAGAAGAGCAATTTTGCAACGAAAGATTCCAGCAGTATGCCGAGAGTTTGAGGGAGTTTTTTCCAGCAAAAAGTGTTTGACAATGGTAGCAAGTAAGCAGAAATATTGACAGCAATTGAGTCGGCAAAGATTGGTTGTGTATGAAGCAATAAACGTCGAAAAAGTTTAGCAGCAGAATTTTCGTCGAAGAGACAGCAGTTTCATGACGAAAATTCCGACAGTGTTCCAATAGTTTGGGATGGTTTTGACAGCAAGGGATGGGTGATGTTGACAGCAAAAATCGACAGCAATTTGGCAGAGATGCAGCAAGAAGCACCGACAATTCTTTTGGCAACAGAATTCTCGTTGAAAAAAATCAGCAGTTTTGCGACGAAAAGTTTAGAGATGATTTCAACAAGGAACCGATGACGATGAAAGCCAAGATGATGTAAATTACGGAGAAGATTTCGTCAGCAAAATATGGCAGTAAGATCGGCAATATAGCAGCAAGTATGCAGCTGAAACTTTGCAGCATAACTTTCATTGTAAAGATAGCAGCTTTGCAACGATAAATTTTTGCAGTGTGTGAATGGCTTATGGAACGTTTGTAGCAAGGAATAGATGTAACTATTTTTTGGTTTTTTGGATAAATAATTGCGGCAGCAGTAAGGTTCTTGCGAGATAGCAAGACCAGATCCTGTTGCAATCGTTGTAGCGGCAGCAGTTGATGGATCTGTAGCAGGGGTTGATGACAGCTGAGTTGGCGACGAAATCAGCAATTGTGGGAATTGCTTGGATGATGGTGGGGCGGCTGAAGGCAGAGCGGCGAAAGTGGAAGAGCAGCGAGGCGCCAAGAACGCGGCTGATAGAACCCCGTAGGATTCTATCGCTGGAACGATCTCTGTAGGGGATCAGCCTCCTTGGAACTCTAAAGGGGTTCCTCCCTCCTTGGTGGTCGACCACAATGGCTGAAGAAAATAGTGTATTGCTTATTGAAAAAAGGGGTGCCGCTACATGCTATTATAGGGATCAAAAACCTTAATTCCTAGAGAGACTCCAACTTCTACTCCCTAAACGCTAGCTGCCTCCTCTTGCTGCTCTAACCAACTTCCATAATGGGGTGGGCGGAGGGTTTTTTACATATGACTCTGAGTTTTATTTACATGAAATGGTTGAATAGGACCCGACCCTGTTAGGATCCTTATCATACTAATAGTTGATGCTTATTTTAATCTAGTTTCTTGTCCAACAGATAAAAGCCAATGGTACCTTGATGCAAATGGTAGCTGCTGATTGGTTAAAATCTGATACACGTGAAGATGATCTCGGTGGTCGACCTGGGGGAATCGTTCAGGTGTTTCTCAAAAACAAATATGTGGTGACCGTATTCTTTTGTTTTCTATGTGATTGAATTAGATTTTGATTCTTGCAGAAATATTCAGCACACGGTGGCAGTGAGTTCTTTTTTATTGTACACATACAGGTTAGTGGCTAACACTGTTTGTCGTATCTACTGCAGTGAGGAGAAAACAATAGTGAGACAGTAATGTTAAAAATAAGATGTAAATCTTGTGTCATGTGGGGCAGGTTCCAGGTTCTACCACATACAGCTTAGCTTTATATTACATGATGGATAGTCCACTTGAAAGTGTTCCCCTCCTAGAAAGATTCGTCAAAGGTGATGATGCATATAGGAATTCAAAGTTTAAACTCATTCCATATATTTCTAAGGTATATATTTTGCAATATAATTGTTTCTATGCTGTTCTGTGTTAATATCTACTAATTATGCAGAAGTTTGTTATATAGTCTCTTTTTTCTCCGTTTGACTTACTTGTAGGGTTCTTGGATTGTGAAGCAAAGTGTTGGAAAGAAAGCATGTTTGGTGGGTCAAGCACTTAATATCAACTATTTCTGTGGGAGCAATTATATTGAGGTATGCTGAGATAAACATGGCAGCACCATATCTGTCGTCTGCGCTTTTGCATATTATTTAACTAATCTGTTCTCATGTTTGACCACATTGGCTATATACATAGGATTTGTTCACTCAGCTAATTGTAGATTATCCATGGGCTAATGTAAGCCATGTTTTTTTCTGTAACATTTCTGCAGTTAAAATTAATAAATTTATCAGTTTGGTGAATAAGTCAGCAAAGTATCTTCAAACAGCAGTAGATGTTTCATATAAGTGACCAAACTTCATTATAATTAATATGTGCTATATGTAATACTAATCCGCTGAAACATAGGTTGACCCTTGTGAGCAGGTGTCAGTCGTTTGGATGCTTTTCGAAAAGAGGAGACTCTTTTATGTCATTACAGTCAAGAGACTTGGCTAGTGTATGACTCCTTTGGTTGTCATTACTATTGTGAGACTTGGCCAGCATATGACTTGTCAGAACTAGTTTGCAGGTTCTGGTTGAAGAGTAGGTAAATCTGAAGTTGTTCGACTCCTTGGCTATGGCCTCAGGATAAGGGAGAATGAGAACTGTTAACAGGATGAAGATATCTAAAGGAGTGTAGTAATAGATATAAACCCGAGGCAGAAGTAAAAAATTTCCATGTGTCCAAAACTTAATTTTCAGCAGATGAAACATGATGTTGATGCTTATGCTTTAAGCTCCTTGTTGTTTGAAGTCTTAGAATATAATTTTGACTAAAAGCCTTAGATAACCAAAAGGGAAAATTTAGTCTATCGGAATCATCTAAATTGCTTCTTTGGAACTGGAATGGGAGTTGTCTTCTTGACATATATCTGGCTTACATATACATATCTGACATGTACATGGACCCAGATGAATTCGATGTGGCATTGAGAAGCCTTGTAGATGACTTTTTGTTACTCTTTTTCCAACTTTTTACTTTTTTCCACAGATTGTCTATTGAACTACTTTGACACTCTCTTGTGATTGTTTCTCACTTTAGCTTTACTTAGGGAAACTGTTGTCTTTCTGAGACCATTAACCATCCTGTTCTTCCTGGCTTTGTTATGTGTGGTTCTCAAGTTTCAGACCAAAGTTCTGATGGTTATTGTTTGTCCCCTCTTTATCGTCCAAATTCCAAATGACTTGGCAATACAGGCTTCATTTGTATGAGTTTAAGATTGTTTTGTGCACCTTGGATACTTGTGAATATTCAGTGCTTCAAAATCATCCAACAATTTTATTGCTTATTGCTAAGTTGCTATTGTTATACAAATAGGATAAGAGCCCATGAAATGCAACTTATAAGCCCATGAAATGTAAGTTATGAACATAACATGCAGTTTTTTGTTATATAATCTTTTGGCAATATCCCCTTTTCCTATTGCATCCAGCTGCTGCTCCTCTTTCGTCAACTTGAGTGCTTTATCCTAACTCATCGACAAGTTGTCGCTACTATCTACAAGGCTCATTAGCTTAAAACACCCAGTTTTATTAGTTCAACTACCCTATTTTGTGTCTCTCTCGTTCCACTAGCACCAAGCGGTACTTGCAGATCATCATAATTCATATCACTCGGCAGTTAGCCATTGCTGTTACATCCATTGTGGTTAAATATCTGCAAAATGGATGGACTATGATGTGTATCATTGGATCTGGTGGTGGTTATCTGCGATATTATATCTGACAGCAACCCATGTTGGAAAAGTTGATTAGTCTTTCAAATGCCCCCTGATCAAGTATTGTTTCTTGAATTGAGTAACTGCTGTTTTTATGTATGGCAAGTGCCCACATGTTTATATTCTTTGTCATGGAAATGCTTCTTGATATAAATACAATTTACAGCATATATGAGTAGTCTTACATTGGATGGTTAATTTATCATTTATGACATATATGAAGCTTCTTTACAGTATCATCGTGGGGCACTATTATGAGATCAGCAATGACATTTTATTTGTGTACTTTCAGCTTGGTGTCGACGTTGGCTCATCGACAGTTGCTAGGGGCGTTGTAAGTCTTGTTCTTGGTTATTTGAGCAATCTAGTGATAGAAATGGCTTTTCTAATTCAGGTATGCATTACAAGTTAAAATTTTATCTTGGTTAACCTGCATCAGATGTTGCATTCTTGTTTCATTCCAACATTTGAACATACAAACATTCATGGAAATAAATTGGACATTTCACTTAACAAGGGACAAGCCAGTAGTATAAATGAAAGTACATCATGGTATCTTGGGACCATTTTTTATACTCTTTACGGGCTTTACATTTAATATACAACAGTAAATATAGTGTCAATTTGTTAGAGAAACCACTATTACGTGCATTTCTTTGGCATAATGTTTTAGGATAAATGATAACTTTCTGGTACCACAGGAACATAAATGTTTGTTTCAATAATTCGATGCAGGGTGACACGCAAGAAGAGCTTCCTGAGTTTCTTCTTGGAACTTGCAGGTTGAATCATCTTGATGCTTCCAAAGCGGTTCCGAGTAGCCCATGGTAAAAAGTTTTATTATGAGTAAGTGAATTCATGACTTGAAATCGGCACACTTACCGTGTTCTTTCCTTTTTCTTTTGCAGATTACAAATTACCTGTACATGATTCTTTCATTTGATAGAAGTTCGACATCGCAGCAAGTAATTTAGGCTTCGATAGGAGGTGCAATAACAACTTGTAACGATGCAAACGACTACTTTGTATTTTGGCCTGTCGATTAGTTTGTAATTACTTAGAATTTGATCTTTAATTTGCAATAATAATATTTGGTCAGAAAATAAAATCCTTGGAAAGAACCGAAAAGAGCTATGATTTACATGTTTATAAGTAATCTCACTTGCATAAAGCTAAGGATGTCCTTGTAAGGTATCCTACTGGTCCACTCTATTGAATCAACATTTGGACATGACAAATGCTTAGATGCAAGATAATTTCCAAATCTCTAAACATGAAAATAATGGCGCAAGAATTTTGAGTAGTATGTTTCCAAAGTTCGTTTGTTTGAAAAACTTTCTTAATAGCAAGACCAAATTGACATTCCAAACTTGGTATGCTCAAAAGTTGACAAAATATCATTATTTAAATTATTGAAACAAAACCCTAACTTATGTTCTAAAATCATGTTTAGATATGTCTATTTTTAGATGTAAATAATAAGAAACCAAGTTCAACATTAGAAGTTACACACGAGAAGATGATGTACAAGAACGATTCAGCTAATTCTAAATGTGTGCGATGGGATCATTCTCTGTATCATTTCATCCAAAATAATTATATCAAACCAAAAAGTAAAAAAAAAAAAAAAAAACAACTGATTGGCGATGCATACGACTATAAGTTTAATTGTGTTACTTGCATTATGCATAGGGAATAGAAAATTGATCCAACGTGCAAGAAACCAAATGAAAAGCAAACATGAGTAATATAAGTTTTGGAAGAAGTCAAAAGAAATTAATTTGTATAAGCAAAAAACTAAAATAAGTTTGAGTAAACAAAATATAAGTTAATAGCAAAAGAACTAACCAGTTTCAAAATCAATCAATTATTAATTGACAAAGTAGCCATTTAATAAATAAGTTTTTTTTTTTTTCTTTTCTGAAACTACTCAGAAACTTAATTTGTAAGAAAAGCCGTCGATAACATCATATTAATCAAAAACAAATAATAAAAAAGAGCGATCTAATACTCTTGTGACCATCAAAATGTCATCAATATAACGATATAATTTTATTAAATAACAGCCGTTCTCAGTTTTTACCGAATATTTATTACAGATTGTAGGGTGTTTGTTACATATCAAGAACATAACCAAATAAACAATAGCACGCACGCTATGGCTATTGAAAGAAAAGAAACAAGATATCAAACCATGCAAATAAAGAACCTACTCATTGGCATTCTTTTAAACATTTCCCCCTTAGCATGCATGTCTTCCAAATCGAAAGTTGTCTCGTGTATCTTCTTCACTCATCATCAATGCCAATAATTTTATTAACATGGTTTAGACTAGTCAAAGTTGGAAAACCCAAGACCAATTTCTCAAGTCCCACCAATTTTTACCTTTGCCTCCGTGTCTCCTTTCCTTCTCTCTCCTCTCCTCTCCTCTCCCACTGAGGCATCTTAATAGCACCATCGATAAGCTAGCTTGGCGCCATAAAACATGGCAAGAGTAATGTGGGGTTATGGCATCCAAGCACATGCAGCCACTTAATTATTAAGCCTTAATGTGCCATAAATCTCACAAATTCAAAGGTAATTTATAACATAGAAATGGCCACTTGAGCACATACTCTCTTATAATGCCACACCTTAATCATTGTGTAATTGCTTCTAATAAATAATGTATGCACAAATTATTTTTCCTCGTTCAAGCAGCATTGTCGATCTCATGCATCTTTTATCGATAATAAACGTATGCTTTGCTACAATCTCACAAACATCTCATGCGTCGCGTGGCTTTATATGTGTAGAGGCCTCGACGATAAGAGTCACGAAGAAGAAATCCTGCATGTGTTATCATTCGTTCTACATAATTCCCTCAAAAGGAAGTCTCGATGTCGATAACTATGACTGTTTACCATCTCAAACATTAAGAAAGCACACATAATTAGAAGAAAACGTCACACACACATCTCGAGTTATATATATATATATATATATATATAAAACCGAGGGACAAGATCGTGTCGCCGGTGCCATCGGCGGTGGATCGAACGCGGTGGTGGTGGTGGCACGCGCATGAACAGGCGGCGGCACCGGGGGCGGCGCACGCGAGACGACGTCGGTCACGTGGGGTTCGCCTGCACACACTCCCGGGAATCTTTGTTTGTGGGACGACGACAGCCCACCCCGCATGACGACCTACCCCGCCATTAAACAATCATGCTTGCTGTCTGCAAGCTGCACGCACCCACCCATGAATATTGAAGCTCCTCTCTCCCCTTCTCCTTCCCTAAATGCCAAAGATAAATTATTATCTTGTTAGGGCGATCCCGATGCAGTGCGGCACAAGAGTCGGGTCTGTGGGAGGACATGGAATTCTCAGTAGACTGCACACAGAATAAGTGGGTTGAAGAGTGGTTGAGATGTCACGCGTTGGATGAAGCTTCGCCATCACATGAAAGCTCCCTTTGATGGTTGTTGCGTGACTTACTATTTGCATGTGCATGTCTTGCCTTCTTTATTCCATGTGTTGGTCAGAAGCTTCGGTGCTTAGTTATGTTGCTTGGGATGGAGAAGATGATGATAAGATGCGTGGTTTGACTTTGTTTCGTCGAGTCTTTGCAAGGAGCGAAAGAACTCAGGATTTGAACTCCCAAAGACAGCAGAATCGTTGGGCGATCGACGCTGCGGTCTTTGGATGACACAGCAACTGCATCGCCAATGCAAGCAAGGAGTAGTCATCTTCCCGTGGAAATGGCGTCAGAGGTCAACGAGGAGAACTTACTTTAGATCGACGGCAGGGATAAACGGAATCGGATTTGCAAATAACAAAATTGTCTGAGAGAAATATATATATATATATATATATATATATATATATATATATATATATTAAACTACGAAAAATAATAAGAAAATAAGAAAAAAAAGTTATTAATCAAGCCGTACGAAGTTATTAGTTGTTGAAAACAATAATTGCAACAAGAAAAGGTCGCAACACATATCCCCTTTGTCATGGACAACCCATACGTACATACATACAATATTGAATTTGTGTGTGCGTGTGTGTGTGTTATTTGAAATAAAATAAAAAAAAATACATAATGTATTATTTGAAATATTTCTACTTATCAAATCATATAGATTTTTTAATCCTAAAATTTCCCTTCTCTACTGCTAACACACATTTCACTATTTTTTGTTTTTTCTTTCTAATTTACACTTCGTTTGATCACTAGGGACAAGGAACACATCGAAACATCAATTCCTCGGCTTCATTTTGACACCAAAGCATGGAGTCTTCAAGCACAATTGAGCTTCTCCTTCACCCTTCTCTTGTATCTCAAATTCTCGCGAGCAAAAGTCAACACATCGATGAGTAGTCAACCAACCGAGATCTTAACGCAACCACATAAACAACAACCGCGACGGCGATTGACGACGACCAGAATTAGACATGTCCGTTTGGCTTCTAATTGTTGAACCCTTATATGGCGTCTTCACATGCTGCTACGCGATCATGCATCACGTTGCTTGGTGGGAAGCCATTAGGACGACGACGACTACCCATCTAATGTCCGCACACGATGGCACTCGTGGCATGTCGGAGGCCAGCATGCAAAGCTGGCTCGGCTCGTACACGTCTTATCCCATATCTTAGCACGGCAACGCCAGCATGCAAAGCTGACATGGCCCGCCGACACAGCTCGTGGCCATCGGAGGCCAACCATTTTTCCCCAGATTTAACATCGTGGCCATCTTTGCTTCTCATGCATGTATGAGAGCTTGACTTGGAACGAAAACCAAGTTAAAGGAAGTGATCTGTTTGGGTGGGGTTGTCCACCAACTTTGACATGCAACAACCTCCAAGCATCATAACATTATTTAAGAAGAAGGTCTTCTCCCATGGTATGCATGCAGTTGGCTAGCTTTTATACGTTTAGCTTGGGCACACAGCACAGCGAGTCTACATATATATATATATATATATATCCCAGAGAATGACGCCTTTTCTTTGGAATGAAACAGCGAGACCGACTGTGCCAAAGTGGTTACTACTGTTTGTGAAGGGCCCTCTCTAAGAAGACAAACGACATGACAGTGGGGGAGGAGAGCAGACCTCGTGGCTGGGGGGACGAAGAGAAGCAACAGTAGGTTCAGTACAGCCGCTGGGAGAGATGGGAGTGTTGTTGCTATGAGGAAAGGCGGCCAAAGTGAGACCACAAATGATTGAGCCTGCATGCATTCATCTCTATTCATTTGTCAGTTTCTTTGACGTGGTGTGGTGCCTTGTTCTTCCAACCAGATTGTACTGTAGTGTACCAAGATGAAGTTTTAGCTTGAGATAATGATCAAATTATATATATATATATATATATATATATATATATACATAGTACATTCTACACCACTCTTTTCTACAAGGAATTCGATTCGGATGTGAGAGTATAAACTGCTGCAATCCTTTCCATTATTCTCGTGTATTTGACATGGTCTATAAGAGATAGACTGCACATCCAATTGAACTGGGTTTTCACGCATTAAGTTAGCTACAGGGAGTAATCATGTCCAGCATCCCTCAAACATGCTACTTGGATCCTACAACAGAAGCAATCAGCTGTCGGTCGGACACGAGGAGATGTATCTTTCTTTACCTATCCCAACAATCTACAATTACAATAAGACTTATCCAAGGATATCATTCTACGATACATAATCTTAAAGGGATATCTTGGCCTTGAATCAAGAAAGCTAGATTGCACGCACCATCTGATTGATCTTTAACAAGTAGAATGGTGGCTTTATTGAGATGCGGATGTCAAACCTCGGTGTTCATCTGTGATACGTGATGTGATTTATTGCACTTAAACCTAACAATGTAATTAACAAGTACAAGGTTTTTAAGATGATCGCTTTTGGTTTATATCTTCAAGTTAAATACTATGGCTTTGAAATCTGGATTTTAAAGTTTCGATTTGCACCTCAGTTTTTGAGCTTAATTTACAAGCAGATAAATGCAATTGAAGAACTTGAAGAACCTTTGATTTGTAAAACTGGGAATTCTAGTCAACGATTAGGTTATAGAATAACCTAACAATGCATATAATATATAAAAAGAAAATTATGATGATGTCGCATTCATTAATTAGATAATTAGAGAGACATCGTCACAAAAAATTCAAATGACTAATTAATGTTCTAAATTTGACGGAAATAGTTACACAATTTCCTCAAATTAATTCATAAACCCAAGTCTACTATAAAGAAAAATGTTTCATAAATTTTTCACTGACTTGAAATTTGACATCCTGCTACATAGTCTGGTGGTGTAAGCTTGACAATCAATTATAAGATGTGGTCAAACCTTTCAACAAACTTGACGACTTCTCATCCAACAGACTTGAGTGTGATGAAGAAAACAACACATAGTCTTCTGATGGGTTTTGGTTTTTTTTTTTTTTTATTCTTCTTCAAGATTACTGCCAAAACTCAAACACGGGCGGTACGTGGAACAAAACGCGGATCTCCGGAATCCTGCGGATCGGCGAGGAATTGGCGAACCGTCCGCCGACCAAAAGATCGGAGTGGTCCAGAGCACGAAACCGCGACGGTACACGCGTCGCGTAGACGATCCCCCTTGCAAGATGCGCACCGAAGACGCACAGAACAGCTGATCCTGCCTCCCATACCTCTACTACTGCCACTTCTACTGTGTCCATGACAGCGACATGACATCAATTATAATTCTCTCTATTTCTTTTTTGTTCTCGGTTTTTTATTTTTTTTTCTTTAATATCTTACACATTATCACCCCTGAGAAGGGGTAACCGCATTATTTCGATCTTGGTGAGAATATGTATGCAAAAGTCTCCTTCTGGTGTTCTACTTTTTACGGCGGAGAGGGCTCTTCGCATTTAAGATCTGAGGAGAGAACGGTACCAGTGCGGCGATCCCTTTCTCTCTCTTCCCTTCTGATTAGCAACGGATTCAGGGGCGATGCCCTCTAAATTCTCGCTGGAATCGGGTGGATCTTAGTCTGGAGAGGACGAACAAGGAGAAATATTCCCCTTGTGCGGTGTTGTCTGCTGAATCTGGAGTTACAAGCAAGAGATGATACCGTCTCGGGCCGTTGGAGTCGTGGGTGAAGAAATGGTGCTATTATGTTTCGAAAGTTGAGATTTTTCGGTGTAAGATAGGGATTTCGGTAGTCATGGACTGGGTTTTGTAAGGTTCTGGAGTGTATGTAGTATCGAGGCGCTTAGTTGAGTTGTGGGGTGTTTGTTTCCTGTTTCTGCCTTAGGTTTCGTGGAGAAGGGAGGTAGTGGTGTTCGGTGGAGGTGACTCGGATTTCAGACTCTTGGGCTATTCTGAAGGGAACTACGAGGACAAGTGGAGTCGATCGGTTCTCCACTTTAATCTGATTTTTCTGCTCTCCAAGCAGTTGTGAGCACCAAAAGGTAAGAAACTGATTCGATTTATTGATTACTGTGCATCCGAATGAGTTCTAGGTTTTGTTCTTTCTTTTAGGTATCAGAATCCCACCCATCTTCGGGGGTACTTTTGGGTCACTTTGTTCTTGTAGCTTAGGGATTCTAAGTCCTGTTTTGATTCCTTATCTTCAGGAGATCACGAAAAGGGAGGGAGTTTTTTGAATCTATACATCGGTTGGCTAAAAGGTGAGAATTTTTGGAATCTTGCTGTATCTCATGTTTTTCCTTTTCCTGGTGTAGTTCTTTCTGTAGAACTTGTGCCTGAAACGAGTAGAATTTTCTTCTTCTTTCCTTTTTTCTTCTTTTTTGCAGCATTCTTTCGAAACTAACTAGAATTGCTCTTGCCCATGCTCACATTTGGCAAATCGATGAAAGAATCATCAATGAAGCAAAGTGACAAGTGCCTGGACTCCCAGCTGTGGCATGCCTGTGCCGGCGGAATGGTTCAGATGCCGGCAGTGAACTCCAAAGTCTACTACTTCCCACAGGGTCATGGGGAGCATGCCCAAGGCCTTGTGGATTTTGGGACCTCCCAGCGAATCCCACCTCTGATCCTTTGCTGTGTAACTGCTGTAAAATTTATGGCTGATCTCGAGACTGACGAGGTGTTTGCAAAAATCAGCCTGGTTCCACTGAGGCCCAACGAGCCAGACTATGTAGAAGATGATGGACTGGGTCTCAGTATGAATGGAGTTGATGTACAAGAAAAGCCGGCATCTTTTGCCAAGACTTTGACACAATCGGATGCCAATAATGGTGGGGGCTTCTCTGTCCCACGTTACTGTGCTGAGACCATCTTCCCGAGGTTGGACTACTCGGCTGACCCTCCGGTGCAGACCGTGCTTGCAAAGGATGTGCATGGTGAGATTTGGAAGTTTAGGCACATATACAGGGGGACACCTCGTCGGCATTTGCTGACAACTGGGTGGAGCACTTTTGTTAACCAGAAGAAGCTTGTGGCAGGCGATTCAATTGTGTTCTTGAGAACAGAGAATGGGGATCTCTGTGTGGGAATCCGACGGGCTAAACGAGGTGGGATTGGTGGGGGTCCAGATATCCCATCAGGATGGAACCCACCGAGTGGGAATTGTGCATCTAGCTATGGGGGCTTCTCTGTCTTCTTAAGGGAAGAAGAAAATTCAAAACTGATAAGGGGAAATGGAACTGGTGGTGGTGCTAGTGGGGCTATGAGGATAAGTGGAAGAGTAAGGGCAGATTCTGTCATCGAGGCAGCAACACTTGCGGCTAATGGACAACCTTTTGAGGTTGTGTATTATCCTAGAGCAAGTACACCAGAGTTCTGTGTGAAGGCTGCATCAGTAAAAGCTGCAATGGGGATCCAATGGTGTCCAGGGATGAGATTTAAGATGGCATTTGAAACTGAGGATTCCTCACGGATTAGTTGGTTCATGGGAACGATATCTTCTGTTCAGATTGCAGATCCTGTACGGTGGCCTAATTCACCTTGGAGACTTCTGCAGGTATCCTCTTTGTAGGTCATTAAAAATAAGATGCATAATTTTGTTATTTTATAGTGTTAATTTGTTTGTTCATTTTCTTTTATCTTTTACAGCTTATTCATAGTTTCTGTGCTTGATCTTTTTGTTGAAAACCTTCCTATTCACTTTTCTGATACATAAACATCATTGTTCTGATCAATAACTTTGTTGATGTAGCACAAGCTAAATTAGGGTTAATGTGTAATAGTTTTCCTTCTCTCTACTTCCATTCCCATACTAATCATGCTTGTGATTTGTTAGTTAGCCTCTTTTTTTTTTTTGTTGATGGTCCCTTTTCACGTGGTTTGTACCTACGATTATCTGCTTGTTATTAATGTTGATTTTGGATTATAGGAATCATGTTTCTCGGATAATCATGCCACCAATGGTGGAGGCACCAGATGGAGTTTCTAGTTCTGGAACATTAGAAATGGCTATCTTGTTAGGCATGATAAATGAGGTCCATCGAACAGATATCTTGATGATTGATTTCTTTCAGTGTCAGACATCCTTGCTTCTTGTGGAACCCACCTAACAAAATTCACAAATTTACTGTAAAATTTGTTTCTAATTTGGATCGTTTGTCAATGATTCATCTATATATAAATCATTATGTTGTAGCATTTTGATTTCTTCGATTAGTGATAAGCCAATAATGACTTTGCATAAAGGAAGTCTCTTCAAAAGATACCTGGCAGAAGGTTGCTTGTCTCCTTTGACATATAGTATCTCAGTAGAAACATCAAGCAAATGTCTTGTGCTTTCTAGTTGGACATAAAGAAAATTGATTTCGAATATGCCAGTCTAGGAAACAAGAAAAAAGGAAAAAATCCATCAAGGCCTCATGCATTTGATGCCTCTCCTTCTCAAATAGTTATGTTGCTGCTTTTGACAAGTTATATTTTGTTTTCTGTAAGTTTTCATTGTATTTCGTGTATTACCCAGAAATGTTTGCACTATCATACTTTGCATACTAGAAATGAATTATTTGCTTTATGACTTGAGACTTCTGGTTATTTTTTCTTAGTTTCATTCTCTCTGTGTTCCTGCACTTCCCTGCTGAAATGTAACCGTTGCTCAAACTGCCTTTGCAGGTCACATGGGATGAACCAGATCTGTTACAAAATGTGAACCGTGTGAACCCATGGCTGGTTGAACAGGTCTCAAACATGCCAGCTATCCATCTTGCTCCCTTCTCTCCGCCGAGGAAAAAGCTTCGCATCCCTCAACACCCTGATTTTCCCTTTGAAGGCCAGCTTCCAACACCAATGTTCCCCGGAAATCCTCTTGGTCACTGCACCAGTCCTTTATTCTGTTTCCCAGACAGTACTCCTGCAGGCATACAGGGAGCCAGGCATTCTCAATTTGGTATATCTTTATCAGATCTCCACCATAACAAACTGCAGTCAGGTCTGTTCCATGCTGGCTTTCACCGCCTTAATCACACCACTTCACTCTCAAGAATATCAGCAGGTGTAGTCGTTGATACTCCTGCCATCGATAAAAACATCTCTTGTTTGTTAACAATTGGCAATACTTCCCAAAGCATAAAGAATCCCTGCAATGCAAAGCCACAACAATTAATGCTCTTTGGGAAGCCAATACTAACCGAGGAGCAAATTTCTCTGAGCAACTCTGGGGATATGGTCTCTTCTGGAGCCACTGGATACAGTTCTCCTGATGGGAATCTAGAGAAGACAACCAAATTTCCAGAAGCATCTGGTTCCGCAACTAACAAAAAGGTGGCTGTGGATAATTCATCTTGTAACAGATTTGAGTGGTACAGGGATCACCATTCATCAGATGTTGGTCTGGAGACTGGACATTGCAAGGTTTTTATGGAATCAGATGATGTTGGCCGCACCCTTGATCTCTCTGTGTTTGGTTCTTATGAAGAACTGTACAGAAGGCTAGCTGACATGTTTGGGATTGAGAATTCTGAGATGATGAGCCATGTGATTTATAAGGATGCAGCCGGTGCAGTTAAGCTCACCGGAGATGAACCTTTCAGGTTAGGATTCCAATAACAGCCACAATCAAGCTTTTAGAGTGTCAATTCTCTCTTGTGGTGGTTGTAGATTGTCATTTTATTGTTGAAGAACATTTATATGTTTAGACCATGCTTAACAATCTGCATCCCTCTTCCTTAAATTGGGTCTTTTGCCTAATTTCTCTTAACATTACACCTATTTAATTCTTGCTTTCTTCCACTTGATTCTTGGTGTTTGCCTGTTCAACCCATGGTATGGTTCTATAACTGATGACTTCAACTTGGGTCTTATCAAGGGATCCATGATATTTAGTTAGCCTGTTTTAGTACACCAGTTCAAATTTGTAGAGTTGTATAAACTGTGTCGTAGATTTCAGTCCCGAATTGGTTGTAACTTCTTTCTTTCCATGGACTACATCACAGATAATTGTATTTTCGGTTTTCCACCTTTCATGATGGCAAAGACTCTCTTTAGATCCCCATATTGTTGGTAGCCTTCTGTCATGGGCTGCACTTTCAGTTGCACTTTGTGATAGGAGGCATTAATTTGTTTAAGAAAAGTGAACATGTGTTTTCGACCCAAGAGTGTTTTCCTGATGGAACTTATTCTGGTCTTGTTGCAGTGACTTTATGAAAACGGCACGGAGGCTGACAATATTAACAGATTCGGGCAGTGATAACATAGGAAGGTAGGAAAAAATGTCAGAATTTACTGTTAAATAAGCATCTTGTTCAGTGTTCCTCCTTGGACAATTTTCCTTCCAAGTATTTTTAAGATCCAGAATCCAGTCTTATCTATCATGTTGTTTGAGATGAGCTTTTGAGTGTTGGTCATTTATGTCAGATTAATTTACCTACAGGACTATTCTTTTTTTTTTTTTTGAAAATCTTTTTTCTCCTGGGCATTGCTTTGATGCTTACAGAAAGTGCAAGCTTTCGGATGTCCGTTTTTGTATAGTAGATATATGGAGGTTATAAACTACTTGAGCATTCATCTGTATCTTGGTTATTCATAGAGGTTTGAGTCTGTTTCTTTTCTTGATGAACTCGATAAGAACCTGGTTATGGATGTTGTTGTTGTTAGTTCAAAAGACAAATAGTCTTCAAGGGAAAATTTGGCTTCTGAGACATGGTGTTTTTTTTTTGTGGTTTTCAGATCGATGCTACCAGGATCGTTCAGCACAAACTTAGAGTGCTGCAGTTGATTCACAAAGCCGTGGGGGGGGCTGCATGGACTTTGTTTAGTTGTCTGGAGTCGAAAGAAATACAAATCGAGTAGAGAATGTACTTACAACCCCTCAATGCTGGTTGTTGCTGCTTCATTTCGTCTCCTTGTTTGCCAAGTGATGACTGTTTCAAGCTTTTTTGACTTTTTCGTTGCGTTTGGGAACCCTGTACTAGCTAATTAGCCTACTCTTCGAACTGTGTTTATGAAGCCAGATTAGCATGTTTGCTTTTTAAGTTCATAGACGCAAATTGTCGTTACCAGTAACCACCATCGTGGATCTATTTACTTGCAACTTTCTATTTCATCAAATGCTGCTCTTCAATTGGCGACTGTGTTTCCATCATCAGGAGAGATCAATGCGTTGTGGAGCTCCACTCCACTGAAGAATATGTTCCCCAACTGCTGTGTCCTTTCCTTGTTCATGAAGGCAGTAACCAGGAGATGTGACACGAGGGTTAATCAGCACGTAAATCTCATATGATTTGATTCCAAGATTATTATAATAATAAGAATGCATCAGAAACACAGAGAATTAAATAGGAGCCTTGTCGACGACTGCACCGCGAATTATTCGCGTCCCCCGCGGCGCAACCGTAGGGATAGGGAACAAATAAACTAATGCGTCAGACTTGGGGATCGCCGAACCGACACAATTACAATAACAAAACATGTGAAATTGAATGCTATGGTCCCGGACCGGACCGGTGCGGTTCGGTCCGACCCGCACGTGTGGGACAGGTCAGCGACGCCTGTCCGTTGACCGGGAACGGTGGTAGCGCCGTAGCTCATGGCACGGCACATGCAACGAGGAAGACGGAATTGAATCGGGGACAGAGACATTACTTCCATCCTCTTGTTTATTTACGGATTTCTATGATATATATATATATATATATATATGTCTATTCGAGATGCATGCCAATACCAATCACTGACTCAAGAAATTGGCTGGCTGGGTGAGTCAAAAGACGAGTCGTCGTCCTCGAATCGTGTGCACAGAAACAAATGCCACTTTGCATTCAGTGCCTCCTTGAACAACATGGTAAACCCAACGCAGGCCGGCCTAAACCACCGCGCCTTTGGCCTCCCTCCGTCCGCCCGCCCGCAGCACAAAACAAAGCTTGGGCGTTGAAAGATCCAACACGGCGAGAGGGACACGCGACATGGTTGCCGAGGCATCAACCGTGTCCGGTTCGAGCGCCGTTCCCGGCCGACCGGTCCGGTTCCTGAGCCGTTCCGGTCCGCGGAATCTGCCCCTCTCTCTCTCTCTCTCGCCTTCTCGGCTCCCGTAACGTCCCGTTTGGGAAGCGGTGCTGCTGCGGCCTCGGACTCGACGGCAGTGTGACACCAGTCAAAGTTGTCGACCCGATCCGCGTTGTTTGCAGCTTTGCGCCATCTCAAGGATATGGCACTCCTTACAAGAAAGCTTTCAACTTGCTGTGATGTCTTTTCCGGTGTGGTCAGAGGCCAGACATTGACTCTGTAGCTCATCAAACAAGATGATGAGATATGGATTAAGCGAAGGTTGGTTTTGGAAGGGAGCATTTGGAAGTGGACCCGTGTGCGGGTGGGGGGTAAAGTCGCCCTGACTTACCAGTTTATCAAACTTTTTGTCTATAAATACTTTTGTTTCTTCTGTGCCAAATTGTTCATGCAGAAAAGATATTATTATATAAATATCTCGTGTATTTCTAAGAAAATAATTTGTGCTCTTAGGTTCGGGTTTATCGAGAGGGTGATAAAAAAAAAAAGCATGAAAATTCTTTTAAAATTTTATTTGAAAAGGTGTGCAAAAAGATTTGTGCTTGAGTTAGGTTAATTCGAGAGTCTTGCAATTAATCTCGAAGACCAGCAAGGCTTATTATTATTATTATTTTTTATGATATAGATAAGAAGTGTCGAACCATGTTAGTTTTACATCCATTGTGAAAGTAGCATGTTGTCTATTATTTTCAACCTGTTAAATTATACTGCAAACCATAAAACTTAAATTAATAGACCGATTTAAATCCAATACATATAATTTATATTGATTAGAATATTAAAAATATTTATGTGTCTGAGATCCAAAGAGATACATTGAGAGAAGAGTCTCAAGTTACATATATTATTTTTTATTCATAAATCATAAGCTTTTACGTTTTCAGATAAACTTTGGTTTGAATGAGTGAGAAAAAAAAAAAAGTTAGAAAAAAGGGTTGAGCCAATCAAATTATAGTTTAATTGAGTGAAGATGAACTGCATTGTAATAGATAGACGTGAATGAGTGAATTATCTCATAACATTAAAAAAAAAAAAGAAGACACAAACTAAGTATGAACCCTCGAGAGTAAGGAAAAAAACAATCAACACATATATAATGAAATATGTTAATATATGTAAAATAAAAAGAGATATACCATCATATGGCTAAGAATTGAAAGAGTTGACCCATAACATTAAAAAAAAAAATTAAATTAAATTTTTGGATAGAATTAGTATATGACTTGAAACTTCGATCAGTTTGACTCAAACTTATCGATGCTGATTTATAACAATCAGCTTTATTTTCTTAATACATAGCCAAAACAAGATTAACATATAAAGTATTTTTCTAGGATATTGTGTTGGCCATTATCATAGATGAGAAATAATCTATGATTTTATGTTCTTAACAGAAACTTCACATGCAGTCACTGTCATCTGTTTGTGGCCAATTTACCAAACCATTCTAAATGGATTGGATGAGTGACCGGACAGTGAAATGGCAGCTTTGCTCTTGAGAGAACATATATATATATATATATATATATATATATATATTGGATGTGGTGGTGGCAATGATGATTCCCATCCACGCGATGACAAGTTTTAGACTCTATAACTGATTCGGACTCACAGTTTTAGACTCAACCCAATCATACATCATCCTCAACACGTCGGATAACAGTCCGGACATCACAGTTGGAGGGGACAACCCAATTTCATCGATCATCGTCATTTTTTTTTTTTTGTGGATTTATTATTGATCGATGAGATAAATTTGTAGAAATTGAAGTATATATTATAAAATAGATAAATTTTATTTATAAAGATGATAAGTATTTATGTAGGTTTTAAGAAATAGGTTTTCCTCAATCAATCACTCAAATCACATAATCAGATCAACTACTCCTTAAATCATAAATTGATTGAGGATATAAGGAAGCAGAGATATTTTGCCTCTATCATGATATTTTATTATGTCTTTGTAAGATTGAGTTTCTGTCAAGAATGTCGATCTTAGACCGACATAATTGAAATGTTTTACGGGCGAGAGACTTTGTGGGAAACTCTAATAGTTGATCATAAGTATGTATGTGATAAACATATAGTTGATGTTTGATAACTTGATCTCTAATAAATTGAAAGTTGATAGCAATTTATTTCATGCATGAGTAAAACACTGGATTAACGCATAGGTAGGTGGCAATGGATTTAGAGGTGATGTCAAGTTCCTTTATTAGATTGATAACCCAATTGAGTTCTGTAGTGGCGGTGGCGATGACTCGATATTCAGCTTCAGTGGTGGATATCGTAATTGTTTTCTGTTTCTTAGAACTCCAACTAATTATAATTGTTCCAAGAAAAATAATATAGTCTAATTGATAAGACTCCAGTAGGGTTGAGTCCTAATCACCCTAAAAGTAGTCAATAAAAACCTTGTGAGATTGTAATAAAACCCCACTTAGTCACTTCTATCATATATAAAGAAGTGTGGCCAGAGTTTAGATTGGGGCCCTAGGGCTTAGTAGCCGTCGCCTCCCTTACTAGGTTGGTCGGCCAGAGTTTCCATAAGTTAGAGTCGGCTATAGAGCCAACTTGGATGCCGCCTATCCCTACTAAGACAAGTCGGCTATAGGAGGAGCAAAGAGATAATTTTACTTAGGCAAGCACCCCCATGGGCTAAGGTTTAGAACCCTATATAATCATGTAGCTGCCCCCTTTTTTTTCTATTAAGCAAGAATCATCTTTTATTCAGCCTTGTGCCGAGTTCTAGGAGGGAGGAACCCTTAAAGCGTCCCAAGGGTTGATCCCCCTCAAAGATCAAAATCTATAGAGCTTATTCTGGGGTTCTATCATATGTTATTAGAGTCACGTTCCTATTGCCCCTGCTACCATCACTGCCGCCCCCACCCTTCGAAGCAATTCCCATAATTGTTGCAACATGCGCCTCCATCTTCCATCCCAAGCCACAGATCAAATCAATCTGTTGCTGCCCCTGCGTTTAAAATTGGAGATATGGTATATTTTCATCACCAATGCCTATTTGCTATTGCTATTCCTTTACCTTACACTTTGGAGAAGTTTTTCCATATTTTCTTTGCTGCAAAATTCTACTGTCGCAAACGTTATCATCGTTGTGAATGGGAAATGATGTAGAAAAGTTTCAACTGATTGTTGCTTCTTGAAACTGAACTATTGCTCATCCTTTTTGGCTAAATCTTCTACACAAATTCATAGATCATATTAGCTTGCATCTAAGATTAATCTCTGGAAATTTTTTTTTCTGAAACTAGACTTATAGTGCTGCAATTCTTCGTCGCACATTATTGGAATTTTACGATGGAGAAACTGTCTTCCGTCTTTTCATCCACTTTCCTACCGTTACGCTGCTAAAATTTTGTTAAACTTATTGATATTACCCACATCTGAACCGAGGATTTGTGACAAATTTCTGCATATTTTACTCGGATTTTCCTATAAAATTTACATCGAGAATTCAGTGTTTCTCTGACACAAATTCTATTCGGCAAGGACAGCACGTACACAGCCCTTTCTTCATCGAATTCCATCAGATTTGAGTGCTGTGTTTTGTGAGTTTTTGGACTCTCTTTTTCTAATCTTTAAACCCTACCATCCTCACCAAGAACCCTTCCAAACCAGACCCTAAACCGTTCCCAAGTAGCCTCCCAAATCAGCCCTAACCACAGCCTATGTCCATTTACTCGAGCCACCCATCCAACCGGCCACCTCTTCTCCAAAAATTCTCATGCCACTAACCTGACAACAGAAAAAAGACCTTAACATTACAGATCTAGAGGCTTACACCATGGCGTCAAAGGAGGCCATCAATGACAAGTTCAAAACATTTGAAAGCCGTATGGAGGAAAATATTTGATCCCTTTTCACCAAATTCAACATGGGCCGACCATAGAGCCCAAGGAAATCACAGCAAGGAGAAACTTCAGACCGGTGAGATGATCTTCAAGAGCATGGTCACATCATCCCTAATCCAAACAATCCATGCATGAAGGTTGACTTCCCTAAATGGGAAGAAGGAGACCTGATCGGATTTCATGCGTGGAGCACTATTTTCGGTTCTACCGAACCGCCGACACTATACGGGTGGAGATTGCTGCCATCCACCTCGAGGGAGACACTATTTAGTAGTCAATTGGTTTGAGCATACCCATGGAGGTCTCTCTTGATAGCGATTCAAGGAAGGACTATTAAATCACTTCGGACTAACCGATTTTGACAACATTGACGGGCAATTGGCAAAGATTCGACAAACCTCTATAATATAAGAATACCAAACAAGGTTTGAATGTTTATTTAACCAAATTATGGATTAGTCAAAAAAGTAACTTTTAAGAACTTTTATTGAGGGCCTAAAGCTGGAGATTCGAGGAGAAGTAAAGACGCGACAACTATACACTGTTATGGCGGCAATTTCCTTTGCATCTATAATCCAAGAAGAACAATTGAACCATGAAGTACAAAGGACAAGGATCACTCTTTGACTAGCCATGTCGAAGCCTTTAGCCCCCTCTATTGCCATCCGAGCCCCCGCACTAAAAAATTAACAAGAGACGAGCTTCATGAATGATCGGCCAAGGGATTATGTTGGCATTGTGATGAACCGTGGAGCTAAGAACATCACTACAAAAAGGGGCGGCTCCTCGTCATCGAACTAGTAGAGGATGAGGACATTGTACCATCTGAAGAAGACCTTGAACTCAAAGATGAAGCCACAGAGGAAGAGCCCCAACCGGCCAACTATGCAGTGCACGCGCTGGCCGGTTACTCCAACCCACAGATGATAAAAGTTGGAGGACTCCTTAAACAGCAACCCATCACCGTTCTTATAGATATGGGTAGCACCAATAACTTTCTCAATAGCAAGGTTGCTGCATATATGACACTTCAAATCAAAGGTTGCAACAAGTTCAACGTAAAGGTCGGCGACAGCTGAATCCTCAATTGCGACTAATGGTGCCCACGAGTAAAATTACTTTTACAAGACCAAGAGGTGGTAGCCGATTTCTTCCTCATACCCATCAATGACTACGAAGTCATGGTTGGGATTGAATGACTCACAACATTAGGTGACATCTCTTGGAATTTTTCTAAATTAATCATGAAGTTTTATTGTAAAGGGAAACAGATCACCTTGTGAGGCAAGCGCGAGAGCCATATCTCCACCGTTTCGACGCACGGATGGAGAAAGTGCTACACAAGATGTATGGTGGATTTTTGATGTATATCCAGCAACCATCAAAGGAGGAGACATACAAAATTTAGATCCTAAGCTTGCCCTTTTGCTGGATGAATTCACGGATGTTTTCATGGAGCCACATGGGCTTCCCCCTAATCGGTCGTATAACCACCGCATCCCAATATTGCCGGGAAAACCTCCAGCAAACTTGAGACCATATCTCTATCCTCACTTGCAGAAGGACGAGATTAAAAATATCGTTAAGGAGATGCTCGACACCGGACTAATTTGACCAAGCTACAGTCCTTACTCCTCGTTCGGGTTGTTAGTGCACAAAAAGGATGGTATGTGGTGAATGTGTGTTAATTACCAGGCTTTGAATGCCATCACCGTTAAAGACAAATATCCCATACCAATAGTAGATGAGCTCTTGGATAAACTAAAAGGAGCCCAAGTCTTCACTAAATTGGATCTCCGTTCCAGATACTATCAGATTCGAGTATGCACTTAAGATGTTCCAAAAATTGCATTCCGCACACATAACGGCTACTATGAGTTTTTTATAATGCCCTTCGGACTTATGAATGCTCCTTCTACTTTTCAAAGCTTGATGAACGACATTTTTCGGAGGTTTCTATGCAAGTTCGTGTTGGTATTTTTTTGATGACATCCTCATTTACAACCCTACGCTTGATATGCATTTTCAGCACTTACGAATTATTCTAACGATTCTTTAGGAGAATACCCTTTATGTTAAAAAACCAAAGTGCAGCTTCTTACAGTGTAAAGTGAAGTACCTAGGGCACATTATACCAGAGGATGGAGTGGCGATAGACCCAACAAAGATCGAAGCGATGCAAGGATGGCCGAGACCTATGAACATAAAATCACTGTGCGGCTTCCTTAGACTCATGGGCTATTATAAAAAATTTGTGAAAGATTATGGCAAGATCAGTGCCCACTCACATCCCTACTAAAGAAAGACTCATTCTTATGGTCAGATAAAGCTTCCACAGCCTTTGAACGACTCAAGGCAGCCATGATGATGACGTCAGTCCTAGCACTGCCTGATTTCAGCCGTAAGTTCGTGATTGAGGTCGACGCGTCCGGAGTTAGAATTAAGGCTGTTCTAATGCAAGATGGCCGACCTCTCCTACACCAACAAAGCTTTATCTCCCTCCCATCTTAAAATATCTGTGTATAACAAAGAAATGCTTGCTATCATACACGCTATCACAAAGTGGAGACCCTACTTGATAGGCCGACGCTTTCAGATTAAGACCCACCACCGAAGTCTTAAGTATTTTTTAGAGCAGAAAACATCTTCCCCGGAGCAATAATGATGGATAACTAAACTTCTTGGCTTTGATTATAAAATTATTTATCGAAAAGGGAAAGAGAATGTTGTTGCATATGCTCTATCTCGACTATCGGGATAAGTCAAAATTTTAACCATCTCCCTTCCCTCCACCAACTTCCTCAAAGAAAATTAGGGAGGAATGGAAGAGAGACCCAGAAACCTGAGACATCATAGAAAAATTGGAGAAGAATCCAGGTTCCATGGGTCACTACATTTGGGATTCGAAGGACCTGCGCAATAATGACCGAATTATGATTATTCCTTCTTCCCCTTGCATCAAAATTATTTTGTATGAGATACACTCTTCACCTTCAGCAGGGCCCTTCAGATTTTTGAGAACATATAAGAGGGTGAAGCAAAATTTCTTTTGGAGAGGCATGAAAATATCGATTTATGATTATGTATCTAAATGTGATGTACGCCAGTAGTAAAAAGGTGAAACAGTGGCAAGTCCAAAAAAACTACAACCACTACCTATACTGGACTCAGCATGGACTGACATCTCCATGGATTTTCATCGAAGGGCTACCCTCATCTCAAGGTAAAAGCACAATCTTTGTGGTGGTAGATCGTCTAACCAAATATGCTCATTTCTATGATGTGAGATATCCTTATATCGCTATCAGTATTGCTCAACTTTTTGTGAAAGATATTATAAAACTACATGGGATGCCAAGGTCGATTATGAGCGACCATGACAAGGTGTTTACAAGTAACTTGGGCCGAGCTCTTCCAACTACAAGGCACCCAATTGAGGATGAGCACAGCCTATCATCCACAAACGAACGATCAAACAGAAGTGGTGAACAGATACCTTGAGACTTATCTATGGTGCTTTACTAGTGACCGACCAAAGGAGTGGACAAGGTGGTTTCCTTGGGCCGAATGGTGGTACAATACAACCTATCATTCATCAACTAAATGTACCCCCTATGAGGCATTGTATGGCCGATCGCCTCCTGTAATACCTAAATATGTAATTGGTATGGTCAAAGTGGATAAGGTCGGCCAAGACTTAATTGATAGGGACAAGCTTCTACAGTTGCTGAAAGACAACTTCACTGCTGCCCAAGCTCGCATGAAGCAACAAGTAGACACTCACCGAAGCGAGCGAGAATTTTCAGTAGGAGATTGGGTTTACCTTCTCCTACAATCATACAAGCAGCTGTCAATCAACACTAGAGCGTCGATGAAGCTATATCAATGATTCTATTGACTATATCAAATCTTGGAGTGGATTGGGGCCATGACATATAGATAAAAGCTTCCAGAGGATGCTAAGATCCATCCCATCTTCCACGTATCCTTGCTAAAACCGAAATTGGGATAATGTGATTGGCTCAGACCCAGTGGCTGAGCAGTACAAATGATGGCGAGATTCAAGCTCAAACTCAAGCTATACTTGATCAGAGGATTGTGATGCACTGTCGATGCCCCTCAACTGAAGTACTCGTGAAGTGGACTAATTTACCATCCGAAGATGCAACGTGAGAGTCTTATGAGGAGCTGAAGACCCGATTCTCAGAGTTTATGGACCCTCAGCCTTGAGGACAAGGCTGATTCAAAGAGGGTGGGTTTGATATGACTCAAACAGGATTAAGTCCTAATCACACTAGAAGTAGTCAATAAAAACATTGTGAGATTATAATAACACCTCACCTAGTCATTTCTATCCAATAAAAAGTGTGGCTAGGGTTTAGATTGAGGCCTTGGGGCTTAGTGGTCGTTGCCCTCCTTACTGGAGTGGTTGGCCAGGGTTTCCATCAGTTAAAGTCGGTTATAGAGCTAACTTGGCTGTCGCCTACCCCTACTAAGGCAGGTCGGCTATAGGAGGGGCAAAGGGATAATTTTACTTAGGAAGCACCCCCATGGGTTAGGGTTTAGAACCCTATATAATCATATAACTGCCCCTTTTTTCTATTAAGCAAGAATCATCTTTTATTCAGCTTTGTGCTAAGTTCTAGGAGGGAGGAACCCCTATAGCATTCCAAGGGTTGATCCCTCTCAAAGATCAAAATCTATAGAGCTCCTTATGGGGTTCTGTCACTAATATAGATGTTTTATCATCAATGTTGCCTGCTCAATCAGCATCGACGAAGGCATGAATATGAAGTGATTAGTGTTTACAAAGAAGTCCATGATTCAGAGTCCCTTTTAGATACCGCAGGACTCGTTTTACTACAGACCAATGTGTAGTGAAGGGCCAATAAATAAATTATGATAATTTGTTGATCACAAATGAGATGTTTGGTCATGTGAAAGATAAGTACTGTAAGGAGCCAAGTACTTACTATAATTTGAGTGATTCAGTAGTAGAGACTGGGGTGGCAGCTTCTTTAATATTCTACATATTCGTCTTTGATAATAGATCTTGAATGTACTTCTTTTGAGATAGGAAAAGCCTAGAAGATGTGAATGTTGCTTCTACTCCAAGAAAGTAGCCGAAGGTTCCTAGATCTTTGATAGAGAATCAATTTATCAATTGCCTAATATATTTGTTGATCTCTATAGGATTATTTCCTATAACGATAATATCATCCACATACACCAGTAGATATATAATACTTTCCTTTTGTTGTTATAAAATAATGAGGTGTCAGACTTGGAGTTGATAAAGTCAGTTGGCGTAAAAAATGAGCCAAGTTCTATATACCAGAAAATTAATATTTCTTAAACTTATGATAAGTTGAAAATTAAAAGAGATTCATTTTATCATAAACATTCCCTTGATTTTTTGACTTGATATATCCTTTATGGGAATCAAGTTTAAATCTCTATGATTTTTATTTTTTAATTAAAAGGAGATTTATGATCTTAATAATTATAATTGAGATTTTTATCAAGATCGTTCTTCTATTTTATTAAAAAGATTTATCTAAATGATTTGAGTGTCTTAAGATTTATCTTGGATGAATCAAGAGTATTTAATCTCCTAAGACTCATTTTCACATTAAAAAGGGAAGATAATTCTTAAAAGAAATCATGTCATTTGGTACTTATTGTTAGAAAGAGATGATAACACAAAAGAACATACTTTATTCATTGAATGAGCACCTATTTATACAAGATTCAGTTGAGGATTTCCCTCAACTGATGAACGAGATATTCTCGTTCAGTTACAGTTCTATTTTGTTCAGCTAACATGCCCCCGCAAGATAGAGCTTTTGTTAAGGATGCCAATCTTGGACTGATGTAAGGCAAAGTATTTGCGGGCCAGAAACTTTGTGAGAGAGTCAGCAAGTTGATCAGCTGTGTGAACATGAGAAACACGGAGCTGCTGGCGGACAACCTGATCTTGCACAAAATAAAAGTCAAAGGCAACATGCTTCATGCGGGAGTGGAAAACTGGATTTGCCCAAAGGTAAGTCGCACTGATGTTGTCACAGTAAATAACAGGCGTAGAAGTAGAGTGAGTGTGAAGCTCTTTAAGCAAGTTGGTGATCCAATTAAGCTCAGTAGCAGTAGTGGCAATAGCATGATATTCAGCTTCAGTAGTAGAACTGACAACCGTCTTTTGTTTCTTAGAAGTCTAACTAATCGGGCACCAAGAAAAATAATATAACCTGACGTAGATGTTCTATCATTAATATTTCTCACCCAATCAGCATCGGCAAAGGCATGAAGCTGAGGGGGAGAGTGTTTGCAAAGAAAAATACCATGATCAATGGTCCCTTTAAGATAATGCAAAACGCGTTTGACAGCAGTCCAGTATAAAGTAGACGGCCGATGCATAAATTGAGATAATTTATTAACTGTAAAGGAGATATCTGGACGAGTAAGAGTGAGATATTGTAAGGAGACAACGACCTGCCGATATTGAGTAGAGTCTGTAACAGGACTGCCATCACATAACTTAAATGAGTCACTAGAGGACAAAGGAGTGGTAACTTCTTTTACATCCTGCATATTAGTCTTCAACATCAAGTCATGAATATACTTTCTCTGTGAAAGGAAGAGACCAGAAGACGCAAACGTGGCCTCGACACCGAGAAAATAATTCAGGCGGCCAAGATCCTTAAGAGAAAATCTGTCGGCCAATAGCTTGATAAACACTTGAACCTCTATAGAGTTATCATCGGTGACAATAATATTGTCCACATAGACCAGAAGATAGATAGTGCACCTATGTTGTTGGCGTAGAAATAAAGAGGCATCAGATTTGGAGTTAATGAAGCCAGCCGAAGATAAGTATAGGCCAAGTTCAGTATACCAGGCCCGTGGAGCCTGACGAAATCCATAAATAGCCTTTTGGAGTTTACATACATGCCGTAGATATTGAGGATGTATAAAGCCTGGAGGCTGTTCCATGAAGACATCTTCAGTAAGAGTCCCTTGTAAAAAGGCATTGTTAACATCTAATTGGCGTAAACACCAGTCGTTGGATATTGCCAGACTTAGGATTAACCGAATAGTAGTAGGTTTGACAACAGGACTGAGTGTCTCAGTGTAATCAATACCAGGGCGTTGATGAAACCCTTTAGCCACAAGTCGTGCTTTATAGCAATCAATCGAACCATCAGGCTTTTGTTTAATTTGATAGACCCACTTACACCCGATAATGTTTTATGTGGAATGAGAGGGGATAAGTGTCCATGTAGCATTATGAAGAAGAGCATCATACTCTTCACACATGGCTTTACGCCAATGAGGAAATTTTTGGGCATGAGAAAATGAAGATGGTTCACCACAGTTGGGGGATGGTGTAGTGCTAACATGGAGGTCAAGAACTTGACGGGGTTTAAAAACACCACTCCTAGAACGAGTTTGCATTGGATGCCGGGAGGGTATAACAGTGTTGGATGGTAAGAGTTGAGAGTTAGCACTAGTGGAGTCAAACGGAAGGATGATAGAATCACCCAAACTATGGAAGGACAAAGGCTGAGGTTCTAGAAGAGAAGCTAGAGGAGAGAAGGAAGAAGAAAGGTGTGGAACAGAAGTAACAAGAGAATGTGGATCTGACAAAGGCATGTGGGTGGATGAAGATGTGTCAGAGGAACTCAATGGGACGATAGATTGCCCATGATCACGAAAGGGAAAAACAGATTCTACAAAAGTGACATGTCTGGAAACAAAGACTTTAGCAGAGTGAGGATCATAACATCGAAAAATATTATGTTCAAGGGAATATCCGATGAAAATGCAAGGGCAAGAGCAAGGCTGCATTTTATTGGAATTGTAGGGACGTAACCACGAATAATAGAGACAACCAAAGACTCGATTGGGGCGTTTTTGAAAGAGCTTTTCAAATGGTGATTGATAGTGCAGAATAGGAGTAGGCATACGATTAATGAGGTAGACAGCCATTTAAAAGGCGGCAGACCAAAAGGTAGATGACATGGAAGCCTGATGGAGCAAAGTCAAACCAGTTTCAACAATATGATGATGTTTACGTTCGGCAGAACAACCAATTGAGGCGTATATAGGGGGGACTTAAGATGTTGAATACCCCAAGCAGATAGATGAGATGCAAGGGCTTGATATTCACCCCCTCCATCAGAATAGATAGTTTTAATAGTGGTCTGAAAGTAGTTTTCAACCAAGTTTTTAAAGTTAGAAAAGACAGCAGTGACATCAGACTTTTGACGAAGGGGATATAACCATGTGTACTTCGTAAAATAGTCTACAAAGATAACATAGTATTTAAACTTATCAAAGGAAATAACTGATGCAGGACCCCCAAACATCAATGTAAACTACTTCAAACGGTTTAGAGCAGAAAACAAAGGAGGTACCAAAAGGTAATTGATGACTCTTATTGCTAAGACAAGCATCACAGTGAGTAATAACCTTACTAGACTTAAAAATAGGAATTGAATAGCGAGAAAATAATTTTTGTTGAAGAGAGGTAGAGGGATGACCAAGCCGACGATGCCACATGTCAACTGGAGCAGCAGTGGATGAGTTGGCAGTAGGCTGAGTGAGAAACAGGGCTGACGGTCATTTGTAGATGTTGTCTTTATTCAAACTGCGAACTAGGGATGCCCCCGTACTCAAGTCCTTGACAAGAAAATAATCAGGAAAGAATTCAGTGGAAGTTTGATTTTGTTGACATAATTGAGAGACTGAAAAAAGATTTCTTTTGATGTGAGGTGCACACAAAACATTATCGAGTGTGAAAGAAGTGGCATTGAAATTAAACTTTGTAGAACCAATATGAGTAATAGGGATCCTTTTACCATCACCGATGACGATGTCTTCATGTCCGCCATAGCCATTATGGAGCGATAAATTCTGGAGATCGGAAGTGATATGGTGGGAGGCGCCAGAGTCCACAATCTAATTAGACTGACTTTCAGAAGGAGCAGTCAGGACATTTGCCTGAGGCCAGGTTGATGGAGGTGGGAGTCGAGGTCGAGACTGGTAAACTTTGGCAGTGTGACCAATTTTGTCGTATAACTGGTGTACAACTGGTTGTTGAGGAGGAGGACGACATGGCGAAAATGAAGTGTTCGGATGATGGTTGAGATGCGGAGGATATGGAGGAGGAAGCGATGGGTGGTTGCTCATAGAGGAAGTAGGAGAGTTGGCCATACCTTTTGAAGCATTCTTGTTATATTTGCGGTTGTGCCTTTTGGATGTTTGGTTGAATTGAGCTGTGATGGGAGGTCCTGGCAGCTTGGTGTCACACTTCAGGTAAGTTTCATAGTCTGTCAGCTTGTCATAAAGTTCTTCAAAGGAAATGGGAGAGTCGCGCGTGCGGAGTGCTGCGGCCAGTTCTTTGAACTCCGAACTCAGTCCATTAAGCGTATGGACGAGTACCTCTTCATCAGAAAGTGAATGACCTATCAAAGCCAGGTCATCGATCATTAGTTTGATATGTTGTAAGTAGTCGACAACAGTACTACCCTCCTGCTTGAAGGTCATAAGGTTGGAAAGTAGTCCAAGCATGCGGATCCGTGATCGACTCACTAATGTAGTTTGGTCCAAGCCTCCGCAATAGTGGTACAGGAGGACACAAGCGGAGCGATGAACCCAGCAACAAAAGCTTGAATTGCTTGGAGAATGAGCTTATTTTGACGTAACCATAGCTTGTAGGCTGCATTTGGTACTGGGTTAGGTCCTCCAAGAACTTGAACCATTGCTGGTGGACAGTTGAGAGAGCCATCAATATAACCTAATAAATCATAGCCAAATAAGAGATTAGAGAATTAAGCATGCCCAGACGCGTAGTTGCCACCTTTGGATAATTTAAAGGGAATAAGGGAGGCAGCATTAATGGAAACAGGCCCAGTATGTGAAGAAGAAGCCCTAGCAGGTAAGAGAGTTGTGGCGTCATGGGTAGGTGACGAGGAATACATATGGAATAAGTCAAAAGGAACTCAAGAGAAATGACAGGAAAGTGGATAGAAGTAGATGGTAAAGAGATGACAAAAAAAAGGAAAGAAAGAACCTTTGGAGTATAGAGAGCTCAATTGGTGGAGACTATTGTTGTAGAAAGTTGCAACAGCCGAACACAGTAGGGTCGACCTCAGTGAAGTGAGTCTAGATGATGAAGTCGATAAATGTGATGAAGTAGATGGGTGAGCAGATTTGCACACTGCAAGCGGCGTAGGAATGAACTGCTGATGAAGAGAGAACATGGTCACGAAAGTGCCGTTGCTTGTTAAGGATGATGCGACAGCGGTGAAGCATGAGGAAGACTGCCTCGTGCAGGATGCCACGCTGATGAGGTGAGACCAGCCAGCCGGATGTGTGAGGAGGGACAAGACTCCTGTCGTCGCCCGCTGCAGCAGGACCACAAGCGCCAGATGGTGTCGGAACTACCAGAACAGAGAGAAAGCGTCCATATCAATGCGGTGCTAATTCAAGTCGCCAGTGCTCGATCGTGCGTCATGCCATTAAGGAGAAGAACGCCAAGAATGTAGTTCTGCAAATGTTCTCTTTTGATGAAATTGTGGTGGTGGAGTTGAGAGTGCAATGGTTGGTTCCTGCATGAAGAAGACCACGACAATGTCTATAGCACAGGTGGTGTTCTGCAAGACTCTGGTTGATGGAGTTGTGGGAGTGGAGGTCGAAGATGCAGTGGTTGGTTCCGGCACGAAGAAGACCACGACAAGGGCTTGCTAGAAGTGCGGTAGTCTCCACCGAAGGCTCTCCGGAAGTCTAGCTTTTGAGGAAGAAGATGAGGGAAGAGGAGAGACACGGGACTGAGCAGATCTCGAAACCAGTTTGAGGCAAGCAGGTGCTGAAGAAAGGATGCCACAGGATGATGATAGGCTGTCGTTTGATAGAGAGGAAGGTGCTACTTGTGTAGGTGGAGAAGAAGAGGAAGCAGCCGACGATGATGAGTGATACTAGCTGCGAATAGATGTGGGATGCCGTAGGACGCAGGGTAGTGATTGCGATGTGAAGCAGAGGAAGGACTTCAATCATGTCGATGTGTTGAGGAAGAAGAGCCGACAGCTGCAGCAGGTGCAATAGAACCGACGGAAAGGAGCAGCGAGCAGAGAGGCAGCAGCGGGCAGAGAGGAGGTGGGCTGCAGAAGAGCGTTGCTGGCTGTGCGCTGCGATCTTGCTGAGCCGATCTCAGCAAAACAGAGGAAGAAAGAGATGAAACAGAGTAATGGTAACTCTGTTTCGATGTATGCGATCGGCAGCGACGATTGCAGGTGCCAAAAGGAAGAAGCGGCATGAAGAAGAGGGCTATGAGCAAGATCTACTGTTTGTCAGCAGGAAGCAGCGGGACCCTGGGTCGTCGCGGGACCTGGAGCAGTCACAGGCGCCACATTTATGGGAGTGTTTGCAAGGCTGGTGACCGCTGGTGCCAATGTTGTAGGAGCGTTGGCGGAGCCGGAGACCGAGGAGGTGGCCGGGGTGGGGAATAGATCTCCAGCGAAATAGATGATGCTACGGTTGCCGCAGCTGAAGCAGTGTTCACTATGAGAAGTTGTCCGACAGCTACAACTTCGCAGAAATGGGATAGATGATGTCGGGAGATCGGTGCTGATCTCGTAGGTTCTGTCGGTATAGGAGGCAGATGTTGCGACAGCCTCTGCATGCGGCCTGAAGAGATGGAAACTTGCTGCCGTTTGACAGCAAGAAGAGAGCTTGCTCTAAGCAAGCTGCTCTGATACCATGTTAGAAAGAGATGAGAACACAAAAGAACACACTTTATTCATTGAATGAGCACATATTTATACAAGATTCAGTTGAGGATTTCCCTCAACTGATGAACGAGATATTCTCGTTCAGTTACAGTTCTGTTCAGTTCAGCTAACACTTATGTTTGATTTTTTCATGCTTAATGACATATCCCTTGTACTTATGGTCATATTTAGAACTTGAATGCAAAAGAAAAATTAAACCATTATATTCCTTTTTGACAATAATAAAGGGGGAGATAAAATTATCAATATGATTAAAAGAAAATTGATATGATGAATCTTATAGCATTGAATGAGGAACAATTTGCTAAGAAGAAAATTTAGAATTTTAAAATATATGCGAAATGCTTAATTAATTAAGCTTGATTTACCATCATATTTTCCTTTGGATTTCTTAGCCTTTATAAATTGTACTTCTTATCAAAGTTCGCATGCAAAATGCATGATTTGCTTAATTTGCTACTTTTGCTTGGAATTTACATGAGATGAATTTAAATATATGAGTAGCTCTTAATTCTTCTTGAATTTATCAGATTTTTTAGCTTACTTTCAAAATGATTCTTGTTAAATAAACATAAGAAGAGGATTCAAATTTGTATGATGAGATATTTTTAAAGATTAATTTTGTTTCATGAATCTTGATGAATGTTTACAAAAATATATGACATAAACTTCTATGATGATTGATATAAGCTTTTTATATTAAATTTTTGATGAATGTACTATTTTTTTAAAATTTTGGATCTTTGACACCCCCTTCCCTTCATTTCTTTTTCTTTCTTATTCACAAAAAGGGGAAGAAAAAAATTTTTCATGAAAAAATTATGTTTTACTAAGGGGGAGTAATGAAGTATTAAATATTCAATCAATATATATTTTATAAAAATATAAATTTTTTAACACATGATGAGTTTATGTATCATGAAATTATTTGCTTAATATTTCACATCTTTTTTTTATGACAAAGAGGGAAAAATATTATATTGATGACAAATATATGAAAAATGATACATGTCGAAGGAGAAGAAAATTTTTCATGAAGAAAATTATGGCTCATATCCTATTTTACTAAGGGTGAGCAATGACACAAGTGACTTCAAATCATTTGCTCTAAGATTTCACATTTTTGTTAATGACAAAAGAGGAGAAGTGACATATTGATGACACATGTAGAGAAATAAAAAAAAGGATATTTCTCCTATTTTTGCTGATAAACAAAGGAGAAAAAATAATTAATGACTTAAGGAAGAGAATTTCAACTTAATGTATAATTTTGAAATTCATATTATATACTTTGAAAATTTTGATGATTCATTGTCGGTTGAAATTAATGTTATATCATTGATGATTTGATTTTGAAATTCCTGGTCTATCATTTCAAAATTTGATAAATAGATTTTATGATACTTGAATTCAAGAGTAGTTGGTTCTCTTGATTTTCAGTTTTCCTTATTTGTATTATGGCATGGATTTAGGGGGAGTAAGGTTTAACTCTCATCATCAATTGATTGTCATCATAAAAAAAGGAGAGATTGTTGAATTTTGGATTTTGATGATGAAGTCAATTGATGGGTTATTGATCTAACATGTGTGTTAGAGATGATTGATATATAATTAACTACGATGGAGAAAAAAATTATAATTAGAGGTTTGGCCAAAGTCATATCCAGGCATCGGACCGAAGTTAGGGCGATGCTCTTAGGAGCTCGCCTAGAGTGCGTCGGGAGCTCGCCGAGGGTATCAGAAGCTTGTCGGGAGTTCGCCGAAAGCTTGCTGAAGGAGATCGAGAGCTTACCAAGATGACGCAAGGGAGTTCGCCGGAAGAAGACTGAGAGACTCATCGAGAGATTGTCGGGGGTAGCCAAAAAGCTTGTGGAGAGTTGGGAAGGACTTGAATTGGATTTGTTGACCATGGTGATTGTAATTAATTAAGTCATAGTTAGCATCAATTAAGGTTGTGTCCTACTTGAGTTAGATTTAGAAGGGATACAAATTAACTCAATTGAGACAAACCGGGTCCACTTTAGGAAGTGGATTGAGCTCAGGTCGAGCTCAATTAGTTGACCAGGGAAGTGGTCAACTGAAGGTACAAGACGGGATTGGAAAAGTGGAGCGAATCACTTTTTTAGGATTACCGATAGTTGTACCACCTAGGTCGACGATTGTACCGTCGCTGCCCTATTTTTCGGGTTGCTTTTGGCGGTGGCACCGCTGGTACTGCCCATACCCAACTTTTTCAGTTGCGTTTAAAATTTGGGCTCTAAATTTTGAAGTCAATTAGGGCATATAAATACCCTAAGTTTTCTTGCATTTCACACAATAATTTTCGGTTAGAAATTTTGAGAAACAATTGTATGCTAAACTTGTAAGGAAAAGAAAAGGGGTAGGGGAGTAAGGAAAGTCTTGTAATACTTGTAAATCTCCCTTGTAAGGTTCATCTCCTAAGCCTGGTAAAAGGAGAGAGAAAGCTATAAGGGTTTGATCTTCACCCAAAGAAGATTGATAGTGGACGCCGGTGGGCCTCGGAGAAGAGGACTCGGGAGTGGACATAGGCCAGGTTGAGGCCGACCACTATAATTGTGAGCGTCTTTATTTGCTTTGCTTTTTACTCTTTATTGCTCCAATTTGTTTATAGTTGAAACCGATCTTCAATCTCTCTACTTCCTTTAAATTGGCTTTAAATTAGTTTTGTCGAAATATAAAAAGAAGCTTCCGCTTTTCATTCTTCACTTTCCGAAAGCAAAGGTTTTTAAACAAACACGATTAATCTTGCACTAATTCACCCCCCCCCCCCCCTCCTTAGTGCTAGTTGATCCTAACAACTCGAGGCTCACCTATCTATGTGATCGAGATCTTGCCTACGACATAGAGATGTCACCAGTGACCTTAAGATATAGTACGCTTGGTCAAGTCACTCAAGAGTATATCATCGAATCAGACTCATCTTGTAACGATGGTGATGACTTAATTGAACTTCATGGTTAGTCAAGCAGTTGAGACCATTGATGATTCAGAGGTCGAACATGATGGGAATCACAATAAGTTATGATTAGTAAGAGTTGCCTACCTTTTGGGCTTAGTGTAATTTGTCGAGTCACTCGAGGTTATACTAAGATGCCGATTGGATCCCAATCCCCACTAGAAGTCTGCTAGAGAGTTCTGTTTCATGTGCTGAGGGTGTCGCGTGATTCATAGGAAAATAGTGGGAGTACATTAAGATAGAGGTCCATATCTTAATTAAATTTATCATAAATTCTATATGTTATTTATTTATGCTATATATTATTTATCAGAAATATACCGCTTGCAAACCCCCTTCATTGCATACTTAATGCCAACCACTTCACTAGTCCAAACTATACGGAGGCTCTATAATTTGAGAATAGTCCTCAAGGCGGAGAAAATCAAATATATCCTTGATACAATTATGCCCAAGTGAGGATGAAATTTCTCGCTATGTGAAGTATATAGATGATTCCATATTAGCAAATTGCTACATATTGGCCTCCATGACTCCTGAGTTACGAAGGTAATATGAAAGCATGGATGCCAATTCTATCATTCTTCATCTTCGCTAGTTGTTTGAAAAATAGGAAAAAACTAAAAGATATTAGATATCCAAGAGTCTCTTCCGAGCTAGGATGACAGAAGGGGCATCAGTTCATAACCATATCCCAAAGATGATAGAGTGGATCAAGAAACTCACAGGTCTATGAATAGTCTTAGAGGATAATCTGTGCATTGATCTTATACTTAAGTCCTTGCCAGATTCCTTTACTCACTTCATCATAAATTTTAATATGAGGAAGTTTGATGTGACTCTCCCTGAGCTCCTTAATATGTTGAAGGAAGCTAAGAGTACTGTCAAGAAAGAGAAACCAATTCTCTATATTGGTGAGACCAAAAAGAAAAGGAAGGCTAGTAAGACCTTTAAGAAGGGCAAGGGTAAAGAAAGACCAGGTAAGGTAAAGGTTGACAAGAAAGACCCAATAAAGGATAAAGGATAATGCTTCCACTGTGACAAAGACGGGCACTGGAAGAGGGATTGTAAGGATTACCTTGTAGATAAGGTAAAATAGAAGCTTGGAGAAGCTTTAGGTATATTCATGATCAATATCTACTTGTCAGATTTTCATGATAACACATAGGTATGGATACCATGAGTGCTTATTATATCTGTAATACGCTATAGGTTCTGGCAAGACCTAAAAAACTAGCCAAAGGTGAGATGGACCTTAAGATAGGCAATGAAGCAAGAGCTGTTGTAGTTGCCATTGGGAAAGTCAACGTACATATGCCTGGTGGAGCTATTATTGCATTGGATACATGCTATTTTATTCCCTCTATTATTAAAAATATTATTTTAATTTCTTATTTAATAATTAGTAGATACAAATTAGTTTTGAGAATAATAGTTATTTAATAATTTTGGATGATGAGATCATCACTAGAGGGACTTTGATAAATGGCTTATATGTGTTCTACACTTATCTACACATCATGAATATAAATATGTCTAAGACGAAATGAGATGAGCTGAACAATGCATACCTATGACATTGTAGGCTAGGATATATCCATAAGGGAAGGATTCAAAGGTTGCTGAAAGATGAATACTTAGATCCATTCGACTATGAGTCGTATACAACTTGCGAACCTTGCCTTCGTAGAAAGATGACCAACTCTGCTTTTAGTGGAACTGGAGAGAGAGCCACTGAGTTACTAGAACTCATACATAGTGATGTATGTGGTCCCATGTAGACTCAAGCTATAGGTGGTTACTCATACTTTATTACATTCACTGACGATTTCTCTATGTACGGACATATATACTTGATGAAGTACAAGTCCGAGGCCTTTTAAGAAATTTAAAATATATAAGAATAAAGTAGAGAACTAGATTAGAAATTATATTAAGGCTCTTCGATCAGATCGAGGAGGAGAGTACTTGAGTACAGAGTTCATTCATTTCCTCGAGCACCATGGGATTCTATCCTAGAGGACACCGCCTTAGACACTATCAGAAAGGAGGAATCATATGCTGTTAGATATGGTGCGGTCTATGATGAGATTCATCGACTTACCCATCTCATTCTGGGGATATACCCTAGAGACCGTAGTTTACCTTTTGAATAGAGTTCGATTAAAGCCGATAGTGTCTACATCATATAAAATATGTAAAAGAAAGAAGCCCGATCTTAAAGTGGTTAAGATTTGGGACTGTCCTGTACACCTTAGAAGACACAACCCCAACAAGTTGAAATCAAGGACAGAAACGTGCATCTTCGTGGGATACCCTATGGAGATTTAAAGATATTATTTCTATCATCCTGAGAACTAGAAGGTCTTTATTGCCAAGAGGGTTGTGTTTCTTGAAAAAGAACATATTCTTGGTGGAAATAGTAGGAGTGAGATAAAGTTGAGCGAGGTTGGAGAACCTAGCTCAAGCACTATTCTATAGTCCGAGTCTGTTAAGGTATTTAGTCCACAAGTTCAAACTTTATGTAAGTTTAATAGAGTATCTCACTCTTCTGAAAGATATACGAGACATATCAATGGAGAGGGCTCTCAGGATGTTGATCCTCAAACCTACGAGGAGGCTATTATAAGTATAGACTCTGAGAAGTGGCAAGAAGCTATAAATTCTGAGATGGATTCTATATACTCCAATAATGTTTGGAACCTTATGGATGCACCTGAGGGTATTATACCCATCGGTTGCAAATGGATCTTCAAGAAAAAGATCGAAGTAGATGAAAAAGTGGTGACCTGTAAGGTAAGGTTGGTGGCTAGATGATATCGTTAAAGGCTAGATGTTGACTATGACGATGAACCTTCTCACTTGTATCCATCATAATTCTTCTGGTTATTGAAACACACTATAGATATAGATCTAAGAGGATGTTTGGCTTGTCCTAGTCTAGGTACAGAGACTCCATTGTCAAAAGATTTGGCATGGAGAATTTCAAGAGAGGTCTCATACCGATGAGACATAGAATATCACTTTCTTGGAGTATGTCTCCTAAGACTCGCGAAAAAATAACAGACATAGATAGGATACCCTATGCCTCAGCGATATGGTCTACCATGTATGCTATACTATATACTAGGCCTGATATAGTGCATGCTCTGAGTATCACGAGCAAGTATTAGACATATCCAGGTTTAGAACACTAGAAGGTAGTAAAGGGTATCCTTAACTACTTGAGAAGGACTAAAGATATTTTACTGGTATATGGAGGAGGTAGCCTCCAGGTTGAGGGCAACACTGACTCGAGTTTTCAGTTTGACATTGATAATAATAAGTCAAACTCAAGGTATGTTTTCACCCTGAATGGAGGAGCAGTAAGCTGTAAGAGTTCTAAGCAAGATACTACTTCTGACTTGATCACATAGGCGTAATACATTACTACAATAGAGGCAGCAAAAGAAGGGGTGTGGATGAATAAGTTCATCAGGGATTTGGGAGTCGTACAGATCAGCGTGGAGCTGATTCTCATATACTATGACAATAACGGGGCGATTGCTCAAGCAAAGGAACCTAGGTCTCATCAGAAGTCTAAGCATGTTTTGAGGAGGTTCCACTTGATTAGAGAGATCGTAGCCCGAAAGATATAGCAATAGAAAAAGTTTCATCCGAAGATAACATTGCGGATCCAATGACAAAGCTGTTGGCTCAGATTGTCTTTGAGTATCATAGGGGTCAGATGAGGATCAGACACATAAGTGATTGCTTTAGGTCAAGTGAGAGATTGTTAGTTATAGGTGTCTTGCAAACCAATTACGTGAGTGATGACACGTGTGACACGTTGCACAATCTTTTTACATTATTATTATTATTGGCATATTTTTATATTATATTATCTATTGAATATATATATTATGATGTCCTTGGTTCCATGCAATAAGAATCATGTCGTGATGAGATCATAATAAAGAGACCAATTCACCTTTAAAGATATATCCTAAATAATCCTAGTCATAGGATGCTCGAGAGGGACATCGAGATAACCAAATAGATCAGTATACTATATACCCATCCATATAATAGAGGCGACTGGTTTAGACACCACCTAATAGTTAGGACAGTAAGCCTACTAATAGAGAGGCAAGAGTAGAAGTAGAACGAGACTCGTTGGTTTAAGTCTAACATTGGCAATAAGGAATGAGTGTAAAGGGAGCCATACTAAAATATAGTAGAGTAAGCCTATGAGCAAGGCAGGACATCTTTGAGTAAGCAGTGACCATATTAAAGTAAGAAGCGGGAGACCTAGGGAACAGAAATAGCAACCTAGGGAGCAGTGGTTCTATTATATTATATGTGCATCGACTTTCATTCTCTTATTACTAATTCCGTTAAGGATACAATATAAGTGTTCAATGGAGAATGAGTTCACTGATTGATCTGCTTACGAAATATTGTATGGTTAATGATACTTGATGTCAGACAACGATTCTATAGTTCTAGTTGTGTATCTAGTCTTTAGACTTAAGACACTAAGGATGCCATGTTTAAGTAATATGGATGCCAGATCTAAAAAGTTTCAGATTTGGTACAATCAGTTATCAAGATTGGTAGCTAACTTTACGAAGGTAAATGAGTGTCAATAGATGATCATCCACTCTCGATATCATAAGAGGAATATCCCGTATGCTCTTACTTAGGTAAATCCCTAATCAAGTTGGCTGGATCGAGAGAGAAGGAGTTCTCCAAGAGAATTCGATTAGAGCGAGACTTAGATGGATTCCATATGTGGTCTGATAGTACCATACCCGATATACAATCTTTGGAATATTAAATGGTTGAGAGACTATAGATAAATGGTAACTGAGGACAGATAAGTCCAATGGATAAGATCTCATATACCGTATGAGAAATATGACATAGTGGCCCAGTATGTCCATAGTTGATGAGTAGAGTGAATTATTATGAGATAATAATTCACTAAGCCAGAAGGAATTCTGATAGGGAGGACTCATGCCCAGCTCGGTATTGGGTCTAAATGGTCACACATATATGGTGGATGCTTTAGCGGATAGAGGAATGTATATAGATCCAGTTAGCCTATATTCTTATTAAATGAGACTCGACATTGATGAGCTCCTTGCATGAGACCCAATTAGAGACCAAAGGAGATTATTAGATAGAGATATAATAATTTAAGGTTAGTGGGTAAGTGGATGGAGATCCAATACCCACTAAGGTAGGATCCCTAGGGTTTTTGGCGGCTCTATATAAATAGGAGGCAGGGGCGACTCTTATGTGATAACCTGTACCTTTGGCTGCTCCCTCCTATTCTCTCCCTCCCTCTATATAAGAGTTGTAAGGTTGTGGCTACGATTGAAGGAATATCGTTGTAGTGATCCATCCTATGGATATCGCTAGAGAGGAGGACATTTGACATCCTTCATCTTCTTCATCCAGATTTGGAAAAAATAGGGATACACGATCTCCCTAGGTAAACAATCTCTCAAATGAAGTAGTTTTACGATTTTTCATGCATTAATCCTTTGCACGATGATTTGATCTATATGAGAAACCGATTTTGTTTTGATCTTCCCCTACGCATGTGATACTCCCACCGAGGTTTCCCAGGAAGCTATCTACTACATTTGCTTGCACTCTTTTGAACGTCTCTACGTTTAAATGCATTTCCAATATGAGTTTTATCGAATGAATTTTTAAATCAACGTCATTTTCTCAAATGCACTAATTCGAACCCTGACACCCCACCCCATCATCTTAATGCCGATTTCGATCCTAATAAGAAGATTACTGCATTAAGATATCTTCAATAAAAAACCCCCTATAAGAAAGCATTGTTAACATCCATTTGGCGTATGTGTCAGCCTTAAATGATCGCCAAACTCAATAAATCAGATTATTGTCGGTTTAATAACTAGACTGAATGTTTCTATAAAATCTGGTCATTGGTGAAACCCCTTGACCATTAGATATGCTTCTGTATCTAGCAATGGATCCATTTATATTTTGTTTAATTCAAAAGATTCATTTACACCTAATGATATATTCTATGTGATGAAATAGTATAAGAATCCATGTGGCATTATAGAGTAGGGCATCATATTCTTCACATATGATTTTATGCCAATGTGGAGATTTTTGGGCTTACATGATAGTTGTGGGTTCAATAGGTTCAGGTGGAAAGTTTGTGGATGTATGAACGTCAAAGATTTAACATGATTTAAAAATATCATTTTTGGAGCGTGTTGTCATGTGATATTCAGACGCGGAGGTATTATTAGGTTAGGTTGGAGGTATGAAAATTGGTGGAGAGTCATTGACACATACCTGATCAGGCCGATGCACTTCGGTGCCACTTGACCGAGGAGAAGACAAAGACATCTATTATGGTGCCGAGGGTGTTACTTCATCAGACATTGCAAGGTGAATTTGTTGTGAAGTAGGTGGAGGGGATAAAGTGCTACTTAATTGGAGTGATAAGGGAGTATATGCCTTAAGGAGAACTACTGATAGACATGGTGAGAGGTGTGTTTGAGGGGGTCTGAGGTGTACTCATATGATTTAGTGATGTATAGTTGTTAGAGTTGTTGAATCTTGGATTTTGATAATGAAATCAATTGATAAAATTATAATTTAATATGTGTTCAAGAAAAATGGTGCAGGACTATCTACGATCATAAAAAGACAAAATAATTGAAGCATGAAAAATTAGATGTTGGGCCGGAATCAAAGAACATGCATTGGGCCGAAAAATCAGACATTGCATCAAGATCAGAAATTGCGAGAGTCAACATACCGATAGATCGAGCAATACGCCGAAGGAGAGTAGATTTATCGAGGTTTCAGATGAACAAATAACATACAAGACAACATGATTTTTGCTTTTTAAATGTTTATGTTATGATCATCATAGTTTAGGTCTTAATTAAGTTAGTTTTAGGTGTCATCATGCTAACTCAATTAAGAGGCCATTGGGCCTTAATTGAGACTAATTTGGGCCTATTAGAGTTCTATTTCAGCCACCCAAAGTTAGACTAGGTGGTCGTATCACCTAGAAGATATGCTCTCCGAGAAGACACAGTCTTCGAGACTATGTCAGGCGGTGGTACCACCCAGGCTAGCAGTACTACTGCTAGTGCCCTGTGTCCAAGGCTATCAGGGGGTGGTAGTACTGCCCATTAATAGTGGTGGTACCATCAGCACCTCGGGAACTCTGATAATTTAAATTTTGGCTCCATTTTTGAAGCCATTTGGGGCCTATAAATACCCCACCTATTCTTACTTGAGGAAATAAGATTTGAGAGCAAAAAACTTATGAAAAAGCTATTGTAATTCCTTGAGAGCTCCCCTTCTTTTCTTTAAGTGTAGTTTTTGTTTAAGGGAGAGCTGAGAGAACTATAAAAGTTGTCTCCTAAACCTATGAGAAGGAGAATAGAGCTGTAAGATGATAGTTAATTTTCACTTATTGAAAGAAGATCAAGAGTGGAAACTAGTGACCTCAATGGAGGAGGAATTGGGAGTGGAGTAGGTCACGACGATCGAATCACTATCAAATTGGCATGCCTTCTTTTCTTTCCTATTTAAATACTTTGCATATTGCTTTACTTATTACAATTGTTTTTAAGTTTAAACGCTTTTCCAATATAAGTTTTATTGAATGAATTCTTAAATCAATGAAAGTTTTTCAAAAGCACTTTCAAGCCCCCCCACCCCTCTCTTATGCCAACTCGATCCTAATAATTGGTATCAGAGTAATGTTTCTCTTGATTGCCTACAATCAAGAGGGACTTTCTATCACTTGTCCTCTTATTTTCAATGGGACAGACTATACATATTGAAAAACTGAATGAGAATTTTTTTGCTTTCTATGGATTTCAATTTATGGCATATTATTGAAAGCAGTTTTGAAAACTTCCAAACCAATGAACGAATGGAATGATTTGGAAAAGAAGACTTTCTCTTTGAATGCTAAAGCGATGAACGCTTTATTTTGTGCTCTTGATAAAACTGAATGTAATCGAATTTCCATATGTGAAACTACACATGAGATTTGACACACACTCGAAACCAAGTGAAACCATTGGAGACATGTACACCCGTTTTACGAATGTCGTAAATGGTTTAAAAGTACTTGGTAAAACTTTTTCTAATGGTGAACTTGTTAACAAAATACCAAGATCCCTTTCAAAAGGTTGGGATCCTAAAGTAATGGCAATACAAGAAGCAAAGGGCCTAAATAATTTTCCACTTGAAGAACTTATCGGATCTTTGATGACCTACGAAATGACATGTATAACACATGATGAACTTGAAAACAACCTTCCAAAGAATAGGAAGGACATGACACTTAGAACCAAGGAAGACCATTTGGGAGAAAACTCAAGTGACGATGATGATGATGATGACTTGGCACTTCTTAAAAGAAAATTTAAGAAATTCTTAATGACCAAAATAAAACAAGATGCTAAGAACAAAAGTGAAATAAAAAAGGACTCAATAATATCTATGAATGCAAGAAGTCAAGACACTTCAAAAATGAATGTCCCTAAGTGAAGAAGAAGCAACCAAAGAAGAAGAAAGTGCTCAAAGCCACTTGGGATGACTCAAGTTCATTCAAAGATGAGGATTCAATCAACAACGAAGAAGTTGCAAATTATGCATTAATGACATTTGGCAACGAGACATGTAACCCTAACGAATCTTCCTTATCTTATGATGAATTATTCAATGCATTTAATAACTTATTTGATGATTTTAAATTAGTTAGTAAAAAGCATAAATTGTTAAAAAAGGATCATGCTTCTCTTGCTAGTAAATTTTAAAAATTGAAAAATGAGTATAATGATTGTATGCTATCTCCTCGCACTAAGTGTGAAGAGTTAGGTACTCTTAAGAAAGAAAATGTTTCATTACAAGAAAAATTAGAAACATTTAAAATAGGTAATAAATCCTTAAATATGATCATTACTAATAAGGGTCATGTTTATAGAAAGAAAGGAATTGGCTTTCTGAGTAACACTCAACAAAAGCCAACCATCTTCGTTAAAGGACCCATATTATATGTTTCATCCGAAAATAAATATAATTTTTATGGTAAATTTGGATATTATGCCTATAGATGTTCATTTAAAAGGCATAGTCTACACAAATTAGTTTTGGTTCATAAAGGAACCTTGAATAACTCAATGCCAATAATTAAGATAGGTAGATATATTTATGAGAGACCTAAAGTTAAATGGATACATAAAAGAAAACCCTATTTCTTGTAGACATGTTTACCATCAAAAGCTAGGAGCAAGAGATGGTACCTTGATGATGGATGCTCAAGGCACATGACCGGAGATCCAACACACTTCTCTAAGCTCACTAGCCAAGACGACGGATATGTCACCTCCGGAGATAACAACAAAGGAAAAAATTATTGGTAAAGGAACCATAGGTAACAAGTTAAATCTCTTGATTGAAGATGTGTTACTAGAAGATGGTTTAAAATATAATCTACTAAGCATTAGTCAATTGTGTGATAAAGGATATATCATCAAATTTGAATCTAATGCTTGTATAATTGAAATACCACACAAAAAGATCTATGATGGCCTTAAAAAATAATAATATGTATACTATTGATATTGATGATTTTTGTGATGAAAAATATTTTTTGGCTTTAAACGATAATGTATAGCTTTGGCATACGAGATTAGGTCATGCTAGCATGAAACTAATATCTCAAATTTCAACTAGAGAACTTGTAAGAGGTTTACCTAGCATCAAGTTTATCAAAGATAAAGTTTGTAATGCATGCCAACTAGGAAAACAAGTAAAAAATAATTTTAAATAAAAAATTTGAATAGGCACCTCTAGTCCACTTCAATTGATCCATATAGATCTATTTGTGTCAATTGATACAACAAGTCTAGAAGGTAGTAAATATACCTTTGTATTAGTTGATGATTATAATAGATACAGTTGGACATACTTTTTGGCACACAAATGTGATTGCTTTAAATATTTTTCAAAATTTTGTAAACTTGTTTAAGATAAAAAGGGTTTTATGATTTCATCTATTCATAGCGATTATGGTGGTGAGTTTCAAAACCTTGATTTTCAAAATATTTGTGAGTCAAATGGGTACAACCATAATTTCTCTACTTTAAGAAATCCATAACAAAATGGAGTAATTAAAAGAAAAATATGAGCTTACAATAAATGGCAAGAACCATGTTAAACGAAGATAGCCTACCTAAATATTTTTAGGCCGAAGCTGTTAACATGGTATACTCGTAAGACCATTACTTTCCAAGACTCCTTATGAATTATAAAATAATAAAAGACCAAATATTTTATATTTTAAAGTTTTTGGTTATAAATGTTTTATATTAAATGAAAATGATTGTTAGGACCCCAACTGAGTTGGGACCTAGTCGATTGAGTCGAGTCTTTAGATTGGGCCTTGTTGGCCAATCTAGATCCGACATTCGGTTAGCTAGGAGAAGATTTAAGTCTATTGTAATAAGTTAGCCCAAAACCTAGTGGGGTTAGAATTCAGCTGAACTGGAGTCTGATTAGGCGTCGGAGTTGGATATGGGTCAGAGTCAATTGAGTCATGAATGTAATAAACCATAATCTAGCCGCCACTCCTAGTAAAGAAGTGGTTGGCTAGGGTTAGGGTATGGGATGAGAGTCTCCTAGCCACCTCCTTCTCTTAAGAGAGGTCGGCTAGGGCAAGAGGAGGAGAGTTCCACTTAACTTGGACTCTTTTTAGGGTGGAATAAGAATAAAATTAGAAGTTGAAGATCCCTATAGCCACCAACCATATCATGGTTAGGAGTTGGCAATAGATTAGTAGTTGAGGGGAAGAGAAGTCTTGGTTTAGTAGGAGTCTTAGTTTACTTGGAGTAGAAGTTGATTAGAAGTTGGAGTAGGAGTCCTATTAGGGGTTAGGGTTTAGAAGCCCTATAAATAGCTTGTATTCTCCCCTCTTTTCATCATCAATTGATCAATATTTTCAGCAGCCTTTGTGCAGCTACCCTAGAAGGGAGGAACCCCTATAGAGTTCCAAGGGGGCCGATCCCCTATAGAGATCACCCCAAGCTTAGAATCCATAAGGGTTCTAACACTTGGTATCATAGCAGCATTCTTGGCGTCTCACTACCCTTCTACAGCCACCCATCATCCTTCCAAAGTCGCCCAAGCAATTCCCACAATTGCTTAAGATCGTCGTCGATTTTGTTATCATCTCCACTACTGCAGATCATCCTTTGATCTCACCATGAATTGCAATAGGTTTTGGTTTCCTATCTTACTACTACTGCAATTTAGTTATCCTTATTCCAAAAACCCAAAAAAAATTGTTCCTATCTCGCTGCATAAATTTTTGTCGCAAAATCTCCATCTTTACGATGAAAGTTACGCTACAGAATTCAACCGCATAACACAACCTATTTAGATCTTATTGCTATGATTTTTCTATCCAATCTTATGTAAGTTTTTTATGATGGCTTTGGCACTCTTTAATAGTGGATTTTCTTTTGGTTTTATTAAAAAATATTGATATAAATTGTTGATCTTTTATGTCCAAATTGCTACCTTTTAGACTTAAAAATCTGTTGTAGTACCTTCTCGTGATCTTTGATCTTATCAAATCTTTTGCTGCCATTTTCTTCCACAAATTTTTTGATGGTATTACCTCTCTCTCACCAGTGGATTTCCCTTGAGTTTTACTTGAATCCTTATTTCAAACCATTAGAAAAAATTGCATCTATACTGCTGAAATTTTTTCGATGAAAAATTCGGCTATTGTACCTTTATCTTTCTTCTTCTCTCAACCCACCAAACTCTAACCATCTTGCTACCACCAACCATATTGTCTTTAGGGCACCTCTCTAGCCTTAAGACTCTGCCATCATAACCAATTTCTATAACCCTAACAACACCCATAACCGAAGCCCAGAACAGCGACCTATCACAACCACAACCCTCCACCACCGATCTTATCTTTTGTGGCCACTAATCCTTACCAAACTGCTTGCTGCCATCAACAACAACTCTAAGCCATTCCTCTAACCCTAAACCTCTGTCACCAAACCCCCTTACAGCCTCTACAATAGCCCCAAACAACAGCATCAATAGTATCCTCTTTGCCGAAAAATTTTACTGCACTACCTTCGGTACTACTTGCTGCATCTACACCCGATCCCTACCAAATCCATTGTTGCCATCAATAGCAACCCGAACCCATTTCTTTAGCCTTAAAACTCGATCGTTATACCCTCTATATGACCCCTACGGCAGCACTAAATCACAGCCCCAACAATAACAACAAAATAGTAACCTATTAGCCCCAAACCACAACTATCTACACATGATCTACCATCTCTTTTGGCCACCAATCCATCCAACCGTTTCATACCACTGACCCAATATAAGGAGAAGGATATTGACATCTTAGATCTGGAGGCACACGCAATGACATCTCAATGTTCAATCGATGCCAAGTTTGAGGCATTTGAATATGCATGGAGGATAGATTATGCGCCTTATTCGTTGAATTCAAATTAGGCCGATCTCTGAGCCCAACAAAATTCTAGTAAGGTGCAAGTTTAGAGAGGCCTCCTAAAAAGGAAGTATGAGCCACTAATATAATGCAACCATGCATGAGGGTGGACTTCCTTCGATGGGAAGAAGGAGACCTGATGTGATAGATTTCGCATGCCAAACATTACTTTTGGTATTACCGAACACTGGAGGATTCCATGGTGGACACCACTGCCATCCACCTCGAAGGAGATGCAATTCAGTGGCACAATAAGCTTGAACACACCCATAGGGCTTTGACGTGGATATAATTCAAGAATGCACCGCTGAACCTCTTTGGACCGACCAAGTATGAGAATATCAACGGACAACTTGCCAAGATCCAACAAACCTCCACGATCCAAGAATACCAGACCAGGTTTGAGGAATTATCTTACCTTGCTCATGATTGGTCTGACATATAATTATTAGGGATGTTCATCGAATGACTCAAGCTGGAAATTAAAGGAATGGTTAAAGCGCGACAGCCCCACACCGTGACGGTCGCAATATCTTTCGCCCGAATCCAAGAGGAACAACTCAACCAAAATGCTCGAAAGATAAGAACCACTCCTAGATTAGTAGCATAAACCTCCCTCTACCCCTAGCCATCTTTTGCTACTAAAAAAATAATGAGAAAAGAGCTACGCGACAGATCGACAAAGGACCTTTGTTGGCATTGCGACGAATCGTGGAGCCATGACCATCACTGCAAAAAACGCCTTCTACTTATTGAACCTATTAAAGATTTAAAAAAGGAGGTCTAGGAGCATGAGGAGGAGGTCACAAAAAAATAACAATAGTCGGCTAATTGTATGATGCATGCTCTTACCGACTACGCGAACCCGTAAACAATGAAAGTGGGAGGACTACTTAAGTAGCAACCAAAAACCATCCTCATCAATATTGGGAGCACTAATAACTTCATAAATAGCAAGGTTGCTACTCGGATGGCCCTACATATTGTAGATTACAATAGGTTTGATGTTAAGGTCATCGACGACCAAATTTTGAAGTGCGACCAAAGATGCCCGTGGGTGAAATTATTGCGGCAGGACCAACAGATACTTGTTGATTTCTTCCTTCTTCCTCTTGATGATTATGAGGCTATGCTCAACATCAAATGGTTGACTACGCTAGGTAATATTCGTTAAAATTTTTCTAAATTTATCATGAAATTTTTTAGCCATGAGAAACAGGAGATCATATGTGAGAAATGCGGGAGTAGCGTAACGATGATTTGCACACAACAAATGTAGAAAGTTTTATACAAAGTGAATAGCGACTTCCTGATGCAACTTTGGTAGCATTCTATGGGGGAGCCAACAAAATTTGAAGACCCAAACCTACTCCAATTGCTTGCTGAATTTTTGAACGTTTTCGTCGAACCACTTAGCCTACTTCGTACTCGATGGCAGAACCACCGAATTTTGATTATCCTGGGCAAACCAGTAGCAAACACTTGGTCATATCATTGTCCTCACCTCCAGAGAGCTGCAATTGAGAGGATTGAAGAAGAGATGCTTGAAACAAGGGTCATTCAGCCAAGTTGCAGCCCCTACTCCTCGTCGGTGCTAGTTTTACTTGACTCCGACAAAGTGTTTGTGATTGATGCATCTGGAGCTAGAATTGGTGTTATCCACATGCAAGATGGTCGACCCCTAACCTACATCAACAAAGCCCTCTCTCTATATCACCTGAAGCTACCAATCAACGACGAGGAAATGCTAACCTTTACTGAATTTGTGGCTTGGGATGATATAGGACAATGACACAAAGGAGAGATAAAAATAAGTCCTAAAAAATTATAGCTTCTCTCTCCAAATGCAGATCTAGCTCACATTATCATGAACTCTACTAGAGGGTAGCCACCTTCTCAGAGGAAAGCCTGACTACCGTTAAGGAACAACTACATGCCAGCCTGTGCAAGAAAGAAACAACCGCTTGACAAATGCCGGAGTAGAAGAAAGTTTGCTATTGAAGATCAAGTCTTCCTTTGTCTTCAGCCCTACCAATAAGAATCAATGAAGACTCGAGCCTCACGAAAGTGGTCTCCCAATTTCTTTGGACCCTGCAAAATTGGAGATTACATTGGAGCCGTAACTTATGGATCAGATTTGCACACTAATTCAAAATTGCAACTGATCCTATAAGAATCTCATCGCAAATAGAAGTTTAGAGAGAATGACTGAGCCCAGATCTATCCACCCAACACCCAAGTTGATGAGGAGGCCCAGGTTCAGCTGATGATTGCATGGGATCGTAGGATCATAGTGCACCACCATTCAGATACTACTACCCCTGATGGAGAGATACAAGACAATGATGGACTGTCGGACCATAGTGCGCCTACCATAGAAACTATGAGGAAGCTTTAAGAAGAATTACAAACCAAGACCCAAAGATCATGGAGCCTCAACCTCAAGTACAAGATTGATTTAAAGAGGGCGGGTCTGTTAGGAACCCAACTAAGTTGGGTCCTAATCGATTAAATTGAGTCCTTAAATTGGGCCTTATTGGCCAACCTAGACCTGACATTAGGTCAGCTAGGAGAAGATTTTGGTCTATTACAATAAATCAGCCCAAATCCTAGTACGATTAGGATTCGGCTGAATTGGAGTCTGATTAGGAGTCGGAGTTGGATACGGGTCAGAGTCAATTGAGTCATTAATGTAATAAATGCTAATCAGCCACCACCCCTAGTAAAGAATGGTTGGCTAGGGTTAGGGAGGAGTCCTTATGGGATGTAAGTCTCCTAGCCGCCTCCTCCTCTTAAGAGAGGCCGGCTAGGGCAAGAGGGGGAGAGTTCCACTTAGCTTGGACTCTCTCTAGGGTGGAATAAGAATAGAATTAGGAGTTAGAGACCCCTATAGCTACCAACCACATCATGGTTAGGAGTTGGCTAGGGGTTAATAGTTGAGGGAAAGAGAAGTCTTGGTTTAGTAGGAGTCTTGGTTTACTTGGAGTAGAAGTTGATTAGAAGTTGGAGTTTGTTGGAGTAAGAGTTCTATTAGGAGTTAGGGTTTAGAAGCCCTTTAAATAGCTTATATTATCCTCTCTTTTCATCATCAATAGATTAATATTTTCAGCAACCTTTGTACAGCTACCCTAGGAGGGAGAAACCCCTATAGAGTTCTAAGGAGGCTAATCCCCTATAGAGATCACCCAAGCTTAGAATCCGCAAAGGTTCTAACAAAGATGCCTTAGGAAAGTTTGACAAAAATTCGATGAAGGCATGTTTCTTAGTTATTACTCAAGTCCAAAAGCTTATCGTGTTTTTAATAAAAAATTGGCACTAAAATTTATAAGACTTACAAGACTTTCCTCTCTCCCTTATCCCTTTTCTTTTTCTTATAATTTTTATACAAAATTTATCATAGAATTTCTACTAAAAAATTATTATGTGAAATGCAAAAAAACTTGGGGTATTTATAGGCCCCAATTGGCTTCAGGATTTAGAGCTAAAATTTAAATATATCCAAAAAATTTGTGTACGGGCGGTACAACCGCCAATGCCAGCGGTGCCACAATTAAAAGCCACCCTAAAAATAGGGTACGGGCAGTACAACCATCGGCCTAGGTGGTCCAACTGTCACCAACCGCCCGAAAACCTGGGCGGCGATGGTACAATCGCCAAAATTTCTGAAAAAGTGATTCCCTTCACTTTTTCAATCCCAACTTGTACCTCCTATTGACCAATTTTCAGATCAACCAATTGAGCCAACCTGAGCTCAATACATTCTCTATAGTGGACCCGGTTAGCCTCACTTGAGTTAATTTAGATCCCTTCCAAATTTAACTAAACAGGACTCAATCTTAATGATACTAACTATGACTTAATTAATTACAATCAACATGGCCAACAAATCCACTTTAAGACCTTCCCAACTCCTGGCAAGCTTTTTGGCTACCCTTGATAATCTTCCGGTAAGTCTCGGTCTTCTTCTAGCGAACTCCCTTGTACCATCCTGGTAAGCTCTCAATACCCTCAGCAAGCTCCCGACACACTCCAAGCGAGTTCCCAACCGCATCGCCTCACTCCGGCCTGATGCCTAGACTTGACTTTAGCCAAACCTCTAATTTTAATCTTCTCTCTGTCATAGTTAATCCTGTATTAATTAACTCTAACACACATGTTAGATCAATAACCCATCAATTGATTTCATCATCAAAATTCGAGATTCAATAATCTCCCCCTTTTGATGATGACAATCGATTGATAACTAGAGTTAAACCTTACTCCCCCTAAATCCATGTCATTAATTTAAATAAGAAAAACTTAAATTCAAGAGAACTAAACACTCTTGAATTCAAGCATCATAACATCCATTTGAAATGACATACCATAAATTTCAACAACAATTTAATTCATCAACTCATCAAAGATTTTTAAGGTATATAACATGAATTTTAAAATTATGCATCAGTCATATATTTGAAAATCTCACCTTAAGTCATTAATTAATTCTTCCCTTTGTTTATCAACAAACAAAGAGAAAAGCCCATGTGAAAATTTTCTTACGTATGTCATCAATATCTATTTCTCCCCCTTTGTCATCAACAAAAGGATGAAATATATAGCTGATAATTTCAAGGTACATGTGTTATCGCTCTCTCTTAGTAAAATATGATATGAGCAATAATTTTCTCATAAATTTTTTTTTCCTTTAACATGTATGTATCATTTTTGTGTCGTCAAATTCGCTATTTATCCCTCTTTGTCATTAACAAAAAGAGGTGAAATAATGAGCAAATAATTTCATGATGCATAAACTCATCATATGTCAAAAATTTTATATTTTTACAAAATATATATTGATTGAATATTTAATTACTCCCCTTTAGTAAACATAATTTCTCATGAAAATTTTTCTTCCCCATTTTATGAATAAGAAAGAAAAACAAATGAAGGGGAGGGGGAGTGAAAAACATCATATCACAAAAATAGAACTTAATCTTGTAAATTCTTAAATCCAAAAATTAAGAACAAACCATTTAATTTAATTTATTTCATTTCAAACAAGAGTTGCAAGTCAAGCAATTCAAGCATTCTCATGGTTTAGCATTCCTAGCTCTCAACCTCAATCTTATGGATGTAAATTTTGAAATAATTATTTTAATGATAAGCTCAAAGATCTAAGCAATCCAGGAAGATTCAAAAATTTAAGAGCTACTCATGTATTTAAAATCATCTCATGTAAATTTTAAGCAAACATAGCAAATAAATCCGTAAAATAGCAAATCATTATCTTTATATAAAATTTCTTCCCTTTGTGTAAACAAGAAGGTAGAAACAAGAAAGGGGATTTGAAAAGCATCGTCACAAAAATAGATCTTATATCAAGTATCATAAAAGTTCATGTCACATATTTTTCTTTGTTAGATATTCATCATAAATTAAAATAATCTTTGAGAAAGAATAAAAATATTGTCACAAAAGGAATTTTAAATGTCAATATAAAGGTAAATCTTTTTTGAAAGGTGAGCTAAAAAATTTGAGAAATCCAAGAAGAGCTAAGAGCTACTCATGCATTTAAATTCATCTTGTATAAATTTCAAGCAAGATAGCAAATCAAGCAAATCATGCATTTGCATGCAAATTTTGATAAGAAGTGCAATTTATAAAGTTCAAGAAATATAAAGAAAAAATATGATAGTAAATCAAGCTTAAATTTTGAATTATGCATTTCGCATGTATTTAGAAAATTTAAAATTTAAAATTTTCTTGTAAGCAAATTGTTTCTTATTCAATGTTATCATATCCAATTTGCTTCAAATCATACTGATAATTTGTTTATCTCCCACTTTTTCTCTGTAAATAATGAGAATGAGTTTTAGGGGATTAGATATTCTTGATTCATTCAAGATAAATATGAAAGATACCTAATTCATTTAGTTAGATAAGTCATTTTAATAAAATAGAAGAAAGATATTGATAAAAATCTTAATTATAAGTGTCAAGATTATAAATATCTATTTTATTAAAAAGAGAAAATCATAGAGATTAAACATGATTCCATAAATAATGAAGTCAAGGAATCAAGAAAATATTCATGATAAAACAAATCTCTTTTCAATTTATCACAAATTTAAGAAATATTAATTTTGGTGATAAGTTATATCATTCATGAGTTATAAAATGAATCATGTCAAGAAAGATATTAATATCAAAAGATATTAATGAATACCAAAACACATGATTTAATAAATCACCTCTTAGATGATAAAATAGAATATTAAGAGATCAAATAAGAATGATCTTGATTCATATAGAAATATCAAGTTATAAACATCAAGATCATGAGTTGATTTCAAGGAAGAAAAAAAAAAAAAGATCTTGATTTATATATATATGAAACTTCTTTGAACAAACTTGATTTATATAAGGATATCAAGTTTTGATTTCTTAAGATGTCAAAATCATGATTTAAGTTATGGAATCATCAAAGTTAAAACAAAACATATCCAAAATCATCATCAAAAAGCACTTTTTGAAAAATTTCATATAAAGGCAACATAGCTAAAGTTTTTTTAATTTATTTTTATAATTAAAGAGATTCAACAATAATGGTATAAATTTATCTCTTGTTGAAGGATTGATAGGATAAATATTCTTAAGAAGAAGTATCCTCTTTTTAGTCGTTTGTTTCAAGAATAGTTTTCAAATCAATGAATTTTCAATTAAGATCGAAAGCCAAATATCATTTCAAAAGGAATCATCAAGGTCATTACATCAAAATGATAAAACATTTTCAAAGCAAAAATTCAACCTATCTCAATTTCAACTTTTAAATGAGTCTAACTCTTTACATATAGACTTAGCCAAAAACACCATAATTTTTAATCATTCAACAATAGCCTTTGCATTTAAACCAACATCCAAACTAATGATTTTGAACCTATTATTCAATCATTATCAAAATCTCATTTTTGTAAATTTTAATATAAATATTTTTCATTAACAATGACTAAGGTTCTTTAGTTCTAGTTCATTTTCATACTAGTATGCTCTAGCTATGCATTATCAAGATTAATTATATAATCATGAGCTATTTTTAATAAGAGGATTTGTTATAATAAAGATCATTAAGTTTCAAATATCTTGATTCAAATAATTTTTTCTTATTTTTGATATTTTGGTTAGAGAGCTTGATAAGTAAGTTAGATCTCAAGTCAAATGGCTTGAGCATCCATAAGAGACCATTCCATTTTGCTTCTAGGCTTAGTTTGGTGATAAACCTATAAGAAAGATTTAGGTACCCAATTTACATTGAAAAAATGGGACCTATATGAAGAACTGTCTTTCTTATCTAATGGTTTTTGGTAGTTTGTTGTTCCCTTAGGAACCCAAACTAATTTGTAAGGACTATAATTTCTAGATAGATATTTGTTGGCTTTGTATCCTAATCTACCATAAAAATTACATTTTAGTTTTGGTGGCAAGTTTAGAGTAGGTCTTTTAACAAAGGTAGTTGGCTTTTATTGACTATTGCCCACAAAGCCTATCCCTCTTCTCCTATTAATATAACTCTTTGTAGCAAGAATTATATTAAGGGATTTATTTTCTATTTCAAAATTTTCTAATATTTGCTTTAGCATGATGTTTTTCTTCTTTAACATTATCTAGTATCACATTTAGAACATGGATTGTGTGATACTAATGAATCATGCATTTCATTAAGTCTATTAACTAACAAAACATGTTTATTCTTAAGCAACTTAAAAGATTTACTAATTTTTTTAAATTCATCAAACAATTCATGAAACATATTTAATAATTTGATAAAAGAAATACTTAATGAATTACTAACCTCATCGTTGATAACCATAAGCATGAGATTCGTTACTTCTTCTTGATTGTGCTCTTCATCTTTGGAGTGCCTTAGCATCTTACATTTATAGCTAGAAGTTTTGTCTATCTTAAGATCATTTTTATAGTTCATGTTCATTAATTTATCTGGTTCATTTGTCAAAGGTTCAAAGTCCTCATCACTTGAGATTTCATTCGAGGAGTCATATGTTTCTCTTTAGTTCAAATTCCTTCATATTCTTTGGAAGATGTTCTTGGGTTCTCAATATTAAATTCTTCCTGTTCTTAGGAAGATATTCTTCTTGTTCATTTTTGTAAGATATTTCATTTAATGATTCATTTAGATTAAGTGTGCTTTTATGTGTCAATTCTAATATATACCAAATCTCAAAAGCCAAATCACAAGAGGAAATCCGATCAAATTTTTTATTGTCGAGAGCATAATATAAGACATTCACAGCCTTTGTATTTAAAGAAAATATTTATTTTTCATAATCATTCTAATCATTTATTAGATTGGATGACTTCTAAAAACTTTTTTCAATAATACACCATAAATCAAAATATATTGAAATAAAAAAAGACACGTATTCGGATTTTTCAAGACGTGTAATCCATTTCACTGAACATAGGAGAACTTGTGATGCATTGACCCTCATTCATGCCAAACAAAACCATTTACTAAAGTGGGTGTTAATCCAATGAATAAGACCTTGCTCTGATACCAATTGTTATGATCAATTGGCACTATGAGAGGCGGGTGGGAATGAATTAGTGCAAGTGTAAAATCACAGTTTAAGGAGAACTTTCATTTAAGCAATACCGGAATCAAAAGCGTTTCTTGGACTGCAAAGTAAACAAGTAAATGATTTAAAAATCTTGCTTTCATAAAGTAAAGAGTGAACAACGAAAGTTTCTTTTTATATTTTGAGAAAATTGATTTAAAGCCGATTTGAAAGAAGTAGAGAGATTGAAGCTCGATTTTAACTATAAGCAAATGAGAGTAATAGAGAGTGAAAAACAAAGTAAATAAAAACACTCACAGTTACAGTGGTTTGGCCTTAACCTAGCCTATGGACCCTACGTCCACTCCCGAGTCCTCTTCCCCGGGGCCCATCAGTGTCCACTATCAACCTTCTTTGGGTGAAGATCAAACCCTTATAATTTTCTGTCTCCTTTTAACAGGCTTAGGAGATGATCCTTACAACCTCACAAGGGAGAATTATAAGTTTTACAAGACTTTCCTCTCTCCCTTACCCCTTTTCTTTTTCTTATAATTTTCACACATAATTTCTACCTAAAAATTATTGTGTGAAATTCAAAAAAATTTGGGATATTTATAGGTCCCAATTAGCTTCAGAATTTAGAGCCAAAATTCAAATGTATCCAGAAAATCCAGGTATGGGTGGTACAACCGCCGGCGCAAGCGACGCCACCGTCGAAAGCCACCCTGAACACAGAGTATGAGCGGTTCAACCATCGGCCTGGGCTGTCCAACCACCAGCAGTCACCTGGAAACCCCACCACCGCTCACTGGTGGTACAATCGCCAGAATTTTTGGAAAAGTGATTCCCTTTACTTTTCCAATCTCGACTTGTACCTCCTATTGACCAATTTATAGGTCAACCAATCGAACTCAACTTGAGCTCAATCCACTCTCCATAGTGGACCCAGTTAGCCTCACTTGAGTTACTTTGGATCCATTCTAAATCTAACTCAAACAGGACTCAACCTTAATGATGTTAACTATGACTCAATTAATTACAATCAACATAGCTAATAAATCTACTTCAAGACCTTCCCAACTCCCGGCAAGCTTTTCGGCTACTCTTGATAATCTTCCGATGAGTCTCGGTCTTTTTTCGGTGAACTCCATTGTGCCATCCTAGCAAGCTCCCGATACCCTCAACAAGCTTCTGATGCACTCCAGACGAGTTCCCAAACGTATCATCCTCACTCCGGCCCGATGCTCGGACTTGACTTTGGCCAAACATTTGATTTTAAATTTCTCTCTATTGTAGTTAATTCTCCATCAATCAACTTTAACACACATGTTAGATCAATAACTCATCAATTGGTTTCATCATCAAAATCTGAGATTCAATAGAAAGTACATAGATGCAAATTCTAAGGAGCTAATAATTGGAGATACGTCAAAAGATGTTCAAATTCATTTATTTTTTAAAAAAATTTATGCTAATGCCGCCTTTTTATCTCAATTTGAACCAAAATGCATTAATGATGTCCTAAAAGATGATTCTTGGGTTGTTGCAACGCATGAGAAGTTGAATCAATTTAAGAGAAATAAGTTATGAATGCTTATTCTTAGACCTAGTGACCAAATTGTAATTGGCACTAAATGGGTCTCTAGAATAAGCAAGATGAATCAGGTATTGTGGTTCGAAATAAGACTAGATTAGTGGCCAAATATTTCAATTAATAAGAATGTAATGATTATAAAGAAACCTTCGCTCCTGTGGCAAGACTTGAAGCCATCAGGATGCTCCTTGCCTATGCTTCTTTTGAAAATTTTAAATTATTTCAAATAGATGTTAAAATCATATTTCTTAATGGTTTTATTTCTGGTGAAGTTTATGTTGAACAACCATCCAGATTTGAAAATGCTCTTTTTCTAAATCATGTTTTTAAATTATCAAAGGCACTTTATGGATTGAAGCAAGCCCTAGGGCTCAATATGTGAGACTTAGCTTTTTTCTTATTCAAAATAATTTTTTGAAAGGCAATGTGGATACCACAATATTTATTAAATATTTTAAAAATAATTTTTTTATTATTTAAATTTATGTTGATGATATTATTTTTGATTCTACTAATGAGTCTTTATGTGAATCTTTCGCCAAAAATATGAGCCAAGAATTTGAAATAAGCTTGATTGGTGAATTAATTAGATGATGATATTTTCATCGGTCAAACTAAGTATACTTTGGATTTGTTAGAATGATTTAGTATGGATAGTGTTAAGGCTATAAACACACCTATGAGCACCCCTACAAAATTGGATTTAGATAATGAAGGAGAATGTTTTGATTAGAAAACCTATAGAGGAATGATAGGTAGTTTGCTATATCTAACTGCAACTAGACCATATATTATATTTAGCATTGGACTATGTGCAAGATTTCAATCAAATCCTAAACAATCTCATTATAAGGCAGTTATATATATATCTAGATATTTAAAAGGAACTTCAAATTTAGGATTATGGTATCCTAAATATAAAATTTTTGATTTAATTGCCTATGCTGATGCCGACTTTGAAGGTTATAGAATAAATAGAAAGAGTACATCTAGAACATGTCAATTTCTAGGATACATAATTATTTCTTGGTCTTCCAAGAAGCAAAACTCTATCGTATTATCTACAACCGAGGCTAAATATGTAGCAATAGGTGCATGTTGTGCACAAGTAATTTGGATGAAGAACACTTTAGAGGATTATGAACTTTACTTAGAAAATATTTCTATAAAATATGATAATACAAGTGCTATTTGTTTAACAAAGAATTTCATTTAACATTCTAGGACTAAGCACATTGATATTAGGCATCATTTTATTAGAGATCATGTTAGCAACCATGATATATCTTTATATTTTATTGATACAAAGCATCAATTGATATATATTTTTACTAAACTATTAAGCGAGGAATAATTTGATTTTATTAGGAGAGAGATAGACATGTTGAATCTACCAAATGCATGAACTCTTTACATATATACTTTGATCATTATCTTGGTTTCTCATTTTTCATAACTTAAGTTTTTTTTTAAATCAAGATTGTTTATCATGATTTCTCTTCTTGCTATTTACAAAAGGAGAAATTTGTCAAAATGATTCATGTCTTTTTTCATGATTTGATCTTTCATGTGATGACGCTGATACAAACTTTTACACTATTAATCCTTCCATTCCCTTTCTTTTTTATAATAACAAAAGGGGAGAAAACTTACAAACTTGCACATATGAAAAGAGAAGATAAAACTTGCATGTTACACTTTTCTCCATTTTGTTGATGACAAAGGGGGAGAAGTTATAATGATTTAATCATACATGTATGATGTACTTTAAGGGAGAGAAGTTATGATGATAATTTAAAACTTGAATCATGCATGATATGATGTAATTTGATGATTTGAAATTATGCATGAAATACTTATGATTTTATGATGTATGCAATGGTATTTCAATTATGATTTATATTGTTTCGATTTAAATTCAAAGGTTATCACTCTTTTTAAATTTGAGTTTTCTTTATTTTAATATGGCATATAGATAGGGAGAATTTAGTTAAAACTCCATCATCAATTGGTTATCATCATAAAAAAGGAGATTGTTGAATCTTAGATTTTGATTATGAAATTAATTGATAAAGTTATGATTAAATCCATGTTCAGAAAAAGTGATACAGGACTATCTTTGATCATAAAAAGGTAAAATGATTGAAGCAGGAAAATCAGACTTTGAGCCGGATTCAAAGAATGGGCATCAGACCAGAAAATTGGATATTACGTCAAGATCGAATGTTGTGAGAGTCAACATGCCGATGGATCAAGTAATATGCCAAAGGAGAGCATGATGCACCGAGGGTTCAGATGAACAAATGACATATCAGACAACACGATTTTTGCTTTTTAAATGTTTATGTCATGATCATAGTAGTTTAGGACTCAATTGAGTTAGGTTTGGGTGTAACCATATTAACTCAATTAAGAGACTATTGGACTTTAATTAGGGCATATTTGAGCCTATTAGAATGCCCATTTCAGTGACTCAAAGTCAGACCAGGTGGTGGTATCACCTAAAAGACAGTCTCTAAGAAGACACGATCTCCGAGAAGATACAATCTTCGAGACTATGATAGGCGGTGATACTGCCCAAGCTGGCAGGACTACCACTAGTGCCCAGTGTCTGAGGCTGTTAGGATTAAGTGGCACTAAGAATTGGCACATGATATTGAGAAATTTGTGTTGAAATTTGTTTTGAATGTTAATTGCTTAAAAATACTTGAATCTAACAATTATACATTCATATCTAAGTATATAATCAATATCATGTGTCATCAATGTATATTTCTCATTATCATGTGCCATCAATGTATATTTCTCCCCCTTTATCATCAACAAAAAGGTGAAATATAGGGCTAAGGATTTTAAGGCATATGAGTTTTTGCTCCCCCTTTCAAGATACAATATGAGTCATAAAAAATTTTCTTCCTCTTGAAAAAGAAGGAAAGAAAACTAGAGAGGACTTGTAAAACATCATTAAATATAGTTCTCAATTTTATAGAGGTGAATTTTAAAAATGAGTTCAAAACTCCTAGATATTCAAGGAGATTCAAAAATTTAGGAGCTACTCATGAATTTAAAATCATCTCATGTAATTTCAAGTGTAGTAAATAAATATGTAAAATAGCAAAACATTATGTAAATTTTCTCCCCTTTTGTGAATAATAAGATAAAGAACATGGTGAAAGTTTTTAAAATATTATCACAAAAAGCTTAATCTCATGAAATCTAGATTAGCAATTCATATATTTTCATGAATTAGCATTCATAACTCTCAACCTTAATCTTGTAGATATAAGATTTTAAATTTTTTTTTTGAATATGAGCTCAACAAATCATTCTCATGTAAATTTTAAGAAAATGTACCAAATAAATCCGAACAATAACAAATCATTATCTTCATATAGATTTTCAAAATCATCATTACATGCATGATCATCATACATGATTTCACATCATCACACCTTCTCCCCCTTTGTCATCAACAAAAGGAGAAGTGCAATTAGCAAGTTTTTAATATATGAAAGTTTAGCAATTTAAAATTTTTTTTATTACTTTAGAACATGTAAGCTAGTGACTTCTTTCTTCTCTTTTGAGAAGTGCAAGCTTTTGCTTCCTTTGCAATGTTCAAGTTAGCAATTTTACATCATGCAAGCTAACAAGTTTTGCTTCCTCTTTGTCATTGTCAAAAAGATGGGATTGTTACAATACTGTAAAACTTTTCTCATTACATCATTTTTTAAATTATCACATAAAATATATCAAGAAAAATTAACATGGTGATGAGATATACAATTCATGAAGACAAATTATGAATATCAAGAGACAAATCATATGAGAAATAAATAAAATCTCTTAATTCATGCATAAGACACCTCAAGTTGTCAAGATTTTGATTCATAAAAGATTTCAAGTTATAATTCCGAGGAATCAAAATTATGATATAGGTAAAGAACTCAATCAATTTTAAAATCATCAAAATCACTTTAAAGATATTTAAAATAAAATTAATAGACTTATTGGTCTCTTGAAATGCTAGTTATTTCCTTTCTCCCTTTGTGTGAACAAGAAGGTAGAATCAAGGTAGAGAAGTGAAAAACATCATATAAAAAATACTCAATTTTTTATGTGAATTTCAAAATCCAAGAAAAAAATCAAGAACTACCCATATAATTTAGTTCATCTTATGCAAATTTCAAGCAAGGTAGCAAATCAATCAAATCATATATTTTATTTAATTTTCAAATTATCACATTCATGAGTTATAAAATAAATCATGTCAAGAAGGATATTGATATCAAAAGACACTCATGAATACCAAAAGATATAATTTAATTTAATAAATCTCCTCTTAGATAATAAAAATTTTAGGAGATCAATTTTGTAAGCAAAATCTTAATTCATGAAAATTGTCAAGTGACAAGTATGATTTTGCAAAATGAGATATGGAAATATAGGATCACAACTTATTTATGTGATTTCAAATCATTAAGATGATTATTTAGATTCATAAAGTAGTTCCAAATAGATAAACTTTTGATTCATTTATAAACTTATTCAAGCGAACTTGATTTATGTAAAGATTTCAAGTTGTAATTTTTTAACTTGTCAAGATCATGATAAAATCATCAAAAATATTAATAACGTTGGATAGATTCATTAGTCTCTTTTTAAAATAAAATCATTTGAAAACTTATCCAAAATTATCATCAAAAATCGCTTTTCAAAAAAATTCAATGAAGGCATCATAGATTGTTTTTCAATAGCTAAAGTTCTCTAATCTATTTTTGTAGTTTAAGAGATTCAACAATAGTAGTATTATTTTATCTCTTGTTGAAGGATTAATAGGATTAAAATTCTTTCAAGAATAATTATCCTTCTTTTGAAATTTATTTTAAGAATGGATTGTCATTTAAAGTCAAAAGTGAAATTTCATTAAGATCATTGCAATAAAATATTTTCAAACAAAAGCTTCGATTTATTTTAAATCCAATGATTTTTATATGTTGAAAGATTCTACCATGTTATCAAGAAGTTTTTCGTTTAAGGATAAATAACTTTGTATGTGACTTTTTAAGTTCAAATTCAATATTTGATCATTTAATCTCAAGACAACGTATACAAATACAAGCACACAAATCAATATATTAATCATCATCAAAATCTCCCTTTAATGTTTATAATTTTTCATTAAAGATAGCTAAACTTTCATTGATCTAATTCTAGCATGCTCTAGCTCCGCAAAGATTATGCATCATTAATGAATCATTCATAAGATTCATTACCAATAATTTTATTTTCAATAATTTTTCTTGTTATTTACTTAGGCTAGTGAGATTAAAAGATTGTTAGATCTCAAGTCATATGTCTTGAGCATCTAAAACATTATTTAGTACTCCTAGCTTTGTTAGGAGACAAATTTATAAGAAAGATTCAAGTACCCATTTTACACTTGGACTTATATGAAGAACTTTGTCTTTCTTATCTAATGGTTTTTGATAGTTTCTTGTTCTCTTAGGAACCTAAACTAACTTATAAGAACTATAATTTTTAAATAGATATTTGTTGGCTTTATGTCCTAATCTACCACAAAATTATATTTTATTTTTGGTGGTAAATTTAAGGTAGGTCCTTTAACAAACATGGTTAGCTTTTGTTGAATGTTTCCAACAAAGCTTATGCTATTTCTTTTATTAATATGACCCTTATTAGCGATGATCATATTTAAGGATTTATTCTTATTTTCAAAATTTTCTAATGTTAACTTAAGCATGATATTTTTTTTTAATATTCTCTAACATTTCACATTTAGAACTAGGATTATGTGATGCTAATAACTCATGCATTTCATCAGCTTTACCAACTAACAAATCATGTTCATTTTTAAGCAATTTAAAGATTTGTTAAGTTCTCTAAACTCATCATACAAATCATAGAACATGTTTAATAATTCCAAAAAAGAAATGCTTAATGAATCACTAACCTCATTGTCGATGGCCAAAAGAGCGAGGTTCTCTACTTCTTGGTTGTGCATTTCATCTTTGGATCTCCTCAGCTTCTTGCATTCATAGCAAGAGCTTTTTTCCATCCTTAGATCATTTTTAAGATTCATGTTCATTAATTTATCTGGTTCATTTGTCAAGGGTTCAAAGTCCTCATCACTCGAGATTTCACTCGAGGAGTCATATGTTCTCAGTTCAAATTCCTTCATGTTCTTTGGAAGGTGTTCTTCAAATTTTTTTAGAAGTATTTTCATTTAATGATTCATTTAGATTAGTTATGCTTTCATATGTCATTTCTAATGTATGTCATATATCGAAAGCTGAATCAAAACAAAAAACCCGATCAAATTTATTTCTATCAAGTGAACAATATAAGACATTCATAGCCTTTGTATTCAATAAAAACATTTATTTTTCATAATCATTCCAATCATTTGTTAGATTGGATGACTTCTGAAAACCTTTTTCAACAATACACTATAAATCAAGATCTATCGAAATAAAAAAGATACGCATTCGTGTTTTCCAAGATGTGTAGTCCGTCCTATTAAACATAAGAGGACTTGTGATGCATTGACCCTTGTTAATGTCGAAAAGAGCCATTTCTCTTATGTGTTAAACCAAATGAGAAGAACATGGCTCTGATACCAATTGTTAGGATCAATTGGCACTAAGGGGGTGGGGGTTGAATTAATGCAAGAGTAAATTAACATTTTAAACAAAAAAAAAATTGCTTGAAGCAAGATAGAAAATATGAAGCTTTTTGTCTAAGTTAAGCAAGTGAATCGTGTAGAGAAGTGCTAAACTTCTTACTTAAAGACAACTTAAAAGAACAAGCAAATCCAAATAAGGAGAATGTCATAAGTGAAGTGCTTGATTTTGAAGCCTTGCTTTCAAAATGTAAATAAAAATTGAAAGCTTCTAAGAGGCAATCGGATCCACTATTGGGGTTTGATTGAGCTCAGGTTAAGCTCAATTGGTTGACCAGAGGATTGGTCAATATTAGGTTCAAGTCAAAATTTAAAAAGTGGAGGGAACCACTTTTCCGAAGATTCCGATGGGTAAGCCGTCGCCGCCGCCCATGTTTTCGGGTGGCTAACGACGGTTGAACTGCCCAGGGCGAATGGGTGAACCGCCCGTACCTAGATTTTTCTAGTATGTTTGAATTTTGGCTCCAAAATTCTGAAGCCATTTGGGTCTATAAATACCCCAAGTTTTTTTACATTATACACAATAATTTTTAGGGGATTATATTCTGAAAAAATTTGTGAGAATTATAAGAAAAATAAAAGGGGTAAGAGAGTGGTCCAAGAATTATAATATTGTCTCCCTTGTAAGTATTGTAAGGGTTTGATCTTTACTTAAAGGAGATAAATAGTAGACACCGATGTGCCTCAAGGACGAGGACTCGGAAGTGGGCATAGGCCGATTAATGCCGAACCATTATAATTGTAAGTGTTCTTACTTTTTTTATTTACTGCTTAAAGCAGACTCACTCTTAACCTACGTCTTAAAGATTACAATCAAACATGACCACCAAGCTTAATAATCTCATTCCCACATTCTAGTAACCTTCGGAATCTCTAGCAGCGAGTCTCAGGTCTTCCTACGATGATCTCCTAGCATGTTCCTAGCGAGCTTCCTGATCCCTTCGGTGAATCTCCTAGCAAACTCCCAGCGAGCTCTATCTGCATCATCCAGTCCTTGGCCCGATGCCTAAGCTTAATCCTGGGTCCATGTCTGATCTGTAACACCTTTTCCCTATCGTGGTTAACCTGCACGATACTAATTACAACTTAATTAATTACAATCAATCAATGCCACAAGTCCACTTCAAAACCTTTCCAACTCCCGGTAAGCCTTTCGGTTACCTGTGATAATCTTTTGATGAGTCTCGGTCTTCTTCCGACGAACTCCCTTACGCTATCTTGGCAAGCTCCCGATACCCTCAGCGAGCTCCCAATGCACTCCAGACAAGTTCCCAATCGCATCGTCTGAACCTTAGCTCGATGCTTGGACTTGACTCTAGCCAAACTTCTGATTGTAATCTTCTCTCTGTTGTAGTTATTCCTGCATCAATCAACTCTAACAACATTGTTAGATTAAACACTCATAAATTGATTTCATCATTAAAATATGAGATTCAACAAGGGGGTAGTGGTAGTACTACCCATTACTGGTGGCGGTACTGCTAAGATATCGGGAACTCTGATAATTTGAATTTTGACTTAATTTTTTAAGCCATTTGGGGCCTATAAATACCCCAACCTATTCTTACTTAAGAAAGCAAGATTTGAGAGCATAAAACTTATGAAAATACTATTGTAATTCCTTGAGAGCTCCCCTTCTTTTCTCTAAGTGTAGATTTTGTTTAAAGGAGAGCTGAGAGAACTGTAAAGATTGTCTCCTAAACTTATGAAATGGATAATAGAGTTGTAAGAGAGTAGTTGATCTTTACATTTTGAAAGAAGATCAAGAGTGAAAATTGGTGACCTCAATGGAGGGGAATCGGGGGTGGTGTAGGTCACGTCGACCCAACTACTATAAAATTGGTGTGCCTTATTTTCTTTCCTATTTAAATACTTTGCATATTGCTTTACTTACTCATTACGATCGATTTCAAGTTTAAACTTTTTTCCAATACAAGCTTTATTGAATAAATTCTTAAATCGATGAAGTTTTTTAAAAGCACTAATTCATCCACCCCCTATTAGTGCCAACTCGATCCTAACAGTAGTGGCTCACATTGCTAAAGGCCATGGTTTTGGAAGGAAAAAGTAGATTCGATAAAAATAAAATGATGGGATATAAAGATTGTTTGAGTTTGAGGATCATAGAAATAGAAAATATTATGTTCAAGAGAGTATCCTATAAAAATGCAAGGTTTAGATCTTGATGTTAACTTATGTAAAGTATATAGGTTAGTCAATGATAACAAAACAACCAAATACTTTAAGTTTTTTTAGGTTTGAGAATTTGTGAAATAGTTTTTAAAATGGTGATTGGTGTTGTAGAACTGGGGTGAGCATATGATTAATGAGATAAATTGTAATTTGAAAGGCTGCTAACAAAAAAGGTTGGTGATATGAAAGCTTGGTGCAATGGGGTGAGACCAATTTTAACTATATGTCGATTCATTCATTCATTTGAGCTAACTAGTTGAGGTGTGTCATGGTGACTTGAGATATTGTATACTATATGTGATGATATTCACCTTCTCCATCAAAGTAAACTATTTTAATGGTAGATCGAAAGAAGTTTTCGGTCATCTTTCTAAAGTGAGTAAAGACTATGGCAACTTTAGATTTATATTTGAGAGAGTATAACCATATATATTTAGTAAACTAATCCATAAAAATGACATAAAATCTAAAATTACCAAAAGAAGTGGTTGGGGCAAGGCCCTAGACATTAGTATAAATAATTTTAAATGGTTTGAAGCATGATATGGAAGATATTCTAAAAGTTAGTCTATGACTTTTGTTACTAAAGCAAGCATCACAGTGTATTGAAAGTCAACTTGAATTAAAAGTTGGAAGAGAGTAACCAGAAATTAACTATTATTTGAATAGAGGATGATGGATGACCAAGATGATGATGCCACATATCGATTGGAGCAGCAACTGAAGTATGAGCGATTTGCTGGGTTATTTGTGAAGTTGGTAGCCACTCATAGATGTTATTTTAAAAATAAGTCTCGGACCAAGGATGTCCCCATGCTCAAATCATTTACAAAAAATAAATCAAGAAAGAACTTAATAGAGATATTATTTTGTTTATAGAAATGAGAAATAGAATTGATGTTTCTTTTAATGTGAGGTGTACATAAAATATCATCAAGTGTAAAGGTATTAGTGTTTAAATTTTATATTGTTAAACCAATGTGAGTAATACAGATTTCGTTACCGTCATCAAAGATGATGTCTTCATTGTCTCCATAATTGTTGTGGATAAATAAGTTCTACATATTAGTAATAATATGATGAGAAGCACTAAAATCAACAATCCAATTATTTCGATGAGTAGAGTAGTCATGATATTTGCTTGAGACCAATTGGATGTAGTAGGCTTGAGATGAGATTAATAGACTTTTGCTATATGTCTAATTTTGTCAAAGAGATGGCAGATGACTTTTTATTAATTGTTATTATTGAGATGTCAGAGTTGTTGATAGTTGTAGTGTAAGTTATTTCTTAAGATAATTAGATTGAAGTTGCCACCATGATTAAAGGGTTGATAGTGTAATGGAGTATGATGGCTTTGCATATTGCCTGTGTCCAAGAGGCATCTTGTTTGGTTCTTTATTAAAGTTTTTGTTGCTTTGATTACTTCTTTTTTTAGATTTTTGACTTACTTGAGCTATGATAATTAGTATTGTCATCCTTTTTTCTCTTTTCATATATATTTCATGATTAATCAATTTATCATACAGTTCTTTAAATGATATCAGTGAGTCTCTTGTTCAAACTGCTACCACCAGTTCCTTATATTCATCTCTTATGCCATTGAGAGTATAGACAATGACTTTTTTATCACTAAGGGATGACTTATTAAAACTAAGTTATCTATAATAACTTTTATATTTTGCATATAACCAGCAATAATACTTCCCTCCTGTATTGTTTTCATTAGAGTATATAAGAGACTTAACATGTGAGTATGAGAGCGATTGGCCAGGGTAGTTTGTAACTTTGACTATGCTTCTACTGCAATGCTGCATAAAGATATTAGTGGTGCTATGAATCCAGCAATTGAGGCTTGAATTGCTTATAAAATAAGATAATCTTGTCATAACTTATAATTAAGATTTGTTATTGGGCTGGGTTCTCCTGGTATTGAGATCTTTTCTAGTGGATAACTAAGAAAGCCATCGATGTAGCCTAATAGATCATAATCAAAGAGGAGATTAGAGAATTATTCTCAGCAGAATGCATAGTCACCACCCTTAGATAATTTGAAGGGGATTAGAGTTGCAACATTGATGGATATAAGTCCTATATATTGAGAAAAACTATTATTTTCTATAAAAATAATAATTAGAGCATAAGATATAGATGAGGAAGACATGTTGAGAATATGAACTGATTTGGCAAATCAAACTACAAAAGAGGAGCCCAATGAAGGGAGAAGAATAGCAATGAGTGTGCTTAGATATGCTTCGAGGATGAACTGAAGATTGTGAGTGGTGTAGGTAGCGATCCAACTGTGCTTAGGATCAGCGACAATAAGGAAAAAGGAAAGAGAAATCTTATCACCGTATGGATGAATCTAATATGAGCCTTGGTTGGTTTTACCACAAGTCTGGTGCGTAAGGTGTTAGGATCGTAATGGCACTTCAAGGGGATCAACCTTCTTGATCACTATAGGGGATCGACCCTCCTCGGGTTTTGGTCTATTGGCTAAAATAATACTTTCTTCATTAATTGATTGATAAAAGAATAGTTACAAACCTTTTTCTAGAGTTCTATCGAGAGTCTCGTTAGATTGGACTCCTAGTTAAATAATAGAAAATAAATAAACTCCTAATCGATCCAACTAGGCTCCTAACCGATTCCAACTTAGCTAACCAAATCACATATTATATGACTCAAATATGACTCAAAATTTTAAAATTTATGGGTTCCTAATAATTCCTCCTTTCTTCAAATCATCATTGTCCTCAAGGTTAAGCAACATCAAATATCAAAAGTACTTCAGTCCAAGATATTTATCGTGCATCACAACCCTTTGATCGATTAAGTAGGGTCTCCACTTGGTGTGAGCAATAGGTCAGTCGTCTCGTGCAGTAGTCATTGTAGTCTTCTGAAGAACCCTCTCCATTCGGTGGTTACTGACAACTGTGACTTACTTCCACATCTTCCTATAAGGATCACCTACTTATTAATAAAAAACTTCATAATCAGTTTAGAAAATTTTCAGAAGACATCACCCAAGGTTGACAGCCATTCAATTCCAAGCACCACTTCGAAGTCCTCCAAGGGTATCAGAAAGAAATTCACCAGTAGTTCTTAGCCCTATATAATTAGTTTGGTAATACTTGCTATCACAAGTCAGAATTCATCCATCAATAACCTTGACTTTGAATTTATCACAGCCTTCAATGTGATAGGCCAATCGATCAACAAGCTTTTTGTCCATAAAATTATTAGTGCTATTAGTATCGATTAAAATAGTAACAGACTAATGTTTCATGATTCCTTCAATTTTCATGGTTTGCAGGTTAGAATAGTCGGCTAATGCTTGCACTGTATGTGTGATAGGTCTAATATCTTCATAATAATGCATACCTTCATGATCAGAGTCCACATTATCATTTTTTTATTCCTCCTTTTTTAGTTCAATCATCAGAAGCTGACCTTGTTTGCATCGGTATTCCTTACTCCATTTTTCATCACAATGCCAGCAAACCCTTTTGCTGATATTTCTTTGAGCTCTTCTTTGGTAATTCTTTGAGGGTTAGGGCTTTGAGTGGAGGTAGGTGGGGTCGATGGGTTGCTAATTACCTGTCTGTTGATGCTCTTATTTCTGCGATAATCCATATTGAGTTTTTCCTCATGCACGCGGGTAAATGATATGCAGCCATCATGGTACATGATTGGCTAGCTTTAACTTTGCACTGAATCTTGGGATCAAGCCCCTCAATGAATGTTCCCACTAATTATCTCTCGGGCCAGTTTTTGGCTTGGTTCAATAGTCGTTCAAATCTGCTATGGTATTCCTATACTGTAGAGGTTTGGTAGATTTTAGCGAGCTGTCCACCAACATTCTTATACTCCGACGTTCCGAAACGAACGAGGAGTCCTTTCTTGAACTACTCCTTTGAAGGAACCCTGTGATAGTTTTCATACCAATCGTACTACCAGACCTCGTCTATCTCGAGTTGAATCAAAGCTATCTCCACCTTGGATTCCTCCGGAGTCTTATGGAAATGAAAAAACTTTTCGGCTTGCGAGATCCAGCTGATCAGATCTCCATCTTCCCACCTTGGGATTCCACCTTTATGCGCTAGTATCCTGTGTCTTGCCCTTGATCACTTTTCCTTATGTTTTCAGATCTATTCCTCTTGAGACTAGAACTTTCACCATGTTGAGATTTGTTGAGGGTCTGTAAGAGGCTCCTCTTAAAATTGTTAAGGGTTTCTTGCAACCTATTCTCCATTTGGGTTTCCAAGGCTTCAAATCTTGCTTCTATTGTATTATCAGTAGCCATCGCATAAGATTGTAGATTAGTAATGTTCAACTCTTTTTTCTGATGTCGATGGTGGCTTACTATTTGTGCTTTTTAGTAATGTTCAACTCTTTTTGCTACCCAACCACTGCATCTCACGAGAGAACCATAGGGGTTCCTATCAATTGGTAGCAAATGTTGTTATCCATTGCCGACATTCTCGGAAAAGCACAAACAGTACTTTCCAACTCTCAGGCGGGTACCACCGTTTGAACATGATATACCATTACCCATGCCAACTTCAGGTCATTGAATTGGCCTTCTAACATGCCCAATTCGGCCTTGGTTTTGACCCAATAGATTTTTTGGTAAGTTGGCATGGTTATAACCAAATAACAACTCAATTTGGCCCCAAATAATCTTGATCAAGTCTTAACTACTCAATCATATATCTAGCACAATCATGAAGGTTTCAGCATGTTGTCCAATATTCCAACATGTCATTTGATCATCCAACACTTTGTCAGAACCTCCGGTGCATCCTCTTTTCCTTTGGTGTACCACTCAATTTATCGACATGTTGACTTCCTACAACATCTGATCTTTTGGCGCAATACCCGAACCTTCCGGCTAGATACCTAAACTTATTGCATGAAGTTTATCACTTTGGCACATCAACCAATCCTCTAGTTCGATGTCCAATCTCTGACATGATACTTTCCAGCCCAATATATGATTCTCTTGCTTTGACAATTTATCTTATGATGGTTCGTGTCTATGATTGAAGTTTTTCTTGGGGGGGGGGGGGGGAGGAGAGAGGGGGGTAGGTGTGTAGAGTGAATTAGTGATTTCATAAAAACATGTTGATTCAAAAAACTCGTTCGATCAAACTCAACTCGAAAATATAATAAACTTAAAAACTTTCATAAGAGTAGTGAACAAGTGAAATTTTAGGATTTTTCTAAAATCAGGACATGTCAAGAATTTTTAAAATTATCAAAGGTATTTTTAGAATTTTGGATAGGAGGACAGACCTTGAAAATTTTAGAACTGTTAAGGGCATTTTCAAAATTCTAGGCATAAGATAGACCTCAAAATTTCTTAAATTCCAAGGGGCAGAATCATTCATTTAATGAAAAATCCTAACCCTTTGCCCCTTTAGCGGTTGCTATCGTCGCTAGTGCGTAGGCGACAGCCCCTGCCCACGGGTGGCCGCCATTGCCCTCGGACGACTTCATAGGACTCCAACAGGGTTGAGTTCTAATCATCCAATAAGTAATTAATAAGAACCCTGTGAGATTGTAATAAAATCCCACCTAGTCACTTCTATCCTATAAAGAAGCGTGGCTAGGTTTTATTTTGGGACCTTAGGGCTTTCTATTCATCACCCCCCTTACTGGGCTGGTCGACTAGAGTTTCTAACAGAGAGGCATGGCTTATGTATCCACTTAGGCCACCACCCCCTTTATTTAGGCATGATAGCTATAAGAGGGGCAAAAGAGGAATTCACTTAGGAATCACCCCCGTAGGGCTAGGGTTTTGAGCCCTATATAAGCTTATAGTCTCCATCTCTTTTAATCAAGCAAAGATCATCTTTTATTTAGCCTTGTGCAGAGTTCTTAGAGGGAGGAACCTCTATAGCATTCCAATGGTTGATCTCCCTCAAAGATCAAAATCTATGAAGCTCCTTCAGGGGTTCTATCATATGGTATCAGAGCAGCGTTCCTACTGTCTATGCGACCATCTCTGCCACCCCCACCCTTCCAAGCAATTACCACAATTGCTGCAACACACGCCTCCACCGTCATCCCCAAGCCGCAAATCAAATCAATCTACTGTTGCCCCCTGTGTTTGAAATTGGAGATCTGGTATATTTTCATTACCCACGCTTATTTGCTACTACTATTCCTTTGCCTTACACATTGGAGATGTTTTTCTATATTTTCCTTACTGTAAAATTCTACCGTCGTAAATGTTATCACCATTGCGAAGGGGAAATGCTGCAGAAAATTTTTAACTGATTGTTGCTTCTTGAAACCAAACTTTTGCTCATCCTTTTTAGTTGAAACTTTTATATAAATTCATAGATCATCTTAGCTTTCATCTAAGATTGATCTCTAGAAAAAACTCCTTGTGAAACCAAACTTATAGTGTTGCAATTCCTCATCACGCATTGTTGGAATTTTATGGCAAAAAATTTCACTTCCGTCTTTTAATCCACTTCCCTACCGTTATGTTGTCAAAATTTTGTCAAACTTAATTACTGATGTTACTCACATATGAACCAAGGATTTGTGACAAATTTCTACATATTTTACTCGGGTTTTCCTCTGGAATTTACGTTGGAGAAACACTGAATTCTTCGTCGAATTCCATCAGATTTGAGTGCTTTCTTTTGCGAGTTTTTGGACTCTCTTTCTCTCATCCTCAAACCCTACCATCCTCACTAGGAACCCTTCTAAACGACACCCTAAATTGATCCCAAATAGCTTCCTAAATCAGCCCTAACCGTAGCCTACTTCTATCTACTCGAGCCACCCATCCAACCGACCACCTCTTCTCCAAAAATTCTCATGCCACTAACCCGACAACAGAAAAAAAAACTCAACATTATAGATCTAAAGGCCTACACCATAGCGTTAGAGGAGGCTATCAACACTAAGTTCAAAGCCTTTGAAAGCTATATGGAGGAAAATATCTGATCCCTTTTCACCGAATTCAGCATGGGCCGACCATCGAGCCTAAGAAAATCACAGCAAGGAGAAACTTCAGATCGGCAAGATGATCCTCAAGAGCATAGTCACATCATCTCTAATCCAAACAATCTATGCATGAATGCTGACTTCCCTAGATGGGAAGAAGGAGACCCGATCGGATGGTTTTCGCACACGGAGCGCTATTTTCAGTTCTACCAAACCGCCGACACTATACGAGTGGAGAATGCTATCGTCCACCTTGAGGGAGATGCTATTCAGTGGTTCAATTGGTTTGAGCATACCTATGAAGGTCTCTCTTAGTAGCAATTCAAGGAAGGACTACTAAATCACTTTGGACCAACCGATTTTGATAACATCAACGGACAACTAGTGAAGATTCGACAAACCTCTACAATACAAGAATACCAAACAAGGTTTGAACATTTATCTAACCAAACTATGGATTAGTCTAAAAAGTAACTTTTAGAAACTTTTATCGAGGGCCTAAAGCCAGAGATTCGAGACGAAGTAAAGGCGCGACAACCGTACACTCTTATAGGGGCGATTTTCTTCGCAAGAATCCAAGAAGAACGATTGAACCATGAAGTACGAAGGACAAGGGTCGCTCCCCGACTAGCCATGCCAAAGCCTTCAGCCCCCTCTACTGCCACTTGAGCCCTTGCACTAAAAAAAATAACAAGAGACAAGCTTCGTGAACGATCGGCCAAGGGGTTGTGTTGGCATTGTGATGAACCGTGGAGCCGAGAACTTCGCTGCAAAAAGGGGCGGCTCCTCATCACTGAACCAGTAGAGATGAGAACACCATACCATCTAAAGAAGACCTCGAACTTGAAGATGAAGCCATGGAGGAAGAGCCCCAACCGGCCGACTATGCAGTGCACGTGTTGGCCGGTTACTCCAACCCGCAAACGTTGAAAGTTGGATGACTCCTTAAATAGCAACTCATCACCGTTCTTATAGATATGGGTAGCATCAATAACTTTCTCAATAGTAAGGTTGCTGCATGTATGTCACTTCAAATCCAAGGTTGCAACAAGTTCGACGTCAATTACGACCAACGGTGCCCGCAAGTAAAATTGCTCCTACGAGACCAAGAGGTGGTAGCCGATTTCTTCCTCCTACCCATCGATGACTATGAAGTCGTGCTTGGGATTAAATGGCTCACAACATTAGGTGACATCTCCTAAAATTTTTCTAAGCTAATCATGAAGTTTTATTGTAAAGGGAGTCAGGTTACATTGTGAGGCAAGCGCGGGAGCCATATCTCCACCGTTTTGACGCAACAGATGGAGAAAGTGCTACACAAGACATATGGTAGATTTTTGATGCATATCCAACAACCACATGACCATGGATGTTTTCAGATCCTAAGCTTGCCCTCTTGATGGATGAATTCATGGATGTTTTCATGGATCCGCGTGGGCTTCCCCCTAACCGACCACATGACCATCGCATCCCTATATTGTCGGGCAAACCTCCAGCAAATTTGAGACTATACCACTATCCTCACTTATAGAAGGACATGATTGAGAACAGCATTAAGGAGATGCTCGACACCGGAGTGATTCGACCAAGTTGCAGCCCTTACTCCTTGCCGGTGTTGCTAGTGCGCAAGAAAGATGGTACATGGCGGATGTGCATTGATTATCGGGCTTTGAACGCCATCATTGTCAAAGACAAATATCCTATACTAGTAGTAGATGAGCTCTTGGATGAACTAAAAGGAGCCTGAGTCTTCACTAAATTTGATCTCCATTCCGGATACCATCAGATTCGGGTATGCACTGAAGATGTTCTAAAAACTATATTCCTCACACATAATGGCCACTACGAATTTTTGGTAAAGCCCTTCGGACTTATGAATGCTCCTTCTACTTTTCAAAGCTTGATGAATGACATTTTCTGGAGGTATCTACGTAAGTTCGTGTTGGTATTTTTTGATGATATCCTCATTTATAGCCCTACACTTGATATATATTTTCAGCACTTATGACCTATTCTAACGATTTTTCGAGAGAATACCTTTTATGTTAAACAATCAAAGTGTAGCTTTTTACAGCATAAAGTGGAATATCTATGGCACATTATATCAGAGAATGGAGTGGCATTAGACCCTACAAAGATAGAAGCAATGCAAGGATGGCCGAGACCTAAGAACATAAAATCGCTGCATGGCTTCCTTGGACTCACGGGCTACTATCGAAAATTCGTGAAAGATTATGGCAAGATCAGTGCCCCACTCACATCCCTACTAAAGAAAGACTCCTTCTTATGGTCAGATAAAGCTTCAACAGCCTTTGAATGACTCAAGGCAGCCATGACGATGACGCCTGTCGTAACGTTGCCCGATTTCAACCGCACCTTCATGATTGAGACCGACATATTCGGAGTTGGAATTGGGGTTGTTCTTATGCAAGATGGTCGACTCCTAATTCACACTGAGGCTTCCCCCACACTCCACATGAGGTTTTTAAAGTGGATACTAATTGCTACCAAATTTAAAATTTGGCTCGATACAAGTCCATGGTACGAAAGAGGAGTAAGCCTAGAAGAATTACAATTCCTGCTCACACCAGATTGGACTCTCATCATCCTAAACCATACCAGAGAGTAGTCACTATTCCAGAAGAAAGGGTGGCTATTACTAAAGGCTAACCACATGATAGCACATGCAAATAAGAAATGGCCTCCTGACAAAGTAAAGAATGGACAAAAAATTGAAGATCGAGTTTTCCTACACCTCCAGCCCGATCAGCAGGAAACTCAAGCCTTAAGGAAGTGGTGTCCCTATTTGTTTAGGCCTCGTAAAATTGGGGATCACATTAGGGCCCTAACCTGGAGATCAGATCCGTGCAGCAGATCAAGATTATAATTGATCCTCCAGGTAACCCTCCTCAAATGAAAATTTAAAAAAGATGACTCAGCCCAAATCCTTCCAACTAACACCCAAGCTGATGAGGAGGCCAAAGTTCAGTTGAAGATCCCTGAGTTTATGGATCCTTAGCCTTAAGGATAAGACTTATTCAAAGAGGGCGGGCTTAATAGGATTCCAGTAGGGTTGAGTCCTAATAACCCTAGAAGTAATTAATTAGAACCTTGTGAGATGGTAATAAAACCCCACCTAGTCACTTCTATCCTATAAAGAAGTGTGGCAAGGGTTTCTTTTAGGACCTTAGGGCTTCCTAGCCATCACCCCCCTTACTGGGCTAGTCGACTAGGGTTTCTAACAGAGGGGCGTGGCTTGTGTAGCCACTTCGGCTATCGCCCCATTTATTTAGGCATAGTAGCTATAGGAGGGGCAAAAGAGAGAATTTACTTCGGAAGCACCCCCTATGGCTAGGGTTTTGAGCCCTATATAAGCTTGTAGCCTCCACCTCTTTTAATCAAGCAAAGATCATCTTTTATTCAGTCTTGTGCCGAGTTCTAGGAGGGAGGAACCCCTATAGCATTCTAAGGGATAATCCCCCTCAAAGATCAAAATCTATAGAGTTCCTTCAGGGGTTCTATCATAACCTCCCCTATAGGCGGGTGACACGACCTCGTGCGGCCACTTGGCCGTAGGCCCACCCATCGGTGCTGTGCCCACAAGCGCCACCTCCGTGAGTGCCCTTGGTCGTAGGTCGCTTAGCCATGGGTGGCCACCACTACAAGTGCCCCTTGACGCTACTGGCCACATGCGACCGCCCCTGCAGGAAGCCTAGCCGCAGTCGACCATCCCTGCAGGCAGCCTGGTCGCAGCCAGTCGCCCTTGCAGCGACCCTAGCCAGTCGCCCTTGTAGGCGACCTACCCGTAGGTGGTTGCCCCCCTCCTCATTGCCTTTACTATGAAAACCTAACAAGAATGCGTATAACATTTATACACGATTCAATCTCATCACACATAGTTTAAAACCAATCTTTCGCACGAACAACCTTAGCTTTGATACCACTATTTGGAAACCAAGTGGGAGCATCACATGCGCAGCAGAAGATCAAAACAAAAATAGGTTTCCCACGTAGATCAAATCATCGTGCAAAAGATTGGATCGCGAGAAAGCCGTAAAATTGAAAAATCACATCATGTGAGAGATTGTTTACTTAGGAGATTGTATATCCCTATTTTTCCAAATCTGGATGGAGAGGATGAAGGAGGTTAAGCAGCCTCCTCTCTAGTGGTATCCACATGATGGATCGCTGTGGCGATATTCCTTCAATCACAGTCTCATGTCTGGCAACTCTTGTGCAAAGGGAAGGAGAAGAATAGGAGAGGGCGGCCAAAGATGCAGCCTATCAACTATGAGCCTCCCCTCCTATTTATAGAGAGCCACCAAAAAACCCTAGAGGTCTTGCCAAAGTGGGTATTGGATCTCCATCCAATTATCCACTAACCTTGCATTATTGGATCTCTATCCAATAATCTCTTTTGGCCTCTAATTGGGCCTAATGAAAGGAGTCCATCAATGTAGGGTCTCATCTAATAAGAATAGGAGCTAATTGGATCTCTATCTAATCCTCTATTCGCTGAAGCATCCACCACCATATGTGTGTGACCCTCTAGGCTCGATACCAAGCTGGCCGTGGTCGCTCCCATCAGAACTCCTTCTGATATAGTGAATTATTATCTCCATAATAATTCACTTAACTCATCGACTATAGACGTACTATGACACTGCACCATAGTCCCCATACGTTACAAGTGAGCAAATTCATCGAACCTCTCTATTCATAATTATCGTGTTTCTATAGTTCCTCATCCAACTAATATCCCAAAGATCGTATATTGGACATGATACTATCAGGTCATATATGGAATCTGTTTGAGTCTCGCTCTACTCGGATTCTCCTGGAGAACTCTTTCTCTCTCAATCTGAATAACCTTGGCTAGGGATTTGTCTGAGCAAGCACATATGGGATATTCCTCTCGTGATACTGAGAGTCGATGATCCTTTATTGACACTCAATTACCTTCGTAAAGTTGGCTACCAATCTCGATAACTGATTGAACTAGATCTGAAATTTTTCAAACCCGTAAGTTCGATGTCAAAGAAAAGAGTACTAAGAAAAGGTATCCTTTGTGTCCCAAGTCTAGAGACCAGACACACAACCAAGATTATAGAATCGCTGTCTAACATTAGGTATCATTAACCATACAGAATTCCATAAGCAGATCAATCAATGAACTCATTCTCCAATGCACCTGTACTATATCCTTGTGTCTGCATACAAGTGGCTATGACACCAGCCACCTCCTATTATATTGACAAGTATATAGTACATCGATCTGTCCAGTTATATTGATATCCCTCTTGGGTAACCTATGACCAATATTATTTAGGATCTGTATTTAAGGTGAATCGATCTCATTATCGTGATCTCATCACAATCTGATTCTCATTGCACAAAACCAAAGACATCATAATATATATATAATAGATAATATAATATGAGAATATGTCAATAATAATCATAAGTAGAAAGATCATGCAACATATCACACGTGTCATCACTTATGTGATTGACTTGCAAGGCACTGGTAACCAGCAAGAGTGACCCTCTTAATTGTTAAAAAAAGTCATTAAAGCTGAATGATCAAGTTGACACTAAGAAGGGGGATGAATTAGTGCAAGAGCTAAAATACTCGGTTTGAAAAATATTGCTTGAAGTAAAATCAAAATCGGAAGCGATTTTGTTAAAATTCGTTAAGAGCAATTTAAAACAAAGATGAAAGGAGATGTTCGTACTATTCTCGAAATTAGATAATTGCAACTAAGGTTAAGATCAAACTTAAAGAGAGATAAAAGAGAAGTACTCATAGAATATATAGTGGTTCGGTCAAAAACTTGACCTACGTCCACTTTTCGAGTCCTCCTTCGTTAAAGCCCATCGATGTCCACTAATGATCTTCTTTCATGAGCGAAGATCAAACACCCCTTTGCACTTCTCTCATTTTCACAAGTTCAGGAGAGAAACATTTACAATCTTTGACTCTTCCCTTAAACTCACTTTGCACTTGAAGCACATAAATAATACTTTGATCGCTTTTCTTGCACTTTCTTGCTATTCCATGCAACAACACTTGGGGTATTTATAAACCCCAACTGTCTTAAAAAATTAGAGCTAAAATTTAATATTTCTTTGAAAAATCTAGATACGGGCGGAATTGATGCTGGCATCAATGGTACTACTATCGAAAGCTGCCCAAAAACTTAGGCAGTGGCGTTACCACTATGCCTGGGTAGTACTACATCTGCCTACTTATGGTACTATCATCAGACAGTCTGATAATAGTACTTTCCATATTGTTTTGTACCTGAATTATACCTTCTATTGACCCCTTTCGATTTCAACGAAATGAGCTCTATCATGAGCTCAAATCTGACCCAAAGTGGATTGGTTAGCCTCCAATTGAGTTAGTTGGATTTCACTAAACCTAACTCAAATTAGGACTCAAAACATGATGCTAACTACAATATACTAAGATAAATAATTATAATTGTTCTTGTTATTTGACATGTCAATCGATCTTTCGAACTCCCGACAAACTTCCGAGCATTCCTAACTCAAATTAGGACTCAAAACATGATGCTAACTACAATATACTAGTGATACTATCGCTGGTGTTGACAACACTACTATCGAACAGAGCTCGGGAATCTAGGCTCTAGTAGTACCACCTAGGCCTGGTACCACCATCAGTTTCCCAAGCAGTATCATCGCCTAGGCCTGTTAGGATCGTAATGGCACTAAGAGGGGGGAGGGGCTGAATTAGTGCTATAGTAAAAAGAATTTGATTAAAAATACGATTGATAAAATCCATATCAGAAGTGTGTTTAACTAAAAGTGTAAGTAAGGGTAGTGTTAAGTAAATCAATATGCAATGACAAAGCAAAGGCAAGCGAAAGCAAACCAATTTATAGTGGTTCGATCTTCCCGACCTATGTCCACTCCCAATTCCTCTTCCCTTGAGGCCACCGGCTTTCACTATCGATCTTCTTTTCAATGGGAAAGATCAACCACCCTTGTTACAACCCGTCTCTTTTACCAGGCTTAGGAGAGAACCTTTACACTAACTCTTTTACAAAAGACCTTACACCTCCTTATAATAACCTCTAAATTCAAGGAGGAAGACACTCAACCACTTACAAAAGTGTTTACACACTTCAATGCTCAAGATTTTGTTCTTGTTCACCCTTGCATCAAGTAAGCATGAGTGGGGTAATTATAGACCACCAAAGGCTTCAAAAATGGAGCCAAAAATTTAAATCCTCGAGTTTTCGGGGTACTAATGATACCACTGCTTGCATCGGGCAGTACTATCATCGAACAAAGCTTGAGAATCTAGGCTCTAGCGATACCATTACCGACGTAGGTGGTGCCACTGGTGGTACTACTATCGAAAGTCCTAGAAAAGTACAAAATAGTACTTTTTGACTATTTGGGCAATATCACCGCTTGGGCTTAGTGGTACCACCAACTAAGCCTGCTTTTGGTCACCAAATTAACCTTCCAATAGGCCTAGTTTAGTCCTAGTTCAAGCCCAATGGGTTCATAATTAAGTTGGCATGATTTTGGCCCAATACCAACTCAATGGCTTGAAATGATTACGATTAAGACTTAACCACTCTAATTACAATTACGAAGCCTTCAGTATATTGTCTAGCATTCTGACATATCATTTGTTTATCTAGCACTTCATTTGAACCTCCGATGTATTATCCTTTCCTTCAACATATCGCCCGATCTATCGGCATGTTAACTTTTCACAACATCCGATCTTTTGGCGTAATACCCGATCTTTTCGGTCCAATGCCTGAACTCATGGCATGAAGTTTATCCTTTGGCACGTCAACCAATCCTCCAGCCTGAGGTCCAATCTCTGACATGATACAACTCTGACCTATTATCTGATTTTCCTATTTCGATATTTTACCCTCCGATGGTTCAAGTCCATGATCAAAGTCTTTCCTGCATCACTTATCTTAAAAGCATATTAATCCATAAATTCATCAATTGATTTCATCATCAAAATTTGAGATTCAACAAGGCCAAGTTTAGGTCACTGAATTGGCCTTCCAACAAACCCAATTCGGCCCTAGTTCAGGCCTGATAGGTTTCTTAATAAGTTAGTATAGTTTCGGTACAATACCAACTTAATTTGACCCCAAATAATTTTAATCAAGACTTAACCACTCAATCACATATCTATTGGGAAACCATCAGAGCATTACGTGCATAGCGGAAGAAAGAAAAATAAAATAGGTTTCCTATGTATATCAAACTACCGTGCAAATGTTGGTGCACGAAAAACCCACAAAATCAAAAAATACTATATGTGAGAGATTGATTACTTAGGGAGATCGTATGCCCCTGAAAATCTAGATTCAAATCTTATCCGTTGGACCTATTTGTCCTCGGTTATCATGTAAATATAGTCTCTCATCCATCTAATATCCCAAAAACTATATATTAGGCATGGTACTATTAAGCCACAAACAAAATTCATTCGAGTCCTACTTTAATCGAATTCTCCCAGAGAACTCTTCTCTCTCAATTTGAACGACCTCAGTTGACCATTTGTTTGAGTGATAACACATGATATATTTCTCTCGTGACACTAAGAGTGGATTATCCTCTATTGGCACTCAATTACCTTCATAAGGTTGGCTACCAATCTTGATACAGTTGTACTAGATCTAAAAGTTTCTAAACCTATAATTTCGACATCAAAGAAAGTACTCAAATAAGACATCCTTGGTGTCTCAAGTCTAAGGACCAGACACACAACTGAGACTACGAAATCACTGTCTGACAATAGATATCATTAACCATCCAGTATTTTATAAGCGAATCAATTAGTGAACTCATTCTCCAATAAGTACTTGTATTGTACCCTTAGTGTCCCCACACAGGTGGCTACGAGACAAATCGCTTCCATCATATAGACATGTATATAATACACTGGTCTATCTAATTATCTCAATGTCTCACTCGAGTAACCTATGACCGAGATTATTTATGATCTATGTTTAAAGGTGAATCAGTCTCATTATTATGATTTATCATGATCTGATTCCCATTACACAAAACTAAGGACATCACAATATATATATTCAATATATAATATAATATAAGAATATACCAATAATAATAATGTAAAAAACTATATAATGTGTCACATGTGCCATCACTCATGTGATTGGATTCTAGGGCATCTGTAACTAGTAATATTCCACTTGACCTAAAGTCAATCACCTATGTGTCTGATCCCCATCAAAGCCCTATGCGCTCAAAGATAATTTTGAGCTAGTGGCTTTGTTTGTGGATCTGTAATGTTATCTTCGAATGAAACTCTTTCTATTTTTACATCTTTACAGGCTATGATCACTCTAATCAATTAGAACCTCCTCAAAACACTTATAGTGAAACATGGGTTCCCTTTCTAGAGCTAATGTCATGTTATTATCGCTATAGGTGATGGATTTTAGCATGACTATAGGTGAGAAGTCTCATCATAGTCAACTCCTTGTCTTTGACGATATCTTTTGGCCACCAGCCTTGCTTTATAGGTATCCACCTTTCCATCTACTCTGATCTTCTTCTTAAAAATCCACTTGCAGCCGATGGTTGCATCCACAAGGTTTCAAACCTTATTGGAGTACATGAAGTCCATCTCAGAATTCATGGCTTCTTGCCACTGCCTGAAGTCTATACTTATAATAGCCTCCTCATAGGTCTGAGGATCAATATCCTACGTGTCCTCTTCAGTGATATATCATACATATCTTTTAGGAGGATGAGATACTCTACTAGACCTGTGCAAAGTTGGAACTTATGCGCTAGGTTCCTGAATATACTCGGACTCTGGAATGGTGCTTAAGCTTGGTTCTCTAACCTTGCTCAACTCTATCTCTCTTCCACTGTTTCCACCAAGAACGTGCTCCTTCTCGAGGAACACAATTATCTTAGTAACAAAGACCTTCTGGCCCTCTAGATGATTAAAATAATACCCACAAGTTTCCTTGCGGTATCCCACAAACTTGCATCATTCTTTCCTTGATTCCAACTTGTTGGGGTTGTATCTCCTAACGTGGGCAGGGCAACCCCAAATCTTAATGACCTTAAGATCGGGCTTCTTCCATTTTCATATCTCATATGGTGTAGATACTATCATCCTAGATGGAACTCTGTTCAGAAGGTAAGCTACAGTCTCTACGGCATATCCCTAGAATGAGACAGGTAGGTCAACTCATCATGGACCGCACCATGTCTAACATTGTGTGATTCCTCCTTTCTAATACACTAATGAGCTGAGGTGTATAAGGAGGTATCCATTAGGACAGAATCCTATGGTCCCTGAAGAAATGGGTGAACTCTATACTTAAGTACTATCCTTGATTTGATCGAAGAGTTTTAATACTCTTTCTAATCTGGTTCTCCACTTCATTCGTATATTCATTAAATTTCTTATTGGCCTTGGACTTATACTTCATCAAGTACACATGTCAATACCTAGAGAAATTGTTAATGAATGTAATGAAGTAGAATTAACCACCTATAGCCTAAGTCCATGTGAGACCACATACATCACTATCTATGAGTTCCAATAACTTAGTGGCTCTCTCTCCAGTTCTAGTAAAATGAAGAGTAGGTTAACTTTTCTTGAAAGCAAGATTCGCAAGTTGCATATGACTTATAATCTAATCGATCCACGTATCCATCTTTTAGCAACTTTTGAATCCTTCTCTCATGGATATGACCTAGCCTACAATGTCATTAGTATACATCATTCACCTCATCTCGTTTCCTCTTAGATGTACTTACATTCATGTTGTGTGGGGAGGTGTCTAACACATATAAGTCATTAATCAAAGTCCCTCTTGTGACGATCTCATCATTCAAAATTAATGGACAACTATTGTTCTCAATGTTAGGACTTAAATCAGCACTAAGATAGGGGGTGAATTAGTGCTGATGTGAAAACCTCGATTTGAAAATTTTCATTTGATGAAAACCAATATCGAAAGTGTGCTTGACTTAGAGTAAGTTTAATAAGCAGTTAAACTCGAAAGTAATACAAATGAAGAGTAGAAAAGAAATGCACACGGATTTATAGTGGTTCAATCTATGTAACCTACTCTACTCCTGATTCCTCTTCACTCGAGGCCACCGCCTTCCATGATAGGACCCTAGCTAGGTCAAGTCTCAATCTATATATTGGGCCTTGTTGGCTAGCCTAGACCTGCCATTAAGTTGGCTAGGAGTTGATTTAAATAAATCAGCCCAAATCTTAGTGGGATTAAGATTCGACTGAATTGGAGTTTGATTAGGAGTAGGAGTTCGAGTTAGAGTTCTATTCCTAGTAGGACTCTAATTAGAAGTCCTGATCTAGGGGGTCTCTTCATGAACCCTATAAATACTTATGTAATTTCTCTTTATAAAGCAATGAAAAATTAAGTTTCCTTTCAGCTTTATGGCCAAAACCCTAGGAGGGTCAATCCCCTATAGAGATTAAGGAGAGTCGATCCCCTATAGAGATCGAGGAGGGTCGATCCCCTATAGAGATCAGTTATCCCCGATAGAAACCTCTAGGTTCTATCAATCTGGTATCAGAGCAGCGTTCTTAGCATCTTGTTGTTCATCTACCACTGCCAACTTCATCTGGTACTATCATCTTCATCTTTGTTGTCATCTTCTTGTTGTTGCTGCTGTCATCTTCCTTGGTTACTGCCGCTACCATCTTCCTATTGCTGCCGTTGTCATCTTCCTTGGTTGCTACTGCTGCCATCTTCCTTGGTTGTTGTCGCTATCATCTTCCTTGGTTGATGTCGTTGTCATCTTCCTGTTGTTACCGCTGTCATCTTCCTATTGCTACCATCTTCCTCGGTTGTTGTCACTGCCACCTTCCTATTGTTGTTGTTGCCATCTTCCTCGGTTATTGTTGTTGCCATCTTCCTCGGTTGCTACCGCTGTAATCTTCCTATTATTATCGCTGTCATCTTCCTTGGTTGCTACCACTACCATCTTCCTTGGTTACTACCATTGCCATCTTCATGTTGTTGTCGCTGTCATCTTCCTCAGTTGTTGTCACTGCCATCTTCCTCGATTGCTACCATTGTCATCTTCCTATTGCTGCCACTACCATCTTCCTCGGTTGCTGCTGCTGCCATCTTCTTGTTACTACCACTGCCATCTTCCTCTATTGTTGTTGCTACCATCTTCCTCGGTTGCTATTGATGCCATCTTCCTCGGTTGCTACCACTATCATCTTCCTTGATTACTACCACTGTGATAAGACCCCAGAAGGAGCCCTATAGATTTTGATCACTAAGGGGGATCAACCCTTGAACGCTATAGGGGTTCCTCCCTCCTAGACTCGGCACAAAGGCTGAATTAAAGATGATAATTTCTTGATTCAAGAAGGGGCGACTACATCTTTAAATAGGGATCAAAACCCTAGCCTAAGGGGATGTTTACCTAAGTAGAATTATCCCTTTGCCCCTCCTATAGCCAACCTGCCTTATAGAAACAGGAGGCGGCTAAGTGGCTCTATAGCCGACCTAAGCAGGGGAAAACCCTAGCCGACCAACCCAATAAGGGGTGTGGCGACTACTAAGCCCTAAGGGCTAATCTAGACCCTAGCCATACTCCTTTATAAGATAGGAGTGGCTTTATTATGATCTAACAGGGTTTGTATTGACTAGTACTAAGATGATTAGGACTCAACCCTTCTGGAGTCCTATCAAGTCCGCCCTCTTCAAATCAGACTTGTCCTCAAGACTGAGGGTCCATAAACTCTTAAAACTGAATCTTCAACTCCTCATGTGACTCTCATGCTATCATTAACTGAACTTTGGTCTTCTCATCAGCTGAGGTGTTAGTTGGAAGGATTTGGGCTGAGTCATCTTCTTTAAATTTCCATTTGAGGTGGGATACCTGGTGCATCAACTGTAATCTTGATCTGGTGTGCGAATTTGATCTCCAGGTTAGGACCCTAATGTGATCCTCAATTTTGTAATGCCCAAAGAAATAGGGAGACCACTTCATTAAGGCTCGAGTTTCTTACTGATCGGGCTGGAGGTATAGAAAAACTCGATCTTCAATTTTTTATCCATTCTAAAGTTTGTCGGGAGGCCGTTTCTTCTTTGCATATGCTGCCATTGTTGGGAAACCTCAGCGGGTGCATCACATGCGTAGTGGAAATCAAAATAAAAACTGATTTCCCACGCAGATCAAATCATCGTGCAAAAGATTGGGATCGCGAGTAAAATCACAAAAATAAAAAATCATGATTTGTGAGAGATTGATTTTACCTAGGGAGATCGTATATCCCTGTATTCCAGATCCTGATGGAGAAGATGAAGGAGGTCAAGCGTCCTCCTCTCTAGCGGTATCCACACGATGGATCTCTACAGCTAAACACCTCCAATTTGATCTCGCAACTCTTGCACAGAGGGAGGGAGGAGAATAGGAGGTGATGGCTAAAGCTGCAGCCTATCAACCATGAGTCTCCCCTCCTATTTATAGAGAGCCACCAAAACCCTAGGGCTCCTTCCTCAGTGTGTATTGGATCTCCATCCAATAACCCACTAATCTTGCATTATTGGATCTCTATCCAATAATCTCCTTAGGCCTATAATTGGGCCTTAATCAAGGAGCCCATTAATATAGGGTCTCATCTAATGAGAACAGGGGCTAATTGGATCTTCATCCAATCCTCTATTCGTTGAAGCATCCACCATATGTGTGTGACCCATTAGGCCCGATACTGAGTTGGATGTGAGTCGCTCCCATCATAACTCCTTCTGATATAGTGAATTATTATCCCCATAATAATTCACTCGACTCATTGACTATGGACCTACTGGGCCACTGCACCACAGTCCCCAAACGGTACCGGGGGGATCAAATCCATCGGACCTGTCTGTCCACAATTACCATGTATCTTTAATCCCTCATCCAAATAATATCCCAGAGACCGTATATTGGACATGGTACTGTCAGGTCACATACAAAATCAGTTTGTCTTGCTCTAATCAGATTCTACCGGAGAACTCCTCTCTCAATCCGAATGACCCTGGCTAGGGATTTATCTAAGCAAGCATATATGAGATATTCCTCTCGTGATACCACGAGTGGATGATCCTTTATTGACACTCAATTACCTTCGTAAGATTGGCTACAAATCTCGATAACCAGTTGTACCAGATCTGAAACTTTCCAAACCTGTAAGTCTAGCGTCAAAGAAAGGAGTACTCATACAAGGCACCCTTGGTGTCTCAAGTCTAAGGACCAGATACACAACTGGGACTATGGAATCACTATCTGACATTATGTATCATTAACCATACAACATTCCATAAGCGGATCAATCAGTGAACTCATTCTCCAATGAGCACTTCTACTATATCCTTAGTGTCTCCACACAAGTGGCTATGAGACCAGCCGCCTCCATCATATGGATGGGTATATAGTACACCGATCTGTCCGGTTATCTCAATGTCCCTCTTGAGTAACCTATGACCAAGATTATTTAGGATCTATGTTTAAAGGTGAATCGATCTCATTATCGTGATCTCATCACGATCCGACTCTCATTGCACAGAACCAAGGACATCACAATATATATGTAACAGATAATGTGAGAATATGCCAATATTAATCATAAGCAAAAAAGATCAGTGTGTCATACGTGCCATCACCCACGTGAAAGGCTTGTAGGACACTTGTAACCAGCAATCTCCCACTTGACCAAAAGCTAATCACCTATGTATCTGATCCCCATCAGACCCCTGTGACGCTCAAATACAATCTTAGCCAATGGCTTCATCAGTGGATCTGCAATGTTATCTTCGGATGGAACTCTTTTCATTGTTATATCTTTTTGGGTCATGATTGCTCTAATCAGATGGAACCTCCTCAGAAAATTCTGATGAGACCTGGGTTCCCTTGCTAAAGTTATCGCCCTATCACTGTCACAATATATGGGAGTCAGGTCTACGCTGCTTGGTATGACTCCCAAATCCTTGATGAACTTCTTCATCCACACCCCTTCATCTTGCGGCTTCTACTACAGTAATGTATTCCGCCTCTGTGGTCGAGTAAGCAATAGTATCTTGCTTGGAACTCTTCCAGCTTACTGCTCCTTCATTCATAGTGAAAACATACCTTAAATTTGACTTGCTATCATTAATATCGGACTGAAAACTTGAGTCCGTGTAGCCCTCAACCTAGAGGCTACCTCCTCCATATACCAATAAAAGATCCTTAGTCCTTCTCAAGTACTTAAGGATACACTTTACTACCTTCCAGTGTTCTAAGCCTGGATCTGCCTGATACCTGCTCGTGACACTCAGAGCATGTGTTATATCAGGCCTGGTACATAGCATCGCATATATGATAGACCCTATCACTGAGGTATAAAGTATATCTTATCCATATATGCCCTTTCTTCAAGAGTCTTTGGGGATATACTCCTAGAAAGTGATATTCTATGTCTCATCGGTATAAGACCTCTCTTGGAATTCTTCATGCCAAACTTTTTGATAATAGAGTCTATGTACTTAGACTAGAACAAGCCAAGCATCCTTTTGGATATATTTCTATAGATCTCGATCCCCAAAATATAGGATGCTTCCCCTAAGTCTTTCATGGAGAAGTTTCTGGATAGCCAAGCCTTTGCTGTGGAGAGCATTCCTACATCATTTCCAATGATTAGGATGTCATCCACATATAGCACCAAGAAGGTGATAGCACTCCCATTTACCTTCCTATACACACAAGGCTCATCTTCGTTCTTAACGAAGTCATAAGATCTGATCACCTCATCAAATCTTATGTTCCAACTTCGGGAAGCTTGCTTCAATCCATAAATGGATCTAAGTAACCTGCACACTTTATCTAGATTCTCTTTGGATACGAATCCCTATGGATGTATCATATACACCTCCTCCTCGAGGTTGCCATAGAGGAATGACATTTTGACATCTATTTGCTAGATATCATAGTCATAGTGTGCTCTAATGGCCAAAATAATTCTAATGGATTTAAGCATGGTTACAGGTGAAAATGTTTCATTATAGTCAACTCCTTGTCTTTGATGATATCCTTTAGCTACCATCCTTGCTTTATAGGTCTCTACCTTTCCATCCACTCTGATCTTCTTCTTGAAGATCCATTTGCAGCTGATGGGTACAATACCCTCAGGTGCATCCATAAGGTTCCAAACCTTGTTAGAGTACATGGAATCCATCTCAGAATTCATGGTTTCTTGCCACTTCTCGGAGTCTATACTCATAATAGCCTCCTCGTAGGTCTGAGTATCAACATCCTAAGAGTCATCTCCACTGATATGTCCCACATATCTTTTAGGAGGGTGAGATACTCTATTAGACCTACGAAAAGTTGGAACTTGTATGTTAGGTACCTGAACAGACTCGGGCTCTGGAATGGTGCTTGAGCTAGGTTCTCCAACCTCGCTCAATTCTATCTCACTCCCACTGTTTCCCCCAAGAATGTGTTCCTTCTCAAGGAACACAACTCTCTTGGCAACAAAGACCTTTCGATCCTCGGGATGATAGAAATAATACCCACAAGTTTCCTTTGGGTATCCCACGAATATGTACCATTTTGTCCTTGATTCCAACTTATCGGGGTTGTGTCTTCTAACGTGGGCAGGACAACCCCAAATCTTAACAATCTTAAGATCGGGCTTCTTTCCTTTCTATATCTCATATGGTCTAGACACTACCGACTTTGATGGAACTCTATTCAGAAGGTAAGCTGCAGTCTCTAGGGTGTACCCCAGAATGAAACGGGTAGGTCAGTGAAACTCATCATGGACCGCACCATGTCAAACAGCATGCGATTTCTCTTTTTTGGTACACCATTGAGCTGAGGTGTATAAGGAGGTGTCAAGGGTATTTTTGTAATTCAGGATAAGAGGACAGTCCTCAGAATTTTTAAAATTCAGAGGGGCAGGATCATCCTTTACTTAAAAGGATGCCCTAGCCCTCTCTTTGCCCACCTCTGCGCCGTCGTCGCCACTGCCCCTGCGTAGGCGGTAGGGTTGGCCGTGGGCGGGCCGCTGACGGCCGCCCCTTGCGGGCACGTCAAGGGCAGTTGCTGCCCTTGCAGGCTGCTGCCTCCGCGGGTGGCCGCCCCTTTGTTGGGGGGCCTTGGCTACAACCGATCGCCCCCTTGCAGGTCGCCGAGCCATGCCCTGCTATCCCTCCTCCTCGTTGCCTTCGCTGCGAAAACTCAACCAAAATGCGTAGAACGATTCTACGTGATTCAATCTCATCACAAGCAATTTAAAACCAATCTTTTGCATGAAAACCACGGCTATGATACCACTGTTGGGAAACCTCAGCGAGTGCATCACATGCGCAGTAGATATCAAAACAAAAATCGATTTCCCACGCAGATCAAATCGTCGTGCAAAAGATTGGGGTCGCGAGAAAAATCGTAAAAACTGAAAAACCACGATTTGTGATAGATTGATTTTACCTAGGGAGATCATATATCCCTGTATTCCAGATCCGGATGGATAAGATGAAGGAGGTCAAGCATCATCCTCTCTAGCGGTATCCACACGATGGCTCTCTATAGCCAAACTCCTCCAATCTGATCTCATAACTCTTACACAAAGGGAGGGAGGAGAATAGGAGGTGGTGGCTAAAGTTGTAGCCTATCAACCATGAGTCTCCCCTCCTATTTATAGAGAGCCACCAAAACCCTAGGGCTCCTTCCTTAGTGGGTATTGGATCTTCATCTAATAACCCACTAACCTTGCATTATTAGATCTCTATCTAATAATCTCCTTAGGCCTATAATCTGGCCTTAATTAAGGAGTCCATCAACATAGGGTTTCATCTAATGAGAATACAGGCTAATTGGATTTTCATTCAATCCTCTATTCGTTGAAGTATCCACCATATGTGTGTGACCATCTAGGCCCGATACCGAGCTGGCCGTGAGTCACTCCCATCAGAACTCCTTCGGATATAGTGAATTATTATCCTCATAATAATTCACTCGACTCATCGACTATGGACGTACTAGGCCACTACACCATAGTCCCCAAACGGTATAGGGGGGATCAAATCCATCGGACCTGTCTGTCCACAATTATCATGTATCTATATTCCTTATCTAAATAATATCTCAGAGACCGTATATTGGACATGATACTGTCAGGTCACATACGGAATCAGTTTATCTTGCTCTAATCGGATTCTACCGGAGAACTCCTCTCTCAATCTGAATGACCCTGGCCACGGATTTGTTTGAGCAACCACATATGAGATATTCCTCTCATGATACCGAGAGTGGATGATCCTCTGTTGACACTCAATTGTCTTTGTAAGGTTGGCTACCAATCCCGATAACCAACTATACCAGATCTGGAACCTTCCAAACTTGTAAGTCTAGCGTCAAAGAAATGAGTACTCATACAAGGCATCCTTGGTGTCTCAAGTCTAATGACTAGATACACAACTGGGACTATGGAATCACTATCTAACATTAGGTATCATTAACCATACAACATTCCATAAGCGGATCAATCAGTGAACTTATTCTCCAATGAGCACCTATACTATATCCTTAGTGTCTCCACACAAGTGGCTATGAGACCAACCGCCTCCATCATATGGACAGGTATATACTACACCGATCTGTCCAGTTATCTCATGTCCCTCTTGAGTAACCTATGATCGGGATTATTTAGAATCTATGTTTAAAGGTGAATCGATCTCATTATCGTGATCTCATCACGATCCGACTCCCATTGCATAGAACCAAGGATATCACAATATATATGTAACAGATAATGTGAGAATATGCCAATATTAATCATAAGCAAAAAGATCATATAGTGTGTCACACGTGCCATCACTCACGTGATTGGCTTGCAGGGCACATGTAACCAGCAACCATATGGTTAGTCTTTAGTGATAGCCAATCTTTCTTCTGGAATGGTGACTACCCTTTGGTATGGTTCAGGATGATGAGAGTCCAATCTAGCATGAGCATGGATTGCAATTCTTCTAGTTTTACTCCTCTTTCGTGCTATGAACATGTATCCAACCATATTTTAAATTTAGTAGTAATTAGTATCACCTATAAAAATGTCTTATGAAGTGTGGGGGAAGCCTCGGTGTAAATTAGGAGTCGACCATCTTGCATAAGAATAGCACTAATTTCAACTCCTGATGCATCAGCCTCAATGACAAAAGTGCGACCGAAATCGGATAGCGCTAGGACCGACGTCATCGTCATGGCTGCCTTGAGTCGTTCGAAGGCTGTGGAGGCTTTATCTGACCATAAGAAGGAGTCTTTCTTCAGTAAGGACGTGAGTAGGGCACTGATCTTACCATAATCTTTTATAAAATTTTGGTAGTAGCCCGTGAGTCCAAGGAAATCGTGTAGTGACTGTACGTTTGTAGGTCTCGGCCATCCTTGCATTGTCTCGATCTTTGTCGGGTCTATCGCTACTCCATCCTCTGATATATTATGCCCAAGATACTCCACTTTATGCTGTAAGAAACTATACTTTGACTGTTTAACATAAAGAGTATTCTTCCAAAGAATTGTTAGAATAGTTCGTAAGTGTTGAAAATGTATATCAAGCGTAAGGCTATAAATGAGAATATCATCAAAGAACACCAATACGAACTAGCGTAGAAAACTTTGGAAGATATCATTCATCAGGCTTTGGAGAGTAGAAGGAGCATTCGTAAGTCCGGAAGGCATTACTAGAAACTTGTAGTGGTCGTTATACGTGCGGAATGCAGTTTTCAGAATATCTTCAGTGCATACCTGAATCTGGTGATAACTGGAACGGAGATCCAGTTTAGTGAAGACTTGGGTTCCTTTTAATTCATCCAAGAGCTCATCTACGATGGGTATAGGATATTTGTCCTTGACGGTGATAGCGTTCAAGACCCGATAATTAATGCACATCCACCATGTACCGTCCTTCTTGCGCACTAGCAATACCGGTGAAGAATAAGGGCTGCAACTCGGTCGGATCACCTCGATGTCAAGCATCTCTTTAATGATGTTCTCGATCTCATCCTTCTGCAAGTGAGGGTAGCAATACGAACATAAATTTGCTGGAGGTTTGCCCGGCAGAATAAGAATACGGTGGCCATGCGGCTGGTTAGGGGGCAGCATGTGCGGCTCCGTGAAAACGTTCGCAAATTCATCCAGCAAGAGGGCAAGCTTAGGATCTGAAATTTGTATATTCTCCCTTTAGATGGCTGCTAGATATGCATCAAAAATCCCCTATGCTCTTTGTGCAAAACTTTCTCCATCCGTTGCGTCGAAACGATGGAGATATGGCTCCCGCGCTTGCCTCACAATGTGACTTGTCTCCCTTTACAATAAAATTTCATAATTAATTTAGAAAAATCTCATGAGATATCGCCTAGTGTTGTGAGCCATTCGATCCCAAGCATGGCTTCATAATCATCAATGGGTAGGAGGAAGAAATTGGCTACCACTTCTTAGTCTTGGAGGAGTAGCTTCACCCGCGGGCATCGTTGGTCGCAATTGAGGATTCGACCGTCGGTGACCTTTACGTCGAACTTGTTGGAACCTTCAATTTGAAGTGCTAAATGTGCACCACTTCTTAGTTATTGGTGATGCCCGTGTCAATGAGAACGGTGATGGATTGCTGTTTTAGAAGTCCTCCAAATTTCATCATCTGCGGGTTGGAGTAGCCAGCCACTGCGTGCACTGCGTAGTTGGCTGGTTGGGACTCTTCCACCATGGCTTCTTCTTTAGGTTCAAGGGCTTCTTCAATGTTTTATTGTTCTCATCCTTCGCTAGTTCAATCACGAGGAGCCAGCCCTTTTTGCAGTAATGTTCGCGGCTCCATGGTTCGTCACAATGCCAACACAACTCCTTGGCCAATCATTCGCGAAGCTCGTCTCTTGTCAACTTTTTGGTGTAGGGCATGGATGGCAGTAGAGGGGCAGTAGGCATCGGCATGGCTGGTCGGGGAGCGACCCTTGTTCTTCATACCTCATGGTTTAATTATTCTTCCTGGATACGCACGAAGGAAATCGTCGCCATAAGAGTGTATGGTTGCCGCACCTTTACTTCTCCTCGGATCTCTGGCTTTAGGCCCTTGATAAAAGTAACTAAAAGTTGTTTCTCAGACCAATTCTCAGTTTAGTTAGATAAACATTCAAACCTTGTTTGGTAATCTTGTATTGTAGAGGTTTGACGAATCTTTACCAATTGTCCGTCGATGTTCTCAAAATTGGTCGGACCGAAGCGGTTTAGAAGCCCTTCCTTGAACCGCTACCAATAGAGTCCTCTATGGGTGTGTTCAAACCAACTGAACCACTGAATAGCATCTCCCTCGAGGTGTATGGCAGTGATCTCCACTCGTGTGGCATCGGCGGTTCGGTAGAACCAAAAATAGCGCTCCGCGTGCGAGATCCATCCAGTCGGGTCTCCTTCTTCCCATCTTGGGAAGTCAACCTTCATGCGTGGATTATTGGGATCAAAGGTGATGTGTCCATGCTCTTGAGGATCGTCTCACTGATTTAAAGTCTCTCCATGGTGTGACTTCCTCAGGCTTGATGGTCGGCCTATGCTGAATTCAGCGAATAAGGATCGCATCTTCTCCTACATGCGGCTTTCAAAGGCTTCAAACATGGCATTGATGGCCTCCTCTAATGCCATGATGTATGCCTCTAGATCTATAATATTAAAATCTTTCTTTTGTTGTCAGATTAGTGGCATGAGAGTTTTGGGAAAGGGGGTGGCCGATTGGAAGGTGAATTGGTTTGGATAGGAATAGGCTTAATTGGGTGGCTGATTTGGGGGCTGTTTAGATTCAGTTTAGGGTAATATTTGGCAGGGTTTTTGGTGAGGATGGTAGGGTTTGGAGATGAGGAAAAGAGAGTCTAAAATCCCACAAAAAATAGCACTCAAATCTGATAGAATTCGGTGAAAAGAAGTGATGCGATGTGCTATCCTGCTGAACTGGTTTTTACGTCAGAGAAACGATGACTTCTCAACATAAATTCCAGAGGAAAGTTTAAGAAAATTATAGAGAAACCCTTGGTTTAGATGTTACCAATATCAGTAGAGACTTTGACAAAATTTTGGCAGCATAACAGTAGGGAAATAGGGCAAAAGATGCAAGGCAGATTCCTTCATCGTAAAATTCCAAAACTCCATGATGGTGAAAGATCATACAAGAAAATCGGTTCTAGATGGAGTTTTTTCATGAAATCAAATCCAGATGAAAGCCAACCTGATCTTGAGAATTATGTAAAAATTTTGGCTAGAAAGGAGAAGGAATACACCAATTTCAAGAGGCAAAAGCACGGCTGAAAATTTCTGCAGCATTCTACCTTCGTAACAATGATAACGTTTACGACAAATGAAATTTGCAGTGGATAAATTTTGGAAAAAATCTTTAACATGTAAAGTAAGGAATCTTACAGTATTGAAGAGGCATGGATGATAAAAAGAATACCAGAATTTCAGATCAAATGCAGAGGGCAGCGGTAGACTGATTTGATCTGTGGCTGGGGTGGAAGGTCGAGGCGCATGTCACAGCAATTGTGGGAATTGCTTGGGAAGGTGGAGGCGGCTGAGATGGCTACAGGGGCAGTAAGATCACTACTTTGATACCAGATGATAAGACCCTAGAAGAAGCCCTATAGATTTTGAACACTAAGGGGGATCAACCCTTCGAACGCTATAGGGGTTCCTCCCTCCTAGACCCGACACAAAGGCTGAATTGAATATGATAATTGCTTGATTCAAGAGGGGGGGTGGTTACATCTTTAAATAGGGATCAAAACCCTAGCCTAAGGGGATGTTTGCCTAAGTAGAATTACCCCTTTGCCCTTCCTATAGCCAACCTGCCTTAATAAGAATAGGAGACGGTTTAAGTGGCTCTATAGCCGACCTAAGCAGGGGGAAACCCTAGCCGACCAACCCAGTAAGGGGTGTGGTGGCTACTAAGCCCGAAGGACTAATCTAGACCCTAGTCATACTCCTTTATAAGATAGGAGTGGCTTTATTACAATCTAACAGGGTTTTTATTGACTAGTACTAAGATGATTAGGACTCAACCCTGCTGGAGTCCTATCACGCTGCCATCTTTCCCTATTACTATCGCTGTCATCTCCATTTATTGCTACTGCTGCCATCCTCCCTTGTTATAACCATTGCCATCACTCCCTGTTGGTGTCATAACCTGCAATCTTAGGATAACCATTTAACCCTAGATTATTGCCTTCGTTGCCATCTTTACCTCCTGCTGTCGCCACCAACAACAACAATCTATCATAGCCATCTAACCCTAAATCACTACCGTCTACACCACCTTCATCCCCTATTGCTGCCACAATCAGCAATAATTATCTTATGCCCCTAACCAGTCAACAAAAAGACTTAAATATTACAGATTTTCAATCTTACGTGATGGGGCCTCAGATGATAAGCTCTATAGATTTTGATCTTTGAGGGGGATCAACCCCTGGAATGCTATAAGGGTTCCTCCCTCCTAGTAGTCGGTCATATGGCTGAATTGTAGATTGATCTTACTTGATAAAAAGATGTGGAGGCTACATGTTTATATAGGGCTTCAAACCCTAGCCCTATGGGGTGATTGTCTAACTAAAATTATTCTTTTGCCCCTTCTATAGCCTAATGGGAACAGGTGGCGGGTAAGTTGGCTCTATAGCTGAAGTAAGCAGGGAGAAACCCCGGTCAACCAACCCATTAAAGGGGGCAGTGGCTACTAAACCCTAAGGCCTCAATCTAAACCCTAACCACACTTCTTTATAGGATAGAAGTGGCTAGGTGAGGTTTTATTACAGTCTCACTGAATTTTATTGACTACTTCTAGGGAGATTAGGACTCAATCCTACTGGAGTCCTATCAAACCTGCCCTCTTAAAATTAGCATTGTCCTTAAGGCTAAGGGTCCATGAACTCTGGGAACCGGGTCTTCAGCTCCTCATAAACTTGGGTATCAGTTGGAAGAATTTGAGCTGAGTTGTTGTCTTTAAATTTCCATTTGAAGTGGGATACCTTGAGGATCAATTGTAATTTTGATCTGGTGCATGGATCTGACCTCCATGTTAGGGCTCATTGTGATCCCCAATTTTGCAAGGTCCAAAGAAATAGGGAGACCACTTTCTTGAGGCTTGAATCTCGTGTTGGTGGAGCTAGAGATGAAAGGGGACTTGATCTTTCTCAGGAAACTTTTTTTTGCTCCGGCGTGTCAGGAGGAAGTTTCTTCCTTGCATGGGCTGCCACGTGATTGCTCTATAATAGTAGTCATGCCTTCTTTTGGAGTGAGGGCTATCCTTTGATAAAATCTCTAGTGATGTGAGCCTGATCTGAGTCTGAGGTGGGTAGGAGTGGTGATTTTTCGGGGCCCATTTTCACTTCTTCGTGCTGTTGACCATCTTCAATGAGGATGGTGCTGACTCCTACTCTGGATGTGTCTGCTCCAATAATAAACATCTGGCCATGATTTAGTATGGACAACATCGTGGTCATGAGGGCTATAATTCCACTCGGCCAAGGTGGTGCATCTTTCTTTATAATGAGAGGGATGATGTTCATGCTTCGTTGAGTCCTGCTAATGATCCTTCCCCTTTTTCTGATTTCGTCACTGGAGGGGCTCAATTTTCTCATGGTCTTGGGCCGTAGATCAGAGGTCATCATCAAGAAAATCTTTAAGCATCATGGTCTAATCCTGGGGAAAGTCATGGAAGTCACCTGAGATTAGCAACCATGGTGAGTTCGACAGGATGTAACACTTTAGAAGTAGCTTATCTCCGGGAAAAAGGATGTAGGGATGTGTCATAGCTGGAAATAAGCATGGCCGAACAATTTGTGTCTCAATCATCTCTTGGACAACCCTTTTATCTTCGACCTTCTGAGGTTGTAGGAAGCAACTGGCCGAGCAATAACTGGTACAAGTTTCGGCCTATTCAGCATAGGAGGGTCAGACAGCTTCAAAGGAGGTAATCGACTTGATTTGGTGTAGACGCCCAAAATTTCAGCAAGCTGTGGGAGAGGGTTCTTATCTTCAATCTCATGAAACCCTTGAATTTGAATTAGGAAACCACTGGATTTTTCTTTTGGTACCCCCTCCAAGTGTTGTGTTGTGGTTGTAGTCGTAGAATCACCTGTTTTCCTTTTCTGAAAAATTTTGTGGTTAGCCTTGAAAAATTCCAGAAAACTTCTTCAATCGTGGACAACTAATCAATGCCAAGTACTATATTAAAACCATCAAGAGGGAGGAGAAAAAAAATCAACAACTACGTCTTGCTCCTGTAGGATTAGTTTTACCCGTGGGCACTTATGGTTGCACTTCAGAATTTGGCCGTTAGCTGCCTTGACTTCGAACATGTTGTAATATTCTTTTTGGAGCATTAAGTGGGCAGTAACCTTACTGCTCATGAAGTTGTGTGTGCTCCCGGCGTCGCTGAGGATGATGATGGACTGTTGCTCGAGAAACCCTTCGATCTTCAACTTTTGCAAGTCGGTGTAGCCGGCTAAGGTAGGGACCGTGCGGGTGGCCAGTTATGGTGTATCTTTCTCCTTAGGCTCAAGAGTCATATCTTCAAGTTTGGGTTCTTAAGTGGACGCAATCATCAACGATGTCTCCTTTTTACATTTGTGTTCTAGGCTCCATAGTTTATCACAACACCCACATGGCCTTTTGTTGATCCGTCATGAAGGTCTTCTCTTATTAAATTTTATGGCTGAGGGGGTTGGCCGACAGTAGGAGGAGGTGAAAGCTTTGGTGTCGCTGGTCGGGGAGCAACTCTAGTCTTCCAAGCTTCATAATTTAATCGCTCCACTTGATGTCGCGCAAAGGAGATGGCTACCTTAAGTGTGTACGGTTGTCACGCTTTAACTTCTTCCTGAATCTCCGAATTTAAGCCCTTAGTAAAAGTCCTCAATATCTATTTTTTAGACCAATCATAAGTTTGATTAGATAACCTTTCAAACCTGGTTTGGTACTCTTGGATGATGGAGGTTTGACGGACCATCGCTAGTTCTTCATTAAGGTTCTTACTACAATCCAAATTTACACCGCATTGTGATCTTATTGGGCTCGGTGATCAGCCCGATCTAAGTTCCTCAAAGAGAGCATATAATTTAACATTCATACGCATCTCAAGAGCCTCCAATTTGGCTTCGAATAAGCCCACCGATGTCATGACGTAAGGATCTCTAACCTGTCAAATCAAACTGATTAAAGAGTGTAGCTGCAATCTTCAGGTTGAAGGCGACAATGGCAGCGATGTCGGGGCTGCGATGGTGAAGTCTCCAAGTGGAGGATGGCAGCCAAGGGTAGCAGCAATGGTGGAGGAAGAAAATGACAGTAGTAACGTCGGCTGCGGTCCTTCGGTGATGCTACAATGTTGACCCTGCAATGTTGTCGAGGCTTTGATTTTTTATGTGGCTGATATTTGTCGAAAGATGGCAGCCAAGAGATCTGAGTCGGAAGGTAGCAATGATGGCAGAGGAAGAAGAGGGTAGTAGCAACGTCGGCTACGGTTGTGGTGCGACTTCATGGCTGTAGGTGGCATCGGTTGTAGCAAGGGTGCGGCTGCAATAGGAGGAAGACGGGGCAATGATATACAGGACTATTGCAGAGGAGGGTAGTAGTGGTATGGAGCAAGAGGCGACTGTTGTTGCGTTCAATTTATTGCTGGCCACGATCAAGATAGTTGGCAGCGAACGATTGTTGTGGGCTATGATGTAAACAGATTACAGCGAAAGATCGTTGTTGGTAGTTTTTTGCCACAAGGATCACTGTTGGCTGCGATCAAGGAGGATGGTAGCAAGAGGTCGTTGTTGGCAGCATTGGGCAGTGAAAGATGCATGCTACGGTTGAAGGGATAAGGGAGATTGGGCAGCTGAAAGGTTGGTGGACTGAAGGTTTCAGTTTTTGGGTGCGGTTTGTGGATGTTTTGGGTGCGATTTGGGGTTGTGGTTTTGTGGAGTTTAGGCTATGAATTGGTGTGGTTTTAGGGCTATGATAGCAGTAGATGAAGGTTAGGGAAGTATATTTTAGATTTGGGGTAGATGGCAGCAAAGGTAGGTATATCGGTAAGGAAAGTGGCTGAAAAGGTAAGTGGATCGATAATGAAGTAGGCTGCAGTTAAGGCTGATTGGGATGGCTGTTTGGCTGCAATTTTGTTAGGGTTTTTTTGGGAGTAATAGTAGGAATTGAAGATGGGAGGGGGAGTCTCAAATCTGGAAAAGATGGCAGTGAGATCCGATAAAATTTTGACAACGATCGTTGTGGTATACGCTGTATGCCGAACAGAATTCCCGTCGAAGAAGCAGCAGTTTCTCGACGTTAATTCCAGCAAAGTCTGAGAAATTTATGGAGAATTTTAATATTAGAATCTCAGTTCAGATGGTGACAGTAGTAGTAATGTGGATCAAGAAAATTTTGGTAGCGTAACGGTAGAAAAATTATTACAAACAAGATCACAGAATTCTCATTGTAAAATTTCAACACTACGTTACGAAGGATTGCAGCACTATAAGTCCGGATCCAGAAGGATTTTTTTGTAGAGATCAATCTTAGATGAAAGCTAAGATGATCTATGAATTTGTGTAAAAATTTTGGCTAAAAAAGATGAACAAAAGTTTGGTTTCAAGATGCCTATAGGCAGAGGGCAGATTCTTCATCGTAGAAATTCCAGCACTGCATGATGATGAAAGAAGGCACAATAAAACCAGTTCCAGAAGAAAGTTTTTCTAGAAATCAATCTCAGATGAAAGCTGAGTTGATCTATGGAATTGTGTGAAAATTTTGACCAAAAAGGATAAGAAATAACCTGGTTTCAAAAGGCAAATAGGTGGCTGAAAATTTCTACAGTATTTCGCCTTCGCAACAACGATGACGTTTGTGACGAACGAAATTTGCAGCAGATTAAATTTGGAGAAATTCTTCAACATGTAAGGTAAAGAATCTTACAGTATGAAGAGGCATGAGTGATAAAAATATATCAGATCTCCAGATCAAACATAGGGGGCAACTGCAGATTGATTTGATCTGCGGCTGGGGTGGAAGGGGGAGGCGCATGTCGCAGCAATTGTGGGAATTGCTTGGGAAGGTGGAGGCGGCTGAGAGGGCTACAAGGGCAGCAAGTTTGCTGCTCTGATATCAGATGATAGGACCCTAGATGGAACTCTATAGATTTTGATCTTTGAGAGGGATCAACCCTTTGAACGCTATAGGGGTTCCTCCCTCCTAGTAGTCGTTCATAACAGAAATTTTTAGCTGATTGTTGCTACTTGAAACTGAACTTTTGTTCATCCTTTCTAGCCAAAATTTTTATACAATTCTCAAGATCTAGTTGGCTTTCATATGGATTTGATTTCATGAAAAAACTCCTTCTGGAACCGGTTTTCTTGTACGATCTTTCACCATCATGCAGTTCTGGAATTTTACGATGAAGGAATCTGCCTTGCATCTTTTGCCCTATTTCTCTACTGTTATGCTGCCAAAATTTCGTCAAAGTCTCTACTGGTATTGATAACATCTAAACCAAGGGTTCTTGCATAATTTCCTTAAACTTTCCTCTGGAATTTATGATGAGAAGTCATCGTTTCTCCGACGTAAAAACTAGTTCAGCAGGACAGCACATCGCAACATTTCTTTTCACCGAATTCTATCAGATTTGAGTGCTATTTTTTGTGGGATTTTGGACTCTCTTTTCCTCATCTCCAAACCCTACCATCCTCACCAAAAACCCTTCCAAATATTAGCCTAAACCGAATCCAAACAGCCCCCCAAATCAGCATATTTCCTTATCGATTCACTTACCTTTTTAGCCAACTTTCCTTACCGAGACACCTATCTTTGCTGCCATCTATCCCAGATCTAAAATCTATTTTCCTAACCTTCATCTACTACCATCACAGCCCTAAAATCACACCAGTTTGCAGCCTAAACTCCATAAAACTGCACCCCCAAATTGCACTCAAAACAGCCACAAACCGTACCAAAAAACCGAAGCCTTCGGTCCACCAACCTTTCAGCTGCCCAATCTCCCATATCCCTTCAACCGCAACATGCATCTTTCACTGCCCAATGCTGCCAACAGCAACCTCTTGCTGCCATCCTCCTTGATCGAAACCAACAATGATCCTTGCGGCAAAAACCTACCAACATCGATCTTTCGCTGTAATCTGTTTACATCGCAACCCGCAACAATCATTCACTGCCAACTATCTTGATCCCAGCCAACAACAAAATGAACACAATAGCAGCCATCTCTCACTCCATACCACTACTGCCCTCCTCCGCAACAGCCATGTACATCGATGCCCTGTCTTCCTCCTATTGCAGCCGCACCCTTGTTGTAACCGACGCCACCTGCAGCCACGAAGTCACACCGCAGCCACAGCCGTTAACGTTGCTGCTACCCTCTTCTTCCTCCGCCATTACTACTTCCTTCCGACTTAGATCTCTTGGCTGCCATCTTCTGACAAATATCAGCCACCTAAAAAATCATAGCCACGATGACATTGCAGTGTCAACATTGCAGCATCACCGAAGGACCGCAGCCGACGTTACTGCTACCATTTTCTTCCTCTACCATTGCTGCTACTCTTGGTTGCCATCCTCCACTTGGAGACTTGACCACCATAGCCCCGACATCACTGCCATTGCTGCCTTCAACTTGAAGATTGCAGCTACACTCTTTAATCGGTTTGATTTGACAGGTTGGAGATCCTTACGTCATGACATCGGTGGGCTTATTCGAAGCCAAATTGGAGGCTCTTGAGATGCATATGGATGTTAAATTATGTGCTCTCTTTGAGGAGTTTAGATTAGGCCGCTCATCGAGCCCAATAAGATCATAACATGGTGTAAATTTGGATTATAAAAAGAACCTTAGCGAAGAACTAGCGATGATCCGTCAAACCTCTGCCATCTAAAAGTATCAAACCAGGTTTGAAAGGTTATCTAATCAAACTTATGATTGGTCTGAAAAATAGATATTGAGGACTTTTATTGAGGGCTTGAAGCTAGAGATTCAGGAATAAGTTAAAGCACGACAGTCGTACACACTTAAGGCAGCCATCTCCTTTGCGCGACATCAAGAGGAGCGATTGAACAATGAAGCTCGAAAGACCCCCAACCAACAGCACCAAAGCTTTCACCTCCTCCTACTATTAGCCGACCCCCTCAGCCACAAAAATTAATAAGAGAAGACCTTCATGACGGATCAACAAAGGGCCTATATGGGTGTTGTACTATGGAGCCTAGAGCACAAATGTAAAAAGGAGACATCGCTGATGATTGCGCCCACTGAAGAACCCAAACTTGAAGATACAACTCTCGAGCCCAAGGAGAAAGATACACCACAATCGGCCACTCGCACGGTCTCTACCTTAGACGGCTACACCAATCTGCAAAAATTGAAGATCGAAGGGTTTCTCAGGCAGCAGTCCATCATCATCCTCATCGATGCTGGGAGCACACACAACTTCATGAGCAGTAAGGTTGCTGCCCACTTAATGCTCCAAAAAGAATATTACAACGGGTTCGAAGTTAAGGTAACTAACGGCCAAATTCTGAAGTGCAACCAGAAGTGCATGCGGGTAGAACTGATCGTACAGGAGCAAGACGTGGTTGCTAATTTTTTTCCTCCTCCCTCTTGATGGTTTTGATACAGTGCTTGGCTTTGATTAGTTGTCCACGATTGGAGATATTTTCTGGAATTTTTTGAAACTAACCACAAAATTTTTCAGAAAAGGAAAGCAGGTGATTCTACGAGGGAGCCCAGAGACTACAACCACAACACCACACTTGGAGGGGGTACCAAAAGAAGAATCCAGTGGTTTTCCAATTCAAATTTAAGAGTTTCATGAGATTGAAGATAAAAAAACCCTCCCACAGCCTGCTGAATTTTTGGGCGTCTCCACCCAACCGAGCCGACTACCTCCTCTGAAACTGGCCGACCACCTTATGTTGAACAGGTCAAAACTTCTACCAGTTGTTGCTTGACTAGATTGCTTCATACAACCTCAGAAGGTCGAAGATAAAAGGGTCGTCTAAGAGATAACAGAGACACAGATTGTTCGGCCATGCTTATTTTCCGCTACGACACGTCCCTATATCCTTTTCCCCGGAGATAAGCTACTTCTAAAGTGTTATATCCTGTTGAACTCACCATGGTTGCTCATGCATTACTTCCATATCTCAAGTGACTTCCACAACTTTTTCCAGGATCGGACCATGATGCTTAAAGACTTCCTTGATGATGATATCTGATCTACGTCTCAAGATCGTGAGAAAATTGAGACCCTCCAATGGCAAAATCAAAAAAGGGGAAGGGTCATTTGTAGGACTCAACGAAGAATGAACAACATCCCTCTCATTATAAAGAAAGATGCACCACCTTGGCTGAGTATAACTATAGCCCTCACGGCCACGATGTCGTTGACACCAAATCGTGGCCAAATATTTATTATTAGAGTAGACACACCCAAAGTGGGGGTCAGCACCATCCTTATGCAAGATGGTCAACAACATGAAGAAGTAAAAATGAGCCCCGAAAATCACCACTCCTACCCACCTTGGACTCAGATCGGGCTCAAACCACTAAATATTTTATTAGATGACAGCCCTCACTCCAAAAGAAGGCACAACTACTATTACAGAGCAACCACGTGGCAGCCCATGCAAGGAAGAAACTTCCCCCTAACAAACGTCGGAGTAGAAGAAAGTTTCCTGAGAAAGATCAAGTCCCCCTTCATCTCCAACTCCACCAGCATGAAATTCAAGCCTCAAGAAAGTGGTCTCCCTATTTTTTTGGGCCTTGCAAAATTGAGGATCATATTGGGGCCCTAACCTGGAGATCACATCCGTGCACCAGATCAAAATTACAGTTGATCCTCTAAGTATCTCACCTCAAATGGAAATTTAAAGATGACGACTCAGCTCAAGTTCTTCCAACTGACACCCAAGTTGATGAGGAGCAGAAGACCCGGTTCCCTGAGTTCATGGAACTTCGACCTTGAGTACAAGGTTGATTTTAAAAGGGCAGGTTTGATAGAACTCCAGCAAGGTTGAGTCCTAATCTCCCTAGAAGTAGTCAAAAAACCTTACAAAATTATAATAAAGCCACTCCTATCTTATAAAGGAGTATGACTAGGGTTTAGATTAGCCCTTAGGGCTTAGTGGCTGTCGCCCCTTTACTGGGTTGGTTGGCCAGGATTTTCCCCTGCTTAGGTCGACTATAGAGCCAACATAGTCGGCCCCTGTTCCTATTAAGGCAGGTCGACTATAAGAGGGGCAAATAGGTAATTTTCTTAGGTAAGCACCCACTTAGGTGGGGTTTTAATCCTTATGTAAAGATGTAGTCACCCCCCTCTTGAATCAAGCAATCTACAATTTTAATTCATCCTTGTGCCGAGTCTAGGAGGGAGGAACCCCTATAGAGTTCCAAGGGTTGATCCCCCTCAAAGATCAAAATCTATTGAGCTCCTTCTGGGGTTCTATCAAAGGTTCAGATCGCAAGGAGAACCAATCCAAGAAGGGTGATTAAGCGAAGGAATCAGCATACCCGTGCATGAGAGTGGAGTTCACTGGATGGGAAGATGGAGACCCAACCGGATAGATCTTGTACGCTGAAAGGTACTTTCACTTCTACAAAACTCTTGAAGAATCTATGGTCGACATCACCGTCATAAACCTTAAGGGAGACGTGATCCAGTGGTCTGACTAGTTCGAGCATACGTACGGTGTACCAATGTAGAGGTAATTAAAGAGCAGACTATTGATTCGCTTTGGACCGTCAAAGTATGAAAATGCGGATAGCTAACTCGCAGAGATACATCAAGCCTAGACCATGCAAGAATATCAAACTAGGTTTGAATGTCTTTTAAATAAACTCGTGATTGGTCTGAAAAGAGTACAGTAAATATGCTCATTGAAGTCTAAGTTCATAGATTGATACGCTTACAGAATCCTAGATGGTTAATGAAACCTAATGTCAGATAGTGATTCCATAATCCTAGTTATGTATCTGGTCATTAGACTTGAGACACCAAGGATATCTTATTTTAGTACTTCTTTCTTTGACATCGTACTTACAGGTTTGAAAAGTTTTAGATCTGATACAATCGGTTATCAGGAATGGTAGCCAACCTTACGAAGTCAATTGAGTGCCAATAGAGAATCATCCACTCTCGTTATCGCGGGATAAATATCCTATGTGTTATCGCTCGGACAAATCCCTAGCTATGGTCATTCGGATAGAGAGAGAATGAGTTCTCCAGGAGAATCTGATTAGAGCGAGAATCGGTCGGATTCCGTATGTAGCCTGATAGCACTATGCCCAATATACAATCTCTGGGATAGATGGATGAGGGACTATAGATATACGATAACTAATGATAGACATGTCCAATAGATTTAATCTCCTGTATCATCTATGGCGCAATAGCCTAATATATCCATAGTTGATGAGTTAAGTGAATTGTTATGAGACAACAATTTACTAAGTCAGACAGAGTTATGACATGAGGAACTCATGGCTAGCTCGATATTGGGCCTAGAGGGTCACACACATATAGTGGATAATTACAACGAATAGAGGATTGGATATAAGTTATCCAATCAGCCTCGGTTCTTATTGGATGAGACCCAACATTGATGGACCCTTTCATGAGGCCAAATTAGAAGTCAATTGAGATTATTGGATAGAGATCCAATAATCCAAGAGGAGTGAGTAATTGGATGGAGATCCAATACCCACTAAGGCATGATTTATTAGGGTTTTTAGTGGCTCTCAATAAATAGGAGACAATGGCGACACAATAGTGATAGGCTGCACCTTTGGCTACCCCACCTATTCTCCTCCCTCCCTCATCTTCTCAACCAACCAGCCCTTCCCCGTTATGAGAAGGCAACAAAGAAGATAGGTGATATTCCTCCATGAGTGTCGTGAGAAGGTGCACAAGAGTTGTGAGCTTTCGGGCTGCGATCGGAGGAGCATCGCTGCAACGATCCATTGTGTGGATATCACTAAAGAGGAGGTCATTTGACCTTCTTCATCCTCTCCCTCTGAATCTGAAATTTTTGGGATATACGATCTTCATAGGTAATCAATCTCTCGCACATCACAGTTTTCGATTTTATGATTTTTCACACACCAATCTTTGCACAATGACATGATAAACATGGGAAACTGATTTTATTTTTTGTTCTTCCATACGCATCACCTTCTTCATCCTCTCCCTCTGGATCTAGAATTTTTGGGATATACGATCTTCGTGGGTAATCAATCTATTACACATCACAATTTTTGATTTTATGATTTTTCATACACCAATCTTTGCATAATAACATAATAAACATGGGAAACTGGTTTGTTTTTTGTTCTTCCATTATGCATGTGATGCTCCCGCTGGGTTTCCTAATAGTGGTATCAGAGCCAGGTTGCTCATGCAAAATATTGGTTTTTAAATTACATGTGATGAGATTGAATTGTGTAGAACTATTCTATGCGTTCTTGCAGCGATTGGCCATAAAGGCAACTTCCGCAAGCAGCTAGTGGTATTAGAGCTAGGTTGCCCGTATAAAATATTAGCTTTTAAATTGTGTGTTATGAGATTGAATCGCAAAGAACTATTCTACACATTCATGCAGTGATTGGCCATAAAGGCAGCTTCCATAGACGAGCTGCTTGCAAGCGAGGCGTGGCCACTTGCAGGTTGGCTGCCTGTAGAGGTGGCCGCCCATGACTAAGTTCCTGCAGGGGCGATCGCCCATGGTCAGGGCTGCCGCCAACAGGTATGGCCACTTACGGGGGCAACCGCTTGTTGCTAGGCCACCTGTAGTGGCAACGCCTGCGGGCACAGTGCCCGCTCGCAGGGGTGACCGCCTGCGGGCCAGGTGGCTACGTGCGGGAAGTGGCAGTTGCCTGCAATAGGTCGCCTATGGGCAGAGGCTGTGCTCGCCCGTAGGGGCGGTCGCCAACTGTGTGCAACATTGTCGCTTGCATAGGGGTGACGACGATGGCTGGTTGGAAGAGGGCAGAGGAACTTGGGTTTTTTATGGCAAAAGGATGATTCTACCCCTAGAAATTTAAGAAATTTCATGGTCTATCCTTCTATATAGAATTTTAAAAATACCCTTAACAATTCTAAAAATTCTTGATATGTCTCGAACTCCAAAAAATAATTAATTTAATAATTTAATTAATTATTATTTTGCTAGTAGTCCTATATAATGATATGTGTACATATAATGTATGATGTGGATGGATGATAATGAGCCATGTGTTGTGATATGTGTATATGTAATTATTATTATTGGGGCATGTGAGCCTCTATTTTTCTTATTTATTATCGGGCCTGCATGCCTTTGATTATGATGTAATTATATGAAGAGGCATAGCAAGAGTATGAAGGTTTCAGCAGGACTCACGATGTCATGGCGAGCGATCGCGACGCATGGTGATACATCGAGGATCCAATGGAATCGATGATGATGAGATGAACGATCATAAGGTATGGAGATGCGCCGATACACACATAGATCTTATTGTGAGTGATTGGGCTCACTAGCTCATGCTTAATCATATTAGATTATAGTTTATTATCATCCGGTGTGGTGTGCATATGAGATATATATATATATATATATATATATATATATATATATACGATGTAGATATATACTAAATATGTATGCATATGACATGACATATTAGGAGACCGAAACGAAACAAAACCCCTCACACGATAATATTAAGTCGATAAATGTAAGGCAATAAGATTGACCCACATGTGGCCTTCCATCATTATAGGAAGAAATTGAATCACGACATAGGTCGATATGGTCGAGTCCCTCAAAGCTCACCTATCTACGTGATTCGAGATCTTGCATACGATATAGGATGTCACCAGTGACCTTAGGACGTGGTATGCTTGGTTGAGTCCCTCGATTGCATATCATCAAATCAGATTCATCTTATAACGATGGTGATGATTAACATCATGGTTGGTCGAGTCCCTCGTGACCATGATGGTTTAGAGGTCGAACAGGATGGGAATCATAAGGAGTTGTGATTGGCAAGAGTTCCTACCTTTTTGGGCTCAGTGTGATTGGTCGAGTCCCTCGAGGTTATACTACAATACCGATTGGATCTCGATCCCCACTATAAGTTTGCCGGAGACTTCTATTTCACGTGTCAAGGGTGTCACGTGATTCACCAGAAAATTACTGGGAGTAGATAAAGATAGAAATCTATATCTTTATTAGTTTTCTATAAAAATTACATGTTATTCATTTATGCTACATATTGTTTGTCAAAAATATATCGCTTGCAAACCCCCTACTTGGCAGACTCGATGCCAACGCCTTCGTATACCAAACTACACGGATTGGCTCTGTAATTTTAGAATTGTTCTCAGGACAGAGAAAGTCATGTATGTCCTTGATATTATTGTGTCTACGCTAAAGGAAGAGGTAAGCGAGGATGAGATTGCTTGCTATGTGAAGTATATAAACGATTCCACTTTAGCAAAGTGCTATATGTTGGCCTCCATGACTCCTAAGTTACAGATGCAACTGAAGAGCATGGATGTCAATTCTATCCTTCTCTATCTTTGCCAGCTGTTTGAGGAATAGGGAAGAACTCAAATATATGAGATATCCAAGAGTCTCTTCCGAGCTAGGATAATAGAAGGGACATCAGTTCAGAATCATATCCTGAAGATAATAGAATGGATCAAAAAACTCACAAGTCTAGGGATAGACCTAAGGGATAACTTGTGTTGTGATCTTATACTTTCGTCCCTCCTAGATTCATTTTCTCAGTTCATTATAAATTTTAATATGAATAAGTTTGAGGTGACTCTTACTTAGCTCTACAATATGTTGAGAGAAGCTGAGAGCACCATCAAGAAAGAGAAGCCATTCTTTATATTGGTGAGACCAAGAAGAAAAGGAAGGCTAATAAGACCCTTAAGAAGGGCAAGAGCAAGGGTAGACCGGGTAAGGCAAAGGTTGCCAAGAAAGATCCAACCAAGGACAAAGGCTAGTATTTCCAATATAGCAAAGATGAGCATTGGAAGAGGAATTGTAAGGATTACCTTCGCAGAGAAGGTAAAATAAAAGCTTCGAGAGGCTTCAAGTACATTTATGATCGGTCTCCATTTGTTAAATTATTATGATAATATATGGGTATTGGATACAGGGAGAGCTTATCATATCTGTAATTTGTTGTAGATTCTGACAAGGTCTAGGAGATTAGCAAGAGGCAAGATGGACCTCAAGATAGGTAATGGAGCAAGAGTTGTTGTAGTTGTTGTTGGTGAGGTCACCCTAGATCTGCTTGGTGGAGCTACTATTGCACTAGATGCATGATCCTTCTATCATCAAAAAGATTATATACATTTCATGTTTGATAGTTATGGGATATAAATTACTTTTTTAGAATGATAGTTGTTCATTGATTTTGGATGATAAGATCATCACTAGATGAACGTTGCATATTAATTTATTTGTGCTAGATATAGCTCCACAGATCATGAATGAAAGTGCATCTAAAAGGGAATGAGATAAGGTGAACAAGGAGAGTACTTGAGTAAAGAGTTTACCCATCTCCTCAAAGACCATGGGATTTTATCTTAATGGACACCTCCTTATACACCTAAGCTTAATAGTGTATCAAAAAGGAGGAACAACATGTTGTTAAACATGGTTCAGTCTATAATGAGTTTCACCGACCTGCTAGTCTTATTCTGGGGATATGCCCTACAGGCCGCAGCTTACCTTTTAAATAAAGTTCTATCTAGGTCAGTAGTGTCTATACCATATGAGATATGGAAATGGAAGAAGATCGATCTTAAGGTTATTAAAATTTGGGGCTGCCCTGCCCATGTTATAAGACACAACCCCGACAAGTTGGAATCAATGACGGATTGATGCAAGTTCATAGGATACCCCAAGGAAACTTGTAGGTACTATTTCTATCATTCTGATGACCAAAATATCTTTGTTGCCAAGAGAGTTGTGTTCCTTGAGAAAGAACACATTCTTGGTGGAAACAATGGGAATGAGATAGAGTTGAGATAGGTTGGAGAACCTAGCTCAAACACATTCCAGAGTCCGAGCCTGTTCAGGTACCTAGCACACAAGTTCCAACTTTGTACAGGACTAGCAAAGTATCTCACCCTCTTGAAAGATATGTGGGATATATTAATAGAGATGACACTTAGGATGTTAATCCTCAGACCTACGAGGAGGCTATTATGAGTATAGACTCTAAGAAGTGGCAAGAAGTCATGAATTCTAAGATAGACTTCATGTACTCTAACAAGGTTTAGAACCTTGTGGATGCACCTGAGGGTATTGTACCCATTGGCTACAAATGGATCTTCAAGAAGAAGATTGGAGTAGATGAAAAGGTGGAAACTTATACGGCAAGGTTGGTGGCCAAAGGGTATCGTCAAAGGCAAGGAGGTGACTATGACGAAACCTTTTCACCCATAGGCATAATAAAATCCATCAGAATTCTTTTGGTTATTGCAGCACACTATGATTATGAAATCTAGCAGATGGATGTGAAAACTGCATTCCTCAATGACAATCTTGAGGAGAATGTGTATATGATACAGCAAGAGGGATTTGTATCTAAGGAGAGTCCAAACAAGATGTGCAGGTTGCTCAAGCCCATCTATAGACTGAAGTAAGCTTTCCGAAGTTAAAACATAAGATTTGATGAGGTGATCAAATCTTATAAATTCGTTAAGAACAAAGATAAGTCTTGTGTGTACAAGAAGGTAAGTGGGAGCTTCTTGGTGTTGTATGTGGATAATATTATGATCATTGGGAATGATGTAGGAATGCTTTCTATAGTTAAAACTTAGCTATGCAGAAACTTCTCCATGAAGGACTTAGGGGAAGCATCTCATATTTTGAGGATCCGGATCTATAGAATAGATCAAAAATGATGTTTGACTTATTCCAGTCTAGGTACATAGACTCCATTGTCAAAAGATTTGGTATGAAGAATTCCAAGAGAGGTCTCATATCGATGAGACATGGAATATCACTTTCTAGGAGTATATCCTCAAAGACTCCTGAAGAAATGGCAGACATGGATAGGATACCCTATGTCTTAGTGATAAGATCTATCATGTATGATATGCTATGTACTAGGCTTGATATAGCACATGCTATGAGTGTCACGAGCAGGTATCATGTGGATCTAGGTTTAGAACATTGGAAGGTAGTAAAGTATATCCTTAAGTATTTGAGAAGGACTGAGGATCTTTTATTAGTATGTGGAGGAGATAGCCCCCAAGTTGAGGGCTACAGGGACTCGAGTTTTTAATCTGATATCGATGATTACAAGTCAATGGAGGAATAGTAAGCTTGAAGAATTCCAAGCAAGATACTACTGCTGATTCGACCACAAAGATAGAGTGCATTACTACAATAGAAGCAACAAAGAAAGGGTTATGGATGAGAAAGTTCATTAGGGATTTGAGAGTTGTATCAAGCAGCATTGTGCCGATTCCCATATATAGTGACACCAACGGGGTAATAGCTCTAGCAAGGGAACTCAGGTCTCATCAAAATTATTTTGAGGTTCTACCTGATTAGAAAGATCATAGCCTGTAAAGATATAGCAATGAAAAGAGTTACATCCGAAGATAATATCGCAGATCCACTAATAAAGTCGTTGGCTTATACTATTTTTTAGCGTCATAGGAGTTTGATGGGGATCAAACACATAGGTGATTAGCTTTAGTTCAAGTAAGAGATTGCTGGTTATAGGTACCCTTCAAGCCAATCACGTGTGTGATGGCACATGTGATATGCTACATGATTTTTTTCTTAAGATTATTATTAGTATATTCTCACATTATATTATTTGCTGCATATATTGTGATGTCCTTGATTCTATGCAATGGGAATCGGATCGTGATGAGATTATGATAATGAGATTGATTCATCTTTAAACATAGATCCTAAATAATCTCGATTATTGGTTACTCGAAAGGGACATCGAGATAACCAAATAGTATACCTATCCATATGATACAGGCAGCTGGTCTCATAGCCACTTATGTGGGGACATTAACGGTATAGTATAGGTGCTCATTGGAGAATAAGTTTACTGATTGATTCGCTAATGAAATGCTGGATGGTTAATAATATCTAACGTCAGATAGTGATTCTATAGTCTCAAATGTGTGTGTGGTCCTTAGACTAAAGACAGCAAGAATTTATTATTTTAGTACTCTTTTCTTTGACGCTAGACTTACAGGTTTGGAAAGTTCTACTGGTACAATCGATTATCAGGATTGGTAGTCAACCTTATGAAGGCAATTGAGTGTCAATAGAGGATCATCTGCTCCCATTATCGCAAGAGAAATAACATATGTGTTATCACTCGGACAAATCCCTAGCCAGGGTCGTTCGGATTAAGAAAGGAGTTCTTCGGGAGAATCTAATTAGAGCGAGACTCGGACGGATTTTATATGTGGCTGATAGCACCATCCCCAATATACGGTCTTTGAGATATTAGATGAATAAGAAACTATAGATATACGATAACTGAAGATAGATAGGTCTAATAGATTTGATCCCCTGTACCATTTGAGAACTATGGCACAGTGGCCTAGTATGCCCATAATCGATGAGTTAAGTGAATTATTATGAGATAACAATTCACTGAGTCAGAAGGATTTCTGATAAAAGGAACTAACTACCAGCTTAGTATTAGGCCTAGAGGGTCATACATATATGATGAATAATTGCAATGAGTAAAGGATTCGATATGAGTTATCCAATTAGCCCAAGTTCTCATTGCATGAGACCCAACATTGATTGACCCTTTCATGAGGCCCAATTAGAGGCCAATTGAGATTATTAGATAGAGATCCAATAATCCAAGAGGAGTGGGTAATTGGATAGAGATCTAATACCCATTAAGGTATGATCCATTATGGTTTTTGGTGGCTCTCTATAAATAGGAGGTAGGGGTGGCATAATAGTGATAAGCTGTACATTTGGCCACCCCTTCCTATTATCCTCCCCTCCTCATCTTCTTAGCTGACTAGCCCTTTCCTATACTCAATCTTTTGATCTTTCTAGCTAATCAATCTCTCACGCATCGTAATTTTTATTTTTATAAATTTTTGCACACCAATCTTTGCACGACGACATGATAAACATGGAAAACCAGCTTTGTTTTTTGTTCTTCCATTGCGCATGTGATGCTCCCACTAGGTTTACCGTCATAGCAGTCATTACAGTCATCAGAGAGTTAAAAACCTAAGTTGCCTCTTTTGTCCATCTAAATGCATCTTTCTTCAAAAGTGATGTCAAGAGGGCATTGATTTTGCTATAATTTTTCACAAACTTTTGGTAATAACCTATGAGCCCCATGAATTCCCTTAGTTGATTTCAGAATGGCCAATCTTTCATCACTTGGATTTTTGAAGGATCAACTGCAATGCCTTTTCAAGAGATAACATGGCCGAGATACTCAACCTCAGATTATACAGAACTGCACTTTGATTTCTTGATAAAAAGATAATACACACGAATCAATAGTAAAAATAGCTCATAAATATAATAAATAACTTTCTAAATATGGGCTATATATCAAAATATCATTAAAGAAAATCATAACAAACCTACAGAGATATATTATTCATTAAACTCTGAAAATTAGAGGGCATGTTGATTAATCCAAAATGCATTACCACATATTCATAGTGACTATTATATGTTTTGAAGTCAAATTTTTTAATATCATTTTCATGTACTCGGATTTTGTGATAGTCAGACCATAAGTCTAGTTTAATAAAAACTTTTGCTCCTACCAATTCATCCAACAGCTCATCTATCATCAGAATATGATATTTATCTTTCATCGTAATGTTGTTGAGTGCTCGATAGTCTACACACATTCACCATGAGCCATCTTTCTTCCTTACTAACAGGACTGAAAAAGAGTAGGACTAACACTAGCTCTTATAAGCCTTGCTTTAAGCAATTCTTTAATATTTCTTTCTATCTTGGTCTTTTGAAATGTGGATATTGGTAGGGCCGAACGTTAGTTGGTGCTCTCCCAGGTAGTATTGGAATTCGGTGATTATGAGGTCGAAGAGGTTAAAGTCCTTGTGGCTCTGCAAATACAGCTGTCAACGATTGGACATCTTCACTTTGTTCATGTACTACAACTCCCTCTTTAATGCTTTGTAGTTGTACCAAAAATCTATGGTATATCTTTCGAAGAATCCTCTCTATTTAGGCTAGTAATAGTTGTGACCTTACTACCATGTCTTCATTTTAAGATCATCTACTTTCCACTAATAAAGAACTTCATGATTAGTCTAGAAAAATTCCAAGAGATATCACCCAGGGTTGATAACCATTCAATTCCAAGCAGAAGTTTGTAGTCCTCCAATGGTAGTAAGAAAAAAAATCCACAAGTAATTCTTAGCCCTATATAACTAGTTTTATCTTGGAACACATACTATCATAAGTTATAATCCATCCATCGGCAATCTTAACTTCAAATTTATCATAGCATTCATGTGATAGGATAATCATGCAGCAGCATTGCTATCTATAAAATTGTTAGTGCTACCTGTATCAATTAAAACATTGACAGATTGATGTTTTAAGGTTCCTTTAACTTTCATAGCTTACAGGTTAGAGTAGCCGACTAGTGCATGAATAATATGTGTGATAGGTTCAATATCCTCATCATTATTCATACCTTTATGATCAAAGTCTATAACCTCAGCTTCAAGTTTGTCCTTGATTGGTTCAATCATCAAAATCTTTCGTTGTTTGCATTGTTGCTCCCTGCTCCACTTTTCATCACAATGCTAGCACAAACCCTCTATGACTATTTTCTTGAGTTCTTCTTGGGTTAGTCTTTGGGTGTTAGGGTTTTGAGCCACAGCATATGGGACAGTCGGCTTATTGATCACTTATTTATTGACACTTTTGTTTTGGCAATTCTCCATACTGGTTTTTTTCCTCTTACAATCGTGCAAACGAAATCACAACAATCATGGAGCAATGTTGGTGAGTCTTAACTTCACATCAAATATATGAATTAAGTCCTTCGATGAATGTGCACACCAATTGCCATTCGGATCAGTCTTTGGCTTGATTTGATAACCATTTAAATCGGATTTGATACTCTAGCACCATAGAAGTATGATGAATTTTAGCAAGCTGCCCATCAAAATTCTCAGACTCGGATGGTCTATAGCAAACAAGAAGTCCTTTCTTGAGTTGCTCTCATGAAGGAACTCCATGATAGGTTTCATAATGATTGTACCATTGGATAGCGTCTCCATCTAATTAAATTAAAGTTATTTTCACTTTAGAGTCTTCTGAAGTTCTATGAAAGTGAAAAAAAATTCTACCCTAGAAATCCAATTGGTCAAATCTCCATCTTCCCATCTTGGGAATTCTACCTTCAAGCATAGATATCTTGTATCATTCTCTAGGTACCCTTTTCCTGTATCTACAAAATGGTTCAATTGTTTACTTGTAGGAGTCAAACTTTCATCTTGTTGAAACTTGCTGAAATTCTCAAATAAATTCTTTTTGAAGTCGTTAAGAGTCTCTTGCAGTTGGTTCTTAATTCTGGCTTTCAAAGCTTCTAGTTGGGCTTCAAGGGCATCAACACTGTCCTATTTAGTACGACTGTTGGTAGCGTGACATCAACCTTAAGGTAGCATCCGACTTGTGACAATGTCGAAGAGGCATGATAGTGTTGGAGATGACTCGTTTATGGTAGCACTAAGGGCAGCGTGAGGGATCGCTATGAAAATTCCAAGGAACGTCGGTGGAAGCACCGAAGGCAACATGAGGGATCAGCATAAACACCAAGGGACGCAACTAGAAAGCGCCTAGGGCAACATGAGGGATCACTGTGAAATAGCTAAGGAACGCTACTTTGATACCATATGATAAGACCCCTATGGTTCTATCATTGAGAGAAAAAGAGATAAGATCACTTTGAGAGGATCGACCTCCTTTGATCACCTCGAGAGGATCGACCTCTTTGTTAGCAAAAGGCTGAAAAAAATTCATTACCTGAGAGAAAAAATATAACCAAAGGCATGACACACATATATAGAGAGTTATACTCCTTAATATACTAGGATTAGGAGTCCTAAAAGATAGCAAATCCTAAAATAAGAACCCTAACTGACTCCTACTAAGATTAGGAAAATCCAAAAAGAACATGTTTTTACATTAGTTTAGGACTCAAAAATTTAAGAGATCTTAACATATGTCCATAGTCGATGAGTTAATTGAATTATTATGAGATGATAATTCATTGAGTCAAAAAGAGTTATGATAGGTGCAACTCACGACCAGCTCGGTATTGGACCTAGAGGGTCACACATATATGGTGGATGATGTGACGAATAAAGAATTAGATATGTGATATCAATAAGCCCCTGTATTATTAGATTTATTGGGTAAAACACAATAAAAGCTTGGAGTGGATATTTGGATAGACATCAAATTTTCATTAAGCTTGAGATAATTAGATGAAGATCCAGTATCCATTATGCTAGGGTAATTGGATGGAGATCCAATACCTAATAAGGCAAGATCCATTATGGTTAAGTTAACAAGGCTCTCCATAAATAAGAGGGACAAAAGAGTCATATGATAGACTCTTTTGGCCACCCACCTCCTATTCTCCTCTCTCTCTTTCCACTTATGTCATCTGCCCTATTTGCAGTGTGAGGATAGCAAGAAGGATAGGCCCCTTCTTGATTTTGCTACTGATTTGGTGGTGTGCAAAAGACAAGGAAAGAATGTGTTGCTTCATCTATCATGTGGATCACCGCTAGAGAAGAGTTCACGAGAGTCCCTTTATTCACGGATGTCAACGCTTCATCTATCGTGTGGATCGTCGCTAGAAATGAGTTCACGAGAGCCCCTTCATCTACGGACTTGGATTTATGTTCTTTAGGGATATATGAGTTCCCCTAAGTGAGATCATCTCACAATTCTCTACATAGTTTATGATTTCTCAAGTTTTTCGCTCCCAATCATCGCATGAAGATCTAATATTGTTCTTATGGAAAATTTATTTTATTTTTCTTTTTTCACTATACATATGATGTTATCTAAGGTTTCCCAATAAAGAGTATGCCCAAAATAAATAGGGGATATAGCTTGGAGTTGTTGGTGACAGGTGCCCTATAAGCAAATCATGTGAGTAATGGCACGTGTTACACACTGTACGATCTATTTTCTTATTATTATTATTGGTATATTCTCACTTTATGATGCAGGTTGTATATATTGTGATGTCGTTGTATCTGTGAAATGAAAATCGAATCGTGATGAGATCACGATAATAAGGTCGATTAGTCTTTAAGCACAGACCCTAAATAATCCCGATCATAAGTTACTTGATAGGAACGTCGAGATTACCAGATAGATTGACGTACTATATTCTCGTCCATATGATAAAGGTGGCTGACCTCATAACCACTCATCTGGGAACACTAAGGGTACAATACAGGTACTTATTAGAGAATGAGTTCACTAATTAATTCGCTTACAAAATGCTAGATGATTAATGATACCTGATATTAGACAGCGATTCCGTAGTCCTAATTGTGTGTATGGTCCTTAGATTTGAGACACCAAAGATGTTTTGTTTGAGTACTCCTTTCTTTGATGTTAGACTTATAAGTCTAGAGGTTTCAAATCTGATACAATCAATTATCGGGATTGGTAGCCAACCTTTTGAAGGCAATTGAGTGTCAATAGAGAATCATCCACTCTCGATATCACAAGAGGAATATCTCATGTACTATCGCTCAAGCAATTCCCTAACCAGGGTCATTTGGATTGAGAAAGTAGTTCTCTAGGAGAATTCGACTAGAGCGAGACTCGGATAGATTCTATATAAGGCCTGATAATACCATACCCAACCTATGGTCTTTGGGATATTATATGGATGAGGGACCTTAGATACATGGTAACTATGAACAAACAGGTCCAATAGATTAGATCCTCTGTACTGTCTAAGGATTATGGCGTAGTGGCCTAGTACGTCCATAGTCATTGAATTGATTGAATTATTATGAGACAAGAATTCACTAAGTTAGAATGAGTTCTAAGTCAGAAAGAGTTCTAACATGTGCAACTCACAGCCAGCTCGGTATTGGGCCTAGAGGGTCATACACATGTGGTGGATATTGCAGCAAGTAGATGATTAAATATGAGTTATCCAATAAGCCCCTGTTATGTTTCATTGGATAAGACCCAACATTAATGGATTCCTTCGTGAGGCCCAATTGGAGGTAAATTGATATTATTGGATAGAGGTCCAAAAATCCAAGAGATATGGGTAATTTGATAGAGATACAATACTCGCAAAGGTAGGATCCATTAGGGTTTAAGAGGACTATATAAATAGGAGGCAGGGGCAACCAAGAAAGATGATAGGCTGCATCTTTCGCCACCCCCTCCTACCCTCCTCCCTCCCTTCTCAAGCTATGAAGAAGGTGCATAAAAACTACGAGTTTTACTTTAAGATTAGAGACACATCATTACATCAATCTACCGTATGGATACCGCTAGAGAGGAGGACATCTGACCTCATACATCCTCTCTATTGGATGTGAAAATTTTAGGGATATACAATCTCCCTAGGTAACAACACATCTCACACAATTCATAATATTATGATTTTACAGTTTTTCGCACATCGATCATCGCAAGACGACATGATAAACATGGAAGACATTTTCATTTGTTTTTCGCTACGCATGCGATGCTTCTGATAAGGTTTCCTAACAGGAGTTAGACGCTAGTCAGGCCATGTTATATAGGATTAATGCTCCCTACGATCATGCATGTAAGCCTTCCTAAAATCATGGTTGAGAATGACGAGTTGTTGGCTTGACCGATGACTCAATCGAGGGGGAAACCAAGAGAATGGACCTAGTTATCGTGTATCGATAACTCGTGTAACTTTCCGAAGGATCATGCTCCGATCAACGACCATGGGAGGGGAACAACTCCAGCTCTCATATGTGTGTGGACCCCAGTGCCATCCATGATCGAGAAAGTCAATAGTACGTCATTGATTTTCTTATCAATAATAAATATTGATATATCATTAGGTGTGATGAACACTTCGCTTCGCTTGAAACACATTATTATCATGAACACGTTAATTGTGCTCACCAGCGAAGACTTGTAATCGATGTCGACGCCAATACATTACCATAGTCAGAGACGACTGCTGTTCTCATGTGTCTGCATTCTCCGTGCTTATACCACAAGACTTTGGTTTCTTCCACATCTTCTCTTGGCCTTGTCTGGTTAGTTATTCTTCACATAATTTTTCTGCAGAGACGGTCTTGATATCTCAAGAGAGTCTTCCCTTTTGACTTGTCAAGTCTTCGCAGAATTAGATTCACAATTAAGTGGTCCATTTGGTCCTTCAGATGCATTGTCTTCCAAGGCTAAATCCACGTGCTTGACTTCATCTTCCCGGTCAAGCAATCACACACCCGCCCCCTGCTCGTGCAAATGGTATCCGAGTTGTTGTGGTTGCGCTTCTTGATTGATACGAGAGCCTGGACGTTGTCTTAACTGGTCTCAGGTACTGCTTCGATGTCTCCTTACAAGATCAATGGAGCAGCGTTTGTTCATTTGTCTGCTAAAGCTAAAGAGGCACGGAATCCAACACCACCACATAGGTTGGGAGTCGTTATTGTCTGCATCTTGGTTCTGATTTCTGTCGTGATATTTGTCCTCGTTGGATACCTTTTTGTTGTTCTCTGCCGCCGCCAAAGAATCGGCATCTCGGAGCAGGAGGAGGAAGCCGAGAGGTGCAACTCGGACTTGTTCTCGATCTGGAACTACGACGGGAGGGCCGTTTTCTGCGACATCATCGACGCGACGGAGGACTTCGACGACGCCTACTGCGTCGGAATTGGTGGATGTGGCAGCGTGTACGAGGCAGAACTTCCGACCGGTCAGGTGGTGGCCGTAAAAAAGTTCCACCTCGCCGACAACGGGGAGCTGCTCAACGAGAAGGGCTTCCGGAACGAGATCCGGGCGCTGACGGAGATCCGCCATCGCAACGTCGTGAAGCTCTACGGCTTCTGTAACCACTCCCGGTGGAAGTTCCTGGTGTACGAGTACATGGAGAGGGGGAGTTTAGCGTGCATGCTGGAGGAGGACGAGAGAGCCGCGGAGCTGAACTGGGAGAGGAGGGTCAGGTGCATAAGGGACGTGGCCCACGCGCTCAGCTACATGCACCATGACTGCAACCCCTGCGTGGTGCACCGCGACGTGTCCAGCAAGAACATCCTGTTCGATTCAGAGTTCAAGGCCTGCGTCTCCGACTTCGGCACTGCGAAGCTCATGCAGCTTGGTTCATCGAACTGGTCCACGCTTGCAGGCACCATGGGATACGTCGCCCCAGGTATGACCCCGTATGCACCATCGAATCATTCTGCTGAAAGACAGGAGAAGAATCATAGCCACTTGTGCTTCTCACAGAGCTTGCTTACACGATGAAGGTGACGGAGAAGTTGGATGTGTATAGCTTTGGGGTGGTGGCGCTGGAGGTGATGATGGGAAGACACCCCGGGGAGCTCATTCTATCGCTGTCTTCGCCTGGCGGACAACTCACACTCCTCAAAGATGTGTTGGATCGGCGTCTTCCGTGTCCCACGGATCGCGTCATGGAGGAGATAACCACAGCCACGATGATCGCGTTGGCATGCGTGCGAACTGATCCCAAGTCACGACCGGACATGCGATGGATATCCAAAGAGTTGGCGAAGGAGAAGCCCGATGCTGCGTTTCATCAGCCCATGCACACCATCAGGCTGTGCCAGTTGATGAGTCTTTGAACTATGAAGGAGGCATGATGGAGCTGATGATGATACCATCGAACGGAAGCGGATGCGTGGCACTGGCACCGGGAATCCAGAAAGACCAGAGACTATTATCTCATGTAGCAAATAGATTGGCAGTATCTGATACAGTGCTTTTCTTGATCAGATTTCTACTGGCAAACACCGCTGCTGAGGATTTCTTGAAGTTGTCGTTCGAAAGGATCATTCAAGAGTTCAGGAGAAACATGGATTCGAAACCTTTGTGTTGTATTAAAGCAAATTAGATGAGATTGAGAATGTTCGATATCTTCTTATACCGCCTTGGACCATCAGTGATCCTATGAAATGAATTCTTAATTTGTCTATTTAATTTGATACCTTATTCGATGTATGATATAGGGCTGATTTTAATGTGTGCTTAAATGGGTGTAAATAGTCTCTGATTTGGGCTTTCTTCGATAGACTGTGTGAATATGAATCTTCTGATCCTTCTGAGTATGAGTTGTCAAAAAGAATATTATCCACTATATTTTTTCAGAAAAAAATGTAAATGGATTTCCGGAATATTTAGGTCCAAATTTATGTGCAAACTTTAAAATGCTTCTAATCAATATCACACGAGTTCAAAAAGTATATACAATCTTCTATTCAATTCTTAAGATTTTGATACCTTCTCATATAGTATACGACTGAAATATGAAGGAAAAAAAAAAAAAAAACAGGTAAACGGTCTCTAAATTGTGTTTCATTGTTCTAATAATTTCTATGCAATCCTAAAGTCCTCTAAGTATGAGTTGGCATAAAACTTTTTTAAGAATTAATTGTTAAAAACGGTATAACAGACTTTCGAAAGACATTTGGGCGTTCAAACATTATATTCTTACTTTGAACGCACACCTGAAAGTTCAAAAAAGAAAAATTGGGTTCTAAGCTTAAAAAAATAACAAAGTGAGACTTTCCAGTCAGAACTGACAAAGAAAGATTTCTAGGTGACCGACCATACATAGTTGTGATGTAACATCATGGATTTTATGCTGTTGTTTCAACAACTCTTTTTAGATGCATTTTTAGAACTTTACGATGATTTGATAAGATTTTTATCAATCAAATCGGTAGACATTTTTAAAAATATATTAAATAAATTTTGATAGGTAGACCTGCAACATCATTATCACATTTTAAACTCTCAATCTTTGTTTCGACAATTATTGTAACTTATTTGTGAGACCCTTAAGCGAAAAAAATGAATGAATGAATGAACGAACGAACGAAAGAGGTCAAAAAAATTATCGAATAAGGTTTTGACCCTTCAAATCTTGTTTCAATAACTTACCTGCGGAATACGAAACTATATATTAATTTTGGATTGGATGGGATCATGCAAGAGTCAATCTCACACACGTTCTGATATCTCCAATGCTATTTGCACACAGCAACAATAAGCCTCCACTCCATTTTATATTGCATTTGCTCTGTCAAGGCCAATGCCATATTGCGACCATGCTGTAGCATGATCATCGTCATTTAAGGCTTACATGGTATCAAAAGATGGAAGTCATATATTAACAAAACAAATCAACGATGCAATTTTATAAGAAACTGGAAAATTTCAAATTACATACACTAGGATAGAATTAACTCTGGGATATACACAACAGCAGCAGAGGATGCACCATCAGGTAGTGTTCCATTTGATCTCAAGATGAATAACTCCATTCCGTGAATTTATCAAATGATATCTTTCGTTTATGCGTCCGTTGTTTACAACATCTGAAAGATTGATATCAACATACCCTAGGGGCTCCTGCCAATGAGAAAAGAAAATGAAAATTAAATACTAAAGAAGACAAGACAGAAAAAAAACAAAAAGAGAGAGAAAAAAGCTTTATCCAAATATGTTGTTAACCTTGGGGTGAAAGCTAAAAAGTCTCCCCTTGCTCAGAACTTCCACATGAATTTTCTCATTTATTGGGGCATCTTCTAACATAAATTGGAAGTCTTCCTTCCATATTGGATCCCTACATTTCTTGATGACCTGAGAATGCCATAGCAGTAGCAAGCCAGATAAATATTTATAATGATGATCATTCAGATATAGATACCCAACCTGGCACATATAACCTAAATTATGTTTTCTTAAATCCTGAAAGGTACAGAAGAGAAAAAGGACCTTTCAGTCTTTGACATACATCAAAAAGCAATAGTAAAATGGGAAGGATTTCATTACCAGGCTTAGTTGCACCATATGTCTACAAATACTAACTTAAGCATAATGGATGAGATTATAAATGTTGAAACAATGCTACAAACAAATTAAAAACTAGATGTTCTCTGTAGGCTAGAATTTTTTTATCACTATTGAATGAATTGAAAATCAAAGTCAAAACAGCTAGACACAATGAAATAACGTTCTCATGAATGTGGGATCTAAGGAGAAAAAATGTACATAGCCAAAGGTCAGAAAGTAAAACATAGTAAAACTGAAAAAATAGATATTTCATAAGCAAAAGAAGACATTATTTACAGAAATAATACAATAACCGGAAATGAAATTTAGAATAGCATTTGAGTTTCTAATGTATGGAGTTGGATTAGTAATAAAGGTACAACGGGAGTTAGAGGAAGACTAACAGAAAACTTTATTGAATATATGACTGCACTTCATAAAAGATGTATATGTAATGTGTCAAAATCTTGCTCAGTAATCATCTATGACCTTGGATTTACCTTAGTTTTCTTCTTTTCACCTCTGAAAAGGATCATGGCATAGGGATTAGTATGACGTTTTCCTTCCACATCTTCTGCAGCTTCTACCGTCACCAATAACAGCCCACCATTATATGATGTATCTAAGGTAGCTCTATCACTGCCACTAAGCTTCTCATCTAAACCCATATTGAAACTGCCATTATCCTCTTTAAAAGGGTCAAATGTCAATTGCACTATGATCTTTCCTCTGTTTCTTGTATTTTGTGGGTCATTGGGGTTTAGGTTCTTGAGAAGATCAAGAGTGAACTCTTTTGTTTCATGAGGAGTAAGCAAACTCAAAGGAATCACCTGCATGCCCAACTTGTCGTGCATTTTCACCTGTTTAATCATATCAAATACATCAATTTTTTTATAATGCTTTCATTCATTCAAAAAGATAATAAGTGATGTTATGCAAGAGTAAATTTATCTATCAGAGTAAACAAATTAAAAAATCATCAATAATATCAACAAAAATTAATTTGAAGTGAATATTTCAGTGTCTTGAAGTAGTTAGAAACTTCAAATGAAGATAAACCAGGTAAGGAGAAAAACTAAACAAGAGAAAAGAAGCATACAAGGATCTAAACCTTTTCCCAGTCATAGACATGCAGCTGAAGAACTTGAGTTTCTGGGTCTTTCACGGTAAGCTTGAACTGCTCATTCCATTCAGGATTTAGATTACGCATCTTTATTGAGGTCTTTTTTGAAGGCAGTCGTTCCCCACTCAGACTGAGTTTAACATATGGATCTGATTTACCGAGCAAATCCATCTTGCGAAGATTAGATGCCCGAACAACATTGACATGCAATATTCCCACAGGCTTCTTTATTGCACAACTGCAAGGATAAGAGGATAAGACTTTAAAAATCTTGCCCAATCATTTGTTTAACAAATTGATGCCAGCAACCCTTCACAAGGCTAGGGTGATCAAGGTCACATTAACAATATGAAGCACAAATTGAGTTTATATTATGTGCAGGGTTCTATTTCCATCCCCTCAATAAGGATAACAAATACATTTATAGTATAAAATAAATTCTCACATCAGACTCCACATTTGCAGAAGTCTCTTGCACTGTGTTACCATTTTTCAATTACTTTTAATGACAAGTTGGACTCAGGTTTCCTGTTGTCGTTATGTTGTTCACTAGACTTCTTGTTGCGAGTGTCCAGGAATAACAAGCCCAAATGTCAACATTAAGACATAATAGCACCATAAAACATATATGCAGTAGAAAAGAAACCTTAACAAACCATGTAAGGGATACAAGCAATATACTACAGCAATCAACCAACCCATGAAAGACAAATATGCAATTGTTAGCATCCTTGTGAACACTCTTAACGATGAGCTTACCTAGAACTATCCAAAATTGGCACTTCTATAAGCTTTGGCCAATGGTATAGATTTGAAACTTGTGTTGCAATTGTATCCTGTGGTCAACAATGGTTCCAAAAGTAGTTAGTTGGGGTAAACTAATTGTAAAACTAGAACTCTTGAAAGAAGGAACAGAAAGAAATCTCTATAATTTGACCATGTTAATAATATGTTCTTTGGCCAAGTATCTCGCAGTTAGCCATAGTGGCCAAATTCACCTGAATAAACCGATACAAGCCAGGTATCGCCATCAAATCTCCACCCAAAATTTTGAGCCCAAAGTCAACATATGGCTGCAAGTTTGTACAAGAGAAAAATACCGTAAGTGATGCCTGGAAAAGTTAATCTTGTAAACATATGGAGAGGATCCAAACAACTAATGTTGATTACCTTTTCCATCAATGAGACAGTCAGGTTGGCAAAGCATGGAAAACTTGGAACTAGTGGCTTCAAAGTGACACGTGGTACCAAAGATATTTGTAAATCCAATAGCTAACAACAGAAAAGTGTTATGTTAGTTGCATGAACTGCAAGTCATTTTCACCTAGTAGTTAATCAGGAAATGTCTGACCTGCACTGTCACTTTGATGGAAGACAACTTTAGTACTAAAACTATGTTTGTATTGCCAGCCCATCGAACTGCAGGCTCAAAGACTAATTCTTTCTCTTGAGTTTCGTAAACCTTAACTCCTAATAAGAGGAGAACATAAATCTAGCTCTTGTTACAAAATAAGTGAAAGGAAAGGATACCTGCATTAAGTTCTAAAATTTCTACAAGAATATAACTGCAGAAGCATACAATCAAGATAAAAACTACAGGGCTTTAGTCTAATGATAGGAACCCCTTGTCATCTGGAATAAAATACTCATTAATTTTTTCATATGTATTTAATTACATTAGACATGATGTTTAGCATGGAAGCAGGGTGTCAAAATTTCCATTTCCCTCAAAAATATAGGCTCCATGCTTATTATCCACTAACCCTAATAAATGTTAACCCTAGTCTATCATCGTACTGTAATTTTACAAATAAATTTGTTACCAGCAATTATATGAAGCATGAGATAAATGACACCATGTTAAAAGTGCTCATTTACGGTTATAAGTTAAGAGTAAATATGAGATGAGTTTGTTCAACCCAAGGTTTGCCGTACCGAACTGTATCGCTCGGTACGAGCGGTATGTACTAGTCCGATAGGGGACTAGTACATGGACCGTCCTCTATCAGGCAGTGCACATTACATGACCCTCTATCGAGGTCTGTACCGACTGATAATGGCCAAAATGCGACCATTGCTGACTAGTACTTATCGACCTGTACCAATCGATAACAATCGAACTTCGACTACCAATTGAGGACTTAGATTGCCTATTTTAAACAATTAATTTGACCATTTGGACAATAGGAAAAGCTTTTTAAACCCTTTCCTTCCCTCTCTTTCAACTTATTTCACTCTCTCAAACTCTTCAATTCTCCCATACTCTTTTTCACTCACACATCTCTCTCATTCTCACATTTTCACTCTCTTAAAGAGGTATTGGTCAAGGTTCTTGATAGAACCCTTGCGGATTCTAAACTTGGGTTGATCTCTATAGGGGTTCGGCCTCCTTAGAACTCTATAGGGGTTCCTCCCTCTTTGATTTTCTGCACATAGGCTGAAAAATAATTGATCTATTGATGATGAAAAGTGGTTGATTACAAGGCTATTTATAGGGCTTCTAAACCCTAGCTCCTAATAGGATTCCTACTCAAGACTCCTAACAACTCCAACTCTAAGAAGCAACTCTTACTTCCAACAACTCCAACTCTAAGAAACAACTCCTACCAACAACTCCAATCCCTTCTCTAAGAAGCAACCCCTAGCCGGCCTCTCTTAAAAGGAGGGGCTAGGAGACTCTCATCCCATAAGGACTCTTCCCTAACCCTAGCCAACCACTTCTTTACTAGGGGGTGGCGGCTAGATTAGGGTTTATGACATTCATGATGCAATTGACTTTAACCCGTATCCATCTCAGTCTCCTAACCGACTCCAGATCAGCCGAATCCTAACCCTACTAGGATTTGGCCTGATTTATTATAATGAACTCAAATCTTCTCCTAGCTGACCTAATGTCAGGTCTAGGTTGGCCAACAAGGCCTAATCTAAGGACTCGACTCAATCGACTAAGACCCGACTCAGCTAGGGTCCTAACAGTTACACATAGAAGGGGAAGGGGAAAGCAATAGATGATTTTAAGCAGATGTGACAAAGCCTACATAATGTAAACATAGAGCAAAGCTTATTAAATTTATAGCCTTCGTATGGAGAATCTTACGATCAACAATAGTACGATAATAGTTGGTCATACTTCTTTAAGCAGCAATATAGATGTTCGATCTTATGATACGAAACAATAGAATAGTGGCGAAAGTAGAAGTTCTGACAATCTCCATGCTCCACACCAATACATGTCATAATCATCCTTGCCTCAGGAGTCACCTCGGACACATATGATTCATGATGATTAAACTATGACCATCACCGCATTGATACACTAATGACATACGGTGTATTAGTATACTATGTCATGGGATCAATTTCAGGATTGGTATACAGATACATAAGATCGAGAACGTCAATCCACCACCCATGGAGTCCTGTCAATCTTTTTGGTGATAAAACCAAGCATATCCATTGATTGATTACTTAATTCATTTGAATCTTAAAGTTTAAGTTGTTTAAAAAATAATATAACAATTCAAATCATTTCTTTGTAGATAATTCAGTATTAACGAAAGGAAGATCTGAAAAGTCTAGCAGGTTTTGAACCTTGGTTCAACTCATATTACCTTTAAGCTTACAGTAGAAAATTTCAAATAAATTTATAGGTTTCTTTTTTTTTTCACAAGAGATAAGTGGCGAAGACGGGATTCAAGACCAGGACCTTGCGATAAACTGTCGAAGTCTTTTTTTGATTAAAATTTTCAAGAAAAATCAATTAATTACAAGAAATGAGGATGTTCTTTAAAAACTTGAAAACATATATGGTGAGAACCATTATTAACTGGTACTTTAAGACCTGGTGTAATTTCTAACATGTGAATAATCTTCCACTAGGCTATGCACATCAGGAGCTAACCTTACATGGAAAATACTATTTCAAACTACAATGGAGATTTCTTGTAAAAAGAAATGCTACAAGGTAAATATTCTTGAAGGCAAAGAGTAATCAATGATATTGAGATAGATGCCAATCAAAGAATATTAGTTGTTAACATAACTCGTACGATAGATGCCACTCAAATCCTGTTTTCTTTTCTTATTACAAGTACTGAATATATGAAACTGTCATCGTTTGATAATTACATCTTGGGAGGATGAATATTTGATAAATAATCAGTATTTGAGTCGAAGAAGCGTTACAGAGACTAACATTTCAAGTTTTAGTCTTGTACTCAAGACTATTATAAATGGAGCAATTGATGGTTACCAAATTTCAGATGAATGAATGCTGTGACACCCTTCATGCAATGATGCTAGGTTATGCAGTCTAAATACCTTTCATCAACACTTAAAATTGACTTTACAAGCACATGACTCCCATTAGTTACTGATAGGATCCTAACAGGATCGACTTCTATTCAACCAGTTCATATAAATAAAACCCTGTCATATGGATAAAACCCTAGCTATAGGCGCCGCCACCCCATTATGGAAGTCGACTAAAGCATCAAGAGGAGGCGGCTAGGGTTTAGGGAGTAGGAGTTGGAGTCTCTCTAGGAATTAGGGTTTTTGAGTCCTATATAAGCATGTAGATGCACCCTTCTTTTCACTAAGCAATACACCACTTTTCTTCAGCCTTTGTGGCCGACTACCAAGGAGAGAGGAGCCCTTATAGAGTTCCAAGGAGGCTAATCCTCTACAGAGATCAATCCAGCAATATCCTACGGGGTTCTCTCATTTGGTATCAGAGCGGCGTTCTTGGCGTCTCGCTACTCTTCCAACTTCGCCGCTACCTTCAGCCATCATCCATAGCAGTTCCCACAACAGCTAATCTCGCTGCTGATTTCGCCATCATCACCCTCTGCCGCAGATTCATCATCTGCTACCGCTACAACAATTGCAACAGGATTTGGCATTGCCCCTCACAAAACCTTATTACTGCTGCAATTATTTATCCTAAAAACAAAAAAAATTGCTACATCTACATTACTGCAATTTGTTTTTGTTGCAACGATCTTCCATTGAAGCAATTTTTTCTGCATCTGTCGCATACTACCTTGCGACCATCCTATCTTGTTACCAATTTTTTTGCGACCTTATCTTGCTGCGATATTCCTTTGCATCAGCTTTACTATCACCGATTCCTTACTGTTGGAATCACCCATATATCATTAGCATACTACTGAAATTCCTCGTCGTGAAACTACTGATTTTTTCGACGAGAATTCGGTGTTTCTTGCTGCGTCTCTACTGATTTACTGCCAAATTGCTATTTCCATCGACTTTGCTGTCAACATCACCTATTTCTTAATGTCAAAACCATCCCAAACTATTGGCATATTGCTGGAATTTCCGTCGTGAAACTGCTGTCTTTTTTATGAAAATTTTGCTGCCATACTTTTCAGCGTTTATTGCTGCATACACAACAGATCTTTGTCAACTTAATTGCTATCAAATTTCTGCTTGCTGCTATTCTCATACACTTCTTGCTGGAAAATTTTTCTCAAAACCCTCGGCGCATTACTGGAATTCCTTCGTCAAAAACTGCTATTTTTTGACGAAGAATTCTGCAGCATCATCCTTCGGCACCTTTTGCCGCACTCATACCTAAACCGGTTGCTGCCATCAACAGCAACCCTAAACTCTCCTTTCAAGCCTCAAGTCACTGCCACCGAATCCCTTTTACAGCCTCCACAACACCTTCAAACAGCAGCCTCAAACAGCCGCACAAACCGCACCCAAACAGCAGCCTACCACAGCCCTTCATCGCTAATCCTTGTCTATTTCTACCACCGATCCATGCCCTTAACCCGACAGCTAAAAAAGGACCTCAACATTACAGATCTGGAGTTATACGCCATGGCATCGGAAGAATTGATCGATGCAAAGTTGGAGGTCTTCGAGACGCATATGGAGGACAAACTATACACTCTCCTTGCAGAATTTAGTTTGGGTTGACCCCCGAGCTCGAGAAGATCCCAGCACGGCGAGAGTTCATATCGCAAAGAGAACCCCTCGGAGAGAGAAGAACATGCGACAGGCTCTCCGTATCCACGCATGAGGATGGACTTCCCTAGTTGGGAAGATGGAGACCCAACGGGGTGGATTTCGTGCGCGGAACAATATTTTTGCTACCATAGGACCTCGGATACATCCATGGTGGACATTGCTATCATACACCTTGAAGGGGATACAATGGTATGATTGGTTCGAGCACACCCACGGAGTCCCTACATGGAGGCAATTTAAAAACGGGCTGTTAATCCGCTTTGAGTCGTCCGAATTACGAGAACATTGACGGCCAACTTGCAAAAATACGTCAGACATCCACAATTCAAGAATACCATACCAGGTTTAAAAGACTTTCTAACCAAACAAGAGACTAGTGTGAAAAATAATTGTTAGGAACTTTCATCGAGGGACTAAAACCGGAGATCTGAGGAGAAGTCAAAGCGTGGCAACCCTACACGTTGATGGCGACTATTTCCTTTGTGCGACTACAAAAAGTGCGGCTGAACCATGATGCTCGAAGGACTAGGGACATCATCCCCCGACCAGCAGCACCTAGACCTTCGGTCCCTCCTACTACCAGCCGACCCCCCTAGCCGAAGAAGCTGACGAGAAAGAACTTTGCGACAGATCTACAAAGGGATTATGTTGAGCCTATTGAAGAATTTGAACCTGAAGATGGAGGAATTGCAGCCGTCCATTAGCACGGTTCACACTTTAGTTGGCTACGCGAACCCACAAATAATGAAAATTAGAGGGTTCCTTAAGTACCAGCCTATCACCGTCCTTATCGACACAGGGAGCACTAACAACTTTATGAACAGCAAGGTTGCTGCCCGATTGGTACTCCAAACCGAAGATTGCAACAGGTTTGACATCAAAGTTACTGACGGCCGAATCTTGAAGTGCAACCGGAAGTGTTCGCAGGTGAGATTGGTTTTGCAAGGCCAAGAGATCGAGGCTGATTTTCTCCTCCCACTCGACGATTATGAAGTTGTGCTCGACATTGAATGGTTATCCACGTTAGGTAATGTTTCCTGAAATTTCTCAAACTAATCATGAAATTTTTCAGCAAAAGGAAACAATTGATCCTACAAGGAAAGTGCAGGAGCGAAGTAACGACAATTTCAACGCAACGCATGGAGAAGGTACTACAGAAAGTGCATGGCGGCTTCCTAATCCAACTACAGGAGCTACAAACGAAGGAGCCAACGAAGATCGAAGATCTAAACCTTCTTTCACTACTTGCTGAATTTTCAGATGTCTTCATGAACTAAGCAAACTATCTCCTACCCGACTGCACGACCACCGTATACTGATCTTGCCGGGGAAACCACTCACCAATGTTCAGCCATATCGCTACCCTCATCTTCAGAAGACCGAAATTGAGAAGATTGTGCAGGAGATGCTGGAGACGGGGACCATTCGCCCAAGCTGCAGCCCCTACTACTCACTGGTGCTCCTCGTACGCAAAAAAAACAGAACATGACGGATGTGCGTGGACTACCGAGCCTTCAACAGCATTACAGTCAAGGACAAATATCCTATTCTGGTGGTAGACGAACTAAGCACAATTCTTCACAAAATTAGATCTGCGGTCCGGATACCATCATATTCGAGTGCATGAAAGGGACATACCAAAGACCACTTTTCGGACGCATAGTAGCCACTACGAATTTCTGATAATGCCTTCAGCCTCACCAATGCTCCCTCCACATTTCAAAGTCTAATGAATGATATCTTCCGGGGTTACCTTCTTAAGTTTGTGTTGGTCTTCTTCAACGACATTCTTATTTACAACCCTTCGATTGAAAGTCACCTTTCTCACTTATGACTTGTTTTATCGATTCTCCGAGAGCATACCCTTTTTGTCAAAAGGTCGAAGTGCAACTTCTTGCAGGACAAGGTGGAGTATCTCGGATACATAATCTCAAAGGAAGGCATAGCAGTAGACCCCTCAAAGATCGAGGCAATGCAAAGCTGACCGATACCCCAAAATATAAAGGCACTACGGGGATTTATTGGGCTAACGTGCACTATCATATATTTGTAAAAGAATATGGAAAGATCAATGCCCCCCTCACATCCTTGCTGAAGAAAGATGTCTTCCAGTGGTCAGACAAAGCATCCGCAACCTTTGACGCTCTCAAGTCCGCAATAGCATCTACACCCGTGCTGGCACAATCCGATTTCAACAAAACATTCATAATTGAAGTAGACGCATCGGGAGCTAGGATCGGCGCCATCTCATGCAAGAAGGCCGACCCCTCGCCTATATCAGTAAGGCTCTATCTCCTTCACACTTGAAGTTATCCATCTACAATAAGGCGATGTTAGCGATAGTGCATACGGTGACAAAATGGAGGCCCTACCTAATCGACCGACGCTTTCAGATAAAAACCGACCACAAGAGCCTCAAATACTTCCTAGAGCAGAAAATTTCATCGCCCAAACAACAAAAATGGGTAACAGAACTTCTTGGATATGATTATGAAATAACTTATAAAAAAGGGAAGGAGAATATAGTTGCAGATGCGCTCTCCCAACCAAGGTTTGACTTACTCGGTCCGTACCGGTATACCGAGTTCATCTCGGTACCGGTACGGTACTGGTACCGGATGGTACGCACAGTGCATACTGCCCTTTATATTAAAATATAATATAAATATTTTATAATATTATATTATATTATATAATATTAATATATTAAAATATTAAAAAAAGAGAAAACTTGACGTCGTCGCCTCGATCTTTCTCCGGCGACCCGCGAGAAATGACGGCGTGCGAGCGGCGACAGCTCACGCTCCTAGTGCATACCGCCCGATATATTAAAATATAATATAAATATTTTTATAATATAATATTATATAATATAATATTAATATATTAAAATATTAAAAGAAGAGAAAAAGGGGCAACGTCGCCTCGATCTTTCTCCCCGCGCGGGAGAAAAAGTGCTAGCAACCTGTGGGCGGCGACGGCGCGCGAGCGACGACGGCGTAGGGGCGAGGACCGCGCGCGGGCGATAGTCAATTGAAAGGAGAAATCGACCGTCGACGGTCGATTGAGCGAGAAAAAGGGAAGAAGAAGAAGAAGAGGAAAAGAAGAAAAAAAAAAAAAGAGGAGAAGAAAGAATAACCTAGCGCCCACGTGCGGTCCACGCCCGTGTGCCGTCGCCGCTCGCGGGTCGCTGGCGCTTTTTCTCCCGCACGGGGAGAAAGATCGAGGCGACGTCGCTGAGCTTTTCTCTTTTTTTTAATATTTTAATATATTAATATTATATTATAAAATATTTATACTATATTTTAATATACCGGATGGTACACACTGTGTGTACCGCCCGGTACCAGTACCATACCGATACCGAGATGAACTCGGTACACCGATATGGACCGGTAAGTCAAACCTTGGTACAGATACATGTTTTTTCTGTATTTTATAAGAAATAGCAATAGATAGCATTATTTGGATCTCTTAATAGTAAATTTTATTATATTACAACTGAAAATTCTCAAAATTGTTGTTTTTGGTACAGTTCTCAAAGTATGCAAACACACATTACAGGAATGAGATCTCATTGTGTCCAAAAATGTAGATTATATATGTATACACATGTTCTACATAAAAAGTCAAGCTAATGAACAGAGAAGGGTCTCTTTGGTAAAAATCTAAAATTTTGAGTGTCATGCATGGAGTACAAATTTGTTGGGGATAAACAACATGCGATAGAATTTTCAAATGCATATACGCAAATTTATCTTCATCAACCAGTTGAACTGTAGCCAGAGAATAGAATGAATATTAAATAAATATTAGCTAACACTACTTGTATGATCTTTTTAAGTATATATATATATTGTTCACCTTGTATTAACAAAGATAATAAACCATTGGAAAATGAATTCTCTATCATGGTCAGTGGCTCAGTTTTGTCATCTAAGCAAGTTTTCTGGTTTAGTTGTGCCATGCAACATGGTTCGATGGTTCAGTTATGTGTCATGTGACCAAGTTTCATGAATGTGTAAATTATTTTTGGCTTTGAGTATTATTCGATTGAAACTAAAAAAAATGAAAACCCCTCAAACTAGATACAGGCAACAAGTATGTGCCCTTAATGTGTAACTCGGTACTTTATTTGTGAAAAAGCTTCAAATAAAGGTTCTAAATTCTATTCTCCCTAGTTCATAGGGTTCTATCTGATATGAGTTCAAGGGAGAGATACAAACCGTGAATTGTCGGTGGAAGAGAACCAAGAGTTAAATGATGAAACTCAATCGATTCTATCCAGTACTTTCCAATATACTGATCAAATATTGGTTTTGTTTCACTCTGTATTCTGTTGCATATTGCCTGCAATTGTAGGTGAATGAACAAGAACATTTTTAGGAGAAATCACATAGTGCACACTTCAAAATTCTAAGATAATCATATCTTATTAGGACAACCATATAAACATAAGAAACATGAAAGAACCTTATCTAAGTAAGGCCACATGTTGAGAATAAATTTGTTCAGCCAATCAACCTGCAAAGAGATTTCGATATTAAATAATTGAAAATATAAAGTTTAACATAAGATTTTCTGGGCATTATACAACATGAGACTTGTACAGTAATATTTTCAATGTACATAGGAGTGAGAATGTAAGACCTAGAAGCCAGTGAATTTATTATGTGAGTGTATTACTTGCAGCAGCGATTTTGCATTAAGACCTAAAATACCCAATTAGGCATCGTGCTACCATATACATGAAAACCTGAAAATGTAGCAATCATGAATCTTAACATTTAGAATCCTTCTCTGAACCATGTTAAGAAATTGACGTGCTTTATCTTTCACAATCTTAATAGAAAAAATTTAAATCTTTCTGCTATGCAGAGATGTTTTTGCAAAACAAACCAGGAAAAAAGTTCAAATGGAAAAAATATTTACCTTTATTCAGTAAAGCATTTTTGCACAAGGTTCACAAAATCAAGAATCTCGTGGACTAGCAGATTTTGACCAAAAGTTACTTTGAATGCAAGTTGGAAAAATTAAACATAATTAAAATAAATATAACTTGTACAATTGAAGGTGTAATTGCCTTTAGTTACTGAAAGCAATAACTTGTGTAATTTTTTAATATATTATTTAAACTGCACCTGAATCCACACCTAAACGTTTTAGAAGAAATATCAACAACACACATGCTTCCAAAGCTTGTCAGCTGGGCTCCATGCCTACACCTGAATCCGTACCCATACAACTGCTTCAATCTACTTTGGGTGTATAAAGCCTTCTATAATATGTTGCATTTCTTAATTCCACCCTTGATACTTTCAAGAATTAACATGATATCAAAGAGCTATATCAATTCCCTTTTTCCTTTCTCTCTTTTTTTTTGCAAGGATATTCTTACTATTAGATTGACTATTTGTGCATCCAATTACCATACATTATAAACCCCATTTTTGGCTTAGATTGATGTTATTAAGAGTGAATTTCACAACTATCATTTGAGAAGCTTATAGTGGTTTACTTGAGCCACCCATCAAGAGCAATAGTTGTCTTTATAATAATTAATGTTACTATGAACAACTCAAATTATATAGTACAATTTAAGCCTGAGTTAGAGAATTTCAACTAGTTATTAAAAATTAAGGTTGAAAATTTACATCCAGATTTAAATACTTTGATTTATTTTACAACACTAAATATTTGCGTACAACTTCAAAATAGCATTCTTCTGACTCTTTACACAATTACCAAATAATTTTATTGTTCTCATGCCAAATAACAGGCCATGTGAAGATCCTTTTTTCCTGCTAATTTATTTCATAGGCATGCCTTAACTTGCTAATCCTAATCCTGGTTATCTCAATTTCTCATGCCAATAATGTAAATTAATATTCTTTACATGTTTGGTGCAACTACAAGTTTGGAAGTATTTGTGACTAGACATAATACAAGGACTGGCTTCTGATTGAAGAACTCATACAGACAGTTTGTCATTTTTTATAAGCTTCTGATATGAAATGCAGAGCACTTGGATTTCAGGTCCTTAAAATAATTCAGCCATTGGACTCTCCCCAGAATTAGTCCAGCTCTTCTGGAAATATATACTAAAATTATAAGGTGCAAACAAGATTGTTTTGTTTATCTTCTTTCTTGTATAGGGAAGACATTAATATATTCAAAGTACCAGACAAGTTTTTTCCTGCATAATCCATAGACCAAAACTTGAATTGTGCATTTAGGAAACTGACACTCAGTTAAACATCTTACATGAAAGTCATAGTAAAAGTGTTCCTGGTGCAGCTATTTTCACATGTTATTTGAAAGAATATATAGCATGTAACCTTTATGATTAATCTTGGCAGGGAACTAGTCCACGCCATCAAAGATGAACTCATATATTTCTAAGAATTTCACAAGTTATCGATTGTCTCAAAATATCTTTTTGTTACCAATTTACATTGTCATCAAATAACCTTAAGTTATGGGACTTGACATCTCAGTTATCGCCTTCGGTCAAGGATCTCTTTTTATTATGATCTTTTTTCTGAGAAAGTAGAAAGGATCTTGTTTCAATTGTGTCAATCATAAGTAATGAAGCTTATTCTAATCCACCATGCAATGATCTTGACTTATTTTATCCTAGTCTTTGACTCATGTTAGGGAACATCTAACAAATGAAAGTGCTCCAGGTTACACAAGTTTACTAAACATGGTGAGAAAAAATTAAAACATCTTTTAACACATTTATAGACCATAATCATAAAGTAATTTCAATTGAATATCAGTGATCTGTATCTGCATCGTACAGTCTGGATTTGAACCTTTATATCTTTAACAAAGGCCTGACCATCCATCATATTGTTTTTGTAACTAATAAGATCCTTGTTGAAACTTTTTGAACCTAATTAATAACCTTCGGCTTCTATATTAACAGTTTATCATAGGAAAGGGATACATGGAGAAATATATAAAAGGAAAGAAATGTAAGAGTAAAGTAAACCATTCAAAGAGAACAAACAAGAATATTGGAAACTTTCCAGTGTAGCAAAACTTGCATTCAGTTCTTCACAAGGATCAATGATTAAAAAAGCGCTAGGCGCCAAAAGGCGCCAGGGTCCCAAAACGCCCGAGGTGCCAGGCGCTCGCCCGAGCGAAGCGAGGCGCCAAAATATTTAAAAATATATAATATAATTAATAAATATAATTATTTAAATAAAAATGTCATACTATACTGTTAATATTTAATATACATTACACTGTTAACAGTATATTAAAAGTATACTGTTAACAGTTCATTAACGGTATACTGTTAATATTTAATATACATTATACAGTATACTGTATACAGTATACTGTTAATATATTGTTAAGTGTTAACAGTATACTATTATACTGTTAACAATATAAGATACTATTAATAATTAGTTATAATAATTAATCAACTTAACAGTATACTGTTAACAGTATAGATGACGAGCTGACCTGACCGCGAGAGTAGCAGTAGCGACAGCGATGGCGGCAAGCGACAGCAATGACGGCGACGAGCTGCAGCGAACAACGACGAAGAGAAAGCCTGGTGTCGGCGACGTAATCCAAGCGATAGCGACGACGGCGAAGACAGCAGCTGCGGCAGCGGCACCAAATACGACAACGGCGAGATGCTAATCCAAGCGACAGCGACGACGGCGAAGACAGCAGCAGCGAGGCGGCGAAGACAGCGGCAGCGGCACCAAATACGGCAGCGGCTAGATGCTAATCCTGATTAGGGTTAACGGGAAATATATTGCTGCGTTAGTTGGTTCGATTGAACCAACTAACGCGACCGACCGAACCAGAGCTAAAAGCCTGGTTCGGTCGACTGTATTAAACCGGGCGCTCGCCCGAATCGCCCGTCGCCTGGGCTCGGGCGAGCGCCCAGGCGGCGCCTCATTGAAGCGCACCGCCTGGGTGTAGATTGAGGCGCTCAGGCCTCGCCTCGCCTCGCCCGGGCGCTTAGGCGAGCGCCCGAGCGCCTATTTAAAATGCTGACAAGGATAAAATAAAAGGACGACTATAAAGGCCTAGCATTAAAACACCAGTGTAATGATGTGAATAAGACCCATGCTAGCCCTAAATAACTAAGCTATAACCTTATTTTCCTAAGAAATAAATGATATTCCAAATTTGTGACCACAAAACTTTTCCAAGGAGGATCCTAGACAAGCTACAGGCTCATCATGTCAATGGGAAGGATTCTGATTTTACTAGCTTCAACTTATTATCATGAACAATTACTTCTCCACAGAAACTTGAATTTACACGACTTCTCAGAAAATTTACTCAACACAGCATCTGACAGTGTTGCCATCAGTGGCAATTTACCCAGAATCTCATCCTTGGATCCTTAAGCAAGAACTTTGCCAAGTGATTCTGCAACAGCTATCCAGGTTAGACCAGCAAGTAATAAGAAATAAATCATGTGCACATGATTTTTGATAATCCAATTAAAAGATACATTGTCCAAAATAGTCCCGTCCAACATAACAGAAGTTGTTGGTAATTCCTGCTAAACCACATGGTCAGTAATTAACACTGACATTGATTTTTTGCTTTCTCATATATGTACATAAGTCATCCAATTGTTTCCATCTTAGTTGTTAAGCAAATCCTAATTTCCAAAAAACATGGAATGTAGCTGTTTAATCATCAAACAACTCGCTTTTTGTGGATGTATGTCATGATCACATAAGTATATGTCTGACAACCACTTATCCATGTCCGATATGATATGACCTACCATTTAGAATATGCATCTCATTATCCACAGAGTAAGATCAACAGCTAAACCACACTGAATAGTCAAGAATTTGATGTATAGATTAATCACATACAGCAATCAGTCCAAACACAAGCAATATAACACCTATCATATAAGCTTTAATGATATAGTTATCTGAAAATTGATCTGCGAGTTTTACAGTGCACAAAGTATCATTACCAATAGAATTATTGCAAGGACAAATACACATAATGGATATTTTGTAAGGTGAAGGAAACAAACTTACTCGATCATAGTCAGGATTTTTCAACCAAAATGGAATCTCCGGTAGAAGTTTTTGCAAGGCGTTGGAATCCAATTCATGAAATGGTCTTACAATTGGATCCTGCCAGGGGAACATCCATACCACTCATTTAATTCCTTTGGTTAAGAATGTCCGTACATAACATGATGAGAAATTCTGCTCTAATGAAAAGTCCTTTTTTCAATATTTACTACAAGTTCTGGTCATAACATGTGCTAAAATGACAAGAATCAGTCATGCAGGAAAGACGAACCAACTTCTCTGCTGGAAGCCTCGACAGCTCCATCTAGGTGTACGGAACTGACCTAAACATTAGTGTGTGACCCCACAGAACACCTAGAAAGAGTTAATCTGATAGGAGTGTTCGACCAAGAAGTAGTGTACAATTCGACATTTCTCTTTTGCTACAAATTCTCGGGGGGGGGGGGGGGGGGGGGGGGAGGGGGTTGGGGTTGTTGGAGGGAAATGCTAAATTGTACATGAAAAAAAAATCCGCCGATTTCAACTTCTATCTCTATTAACATCAAACCAATAGAGAGAGACCTGATGCTTATCAAGAGTCTAAAAATTGCCGAGCGATTTGAATAAGCCACAAATATGTTTGGGATGAGCCGAGAAAAATCATATCTTTTTTTCCCGTAAATTCAGCAGAGTTTTACCATCGAAATCGACAAAAATATACGATAATCAAACAAGAAAGAAAGATACAAAATCATGTCAAATTCCCCACCAAAAAAAAAAAGAAAAAGTCCGAGAAACGGCACCCCCATCTTCGAAACCATCAAGAGAACACCGATCTCACAACTCAACCCGAAGAACCAAATACACAAGAAGATAAGCCCCCGACAAGACCATCTCCGAACCATCGAAAGGGAAGCGATTGCTGATTACAAGGAAACCATCGATCGATTCCTCACCTTAACGTCGCTGGGCTGGAAGTAGAAGTAGAAAAAGTAGCCGACCAAGAGGCCGATGGCAATGCCGAACCCGAAGCCGACGACGCCCAAGAGAGTGTCCACCAGACCCATCTCCGGCGACGGAGTACCGCATCGAATCGGCGGAGGACCGATATGGATTGTAATAGGGAACAGAAGAGTGACAGTACCGGAAGAAACTATTTATAGGAACGAAAGAGCCCCCTCAGGAATAGCCGTCCCCCGAACATAATAATAAATAAGGTAAATAAATAAACCGCCAAAACCGATGCTTCCTCTCGAGCATTACTTTTATCGTCACCCAACAATAAAATCACCCCGGCATCTACCGATCCTTTGAATCGATCAATGGGGCCCTTTGCGGGACCTTCTACGGCTGCGTGAGGTTGGGATGTCCAGCGGGTTGCGAATGTGCTTATTTTTCCTAGGTTAAAGACGGTGTTACAACGTCCAACCCGTTATTGGATCGTATCAACAGCATATATATATATATATATATATATATATACCCTTAAATGTGCACCAAATAAGAAAACTAATTCCCCCCCCTGTACACTAAACAGTACAAAAATAAAAATAATTTTTTTAGCCTCTTTGGGTCAATGCATCCTCCATTTGTCGTGATGTCGGCAAGGGCCTAGTACTAGTTTTCCGAACTGATTCATACACACGAATCCGAACTGGAGCTGTCATCATATTTTCTTGTTCATTTAATTTCAAATTGATCTTGATGCGTTGAACAAACAGTAATCTTGTCTGAAAGTTTGAATATACATATAATAATTGAATTGCTTTCCTCAAGGGACAGATTTATAAATCATCAAAAAGGTCTAGACAAAAGTCGAATGAAATAATTTTTATTTTATTATTAATACTGTTTATATCAGATGCAATTACCGAGTATATACAACATGTATGTGTGTACATGGTGGATGAAATGGGATGCTGGAAGCACATCAGACTAATATGGCATCTAACAGGCATGTTTGCTTCATGTTAACGCAAATGTATACCAAGCATCCCTTGTGTATCTTTAATATATCTACATGAGGCATTTATTTCTGTGATATACTTAATTGATATATGGAGAGCATCTCAAGTAAGTACCTTCAAATGTGTGCACAATCCACCCAGAATCATATGCTTGAAGGAGATTTCTTCTATTTTTATGTGCTTGCTTTGAGGTACAAAGCAGAAATAGCTGGATGCATTATTATTATTATGTTGCTTTGAATCCTTCAAGTCGTAGTGGGGTGGCGTTTATTTTTTACGGGTTCATGCAGTACACGTGTTGGCTTTCGACATGATAACCTCAACCTCAGGTAGCTGTTAGATTTGGCTTACTGACACTAAATTACATATCTTGCATCAAATAATAGTATTCCACGAGCTACAGTAAGATAAGAGAGAAGTCAGAAACAGCGATCCTGATCTCCTCCAGCTAATAAAACAGTCATTTTATTAGACGACTTTATAAGCACATTCAAATAAGCAAGTATATAATAAATACTATCAAGTCTGTGGAAGATGAGAAATGCTACTGCAGTTTAATTTCCATGGTTGATGTCAAGAAGATAGAGCCAATTAGAATGTTGTCTTTTACATACTGCAACGTTTTGTCCAAGTGCACACCTGCAATCTGAACATGTCTTACCTTCTTTGGATTTTTCTTCCCTCTATGCTCCAGCTGTCTTCTTCCTCCTTTGTTTTTGTTTTTTGACCTTTCCTATTGTCTTCTATTATATCTTTTTTCTGTATTATTTTTGACAAATTTGACCCGTCCTCTTCCACTGTTTCTTTCTTTCCTAAAAAGATAAGACCTGCAGATGGCTTACAACAGAAAGTATTTATAAATAATTATTAAAAAATAGATAAATGCTGTAACTATTTTATCAAATTTCAATGCTTGTATGTATAGTTAATATTTACAGTAAATTTAATATAGATAACGTTAGAAAAAAAAGACAATCTGCATGTATGATATAAAATATATCAAATCATATAGAAGTGAAATTGCAAAAAAATAATAATAATAAAAGCCAACTACAGCTATTCAAATTGCAAAAGAAAAAACATATAGATAATCAAATGCTCTACCCAAAAAAGAAATGAAGTTACAGAATAATTCACTAGTAGCAGCTATTCAAATTCCTCTATGTGAAATTGCAAATACCAAGTGCATATTATAGATATAGAGTTTCTTTCTATAAGCATTGAATAGCTTATAGTTGCCAATTTCATATGAATCACATGCCATATGGAATTTACACCTCTCAAGCTTAATGTGCATCCCCCATTTCAAATCCCAGCAACCTGCTCCAATTTGGACCTACCAAAGTCAGGAGAAGTACAAATGTGTTCCTTCCCATATTACATATTTTGGAAGAGATAGAAGTGGATTTGTATGTATGTGTGTTCTTGCTTGCTTATAGATGGAAAATGGAAGGCTCTCTTTGATTTTATCAACAAAAGTTTCTTTGGTGGATGTCATCGTTACAATTGTCACTTGCAGCGCCTGGAATGTTCTATGAATGAAAGAAGACACAACAAGTTTTCTTCTCTCTTCCACGAGAGTGGGTGAGGACGCCACCTAACTCGATGGATTCAAGAACTAACCCACTTAAGAAAGACCAGCACTACAACAAATGCATTACCTGCCTCCATGGAAGATAAGTTTTGCTACCTCTCCTTAGCAATACATTAAATACCTCTCTTTTTGAAGTTTTTCTATCTGTTATGGTAATAAAAAAATCCTATTGCTTTAGTAGGATTTCAAGGAACTGCATGTCTACAGGACTGACTTGGTGTGATCAATTGTGCGTTCAATGAAGTCATTAATATGTAGAGAGATCTTGTTTGGGACTTGATCTTATCATCTCGACACTAATCATAAAGCTTAAGGATGAATAATTTTAATTTCTCTAAATATTCTAATTTTTCTAATCAAATGGAAAAGAAAACAATTTTGATGACAGATAATATACTCTCATTTGTTAAATAGTAAGAAGCATTAAATAAGTTTTCTTTTTCGTACCGTTCATCAAGTTCTATGTTCCATTATACATAGATTGCTTAGATTATAATTTCATGCATGAACACTTTTTTACTGTTCATGCATAAATATCTACAAATCATATGAAATTTAGGTTCCCTATGATTTAAGTATCATACAAAAATACTAAAACTGATACCTGCTTCCTCGGTCAAGAGTCACTGTGAAATTAATATTGTAATATATATATATATTCCATCATAAGTTATTATTCAAATGATTTTAAATTTTTTTTTCTTAATATAAGATGTGATCTCAAGATATAAGCTTGCTCATTAACTAATACGAGAACTTGAAAACAAACATTTGTGTGAAGAAGTTTCTATACCTCAAATCGATATGCCAAATATGTTATTTACAATTATCCACTGATCATACTACACTACGAAAGAAAGAGAGATGAATCATAACGGAATATCATACTACACTATGAAAGGGAGATGAATCATAACGGAACTCTTCGAAAGTAAGACATTCATGCAAAGTCCTTTAAAAAATATTCATGGGAATAAAAATATTTAGTTCATGGTTCTTTTTGTTGTTAGAAATTATAATTTAAATTTGATTGAAATTAGATTAGGAGCTTGAGATAAATAAGAAGTTTGTATTTAATTAGGAGTAGGAAACTTTTGATCTAGCGTTGGCTTAGGGCTATAAATAATTAGCCCTAAGCCAAAGAGAGAGACAGCGTCACTGGCAAAAAGCTGTGAGGGTTTTAAATAATAATAATAATATATATTTTTAATCTCTATCTCCCTTCTACGGAATATCTTTTTTTTAATATGATAATAGAGCCCCGAGTAGATCACATTAGAGAGAGAAACAACATTGCTTAGAAATAAATAGCATTGTAGAGAGAGAAAAATAATGCTATCTAGAGAAAGAAATAACACTTTAGAGAGAGAGAAATATGAGGAGGGACAAGTCTAATGAGAGAAAAATTAAAAAGAAAGAAATTGTAGAGAGAGAAAATCCAAGGAGAGAAAAAAATTTGATAAAAGAGAAACTATAGAGAAGAATTCTTAAAGTAGCACTCATGATATCTACAACAAGAAGATCATCGACATGGTTTCCTTCAACAATATAATTTCGATTTAAATTCTTAGATTCATAAAAACAAAACAAAAAAAAACTATGATCACTAAAGCATCCAAACGAAGATATTTTTAAATATCAAGATATTTGAGATATTATTGACAAAGTTTTTATAGAGCCTAATAAATAAGAAGAATTCATACATCCTAAATCAGAAGGTTGAGTTGAGAGATCACAGGAAGAAATCAAAAGGTTCTCACCTTTATTTATCAAGTAGTAGAATTTGGTATCTTTGAGAAGATCTTTATAGCTCAAAATTCACATGATATTTGGTCCATCCATTAGAAGATTTTATCAAAGTGTGACTAAGGTGAATAAAGTATGCCTACAAGCATAGAGACTAGAATTTGAAAGTTTAAAGATATGAATCAGATTGAATCTATCAGATCATTTTTCTCATACTGTGGTTGTCACAAATCAGATGAAAACAAATGATGATGAGATTAGTGATGTTAAAATTATGAAAAAAGATTCTTAGATCACTGACATATAAATTTGAGCAGACAGTTTGTTCGATCGAGGAATCCAAAGATGTTGAGGAGAATTATATTGATGAACTGATGGGATCTTTGATGGTTCATAATCAACAAATATGCATATAACTTGAGTAGGCTCAATAATAAAAAACACAGAATAATAAATATCTTAATAAAAAAAAAGGTAGAGGTAATGATCAAGGCAGAGACAGGGAGGGGCACTAATAAAAATAAAAAAAGATAACCAAAATCAGAATAAAAATAAAGGACGTAATCAAAGTCTAAGCTAGTTTAGAGGTCATGGATGTGGTAGTAGACCCCACATGACCAATACAATATAAATAAATCTCAAATCCAATATTATTATAATAATTATGATCATTATGGTTATGAATGTCTTAAGAATCCTCACACTCAATAACATACAAATTATGTTGATAAATAAAAGAAAGATGCATATAAAAATCTTTTATAGGCCTATTATATAGTAGAAATTTTTTTCTAATAGTACGTAGTGTTTCCGACACTAGAGCTAGTAATCACATGACTAAAAATAGAAGTCCTTTTTCTAATTTAGATAAATTATTTATTTCAAACGTGAAGTTTGGTGATAACTCTATATTTAATATTAAAGGTATGGGCAAAATACATAGTCTAACATATATTGCTAAATTTTTTTTATATATAACTAACTCAAAAAGTATATAAGCATGAGTCAATTGATAGAAAAAGTCTATGAAACTAATCTAAAAATAATATCTGAAAAATTTAGAATGATAAAAGTTGAGTTATTGTTACTATTTAGATGACAAAAAAATATGATAGTCTCCTTTGAATATTCAAAGTGGTAATCATTTTTGTTTCAATTTAATTATTAAAAATAAATCTTAGTTATGGCATTGACGGTTTGATTATCTATATTTTTATGGCTTAAAAATGCTATATGAGAAAAAGATGGTCATAAGACTTCCTATGATTAATAACTCTTAATAAGGCATGTGAAGGATGTATTATAGAAAAGCAACATCTTTGTAGAAGAGTCAGAAAGTCATTGGAAATTATTCATTTAGATATCTATAGGCCAATTGATCCAACCTCATTTAGTAACAAAAAAAATATTTCCTCACTTTATTGATGATTTCAGTAGAATAATTTGGATATATTTTCTTAAGAAAAAAATTGAAGCTTTTCTATATTTTTTTTAAAATTTAAATTCTTGATTGAAAAAAAAAATTGTTTTTACATTAAGATTTTGAGAATTGATGGGGGTGGTGAATTTACTTCCAATAATAATTTTAGTATATTTTGTGAAAATCATGGTATTAAGAGGCACTTGATTGCAGCATTTACTCCATAATAATAAACATAGTTAGAAGTATGTTGAAAATCAAATTATTACTTAAAGAAATTTTGAGCTGAGGCTACATCTTGGAGTATATATGTTTTAAATTTATATCCCATAAAAGGTATAAATATGATACCTGAAGAAGCATGGAGTGGTTATAAGTGTGATGTGAGCCATCTTAGAGTTTTTGACTGTATACATATTTTAGATGAGAAAAGAAAGAATATAGATGATAAGGTTATAAACCCAGTTTATTTTTGGGATACAGGAAAAATTCAAAGACAAACTTTATAATCTGGTTACTGAGAAAATTATAATTAGTAAAGATATTATATTTGTTGGGAAAAAAAACAAATAGTTCATAGATGCAGATAATGAAGATGCAAATAAACAAATAGTTAAGGAGCCTAGTACATCAGGAGGATCCCCTTCCCCAATTATAGATTCTTTAAGCCCATCAATTTTAGAAAAAACCTTCAACAGCACCATCTATATCAACTCCTATAACTCTAAAAGAATTAGAAGGCAACCAGGATAGATGAAAAGAAAGATAATGTTACTAATCTTCATGATTTTGCATATGCTAAAAAACAAGCTGATAAAATCCCAGTTCACTTTGAGCTATTTGTAGATGATAGTGATCCAGTCACCTTTGAGGATGCATCACATAATTAAAAAAAGTAATAAAAAAAAAATGATGCAAGAGGAGATTGATTTTATTGAAAGGAATCAAAGCTTAGGAGTTGAGTGATTCACCCAGAGTAAAAGTCTATTGGTGTAAAGTGAATCTATAGAACAAAACTAAGATAATATGCCATTATTGAAAAGTACAAAGCCAGGCTAGATAAACAAGAAAAATGATTGATTACAATTAGGCGTTTGTAGCAATGGATAGACAAGAAACAGTGAGATTAGTACTTTCTCTTGTAGCTCAAAATAATTAGTTAGTTTATTGTTTATGTATTAAATTATTTTTTATATTATGACTTACAAGAAGTTTATGTTGTAAAAAAGATTATAGATTATAAAAAAAAATGCATATTTTTGAGACACGTGGATTTGAAAAATGCCTACTTCATTTATAAAATATGGAGAGGCAAGGAGGATATTAATTATTTACTTGTATGTGGATGATGTTATATATGCCAGTAATGATGCTAACATGATTTATGAGTTTCAATCTTTTATGAAGAAAGAATTTGATATGATTGATTTGAGCTTGATGAAATATTATTATGGAATTGAACTTGAGCAACAAGATACAATAATTTTTATTTCTTAAAAAGAACATTAGGGAGATTCTTAAAAAGTTCAAAATGGATAAAAGCAAGACTGTTAGTACTCCAGTTGAAGGAGGTTTGAAGCTTATTTAACTAGTGGTGGTGGTAAGAAGGTTGATAGTAGTTTTACAAACAGATTGCGAGGAGTCTTGTATACTTGACTACAATCAAACCAGATATTAATTATATATGGAGTTAGCCTAATTAGCATATATTTGGAGAATCCAATAGAAGTTCATCTCCAAACAGCAAAGAGAATCCAAACGTCATTTGAATAAAAAAAAACTGATGATTTTGGTTTTTTTTTTTTTATGATATTTTTTTATTTAATTAGATTTAGTAACAATGATATTGCAGGTGATCTTTATAGTAGGAAGAGCATATCTAGTTATGTTTTCTTCTTAGGATCTAGAGCGATTTTATTATATTCTAAGCAAAATATATTATACTAGTAATAAATACATTCTAAGCTATTAGGTTCAGAAATATATTAGAAGTATTAGGGTTCAGGCAAGACATGTCTACCAAAATTTTTTTTAACAATTCTTCAGCTTTGAAATTAACTAAAAACCTAATCAATCATAACAGAAGCAAGCATATTCCCATGAGATACCACTTCTTAAGACATCAAGTGAAGAACAAAGTAATCAAGTTGAAGAAACATTTAGTAGGTATCTGAGTAAACATTTAGTTACTCATCCCTGAGTAACTACCAGACATTTAGTTACATTTAGTAGGTATCTGAGTAAACATTCTTGTGGATGGTGACTACCAGACATATATATAACAAGTTGGGCTAAGAACTATAAAAGTTGTTGTTCACACTAGGATCATCTTGGAGGAAGAAAGACAAACAGGATGGCGATCAATAACCTAATAGCCTTGGTCAACCTTATTGTCTAGGGATATTATTAGCCTAGTAGATGGAGGTCAGATGCAAGCCCATCCTATAGTGAAAGATGATCAAACAAAGAACATCACAACAAAAGAGACTGTCATCTCTATTCTATATGTACAACCTCAAAGAAGACACTATTAAATGAAACATTACAACAAGGACTTGACACTTTCACATCATGGCTTGTATTGACATACCCTCCTATGATGGCTCGATCACCGCTAAGGCATTAAACTCATGGATATATCAACTTGATACTTATTTTAATTTATATGGATATAACAATGAGGATAGGATGATGCCTGCATGAGCATGACTAAATTTGATTAAACATGCGCTTGCATGGTAAAAAGCCTATTTTCCAACCAATAATGATGAAGATGTGTCATGGACATGATTCAAAAGTCTCATACAAGAAGAATTCTATCCTATGAGATATCTCGAAAGAAATATGAAAGAAGTGACACTACCTACACGAAGGAAGGGATCAAGCAATGCAAGAATACTCTACCAAGTTTCGATAATAAGTAATTGCATTCAAAATTTTTCTCAACAACCACTAGACGATGATAAAATACATTGCTAGTCTCCATACAAAACTAAGCCTTTTCAAAACTCACAATATCATAACAACAAGCATGATGGTGGTGACAATCAAGAAGAAGAATCAAACCCACCTTAAGAAGAATATGGAGAAGGCAAAAGGGAAGCACCCTAAAGCTAAGAAGAACCCCGGGAGTGATAAAATCTCATCTTTTTCAAAATGAATAATTTGTTCTATAACTATTGTAAAATTATAGGTCATACATAAGAGAAGCGCAGGAAGGTTAACCCTGAACTCTTCCTAAAGAAGTAGAAGAAAAGTAATTAGAATCAGCATAGGATAATTATAATTGTAAGAGATGATCAAACCAAACTAGCATTGGTTTCACACAAAGATCTAAGCTTATTGATGGCTAAACTAAAGGTTATATACTTGCATCTGACCCCTAGTCTAGAAGTTTAAGAAGAATTATTCATTTTCTAAATCCAAGTGAAACAAGAGGTCATCGATGCAATCATCGACACCAAAAGCCAAAAGAATCTCATTTTAGCAAGCTTAGTGCAGAGACTTAGACTCAAGACCACTTATCATCTGAAGTCATATTTGCTAGGGTGGGTCCATAAATATGTTAAGATGAGGATAGATCATCAGTGTGTATTTAAATTTATAATCACCAACAAGAACATCGATGAGGTGACATGTGAGGTGATACTCGATGATAGATGTCAAGTCATCTTCGGGAGTCCTTACTTGTGAGAATAAGAAGCCATCTACTATCACTAGCTCCAACAAATACAAATACATGTTCCAAAAGGATGGAAAAAGGTTAATCATCAAGAAGGATCAAAGTGGCAATCAATTGACTTAGTGACAGTTGTTACCCAAGAAAATACGATGTTGAATGCATGCCAAAAGTTTATGCTTCTGCTCATCCGATCAATTACTCTTAAGCAGAAGGAGAGAGAATAATAGGAGGGAACGACCAAAGGTGCAACCTATCATCTATGTGTCGCTCATGCCTCCTATTTATAGAGAGCCATCAAAAACCCTAGGGATACTGCTTTAGTGGGTATTAGATATCCATCCAAGTATTTAGGCATGTTATTAGGCCTCATGCTAGGGGCTCATCAATGTAGGGTCTCATCTAATGAGAATAGGGGCTAATTGGATAACTCATATCTAATCCTCTATTTGCTGAAACATCCACCATATGTGCGTGACCCTCTAGGCCTAATACTGAGCTAGTCGTGAGTCTCACTTGTTAGAACTCTTTCTGACTCAGTGAATTATTATCTCATAATAAATAACTCGACTCATCGATAATGGACGTACGATGCCATTGTGCCATAGTCCTCAAACGGTACATGGGATCATATCCATTGGACTTGTCAATCCTCAGTTATCATGTATTTATAATCTCTCATCATCTAATATCCCAAAGACTATATACTGGGTATGATATTGTCAGACCACATACAGAATCCATCGAAGTCTCACTCTAATCGGATTCTCTTGGAGAACTCATTCTCTCTCAATTCGACCAACCTGATCAAAGATTTATTTGAGCAAGAGCATATGAGATATTCCTCTCATGATATCATGAGTGGATGATCCCACTCAATAGCCTTCATAAGGTTGGATACCAATCCCGATAACTGATTATACCAAATCTAAAACTTTCCAGATCTGTAAATCCGATGTCAAATAAAGGAGTACTCAAACAAGACATCCTTGGTGTTTCAAGTTTAAGGACCAGATACACATAGACCATACCATGTGTAGGTTAGTGAAACTCATCATGGACCACACCATATTCAACAACATGTGATTCCTCCTTTCTGATATACCATTGAGCTGCAATGTATAAGGAGGTATCCATTAGGATAGAATCTCATGATCCCCGAAGAAATTGGTAAACTCTATACTCAAGTACTCTCCTCCTCGATTTGATGGAAGAGTCTTAATACTCTTTACAAAGTGGTTCTCTACTTCATTCTTATATTCCATGAATTTCTCAAAGGCCTCGGACTTGTACTTCATCAATTACACGTGTCTATACCGAGAGAAATCGTCAGTAAATATAATGAAGTATGAGTAACCGACTAGAACGTGAGTGAACATAGGACCACATATATTACTATGTATGAGTTCTAGTAGCTCGATGGCTCTCTCTCTAGTTTCACTGAAAGGATATTTTCATGAAGGTAACGTTCACAAGTTGCATATGACTCATAGTCGAATGGATCTAGGTATCTATCTTTTAACAACATTTGAATCCCTCCCTTATGGATATGACCTAGCTTGCAATGCCATAAGTATGCAGCGTTCACCTCATCTCATTTCCTCTTGTACGTATTTGCATTCATGATGGGTGGAGAAGTGTCTAACATATCTGTCATTTATCAAGGTCCCTATAGTGATGATCTCATGATATAGAATTATTGAATAATTATTATTCTAAAAAACTAATTTATATCCACTAATTATCAAACAAGAAATAGAAATAATATTTTTAACAATAGGGGGAATAAAATAACATGCATCCAATGTAATGATAGCTCAACCAGGCAGATGTAGGGTGACATCCCCAATAACAACTACAATAACTCTTGCTCTATTGCCCATCTTGAGGTCTATCTCGCCTTTGGTTAATCTCCTAGATCTTTCCAAAATCTGCAATGTATTACAGATATGATAAACACTCCCGATGGTAGTCGAGTTGGGTGCGAGTGCGGTGGAAAGTAAGAGTAAGTTGCAAGTGCAAAGTTGAGGTCGACAAGGGTAGTTAATGAAGTTAGAGTTGAATCGACTACATAATCTGTATCCAATACCTTGTCTGCAAAGTAATCCTTACAATTTCTCTTCTAATGCCCGTCTTTTTCATAGTGGAAGCACTGTCCTTTGTCTTTTGTCGGATCTTTCTTTACAACCTTTGTCTTACCCGATCTTTCTTTGTTCTTGCCCTTCTTAAGGGTCTTATTGACATTTATTTTCTTTTTGGTCTCACCAATATAGAGAACTGACTTCTCTTTCTGGATAACACTCTTAGCTTCCCTCAACATTTTGAGGAGCTTAGAGAGAGTTACCTCCAACTTGCTCATGTTAAAATTTATGATGAAGTGAAAAAAAGAATCTGGTAGGGACTGAAGTATAAGATCAACACATAAGTTATCATCTAGGACTATTCCTAGACCTTTGAGTTTCTTAATCTACTCTATCATCTTTAGGACATGATTCTGATCTGATATCTAGTTTGTTATCCTGACTCGAAAGAAACTCTTGGTTATCTCATATATTTGAATTATTCATTGTTCCTCAAACAGCTGACGGAGATGAAGAATGATGGAATTGACATTCATGCTCTCATGTTGCCTCTGTAACTCGGGAGTTATGGAGACCAATATATAATATTTTGCTAAAGTAGAATCATCTATATACTTCATATAGTAAGCGATCTCATCCTTGCTTGCCCCTTCCTCCAGCGTGGGCACAATCATATCAAGGACATATACGATTTTCTCCGTCGTAAGAATAATTCTCAAATTGTGGAGCCAATCTGTGTAGTTTGTACTAGTGAGGCGATTGACATCAAGTATGTCACGTAGGGGATTTGCGAGTGACATGTTTTTGATAAACAAGATATAGTATAAATAAATAACATGTAAATTTTATAGAAAAATTAATGAAGATATGAACTTCTATCTTAATTTACTCCCACTAATTTTTCTAACAAATCACGTGACACCTTTGACACATAAAGCAGAAGTCTCTAACAGACTTCTAGGTGGGATCAAGATCCAATTGGCGTCTTAGTGCAACCTCGAGGGACTTGACTAATTACACTAAGCCTAAAAGATAGACAACTCTTACGAGTCACAACTCTTTGTAATTCCAATCATGTTTGGGCTCTGAACAATCATGGTCTTGAGGGACTCGCCCAACCATGATGTTCAGTTAAGTCATCACCATCATTACAACATATATATATATATACATAATACATATCACATATGCAAGCCACACAGGATGATCATAAATTATCACATAATATGATTAAGCCGAGCCAATGGGCCTAATCACTCACAATAGGAACTATGTGTGCATTGACATATCTCCATGACCTGTGATCATTCTATTGGGAAACCTCAGCGGGAGCATCATATGCACAGTGGAAGATCAAAATAAAAATCGATTTTTCACGCAGATCAAATCGTCATATAAAAGATTGGGATCGCGAGAAAGTCACAAAAACTGAAAAACCATAATACGTGAGAGATTGATTATTGGATCTCACAACTCCTGTGCATACGGCGATGACAACCCAACATAGAGCAAAATTTCTCCAATTTAATCTCACAACTCCTCTGCATAGGGAGGGAGGAGAATAGGAGGGGAGGCTCAAGCTGCAGCCTATCAACCATGAGTCTCTCCTCCCATTTATAGAGAGCCACCAAAAACCCTAGGGGTTCCTACCTTAGTGGGTATTAGATCTCCATCAAATAACTCACTAACCTTGCATTATTGGATCTCTAGCCAATAATTTCCTTAGGCCTCTAATTGGGCCTCAAGCAAGGAGCCCATCAGTGTAGGGTATCATCTAATAAGAATAGAGGCTAATTGGATCTCCATCCAATCCTCTATTCGCTAAAGCATTCACCATATGTCTGTGACCCTTTAGGCCCGATACCGAGCTGGCCGTGAGTTGCTCCCATCAGAACTCTTTCTGATATAGTAAATTATTATCCCCATAATAATTCACTCAACTCATCGACTATGGAAGTTTCTAGGCCACTACGCCATAGTCTCCAGATGGTAATGGGGATCGAATCCATCAGACCTATCTGTCCACAGTTACCGTGTATCTATAATCTCTCATCTAACTAATATCACAGAGATCGTATATTGGACATGGTACTATCATATCACATATGGAATCCGTCTTAGTCTTGCACTAATCTGAATGACTTTGGCCAGAGATTTGTCCAAGCAGGCACATACGAGATATTTCTCTCACGATACCGAGAGTGGATGATCCTTTATTGACACTCAATTACAAGATTGGCTACCAATCCCGATAACCAACTATATCAGATTTGGAACTTTCCAAACCTATAAGTTTGGCATCAAAGAAAGGAGTACTCAAACAATGCATTATTGGTGTCTTAAGTCTAAGGACTAGATACACAACTGAGACTATGGAATCAATGTCTGATATTAGGTATCATTAACCATATAACATTCCATAAGCGGATCAATCAGTGAACTCATTCTCCAATGAACACCTGTACTATATCCTTAGTGTCTATACACAAGTGGCTATGAAACCAACCACCTCTATCATATGGACGAGTATATAGTACACTGATCTGTCTGGTTATCTCTATGTCCCTCTCGAGTAACCTATGACCGGGATTATTCAGGATCTATGTTTAAAGGTGAATCGATCTCATTATCGTGATCTCATCACGATCTGATTCCCATTACACAGAACCAAGGACATCACTATATATATATATATATATATATATATATATATATATATATATATATATATATATATATATATATATATATATATATATATATATATATATATATATATGTAACAGATAATATAATATAAGAATATGCCAATATTAATCATAAGCAAAAAGATCACACAGCGTGTTACACGTGCCATCACTCACATGATTGGCTTGTAGGGCACCTGTAACCATCAGTGACTAGGTGAGGTTTTATTACAATCTTGTAGAGTTTTATTAATTACTACTTTGTTGAGTAGGATCCAACTCTATCGGGGTCCTAACAAACCTGCCATCTTCAAATCAGTCTTATCCTCATGGCTAAGGTTCTATGAACTTAGGGAACTGGGTCATCGGCTCCTCATACGATTCCCATATGGCATCTTTAAACGGTAAGTTGTTCCAATGCACTAGCACTTCAGTTGAAGGGCGTCGACAGCGCATCACAATTCTTCGATCAAGGATAGCTTGTGGTTCAGCTTGAATCTCTCCATGTGTGGCACTCGGTAGTTGAGTCTAAGATGAATCATGTTCTCCCAGTTTGACTCAAGAAGGATACATGGAAGACAAGATGGATTTTGACATCTTCTTGTAACTTAAGTTTATATGCCACAACTCTAATATACTCTGTGATCTGATAAGATCCATAAAATTAGAGAGATAGCTTCATTGAGGCTCGCGTGTTGATGGGTAGCTGTTTATATGGCTGTAGGCGAAGATAAACCTAATCTCCTACTAAAAACTCCTGCTCGCTATGATGTGTGTCAACTTGTTGCTTCATCCTGGCTTGAGCGGTAGAGAGATTATCCTTCTGCAACTGTAAGAGCTTATCCCTATTAATTAAATTTTGGTCGACCTGATCTACTTTGGCTGCACCAATTATATACTTTGGAATTACATGGGGCGATCGACCATATAATGCTTCATATGGGGTACATTTTGTAGATGAGTGATAAGTAGTATTATACCACCATTCGGCCCAAGGGAGTCACTTCGTCCATTCTTTTGGTCGATCACTGGTGAAGCATTGAAGATAGGTCTCTAGACACCTGTTCACTACCTTTGTTTGGTCGTCCATCTGTGGATGGTAAATTGTGCTCATCTTGCGTTGGGTGCCCTGTAGTTAGAATAGCTCGATCCAAAATTTACTTGTAAAAATCATGTCACGGTCGCGCACAATGGATCTTGACATTCCATGTAGTTTAATAATACTTTTAATAAAAATCTGAGTAATACTGGCAGCGATTTAGGGGTGTCTCACAGCACAAAAATGGGCATATTTTGTCAATCGATCTACCACAACAAAGATTATACTTTTATCTTGAGATGATAGCAACCTTCAATGAAGTCCATGGAGATGTCAGTCATGCTGAGTCCGGTATGGGTAGTGGTTGCAACTTTTCTGACTTGCCACTATTTCACCCTTTTGATGCTGACATACATCACATTTTGCTACATAATTAGAAATAAATTTTTTCATGCCTCTCCAATAAAAATTTTGCTTCACCCTCTTGTATGTTATCATAAATTCGGAGTGCCCTGCTGAAGGTGAAAAATACATTTCGTGCATGATGATTTTGATGCAAGGGGAAGTGGATGTAAGCACAATATGACCCTTGTAGCATAGATCTCTCGAATCTCAAGTGTAGTAGGCTATTGTGCTTGGATCCTTCTCCAATCTTTCTATGATATTGCTGGTCTCTGGATCCTTCTTTCATTCCTCCCTAATATCCTCGAGAAAGCCGGTGGAAGGAAGGGAGATGACTAAAATTTTGGCCTGCTCCGGTAGCCGTGATAGTGCATCTGCAACAACGTTTTCTTTCCCCTTTCGATAGATAATTTCATAATCAAAACTAAGGAGTTTAGTTACCCATTTTTGTTGCTCAGGGGATGATATTTTTTGTTCCATAAAATGCTTGAGGCTTCGGTGTTCGGTTTTGATTTGGAAGCATTGACCGATCAAGTAGGGTCTCCACTTTGTAACAGCGTGCACAATTGCAAACATCTTCTTATCGTATATGGACATTTTGTGATGAGAATGAGATAAGGCCTTGCTGGTATATGCAAGTGGTCGACTATCTTGCATTAGAATGGCTTCGATTCTAATTCCAGATGCGTCGGCCTCAATGATGAAGGGTTGGTTGAAATCGGGCAGCGCTAAGACCAACGTCGTCGTCATGGCTGCCTTGAGCTTGTCAAAGGTTGTGGAAGTTTTGTCCGATCACTAGAAGGAATCCTTTATAAGTAGGGAGGTGAGTGGAGCACTGATCTTCCTATAGTCCTTTACAAACTTCTGGTAGTAGCCTATAGGTCCAAGGAAACCGTACAACAATTTTACGTTTGCAAGTCTCAGCCAACCTTACATTGCTTCTATCTTCGTCGGGTCTACTGTCACTCCATCTTTCGATATTATGTGCCCAAGGTACTCCACTTTACACTATAAGAAGCTACACTTTGATTGTTTAACATAGAGGGTATTCTCCCAAAGAATCGTTAGAATAATTTGTAAGTGCTAAAAATGAATCTCAAGAGTAGGGCTATAAATGAGAATGTCGTCAAAGAATACCTGTACAAATTTACATAAAAAGCTCCGAACAATATCATTTATTAGGCTTTGAAAGGTAGAGGGAGCATTAGTAAGTCCAAAAGATATTACCAAGAATTTTTAGTGTCCATTATGCGTACTGAATGTCATTTTCAGAATATCTTTAGCATATACTCGAATCTAATAATACCCGGAACGGAGGTCCAATTTCGTGAAGACTCGGCTCCTTATAGTTCCTCCAAGAGTTCATCCACTACTAGTATGGGGTACTTATCCTTGATGATGATAGTGTTTAAAGCCTAGTAGTCGATGTACATCTGTCAAGTTCTATCCTTCTTGCGTACTAGCAACATCGGCGAGGAATATGGGCTGCAGCTTGGCCGAATCACCCCAGTGTCAAGCATCTCCTTTGCAATATTCTCAATCTCATCCTTCTATAGATGAGGATAGTGGTACGACCTTGAGTTTGCTAGTAGTTTGCCCAGAAGAATAGGGATTCGGTAATCATGTTGTCGGGTAGGGGGAGTCTACGCGGTTTAGCAAAGACATCGACGAATTCATCCAGCAATTGGGCAAGTTTTGGATCTGCAATTTACATGTTTTTATCCTCTGATGGCTACTGGATATGCATTAAAAAATCGCCATGTGTCTTATGTAGAATTTTCTCCATCCGTTGCATTGAAACGATGGAGATATGGCTTCCACGCTTGCCACGTAGGATGACCTGTCTGCCTTTGCAATAAAATTTCATAATCAGTTTAGAGAAATTTCAAGAGATGTCACATAGCATCGTTAACCATTCGATGCCGAGCACGGCTTCATAGTAATCAATGGGTAGGAAGAAGAGGTCGGCTACAATCTCTTGATCTTGTAGAAGTAGTTTCACTCGTGAGCACCGTTGGTCGCACTTTAGGATCCGGCCGTCAGCGACCTTTACGTCGAAGTTGTTACAACCTTCAATGTGGAGTGCCATACATGCAGCAACCTTGCTGTTGAGGAAGTTATTTGTGCTGCATGTGTTGATAAGGACAGTGATAAGTTGTTGCTTGAGAATACCTCCCACTTTCATCGTTTGCGGGTTGGAGTAGCCCGATAGTGCGTGCACCGTAAAGTCGGTTGATTGGGACTCTTCCTCAGCAACTTCTTCTTCGGGTTTGAGGCACTTTTCCAATGGTTCAATATCTTCATCCTCTACTGGTTCAATCACAAGAAGTCACCCCTTTTTACAGTGATGATCTCGACTCCATTGCTTATTGCAATGCCAACACAAACCCTTGGCAGATCACTCCTGAAGCTCTTCTCTCATCAAATTTTTCGGTGTGGGGGATTGGATGGCAGTAGAGGGGGCTAAGGGCTTCGGTATTGCTGGTCGGGAAGCGACCCTAGTCCTTCGGGCTTCGTGGTTCAATCGCTCCTCTTGTAACTGCGCGAAGGAGATGACTACCATAAGCGTGTACAGTTGTCGCACTTTCACTTCTCTTGGGATCTTTGGCTTCAAGCCCTCGATAAAGGTTCCCAAAAGTTGTTTCTCTGACCAATCACGAGTTTGGTTAAATAATCGTTCAAACCTTGTTTGATATTCTTATATAGTAGTGGTTTGTCGGACCTTTGCCAAGTGTCCATCGATGTTCTCGACTCGGTTGGTCCAAAGCGGTTCAATAGTCCTTCCTTGAATTATCACTAGGAAAGGCCTCCATGGGTATGCTCAAACCAATCAAACCACTGAATTGCATCCCCTTCAAGATGGATGGTCGCAATCTCCACCATGGAAGCATCTATGGTTCGGTGAAACCAAAAGTAGCATTTTGCACCCGAGATCCAACTGATCGGGTCTCCTTCTTCCCATCTAGGGAAATCTACCCTCATGCGTGGATTATATGGATCAGTCATAATGCTTTCCAACTCCTAGAAGTCCTCTCTCCAATCAGAAGTCTCCCCTTGGTGTGATTTCTTTGGGCTTGGTGGTCGACCTAAACTGAGTTTAGCAAAGATAGTTCATATTTTTTCCTCCATTCGGGTCTCGAAGGCTTCAAATTTTACATTGATGGCATCCTCTGATGCCATGGTATAAGCCTCCAGATCTATAATATTGAGGTCTCTCTTTTGTTGATGGGTTAAGGGCATGAGTTGGTTCAGGAAAGTGGTGGTCGAAAGATGGGTGGATCGGTGGAGAAGTAGGCTATGGTTGGGGCTGTTTTGGTGGCTGATTTGGATCAGGTTTTGGTTGTGGTTTGGTAGGATTTTTTGGACTGTGATGGAAGGGGTTGAAGATGAGGAAGAGGGAGTCTTCAATCCGGAAAAGACAGCGGCGAGAATATGATAGAATTCACAAAAGATTGCTACGTATGTGCTGTTTTGCTGAACAAAATTTACATCGAGAAAGCAGTAGATTTTCAATATAAATTCAAGTAGAAACCTGAGGAAATTGTGTATAATCTTAATGGTAAAACCTCAGTTCAGATGAGAGCAACAATAGCAATTCGGATCAAGGAAATTTCGGCAGCATAACGGTAGGAAAACTGATGCAAAGTAAGAGGGGTCGTAAAATTTCAGCAGTTTACGACGATAATTTGCAGCAATATAAGATCGGTTTCACGAAGGAGTTTCATGATAGATCAATCTTAAATGGGAGCCAAGTTGATCTATAAGAACGTGTAAAAATTTCATCCAAGAAAAATATTCAATAGATTGGTTTCAATAAGCCTCTATGTGGCTGAAAAATTTTCTGTAGCAATTCCTCTTTCGCAACGATGATCACATTTGCAACGGAGAGAATTCGCGGCAAGGTAAGGATAATAAAGTTTCTTTGATACATAAAGATGGAAAGCTTCAGTAGCAATAAGGTGCGGGTGGTAGGAATATTACCAGATCTTTAGTGCAACAATGGAGGCAGTAGTAAATTGATTTGATCTACGGCATGGGGATCACGATGGAGGCGATGTTTAAAATAATTATGAGAATTGCTTGGATGGGTGGTGACAACAGAGATGGCAGTAGGGGCAGCAAAATCGTTGCTCTGGTACTAGATGATAGAACCCCGGAGGAATTATATGGAGATGTGATCTTTGAGGGGGATCAACTCTTAGAACACTATAGGGGTTCCTCTCTCCTAGAAGTCGGCACAAGGCTGAAATAAAATAGATACGTGCTTGATGAAAATAGGTAGAGGCTACAAGCTTATATAGGGCTCAAAACCCTAGCCCTAGGGTGATGCTTCCTAAGTAAATTCTCCCTTTTGCTCCTCCTATAGCCGCCCTGCCTAAATAAGGGGGGTGACGGTCTAAGTGGTTGTACAAGCCACGCCTCCTTGCTAGAAACCCTGGCTGATCAGCTCAGTAAAGGAGGCGACGACCAGGAAACTCGAATGCCCCAAAATAAATCCTAGTCGGACTTCTTTATAGAATGACTTTATGAAATTTTATTATAATATTATAAAGTTTTATTAATTGCTACTTGATTGAGTAAGACCCAACCTTCAAAATAAAAATATATAAAATTACATACATATAATACCCCTTCAATATTACTTTTTTTTTCCTTTTTTTCTTTTCAATAATACTCGTAATCATCCATGTTTCAATCTTCCAATTCCATTTCCACCGCTCTGTTTCATTAATAAGAAAGAAATGTGGAGGCGTCCACAACAAAACCAGGTCAACCTTTGAAACCAAAGTCAGAAGACCAGGCAACATGACGAACAAAGATAAGGTCAACTTTGGACGCCCATTCAGCTGCACCACTGCAGTCCCAACATATACTAATAACAATGAAACACTAATTTTCCCTCGTACAGTCTTCCAAATAATTGACAAATTATAGTGCAGCCGTGCACGACACGGGCTTCTTTCTGTTCTTCTGTAGCCATCACATGATGCAGGCCAAGTTGGACTTGAATTCTTTCGCTGACCTAAAACTCGGTGACCAAACCATTACTCTTGAACTGTTCGCGGAAGACATCACAAGTTCTTACCCTTTTAAAGGGTCAGATGGTTGACTGCTTGAGGTTAAGTTCCTCATCCCCATCTCCACGAGTGGCTATTGGAGAGCCACAGGTTGGGCCCATCGTTTCACGGTACTCGCGTTTGGCTTTCAGAGTCTCTTTTTCTTCGATCGATTCCACCTCCCACGCCGTCTTCTTCCCGGCTACCAGCCTCCCAACTACGACCATCGACTGTTGACTTCCTGCAGCAAGAAGGTCGCTCTCTCTCGCTCTCTATATATGGATAGATGGATTCGTTTCCGCTCTTTTCTCAAGCATCTCTGGGACGGCAGGAGGAGAGAGAAGGAAGAAAATGAACTGGGTGAGCCGAAAGGTGCATCTGTACAACGTGACCATGGGTCTGTACATGCTCGACTGGTGGGAGCGCTGCCTCTTCAGTATCCTTCTCTGAAACACCCAATTCATCTCCCGAAACTTCGTCTCTTTTTTCCTAGGAAAGTTTTGCGTACTTCATGTCACTTGATCAAACAGATCGACTTGCTTTTGTTAGTTTACTCGGTTAATTACATGATAAACAATGGTGCTCGACTACTGTTTGTCTTAACTTTGGTAGATATATTGATCCTTACTTTGCTGTGGTTCATCTGCCACAATGGATCTCGATTTGCCACGGACTTGTACGATGGGTAAGTTTTAGTGCTTACTGTCTATTTATGTTCGGTTTTGTTTGCGGGAAAACAAAATAAACCCTATGCTATAGATTTTATTTTTATATAACTTCATAACATGAGAATTACTGCAAAGTTGTAGTTGGATAAAGTGAAGGAACCTAGAAAATGAGATGAGATGCATTTTAGATCAGGGAAGAAACTGAATTCTAAAAAGATATATGGTATTTTCGTACCATATAATGTTATGCATTTCTTATTAATTCTTTTTTTCTTTGCACACCATCTTCGCTTAATTATTTCGTGAATCCTTTTAACAATCGTATGATTATCTACTTTTGCTATTTTTTCTTCCCTGCAATTGTTTTCTTTTGTTATATATATATATATATATATATATATATATATATATCACAGTAATTGATTTACAAAAAAGAAATATGTATTATTTTCTGTTTTATTAAAATAGATATTATTGTGATCAATTTATATTCATATGATTCATAACAACAAAATATTATTGTCGAATATTTTACTTGCTAATCGTAGCAAATGCTTCTAGACAAGTATGAACTCTCTTTTCCCAAGTTTGGTACTGAGATTTGAGGCCAACATATCGAGAACATTCAATACAGATTTTTTTTTTTTTCCCCTCAAAAATTGACATGATATATTTTCTTTTTCTTTTAGGAAAAGATATATTCCATATATATTCCCAGTTCAATGCACTTAGTGTTGAAGAACTAAATAGTAATAACATTTCCTATGGAAGACACCTCCCCAGTTGTCAGTATATCTGCTAAAATTGGATGGAACTGCCTCATTATTTAGTGACCTATTTTCTTAAATTGATGAAGGATTTGAACCATGATACTAAATTTTTGTGTACCTCAATGTGTTTAATTGTGTCTTTGATAACCTTTTTAAATTTCTTCCTTTTGTATCTTTCAGCCATCTGAAGTCTAGACTTGTGTTTAGCAGCAGCTTCCCAACAGGAGGGAACACAAAAATGTGACAGCCTATCTGGAAAAAATGGAATATCTTTCTTCTTTTTGTTTCCAAAAAAAAAAAAAAAAAACAAATGATTTCAGTTATAGAATGTAGAAAGTATTTTAAGAATAGTGTATGTGTTTGTATCAAAATTCACTTTATAAAAAATGTATGCTGGCAGTTGATTTTACTATATAAGTAAGCTAAATTTGTTTGTATGTATAAAATTCCAATAGTGTGTCCATATTAATGTTGAAGAGAGTAAATTTTGGACAAAAACTTCTGCAGTCCGGACGACCTCTCTCTCTCTCTCTTTCTCAATCGAACGTAGGAAAATACTAAAGTATATATGATGAGATTTATGGAACATCAAATCACTAATTTCGAAAGAATTTTTTTCTTCAAGTAAAAAAGAATTGAATATAAATTCTTCATTGACCAAACAAATTCATCAACCGTGCGTAAGATTGTTGGTAATTACGAATTAGAAATATACGCATAAACCCTAACAAATCCTTCGTTGAAGTAATGATATTGTAGAAATGAGGCCACAATGTTTTCTCCCCTTGCCTTTTAATTGGTCACTGTCAGTAGATCAGGTCAACTCCATACCACTCAAAGGCGATAGATCTATCGAAACACTGACAATTTTATGCACACTGTCAAAGCTTGGACGAAAAGAAAGGTACTGACCATAACACAACGTGGATGCATTAACCACATCCTCTCTGTTGTAATGCGCATAGGAATTTTTGATTCATGTACAGCTAATATATATATACATATATATATATATATATATATATGCTTAGGTGTAGGTTGGCATGTCACATGTGCCCTCCCTCCATTATCATGTTCACCCCCCTTCATGTGAGTCGTGTCGTTTTCTTGTCACATTATTTTACTCGGTTGGGATGTAGCCAGACACGTTTGTTAATGCGCCGTTTGCCTCTCTTATTCATCCTCATTCCATTCATGTGACTCCTGCGACAGAGAGAGTTGGAAAAGAAGAAGGGTGAGCATCCATTACCAAATGGATCTGAATCTACTGCATCGTACTGATCCTATGACTTCAAAGAGTAGAAGTAGTGACATTTTTAATATGGCATAAGCCTGTCTTCCTTGACCACAAATTGTGAAGTAATACAACTCGGAAGTACCATAAGTCACACACAAAACATTTACACTTCTTATTTTGCATAATAGCTTCAGAAAAGAATAACAAGAACAGTAGCACAAATAACAATTCCATGATTGATGACACAAGGAAATCATCTTCAGAGAGACTGCTTGCTGACTGTAAACCGTCTTGTCTCGCATCAGATGTTTTGATTCTTTACGGACCTCTTCTTGTCAAGTGGAAGATTTCTGACAGCAAAAGCGGATAGATCATTCATTGCAGGCTCATAAATTTCTGCACCCGAAAGAAAAAGGAAAAGAATATATATAGCACGGATTCACTAAGTAAAACACACGCAGATAACGGTGGTGGTTTCCGAGCTGCTACTCTTCATTGCTCTTCTCGCTTCCCGTCGTCGAAGTTGTGGGAATAGCTGAACGAGTCATACCTAAATCCCTGTGTGGTCGGAAGGGTAGTGTTGGATCGCACGAGCTTCCTGACCTCCGAGCGCAGCTTGTACAAGATGTGCTGCCAGCTGCCCTTGGTGTGGCACCCAAGCAGGGCTGTCTCCTCCTCGTTCATCTCAATGTCCTGCGCGAACGCCGGCTTCCTGGAAAGGACCCACCCCCACCACCGATCCCACCACCTCCTCAGAGGGCCGCCGGCGAACTCGCCGATGGACGACATGGACTGCGACTTGCTGAAGCCCCAGCCGGAGGAGGCTGTGGACAGGGGCTGGATCTTGACCGAGTAGGAGGAGATCCTCTTCCTCAGGCCTATCAGATGGGTGTCCTTCTGGGCTTGGAAGGTGGGGAGGTCATCCTGGTAAGGCATGGTGGGCAAGAAGAACCTTTTCTTTTGGAGATTCTCAAACAAGGAGCCCATGGTTGAATCTGGAGAACGAGAGGAGGAGGAGCTTCTTTGTCTCGCTCCTCTGTGTGGTTCTTGTGCATTTGGTGGCACTAAAGAGGAGAAAGGGAAGACATCAAACTCTTGGCTAAAGTTGACAGGCTGGTTATGTTGGTGCATGGGGTGGATTGGGGGGGGGGGCGCGGGCCATGAAGTGCTTTAATCTCTGTGCTGCAGGAATCTCTTTGATGATTCCTGAGATATCTTTACTGATCTCATATTAACATCAGTATTCTCAATATCTCTAATGATTCTTGTCCTTCTTAATTTTGCTTTCAGCTCAATGGACAGGAATGTGGTGTGTCGGTCACCAGCTAATTAGGGTAGCTGCCAACGACTCCTTTGGTTTGACACACACCCATAGCCTGCGTGGTCGATTCTTTTTTGTTATTTTTTTTTTTTTTTGTAGGAACGTGTTGACTAGTAGAATTTATAATACATAATTTTTTATTTAGTATCCCAATAGATGATATAAATTCTTTATTTTTCTTATAGTTTGAAATTTATCTTACTAGTGAAAATATTGGTTTATGAATGAAGAGTTGCTCTGTTCTCTCTTTTTAATGAAATATTTTATCTATCTTGACCCAGAATATTTTCTACATAAATATATTCTGTTTATAAATACTTTATTTTATTATTATTATTATTTTTTTTTTCTTTTTGTTGGTTAAGGCTGGCCTTGGTGCCACCATATACTAATTTATTTATTTATCTTGTAGAGAGTAAGTGGTGAAAGTGAATTTTTATTCCAAGATCTTGCTGTGAACCTAATTAAGTCTTTACAAGTACATCTAGTCAACTAAATTTTAGAAGTTCGAGTAGTTCCATACCTGGTACTAAATTTTAGTTTGTATATTTAATTTAATTTACAATAAAAGGAAAGAACTATGGTGCTTATTTCTTCCTTTTGTTGATGAGGCTCTTTACCAACGAAGTGTTATTAAATTTTAGGTAATTGGATACATTATTATATTTACCAAATGGATGATTGGAGTAACAGTACAGTTATAGATTTTTAATGTAAATCCATTATCTTGTGTTTGTAGTTGTTTTATTTTATTATTATTTTTTGTTTGATTGATTCATCTACTTGTTGCAATATACTGACACCTTGATTCCTCTTTTTTTTTTTGTGTGTGTGTGTGTGTGTATGTATATATGGCCTTTTCCCAAAAAAAATAAATTTCCTTGTTCCTTATTGATCTAATTAACATTTCCAAAACAATATAGTTTCATAAAGATGTACATGAATTGGACACTGGTTATAAAGGACCTTTAGGAGATGTAATGTATCCTCTGTCCCATTTTGGTAGCGTCTCCTCTTCAGCAACATCAGAATTCCTTCTCCTTGCCGACACTTGTGGGGGGGTAAGTGAGTGCTTGCAAACATTAGGTGCTAAATCGACCATCTATCTGTCGTTCATGTAATTAATGTATCCTCTGCAGTGATGGAAAGTGACTCAGCGTTAATTTACTGTAAGAACAATGCAGTGTGAGGTCTTCAGTTCAACGTATGTCGATTCCTTCCTTATGTTCTATCAAAACCCTTTAGAAATGTTCTATCAGGCATGAAGGGATTCAGCAGCAAATTCTTTCGTAACAAATTAATAATAAAGTTGATGTTTGTTGGACGTATTTTAGATTTGGTGTTATTCGCTCCTGTAAGTAATAAAAAGATACCTGTGTTTTTTTGGAAGAAAATGTTCGAGAGAGAGAGAGAGAGATGCGTGTGTGATTAGGAATCCAAATATATGCATCAATATGAATTGTTTTGCTTCTATAATTTACAAATTCAATGCGTTGTGTTATGATTTATAGGTCTTTTTAAATTTCTGACTCTAATACTCGTAAAGAAAAAAAAAATTTAGTATAGAAATAACTTTATTTTCATTAAAAATTAGCGTTTGATTATTCTATCCCATATTTTTTTTATATATCTTTGTGGCCAATGAGATGTGAGAAAATATCTTAGGTGTTTCTATATTTCTTCCCAACTAACTTGAAAGGATGAGAAAAAATGTGATATTTTTTTTGATGATTTTGTGATTGAATTGGTTAATTAAATGATTTCTTTTCATAGAACCTGATAGAATTATATTGAAGATAAAAAAGAGGGGATCAACTATTACTTCTTCATTTATTTTCTTAATGAAAGAGTTTATGCTATTATTTATAGGGTGCTACCAAGAACCCTTTGAGCTTGGACTGAGAATTCCACTAAACTTATACTCTTAATCAGATTTTTAATTAAAAATAATAATTGACTTCATCCTAAATGAAGATAAAAACTAATTCCAATCAACTCATAACTGATTCGATTAGGCTCACCTGACCTATAACTGACTTCGATTGGACAGATTAATATGATTCAACTCGAATTAATTATGAATAGATGGATCCGACTTAGCTAGGGTCCTAATAGACCCATCCACTTCAAATCAGTCTTAAACTCAAGGTTGAGCAATATCATATTTCGGGAGTACTTTAATAATTATCACATATCATAATTCTTTGATCAATTAAGTAGGGTCTCCACTTGGTGTAAATAATGATTTGGTCTTCTTGTGCAGTTACTATTATAGTCTTATGAAGAACCCTTTCATCTGATAGTTGGTGGTAGTATCATATTTTCTTTTGAGGATCACCACTTCTAAGTGTTTTTTGGACATCGAAAGAAAATTCATAAGTAGTTGTTTGCCATGTATAAGCAGCTTTACCTTTGAACACTTGTCACCACAAGTTAAGAGTCATCCATCAGCAATTTTGACTTTAAAATTGACACAACTTTTATGATCGGACTCCACATTGTCAATTTTTTATTCCTCTTTAATTGGCTCAATCGTTAGAAGTTTGTCATAGCCTTCATGATTGGGCTCCATATTGTCAGTTTTTATTTTCTTTTTAGTTGGCTCAACCATTAGAAGCTACTCTTATTTTTTATTATTTGTGTTGTCCACTTTGAAGTCCTGTCTATTGAAGCTTCTGTTTCGACAAGTGTCTATACTAATTTTTCCTTCATGCACGTTGGCAAATGATATAGTTGCTATTATGGTGTGGGGATGGCTAGCTTTAACTTCACACGGGATCTCGGGATTAAGTCCCTCGATAAATTTTCTCACAAGTTATATCTCGGACCAATCTCGGGTTTGGTTTGATAGGAGCTTAAATCTGCTCTGGCACTCCTGTACTGTAGAAGTCTGGTGGATTTTGGCGAGCTATCCATTAACGTTCTTGTACTCTGATAGTCCAAAGTTAATCAAGAGCTCTCTCTTGAACTGTCCCCACGAAGGGACTCCATGATAGATCTCATATAAATCATATCATTGTATCGCATTATCTTCAAATTGAGTGAAAGCTATCTCTACCGTAGATTCCTCCAGAGTCCTATGAAAAAGATAAATTTTTTTAACACGTGAGATCCAACCGATTGGATCTTCATCTTCCCATCTGGGAAACTCCATGCGTGGGTATCTTGTGTCTTGTCCTTTATCATATTTTTTAGATCTGTTCTATTTGAGACTAGAACTTTCATTATGTTGAGATTTGTTGAGGTTCTCCAATAAACATCTTTTGGATTTGTTGAAGAGTTCTTGCAGTCTATTCTCTATACAGGCTTTGAAATTATCAATTCTAATGAGTTATTGTTCGCCATTGCATAGAAGTACAGATCTGTAATCTTTAATTCTTGGCTATGGTTGCAGGACTGGTGGTGATGACAAGTTCCTGATGTTGTTGCGTAGGTGAAGGATGGCAACCGAAGGAAGAAGGTGAGAAGGGCGCCGCTGAGGGTGTGATTGGAAGCGAGGGAAGAAGGTGAGGAGAGTATCGATGGCAGCGAGGGAAGAAATGGAGGGAAGAAGATAAGGAGGGTGTGGCTACGATAGGGGAGAAAGGGAGATGGCAATGACCAAAGAAGGAAACAACATGGGGAGAAAGAGAGATGGTAGTGGCAGGTGGAAGAATGTGAGGAGGGTGTGGCTGCGACAAGGGAGAAAATGGCAGCGACCAAAGAAGGAAACAACATGGGGAGAAAGAGAGATGGTAGTGGCAGGTGGCAACGGTAAAAGACAGCGACAGCGACAACGACGATGACGGTGACGACGGGGTAGATGGCAAGGGCTGCGATAACGATATGGATGATGAACGACAGCAACGAAAGTGCGCAGGAATGCTACTCTGATACAAATTGATAGAACCCCATAGATTCTATCGATGATGAAGATGAAAAAGGGGGGATAAACGATCATTTCGAGGGGATCAGACCTCCTAGATCACTTCGAGGGGATCTATCTCCTAGGGTTTTTGCCTATTGGCCAAAATAATATTTCTTCATTGATTTTCCTCATGAAAGAGTTTATACCATTATTTATAGGATGCTACCAAGGGTCCCCTCTAAGCTTGGACTCAAAGTCTCATTAAACTTGGACTCTTAACCAAGTGATAGACTCTTAACTGAAAATAATAATTAATTTCATCCTAACTGAAGATAAAAACCAACTCCAACCAACTCATAATTGACTCGATTGGGCTTGCCCGACCCATAACTGACTCCAACTAGATAGACTAATATGACTCAACTCAAATTAATTATGAATGAATGAACCCGACTTAGTTAGGATCCTACCATATTTTATAAATATGCAAAAGTAGCATCAAACCATGTAATCTGGATGTGTTTTTTAGTTTGTTGATCCTTATATTTCTCCTTTAGTTTAAAGTCCTCTACCTACACAATCAATCCTTGTTTGATTTAAAACAAATAAGAATAAAGTCTAAAACAAATGTCTATCTAGAATTCATTAGATAAATTGAGTGTTGACATCTATTTTTGAACTATATATATATATAGTTTGACATTTATGATTAAAAGTAAGATTAATCAAGATATATGGAAAGTAATATAAAATTTAGTCATTTGATTCCAGAAAACTACCATAGGCGGCAACCTAAAATTATATTGACTTGGTTGAACACGAACGAGAATCCAAAGAAAAATATCTAAATTAGTATAAGATTTGTAAGAGCACACAACTCAAATTCAAAATAATTCTTGAATGAGTTATATTTATTATTTGTATTGGATATCCTTGAATTGGTTATCTTAACTTCCAAATAATTCACATTGATACTGGGAAGGGAGAAAGAGAAATGCATTTTGGAAAGAAACGAGAATACCCGAAAGTTGAGTTGCAGGAAACTAACAAACTCATAACACAACTTGCATAAAATAGTTAAAGATAGTTCACCACCAAGTTTAAAATCGCAAGAGGATACAGAAAGTTCACCACCTCAAGAAAATTAAACAGAGATACAGAACTAAAATCAAAAGACTCACCACTCAAGGACGTATCCAAGAGATACAGAGTTTTAGAGACTCCAAAGAGCTTATGCAAATATAATCAACTATCCAAAAAGTTGTTTTCAACCCTAGAATATCAAAATAAGTACTAGAGCATGAAACATCTCTTCATGCATAGGGAACTATAACATTAAATGCTTCACATCTACCAACTAACTTTAAATGCTTCACATCTGCCAACTAAGCCCTTTATGCATTCCTTGGTCATGAAGAAAGGTATCTTAAAATAGTTGTAACTTTGTCCAAGGAATATGCTCATAGTTGTAAATTGAGTGGGCTGGGTTAAAAATTCTAAAAAATTAGACACTACCGTGTCAATCTCCCCTGGTTGAAAAAGACTTGTTCTCAAGTCTTCATTTGTTTGATCACCATAATAAGGAATTAAATCAACCACATTGAATGTTGATGATACCCCATATTCTTCAGGTAGATCAATCTCATAAGCATTCTCTCCAATTTTTTTAAGCACTTTGAATGGACCATCAGCCTTTGGTTTCAACTTCCTAAATTTTCCTGGTGGAAACCTCCCTTAGATGAATCCAAACCAGATCACCTGCATTAAACCTCATTTGCTTTCTATGTTTGTTAGCTGCTTGCATGTACCTTTCATTTTGCTTCTCAATGGTTGCTTTAACATCGTCATGCAGCTGCTTCTGTTTTGCCCTCTCGTTAGCATCTCCACTAAATTACTTATTTGTAGAATGAGGGACTAATCCAAAGGACCAGCAGGATTAGCACCATAAACAACCTCAAAAGGACTCTTACCAATGGTATGATGCATGGAATGATTGTAAGCAAACTCAATTTATAGAAGAATGAGGTCTAATTGCTTAATGTTCTTACCAACATAGCTTCTAAGCAAGTTTCTCAAGCTTCTATTTGTTACCTTTGTTTGCCCATTGGTTTGTGGATGATGAGAGCTACTGAAATTCAAAGACGTCATTTTCCTCCATAGAGTCCTCCAAAAATGGCTAAGAAATTTTGAATCTCGATCAGACACCATAGTTCTTGGAATGCCATGCAATCTAACAATCTCCTTGAAGTACAAATAAGCAATATGAGATGCATCATTTGATTTATTGCAGGGAACAAAATGAGACATCTTTGAGAATTATCAACAACAACCATGATAGAATCTTTGTTCCTTTGAGTTCTCGGTAGTCCCAAGACAAAATCAAGACTCACATCCTCCCATAGAGCATTAGGCACCGGCAATGGAGTGTATAAACCTGAATTTTGTCCTCTTATTTTTGCAAAGTGACACACTCTGCATTGCTTCACAAATCTCTCCATATCTCTGAACATCTTAGGCCAATAGAAATTTGATTGAATAAGAGCTAGAGTTTTGTCCCTACCAAAATGTCCTCCCAAAACATCACCATGAGCTTCAGCTAAAATTACATGTCTCAAAGAACAAGATGGAATACACAAGGCATTAGCTCGAAAAAGAAATCCATCAAAGATATTAAATTACTGAAAAGAACCTGATTTGTAATTCTGCCATATTGAGTTGAAATCCACATCATTCTGATAGAGATCTTTGAATGTCTCAAATCAAACTACTTTGACTCACATGGCTGATAATAAATAATATTTTCGGCTCAATGCGCATCGACAACTATATTTTGAACATCAGATTTATGTTTGATTGTGAAGTTATAAGATTGCAAGAACTCCACCCAAGTTGCATGCCTCTTATTTAGCTTGTGTTGGTGATTAATAAACTTTAATGCCTCATGATCAAAATATAAAACAAATGGCTGGGTAAGAAGATATTGACTCCAATGAGATAAAGCTCGATAAATGACATAGAACTCCTTGTCGTAGATAGAATATTTCCTCCTTATATCATTCAGCTTCTTACTAAAAAAGGCAATGAGCTTTGATTCTTGACTCAAAACAGCACCAATTCCCACATTGGAGGCATCACATTCAACCTCAAACACTTTATCAAAATTGGGTCATACCAAAATAGGAGCTTCGGTCACCTTTCTTTTTAATAGCTCAAAAGCTTTATCATCCTCATTAGTCCATTTGAATTTATCACCTTTAAGGCATTCCGTGATTGGAGCAATAATCGAGCTGAAACCCTTGATAAATCTTCTGTAAAAGGAAGTTAAACCATGGAAACTCCTCACATCATGCAATGAAGTCGGTGTTGGCCAGTTAAGAATAGCTTCTACCTTACTTTGATCCATCATGATTCCATCTTTTGAAACAACATATCCAAGAAACACTACACTATGAGTAAAAAAGTCACACTTCTTCAGATTAGCATAAAGTTTTTGCTGCCTCAAAATAAGAAAAATCTTCTTAAGATGATTCATATGTTCTTCCTCATTTTTGCTGTCCACCAATATGTCATCAAAATAAACTACAATAAAAGTTCCAATGCATGCCTTAAGTATATGATTCATAAATCTCATGAAAGTACTAGGAGCATTAGATAACCCAAATGACATAACCAACCATTCATACAAGCATTCTCTAGTTTTAAATGATGTTTTCCACTCATCTCCAGGCCTCATTCTTATTTGGTGATAGCCACTCCTCAAGTCAATTTTAGAGAAAATAGAAGCATCATATAATTGATCAAGTAAATCATCTAACCTTGGAATGGGAAAATGATAGTCAATAGTGATTTTGTTGATGACACAACTGTCCACACACATTCTCCAAGAACCATCTTTCTTAGGCACCAACAAGGCTGGAACAGCACAAGGACTTATACTTTTCTGAATCAATCCCTTTTTTACTAATTCATCTAATTGCCTTTGAAGTTCTTCATGCTCCTTGGGACTAATTCTATAAGCTACCTTATTAGGTAGGATAGCCCCCGGAATAAGATCAATATGATATTGGATGTCTCTTAATGGTGGAAGACCATATGGAATCACTTCTAGTGTAATGTCTTGAAACTCCTCCAGGATTGGTTTCATGTTTGTCGGTGGCTCATTGTGATGTTTATTCTCTTCTACGACCACTAGAGCCAAAATATCACTACCCCTTTCCAATTCACCCTTACATTCACCATAGGACATAAAAGCACTAACTTCCTTCTTAGGTGCATTGATTTCAGAAGGTTGTAATGGAGCTAAAATAATCTTCTTTTCATTCACCTTAAAAGAATAAATATGTTTATAGCCATCATACAATACCCTCCTATCTTAATGCCAAGGTCTGCCCAATAATAAATGACAAGCATCCATAGGAGCAACATCACACCATACTTCATCTTTATAGTACTTGCCAATAGAAAATAGAACTAAACATCTTTTAGTTACTTTGATGTCGTTTTCCTTTTGTAGCCAACATAATTGGTAAGGATGTGGATGAGGGATTATCTCCAACTTTAGCTTCTGCACCATCTCGAAAGATACCACATTCTCAAAGCTGCCACTGTCAATGATCACCAAGCACACATTGCCATTAGAGGTACATTTAGTAACACATTCTTTCTCATCCAACTTTCATCCTCAGCCACATAAGATGCTTGTAAGCTACGTTGTAACACAATAGATAAATCACGATCAGCATAAGTAACCTCTTCCTCATCATCATCAGATTTTTGTTCGTCATTGGCTTCATTTTCTTCTTCGTCACTATGTTCTTCAACTAATGTAACAATCCTCCTATTTGGACAATCTGAAGCAATATGCCCAAAACCATGACACTTGAAGCATTTTCTACCATTAGGTGGAGAAGACTTAGGTGGTAGTTTGCTGCTGATTGATCATTCACTCTTCTCTTGCCCTTTCGGTACTGCTTTGCTTTGGGGAGTAAGCTTATAATTTTCTCCTCTCGTATAGCTATCTTTCACTCCATATCGAGAAATCTTTTCAAACTTTTATTATTTCTCCACTTTTAAAATCAGCTTACTCACATCATTTAAAGTCCAATACGATTGGAGTTGAACGACTTTGGCAATCTCATAATTCAGACCTCTAAGGTATCTTGCAATGGTCTATTCTTTTAGTTCCATAAGCTCTCCTTTTAACATCAGATTATCGAACTCTGCTGTGTACTCCTCCACACTAAGATTTTTTTGCTTAAAATCATAAATTTTCATAAAGATTTCTTGCTTATAGTTGTCAGGTAAGTATTTTCTTTTCAGCTCCCTTTTCATTTTCTCCTATGATATGATTTTACTCTTTCCCTCACGTTCTCTTTGCTTCTTCAGATTTTCCCATCAAAAAGATGCATTTCTTCTTAGTTTTAGTGCCACGAGCTTTACCTTCTTTTGTTCTGGTGGTTCATGAAAATAAAAAATTCTTTCCACCGTATTAAGCCAATCAATAAAGTCATCAACATTGATTTTCCCTTCAAACTCCGGAATATCTAACCTTGTGTTGTATTTCTTCTGCCATTCATCTCGGTCTTTACGTCTTGTCTGAAATCTTTGAAACTCCCTTGAGTAAGATGGCGAATCATTATCAGAATCATACATTTGGCCAATATTTTCATGCTGATTATTTTTGTTCCGAAGTTCTTCAATAATTTTATTTTTTTCTTGTAGATTATGTAACAAACTTTGTAGTTGCAACTTCAAGGATTCAACGTCATCTTCATGGCCACTATCTTCAACAACTGTATCTTTTCTATTCTGCCTTACCATGATCTCTAGTCTTAAGCTCTGATACCAAACTAATACCGGGAAGGGAGAAAGAGAAATGGATTTCGGAAAGAAACGAGAATACCCGAAAGTTGAGTTGTAGGAAACCAACAAACTCAGAACACAACTTGCACAAAATAGTTAAAGATAGTTCACCATCAAGTTTAAAATCGCAAGAGGATACAAAAAGTTCACCACCTCAAGGAAATTAAACAGGGATACAGAACTAAAATCAAAAGACTCACAGCTCAAGGACGCATCCAAGAGATACAGAGTTTTAGAGACTCCAAAGAGCTTCTGCAAATACAATCAATTATCCAAAAAATTATTTTCAATCCTAGAATATCAAAATAAGTACTAGAGCATGAAACATCTCTTCATGCATAGGGAACTATAACATTAAATGCTTCACATCTGCCAACTAACTTTAAATGCTTCACATATGCCAACTAAGCCCTTTATCCATTTCTTGGTCATGAAGAAAGGTATCTTGAAATAGCTATAACTTTGTCCAAGGAATATGCTCATGAGCTGTAAATTGAGTGGGCTGGGTTAAAAATTCTGAAAAATTAGACACTTCCATATCACACATCCCACAAAACATTGTACTTTGATGCTACTCAGTGATCGACACATTGCACAACATCATCTGACGGATGTGCAAATGAACTCTTTTATCTCTTAGAACCATAAGAAAAGCTGCATCAATCACAAGTATTCAGTAGATGGAAACAAAAGTAGGGTAGAAGCTTGGCTTATATATAAATGTGGAAACATGTCTTATATACTCAACTGATCAAGTATAAATACTTATATCCTAAAATATAAATTCTCTTAGCTAGAATAAATGTTAATATGTTGCTGAATATATTTTAGGAGGTAAATTAAATTTCTTCCTACAAAGCAGAAGTCTTTTACTAATGTGCCTAAACTCCAAACCAACTGAATCTACTCTAACGCAAGCTATATTCATTAAGATAGAGGTTTTTTTTTTCTCTCTCCCTCTCTAGATGATGCAGCATTAACCCACTATGTGGGCGTTCTCTATCTTCACTTAGATATATATGAAGCCATGTTATTCCTTTTTGTGTGTGTGTGTGTGTCACTTAATCCTAGGAAATTAAAATAAAATTTAAAATCCATGAATATGAATGAAATTGGTTAAGGTTAATATAAAAAATACTAATTTAATTCAAAATTTTAATTTTGTTTGATTGTAGATCAAATCCAATATCCAACATGAGAATATTTCCCAACTCCTATTGTGAATATTTTTTAATATTATCATTTTCACTTCCATAATTCTTGTTTTATATAAGGTTATATAAGAAGAATATTTGAAATAGGAAAACTAGAGGGAGAAAAGAGAGAAAGAGGAATAATTTGTGTATGCGTTAAATAATTTACAATGTAGAATAAATAAGATATGGAAATGGTCATAAATAACATAAAAAATTCTGAGCATCGTGTTAGATTATATTATAAATATGATAATATTTAATTAAATAAAGTATATTATAAATCTGATTAGATTGGTTATTGGTTAATAGAAAGAAGATCTAGGTTACTTAGGAGATGATCTCGTGATAGAACTTTGACAGAGTTGGGTCTATATTTAATTCATGTTGAGTCATATTTAGTCTTTTCAATTAGAGTCGGTTACAAGTCAGATTGGATTAGTCGGGTCAGTTATGACTTTATTACTTTGAGTTACGGTCTATTGTTCAGTTATGAGTCCACTAAAAATAATGGGGATGCATACACTTCTCAAAATCAATGAAAAGGGTATTATTTAGTCATTGACAAAATCCTAGGAGGCTAATCCCCTATAGTGATCAAGGAAGCTCGATCTCCTCGAAGTGATCATTTATTCATCTCCTTCTTCGATAAAAACCTAAGGGTTCCTTGTTGGGAAATCTTAGCGGATGCATCACATGTGCAACGGAAATCAAAACAAAAATCGGTTTCCCATGTAGACCAAATCATCGTGCAAAAGATTGGGGTCACGAGAAAAATTACAAAAACTGAAAAACCGCGATGTGTGAGAGATTGATTTTACCTAGGGAAATCGTATATCCCTGTATTTCAGATCCAGATGGAGAAGATGAAGGAGGTCAAGCATCCTCCTCTCTAGCGGTATCCACACGATTGATCTCTGTAGTGAAACTCCTCCAATCTGATCTCGCAACTCTTGCTCAGAGAGAGAAAGGAGAATAGGAGGTGGTGGATAAAGCTGCAGCCTATCAACCATGAGTCTCCTCTCATATTTATAGAGAACCATCAAAACCCTAGGGCTCCTTCCTTAGTGGATATTGGATCTTCATCCAATAACCCACTAATCTTGTATTATTGGATCTATATCCAATAATCTCCTTAGGCCTATAATTGAGCCTTAATCAAGGAGCCCATCAACATAGGGTCTTATCTAATGAGAATATATGCTAATTGGATCTTCATCTAATCCTCTATTCACTAAAGCATCCACCATATGTGTGTAACCCTCTAGGCCCGATACCGAGCTGGCCGTGAGTCACTCCCATCAGAACTCTTTCTGATATAGTGAATTATTATCCTCATAATAATTCACTCGACTCATCGACTATAGACGTACTAGGCCACTATGCCATAGTCCCCAAATGGTACAGGGGGGATCAAATCCATCGGACCTGTCTATCTACAGTTACCATGTATCTATAATCCCTCATTCAAATAATATCCCAAAGATCGTATATTGGACATGGTACTGTCAGGTCACATACAGAATCAGTTTGTCTTGCTCTATTCGGATTCTACCGAAGAACTCCTTCTCTCTCAATCCGAATGACCCTGGCTAGGGATTTGTCTGAGCAAGCACATATAAGATATTCCTCTCGTGATACCGAGAGTGGATGATCCTCTATTGACACTTAATTACCTTTGTAAGGTTGGCTACCATTCCCGATAACCAATTGTACCAGATCTAGAGCTTTCCAAACCTGTAAGTCTGGCGTCAAAGAAAAGAGTACTCATATAATGCATCATTGGTGTCTCAAGTCTAAGGACCAGATATACAACTGGAACTATAGAATCACTGTCTGACATTAGGTATCATTAACCATACAGCATTCCATAAGCGGATTAATCAGTGAGCTTATTCTCTAATGAGCACTTGTACTATATCCTTAGTGTCTCTATACAAGTGGCTATGAGACCAGTCGCCTTCATCATATGGACGGATATATAGTACACCGATCTGTCCGGTTATCTCAATGTCCCTCTTGAGTAACCTATGATCGGGATTATTTAAGATCCATGTTTAAAGGTGAATCGATCTCATTATCGTGATCTCATCACGATCCGACTCCCATTGCACAGAACCAAGGACATCACAATATATATGTAACAGATGATGTGAGAATATGTCAATATTAATCATAAGCAAAAAGATCACACAGCGTGTCGCATGTGCCATCACTCACGTGATTAGCTTGCAGGGCACTTGTAACCAGCAATATCCCACTTGACCAAAAGCCAATCACATATGTGTCTGATCTCCATCAGACCCCTGTGACGCTCAAATACAATTTGAGCCAACGGCTTCATCAGTGGATCTGCAATGTTATCTTCGGATGGAACTCTTTTCATTGCTATATATATATTTTTTTGGGTCATGATCGCTCTAATCAGATGGAACCTCCTCAGAACAATTCTATTTAGACCTGAGTTCCTTTGTTAGAGTTTTGCCCTGTTGTCGTCACAATATATGAGAGTCAGCTCCACGCTGCTTGGTATGACTCCCAAATCATAGATGAACTTCTTCATCCACACCCTTTCGTCTTGTTGCTTCTACTACAGCAATGTATTCCGCTTCTGTGGTCGAGTTAGCAGTAGTATCTTGCTTGGAACTCTTCCAGCTTACTACTCCTCCATTTAGGGTGAAAACATACCCTGAATTTGACTTGCTATCATCAATGTCAGACTGAAAATTTGAGTATGTGTAGTCCTCAACCTGGAGGCTACCTCCTCCATATACCAGTAAAAGATCTTTAGTTCTTCTCAAGTACTTAAGGATACACTTTACTGCCTTCCAGTGTTCTAAACCTGGATCTACCTGATACCTCTCGTGACACTCAAAGTATGTGTTATATCAGGCCTAGTATATAGCATCGCGTACATGATAGACCATATCACTGAGGCATAATGTATCTTATCCATGTCTGCTCTTTCTTCAGGAGTCTTTGGGGACATACTCATAGAAAGTGATATTCCATATATCATCGGTATAAGACCTCTCTTGAAATTTTTCATGTCAAACCTTTTGACAATGGAGTCTATGTACAAGATTGGGACAAACCAAGCATCTTTTTGGATCTATCTCTATAGATCCGGATCCCCAAAATATAGGATGCTTCCCCTAAGTCTTTCATAGAAAAGTTTCTAGATAGCCAAGCCTTTATTGTGGAGAGCATTCCTACATCATTCCTAATAATTAGGATGTCATCCACATATAGCACTAAGAAGGTGATAGCGCTTCCACTTACCTTCCTGTATACACAAGGCTCATCTTCGTTCTTAACGAAGTCATAAGATCTGATCATCTCATCAAATCTTATGTTCCAACTTCGGGAAGCTTGCTTCAATCCATAAATGAATCTAAGTAACATGTACACTTTATCTGGACTATCTTTGGATACGAATCCCTCTAGTTGTATCATATACACCTCTTCCTCGAGGTTGCCATTAAGGAATGCCGTTTTGATATCCATCTGCCAGATCTTATAGTCATACTGTGCTGCAATGACCAAAATAATTCTAATGGACTTAAGCATGACTACAGATAAAAAGGTTTCGTCATAGTCAACTCCTTGTCTTTGACGATATCCTTTAGCTACCAGCCTTGCTTTATAGGTCTCTACCTTTCCATCCACTCTGATCTTCTTCTTGAAGATCCATTTGCAGCCGATGGGTATAATACCCTTTTTAGAGTACATGGAATCCATCTCAGAATTCATGGCTTTTTGCCACTTCCCGGAATCTATACTCATAATAGCCTCCTCGTAGGTCTGAGGATCAACAGCCTGATAGTCATCTCCACTGATATATCACACATATCTTTCAGGAGGGTGAGATACTCTATTAGACCTACGTAAAGTTGGAACTTGTGTGTTAGGTACCTGAACAGACTCGGGCTCTGGAATGGTGCTTGAGCTAGGTTCTCCAACCTCGCTCAATTCTATCTCACTCCCACTGTTTCCACCAAGAATGTGTTCCTTCTCAAGGAAGACAGCTCTCTTGGCAACATAGACCTTTCGATCCTCGGGATGATAGAAATAATACCCACAAGTTTCCTTTAGGTATCCCATGAATGTGCACCATTCTGTCCTTGATTCTAACTTATCGGGGTTATATCTTCTAACGTGGGCAAGACAATCTCAAATCTTAATAATATTAAGATCAGACTTCTTTCTTTTCCATATCTCATATAGTGTAGACACTACTGACTTTGATGGAACTCTGTTCAGAAGGTAAGCCACAGTCTCTAGGGCTTACCCCTAGAATGAAACGGGTAGGTCAGCGAAACTCATCATGGATTGCACCATGTCTAACAACGTGTGATTCATCTTTTCTAATACACCATTGAGCTGAGGTGTATAAGGAGGTGTCCACTGGGATAGAATCCCATTGTCCTTGAGGAAATGGGTGAACTCTGTACTCAAGTACTCTCCTACTCGATCTGATCGAAGAGTCTTAACACTCTTTCCAATTTGGTTCTCTACCTCATTTTTATATTTCCTAGATTTCTCAAAGGCCTCAGATTTGTACTTCATTAAGTACATGTGTCCATACCTAGAGAAATCATCAGTGAATGTAATGAAGTATGAGTAACTACCTATAGCTTGAGTCGACATGGGACCACATACATCACTATGTATGAGTTTTAATAACTTAATGGCTCTCTCTCCAGTTCCACTAAAAGGAGAGTTAGTCATTTTCCTATGAAGGCAAGGTTCGCAAGTTGCATATGACTTATACTCAAATGGATCTAAGTATCCATCTTTCAACAACTTTTAAATCCTTCCCTCATGTATATGACATAGCCTATAATGCCATAGGTATGCATTATTCACCTCATCTCTTTTCCTCTTAGACATATTTATATTCATGATATGTTGAGAAGTGTCTAACATATATAAGCCATTTATAAGGGTTCCTCTAGTGATGATCTCATCATCCATAATTATTAAACTATTATTCTCAAAAACTAATTATATCAACTAATTGTCAAACAAGAGATAGAAATAATATGTTTGATAATAGAGGGAATAAAATAGCATGCATCTAATGCAATAATAGCTCCACCATGCAGATGTAGGGTGGTCTCTCAAACAGCAACTGCAACAACTCTTGCTTCATTGCCCATCTTGAGGTACATCCACCTCTAGCCAATCTCCTAGGTCTTGCCAGAACCTGCAACAAATTACAGATATGATAAACACTCCCGGTATCCAATACCTATGTGTTATTATAAAAATCTGACAAGTGGAGACTAATCATGAATATACATGAAGCTTCTCCAAGCTTCTGTCTCGCCTTCTCTGCAAGGTAGTCCTTGTAGTTCCTCTTCCAATGTTCATCTTGGCCACAGTGGAAGCATTGTCCTTTGTCCTTTCCCAGGTATTTCTTGGCAACCTTTGCCTTACTTGGTCTTTCTTTACCCTTGCCCTTCTTAAGGGTCTTGCTGGCCTTCCTTTTTTTTTTGTCTCACAAATATAGAGAACTGGCTTCTCCTTCTTGATGACACTCAACTTCCCTTAACATATTGAGGAGCTCAGGGAGAGTCACCTCAAACTTGATCATGTTAAAATTCATGATGAAGTGAGAAAAGGAATTTGGTAGAGACTGAAGTATAAGATTAACGTACATATTATCCTCTAGAACTATCATTATACTTCACAAAGTGAGTGATCTCATCCTCGCTTGTCCTTTCCTCCAGCGTGGGCACAATCGTATTAAGGACATAAATAATTTTCTCTTTCGTGAGAATAATTATCAAATTACGGAGCCTTTGGACCAATGAGGCGGTTGGCATTAAATATGCGACATAGGGGTTTTGCAAGCGATAAACAAGATATAGTGAAAATAAATAATATGTAGATTTTATAAAAAATAATAATTAAGATATATACTTCTATATTAATATACTCCCATTATTTTCCTAGCAAATCATGCAACACCCTCGATGCATGAGACGAAAGTCTCCGGCAAACTCCTAGTGGGGATCGAGATCCAATTGGCGTTTTAGTGCAATCTTGAGGGACTCGACCAACTACACTAAGCCCAAAAGGTAGACAACTCTTGTCAATCATAACTCCTTGTGATTCCCGTCATGTTCGGCCTCTGAATCATTATGTTCTCGACTGCTCGATCAACCATGAAGTTTAGTTAAGTCATCATTATTGTTCCAAGATGAGTCTGATTCGATGGATATGCTCTCGACTGCTCGACCAAGTCATACCATGTCCTTAGGTCACTGGTGATATATATATGTCGTAGGCAAGAACTCGATCACATAGATAGGTGAGCCTCGAGTGACTTGACCAACTCAACCTATGTCGGGATTCAATTTCTTCCAATAACAATGGAAGGCCACGTGGGTTAATCTTATTGCCTCATGCTTACCGACAATATTATCGTAGAAGGGGTTTTTATTTTCTATTGGTCTCCTAATATGTCGTGTCAGACACATACATATTTAATATATATCTACATCATATATATATATATATATATATATATATATATATATATATATATATATATATATATATATATATACATATATCTAGTAGGTGTATAACACATCACACATGCAAGCCACACCGGATGATCATGAGCCATAACCTAATATGATTAAGCCCGAACCAATGGGCCTAATCACTTATAATAGGATCTATGTGTGCATCGGAGCATCTCCATGCCTTGTGATTATTGATCTCGTCATCATCGATTCCCTCGGATCATCGCATCACCATGCATCATAATCTCCCGCCACGGCATCGTGGGTCTCATTGTCATCTCCACGCTCCCGATGCGCCTCTTTATGTAATTATAAATAATCACAGGCATGCAGACTCGATAATAAATGAGAAAAACAAAGGCTCATAGGCCCTAATAATAATAATAATCATAATTACATACATCACAACATATGACTCATGATTATCCATCCACATCATACATAATATGTATATCACATCATATAATAATTAATTAAATTATTTAATTAATTATTTTTCTGGAAACCAGGACATGCTCGAAATTTTCAGAAATATCAAGGGTATTTTTATGATTCTGGATGAGAGGACAGTCCTTGAAATTTTTAGAATTCTTGAGGGTGTTTTCGGTATTCTGGATAAGAGGACAGTCCTCAGAATTTTTAGAATTGTTTAGGGTATTTTCGATATTCTGGATGAGAGGACAGTCCTCAGAATTTCCAGAAATAATAAGGGTATTTAAGGAATTATGTATAAAGGGGATAGAGCTGGAATTTCTTAAATTCTGAGGGGCATAACCATCTTTTTCTCAAAAAGATGCCCTAGCCCTCCTTCCTTACTGGGTATTGGATCTTCATCCAATAATCCACTAACCTTGCATTATTGTATCTCTATCCAATAATCTCCTTAGGCCTATAATTGGGCCTTAATCAGGGAGCCCATCAACATAGGGTCTCATCTAATTAGAATATGGGCTAATTGGATCTTCATCCAATCCTCTATTCGCTGAAGCATCCACCATATGTGTGTGACCCTCTAGGCCCGATACCGAACTGGCCATGAGTCACTCCCATCAGAACTCCTTCTGATATAGTGAATTATTATCCCCATAATAATTTACTTGACTCATCGACTATGGACATACTAGGCCACTATGTCATAGTCCTCAGACGTTATAGGGGGATCAAATCCATCAGACCTGTTTGTCCACAGTTACCATGTATCTATAATCCCTCATCCAAATAATATCTCAGAGATCGTATATTGGGTATGGTACTGTCAGGTCACATACGAAATCAGTTTGTCTTGCTATATTCGAATTCTACTAGAGAACTCCTTTTCTCTCAATCCGAATGACACTGGCTAGGGATTTGTCTGAGCAAGCACATATGAGATATTCCTCTCGTGATACCGAGAGTGGATGATCCTCTGTTGATACTCAATTGCCTTCATAAGGTTGGCTACCAATCTCGATAACCAGCTGTACCAGATCTGGAACTTTCCAAACCTGTAAGTCTGGTGTTAAATAAAGGAGTACTTATACAAGGCATCCTTGGTGTCTAAAGTCTAAGGACCAGATACACAACTGGGACTATGGAATCACTGTCTGACATTAGGTATCATTAATCATACAGCATTCCATAAGCGGATCAATCAGTAAACTCATTTTCTAATGAGCACCTATACTATATCCTTAGTGTCTCCACACAAGTCGCTATGAGACCAGCCGCCTCCATCATATGGATGGGTATATAGTACACTGATCTGTCCGGTTATCTCTATGTCCCACTTGAGTAACCTATAATCGAGATTATTTAGGATCTGTGTTTAAAGGTGAATCGATCTCATTATCGTGATCTCATCACGATCCGACTCCCATTGCACAAACTAAGGACATCACAATATATATGTAATAGATAATATGAGAATATGCCAATATTAGTCATAAGCAAAAAGATCACACAGCGTGTCACACAAGCCAATCACTCATGTGATTGGCTTGCAGGACACTTGTAACTAGCATTCCTATTATTTGGTATCAGAGTAGCAATCCTTGACGCTCTCGCTGCAACTTCTCACCATCGTCGTCGCTGTCACACATCCAAACACAATTGTTGCCACCACCCTCCCTACTGCCTTTCAACCCTAGATCGCAGCTGCTAATAACGTCAGCCTTCTCACCAGGTTTGAGATCCCCTACACCAACAATCCTATTGCGGCCAAAGTTCACAACAACTGCATCATATGGGACATATTAATGCCATTGACTCGACATCAGAAATAAGAGTTGAATATTACAAATCTACAGACTTATGCGATGACTACCGATAGTTTACAGGAAGCAAGATTAGTAGCCTTCGAAGCCCGAATGGAGAATAGGCAACAAGCCTTCGAGGCCTGAATGGAGACTTGGCTGCAAGAAACCCCCAATGATTTTAAAAGGAGCCTATTAGAGAGCCTCAACAAATTTCAGCATGATAAAGGTTCAAGTCTCAAAGTGAACAAATCTAGAAACACTGAGAAAATTAACCAAAGGCAAGACATAGGCTATCCACCCATGAAGGTGAAATTCCCAAGATGGGAAGATGGAGATTCGACTGATTGAATCTTGTAGGCTAATTTTTTTTTTTTCATTTCCATAGAGCTCTAGAGGAATCCAAGGTGGAGATAGCTTCCATCAAACTCGATGGAGATTCGATCCAGTGGTACGATTGGTATGAAATCTGTCACGAGGTTCCTTCATGGGAGTAGTGCTGGTTACAGGTGTCCTGCAAGCCAATCACGTGAGTGATGGCACGTGTGACACGTTGTATGATCTTTTTGCTTAAGACTAATATTGGCATATTCTCAAATTATCTATTATATATATATTGTGATGTCCTTGGTTCTATGCAATAGGAGTCGGATCGTAATGAGATCACGATAATGAGATCGATTCATCTTTAAACACAGATCATAAATAATCCCGGTCATAGGTTACTCAAGAAGGACATTGAGATAACCGGACATATTGGTGTACTATATACCCATCCATATGATAGAGGCGGTTGGTCTCACAGCCACTTGTGTGGAGACACTAAGGATATAGTATAGGTGCTCATTAGAGAATGAGTTCACTGCTTGATTTGCTTATGGAATATTGTATGATTAATGATACCTAATGTCAAACAACGATTCCATAGTCCCAATTGTGTATCTAGTCCTTAGACTTGAGACACCAACGATACCTTGTATGAGTACTCCTTTATTTAAAGCCAGACTTATAGGTTTGAAAAGTTCTAAATCTGGTATAGCTGGTTATCGGGATTGGTAGCCAACTTTACGAAGGCAATTGAATGTTAATAGAGGATCATCCACTCTCGGTATCACGAGAGGAATATCCCATATGTGCTTACTTAGACAAATCTCTGACCTGGGTCATTCGGATTGAGAGAGTTCTTCGGTAGAATCCGAATAGAGTAAGATAAACTAATTCTGTATGTGACCTGATAGTACCATGTCCAATATACGGTCTCTGAGATATTATTTGGATGAGGGATTATAGATACATGGTAACTGTGGACAGACAGGTCCGATAAATTTGATCCCCCTGTACCGTTTGGGGACTATAGCATAGTGGCCTAGTCGTCCATAGTCGATGAGTCGGGTGAATTATTATGAGGATAATAATTCACTATATCAGAAGGAGTTCTGATGAGAGTGACTCACGGCTAGCTCGGTATCGAGCCTAGAGGGTCACACACATATGGTGGATGCTTTAGGAAATAGAGGATTGGATGAAGATCTAATTAGCCCATATTCTCATTAAATGAGGCCTTATGTTGATAGTCTCCTTGATTAAGGCCCAATTATAGACCTAAGGAGATTATTAGATCGAGATCCAATAATGCAAGGTTAGTGGTTATTGGATGGAGATTCAATATCCACTAAGAAAGGGGCCCTAGGCTTTTGTTGGCTCTCTATAAATAGGAGGGGAGACTCATAGTTGATAAGCTGCAGCTTTAGCCACCACCTCCTATTCTCCTCCCTCCCTCTGAGCAAGAGTTGCAAGATCAGATTGGAGGAGTTTCGTTGCAGAGATATATCGTGTGGATACCGCTAGAGAGGAGGACGCTTGACCTCATTCATCTTCTCAATCCGGATCTGGAATACAGGGATATACGATCTCCCTAGGTAAAATCAATCTCTCACACATCATGATTTTTCTATTTTTACGATTTTTCTCGCGACGTCAATCTTTTGCACGACGATTTGATCTGCGTGGAAAATCAGTTTTTGTTTTGATTTTCGCTGCGCATGTGATGCACCTGCTGAGGTTTTCCAACAGTAGTATCAGAGCCAAGGTTTTCGTCTAAAAAATTGATTTTAAACTGCATGTGATGAGATTGAATAACGAAGAACTGTTCTACACGCTTGTTGCAGCGATTGGTAGCTAAAATAGACACTGCCTGTGGGGAGGGGCGGCCACATGCATGCTGTCTGCATGTAGAGGTGGTTGGCCGCGGTTAGGCCCCCTATAAGGCCGGCCAGCCATGGCCTGGCTACCTACAAGGGACGGCCGGCTACGGCCAGGCCCCTACAAGGGGCAGCCGCCAACAAGGGCAGCAGCCCGTAAGGGGTAACAACCAGCGGGCACGGCCGGCTACGACCAGCTCGCAAGGGCCAATCGGCAGCGGCCAGCCCGCAAGGGCCAGCCAGCAGCAGCCAGCCTGCAAGGGGTTGCCACTTGCGGCCAGCCATGCCGCCAGCAGGGGCAGCGGCGTCGATTGCAAGGGTGGTCGCCCCTTGGCAGGGCGATTGCCGGCCGCAAAAGGTAGTCGCTGCCTGCAGCAGCAGCGGTGCAGTGAGGGTGAAGGAGGGCTAGAGCATCTTTTTGAGAAAAAATGGTTATGCCCCTCAGAATTTAAGAAATTATAGCTTTGTCCCCTTTATACAGAATTCCTTAAATGCCCTCAATATTTTTGAAAATTCTAAGGACCGTTCTCTCATCCAGAATATCGAAAACACCCTTAATAATTTTGGAAATTCTGAGGACTATCCTCATGTATTAAATTCTAAAAATACCCTTGATAATTATGAAAATTCTGAGGACTGTCCTCTTATCCAGAATTATGAAAATGCCCTTGACAATTGGAAATTCCGAGCATGTCCTAATTTCCAGAAAATAATTAATTAAATAATTTAATTAATTATTATATATATCTAGTAATCATACATATGATGTGATGTACATGTGATGTATGATGTGGATGGATGATCATGAGCCATGTGTTGTGATGTGTGTAATTGTGATTATTATTATTATTAGGGCCTGCGAGCCTGCGTTTTTCTCGTTAATTATTGGGCCTGCGTGCTTATGATTATTTATAATTACATGGAGAGGCGCAGCGGGAGCATGGAGGTTACAACGGGACCCACGATGCTGTGGCGGGAGATCATGACGCATAGTGATGCAACGATCTGACGGAACCGATGATGACGACATCAACAATCACAAGGCATGGAGATGCGCTAATGCACACATAGATCCTACTGTGAGTGATTATGCCTATTGGCTCGGGGTTAATCATATTAGGTGACGGCTTATGATCATTTGGTATGGCTTGCATATGTGATGTGTTATATATATATATATATATATATATATATATATATATATATATATATATATATATATATATATATATATGCATGCGATGTCGATATATATTAAATATGTATGTGTGTGACACGATATATTAGGAGACCGATACGAAACAAAAATTTCTCCTACGATAATATTAAGTCGGTAAGCGTGAGGCAATAAGATTGACCCACGTGGCCTTCCATTGTTATATGAAGAAATTGAATCACGACATAGGTTGAGTTGGTCAAGTCCCTTGAGGCTCACCTATCTATGTGATCGAGTTCTTGCCTACGACATAGAGATGTCACCGGTAACCTGAGGACATGATATACTTGGTCGAGTCCCTCGAGGGCATATCATCAAATCAAACTCATATTGTAACGATGGTGATGACTTAACTGAATATCATGGTTGGTCGAGTCCCTCGAGACCATGATGATTCGGAGGCTGAACATGACGGGAATCACAAGGAGTTGTGATTGACAAGAGTTGCGTACCTTTTGGGCTTAGTGTAATTGGTCGAGTCCCTCGAGGTTGCACTAAGATGCCAATTGGATCCTGATCCCCACTGGGAGTCTGCCGGAGACTTCCGTCTCACGTGTCGAGGGTGTCGCGTGATTCGCTAAGAAAATAGTGGGAGTACATTAAGATAGAAGTCCATATCTTAATTAGTATTTTCTGTAAAATCTGCATGTTATTTATTTTTGCTATATCTTATTTTGTCAGAAACATGTCGCTCACAAACCCCCTATGTGGCATACTTGATGCCAACCGCCTCACTGGTCCAAACTATACAGATTGACTCCATAATTTAAGAATTATTCTCACGATGGAGAAAATCGTATATGTCCTTGATACAATTCTGCCCACGCCGGAAGAAGGGGCAAGCGAGGATGAGATCGCTCGCTATGTGACGTATATAGATGATTCCACGTTGGCAAAATGTTACATGTTGGCCTCCATGACTCTTGAGTTACAAAGGCAACATGAGAGCATAGATGCAGATTCTATCCTTCTTCATCTCCGCCAGCTGTTTGAGAAACAGGGAAGAACTCAAAGATACGAGATATCGAAGAAACTCTTCTAAGCCAGGATAACATAAGGGACATCGGTTGAGAACCATGTCCTAAAGTTGATAGAGTGGATCGAGAAACTCACAGTTCTAGGAATAGTCATAGAGGATAGATAACCTGTGTGTTGATCTTATACATCAGTCCCTACCAGATTCCTTTTCTCACTTCATCATGAATTTTAACATGAGCAAGTTTGAGGTGACTCTCCCTGAGCTCCACAATATGTTGAGGGAAGTTGAGAGTGCCATCAAGAAGGAGAAACCAGTTCTCTATATTGGTGAGATAAAAAAGAAAATGAAGGCCAACAAGACCCTTAAGAAGGGCAAGGGCAAAGAAAGACCAGGTATGACAAAGATTGCTAAGAAATACCTGGGAAAGAACAAAGGACAATGTTCCACTATGGCCAAGACGAACATTGAAAGAGGAACTACAAGGACTACCTTGCAGAGAAGGCCAGACACAAGCTTGGAGAAGCTTCAGGTATATTCATGATCAGTCTCCACTTGTTAGATTTTTATAATAACACATAGGTATTGGATACCGGGAGTGTTTATCATATCTGTAATTCGTTGCAGGTTCTGACAAGACCTAGGAGATTGGCTAGAGGTGAGATGGACCTCAAGATGAGCAATGGAGCAAGAGTTGCAGTTGCTGTTGGGGAGGTCACCCTACATCTGCCTGGTGGAGCTATTATTGCATTAGATGTATGCTATTTTGTTCCCTCTAGTATCAAAAATATTATTTCTATCTCTTGTTTGACAATTAGTGGATATAAATTAGTTTTTAAGAACAATAGTTGTTCAATAATTATGGATGATGAGATCATCACTAGAGGGACCCTTATAAATGGCTTATATGTGTTAGACACTTCTCCACATATCATGAATATAAATATATCTAAGAGAAAAAGAGATGAGGTGAATAATACATACCTATGGCATTATAGGCTAGGTCATACATGAGGGAAGGATTCAAAACTTGTTGAAAGATGGATACTTAGATTTAATTGACTATGAGTCATATGCAACTTGCGAACCTTACCTTCGTGGGAAAATGACCAACTCTCCTTTTAGTGGAACTAGAAACAGAGCCACTATTGAAACTCATACATAGTGATGTATGTGGTCCCATGTCGACTTAAGCTATAGGTGGTTACTCATACTTCATTACATTCATTGATGATTTCTCTAGGTATAGACACATATACTTAATGAAGTATAAATCTGAGGCCCTTGAGAAATTCAGGAAATATAAGAATGAGGTAGAGAACCAAATTGGAAAGAGTATTAAGACTCTTCGATCAGATCGAGGAGGAGAGTACTTGAGTATAGAGTTCACCAATTTCCTCAGAGATAATGAGATTCTATCCCAGTGGACACCTCCTTATCAACTCAATGGTGTATTAGAAAGGAGGAATCACATGCTGTTAGATATGGTGCGGTCCATAATGAGTTTTGCTGATCTACTTGTCTTGTTTTGGGTGTACGCCCTATAGACTACAACTTACCTTCTGAACAGAGTTCCATCAAAGTCGATAGTATCTACGCCATATGAGATATGGAAAGGAAAGAAGCCTGATCTTAAGATTGTTATGATTTGGGGCTATCCTGTCCATGTTAGAAGATACAACCCTGATAAGTTGGAATCAAGGATAGAATAGTGCACATTCGTGGGATACCCAAAGGAAACTTGTGGGGTATTATTTCTATCATCCCGAGGACCGAAAGGTCTTTGTTGCCAGGAGAGCTATGTTCCTTGAGAAGGAACACATTCTTTGTGGAAACAGTGGGAGTGAGATAAAATTGAGCGAGGTTGGAGAACCTAGCTCAAGCACCATTCCAGAGCCTGAGTCTGTTTAGGTACCTAACACACAAGTTTCAACTTTGCGTAGGTCTAATAGAGTATCTCACCTCAGGAAAGATATGTGGGACATATCAGTGGAGATGACTCTCAGGATGTTGATCCTCAGACCTACGAGGAGCCTATTATGAGTATAGATTTCGGGAAGTGGTAAAAAACCATGAATTCTGAGATGGATTCCATGTACTCTAAAAGGGTTTGGAATCTTGTGGATGCACCTGAGGGTATTATACCCATCGGCTACAAATGGATCTTCAAGAAGAAGATCAGAGTGGATGGAAAGGTAGAGACCAATAAAGCAAGGCTGGTAGCTAAAGGATATCGTCAAAGACAATGAGTTGACTATGACAAAACCTTTTTATCTGTAGTCATGCTTAAGTCCATTATAATTATTTTGGTCATTGCAGCACAGTATGACTATGAGATCTGGCAGATGGATATCAAAATGACATTCCTCAATAGCAACCTCGAGGAAGAGGTGTATATGATACAACTAGAGGGATTCGTATCCAAAGATAGTCTAGATAAAGTGTACATGTTACTTAGATTCATTTATGGATTGAATCAAGCTTCCCGAAGTTGGAACATAAGATTTGATGAGATGATCAGATCTTATGACTTCGTTAAGAACGAAGATGAGCCTTGTGTATACAGGAAGGTAAGTGGAAGCGCTATCACCTTCTTGGTGCTATATGTGGATGACATCCTAATTATTGTGAATGATGTATGAATGCTCTCTACAATAAAGGCTTGGCTATCTAGAAACTTTTCTATGAAAGACTTAGGGGAAGCATCCTATATTTTGGGGATCCGGATCTATAGAGATAGATCCAAAAAGATGCTTGGCTTGTCCCAATCTTGTACATAGACTCCATTGTCAAAAGGTTTGGCATGAAAAATTTCATGTACTCTAACAAGGTTTAAAACCTTGTGAATGCATATGAGGGTATTGTACCCATCAGTTGTAAATGAATCTTCAAGAAGAAGATCAGAGTGGATGAAAAAGTAGAGACCTATAAAGCAAGGCTAGTAGCTAAAGGATATCGTCAAAGATAAGGAGTTAACTATGATGAAACCTTTTCACCTGTAGCTATACTTAAGTCCATTAGAATTATTTTGGCCATTGCAGCATACTATGACTATGAGATCTGGCAGATGGATGTCAAAATAGTATTTCTCAATGGCAAACTCGAGGAAGAAGTGTATATGAGACAACTAGAGGGATTCGTATCCAAAGAGAGTCCAGATAAAGTGTGTAGGTTGCTTAGATCCATTTATGGATTGAAGTAAGCTTTCCGAAGTTGGAATATAAAATTTGATGAGGTGATCAGATCTTATGACTTCGTTAAGAACGAAGATGAGCCTTGTGTGTATAGGAAAGTAAGCTATCACCTTCTTGGTGCTATATGTGGATGACATCCTAATCATTGGGAATGATGTAGGAATGCTCTCCACAGTAACGACTTGACTATCCAAAAACTTTTCCATGAAAGACTTAGGGGAAGCATCCTATATTTTGGGGATCTGGATCTATAGAGATAGAGGATACTTAGCTTGTCCCAGTCTAGATACATAGACTCCATTGTCAAAAGGTTTGGCATGAAGAATTTCAAGAGAGGTCTCATACCGATGAGATATGAAATATCACTTTCTAGGAGTATGTCCCCAAAGACTCCTGAAGAAAGGGCATACATGAATAAGATACTGTATGCCTCAGCGATAGGGTCTATCATATATATGATGCTATGTACTAGGCTTGATATAACACATGCTCTGAGTGTCACGAGCAAGTATTAGGCAGATCTAGGTTTAGAATACTAGAAGGTAGTAAAGTGTATCCTTAAGTACTTGAGAATGACTAAGGATCTTTTACTGCTATATGGAGGAGGTAGCCTCCAAGTTGAGGGCTACACGGACTTGAGTTTTCAGTCCAACATTAATGATAGTAAGTCAAATTCAGGGTATGTTTTCACCCTGAATAGAGGAGTAGTAAGCTGAAAGAGTTCCAAGCAAGATACTACTGTTGACTCGACCACAGAGGCGGAATACATTGCTGTAGTAGAAGCAGCAAGACGAAAGGGTGTGAGTGAAGAAGTTCATCAAGGATTTGAGTCATACCAAGCAGCATAGAGCTGACTCCCAGAATTGTTCTGAGGAGGTTCTATCTAATTAGAGCTATCATGACCCAAAAAGATATAGCACTGGAAATAGTTTCATCCGAAGATAACATTGCAGATCTACTGACGAAGCCACTAGCTCATATTATATTTGAGCGTCACAAGGGTCTGATGGGGATCAGACACATAGGTGATTGGCTTTTGGTCAACTGGGAGATTGCTAGTTACAGGTGCCCTGCAAGCCAATCATGTGAGTGATGGCACGTGTGACACGTTGCATGATATTTTTTCTTATGATTAATATTGGCATATTCTCACATTATCTGTTACATATATACTGTGATGTCCTTGGTTGTATGCAATAGGAGTCAGATCGTGATGAGATCACGATAATGAGATCGATTCACCTTTAAACACATATCATAAATGATCTAGGTCATAGGTTACTCAAGAGGGACATTGAGATAACCGGACAGATCGGTGTACTATATACCCATCCATATGATGGAGGTAGCTGGTCTCATAGCCACTTGTGTGGAGACACTAAGGATATAGTACAGGTGCTCATTAGAGAATGAGTTCACTGATTGATCCGTTTATAGAATGTTGTATGGTTAATGATACCTAATGTCAGATAGTGATTCCATATCTGATTCCATAGTCCCAGTTGTGTATCTGGTCCTTAGACTTGAGACACCAAGGATGTCTTATATGAGTACTCTTTTCTTTGACGCTAGACTGATAGGTTTAGAAAGTTCCAAATCTGATACAGTTGATTATCGGGATTGGTAGCCAACCTTACGAAGGCAATTGAGTTTTAATAGAGGATTATCCACTCTCGATATCATGGGAGGAATATCCCATATGTGCTTGTTCAGACAAATCCTTGGCCTGGGTCATTCAAATTGAGAGAGAATGAGTTCTCTAGTAGAATCCTAATAGAGCAAGACAAACTGATTCCGTATGTGACCTGACAGTACCATATCCAATATACGGTCTCTGGGATATTATTTGGATGAGAGATTATAGATACATGGTAACTGTGGACAGATAGGTCCGATGGATTTGATCACCCTATACCATTTTGGGACTATGACATAGTGGCCTAGTACGTCCATAGTCGATGAGTCGAGTGAATTATTATGAGGATAATAATGCACTATATCAAAAGGAGTTCTGATGAGAGTGACTCATAGCCAACTTGGTATCGGGCCTAGAGGGTCACACACATATGGTGGATGCTTTAGCGAATAGTGGATTTGATGAAAATCCAATTAGCCCTTATTATCATTAGATGAGACTCTATATCGATGGACTCCTTGATTAAGGCCTAATTATAGGCCTAAGGAGATTATTAGATAGAGATCAAATAATGCAAGGTTAGTGGGTTATTTGATGGAGATCCAATACCCACTAAGAAAGGAGCCCTAGGGTTTTGGTGGCTCTCTATAAATAGGAGCAGAGACTCATGGTTGATAGGCTGCAGCTTGAGCCACCACCTCCTATTCTCCTCCCACCCTCTGAGCAAGAGTTGCAAGATCATATTGGAGGAGTTTCGCTGCAGAGATCCATCGTGTGGATACCACTAGTCTTCTCCATTCGGATCTAGAATACTGGGATATATGATCTCCCTAGGTAAAATCAATCTCTCACACATCGTGATTTTTTGATTTTTATGGTTTTCCTCGCTACCCCAATCTTTTGCACGATGATTTGATCTAAGTGGAAAACTGGTTTTTGTTTTGGTTTCCACTGCGCATGTGATGCACCCGCTGAGGTTTCCTAACAAGCAATTCAAAAAAGGACTCCTCGTTTGCTTCGGACGGTCAGAGTATGAGAATGTTGATGGTCAGCTCGCCAAAATCTGTGACACCTCTATAGTACATGTATATCATGGTAGATTTGAACAACTGTTAAATCAAGCCAGAGATTGGTCCGAGAAACAACTGGTGGGAACATTCAATGAGGGACTTAATCTCGAGATTTGGTTCGAAATTAAAGCTCACCAACCGTGCACCATGATGGATGTTATATCATTCACCCGCGTGCATAAACTAAATATGGACAACTACAGAACAGAAGCATCAACAAACCGACAACAAGCAAACCGATATACTCACTTGACATTGGTCGAAACCTTACCCCTAGAAGACTCACTAGAGAAGAGCTCAGGGAATGATCGGCCAAAGGGCTGTGTTGGCATTATGATGAACACTGGAATATGGAACACCGCTATAAATAAGGAAAGTTTCTAATGATCAAACCCATTGAGAAGAAACTAGAAGCCGAAGATGTGAACCCCAACCTTGAAGATGTGGATACAAATGAAGAGGTATAACCTATCACCCGTACCGTATATGCATTGGTTGTCTACGCCAACTCACAAACCATGAAAGTTGGAGGATTTTGAAACACCAGCCGATGACAATCTTGATTGATACAAGTAGCACTAATAAATTTATGGATAAGAAAGTTGTTGCCCGATTGGCCTACTATATTGAGGAATATGACAAGTTTGAAATAAAAGTAGCAGATGGATAAATTTTAACTTTTGACAATAAGTGTTCAAAAATAAAGTTGATTATGCAGGGCCAGGAGGTACTTGTGGATTTTTTTTTCTACCCTTGGAAGATTATAAAGTAGTGCTCGGTATTGAATGGTTGTCAACCTTAGGTGACATTTCCTAGAACTTTTCTAAACTTATCATGAAGTTTTTATTAATGAGAAACAAGTGGTTTTAAAAGGAAGGCATGGAGGTAAGGTCACCACCGTCATCAGCAAACGGATGGAGAAAGTCCTTCAAAAAATATACATTGGATTTTTGGTACAATTGCAAAGCCTTGAAAGGGAATCGACTGCGGTCAATCAAAATGCTGATGCACATTCCTTAATTAGTGAGTTAACAGATGTATTTGTAGAGCTGCAAGAGCACCACCCCTTCGACTCCATGACCATCAGGTTCCTATATTACCGGGAATAGCTCCAACCAATGTCCGACCCTATCAATACCCACATTTTTAGAAGGTCAAAATAGAGAAGATTATCAATAAGATGCTTAAAATAGGAATCATAAGACCGAGTGTCAGCCCATATTCATCCTCGGTCTTGTTGTTAAGAGAGTAGGATGATTCATAGTGAATGTGTGTGGACTACCAAGCACTCAACAACATCACCGTCAAAGATAAATATCATATCCTAATGGTGAATGAACTGCTAGATGAATTTGAAGAGGCTCAGGTTTTTACTAAATTGGACCTATGGTTCGGCTATCATCAGATATAAGTGAATGAGGATGACATTCAGAAGATAGATTTCAGAACATACAATATCACTATGAGTTTCTGGTAATGCCTTTTGGACTAACCAATGCACCATATACTTTTCAAAGTTTGATGAATGATATATTTTGGGCTCATCTCTGTAAGTTTATTCTGATTTTCTTTGATGACATTCTACTATATAGTTCTTCCTTTGAAAGTTAATTATCATACTTATGGACTGCCCTAATTATACTTTGCGAGTATTATCTTTTTATTAAGAAATCTAAGTACAGTTTTATGCATATAAAGGTTGAATATTTTGATCATATCATCTCCTGAAAGGGTGTTGCAGTCAACCCCTTAAAAATCCAAGCTATGAAAGATTATCCAGTACCCATAACAATCAAGGCTTTAAGGGGATTCCTAAGACTCACGGGCTATTATCAAAAATTTATGAAAGATTATGGCAAAATTAGTGCTCTCTTGACAATACTTCTAAAAAGGATACGTTCAAATGATCAGATGAGACAACTAAGGCTTTCAACTTCCTAAAGACTTCAATGATTACTACACCGACGCTTGCCCAACCTAACTTCAACAAACCCTTTGTAATTGAATATGATGCTTCTGGAGTAGGTATTGGCACCATTTAAATGTAGGAGGGTCGGCAACTTACTTACACCAGTGAGGCCCTCTCCCCTTCCTATCTGAATCTATCGATTTATGATAAAGAAATGCTAGCCATTATATATGCAGTCACAAATTGGAGACCGTACTTGAATGGCAGATTGTTTCAAATACGCACTAATCATAAAAGTTTGAAGTACTTTGTGGAATAAAAGATCTCTTCCCCAGAGCAGCAGAAATGGGTCACTAGGCTACTAGGATTCGATTATAAGATTATTTATAAGAAAGGAAGTGATAACTTGGTTGCAAATGCACTCTCTCATATTCCGGAACATGCTGAACTAGTAGCCATGTCTCTCCCTGCTTGCAACACTTTGGAAGATATTAGGAAGGAATGTGCGAATGATTCCGAGACCCAGGAGATCATCAGAAGACTAGAAGAAACTCCAGGCTCTATTCCATATTATAGTTGGGACGTGAAGGACTTAAGGGTCAAATTGTTATAGTCCCACACTCTCCTTGCTAGACAATAATCCTAAAGGAGTTCCACTCATCACTAATGGTTGATCTTCTAGATTCCTCTGCACTTACAAATGTGTCCGCTAGCTTTTTTATTGGAAAGGTATGAAGAAAATTATTAGGAAATTTATTGCTCAATGTGATGTGTGCCAATGCCATAAGGGAGAAATAGTAGCTGACCCAGGGTTGCTCCAACCCCTCCCTATTCTGGATGTCGCTTAGACTGATATATCTATAGACTTCATCGAGGGATCTCCATCGTTCGTATGGAAAAAGTACTATCTTTGTGGCTGTGGATTATCTTATAAAGTATACCCATTTTTTGTGCTATATGACATCCTTATACTGCCACAAGTATTGCTCATATTTTTATTGAAAATATAGCTAAAGTACTATCTTTGTCAAAGGTTGATCAAGTTAACAAAAAATTACTTGATAGAGACAAAATCCTTCAGCTCTTAAAGGATAATCTCACAACTGCCTAAGCAAGAATTAAGCAACAAGTTGACAAACACCAAAGTGAGAGAGAATTTGCTATAGGAGATTGGGTTTTCCTTTATCTTCAGCTCTACAAGCAAACTTTCATAAAGACCTGATCTTCTATGAAATTATCTTCTTGATTTTTTTGGGTCTTATAAAGTATTGGAGCATATTGGTCTGATTGCCTACCGTTTGGACCTACCACCTAGTTTCAAAAGACAGTCTTTCATGTCTCAAGATGAAGCTAGGTGAAGTGAGATAGTACAACATCATTTATCAGACATCTTTATTATTGGAGAAGTTCAGGTTCAACTGAAAGCCATACTAGACTGACATATTATGATGCGCCGTAAATGTCCTATGACCGAGATGTTAGTGCAATGCGCCAACTTACCAATGAAGATACCACATGAGAGTCCTACGAGGCATTGTAAGTGAAGTTCCCAGAGTTAGACGATGCTCAGCCTTGAGGATAAGGCTAATTTGAAGAGGATAGGCCTGATAGAACTTTAACAGAGTTGGGTCTATTGAATCTTAGATTTTGATGATGAAATCAATTGGTGTGTTTATAATCTAACATATGTGTTGGAGATAAGTGAGATAGAATTAACTATGATTGGGAAAAGATAAAATAATTAAGGAAGGATTTGTTGTTGGGCCAGAGTCAAGATCGGGCATCGGGCCGGGTTCAAACAATGTAGAGGAGCTCATCAGAAATTCATCGGAGGTTGCAGGGAGTTTACCGATAGGTGGTCGGGAGCTCGTTGGGAGTTCGCTAGAGGTTTGTCAGAAGTTTGTCATAGGATATTAAGAGCTCGTTGGGGGTTCGTCAGAAGGATATCGGGAGTTGGCCGAAAGATCGATTGATGTGCCGGACAATGAAGATCGTCTGTTGTAATTATTTATCTTAAGTGTCATGGTTAGCATCTTGATTTGAGTCCTAATTTGAGTTAGTTTTGGAGAACTCCTACAAACTCAATTAGGGGCCAACCAGGTCCAATTTGGGTTTGATTTTAGCTCATGATAGAGCTCATCTCGATGACCTGGAATGAGGTACAACCAGGTCAAAAGAAGGTATAGCTCAGGGTATGAAAAGTATTGAAAGTATTTTTTTCTGAGATTTTGGCTAGTGGTACTGCCCAGGCGACAGTAGTGTCAAATCCTTTAGAATGGGAATCAACTATTTTCTCACATTATATATATATATTGTATAATATATTCTGGATGGTGGTACCACCCAGATTATGATGTATTGTATGCTATATATATATTGTATGCTATTTTCTAATTATTATCGATATTTTCTCATATTATATATATTGTATGCTATATATATATATATATATATATATATATATATATATATATTATAATATCCTTGGTTTGTGCAATATGAATCAGATTATGATGAGATTACGATAATAAGACATATTCACATTTAAACATAGACCCGAAGTAATCCCGGTCATAGGTTACTCGAGAAGGACATCAAGATAACCAGATAGATCAATGTATTGTATTCTCATGCATGTGATGGAGGCAGCTGGTCTCATATCTGCTCGTGTGGGGATACTAAAAATACAGTACAGGTGCTCATTGGAGAATGAGTTTAATGATTGATCTGTTTATGGAATGTTATATAGTTAATAATACCTAATATAAGACAGCAATTTCGTAATTCCAATTGTGTGTCTAGTCCTTAGACTTAAGACACAAAAGATGTATTGTTTGAGTACTCCTTTCTTTGACGTCGAATATATAGGTCTAGAGAGTTTCAGATCTGGTACAATTGATTATTAAGATAGGTAGTCAATCTTATGAAGGCAATTGAGTGTGATAGAGGATCATCCACTCTCGGTATCATGAGGGGAATATCCCATGTGTTATTGCTCAGACAAATCCCTAGTTAGGGTCGTTCGGGTTAAGAGAAAAGGAGTTCTCTGGGAGAATCCGACTAGAGCGAGACTAGAATAGATTCAATATGTGACTTGATAGTACCATGCCCAATACATGATCTCTGGGGTATTAGATAGATGAGGAACTATAAATACATGATAACTGAAGATAGATAAGTCCAATAGATTAGATCTCATGTACCATTTGGAGACTATGGTGTAGTGGCCTAGTACTTCCGTGGTTGATTAGTTGAGTGAATTGTTATAGGATAACAATTCACTAAGTCAGAAGGAATTATAAGTCATAAAGAGTTCTGACAGGTGCAACTCACAATCAGCTCGATAGTGGGCCTAGAGGATCATACACATATGGTGGATTATTGCAGTGAATAGAGGATTAGATATGAGTTATCCACTTAGCCCTTGTTCTCATTTGATGAGACCCAACACGATGGACTCCTTACATGAGGCCCAATTAGAGGCTAATTGAGATTATTGGATAGAGATACCATAATCCAAGAGATATAGGTAATTGGATAGAGATCCAATACCCATTAAGGCAAGATCCATTAAGGCTTTGGTGGCTCTCTATAAATAGGAGGCAAGGGCGACACAATAATGTGATAAGCTGCACCTTTGGCCCCCTTCCTATTCTCCTCCCTCCCTTATATTCTTAGCCAATTAGCCCCTTCATACTGCGAGAGGGCAGTGAAGAAGATAGTAAATCTTCTTCCATATTCGCTGCGAGAAGGTACATAAGAGTTAAGGGGTTTTGGCTACGATTAGAGGAGCATAGTTGCTACAATCTATCGTGTTGATACCACTAAAGAGGATGATATCTGACCTCCTTCACCCTCTCTAATTGGATCTAAAATTTCAGGGATATATGATCTCCTTAGGTAATCAATCTTACACTAGTCATAGTTTTTTATTTTTATGATTTTTTGCGCACCAATCTTTGCATGACGACATGATAAACATGGAAAACCAATTTTGGTTTATTTTTCCACTATACATATGATGCTCTTTGATGGTTTCCCAATAATGATATTAGAGCTAGGTTGCTTATGTAAAAATTGGCTTTTAAATTGTATATGATGAGATTAAAATGCATGAATTTTTTTCTATGTACCTTGCTGTGATTTTTCATAGTTTTTCAGATCCAGATAGCACCTTTTCTCACTGTGGGGAGATGTTGTAGAGAGGTCTTTTAAGATTCTTTAATGTCAAACTTAGTGACATGAAGAGGAGGGGAAAGGATAATAATTGTTACTGCCCTGCAACATGGCCAAAGGCTGCTTGCAACCTTGGGCGAGAGCAGCAAGCTCTCAACCATGGCAGTAGACACCCTATGCAGCCAAGAGTCCTAGCCGCATGGGAGACCCTATCTTCCAAGGTTTCCTGGCTACTAGAGGTAACCCTACGGCCATGGACTCTTGGCCGTAAGGATTGGTTAGGCGACTATGGTTTGCTGGCCGCCCATGAAAAGTTGCAACTAAGACGTTGACTACAAAGGCTCTCCTTGGAGACCAGGGTTTCTTGGCCGCCTAAGGTTGCCTTATGGCCATGGACTCTTGGTTATAGGGGTGCTCCTTACGGTTAGGATTTCCTAGCCATATAAGGAGTCCCTTTCATACCATATTAGGAACCCTATGGTAGGGTACCCTAGAAGTTTCAGAGATAATTAATTAAATAATTTAATTAATTATTAATTATCTAGTAGTCTTATACAAAGATGTGGATAGGTGATCACGAATCATATGTTGTGATGTGTGTATATATTATTATTATTATTTGGGCTTACGAGCCTTAGTTTTTCTCATTCATCATCGGGCCTGCGTGCTTGTGATTATGTTATAATTACACGAAGATGCACGACGGGAGCATGGAGATGTCAGCAGGAACCACGATGCCGTGACGGGCAATTGTGACGCATGGTGATGCACCGAAGATCCAACAAATCTGATGATAACGAGATGGACGATCATAGGGCATAAAGATACGTCGTTACATACATAGATCCTATTGTGAGTGATTGGGCCCACTACCTCGGGCCTGATCACATTAGGTGATGGTTCATGATTATCTGGTTTGGTATGTATATGTGATATGTGATGATACACCTACTATATATATATATATATATATATATATATAATATGTATGTGTGGGACATGATTAGGAGATCAAAACAAAACAAAAACCTCATCCTACGATAATATTAACTCAAAAAATATGATGCAATAAGATTGACCCACGTGACCTTCCATCGTTATAGGAAGAAATTAAATCTCGACATAGGTTGAGTTGGTCAAATCCCTCAAGGCTCACCTATCTTCATGATTCGATATCTTGCCGACAACATAGAGATGTCATAGGTAACCTAAGGACGTGGTATGCTAGTCGAGTCCTTCGATGACATATCATCAAATCTAACTCATCTTATAATAATTATGATGACTTAACTGAATATCATGGTTTGTCGAGTTCCTCGAGACCATGATGGTTCGGAGGCCGAATAGGACGGGAATCACAAGAAGAGTTGCTTACCTTTTGTGCTTAGTGTAATTAGTTGAGTCCATCGATGTTACAATAAGATGCCAATTGGATCCCGATCCCCACTAAAAGTCTATCAGAGACTTTCATTTCATGTACCAAGGGTGTCACATGATCTGCTAGAAAATTAGTGAGAGTTTATTAAGATAGAAATCTGTATCTTAATTAGTTTTCTGTAAAAATCTACATATTATTTATTTATGCCACATTTTGTTTGTCAGAAATCCCCCTTGATGCCATTGGTCCAAACTACATGAAATAGATCCACAATTTGAGAATTGTTCTCATGGTGGAGAAAATTGTGTATGTCCCTGACATGATTGTGCCCACGCCAGAGGAAGGGGAAAGTGAGGATGAGATCACTCACTACGTGAAGTATATAGACGATTCCATTTTGGCAAAGTGCTATATATTAACCTCTATGACTCCTGAGTTATAAAGGAAACATAGGAGTATAGATGTCAATTCCATACTTCTCCATCTTTGCCAGCTATTGAGGAATAGGGAATAACTTAGAGACATGAGATATCCAAGAGTTCCAAGCTAAGATTGTTGATTCTCGAATTTTGATGATGAAACCAATTTATAAAGTTATGATCTAATCAGCGTTTGAGTAACACAAGACTAGCTTCGATCAAGGATAGGCAAATTGATTAAAATGGGAAGAATCAATTCTTGGGCCAGAGTGGAACATGTCCAAAAATTGGTCAATGTGTCGACAGAAGGCTTCGTGCATGAGTTCGAGCATCAGGCCAGAATGATCGGACATTGCACCGAGGAGATCGAATGTTGCAAAAGTTAACATGCTGATTGGGCAATACACCGTAAGAGAGGATGATACACTGAAGGGTTGAACGAAGCATTAGATGAACCAATGATATGTCAGATAACATGTGATTCATGCTTTGTAATAATTTATCTAGATCTAAGTAGTTTAGAGTTCTAATTGATTTGGTTTTGAATATAATTAGGCTAACTCAATAGAGGCCCATTACGCCATAATTAAGTCTTAATTAAAGCTAATTTGAGCTTATTATGATAGTCATTTTATTGACCTGGGAGGAGGTACAATCAAGTCAAAAGATGGTATAATTAAGGGTACGAAAGGTACTAAAACATACTTTTCAAGAATCTTGGGCAGTGGTACCGTCAGCTGCTAGTGGTAGTACAAATAATCGGTAGTAGTATCATCTATTCTAGGTGATGATACCACCCGAGCCTAGAATCCCGGGCTTTATTCGACGGTGGTACCACTAGTACCCCAAAATCTTAGAGATTTAAATTTTGGCTTCAAGATTTGAAGTCATTTGGTATCTATAAATACTCTAAGTATTCTTGCTTAGAATAATAAGAAAAGAGCAAGAATTGAGATGAAAAAAACTTATTAAAAAACCCCTATTAGAGAGCTGAATTCCCTTCTCAGAAGCTTAGAGGTAATTATAAGGGAAAGTGTGAGGGAATACTTGTAAAGGATTGTAAAATGTTCTCTTCTAAGTATGTGAAAAGAAGAAAAGAGTTGTAAGGGATGGTTGATCTTTATCTATTAAAAAAGATCAGTAGTGGAAGTCGTTGACCTCGAGTGATGAGATTACGATAATGATACCAATTTACCTTTAAGCGTAGATCCTAAATAATCTTGGTCATAGGTTACTCGAGAGGGACATCGAGGTAATTAGACAGATTGGTGTACTACCCATCCATATAATAGAGGTAATTGGTCTCATAGCCACTTGTATAGGGACACTAAGGATATAATACATGTGCTCATTGGAGAATGTGTTCACTGATTGATCCACTTACGGAGTATTATATGATTAATGATACCTAATATCAGATAGTGATTCCGTAATTCCAGTTATGTTTCTGATCCTTAAACTTGAGACACCAAGGACTCCTTGAACGGATTATGTATATGGCCTGATATTATTATGTCCAATATATGATATCTGAGATATTAGATGGATGAGGGTTTAAAGATACATGGTAATTGAGGATAGATAGGTTCAGGGAATAATATCCCCTATACCGTTTGGGGACTATGGCGCGGTAGTTTAGTATGTCTATAGTCGATGAGTCGAGTAAAATACTCTAAGTCAAAAGGAGTTATAATAGGAAGGACTCACAGCCAGCTTGATATTTGGCCTAGAGGATCATACATATATGACAGATGCATCAGCGAATAGAGGACTGGATAGAGATCCAATTAGCCCTTATTCTCATTAGAGGAGACCCGACATTAATGGGCTCCTTGCATGAGGCTCAATTGAAAGCTCAATTGAACTTAGATCATTAGATATCCAATAATCTAAGTTTATTGGATAATTGGATCGAGATCCAACACCTATTAAGGTAGGATCCCTTAGGATTTTTATGAGTGGCTCTCTATAAATAGGAGGGGGCGGCACACATAGGTGATAGACTGCACCTTTGGCCGCCCCCCTCTATTCTCCTCCTCTCCCTCTCCTTCTTAGACGATCAACCCCTCTCTAGTGTGAGAGGGCAGTGAAGAAGATAAATAATCTTCTTCCATATTCGTTGCGAGAAGCTAGGCAAAAGTTACGAGACTTGGGGCTGTTATTGGAGGAGTATCGTTGTAGCAATCCATCATATGGATACTACTATAGAGGAGGACGCTTGACCTCCTACATCCTCTCCACCAGGACAAAAATAAGGATATACGATCTCCCTATGTAAACAATCTCACACATGATGCAATTACGCATGTGAAGCTCCTGCTTAGTTTCCTAGCAAGAACCATGTCCTAAAAATGATAAAGTGGATCAAAAAATTCATAGGTCTAGGAATAATTCTAGAGGATAACCTGTGTATTGGTCTTATACTTCAATCCCTACCAGATTTCATTTTTTAGTTCATCATGAACTTTAATATGAGCAAGTTTAAGGTGACTCTCCATGAGCTCCTCAATATGTTGAGGGAAGTTGAGAGCACCATCAAGAAAGAGAAGCCAATTCTCTATGGTGATGATAACTAGAAGAAAAGGAAGGCTAATAAGACCCTTAAGAAGGGCAAGGATAAGGGCAAACCAGGTAAGACAAATATTACCAAGAAAGACCCGACAAAGGACAAAAGCTAGTACTTCTACTGTAATAAAGATGGGCACTAGAAGAAAAACTACAAGGATTATCTTACAAAAAAGGCAAAACAGAAGCTTGGAGAAGCTTTAGGTACATTTATTATCAGTCTCCATTTGAACACATGGGTATTGAATACTAGGAGTGCTTATCATATCTGTAATTCGTTGTAGGTTCTAACAAATCCTAGGAGATTATTGAGAGGTGAGATAGACCTCAAGATGGGCAATGGAGCAAGAGTTGCTACAGTTGCTATTGGCGAGGTCACCCTATATCTGCCTGGTGGAGCTATCATTGCATTAGATGCATGCTATTATGTTCACTATATTATCAAAAACATTATCTCTATTTATTATTTAACAGTTAGTGGGTATAAATTAGTTTTTTTAGAATAATAGTTGTTCATTAATTTTGGATGATGAGATCATCACTAGAGGGACGTCGATTAATGGCTTATATGTGTTAGACATTTTTATACATATCATGAATGTAAATATGTCTAAGAGGAAACGAGATAAGGTGAACAAGACATACCTATGACATTGTAGGCTAGGTCATATTCATGAGGGAAGGATTCAAAAGTTGCTGAAAGATAGATACTAAGATTCATTCTACTATGAGTCATACAATTTCTAAACTTTATCTTCATGAAAAGTTGACCAACTCTCCTTTTAGTGGAACTGGAGAGAGAGCTATTGAGTTGTTCGAACTCATATATAATGATGTATGTGATCCTATGTCGACTCAGGCTATAAGTGATACCTCCTACTTCATTACATTCATTGGTGATTTCTCTATGTATGGACATATGTATTTAATGAAGTATAAGTCTAAGGCCTTCGAGAAATGCAGGGAATATAAGAATGAAGTGGATAACCAGACTGGAAAGAGTATTAAGACTCTTCGATTAGATCGAGGAGAAGAGTACTTGAGTATAGAGTTCACTCATTTCCTCAGGGACTATGAGATTTTATCCCAATGGGCACCTCCTTATACACCTCAGCTCAATAGTGTATCAGAAAGAAGGAATCACATGTAGTTAGATATGGTGTGGTCCATGATGGGTTTCGTCGACCTACTCATCTCATTCTAAGGATATATCATAGTAACTACAAGTTACTTTCTGAACAGAGTTTCATCTAGGTTAGTTAGCATCTTGTTAGAACCCCACAAGATTCTAAGCTTGGATTGATCTCTGAAGTGGATTGGCTTCCTTGGAACTCTATAGGGGCTCATCCCTCCTTGGTATTCGGCTACAAGAGCTGAAGAAAAAATTAATCTATTCATGATAAAAAAAGATTATGGCTACAAGTGTTTATATAGGGTCTCAAAACCCTAATCCTAATAGGACTTCTACTCCAAGTAAACTAAGACTCTAACTCCTAATAGAATTCCTACTCCAAATAAACTAAGACTCCAACTCCTAATCAAACTCCTGCTCCAAGTGAAACACTCACATCTCAAAACCTAGCCGCCTTCTCTCAGCCCTTGCCAACTTCCCCTCATCAAGTGGGCGACTAATTGGGTTGATTTTAAGCTTGACTTGGTTGACTAAAACTCGTATCCAACTCTAACTCTTAACTAGTCTCTAGTTCAGCCAAATCCTAACCTTACTAGAATTTGGGCTGATTTATTATAATAGACTCAAATCTCCTCTTAGTTAACCTAATGTCAGGTCTAGGCTAGCCAATAAGGCCCAATATAAGGACTTGACTCAATCGACTAGGACTTGACTCAGTTTGGGTCATAACACATCTACACTATATGAGATATGGAAATTGAAGAAGAACGATCTTAAGGTTTTTAAGATTTGGGGCTGTCCTACCCACTTTAGAAGACACAACCTATTGGAAATCCATGAAAGCATCACATGCACAGTAGAACAATAAAAATAAAAGATTTCTCACATTTATCACGTCGTTATGCAACGATTGATGTACGAAAAAATTATAAAATCATGTGAGATTTGTTATCGAAGGAGATCATATATCCCTGAAACTTCCAGATCCAATCAAAGAGGATGAAAGAAAGTCAGATATCATCCTCTCTAGCAGTATCCACATGTGTAGATCGTTGCAGCGATGCTCCTCCGAACGCAGCCAAAAGCTTACTATTGAATCTCGAATTTTAATGATGAAATCAATTGATGGGTTTTATGATCTAACTTATGTGTTAGAGAAAGTGATGCAGGATTAACTATAATGGTGAAAAAATAATACAATCTAATATTGGGCTGGAGTCAAGTTCGGACATCGGGCTAGGGTTCGGACAATATAGTGGGAGCACATTGGGAGTTCGTCGAAGGTGATCGGGAGCTCGCTAGGAGCTTGCCAAGAGTTCGCTAGAGGATGCCAGGAATTTCATCGAGAGTTTGGAAGATCGATTGACATGTCAGACAACAAGAACCATTGCAATTGTGTCTTAGTATGTCATAGTTAGCATCACGTGTTTTGAGTCCTAATTGAGTTAGATTTAGAGAAATCCAAATTAACTCAATGAGAAGTAATCGGGTCCATTTTGGGTAAGATTTGAGATAAGGTTGAACTCATTTTATTAACCTAGAAAGGGTCAATAAGAGATACGAGTCGGGTATAAAACAGTACACGAAAAGTGTTGTTTCGGGATTCTCGTTGGTAGTACCACCAGTGAGCAGTGGTGGTACCACCCAGGCGATGGTAGTACCATTACCACCCTTATTTTCGGGACACTTTCGGTAGTAGTACCGCAAGTACCCAGATTTTTCGGAGATGGTTTGAATTTGGGCTCCAATTTGAAGCCAAATTGGGGTCTATAAATATGCCAAGAATTCTTGCATGGGAAAGAAAAAAAGAGAGGTGAAAATACTAGGAAAATACTATTAGAATTTGTTGTGAACTTTCCTTATGTGCTTCAAGTGTAAAGTGAGGTTAAGGGAAAAGTAAAAGATTGTAAAAGATTATCTCCTGAACCTATGAAAAGGAGAGTATAAAGGTTCTTCTCCTAAGCCTAGAAAATGAGAAAGGTATAAAGAGTTTTGATCTTCACCCATGGAAGAAGATCATTAGTGGACATCAACAGGCCTCGACGAAGGAGGACGCGAGAAATGAACGTAGGTCAAGTTAGTGACCAAACCACTATAAATTTGTGAGCTTTCCTTTACTTGTTCTCCTTTAAACTTATTTTCTCATTTAGTAGTCCTTAACTAAATCAAGATTCTTCTTTTGAATTTATTTTAAATTGCTCACTTATTCCCTTTCAACGAATTCCAAGAAATGCTTCCAGTTTCTTCTTTACTACAATCAAATATTTTGAAACAAGTTATTTTTCTATTTGCACTAATTCACCCCTTCTACGCCCACCCCCCCCCCCCCCCCCCCCCCCCCCCCCTCCCTCTTAGTGCCAACTCGATCCTAACACTTACAACTCTTGCAACGAACGAGGAAGAAGATCTACTATCTTCTTTGCTGCCCTCTCTCAGTAGGGAGAGGGTGGTCGACTGAAAATATATGGGAGGACGGAGATAATAGGAGGGAGCGACCAAAGATGCAGCCTATCACCTGTGTTGGCTACCCCTGCCACCTATTTATAGAGAGCCGCCAAAACTCTAATGGATCCCACCTTAGTAGGTATTGGATCTCCATCTAATTACCCTCACTTCTTGGATTATTGGATCTTTATCCAATAATCTCAATTGACCTCTAATTGGGCCTCATGCAAGGGGTCCATCAATGTGTGGTCTCATCCAATAAGAACAAGGGCTGAAACATCCACCATATATGTGTGACCCTCTATGTCAAATGCTAAGTTGGCTGTGAGTTCTACTTATTAAAACTCCTTCTGACTCAGTGAATTATTATCCCATAATAATTCACTCATCTCACCAATTATGAATGTATTATGCCACTACGCCATAGTCCCCAGATGGTATAGGGGATCTAATCTATTAGACTTATTTGTCATCAGTTATCGTGTATCTATAGTCTCTTATCCATCTAATATCCTATATGGTACTATTAGGCAATATACGAAATCCGTCCGAGTCTCGTCCTAATTGGATTGTCCCGAAGAACTCCTTTCTCAATCCGATCGACCATAGCTAGGGATTTGTTTGAGCAAGAACACATGAGATATTTCTCTCATGATATCGAGAGTGGATGATCTTTTATTAATACTCAATTGTCTTGGTACGGTTGGCTACCAATCTCGACAATCAATTGTACTAGATCTGAAACCTCTAGACCTATAAGTCGGGTGTTAAAGAAAAGAGTACTCAAACAAGACATTCTTAGTGTCTCAAGTCTAAGGACCAGACACACAGCTATACCTACAGAATCACTATATGATATTAGGTATTATTAATTATATAATATTTCATAAGTAAATCAATCAGTAAACTCATTCTCTAATGAGCACATGTATTGTATCCTTAGTGTCCCCACATGAGCGCTATGAGACCAAGCACCTCCATCACATTGATAGGAATATAGTATACCGACCTGTCCGGTTAATTTGATGTCCCTCTCGAGTAACTTATGACCGAAGTTATTTAGGGTGTATGTTTAAAGGTGAATCAATCTCATTATTGTGATTTCATCACGATCTGCTTCACATTACACAGATCCAAAGATATCATAATATATGCAACAGGCAACATAAAGTAAGAATATGCCAATAATAATAATAAGCAAAAAGATCACATCGTGATGTCATCCCTTACGTGATTGGCTTGTAGGGTACTTGTAACTAGCACAACCTCGACAAATTGGAATCAAGGAGGAAATTGTGCAAGTTTGTGGGATATCTCAAGATTAGGTACTATTTTTATAATAATGAGGACAAGGTCTTTATTTGTAATAGGGTTATGTTCCTTGAGAAGGAATATGTTCTTGGTGGAAATAATAGGAGTGAGATAGAGTCAAGCGAGGTTGGAGAACCTAGCTTAAGCATCATTCCAGAGGCCGAGTTTATTCAATTACATAGCACACAAGTTCCAACTTTGCGCAAGTCTAGTAGAGTGTCTCACCCTCCTAAAAGATATATGAGATAAATCAGTAGAGACGACACTTAGGATGATGATCCTCAGATCTACGAGGAGGTTATTATGAGTGTAGACTCTAAGAAGTGGTAAGAAACTATGAATTCTAAGATGAATTTCATGTACTCCAACAAGGTTTGGAACCTTGTGAATGCATCTAAATGTATCATACCCATCGACTATAAATGAATCTTCAAGAAGAAGATCGGAGTAGATGAAAATGTCGAGACCTATAAGATAGGGCTGGTGGCCAAAGGATATTGTCAAAGGCAAGGAGTTGACTATGACGAAACCTTCTCACCTGAAGCCATGATGAAATCTATCAAAAATCGTTTGGCTATTGTAGCTCACTATGACTATAAGATCTAACAAATGGATGTGAAAACTGCATTCCTCAATGGCAACCTCGAGGAGGAGATGTATATAATACAGGTAGAGGATTCGTATCCAAGAGGAGTCTCGATAAGGTGTGCAGGTTTCTTAGGTCCATCTATGGACTGAAGCAAGCTTCTTAAAATTGGAACATAAGATTTGATGAGGTGATAGGATCTTATGATTTCATTAAGAATGAGCCTTTTGTTGGGAAACCTCAGTAGGTGCATCACATACGCATGGAAATCAAAACAAAAACTAGTTTCCCACGCAGATCAAATCATCGTGCAAAATATTAGGGTCGTGAGAAAAATCATAAAAATAAAAAAACAACGATGTGTGAGAGATTGATTTTACCTAGGGAGATCGTATATCCCTATACTCCAAATCCGGATGAGAAGATGAAGGAGATCAAGCATCCTCCTCTCTAGCAGTATCCACATGATGGATCTTTGCAGTGAAACTCCTCCAATCTGATCTCACAACTCTTGCGCAGAGTGAGAGAGAAGAATAGGAGGTGGTGGCTAAAGTTATAGCCTATCAACCATAAGTCTCCCCTCCTATTTATAGAGAGCTACAAAAAAACCCTAGAGCTCCTGCCTTAGTAGGTATTGGATCTTCATCCAATAACCCACTAACCTTTCATTATTGGATCTCTATCCAATAATCTCCTTAGGCCTCTAATTAGGCATCAACCAAGGAGCCCATCAGCATAGGGTCTCATCTAATGAGAATAGGGGCAAATTGATCTTCATCCAATCCTCTATTCACTGAAGTATCCACCATATGTGTGTCCTCTAGGCCCGATACTGAGTTGGCCATGAGTCACTCTCATTAGAACTCCTTCTGATATAGTGAATTATTATCCCATAATAATTCACTTGGCTAATCGACTATGGACATACTATGCCATTACGCCATAGTCCCCAGATGATACAGGGGGATCGAATCTATCGGGCATGTCTATCCATAGTTATCATGTATCTATAAACTGTTATCCAACTAATATCTCAGAGACTGTATATTGGACATGGTATTGTCAAGTCACACACGAAATCCATCATAGTCTCGCTCTAATCGGATTCTCCCGGAGAACTCTTTCTCTCTTAATCCGAATGACCTTGACTAGGGATTTGTCTGAGTAAGCACATATGAGATATTCCTCTCGTGTTACTGAGAGTAGATGATCCTCTATTGACACTCTATTGCTTTTGTAAGGTTGGCTACCAATCCCGATAACCAGCTGTACCAGATAGATCTGGAACTTTCCAAACTTGTAAGTTTGGCGTCAAAGAAAGGAGTACTCATACAAGGCATCCTTGGTGTCTCAAGTCTAAGGACTAGATACACAACTGGGACTATGGAATTACTATCTGACATTCAGTATCATTAACCATACATCATTCCATAAGTAAATCAATCAGTGAACTCATTCTCCAATGAGCACATATACTATATCCTTAGTGTCTCCAGACAAGTGACTATGAGACCAGCTGCCTCCATCATATGGATGGGTATATAGTACCCCCGGTCTATCCGGTTATCTCGATGTCCCTCTCGAGTAACCTATAACCAGGATTATTTAGGATCTGTGTTTAAAGGTGAATCGATCTCATTATCGTGATCTCATCATGAGCCAATTCCCATTATACAGAACCAAGAACATCATAGTATTATATTCTACAGATAATATAATATGAAAATATGTCAATATTAATCATAAGAAAAAGATTGTATAGCATGTCACAGATACCATCACTCATGTAATTGGCTTGTAGGGCACTTGTAACTAGCACATTTTATGTATAGGAAGGTAAGTGAGAGCGCTATCAATTTCTTGGTGTTATATGTGGATGACATTCTGATCATTAGGAATGATGTAGGAATGCTCTCCACTATTAAAGCTTAATTATCCAAACACTTCTCCATGAAAGACTTAGGGGAAGCATCCTACATTTTGGGGATTCAAATTTATAGAGATAGATCAAAGAGGATGATTGTCTTGTCGCAATCCAGGTACATAGACTCCATTAACAAAAAGTTTGACATGAAAAAATTTAAGTGTAATTTCATACCGATGAGACATGAAATATCACTTTCTAGGAGTATGTTTCCAAAGACTCTTGAAGAAATGACATATATGGATAAGATACCCTATGCATCAACGATAGGATTTATCATGTATGTTATGCTATATACTAAGCCTGATATAATACATTCTTTGAGTATACTCTCCATTGATATGTCTCACATATCTCTCAGGAGGATGAGATATTTGCTGGTTATAGGTGTCTTGCAAGACAATCATATGACATATTGCACGATCTTTCTGTCTATTATTATTAGTATATTCTCACTTTATGTTGCATGTTGCATATATTATGATATCCTTGAATCTGTGTAATCGGAATTGAATAATGATGAGATCATGATAATAAGACCAATTCATCTTTAAATATATATACAAATAATCCAAATCATATGTTACTTAAGAGGGACATCGAAATAACCGGACAAATTGATGTGCTATATACTTGTCCATATGATGAAGGCAGATGCTTGTGTGGGGACACTAGGGTTACAGTACTAGTGCTTATTGGAAAATAAGTACACTAATTGATCCACTTGTGGAATGCTAGATTGTTAATAATACTTAATGTTGTACAATGATTATATAATCTCAATTGTATATCTAGTCCTTAGATTTGAGATACCAAAGATGTCTTATTTGAGTTTTCTTTAATACCAAACTTATAGATCTCGAAGTTTTAAATATGGTACAATCAGTTATTGGGAATGGTAGTCAATCTTACGAAGATAATTGAGTATCAATAGAGGAGCATCCACTTTCAGTATCATGAGGGAAATATCCTATGTGTTCTTGTTCAAGCAAATCTCTAGTCAGGATTGTTTATATTAAGAGAAAATGAGTTCTCCGATAGAATCCGATTAGAGCAAGACTTCAATAGGATTTCATATGAAGCTTGATAGTATCATGCCCAATATATGATCCCTAAGATATTAGAAGGATGATTGATTATAGATATACAATAACTGAGGACAGACAGGTCTAATGGATTATATCTCCCTGTATCGTATGAGGATTATAACATAGTGGCCTAGTATGTCCATAGTCGATGAGTTGAGTGAATTGTTATTAACAATTCACTAAGTTAAAAAAAGTTCTAAGTTAGAAGGAGTTCTGACATATGTAACTCATGACTAGCTTGATATTGGGTCTAGACGGTCACACACATATTATATATATTATGATGAGTAGAGGTTTGAATATAAGATATCCTTGGAACCCCTCTTTAGTGGATATCCAATAAGTCTCTTTATTATTAGATCCTATGGATGAGATTCAATAAGAGCTAATAAGATATTATTAGGTAGAAATTTATTAATCCAAGAGGTTTAATTGGATGGAGATCTAATACCCAATAGGGCAGGATCCATTATGATTAAGTTGACAGAAACCTTTATAAATGGGAAGGGGTCATACGGCTCATAGATTAGAGACTTTTGGCCGCCTCCTCCTATTCTCCTCCTTAGCCAACAACTCCTATTTAGGGCGTGTGGACAACAAAAATGGTTGACCCCTTTTTAAAGAAAGTGCAGCCTTTCGTTGTGTGTGGAGAGGAAGATCACGCTGTGATTTGAAGAACGTTGTCGCACCATCTACCATGTGGATCATTGCTAGAGAGGAGGACGTCTGACTTCCTTCATCTATACCTAGTGATCTAAGTTTTCAGTGATATACGATCTTCCTATGTAAAATATCTAGCACAATGCGTAGTTTTTTTATTTTGTTATTTTTCACACATAATCATCGCATAATGATTTAATAAACATGAAAAAGCAGTTTTATTTTTCGTTGCGCATGTTATGCTTCTATCAAGTTTTCCAACACTATGGTGGCAATAGTACCATCTAAGATGATCGTGGTATTGCTTATAGTGGCTATGGTGGGAATTGTACTATCTAGAGCAGTGGTGTTTCAAAAGTTACGATAATTATATTGTATGAAATCAACGGTACTATCGTCTATATCCCAAAATCTTAAAATATTAAATTTTTTAGCTCTATTTTTTTAACCCTATCGAGGGCTATAAATATTCCACTCGGGCATGACTAACAGAGCATCTCATCTTAAGTTTGCAAAGTGATATAACTTTAAGTGTTGTTTGAATCTCTTCCTTTCAGTTGAGTTTAGTTATGATACCAAGTTGTTGAAAGTAAGAGATCTTTCGAAAAAAAATCGATACTAAGACTCTCTCCTATGCTTGGAAAGGAGAAAGATCGTTAGTGAAAACTGATAAACTCAAGGATAGAATAGTTAAGAGTTCTTTAGGTCAAGAAGATCGAACTAATATAAATTAATTTATTATGATTAATTATTTATTATCATTCACTTTACTCATAATATTCATTATGAGTAGTTAAATATTCATTCGTCCAAGGAAGATCCTTAATAAATTAGATAGACTTGAGAGTAGAAGAATTAAGAGTTATTTATATTGAGAAAACCAAACTATTATAAATTGATTTGTTATATTGATTTCGTATTATCATTCATTCTACTCGTAATTTATATTTTTCACTCGATATTTGATAAATTATTTTTTAATACATATTTTTCTTGATCAAAATTAAAAGTTATTAAAATGTATTATAATATTAATTAACTCTCTCGTAGTATCATTAAGTTTCTAACACATTAAATTATGAACCTGATTCAATCATGAATAAATTAAAATTATTCTTTAATCCTGTTTCCATATTTATCGAATATAAATAGTTTGCCGTATATTTGTATTTTGCTTGTTCCACGAAGCATGTCTTGTCGCCTCAAGAATGTGTTCATGCTGGGGATATCATAGAAAAAAAATGATGGCTGCCCATGCGCTTTCCTCTGACAAGGCCAACAAGTTGAGGTCAATCTTCCACTGCAAGGCAATTGCGTTTTTTCTTGGTAGACCAAAGTCACGTCCGAGTTGCTTACAGATTGACAGCTATTTCACATAGGCGGTTTGAGTTAGGCGATTAGTCTAATTCAGCTAAATTGGTTCAAATCAAAATTCATTTTGGATTAATTTAAATGGCACGAGAAAAGTACCAAATTCCAAATAAACAAATTTGGGTGCCCAATCATGATCTCCTACTTCGATTGCCACACTCTCAGGCGCTTAATTTGATTTCCGTACTACGTCTAAAAATTAATATACTTAACTTTACCAATATTTATGGAGTCTCATCTATTATTAATTCAATAAAGGCATGTAACGAAGTACTAATTTTTTGTTGGACCACGTGGAAGGACAACCTCTTTCATACAAAAGAGAAGCACTTGTTCGTCTACCATAGTCTCCTTCAGTGGTCACCTGACTTGGGAGTCAAGCAAAAAGGCATAAACCCAAGTATATGCCATGATGTCACCTCATATGGAATTTGAGACAAACGAACAATCTAATCTGGTCAAAAGCTTTTCCAGCAAGCCAGAAAAGAGAAGTTGCAGATTCTCTCTCTTCTTCCTCTATACATTGCCAACCACACAAAACCTACAATATACAGGAAAAAACCAGAACAAGGACCGACGTTGCCACCTAACACTTTCATATACATCACGACTCTCTCTCTCTCTCACTCTCACTATATATATATATATATATTTCTTCCAGCCCTTATTGCAGCCACAGCAAGATCCCAAGAAGTACCGTACGCTACGGTGAGTGAGTGTCTCGGCTGGGTTCCTCACCTCCGCTTGTGATCCAAGGATGCCCTATAAATATTTATCAGGTCAGAAGCTAGAAATATTTCTAAATATCAAAAAATCTATATAGAATTAAGAGACCAGCATTGAAGACAAAAATATAACGATTTTTTTGTTATATTTTAATATGGAAAAGGACATAATTAAGCAAAATCATCCCAGAAAAAAAAGAGGACGACTAAGATAAAAAGTATTTTTTCCGCAATCCAAAACTTTCCACAGTCGAAGGAAAAAACTGAATGATTACCATAAATTAGCAATTCCTGTATCTTTCACCCCAAGAACTGAGGTCTCAGAGAAGAAGAAGATTCAAGAAGCAGAGCAAATATATCTCAATAATCCATGTAAAGCCACAGAGATCCATCAATCCTTAATTGGAAAGGACGGGACAAGATCTAAGTAGAGATGAAAGGGTTCGAAAGGGACTAACTGAGGACTTGCTCGGCCGAGAATCTTCTGGAGACGTCCCTGCAGAGCATCCGCCGCAGCAGGTCCTTGGCTGCCGGCGACACCGACCGGAAAGCCCTCGATGGGAACCTCAAGTTGGCCCTGACTACCGCGTCGAACGTCTCCGCCACCGTCTCCCCGTAGAAGGGCGGCACTCCCCCGGTCAGCAGCATGTACATCACCACCCCCATGCTCCACACGTCCACCTTCTCCCCGTACTCCCGCCCGGCCACCACCTCCGGTGCCACGTAGCACGGCGTCCCCACCACCCCACTCATGGGTACCCGTTCCCCATATGCGCCGAGGAAGCACTCCGCCGAACCAAAGTCCGCCAGTTTGAGCCGCCCCCGCGCGTCGAAGAGCACGTTGTCCGGCTTCACGTCCCTGTGCGCAACCCCCCTCCGGTGGCACGCCGCGACGGCCTCCGTAAGCGCCGAGACCACTGCCGCAGCCTCGTGCTCCGGAAACGGAGCCCCTTCGCAGGCGGCAATCCGGTCGCAGAGGTCGGGGCCCTCGAGGAGCTCCACCACCAGGTGCACCCACTCTTCGTCCTCGTAAGCGGCGTAGATCTGCACCGCGTGGGGGTTACCGGCGGCGGCGAGGTGGTGGACTTTCGCTTCCCGCTCTATACACTCGCGGTCGATGGCGTCCGCGAGAAGCCTTTTCTCGACAGACTTCAGTGCGAACTCCTCCCCGGTCGCCGCCGATCTGCACCGCCGGACCATGCCGAACCGTCCACGCCCGATCTCCGCGCCGATCTCGTAGTCCCTCACCAGTGCCTCGCTCATAGCGCTTCGATTGGATCTCAACGGTCAACAATTACTCTCCAACCGCCTTCTACCCCTCCTCCCTCTCCTTTGCTGGTACAATTCCTCGGCTTTCCCCCTATTTATAAACTGTTTGGGATTCTCATTTGGCACCAGGAATATTCCTTTGCACCTTTGACACCGCGGGCGAACCGATCAAGTGGATCTCCCAGTCAGGCGGATGTACTCGTCTCCAGAACTTAAACCGTCCTTGATATTTACCAAAAGTTCTACTATCCGCTAATCGCCCCTGCTCCACAGTTACAGTTACCAAATGAGCCAAAGGAGGTCCAATATGTTAGTTACTATAGTAAGAAGAAGCGTCACAATCAGTGGTCTGGTGAATGAAGCATATAAAAACAAAAAAGATTAATTAAAGAAGTTTTGGTTGATTTGAACTGTTAACGAAGCCTTGGAAAGTTATGACTCATGCCTGCCTCTCAGCTTTAAACTCTATTTCTAACTTGAGGAATCGGGTCCGTGAAACTGGACCCTCCGATTCGACCTTGCTCGATGCTTCGGCACAGCGAGTGCGGCGCTGGAGACGTGGGATGTGGCCCACCGCTTCAATTTGGGTGGCTGGGACCATTTGATTTCTTAATCCCGTTTGGAATCCATCTCAACAGACCAGTGCACGACAATTAACGGCAACGGACGGTGGGATGCCTGTTGGGTTGCAGATAGAAAGAAAGCGCTACGAGAGGACATAATTTACAACGGCTTTTCGAGGCAGTTACCGGCCGTTCCGGACGGGGATCGTACGACACAGAAACGTCGTCAATCGAAAGAGGACGCGTGTAAAGTCGAGTTGGAGGCGTCACGTGGTGGGGACAGCAGTTATGTACTTACTTATGCGTATCGCTTTTGTGTGTATCATCGTTTGAAACGGGGAGGATATGGAACCGGAGACGGAGCGAGCAAGCAAGGTATGGCATTGGTTCGCCGGTCGCCATAAGCTATCGTAGTGGAGGCGATAAGGTGGCAGTGTTCGCTTGTTGGCGCGCTGCATGTGGTCCCCAAAGTGTTGGTGACACCGATGATGATGTACATAAATAGGGCGATGCGCTTATCGTGGGGGAATAAATAATACAATTAAATAAATAGGGATCACCGAAGATGTACATAAATAAAATCAGAACTTAATTAGTTCATATATATATATATATATATATATATATATATATATATATATATATATATAAACGAATTTAACATAAGCGGCCTCTATGTGATCACAAATTGAACATGTAATTTTCTAGTAGTAAGGAAAGAAGTTGCTTGGGACGATAACAAGTAGGACGAGCTTTCATTGGGAGACCATCAAGTGTGCTGCTAGCAGTGGAAGATACTATGGGACTGTCCCTGCTACCTATGGTTGGAGTTGAAGAGATACGTTGAGGCCACCAATCTGCGGCTTTTCGCATAAGCGTTGAGCCATGGATAAGATCAGCAAGGGTTTCTCTCTCTCTCTCTCTCTCTCTCTCTCTCTCTCTCTCTCTCCCAACGTATTTGTACCTGTCACCGAAGACAAAACTGAGAAAGGTCATGTGATTGCGGATCAGGAATTCTTTCCTTTTGCCTCTTTCAAGCAAAATCGAAGAATTATGTTTTTTTTTCTTTTTTACTTTTATAGTGAATAATGACATAGTCTTCTTTATTATAGTTGAAAGCCCGACAATATTTTGTTTGAACAATCTTACATTGGGATTTATATGATGAGCTCGATGTGATTTACACGTCAGGTAGATGTTAGAATCCTTCGTTTCCTATGAAGGAGGAGGGACTACTAGTCTTCGCGCATGAAATTATTAATGGGCGTCTACGATAAGCTATGACTGTTGTGGTTTGATGTGGAGGATACTGGTTGGACTAAGACAATGCTCCACTTATCATGTGGAATAATTGACTCAATTACATCACTCATTTTATATATCAGAAAATCTTAGCCGAAGCAAATGAATTATGTGGCCTTTTTTTTATGCGTCGTCCTTTTTTCTTTTTTTTTGTCATTTTAATATTTTTAATCAAATACTAATTCTACGAACCTGCTGTACTTGACCTATAAAGTGTTAGTGTTCTTCTTTTTCTTTCTTTGAGAAACTCGAAATTTTATTTTAGAAATATCATTTCCTTATAAGTTTTTTTTTTTATTTTTTTTTAATGGTTGGAGTTTTACTTGTATAAAACAGTCTATATAAATATTCTGGATTTCCTAGTCAAATATATCTTTTCTCCATAAAAAAATTTTCGTTCCTTTTTATCTTTTCTTAAGCCACCTATTCTCATATTATTGTGAATCTATAATACCCTTCTTACGATCATGGCCATAAGAGAGGAAACCTGATTATATACTTGGGGAATATATTCAATCATATGCTTGACTTAGGGGTAGAAGCATTCCTTATACTAGTATGTACTTTTGGATGATTTTTTTTATTTTATTAAACGTAATTGGATAAGGTGTATTTTTTTCAAGTTTTTACCTCCAACAATTTAAGAAATGATACATTTAAAATTTGAAGATAGATTTTCTTGGAATTGGTTATCCAAATTAGAAAAATAATATAAAATATTTCTCTTGCACCGTATAAGACACCAATAAAATTGGAAGAACGAGGGAAGATAGAACTTAGAATAGCGATTTGTGTTGCAAGTTACGACACAAATCTCATGTCTGCTCTCATCCAAAGCTTGACTAACTACATCCAGAAATCACACAGTCATCCTATGTTCTGGTGATAATTTGTACGGGTTGTATAAATTTTAAGGTTGTTTCATTGACCAAGATAGGTAATCATTTCAAAATGATTGCATCTTTAGAAGAATACGAAATTTGATAGGGTCAAATTGTTCATCTTAATCAAGATTTTGATTGTTGAACTAAGATATTGATTATGAGCCTATCAACGTTCTATTCCACGCTTATTTTTTTTATTAGTGTCGAAAAATTATTGAATCTCTTTTACTCCTCTTCAAGATAGTGAAGATGGTAACAAAACATCTCTAATACTTAAGTTAGTTTTGGTACCAGTCAAACATTAAGTAAGTTCTTCACAGATGAATGAATGTACCAAAGCTTGAGTCTAAGAGAGAGACAGACAGAGAATGCACCCGAGGAGGGGGTCATTTGTAGTATGGTTTTAGAATTGGTTTCCTCCAAGTTAATGTTAGGGATGGTTACATGCCACTCTGGTACATGACGGAATCATCTCATGCCAAATCCGAGGAACGTACAATTATCGTTTTTAAACGTGGTTTATAAAATATGGCTAATGGTACCATATTCATTTTTTACGTGGAGATGTTAATCAATATGACATAATAGTGTCAATCAAACAGCGTAAAAGTATTGATCGCTTAGTATTAGTGTTTCGATCTCTTGGCTTTAGTCATAAGCAAAAAAATTATGATTATGTTATTATTATATAAAAAAATAATACTAAAAAATAAAAATTAAATAACGATAAATCAAATATACGATGCGTACCTTTCATTGTTATTCAAAAATTCTTTATCTAGTCTATAGGTATATAATCAATCATCAGATTCAAAAGCTATAGTGATCTCGATCTATAAGAAAAATTAGACTCGTATCATCTTCTCTTACTATCCTTCACGAAACTTCTATAAGCGATGGTTGGGTTTAGGTTGGTTTGTCTTGTCTTAGGAGGTCATGTCCTTTTTATATACGAGCATAGGGTCTAGAATAAATAATTATGAGAGTCACTCTCATCCATATTATCTCTTAATAAATTTTACCATTATTAGATTTTCTTTATATTGGTCGACAACCATAATCAAAATCTGATCATATCTATATATAATATATCTTACCTAATTAAATAGGATCACGTAATCTAGCATTCTCCCATTTAATCTATTAATTAGTAAGATATAAAAGAAATTTAAAATCAATATAACTAAACCAAAAGCATATTTAAAAATAATTTTATTTAATTAGATTCTAAAATTTTAAAATAATATTTTATACATGCGTATGAATTTTATAAACAGGCCAATAAGTTCGATAAATCTAATATCACATCAAGTCTGATGATTGTATATCATCGATATCATACTTCTTTTTATATACCTCAACACTATTAGCACTTGTTAATGTAGTCCAAAATAATTTCTATAATTTATCTTGTCAAGACAATCATGTTATCACATTCAACCATAATATATTCATACGTAAACATAAACAAATAATAGAAACAAATAACTTTAAGTATGTAAATAAGAATACCAATTATAATGTCCACTCAAACATACATCATCATATCTTTTATGGATTGCTCATAAATCTAATCATAATAATATATTCTTTCAAACACTTTAGACTTTAAGTCTTATGCGAATGGATTAGTATTCAATACAGTGAATTTTAAGTTCTTAATTAACATTAATTATTTTTTTTTTTTACTGACCATCATGTACTTTATACCATAATACATAAAATCACTAGAGTACTTATTATTCTTAGAGAAAAAAGCTACTATGATATATCACAAATTATCTTCAGCGACTTGGTAATTGAATATGACCATACCAAGTTCTGAGATAAAATTTTACAATCATAAAGTTTGATTAATAGCCTCAAGACATACCATAAAATTATCTTTTATTATTGATAATATAATAATATATTACTTAATATTTTTCTCTATAAAATAGACTTCTTATTATCTAGGTAATTTACATAATTAATATTTAAAAATATTATTATTTTAAGTTAATCTAATTTCATATATGTGAGCATATAATCCTTCGTCCTTTCAAGATATCTTATTACTTTCTTTGTAATCTTATAATATTTTATTCCCTAGGTAACTCTAACATATACTCAGTATTCCAACAATAAAATTGATATCTAGTCTAGTATAAGCTTAAGCATACAATAGACTTCCAATTGCCCGTATATAAGATATATTTTTTTATCTGATTTTATTAAGTCATTTTAAAATACATAATTTTACTAAAATTCTTACTTATGTCATTTTTTAAATAAAGTGGTATACTAAATCTCTTCGTGACTCAATTAATATATCCTTTCTAAGACAACTTAACAATCATTAATATTTATCTCTAAATATCTCAATACCAATAATATAATATGCTTCATTTATATTACAATATTAAAATTCTTAGTAAAAAATTTCTTGATTTGGAATGATAAACCAAAATGACTGTTATTATCTATATATAAGACAAATATAATAAATTTGCTCCCATTAATCATCAAATATAAATATTAATTAATAAATATATTTTAAATCTAAAAAATAATTATATTATGAACTTTATATACCATTATTTAGAGGCTTATTTAAGGTTATAAATATATTTCCTAAATTTATAAATTAAATTTTATATTTCTTTATTTTCTTTGCAAATCATTTAAGTTAATCCATATAGATCTATATTCTTATTAGAAAATATTTGTTTTCATATAACTCAAAATTATAATGAATCATTAATGTCATGATGATTCTTAATAAGTTTATTTAAAAAACTACTAATTGATAACATAAGTTGAAGTGTAAGAATCCATCCACTAAGTATTAGAAAAAAACTTATATAACTTTTGGTTTCAAACATATAAAGGTCATACTTATACATTTCCCTTTTGAACCAAAACCTTATAATCCTTCTTTACACTGCATTTCTTTTCACAAAAGTAGTACTTTATTATGAAGATTTTTTATAAATTTATATATTATTTATAAACTCAGGTGATTTATACTTCTAACTTTTTTAGCTACCTACTCTTTAAGTAGTACTCCAAAATATTATGAGCTTTTCCTATATTAATCTTTTTTTTTTAAACATATGCACTAGTCATCTCATTTAAGTTTCATTTATTCTTAATTTTATTATAATAAATTTTAAATAATCTAAATTAAGATGAAATAAAATTAAGAATAAATTATATAAGAAAAAAGTCAACTATATGCTTAATGCCCAATATTCTTGAGCTTACAACTTTGTTAAGGATATTGAGGATGTAATCTTAAATTCTTCAAATATCATCATATTGAATTTTAGTCAATTTTTTATTAATATATCAACTAATGACTTGTTAATAAAATTAAATTGATCTTTAAATATTCTAATACGTTAGTTTTAGACTATAAAAAAAACTAATATTATTAATAATTATCATAAAACTAAACCTTTTATACCATTTTTGATCATTTATTTCAAGTATTATTTCATAGAACTTTTAGTAGTTATGTCCATAATCCTTTCAACTAATCTAATCAAAGTCTAACACAATCAGTATAAATTACATATGCTCAAGTCATTTACAATAATTTAATTAATAAAAATATAAAGATATTTATAAGAATAAAATAAAGGAAGTATCATTGTAAATAAAATAATATAATATTAACGTTATAAGTTTTTCAAAAATATTGAACTATTGATATTATCTATATTTCACATTTGGGTAAAATATTATATATCTAGTATTCACGCAAAATTATTTAAGGAAGATTAATACTATATTCATGAAATAGTATTGTTATCTTTGAATATAAAACCATAAGCTATAAGGATATCTAAAATAATATCATTTTATCCCATCACATAATTATTCAAAATAGATTACCCCTTGAGATTATCTAAATATCTAATTATGTATGTTATTGTGAATATTATTTTTCTTAATATCATTTAAGATAAATTTTTAATATAATTTTATAAGTTATTGGTCTAGATCACTTTGATTGTTACGTGACCAATATAATAATATAAAATATAAATTAAAATTATTATGACAAAACCTTTATTATAGTTCACATCCCATAAACCTAACATCCTGACTTCTTTAATAACTACTAGTCAAATAAAACTTAAGGATAAGAGTTACAAATAATATTTATCATATTTTTATAATTTAATTTATATTAGAATGTTTTAATAATAATAATAAATAATATTTATAAAAATTATTAAACATTAATTACCATAAAGAAAAAAATCATATGATAACAATAACCATGATGAAACATAAATAGTACTTTTATGTGAAAAACTAAATATTATTTTATAATTTCAAATATATGCATGTGAATAACCAAACAAATATCTTAGAATAATAGTTAAGTTTTTATTTATCATATGTAAAATTTTATCAATATGTTATATGAGAAAACTATAAAAGAAAAGCATAATTTATATTTTTTTATTTCATATGAAATTTTTAGTCCAATTAACCCTATTTAATTAGGAAAATTTATAATTGGGCTACCCAAATTAGTTTTATAGATTTGCATCATCCATTCACCCAATTAGATCCAATAAATTAAAATTATTTAAAACAAAAAATGATCAAAATTTATTTTTCTTTTGAATTTAATCAAAAGTAAATCCAATCAAGTAGTCAAAAGAATTAAGTCTGATCAAAATATTTAATTAAAATAAATTAAATTAATTAATTTATAATTAAGGAAAGAAGTTAGAAAATTTTAATTTCTAAATGGTAAAACAATATTTTTACTTAGGATATAAATGAAAATATATATATTCTAAAGGATAAAACTATCAAAAGATATAAGTTAGAATTAAAAAACTTATAAGGGTAAAATTATAATTTAAATAAATGAAACCTTAACCCTCGCCACCGCTACTACATTCCATCGGACCCATGCGCGTGGGTCGACTATGCAATAGATGTATGTCGCCTATGGTGGCATGCCTCAACGGTCATTGTGCCATGTTATTACATTTCTCATCGATGGAACACCTTCAAGGTGTGTTCCCAAATGTGCGCCACCGACAAATCGTCCCACCATGTGACCATGAACATGTCGGTGATCCCCACAGTCGTTGTGACACACGACTATACCCATGTGTTTGCTTCAAAACTGTTGGGTACTATGGCCTTCGGCATCAGTCACAACCAACAAACACTACCATAGTGGCTCTACTGCAATCGTCACACACAACGATGTGAGAGGCGGCTTGTGGTGCTGCTATAGCCGTCGTAACCATCGCACACAGTGACATTACTGCAATTGCTTATAATTGCCTGCAACCAAGGTAGGCCAACCACCGTATGGTTGCTCCCACCATCAATTGTCGCACCCCGCATACACAACCGCTGTTTGTGACTAGGCTAGCAACCACCGAAGGTTGTCGCCCTCAACAATATTATCATCGATAGTAAGTTATCCACAATAGTCTATTGATCAAACACGAGTAACCTCACAACACTTGCAAGCAGGCAATAAGACAAACTGGATAGAAAAGAAAATCGACAACACAAACTAATCATTCAAAAATCATAAATCAAAATTGAAAAACATCCTCTTGCAAGGGAAGAGTGATAATAAATAGATCTAAATACAAAATATATTTAAAATGTTTTATGATTTAAATTATTTAATCTCGTAACATGGCTCTAGTACTAATTATAAGCATAAAAATCATGATTATACTATTATTATGTGAAAAAAATTTAATACCAAAAAATTAAATCAAATAATGATAGATCAAATATGATGTGTGTCTTTTAATGCTACTTAGAAAGCCTTTATCTAATATATAAGTATATCATCGTCGTCAGATCCAAAAGTTATAGTGATGTCGATTTGTAAGAAAAACTAAACTCATCTTCTTCTATTTTTTGATCATTCACAGGATCGCTACGAGCGATGTATTAGGGGCAAAAGGGAGATGAGATAAGATTTATAATCTCTCAATGATGGTTGGGTTTAGGTTGGTTCTTCCCTAACAGGTCATGTCCTTTTATAGGCATGAGCAAAGAGTCTATGATAAGTAATTAGGAGAGTCTCTAATAGAACCTCGTAGAATTCTATCGTAGAATGATGGCTCGAAGGGGATCAACTCCTTTTAAACGCTATAGGGGTTCCTCCCTCCTAGGTAGTCGGCCACAAGGCTGAAATGAAAGAGATCTCTTGATTGAATAAAATTGGCAGAGGCTATATGCTTTATATATGACTCCAAACCCTAACTCTGGAGAGACTTCTCCCCTAAGTAAAATTTCACTTTCACCCTTCTACCTAGTCGACTTGCCCAATAAGGGGTCGGCGGCTAGGAGGCTACAACTCCTCAATTGTTCCCTCCTCAAACCCTAGCTGACCTGCCCAGTAAGGGGGGCAGCATCTAGGAAGCCTTAAGGCCCCGAGACTCTTCCCAAAACCCTAGCCAACCTGCTTTATATGCTAGTACGCGGCAGGTGGATGCTTATTACAATCTATTAGGGTTTTATTAATTGCTACTTGATTGATTAGGACCAAACTCTGCTAGGGTCCTATCAAGCCTTGCCCTCAAGGTTGAGGTTCCATGAACTTTGGGAACCTAGTCTTTAGGTTTTCATATGATTATTACGTGGCATCCTTAATAGGTAAATTACTCCAATGAATCAGCGCTTTAGTGGCGGGACGTCGATGATGCATCATAATCCTGCGGTCAAGTATGGCTTAAAGTTGGACTTGAATATCTCCATCAGCGGTAATATTGGGTAATTGAATTTGGGCTGACTCATTCTCTCATAGCTTGGGTTTTAGGTAGGACACGTGGAAGACATGATGAATTTTAGCATTAGCATGTAAGTTACGCCACAGCTCCAATGTGCTCCGTGATCTAATAGGGCCCATAAAAGCATGGGAATAACTTCATAGAAGCTCGTATGTTGATTAATATTTGCTTGTATGGCTGGAGATAAAGAAAGACTCAATCTCCTACAGAGAACTCCCTTTCACTTTGGTGTGTGTCGGCTTACTGCTTCATCCTGGCTTGGGTGGCTGAGAGATTATCCTTTAGTAATTATAGAATTTTGTCCCTGTCAATTAACTTTTGATCGACCTGATCTATTTTGGATGAGTCAATTACATATTTTAGAATTACAAGGGCCGATCAACTATATACTGCGTCATATGAGGTACATTTAGTAGAGAAGTGATATGTTATATTATACTACCATTCGGCCCAATGGAGCCATTTTGTCTATTCTTGTGGCCGATCACTAGTAAAACGTATGAGATATGTCTATAGGCACCTGTTCACTACTTCAGTTTGGCTATCGATCTGCGAGTGGTATGTCTTACTCATCTTTAGCTTGGTGCCCTGCAACTGAAATAGCTCGGTCCAAAATTTACTGGTAAAGACTCTATCATAATTGCTTACAATGAATCTTGGCATCCCATGTAATTTTATAATATTTTCTATAAAAATCTGAGTAATGCTAGAGGCGATGTAGAGATTTTAGACAACACAAAAATGGACATACTACGTAAGACGATCAACCACGATGAGAATTGTACCTTTACCTTGGGATGAGGGCAACCCTTTGATGAAATTAATTGATATATCAGTTCATATTAAGTCTGGTATGGTTAGGGGTTGCAACTTCCCGTGGCTTGCCACTGTTTTACCCTTATGTTATTAGCATACGTCGTACTATGCTACAAAATAAGAAATAATCATTTTCATCCCTTTCCAATAAAAATTTTGCTTAATTCTTTTGTTGGTTCTCAGAAATCTGGAGTGCCCTATTGACGATGTGGAGTGCCTCTCTTGTAGGATATTTTTTAAGCAAGGAGAGTTGGGTATAAGTATGATGCATCCTTTGTAGCGCAAGTCCTTCGAATCCTAACTGTAATGGGCCATGAAGCTTAGTTCCTCCTCCAATTTTTTGATGATCTTGCTGGTCTCTAGATCCTTCCTCCATTCTTCTCTAATATCCTTGAGAAACCTACTGGCTGGAAGGGAGATTGTCAAAAAATCTGCTTGCTCGGGTACCCATGAAAGTGCATCTACAAAAATATTTTCCTTTCCCTTTTTGTATGTAACTTCATAATCATATCCAAGAAGCTTTGTTACCCATTTTTGTTGTTCAGGAGAGGATATCTTTTGCTCCAAGAAATATTTAAGGCTCTTGTGATTGGTTTTTATTTGAAAGCGCCAACCGATCACGTAAAATCTTCACTTCATTACCGCGTGCACAATTGCGAGCATCTCCTTATCGTAGATAGATATTTTTAGATGGGAGGGGGACAATACCTTGCTTGTGTAAGTGATGCTGGTTATAGGTGCCTTGTAAGCCAATCACGTGAGTGATGGCACGTGTGACATGCTGTGTGATTTTTTTACTTATGATTAATATTGACATATTCTCATATTATATTATATGTTGCATATATATTGTGATGTCATTAGTTCTGTGCAATGAGAATCGGATCGTGATGAGATCACGATAATGAGATTGATTCACTTTTAAACACAGATCCTAAATAATCTCAGTCATAGGTTACTCGAGAGGGACATCGAGATAACTTGACAGACCAATGTACTATATATATACCCGTCCATATGATGGAGGCGGCTGGTCTCATAGCCACTTGTGTGGAGACACTAAAGATATAGTATAGGTGCTTATTGGAGAATGAGTTCACTGATTGATCTGCTTATGGAATGTTATATGGTTAATGATACCTAATGTTAGACAGTGATTCTATAGTCCCAGTTGTCAGTCTGGTCTTTAGACTTGAGACACTAAGGATGTCTTGTATGAGTACTCGTTTCTTTGAAGCCAGACTTACAGATTTGGAAAGTTTCAGATCTTGTACAACTGGTTATTGGGATTGGTAGCCAACCTTACGAAGGCAATTGAGTATCAATAGAGGATTATCCACTCTTGGTATCATGAGAAAAATATCTCATATGTGCTTGCTCAGACAAATCTCTGATCAAGGTCATTCGGATTGAGAGAGAAAGAGTTCTCTGGGAGAATCCGATTAGAGTGAGACTATGACAGATTCCGTATATGACCTGACAGTACCATGTCCAATATACGATCTCTACGATATTAGTTGGATGAGGGATTATAGATACACGGTAACTGTGGACAGACATGTCCAATGGATTTGATCCCCCTGTACCATTTGGGGACTATGGCATAGTGACCTAGTACGTTCATAGTCGATGAGTCGAGTGAATTATTATGGGGATAATAATTCACTATATCAGAAGGAGTTCTAATGGGAGCGACTCACGGCCAGCTCGGTATCGAGCCTAAAGGGTCACACACATATGGTGGATGCTTCAGCGAATAGAGGATTTGATGAAAATCCAATTAGCCCTTGTTCTTATTAGATGAGACCCTATACTAATGAGCTCCTTAGTTGAGGCCCAATTAGAGGCATAAGGAGATTATTGGATAGAGATATAATAATGTAAGGTTAGTGGGATATTGGATGGAGATCCAATACCCACTAAGGCAGGAGCCCTAGGATTTTTTGGTGGCTCTCTATAAATAGGAGGGGAGACTCATGGTTGATAGGCTGCAACTTTAGCCACTACCTCATATTCTCCTCCCTCCCTCTACGCAAGAGTTGCATGATAAGATTGAAGGAGTTTCACTACAGAGATCCATCGTGTGGATACCGCTAGAGAGGAGGACGCTTGACCTCCTTCATCTTCTCCATCCGGATCTGAAATACAGAGATATATGATCTCCCTAGGTAAAATCAATCTCTCACACATCGTGGTTTTTTGGTTTTTACAGTTTTTCTCGCGATCCCAATCTTTTGCACGATGATTTGATCTGCGTGGGAAACCAGTTTTTGTTTTGATTTCTGCTACGCATGTGATGCACCCGCTAAGATTTCCCAACAAGTGAATGGTAGTCCATCTTGCATGAGAACTACGCTAATCCCAACTCCGGATGCATTGGCTTTAATGATGAAGGTTCTACTAAAATCGGGCAGCGTTAGTACGGGCGTTATCATTATGACTGCCTTGAGATCATCGAAGGTAACAGAGGCTTTGTCCGACCACTGGAAAACATTCTTTTTCAGTAAGAAAGTGAGGGGTGTACTAATCTTTCCATAATCTTTGACGAATTTATGATAGTAGCCCATCAATCCAAGAAAACCACACAACAAATTCACGTTCTTTGGTTTCGGCCAGCTTTGCATTGCCTCGATTTTGGAAGGGTCTACCGCCACTCCTTCTAATATGAGATGCCCAAGATACTCCACCTTCTATTAAAGAAAGCTACACTTTGATTCTTTGACAAAAATAATATTCTCCCGGAGAATCGTTAAAACAAGTTGTAGGTGCTGAAAATGACTTTCAAGTGAAGGGATGTAAATGAGAATGTTGTCGAAGAATACCATCACAAACTTAAGAGAAAACTCTAGAAAATATCAGCCATAAGACTTTGAAAGGTGGAAGGAGCATTGGTAAGACCAAAGGGCATTACCAAAAACTCATAATGGCCGTTGTGCATTCGGAAGGCAATTTTTGCTACATCGTCTTCGGATACCCGAATTTGATTATATCTGGATCGGAGGTCCAACTTCGTGAAGACTCGAGCTCCCCTCAATTCAACAAGGAGTTCATCCACCACCGGAATAGGGTATTTGTCTTTGACGATTAGGCCGCTGAGAGCTCAGTAGTCAATGCACATTTGCCATGTTCCATCTTTCTTCCATACGAGAAGCACCGGCGAAGAATAGGGGCCACAACTTGGTCGAATGACCCCTATTTCAAGCATCTCCTTCATAATTTTTTCTATTTCATCCTTCTATAGGTGAGGATAGTGATACGACTATGTTCTTTGGTGATTTGACTAGAAGAATCAGAATTCGATTATCATGTCGTCGGTTAGGAGGTAGGCTACGTGGTTCGGCGAAAATGTCAAAAAATTTAGCAAGCAGTTGAAAGAGGTTTTGGTCTTCAATTTTCATTGGCTCCTCCTTAGGTTGCTACTAGAGTTGCATCAGGAAGCCACCATTTATTTTATGTAAAACTTTCTCCATCTGTTGAGTACAAACTATTATCACGTTGCCTCTGCACCTCTCGCATAGGATCACCTGTTTCCCTTTACAATAAAATTCATAATTAATTTTGAAAAATTCCAGGAAACATCACCTAGTGTTGCCAGCCACTTGATGCCAAGCACGTTCTCATAATCGTCAATTGGGAGGAGGAAGAAATTGATAATTATTTCCTGGTCCTACAGCAACAATTTCACCTACGCGCATCTTTGGTTGCACTTCAAGATCCGACCGTCGGTGACCTTAACATCAAATTTGCTACAATCATCAATGTGAAGCTCCATCCGAGCAGCAACCTTACTGTTCAAGAAGTTATTGGTGCTCCCGGTATCGATAAGGATGGTGATCGGCTGCTGTTTGAGTAGGCCCCCAACATTCATCGTCTGCGGGTTCGTGTAGCCGACAAGAGCATGCATCATGCAATCGATTGGTTGTGGCTCTTCTTTCATGTCCTCCTTTTCATGATTAAGGTTCTCTTTTTCATGCACAAGGTCCTCCTCTTCAATGGGTTCGATCACGAGGAGTCTCCCCTTTTTGCAACTATGGTCATGGCTCCAAGGCTCATCGCAGTGCCAGCATAAACCTTTCGCAGATCATTCTCGAAGTTCTTCTCTTATTAATTTTTTTGGTTAAGAAGGTCGGCTAGCGGTGGGTGGGGGGGGGGAGGGAGGGGGGGCGGGGTGCGGGGGGCGGCTGAAGGCCTTGGTGCTGTTGGTCGGGGAGTGACCCTAGTCCTTCGGACATCTTGGTTCGATCATTCATTTTGAAGTCGCGCAAAAGAGATGGCTACCATCAGTGTATATGGTTGTCGTTCTTTGACTTTTCTCCGAATCTCTAGTTTCAAGCCTTCGATGAAAGTCCCTAACAATTATTTTTCAGATCGATCTCTTGTTTGATTAGATAATCTTTTAAACCTAGTCTAGTATTCTTGGATGGTGAAAGTTTGACAGATCTTAACAAGTTGGTCGTCGATGTTCCCGAACTCGGTTGGTCTGAAGCGGATTAGTAGTCCATCTTTAAATTACCTCCATGTAGGGACTCCATGATTATGTTCAAACTAATCATACCATTGTATAGCATCTCTTTCGAGGTGTATAGCAGCAATGTCCATCATGGATACATTCAGGATCTTGTGGTAGCCAAAATAACGCTCCACACGTGAGATCCATCCGATTAAGTCTCATTCTTCCCATCTAGGGAAGTCCACCCTCATGGTTGGATAGAGAGGGTCCATCATAGGTCCTCCTTTCTCTTAGAAGTCTTCTCTATGATATGAACCTTCATGTTGTTGAGATCTCCTTGGGCTTGGTGGTCAACTCAAACTGAATTCAATGAAGAGGGTGTGCATTTTGTCCTCCATATGCGTATCGAGGGCTTCCAACTTGGCATCGATTAGTTCCTTTGATGCCATGGTGTATGTCTCCAGATCTATAATGTTAAGGTTCCTCTTTTGCTATCAGGTTAATGGCATGTATCGGTTGAGAGGTTTGGGGGCCAAAAGGATTGGTCTATCAGAGGATGAAGGCTATGGTTTTGGGCTTAATAGGTTGTTGTTTAAGGTGCAATTGGGGCTACTGTTTAGAGGTGTTTTGGGGGTTTTGATGGCAGTGGATAGAGATAGGGAAGGTGGTCTAGATCTGTTGTTGATGGCAGCAATAGGTTTGATAAGGATCGGTGGGGGTATGCAGCTAATAGATGCTGAATTGTAGAAGCAGAATTTTTCATCAAAGAGACAGTAGTATTTTGATGAAAGTTACAGCAATAAATAGAAGTTTTATGGAGAAAACTAACAGCAAGAACTTGGTGCTGATGATAGCAAGGATGATGAAAATGTAGCAGAAAGTCTCGACAATAATGCAGCAAGAACAACAACGAAAGTTTCTGTAGCATAATTCTCGTCGAAAAAATCAACAGTTTTACGATGAGAAGTTACAGTAATATAAAGACGTTTTTAAAGATATTTCCAATGATCGATCAGATGTAGATGAAAGCCAAGATGATGCAAAAAAGTATGTAAAAGTTTTCGTCCAAAAAGATGGCAGCAAGGTTGGTTTTTTGACAACAAGTATACGGTTGAAAATTTCTGTAGCGTTCTTTCATTTGTAAAGATAGCGACTTTACGACAATAGCTAGGAATAGATGAAAACTTCTTTTTGGATTTTTTGGGTATAAAATTGTAGCATCAATAAGGTATTTGTGATAGAAATAATACCAGATCCTGATGCAATTGGTGATGGTGACAACAGATGATAGATCTGTAGCAAGGGTGATGATGGTGGAGATGGGCGGCTGGGAGGGCAGCAAGACAACAAGATCGATGCTTTGATACTAGATGATAAAACCTCATAGAATTCTATTATAGATTGATCGTTCGAAGAGGCTCCTTTGGAACGCTATAGGGGTTCCTCCCTCCTAGGTAGTCGGCCACAAGGCTGAAATAAAGTAGATCTTTATGATTGAATAAAAGTGGTGGAAGCTACATGCTTTATATAAGACTCTAAACCCTAACTTTAGAGAGACTCCTACCCTAAGTAAAATTTCCCTTTCACCCCTCTACTCTAGTCGACTTGCCCAATTGCTCTCTCCTCAAACCCTAGCCGACCTGCCCAGTAAGAGAGGCGGTGGCTAGGAAGCCCTAAAGCCCCGAGACTCCTTTCTCAAAACACTAGTCGACCTATTTTATATTCTAGTAGGTGACTAGGTGGATGCTTATTATAATCTCTCAGAGTTTTATTAATTACGATTTGATTGTTTAAGACCCAATCCTACTAATATTTTATCAATCTCTCACATCTAGGTTATCTCCTAAGTATTCCTATTATAATTAGACTTTCTTTCTATAGATCGATCGATAATCATAATTAGAATTTAATAATATCTATAATATATCTTACTTAATTAGATAAGATTATATAATCTAAAACTAATATATTGGCTATGTCGTGCCAAAGGTATCGATGACACAGTGCTGTTAGGGTGTCAGCTACGTGGCAAGTAGGTTTTGACCACATAACGCCTAGGTATTGGTTACATGGTAGGTTAAGTGCTGGTTATGTGGTGGGTAAGTGTCAACCAAATCATCGTTCCCTTATTAGTTCATCAACTTCGCGTTACAAAATTGACTCCACTTGGAGTTGCCTGAGGTAGTAGCTTTGGTTGAAGAACTTGTTGGATTGTGTTTTAGCAATTACAAGAGAAGAATGATAATGATCTATATTATCCCAATCAAAGCCTAGATTTATTGAGTGAGGTCAAAGAACACCTCAATCGGGATGATGATTTGATCTAAAGTTTCGATTGGGAAAGAAAATCCATAGTCAAGGGCTCTTCTGTTGGAAATAATCCAAGTAGTTAGGATGATGATGAGATCAGTTTAGATAAGGATAAGATTTATTTAGATGTGATAGATTTTTTATTATTTTAAAATATCTGTATTCTGTCTTTTAATGATTATAAATAGGTGCTCTTGGTTCATTCCAGAGTACTGCAGATTGTTGATTGAAAGTACTCCTAGTGTCTTCTACTATTCTCTTCTCCTTCTCCCTGAAGTTCTGCAGAAAAGCCAACATCTTCTTCTAGCGCTAATATAATATGATGAACCTTGGTTATCAACTTTACAGAGCAAATTGACTCCACTTAGCCTGTGTTATCACAATCTTGTCACTTTTCACAAAGGATTAAATATATTAATCTTGATAATATTGTTATTGACAATAGATCTGATATCCATTGGTCTTCCTTTCATGGTACTAAAACTTTTGATCCTAGAGAAATCTAGGAGGAACCTTGGCCAAGATGGGTTTATGATTGAATTTATAGATATCGATGGAATGCTATCTCTGATGCTCCCCTTCGATCATTTTCATTTTACTCCTAAACTGCATGAATCTTGGGTTCAAACCTTCAACGCTTTTATATTTAAATGTTCGAATTCAAATACTATATCAAGAATTTTGACATATGTCCCTTTGTAATATTATTTATCATATCTTGGTCAAGATGCTTACTGATAGACTTGAGATTTTTGTTGTCTAATTTAATAGCCATAAAGCAGTGTGCTTTCCTTCTGAAAAGAAGTATTTAGGATAATATTTTAGTAGAATGCTCATTCCTTGTACCAATCCAAGGGTAAAAATCCTTTTATTAGCATTAAAATGGATTCGGAGAAAAAAACTAATGATAGATTGTCTTGGTATGTCATTTACCAATGCTTTGTGTGCTTTTAATTTTTCCTAAGATTTTAATTTCCTAGATTTATGCATGTGTGTCCTATATGCTTAATTAATAGGGAACCTTCTAGTTTTTTCAAGAGCATAAGAGCTATTAGGTAGGCAAGGCGGGCCCCTTTTCACCTTACCTATTTCCTCTTGTGCTGCAATTTTTATCCCATCTTATCAATGAATGCAATCTGGGATGAGAAACTTACTCCTTTGGCTTTCAAACACAAGTACAAACTCACCCATATATGATGGATATTGATGATATTTTTCTGTCTTTTCAGGCCAATAAAATGTATTGTGAAAATTATCCTTTTTCAATATTAAAAAGGATAATTTTCCTTTCTGGCACTATGATTTATCCCCGTTGTTTGTCGATTTTTAATTTTGATTCGTGGATTCGAACTATTCAACAAAGATTTAGTTTTTGGCAAGTAAATTTTCTTTCTCAAGTTGATCATACTACACACATTAAATCTCTTCTAGTTAGCAATTTCTTGGATGTCTAGATTTGTCTTACAAAGTATTAATAAAGGATGGCCTTAGAATTCAATATCTTATGGATATTTTGATTGTGCTAAAAGAGAAGGGTGGCCTTAGAATTCAAAATCTTGCTTTGATGATCAATACTTTACGATCTAAAATAATTAATAATTATTTAAGTGTATCTGTGTTAAATTCTAAATTTTGATAATTTATAAAACTAATATACTTTTGAGATATATTACATAGAAAAATACATTGATTATAGAATCAAACCAACCAAGGGTCAACTGTTAGGTAAGAGAGTCAAATGTTATACCAAAAATTTATTGTGTCGAAAATTAAATATCGAGCCTTAGGATTTATCGACGTGCTGGAGATAGGACTTCATACTAAATATTCAGGTATTGTGTCAGAATGATCAGATTTTGTACTTAAAGATCAAATATCATACAAAAGTCACCATACCGATGAAATGAGCAATATATCGAAGGAAAAAAATAATATGCTAAAAGATCAAATTATCAGCTTTTTAGCATTTTGTTTACTACACTCGCAAATTGCCATTTTTTCATCAATTTCGTAAATTCCCATTGCTTCAAATATTAATTTACTACAATTTCAAGTTTGCTTTTTTCATCAATTTTCTAATTTAAATGTGTAGACATAAGAGTGACATGGGCTCTTTAATATATGAAAAATTACTGGGAAAGATTAAGGTCGAGGCTGCGCCGTGAATAATATAGGTGCACTTCTTCTTCGAGGTTGTGTTAGCCAAGTTGTCCATCCAGGTTTAGTTTATGAAATAAACAACGATTAGAAACATAACTACTGTAGAATTAAGATGTTGCTGCACTTACATGATATTTTAATTTAGATGTTGCTGTAACCAGTAATTTTTATCTACTTGCAAGGATTGTGGATATCAAAACTAGATATTTCATTATATTTATGTATTATAATTGTTACTAAAAATTTAGTATTTTTTATTTTTTAATATTGTTTTTTTAATGAGTAAGGAAATTTGAGCCCATGATTCAATGATAAATTATTAAGATTTTTATCAAATAGCTGACGCCTAAACAAAGATTGCAGACAACCAAATTGCTTGAGAAGGCAGCAGATTTCACCTTTTATTCATTTGAAACAAATTTAATGGTTTATTTTTTTGGACTAAAATAATGTAACTTGTTTAATTGGATCCAGTCCTAGGATTTATGTGTATAAGAAATAGTATCAATGTTTATATTAAGAGAACTAGTAATAAGGTTATGAAATCAATAGACCTAACTTCATTCATTTTAGCCCACAAAAAAAATACTTATGTATTATTATCCCGTGCTTCTTATTTTGCATAGATGCTGAACAAAAGCTATCATTTAAAATATGGCATCAAGATGGGAGAGGTGGTGAATTAGTGCTAAGTGAAAATTTGTTTGTTCTAAAAAAATTAATATTAAAAGTGCTTTAACTTAGAACTAGTTAATAAGTAATTAAATTCAAGAGCAATAGTAATGAAAGGCAAGAAAGATATGCATACCAGATTTTCGGTCCCCTTGACCTATGTCCCCTCTCGATTCCTCTTCACTCGAGGCTATCGGCTTCCACTCCTAATTTTTTTTTCAACGAGCAAATATCAAATACCCCTCTTACAGCTCTATTCTCCTTTTATAGGTTTATGAGATAATCTTTACACTTCTCTCAGCTCTCCCTTAAACAAAAACTACATAAGAAGAAATGAGGGGGAGCTCTCAAGAAATTATAACAAAGTTTTCACAAGTTTTTTACTCTTAATTCTTGCATCCTCAAGCAAGAATGGGTGGGGTATTTATAGGCCCCAAATGGCTTCAAGAATAAAGTCAAAATTCTTAAAGATTGTGTCTTTTAGGAGACTGTGTCTTCTCGAAGACTGTCTTCTAGGAGACTATATTTTCTCGGAGACTGTGTCTTCTTGAAGACTATGTCTTCTCGAAGACTATGTCTTCTCAGAGACTTTGTCTTCTCAGAGATTGTGTCTTCTATAAGACTGTATTGTCTCGGAGACTATGTCTTCTCTGACCTTGGATTAATGAAATAAGCTCAACCTAGGCTCAAATCTAACTCAAAATGGACCCGACTGCCTCACATTGAGTTAACTTGGATTGCTCCAAATCTAACTCAATTATAATAATAACTATAACATACTACACAATTAAAATCGTTCTTGTCTGGCATGTCAATTGATCTTTCGAACTCCCGGCAAACTTCCCGACATCCTTTGACAAACTCCCAGCGAGTCTTTTATCATCTTCCAATGAACTCCCAGCGTGCTCCTAGCGAGCTCCCGATCACCTTCGGTGAGCTCACGGCTTCCACTCGTGACGAGTTCCTACTGCATTGTCCAAGCCCTGGCCCGATGCCCTAACTTTACTATGACTAAATATTAGATTGTATTATCTTTTCATCGACGTTGTTAATCATGATCACTCATCTTTAACACACAAGTTAGATCATAAAACCCATCAATTGATTTCATCATCAAAATATGAGATTTAACAATCTCCTCTTTTTTTATAATGACAACCAATTGATGACGGAGTTAACCTTAACTCGTCCTATGTATATGTCATAGGATAAATAGAGCAAACTTAAATTCAAAAGATCCCATCACTTTTGAATTCAGGTATGATATTTTGACAATATTAAAATTTTTACAACTTAACCATTTATGATACCATATATGATAAAATTTTGAAAACAATATTCATCTTCTTAGTATCACATAAAAATTTTAAACATTTCAAATATTTTAAAACAAATATCTCTTATGTCATAAATTATATCATTTCTCCCCTTTGTCATCAACAAAAATAAAAAATTCTCAATTATATTTGAACATTTTTTTTAAATATTTATCACAACATTTAGCACATAAAGAGAGAAAGTTAGTCCATTGCTCCCCCTTTGTAAAATAAGAAGAAGACTAAAGATAGAATTTAACTCATTTTTTTTCTTTTGTAAAATAAGAAGAAGGATAAAGATAGAATTTTATGCATCACAAATGCCACATCAAATTTTTTTTCTCCCTCTTTGTAAATAAGATAGAAGAAGAAGAAAGATGAGGGGGGATCAAAGATCCAAAAATCAAGTATCCCATCAAAAATCAAATATCAAGAGGGCCGGATACATTTGAAAAATATTAATGAATTTAAGAATCAAAAATATTGAAAGAAACATAATGAGTCTTTTCACAAGAAAATTTTAACTCATATTTTTTCTTTTGTAAATGTCAAGAAGAAAGAATCAAGTGAAACCATTTCTAAGGAGAGCTCAAAAAAAGCCGAGAAATCTAAGAAAAATATAGGAGCTACTCATATCATCTCATGTAAATATCAAAAAATCCTCAAAGTTATGATATCAAATCATGCATTTGGAAGGTTTTTCATATCTAATTTTCTTCAATGCAAATTGTTCCTCATTTAATGATTTTGTTACAAGATAGTAATTTTATCTCCCCTTTGGTCATTGTAAAAAATAAGGAAGAATACTATAGTACAAAATTAACTTTCAAGTCATTGACAAATATATATAAAGGGGTTATTTAATGAAAATGATGTCATTAAGGATATAATATGAATGTTCAATTCACAAGTATCAAAAGACATGATTTATTTTAATAAATCTTTCCCATTTTATGAATAACGAAAATAAGTCTTAGGAAAGTAAAGAATCTTGATTCATCTAAGATAAATCTTAAGATGTATAATTCATTTAGATAATTTTTCTTAATAAAATGGAAGAATGATCTTAATTAAAAATCTCAAATTATAGATCATAAATCTCTTTTATATTAAAAAGAATAAATCATAAAGGTTAAAGATGATTCCCATAAAATATAAGTCAAGGGACAGTTCATAAAAAATTATTTAATTTTCAACTCATCACAATTTTAAAAAATATTAATTTGGTAATAAGGTATATCATATGAAGGATATTAGTATCAAATTATGAATACAAAAAATATATATGATTTAATTTGAAAATTTCTTTTAGTTAAAAAAAATGTTATGAGATCAAATAATAAGAAAAATCTTAATTCATATAGATAAATTTTTTTAATAAAATGAAAGAATCTTGGTGATTTAAATAAAGATCTCAAATTATGATTTTCAAAATGTCAAGATCATGATAAGACCTTTTCTATGGTAAGTTGCATAGGAGAAAAGAAAAAAAACTTGATTAATGTATAGGAAATTTTGAGTTTAAATCATCAAAATCTAGATTTAAAAATATCATGAGAAGATTCATCAATCTCTTATTGAAAACTTAATAAAATAGAGATTGAGAAATTTTCAAGAAAAATATTTTTTCCCTTTTAGTTGTTTCAATTTATGTGATTTGTTTCAAGAATGACTTCCAAATCCATATATGGTCATTTAAAATCAAAACTCATATTTCATTTAAAAAGAAATAATCAAGATCATTACAATAAAATATTTTCAAATAAAATATTTTTAACCATTTTAAAACTGAAAACTAAATATCATTTCCAAAAAAAGTTCTCAAGATTATTACAATAAATATTTTCAAACAAGAGCTATGATTAATTTTAATTCGAATGATTTTTCTTTCTTAAGTGATTCTAATTCTTTTGACTTAGTGAAATAATTTACTATGCTCATTTTATTTTATTTTTACTTTATTTCAAGCTCTAGTTTAAAAATGATCTAACATTCAATCATATTTTAAATCAATCATTCAACATTAGCATTTACATTTAAATCAACCAACATAACATCATCAAAATCCCTTTTCGAAAAAATTTTAACGTAGATAATTTTTCATTAATAATAACTAAGGTTCTTTAGTTCTAGTTCATTTTTATACTAGCATCATAAAAAATAATCAAGATTAATTGTATAACAATGAATCATCAAAAAATTCGTTGCCAATAATTTTAATTCTAATATTTTTTTTCTTATTTTTTTTCTTTATGCAAGTGAGCTTGAAAAATATTTTAGATCTCAAGTCATATGTCTGGAGCAACTACTTTCAAGATACCATTTAGTGATTTTAGCCTTTGTTAGGAGATAAATCTGTAATATAGTGGGTTTTGATTTATGTACTCATTTGATTTTGGGTCCCTCATTAAAAACTCTACGTAATTCAATTAAAAGCATTTGGTTGTTTATGGTTCCTTTATGAATCCAAATCAATTTATGTGAATTATACTTTCTAAATGAATATTTATACATAAAATGTCCTAATCTACCACAAAAAAATATATTTATGTTTAGGAGAAGAGTGTAAAATAGGTCCGCTAACAAATATAGTTGGTTTTTGATGAGTATTACCCACAAAGCTAATACCTTTCTTATGAACATAACCCTTATTAGCAAGGATCATTTTTAGAGACTTATTATCGATCTTAAACTTTTCTAAGGTTTATTTTAATATGATATTTTCTTTTTTAATTTCATCTAGGATTTCATATTTCGAGCAAGAAGTATATGGTGTTGATACATCATTCATATTTTTAAATTTACTAGAAAGTAATGCATGATTTTTTTTTTAGTAATTTGTAAGTTTTGCTAAGCTTTTTAAACTCATCAAATAATTCATGAAAGGTATTTAATAACTCATCAAAGGTAAAGGAAGCTTCAGGTGAGTTACTTACCTCATCGTGGATGGCGATGAGCATGAGATTCTCCATTTCTTCTTGGTTGTGCTCTTCATCTTCAAAGTACCTCGGCTCTTACGTTCATAGCAAGAGGTTTTGCCTAATTTAAGTTTATTTTTATGTTATTTATTTATTTTTATTAATTTATTTGGTTCTTTTATCATAAGTTCAATTTTATAATTCTCATAACTCGAGGTTTCACTTGAGGAGTCATCTATTATTCTCGATTTAATTTTCTTTATGTTCTTTGGAAGATATTGTTCTTTTGTTCTCAGTTCAGTTTCTTTCATATTCTTTGAAAGGTATTTTTCTTGTTTATCTTTACAAGTTATTTTAATTATTTTTTATTCCTTTATTTTACTTGTGCTTTCGTGTGTGATTTCTAATGTGTGCCCTATATCAAAAGCCGAAACATAAGTAGTAACCCAATTAAATTCAATTTTATCTAAAGCACAAAACAAAGTATTCAAAGTTTTAATATTTATGGAAAACATTTGTTTTTCATGATCATTACAATCATTTATCGAATTGGATGACTTTTGAAAATCATTTTCGATAATATGCCATAAATCAAAATCCATATATTTTAAATCTCAGATTTTGATTATGAAATCAATTGATGAATGTTTAATCTAACATGTGTGTTAGAAGAAGTAATGCAGGTTTAACTACAATAAAGAAAATGAGTTGCAACCAGATGTTGTGCCAGAACCAAGTTTGGGCATCAGGCCAAGGTTCGAATGATGCAGTGGGAGCTCACCGGGAGTTCGCTAGGAGTTCATCGTAGGAACCGGGAAGCTCGTTGGGAACATGCCAGGAGATCACCGGAGGAAGACCATAAGACTCATCGCAAGAATGTCGAAGGTTGTTGGATTACCAGGGGTTAGGTCGTTTATTAAGCTTGATGGTCCTGTATGATTGTAATTAGTGAATTATAGTTAAATTTGAGTACTAATTGAGTTTCATTTGGAAAAAATCTAAATCAACTCAATGTGAGAGAATCGGGTCCACATTTGATATTGGATTGAGCTCAGGTTGAGCTTATTGGTTGACCAGAGAATTAATCAATAGAAGGTACAAGTTGGGATTAGAAAAGTGAAGGGAATCACTTTTTTGGGATTCCCGATAGTTAACCGGTGGGCGACAGTTGTACTACCCAGGCCGACGGTTGTACCATCATCGCCAAGTTTTCCAAACAGCTTTCAACGGTTGTACCATCGACACCGACAATTATACCACTCGTACCCGAATTTTTTGGATATGTTTGAATTTTGGCTCCATTCTTCTGAAGTCAATTGGGGTCTATAAATATCTTAAGTTTTATTACATTTAGCACAAGCATTCACATAAGTCATTGGATAAAAATATGTGAAAAATTATGCTAAAAGTGTACAAAAAAAAGAAAAGAGGCAAGGGAGTAAGTCAAGTGTTTTAATTCTTTTAAGAGATCTCCCTTGTGAGTTGAGATTAAAAAACTTATAAGGGTTTAGTTTTCACCCAAAGAAGATCGATAGTGGACTCCGGTGAACCTCGACGAAGAGGAATCGAGAAGTGGACGCAGGCCAAGATTTTGGCCAAACCACTATAAACTATGAATATATCTCTCTTTACTTAATTTCTACATTCATTAGCTAAATCAAAATTTTCGATCTTAAGTTTGATTCATTTATGTATTCTAATTTCAAGAAACGCTTCTGATTTCTTGATTGTATTTGAAAGAAAAGTTTTTCTTAAACCGAAAGTTTTACACTTGCACTAATTCACCCCCCCCCCCCCCCCCACCCCTCTTAGTGTCAATTGATCCTAACAATTGATATTAGAGCGATGTTATACTCATTGGACTAAATAACCAAATGAGTAAATGGCTTCATTTTTCATCAACGAGGGATACTCTATTGCACGTCCTCTCATGTTCAATGGGACGGATTACACATATTGGAAAACAAGGATGTGTATTTTTTTCTCATTTTTATGGATTTTGATTTATGACACATTGTTGAGAATGATTTTAAAAAATCTTCCAAACGAATGAATGAAATGAATGATTTGGAAACGAAGTATTTTTCTTTACATGCAAAGGCAATTAATGTCTTATTTTGTGTACTTGATAAGAATTAATTTAATCAAGTTTCTGTTTGTGATATGCTTATGATATTTGGCATACACTTGAAATCACACATGAAGGCACTAGTAGAGTCAAGGAGTCTAAAATTAATATTTTAGTTTATAATATGAATTATTTAGATTGAAACCAAGTGAGTCCATTGGAGACATATGCACCTATTTCACGGATGTCATCAATGGTCTTAAAGCTCTTGGTAAATATTTTCTAATTTTGAACTTATTAGTAAATATTAAGAAATCTTCCCAAAAGTTGGGATCTTAAAGTAACTACAATTAAATAGGCTAAAGATCTAAATAATTTTTCTCTTGAAAAATTTATTGGATCACTCATGACCTATGAACTAAGTTGTAAAGCTCATGATGAACTTGAAGAACTCCTTCCAAAGAATAGGAAGGATTTAGCACTGAGAACTGCTGATAATTCCTAGAGTTAAACCTTGAGTTATAAGAACAATGACATTGCACTATTGACAAGAAAAATAAAAAAATTATAAAAAAATAAAAATTATAAAAATAAAAATGAACCAAAATAGGACAACATTATATGCTTTGAGTGTAAGAAGTCTGGGCATTTAAAAAATGAGTGTCCTCAATTAAAGAAGTCATCCCATAAGAAGAATGCTCTCTCAGCAACTTGGGATGACTCAAGCTCATCGGACGAAGAAGACCACTCCAAGGAAGAAGTTGTCAACTATACTCTTATGGCCATCTATGACGAGGTAAGTGAGTCATCTAATATTTCTTTTGTTGAATTATTAAATATTTTCATGAGCTTTATGATGAGTTTAGAAAAATTAGCAAGTCTCATAAACTACTTAAGAAAGATCACGATTCATTAGTTAGTAAATTTTAATAAATATATATAGCATCATCATCACATAGTTCATGCATCAAATGTGAAAATTTAGAAGAACTTAGAAAGAAAAATGATTCATTGCAATCAACACTAAAAATTTTTAAAATAGGGATAAATCCCTAAATATGATCCTTGCAAATAAGGGTCATGTTCATAGGAGAGAAGGATAGGCTTTGTGGGTAATACCCAACAAAAGTCAACTACCTTCATTAAAGGACCTACTATAAACTTGCCACCGAAAATAAAATGTAACTTTTGTGATTGATTAGGATATATGACTTACAAATGTTTATTTAAGAAGTATAGTCCATATCAATTAATTTGGGCTCCTAAAGGAACCATAAACAACCAAAGACCTTTAGATAAATTAGGTAAAGCTCTTCATAATGGACCCAAAGTAAAATGAGTACCTAAATTAAAATCATATTTCTTATAGGTTTATCTCCAAACTAAGGCTAGGAGCACCAAATGGTACCTTGATAGTGGATGCTCAAGGTACACGGCCGAAGATCCAACTTACTTTTCTAAGCTCACTAGCCTAAATGAAGGAGTTGTCACCTTCGGAAACAACAAAGGAAAAATCATTAGAAAATGAACCATAGATAACATATCAAATATTTTGATTGAAGATATATTATTAGTTGATAGTTTGAAACATAACCTACTTAGTATTAGCCAATTATGTGATAAAGAATATATTGTTAAATTTGAATCTAATGCTTGTATTATTGAAATCCCACACAAGAATAAATCTTTGATTCTCTTAAGAAACAAAAATATGTATACTATTGACATCGAAATTTTTTATGATGAAACATGTTTTTTATGATGAAAAATATGTATAAATCCAATAATGATACTTGGATTTAGCATAGGAGTCATGATAGAATGAAACTACTCAACCAAATCTCAACTAAAGACTTAGTAAGAGGATTACCTAGCCTCAAGCTCGTGAAGGATAAAATTTATGATACTTGCCAATTAGGAATCAAATTAAAAGTAGTTTTAAGTCAAAAAATTAAATAATCACCTCTAAGCCATTACAATTGATCCATATAAATTTATTTGGACCAATTGATACTACAAGTCTAGGAGGTAGCAAATATGCATTTGTGTTTGTAGATGATTATAGTAGATATACTTGGACTTATTTCTTGGCACATAAAAGTAATTCTTTTAAATAATTTTTAAAATCTTATAAAATTATTCAAAATGAAAAAAAAATTATGATTTCATCAATACATAGTAATCATGGTGGTGAATTTCAAAACCATGAGTTTCAAAATTTTTGTAAATCAAATGGGTATATCCATAACTTATCTACTCCTAGAAATTCATAACAAAATAGAGTAGTAGAAAAAAAACATAGGAGCTTACAAGAAATGGCTAGAATAATGTTGAACAAACATAGCCTACTCAAATACTTTTGAGTCGAAGCCACTAATACGGTATGCTATGTTTTAAATAGGATTTTTGTAAGACCATTACTCACTAAAACTCCTTATGAATTATGAAATGGTAAAAAATCTAATATTTCTTATTTTAAAGTATTTAGTTGTAAATATTTTATTTTGAATTAAAAGGATGATTTATGAAAATTTGATGCAAAATCTGATGAAGGTATTTTTCTTAGTTATTCTTATATTTCAAAATCTTATCGTGTATTCAATAAAATAACTTTAGTAATTGAAGAATCTATTCATATTGCTTTCAATGAGATTTTTTAACTTAAGAAAATTGATCTTGATGATGAATTTGATTTTGGCACTTTAAATTTAAATGATAACTCTCCTAAACATAACTTGGATGAATCTACTTTTAAATCCTTACCCAAGGAATGGAAGTATGCAAATGCTCATCATAATAGGAGATATATCAAGATGTGTTCAAACTCATCCTTCTTTTAAAATTTTTTGTGCTAATGCTGCATTTCTTTCTGAAGTTGAACCAAAATGCATTGATGAAGCCCTAAGAGATGACTCTTGGGTTATTGCGATGCATGAAGAATTAAATCAATTGAGAGAAATGAGGTATGAGAACTTGTTCCTAGATCTAATAACCGTTTAGTAATTTGTACTAAATAGGTCTTTAGAAACAAGCAAGATGAAAATGGTACCATGGTTAAAAACAAGACTAGATTAGTGGTCAAAGGTTTTAAATAAGAAGAAGGAATCGATTATGAAGAAACCTTCGCTCCTGTAGCAAGACTTGAAGCCATAAGGATGCTCCTTGCCTTTACATCTTTTAAAGATTTTAAGTTATTTTAAATAAATATTAAAAGTATTTTTTTTAATAATTTTATTTCCGAAGAAGTGTATGTTGAACAATTTCCGAAAATAGTCTTCTTCCGAATCATATTTTTAAACTTTTTAAAGCTCTTTATGGATTTTATGGATTAAAACAAGCTCTTTGGGCTTGGTATGAAAGACTTAGTTATTTTTTTATTTTAAAATAATTTTTTGAAAGGCAAAGTTGATACCATATTATTTTTTAAGTATTTTAAAAATAATTTTCTTGTTATTCAAATTTATTTTGATGATATCATTTTCGGTTCAACAAATGAATCATTGTGTGAATCTTTTGCTAAGAGTATGAGCCAAGAAGTGAGATAAGTATAATGGGTGAGCCAAGAAGTGAGATAAGTATACCTTAGACTTGTTAAAACGATTTGGTATGAAAAATGCTAAGGCCATAAAGACACCCATAAGTACTTCTATAAAATTGGACTTAGATAATGAAGGATAAAATTTTGATCAAAGAACTTAGAGAGGACATAGATAACTGCTACTAGACCGGATATTATGTTTAGTGTTGGATTATGTGTAAGATTTGAATCCAATCTTAAACTTTCTTACCTTAAACCAATTAAACGAATATTTAGATATTTAAAAGAAACTTCTAACTTAGGATTATGGTATCCAAAATCCAAAAACTTTGATTTACTTACTTATGATAAAGCTGATTTTGGTGGTTGTAGAATAAATAGAAAAAGTACTATTATGGCATATCAATTTTTAGGGCATACACTTGTTTCTTGATCTTCCAAGAAACGAAATTTTATTACTTTATCTTGTTGTACTCAAGTCATCTGGATGAAAAACATGTTAGAAGGTTACATAATTCAATTGAAAAATATTCCTATAAATTGTGACAACACAAATGCTATATCTTTAACTAAAAATCTCATTCAACATTTAAGAACTAAGTATATTGATATTAGACATCAATTTATTAAGGTTCATGTGAATAATCAAGATATTTCTTTAAAATTTATTAACACTAAGTATCAATTAGTGGATATTTCTATAAAATCATTAAATGAAGAGCAATTTGATTATATTAGAAGAGAGCTAGGAATGATAAACCATTCCAATGCATGATTTACTATTTTTTGGATTTCTTAATTCCAATGCATGATTTACTATTTTTTGGATTTCTTAATTTGCTACTTTTGCTTGAAAGATAAATGCATGAGTAGCTCTTAGCTCTTCTTGGATTTCTCAGATTTTTGAGTTCACCTTCCAAAAAGATTTACCTTGATATTAACAAGAATAAGATTCAAAGTTCCTTTTGTGACAATATTTTTATCATTTCTCAAAGATCATTTTAATTTATGATGAATATCTATAAAATAAAAATATGTGATATAAACTTCTATCATGCTTATATGAGCTTTTGATATTAAACTTTTGATGAATATATCATTTTTTAATCTTTGACATCCCCTCCTCTTACTTAGTTCTACTTTCTTATTTATAAAAGGGAGAAAATTTTTCATGAGAAAATTAGGATTTTATCCTATTTTACTAAGGGGAGAAATGCAAAATTTATTTTGTAAAAATATAAAAAATTTGACACATGATGACCTTATGTATCATAAAATTACTTGTTTGTTATTTTCCCTCTTTTTAATGATGACATAGGGGGAGAAATAGTGAATTAATGATATATGTAAGAAAAATTTTAAATAGGTACATCTCTTTTTTTTGTTGATAAACAAAGGAAGAGACATAAATGTATAAATGATGCATGAATTCAAATGTATGTTGTACACTTGGAAAATTCTTGATGATTTGATTATTGATGACTTAAGGTAAAAATATTTGAATTGATGTTATATCATCTCTAAATTTATATTGCTTCTTTGAGGCATTGTTGAAAATTATTGAAATATCATATTATGATACTTGAATTCAAGAGTGTATAGTTCTCTTGAATTTAAGTTTCTCTTATTTGAATCATGACATGGATTTATAGGGAGTGGGGTTTAACTCTCGTCATTAATTGATTATCATCATCAAAAAGGGAAGATTGTTGAATCTCGGACTTTGATGATAAAATCAATTGATAAGTGTTTAATCAGATGTGTGTTAGAGGAAGTAATGTAGGTTTAACTATGACGGATAAAAGGAGTTACAGCCAGATGTTGGGCTAGGATCAAGTTTGAGCATTGGACCAAGGTTCAGACAATGCAGTGGGAGCTCGCCGGGAGTTTGCTAGGAGTTCGCCAAAGGAATCGGGAAGGGAAGGTCACTGGGAACACGCCGGGAGATCGTCAAAGGAAGACCGTAAGACTCACCGCAAGAATGTCGAAGGTTGTCGGATTGTCGGGGGTTAGGTCGTTTATTAAGCTTGATGGTCCTGTATGATTGTAATCAGTGAGTCGTAGTTAGGTTCGAGTCCTAATTGAGTTTGATTTGAAAATAATCCAAATCAACTCAATGTGAGGCAACCGGGTCCACATTTGAGATTGGATTGAGCTCAAGTTGAGCTCAATTGGTTGACTTAAGAATTGGTCAACAGAATGTATAAGTCGAGATTGGAAAAGTGAAGGGAATCACTTTTTCGAGATTCCCAACGATTGAACCGTTGGTGGGCGCCAGTTATACCACCCAAGCCGACGATTGTACCACCCAAGTTAGCGATTGTACCATCATCGCCCAGTTCTCCGAGCAGCTTTCAGCGGTTGTATCGCTCGTACCTGGACTTTTTGGATATGTTTGAATTTTGGCTCCATTCTTCTAAAGCCAATTGGGGTCTATAAATATCTCAATTTTTTTACATTTAGCACAAGCATTCACACAAGTCATTGCGCAAAAATCTATGAAAAAGTATGCTAAAAGTGTGCAATAAAAAGAAAACGGGCAAGGGAGTAAGTCAAGTGTTTTAATTCTTGTAAGAGGTCTCCCTTGTGAGTTGAGATTAAAAGCTTGTAAGGATTCAGTCTTAATCTAAAGAAGATCTATATGGATTCTGGTGGACTTCGACGAAGAGGATTTGGGAAGTGGACTTAGGCCAAGTTTTTGGCTGAACCACTATAAACGTGTATCTCTCTTTACTTAATTTTTGCATTCATTAGCTAAATCAAAATTTTTAATCTTAAGTTTGATTCATTTACTTATTCTAATTTCATGAATTGCTTCTGGTTTCTCGATTGTATTTGAAAGAAAAGTTTCCTTAAACCAAAAATTTTTACACTTGCACTAATTCACCCCCCCCCCCTTCTCTCCTCCTTAGTGCCAATTAATCCTAACAATAGAAAGTAGAAAAATTCTCATTCGAGTTTTTCAATATGTGTAATTTATCCCATCAAACATGGGAGGATGTGTGATAGAGTATCCCTCATTTATGTCAAAAAAAGTCATTTACTCACTTGGGTGTTAATCCAATTGAGTAAAACTGGCTCTAATACCAATTGTTAGGATCTAGTTGGCATTAAAGGGGGGGTGAATTAGTGCTAAGTAAAAAATTTTGGTTTAAAAAACTTTTTGTTTGAATAAAACCAATATTGAAAGTGCTTTAACTTGGAACTAGTTAATAAGTAATTAAATTTAAGAGTAATAGTAATGAAAGGCAAGAAAGAGATGCACACCAGATTTTTATAGTGGTTTGGTCCTTCTTGACCTACGTCCACTCCCGATTCCTCTTCACTCGAGGCTTCCGACTTTCACTCCTGCTTTTTTTCAATGGGCTTAGATCAAACACCCCTCTTACAATACTATTCTCCTTTTACAGGTTTAGAAGATAACATTTACAATTCTCTCAGCTCTTCCTTAAATAAAAACTACACAAGAAGAAATGAGGGGGAGCTCTCAAGGAATTACAATAAAGTTTTCACAAGTTTTTTACTCTTGATTCTTACATCCTTAAGCAAGAATGGGTGGGGTATTTATAGGCCCCAAATGGCTTCAAGAATATAGCTAAAATTCTTGAAGACTATGTCTTCTAGGAGAATGTGTCTTCTAGGAGACTGTGACTTCTATGAGATTGTATTTTCTCGGAGACTGTGTCTTCTAGGAGATTGTCTTCTTAGAGACTGTGTCTTCTAGGAGACTGTATTATCTCAAAGACTGTGTCTTCTCGAAGACTATGTCTTTCATGACCTTAGGTTAATAAAACGAGCTCAACCTAAGTTCAAATATAACTCAAAATGGATTCGATTGCCTCACATTGAGTTAATTTGGATTTCTCCAAATCTAACTCAATTAGGACTCAATTACGATAATAACTATGATGCATTATACAATTACAATTATTCTTTTTTGGCATGTCAATTGATCTTCTGAACTCCTAGCGAACTTCCCGACATCCTCTAGAGAACTCCTGGTGAGTCTATTGATCATCTTCTAGCGAACTCCCGGCATGCTCCCAATAAGCTCTCGGTCACCTTCAGCGAGCTCCCGACTTCCACTCTTGACGAGTTCCCACTACATCATCCGAACCCCGGCTGATATCTAAACTTGACTCCGGCCCAACATTAGAATATATTACATTTTCACCACTATAGTTAATCCTGCATCACTCATCTCTAATACACAAGTTTGATCATAAAATCCGTCAATTGATTTTATCATCAAAATTTAAGATTTAATATACCATACTTTTTATAACCCATAAAAAGTTCTTTTTCTTTTTTGGCTCTACAATATCATGCTACTTAGATGTGTCGCTTAATTGCTTGTAAGTGCACAAAAAAACAAAAAAAAATTAAAACTTCTAGACAGAAGTTTTTTTATATATCATTGTGGAAAATTTTAATACAGTGTCTATTTCATTCTCCACCAAAATTTTGGATTTGTGAAAAGAAAAAGAAGTTTTTTTCTTTACTAAAATTATCAATGAAAAAAATAAAATTAAATATCTATTAAGAAAAATGAGTCTGGTCACCCTACTAATATTTGTACAAATCAATCAAAATAATTATGAAAATAAATTATGACACTTTCCCTTTCACAATTTTCATAAATAGATTCATTATTTTTTAACAAAGGATGTGATACATTTAAAACTTTAATGATAATATTTGTAATGCTAGAAAATATTTTATTATTAGTCATAGGAGTCTCAAAAAATTAATTTAATCTTCATAGGTTAAGCATTTATTATATTAAAATTAAATTAATCTAGTAAGATTAATTTGGAATTGGATTGTGAAGCGACTTGTATCTTTAGATATTTATAAGATGATCACACTCCTTTTCTTAATAAAAAAATTTTATTTTACTTTTAATTGATGATTTTAGTATAATATAAAACAATTCTTTGATAAATCCAAAATTTTACTGGAGAATGAAAATAGGCACTAACAATGATACTAATAAAAACTTCTTTCTAAAAGCTTTATTTTTTTTCATCCACAAATAATTTATAGTGAGAGGCAATTGACAAGTAACAAAAAAGGTAAACTAATTTATAGTGGTTTGGTTTCTTGATCTATGTTCACTCTTGAATCCTCTTCTCTTTAGATTATCGGCTTTCACTATCAATTTTATTTCTAATATGTGAAGATTAAGTATCCTTATTACAACTTTCTCTTTTTCTAAGCTAGAGAAATTACATTCACACTCTCTTTTTATAAAATATCTCTCACCTTTTATAATTGAAATTTATAGCCAAACTCAATAAGAGAAGAAAACTAAAACTATACTCAAAATAAGAATTTATAATATATTTTTACATAAGAATAGATGTTTCATCAATTAAGTCTTGATGGAGTATTTACATGTCCCAAAAAGCTTCAAGAACGAAGGCAAAAGTTAAAATCCCTAAATTTTGGGGTACGATGATATTATCGTCGACACTCGATGGTACTATCACTATAATCAGGTGGCTCTAATGGTACTATCATTGACATAGATGGTACTATCATCGATATAGGCGATACCACAATCGTAAACATCAAAAAAGTATAAATAATATTTTTTTATTGACTCAGGCGGTACTATCACTTGGCCTGATGGTACCACGGTACCATCATCTAGGCCTAGTTTAGGCTACTAAGTTAGTCTTTTAACATGCCTAATTCAGCCCTAATTCAAGTCCAATGACTTCTTTGATAAGTTGACATGATTTCAATTCAATACCAACTAAAATTGACCAATAATAATCTCGATTAAGACTTTGACAAATCAAGCACACATACGGCACATTAACGAAGCTTTTGACATATTGTACACTATTCTGGTATGTCATCCATTCTTTTGGAACTTTGTCTAAACCTTCGGCACATCATCCTTTTCTTCGGCCTATCCCCTATTTCACCGATATATTTAATTCTTTCGACACAATATTCAATCCTTCCGACACAATGCCTAAATCTATAGCATGAAGTCTAATCTCCAACACGTCAATCAATCCTTCGGCTCGATGTTTAATTTTTAACATAATAATTTTTTAATATAATGTCCGACTCTCCTGCTCGATAGTTAATCCTTCGGTGATCCAAGTCCATGATCGAAATAGTTCCTACATCACTTATCTTAAAAATATATTTAGTCCAATAACTCATTAATTAGTTTCATTATCAAAATTTAAAATTTAACATCTTTTATACTCTTTTAGTTTCTATATTAAAATGAATCCCTATATATTATTTATAATATAAGTTTCAGTAGGAGAGTCAATTCACCGAGTATTAAAAGAGAATTATGTCATGTTTGATTCATAAGATACAAAGTTAAGTTTATACCTTTTATTTTAAACCAAACCTTCTTTATATAACTTTATATCTTTTCTTTTAAATCAAACCTTATAGTCATTCTTTATATGATTTTTTTAATTACAGAAGTAACACTTTATTGTAAAGACTTTTGTATAGCATTTTCAAACTCACTAATTTATTTAGTGGATTATGTGTTATCCGCTCTTTGAGTAGTAGTCAAAATACTATAATTTTTTTTTACTTTAATCTCAATTTTTCATAAATACAAAATTAGTTAGCTCAATTTAAGTTTCAATTATCCTTTAATTATGCTATAATAAATTTTAAATGAGATAAATGAGAATTAAGAATATGAAGACTTATCATGATCAATATTTTGAGTTTTATAATTTTATCAGCAATAATGAGAATGTATTCTTAAATTTTTTGAATATCATAATATTGAGTTATAGTCAATTCTTCTATATATTACTAGTAATATAATAATTGTTATTAGTTATATACTATAATAAAGTTTAAATATTATTAGTAATTATTATAAAACTGAGTCTATTAGGCCCTTCTCAATTATTTATTTTAATTATTTATTATACCGAACTTTAAATGGATAAGTGTGTGATCTTTTAAAAAAAAAAAAAGTCAATATCTAACACCCAGCGTAATTAAATATGCTCAAGCCACTCAGAATAATTTAATATAAAAAATATAGAGACACAAAAAAATTAAAAATATAATTAAAATTTATCATAATAATAATAATAATATAATATTAATACTTTATTTTTTAAAGAAATTATGAATTATTGATCTTTATTTCATCTTTGGATTAAATTTTGATATATCTATTGTATAACCAAGATTTTATAATTATGAAAGACTACTACCATCCTTATTGAATAGGATTACTATCTTTGGGTATATAATCCTGAATGATTAGAATATTAAAAATAGTATTATCCTATCTATCACATAATTATTTAAAGTAAATTCTTCTTTTGAATTATCCAACTCTTTTAATTATGTATATTATTATGAATATTAATTTTTAATATCATTTAACAATAATTTTTTAATATAACTTTTAAAATTTATTAGTCTAAGCCACTTTGATGACTATAAGACTAAAATAATAATATAAAATATATTTTAAATATCTTATAATGGTAAATACTTTTTTTAATTTATCACTTTGGTAATCACAAGTTGTAGAAAACTTAACGATATAAATTATAATTTATTAAAATTTTAAATCTAATTGTGTAGAAATTATTCAGTAAAAGATAACCATGATAGTTATTGAACATAAACATTAGTATATATAATAAAACTCATATGATGATAATAATCATGATAAAATAAAATTATATATTTATATAAAAATAAATATTTTTTATAATTATTAAATTTTGAAATAATAATTTAATATTCAAAGATAATAAATGAATTTTAAATTCCACAAACAAAAAAAGTTTCACTTATATATGAAAAAATTATTATTATTTACTTATGTAAACAATCCAAATAAGTTAATCAGTCTTATTTAATTGAAAGGTCAAATGGGCCGTATAAATTGAATAGATTGAGCCCAATGAAATAGGATTGGTCAATCAGATATTCAAAATGTCCAATCAAAATAGGGATTTAACTTACGTCAAAATCAAAGTTGATCGAGGTCAAAATTGGATCTTGATCAGAACCTAATTATATATTTAATATACCTTAATAAAAGTTAAATAAGGTTACATTCATTATCTAACACCAGCTAAGTTGTACAAGTCGGAATAAAAGTCATAGCAATATTAATGACTATAATCACATTATATTCTCATGACTAAACTCAGAAGTCGGTAACACATATCTCCCTATTATCAAAAGTCCAAAAAAAAAAAAAAAACTAGTTTCTGAAACATTTAACTTTGTATATAACTCTCATCGGTAATGTCTCCATCATAGCCAATAGTAACTAGATGGCTATCATATCATAAAAAATAATATATTAATTATTTTTATAAAACTAAGGGTTCAAATAAATTATTTTTTGCATATCATTTCTGATGTAATTATATGTCATCTAAAACTATGTATATTTTAATTTCAAATATAATAGTAAACATACATCTTCATATAAAACAGATAATATAAATTAATAAATACTTATAATATAATAAATAATTATTCAGATCAAATGTTTTTAAATCATCAACATATAAATTCTTTTATAATACTTTTAAATAATAAAGAATTGTAATTCATGTAAATCATATGTTTTTTTCAGTTCTAAACGTATATATTAATACTTTCAAAAATAGATAAGAGGGAGTCATCGAATATTACACTGATTTCATATCCTTGATATAAATATATAATTTTGATTACTCCTTTTCTGTTTTTTTCAAAGCAATCATTTTTTTCTTCCTTCATTGTCTTCACTAATTTATATAAATTTAATTAATGAAAATGTAAGAGAACTCAAAACTATACTTACTATAATTATATTGGATTTGATCTAAATATAATTCATATCAAACTGAATCTTTATTTTTCCTTTATTTTTCTCTTTTTTTTCCCTCTCATCTGTGCTCTGAATCTCAATTCCTCTATCTCCTCTTATTTCTTTATTCTTCCTTTTCTATCATATTTTTATTCTCCTCCTTCTCTTCTTCTTCTCGTTTCTCTTTAGTTTTCTCACACCCCTCCTTTGTTTCTCATAATCTTCCTTACTTTTCTATGAAGGGAGGCTGACGAACTACCCGTTCGTTTAGCGAACTCTCCTTCATTGGTCTCAACCAAATTAGTGATATATATATATATATATATATATATATATATATAGGTTTAATTCGAAATATTCAATTTGTTTGGTTGGTTTGGTTGAGGTCCAAAACTAATTGTAGTCAAGGTTGCTCATGTACCATAAGTATATATCATGGATTTAGAAATTTTTGCAAATGTAAATGACAAAGGTAGGATTTGAGTCAACGACACTACAAGAAACTGTCAAAATTTTTACTAATTAAGTTAACTAAGACTTTTATTATGCTTTTAGAATTAATCAAAATAGCTCCACACATATCAAAAGAGTAGGGACCCAACCAATAATGCAACCACATAAGAGGCTACAAAATTTCTTGAAAAATAGTTCATCTATATCCTATAATATTTTGGGCTAAACCTACCAAAAAAGCTTATTAGCCTATTATTATTGAGGTCACTTATTATTTTACTAGAAACTTCATAGAACCCCAGATGAAGCTTTATAGATTTTGATCTTTGAGGGGGAATCCATGAAATATTATAGGATTTTTCCCACTTAGTAGTTGGTCATATGGTTGAATTGTAGATTGATCTTGCTTGATAAAAATATGTAGAGGCTACATACTTATATAGGGCTCCAAACCCTAGCCCTAGAGAGTGCTTACATAACTAAAACTATACTTTTGCTCCTTATATAGCCTACATGCCTTAGAGGGAATAGATGGCGGCTAGGTTGGCTCTATAGCCGACCTAAGCAGGGGGAAAACCCTGGCCGACCAGCCCAATTAAAGGGGTGACGGCTACTAAATCCTAAGGTCCCAATCTAAACCCTAACCACACTTCTTTATAGGATAGAAGTGACTAGGTGGGGTTTTATTACAATCTCACAGGGTTTTATTGACTACTTCTAGGGAGATTAGGACTCAACCCTGCTGGAGTCCTATCAAACTCGCCTCTTAAAATCAGTCTTGTCCTCAAGGCTAAGGGTCCATGAACTCTGGGAACCGGGTCTTCAGCTCCTTATCAGCTTAGGTGTCAGTTTGAAGAATTTGAGCTGAATCGTCGTCTTTAAATTTTCATTTAAGGTGGGATACTTGAAGGATCAACTGTAATTTTGATCTAGTGCATGGATCTGACTTCCATGTTAGGGCCCTAATGTGATCCCCAATTTTGCAAGGCCAAAGAAATATGGAGACCACTTTCTTGAGGCTTGAATTTCATATTGGTGGAGCCGGAGATGAAATGAGACTTGATCTTTCTTAGGAAACTTTATTCTACTCCGGCGTTTGTCAAGATGAAGTCCGGATCCAGAAGGAGTTTTTTTCAGAGATCAGTCTTAGATGAAAGCTAAGATATGTTGTGTAAAAATTTTGGCTAAAAAGGATGAACAAAAGTTTGGTTTCAAGATGCCAATAGGCGGAGGGCAGATTCTTTGTTGTAAAAATTCCAACACTGTGTGATGATGAAAGAAGGCATAATAAAATCAGTTCTAGAAGGAATTATTTCCATAAATCAATCTTCATCTGATTTGATCTATGGAATTGTGTGAAAATTTTAGCTAAAAACGAGTCGAAATAACTAGGTTTCAAAAGGCAAATAGGTGGCTGAAAATTTTTGTAGCATTTCGCCTTCGTAACAACGATGACGTTTGCGATGAACGAAATTTTCAATGGATAAAATTTGGAGAAATTCTTCAACCTGTAAGGTAAAGGATCTTGCAGTATTGAAGAGGCATGGGTGATAAAAATATACTAGATCTCCAGATCAAACGCAGGGGGCAACGGTAGATTGATTTGATCTACGACTAGGGTGGAAGGTGGAGGCACGTGTCACAACAATTGTGAGAATTGCTTGGGAAGGTGGAGGCAGTTGATATGGCTACACGGGCAGTAAGATCGTTGCTCTAATACCAGATAATAGAACCCTAGATGGAGCTCTATAGATTTTGATCTTTTAGGGGGATCAACCCTTGGAACGCTATAGGGGTTCCTCCCTCCTAGTAGTCGGCCATATGGCTAAATTGTATATTGATCTTGCTTGATAAAAAGAGGTGGAGGCTACATGCTTATATAGGGCTCTAAACCCTAGCCCTATGAGGTGCTTGTCTAACTAAAATTATCCTTTTACCCCTTCTATATCCTACCTGCCTTAGAGGGAACATGTGATATCTAAGTTGGCTCTATAGCCGACCAAAGCAGGGGGAAACCCTGGTCGACCAGCCCAGTAAAGGGAGCAATAGCTACTAAACCCTAAGGCCCCAATTTAAACCCTAACCACACTTCTTTATAGGATAGAAGTTGTTAGATGGGATTTTATTACAATCTTACATAGTTTTATTGACTACTTCTAGAAAGATTAGGACTCAACCCTACTGGAGTCCTATCAAAACTCTTTAGAGATTAATTAAAACACTCTCCCCATGAGATTTATTACGCATGTCGAATCAAATCAATCAGATTGATTTGGATATCATCCACATCTATTATATCACCACTAGTATTTTTTTTTTATTTTTTGATGCATATGTTAAGATTTGTGTTGAACATTAAGATAATCATTTAAAATTTTAAGAAATCATCAATTGTGTATAAAAAAATAGATGTTACTTTTTATACCACCACTGTTCTTTTTGACATTACCACTTTCTCTTAACATATCATTTCTATACAATAATAGTCAGTAATTTCAAAGAAATTAAAGTTTCAATTATTGGGATCGATTATATCTATCTTTTATCTTCATTAACATCTATCAAAAATTATATATTTAGTTAAATATAAAAATTAATTTTTTATTTATAGTTTATATTAAGATTTTCTTAAATCTTCCTCTACCTCTCCTCCTATCATAATTACAAAAGAATTTAAACAAAGATATGAACAATATGTTGCACCCAATACTCTTAATACCAAGCAAGATAATTTTATTTAAATAAATGAATCCACTCTAGCATTTTTATAAGCTAAAAAGAGCTATGAGCAATGTGTCAATAGGATGGATTGAAGTAGTCTTTTAACTAATATATCAAAGAGTGCTACTTCTTGTTTTAACAACCAAGAGAAGAGTAATAATAATGAAAGCAAGGAAGGAAGTGGTCTGTATTGATCATTATCCTTCGAAATATATCATTAAGTACAGCCACTTCAACCCAACACATGAAAAGTTAAGCTTCCATTTGAGTCGCACTTTGACCACTATTTTTCTTTAGAATGCGTTGTAGGTCCGCATATAAAAAGGATTGCCATGTCATCAAAGAGATGGAAATAGAAGCCAATCATGCTTTCTTGGTTTAGTATAAGACTTGAGCCCCACTAATCCACAAGTAGGGAAGAATTGTCTGTAATCGATATCATTCATTTGAAGTACCAAAATTTAGCACATCTTCATGATGTCTCTTCAAAATGTCATGGAGGACATTAAGGCCTTCGAGAGAATTGTATTTTATTTTAGCTGCTTTAAATGATGCGGAGATATCTCATAGAGGCCCTCAAAACTACTCAAACTTATATAAATTATAAGGCGCATTTGGAATTACACCAAAGGGCTGTCAGAAGATAGATAAGATGTAGAAAGATCTATAATTATGATAGAAATAGATAAATTTGCAGTTAATAATTTTGTCTCACAACTAATAAGAAGCTTCATATTATATATAGATTTTGCAAATCAATTATATGTGATAAAGATGACTTTTAAGTTTTTAATTTTTATTATATCTTACTTATCATAATAACCTAACAAGTAATCAAAACACCTTCGGTTCTATATAATGGAAGCATACCAGGAGATGTGATCCGCCGTCATGCATAGGCAGACTTAAATGTTAAAAAATATTAATTAGGTTCTAACTATCGGAAAAATGAGTATTACAATATTAATTGCACTGTATGTTAAAAAGATTAATTAGGTGAGTTTTAATAAAATCAGAAGTCCTACTAAATTATGATGGGATATGATCTTAATATGTATAACTTATGACTTGGTAATATAGCTGAGATTGAGAGAAAGATGGTGATAAATCAATTTTTTGTTTAATAATTATTCTACATCTCTTCCTTAATTACACCTGTATATGAATTATTGAGACATACCATTCTTCAAAAAAAAAATTGATATATTTCCCTATTTTATATGTGGCCTTAAATCAGGTATTTGAAGAAAAAAAAAAGAAGTTGGTTAAAGTCGAGTTTAATCATCCAAGTGATCACGAGAAAGTAGATACAGTGACTTAAGTGAAGGTGAGCTAAATCACAATAACATATATAATAAATCAACTAAGAAGATATTACAAAAATACTCATGTGTAAGTAAGATAAAGATAAAACTAAAATAATAATCAATCTTATATTATTAAAAAGCAAACAAAGACATTATTTATATTGAACTTGGTATCATGAGTTCAAACTTTTAGATTGGGACAATATCCTGTCTGCATTAATTTCTTCTAGCCTTGGAGTTTGATTGATACTCCAAATACTCAATAAAATTGGAAGTTTTTTATAATTCTGAAATAGCAAATTGTTTGCTGTGGGCAAAATGTCATCTCTGTCTCTGTCTCTCTCTCTCTCTCTCCTCTTTTTGCTATTTCTATTCTCTGCTTCGCCCCACTTTTCATTCAAAAGAAAACAGGAACACAAGTCTCCGTTACCACCAACGAAATAATCTTTAAAGAATTTTTATCTGCAATTTTGCGCCGAAACAGTTGATTTCGGAGGAATTTAACACGCAGATGATCGTCTGCTAGATTTGTGACAGTTCCTGCAAATCTCCAGCTCCCATGAACACCCGCAGCCAAAAATCATCGTCGCCACTGTCAGATGCACCGAGCAGGTCCAACTGCTCACCGATGGAGGGGGAAGGAGGGATCGGTAGTCCGGTAAAGCTCACGGAAGCCGCACAGTCATCCATCGACCACTCCTCCAACCAAAAGCTTTCATCAATCCCCGAGAATTTATCCGAGCAAAAGCTTCCCTCTTTGCCACCGTCGCTGATCTCTCCCGACTCCGTTGATGAGTCTGTGGCACCACAGGATGAGAAGTCGCAAGGTGATTGTTCTGGTGACACGCTCATAAATCTACATCCTGTGTTCTCCGAGCCTGTGTCCAGTGGCATGGTTGTTGTAAGAGGCTCCGATGACGTCTTCTTCTTCTTCTTCTTCTTCTTCTTCTTGTCTGCTGTGGATGGCATGCTGGGGCTGACGAGCTTCTTCAAGTGGGTGTGCCACACGTTCTTGATCTCGTTATCGGTTCTGCCAGGTAGCTTCGTGGCAATCGCAGACCATCTATTTGACAAGAGAAACATTAAATGACTGCTTTAGGAGATCTACTCGAACTTGGTGATGAAGCACAGCAAATCTTTGTATGACGGTCTCTCTTATGGATGGATGATGGAGGGAGGTGTTTATTTTAGCTACCTGTTCCCGTAGGCCTCATGCAGTCTAATGATCGTCTCCTCTTCTTCCTTGGTGAAGTTGCCTCGTTTGATGTCAGGTCGCAGGTAGTTCACCCACCGGAGTCTGCAGCTCTTCCCACACCTCAGAAGCCCTGAGTGGTAAGTAACACAGAAGAGAAGCTTACTTAACTCTAGGATTTGTATAGAGACGGACGATAGATAGTAAAGCATGTGACCAAACTCCATTCTGCAAATGCTTGTTCTTTCTTACTCACCGGCTTGTTTCGGCAGAGCTCGCCAGTTCCCATGACCGTGCTGCTGGACGTAAGCTATTAAAATCTGGTCCTCCTCTGGAGTCCATGACCCCTTCTTCAGCCCCATCTTCTCGCAGCAAGGTGCTCTCACCATGGTTGCCCCCAGAGGCTCCTCCTCCTCCTTTCCCTCTCTCTCCTTCTCTTCCTTTTTCTTCTCTCACCGATTCAACAGGCTTTGCAGGAGAGAGAGCACGAGGCCTGTTCATCCCCACCCCCCCCACTGAAGCTACTTATATAAAACAACAAATTGCCAACGTGAGAAAAGAAGACGGGGTGCCGCTTCTGCAGCTTCAAGGAAAGAGAGGCAGATGTGACCCGTCTTCTCCCAAGAGATTGTCTAATCATATGCCTAGCCTCCACGCGAGTAATGTGAATAGATCAAGGGCATCTGTTCTCTATTTCTTGCCATAATTGTCTTGGAATCGAGTTAGATTCTGACAGCAACAACTCCCAGGAAATCCAAGCCATCATCATCTGATGACATTTCTCATGTTCATGCATCTGATAACTATTTTGTTCAAAGTTTGTGGTTCTCAAACCATGATTCATCTGATGGGTGGGGACTGATTCATTTGAGCCTTGTGGTGAAGCCCCCCCCCCAAAAAAAAAAAAAAAACTGAGTTAGTATACATTATTATAGATGTTGCTGCTATAAATAGTATATGGTAGAAGTTTTTTTTTTTTTGAAAGCTATAAAAGTTTTATTTGCAAAGACATAAATTATGACTAAAACTAAAACCACGATTTCAAAGCAAAGACCCCAAAAATCAAAAATCAAAACCTCAGACAGCTGCTTGTCCTCATCATCATCAACAGACATTATTTTAAATCTGTGGTGGAGAGAGATAGCTCATCAGTGTCATTCTTGGCAACTCGTGGTTTCTCAGGGTCTTTTTTTCCGTCGGCATTAGATGAATGCCGATCCGTCAATACATTGCACCTCATATATGCTGCGTATATAAAAATAATAATATGGTCTGGTCGACAAAAGCTAGCCGCACTCCCAAACCTATCACAGTCTAATTTCTCATGAGGAATACTAATAATTCTGAGAAAGTTATTTTTCTTGGTAATTGCGCGCGTGCACGTACGACTGCACGTTCAAGTGGTCAACTGCACGTTTGGCTGGCTGAGTTCTAATTCATTTATTGGAGTAAGAATGGTCATACAATTCAAGTCGCTTGGCGACAAATGAATTCAAGTCAACCGTTTTAGTCAAACCTGGATATTGGATTGTTGACTAATATCTGTACGAAACCAATGTCTCGGTAGTAGTGGATGCCTTCGTTCAACAAAAAGATAGGGAACCATCATTTCGTTTGCGAAAGTTTGACTATTATAACATGAAGCGCAGTCTACTTGTGCTGAGTTTTATGCGACTATTCCTTTACTTTTTATGATTTTATTAGATGAAGAATATCCATTTAATGTATTAGGCTTCCTAGAATGAATGATTATTACGATGAAATCATGACTTTGCATGTCATGAATTCAGATTGGATTACTTATGGAATTAGGGAGACAATATGGCTAAGAGTTTGACAATGTGTTGGTAGGCAAATTGGGTGCTTTTTCTCTGTGAAAATAACATAAAACTTGCTTTATGTGGTGTTTTATTAAGCGATAGCCAATTTTTTTTTTGTTCCCAAGTTACTTTAGTAAATAATTATGCATTTCCACTCCATGTTTGCTACTTCGGTTGATATTGAATTGCATTGCCCACATGTAAAATACAAAAGGTTATCATCAATAACATATCGGAATAACTTCTTTGAAAATGGAAACTTTGAGATAAATAAAAATCCAAAAATGCTCAGATGTTAATTACTAGCTTCCATCTAGTCATGCAGTCAGCATTGCAGCATTTTTTTTTTAGAGCTATAAAAAGTTATAATATAATAGATTGCAACCTATGAGCTCCATCTATTTTGTACATCTCGATCTATTAGAAACTTAGGTTTTTTAGAAAATCACATTGACCAAATTTCTCTTGCTAATCATCAATCACATATTTAATTTCATCATAATCGTAAGCCAAGAATAATAAAAGTTTTCAACGTCTCCTTACTCAGGACGATTGCGGCTCCTTTGTTTATTGTTAGCATTACTTCTTTTTTTTATATTTATAAATACGATCACTAATATTTTGCAAAGATCTACCCCTCTATTATAGAGGCATAAAAATTGCTGGTATGTCCTCCTAATGAGGATTTTGATTTTATCCACTTGATTGTTTAGCGTAAATAATGGATATTCGGACATCAACCTTGTTTGTACATATTCAATTATCTACACATAAAATAAAATCGATAATTAACTCTAATTTTGTAACTTAGTAATTCCATGTTCATGTTTTGCAAATTACTTTGTTGACGTGATCTTAATAAAATCTATTTATCCAAGCTGCACTCCTGATATTAACTTATAAAACAACATAACCAAGCTTAAAGTTATTCTTTAACCACATGTTTTAACATGAAGTTGTTGTAAAGACTACAATTTTGTTTAGAAAGCTGTTAGTTAATTAGGGAAAATTACATCCTTAGAAATATAATTACAAGCTTAAAGTTAATTATTTTAAAATATATTCAATAAAACTAGAATGATATTTGAAAGAGATATATAGATAGTATTAAAAATAGATATTTTTATAAATCATATACGCATCTAATATAAAGAGTATATGGTGAACGTTGCCAAGAATGATTTTTGAAGTGACCTTACACAATTACTTATCTTTCAAAGTTAATTAATTTTATAAAATTAATAATGCCGTCACAACGAGATGATCAACCAAGACAACTCATAAAAAATGTACTTTAGCCATCCTACTTCTATCTTATAAGAAACATCTATAATATGGACAATTCGAATTAAGGTGATTCCAAAACCTAACGGCACTTATGGATTAAAATATGGACAACACAATGAACTATCGATGAAGTTAATTTAGCAAAGATCAAAGTTCTAAAGTGAGGCAAGATGTGGCGGTCAGAAAAAATTAGTGGAATCAACTTAATTGTTTTATATAATGGAGACTCGTTTATTGTATTAATAAGAGTATCTAAATTACAGTTTAGTTAGGACCTTAGGATGGGAAAAGGTTTGATAAAAAATAAGCAAAAAAGAACAATATTTCTCTTTTAATTATGTGACAACATTGTCTTTATCAAATGTACCTATTTCTTAAAATGATAAATAAGGTGGAAATGAAGAGAATAAATATCACGAAAACAAAACACACAAGACTTAATATCTTACTTGCATGTCACAATATCGATAAGAATTAAATTGGATATAGTTGTTTATTATGTTTATTCTTATAATGTCTGCTCAATATAAGCACGATATCTCGTCATTTTGATAATTTCGTCAATCTTGATAGAAAAAATGTGCAAGAGGCATTCCTCTTCTAAAAGGTTTTCTATGAAAATAATATAATTTTTTTGTAAGGGATACAACGATATTCCAACAAGAGTTGTGAAGAAGAAAAGATCTATTATGGCTATCACCAACTCAAGAAAATATTCATTCAAAAATCAATCAACCATTTCAACTAACAATTCCAGACCATCCAAAAAGTGAAAGCATGTGAAAAAAAAGGATACAACTCACATCTTATAAAAATATACATGAAGCTTGAAGCTATAATTCAAATTAAGCCTTTGGCCTAGACTATTATAGATATAAAGAAACGTAGTAGCGATTGTATTACTAGCCAAATGGTACCATCAATAAACTATCATTTGTCTACTCCAAGTTACTATCTAATGTTAACACTCAAAAGAACTTAAATCACTTATCTAAATAAATAGGTTGAAGTTAATAATAATATACTCATCAGACCACCATGAGGCATACATAGCTCAATGATGGCTCCACGCTGTGATGAGTCTTCATGAGTAGTCCTTTCCTACTTGAACCCCTTCACCATGCGTAAATACTAGATCGACTTTGATACCAAATGTCACGACCTGAGCCTGATAGACTAATTGACCCATCAACTTTGTTTGATCTAAACCACTAGTCAAAATACCTAAGCTTAAGCTGAAGTTGATAATAATGCACTCATCCAACCCCTTATAAGCTAATCTTAATCTTATCCGCTTATGACGTGAGATTGATCGGAGAGTTACAACACCCCGTGACCTAAAGGATTTGATAAATGTACTACTATCAACTTCACTTTAAACATTTTGACTAGTAATCTAAGTCAAATGAAGTTGATGGATCAATTAGCCTATCAAGCCCGGGTCATGACATTTGGTATCAAAGCCAACTTAGTATTTGAACATGGTAAAAAAGCTCGAGTAGAAAAAAAAAAAAAAACCTACTCATAGATGGAGTAGTTTAGGTAGGTATTTTAGTTCATCAAATGAAGTTAATGAATAAATTAACTTACCAAGCTCGAGTAGTGCCAGAGTAGAACTGTCGATTAATTAATGAATAAATTTACTAGTGGTGCCTCCACTAGCTAAAGTGCCTCCACGATTACTTAATCATGTTTCTTGGATTACATGATTAATTTGTTGGATGCTGTTAAATTTTGACAAATTCGGTCTAATTCTTTAGCTAAGTGTCGTGTTGTCTCTAGAGGGAAATTTTGACACATAAGGCCCTGTATATTATTTTATGATATTCTATCTCTATGAATAGAGATCATCTCCAAGCACATCAAATCAATATTGCAAAGCTTAATTTGATAAAATACTACAAGTGAAGGAGTAATTAAGATTAAATTGGGAAAATTATTGAGGAACACCCAACTAAAGCTAAAATCTCATTTTGTTATTACTCTAGCTAGACTTCTCCACACATATCTAAAAGTTAATATGTTTTTCCCTGAACTAGTAAGCTTTGAGCCACTGAAAACTGAAATAAGGTTTACTTAAGCTTGTTAAAGAGAAGGGATATCCCTAAGCTTTGAAAATAAAGTATGAAGGTTTGGTTCCTTAGCCTATGAAAAAGTTTTAGAAAACAGTACTAAAGTCTAAAGTGGAAACCAATACTAAGAATTTTGAGTAGGGCAGCCTCTAGGCTCTTTGGGTATCTTGAGGATGAATCTATGATGCAGGTGAACTGTAGTCGTTTGCCAAAATAAAAAGAGCAAATTGTGAAAACAGTTTAATCACAATTAAGTTGCATCAATTTCCACAAAACAATAGCATACAATGGTGTTCAGATGCAGGGGCAATTGAGGTTTCTCATACTACTTTGGTCTATTGCATTTGAAAAGAGTAGACCTGGGAGTATAGCTTTGGTTGTGTCTCAGTGTAAAAATCATCTCAGGAAGGCATAATTCAGATATAATGATTAGATGGTGAATCGATGTGATTGTTTACAGGGTTCCAAAATGGGAAAACTAAAATATGAAGAAAAGGGTAATTTTGGATAACCTATGCTAAGTGAGAGATGAATAGTGTATAATGGCTGGTGATTTGAAGAAAATATTTGAACTACCCAATGAGTCTAGAGATTCTCTAGTTTGTCTTAAGAAAGAACTACTCAAGATTTAATCTTATTGGTTTAATCCTTCTCTCCACTCCAAGATTATGGAAGCAGTCCAGTAATCCCCTTTTCATTCCAAAAGATATCAAGTTCTATCTCATACTTCTAAAACACCACATGAAGCCCCCCCCCCCCCCCCCCCCCCCGGACAAACCAGGTTTTTAATTTCCAGTTTTCATTTTTGGAATGTTTTGTCTATATTTTGGTTTATGGTCAGGGACCAAAATGGGAATAGTTGAGACTCTATTTATGTGAAAGCAAGCTGAACTAGCTACAGAAGTTACAACCATCTTCTGCAATAAATAGTTGCATAAACTATCAGAGACATAACAAGAACAACTCACTCCTACCAGCGAAAAATACAAGAAATTCAAGTATACAAACAACCACTGGAACAAAACACAGCAGAAAGAGGAATAAAGCCTCGTCAAAAACACAAAAGAGAATATATAAATAGGATAAGATTCATCAATAAAGACTGTTAGGCTCCAATTATGACAAGGACTCTACCAGCAATTGAAAAAGTTGTTGCTGAATCATTAGCCATTTTTCTGATATCAGCAGCAATATGATAAACACTTGATGCTAAACCAAATCCTAGTACCGTGAAATCGATCATATCTAGCTGCCAAAGCAAAAATCAACACTGTAATATGGTGTTAAGAAATGCAGGCAGACATGCACACACAGAACATAATTAACAATGTTCACAGCAACGAGCCGTGGATCCTAGTTATTTGGCATTCAGCTATATGTATCCCTTCTTATGGTTTCTAGTAAAATCAGATCCCTCCGCATGGTAATATCTTCTGATATCAATAACTCTAATTATACCAGTAATCTGATTTTCAAACTCATCTCACCTAACCGATGAATCTGTGTATGTTCTTCAGAAATGTTTAAACCAGCATTTAATCATTGATCGAAGCTATTCCTCAGTTTCCATTAACATAAGCGTTTCTTGTTCTCTCCTTTCAATGGAATCCACACATGCATCTCAATCACTCCTCCAAATGAAACTTTTCGTTCATATGCCACACATCCATCTCAGCTCATCAAAATATGGTTACACTTCGAGATACATTGTTCCATAGGATGCCAACAAATTAAACCATAAAAATCAGTAGGCAAGGTTCACAAGATCAGGACGGGTATCGATTCAGATCGGCTAAGTCAGTGTGATACTTGATTTCTCGGAAATGACAAACAATCAGTCAAAATCAGCCAAGATAAGCCATATCAGCTCAAGATTGTTCAATTTCGTGATCATGGAGAATCAGGGATCAGGTTTAACCAATTCTACATGGATCAGTCAGATTGGATCAATATTGGCCAACAATCCTTATAAGTTTCTGTATTGGCATATGCCTATCTGATACATATTCCACAGATAATTTTCAAGTTGAGATTTTCAGCTAGCAGTAGTAAAAAGCTATCGATGCTAAAAACACATTGACATTGAATTTTCAATAATATGAAAGTTTTTTATGAAGGAAGGACTAGAAGAGCCACAGACAAAAGTTAAACCCTGTTCAAGTTTAACTGGGAAGAAAATGCTCCAAAAGTTAATTAATAGGCCTAAGTATTTTCTATAGCACAGGTTTAATTGCTCCAGCAAGTACTTGTTCGACTAAGTATTTTCTGTACCATAGGTTTAATTCCTCTAGTAGGTACTTGTTCATTCTTCTAACACCTAAATGAACACACCTGATTACTATCTCTGAATTCAGTCAATGCATCAAAAAGATATATGTGATATAAAGAATTTCACAATCCTAAAAGAATCATCAATAGCAGTAGAAAGGAGGAGCAAAGCAAGAATATATCCAACAACCAAAGATAAGTTGAAGTACCCCCACACAAACATAATCATCTGAAGTCTCTAACACATAATAGAGTTGAGACCCTAACATCATCCCCAAATTATATCAAGCTAAAAACAAGCTTAATTATTTCCTTTAGCATGAAGGAAACTTCCAAGATTACCTCGCCCACAAGCTTTTCACTCTCCAGAAGCGGAAGCCGATGCTGAAGCAGAAGATGCGGAAGCATATGCACCCGCAGTGGCTGCGGGCTTCACCTCCCCTGAGCAACAGCCACCTCCATGATGATGATGGTGGTGGTGGTGATGAGCTTGCCCGTGGCCGTGGCTGTGGCCGTGGCCGTGGCCGTGGCCATGAGGACGGCCATTGAGCTGCTTGCGCATGTCATAGGCGTCCTCTCCGTCGGCGTAGTACTTGGCCTCGACGTCGTGGATGCGGTAGCCTAGAGTGGAGGTGTAGAGGGTAAAGGCGGCGCGGTTGCTGCGTCGGACGTGGAGGGAGACATACTCGGCGCCGAAGACGGACTCCATAGCGTTCTGGGCGGCGGTCATGAGCTTGGTGGCGAGGCCGAGCTTGCGGTGGGTGCGGAGAACAGCAAGGGAGGTGATGTGGCCATGGCAGGGCTCGGAGGTGTCCTCCTCCATTTTGGCGAGAACGTATCCGACGATCTGGCCGCCGTAGTCCTCCGCCACGAAGAGCAGCTGCGGCCAGGAAAGGATGTGGTACAAGTAGTACTTCATCTGGTAGTTCTCCGGCAGGCACAGCAGGTTGCAAGCCTGCATCGCTAGCAGATCCTCCACCGTCGCCTGCCGTATACACACCATCTTCTTCTTTGTATTGAGAGTCCGATCGATCGATCAGCCGGCCAACCTAAGGATCGAGAAACCGTTCGCCCCTCTTTCTCTGCCTCAGATGATAGGGTTTAAAGGAAGCGATGCACCACTTTTCTGAGCTACCTATCTACCGATCGGGGTTGGGCTTCGGCCCATTATATATATATATATATATATATATATATTTTCAAACAACACCTCTAAATAAATATATATATATATATATATATATATATATATATATATATATATATATATATATTTCAAACAACATCTCAAGTTTAAAAAAAAATTCATATAACATCTTTTAACTAATGTCATACCTTATTGAATCAATGATGGAGTAACTATTTATCACCTGTACACAAGCAAGAGCATAAATGATATTGTGAGGCACCCTCTCCAGTTAGTAGCGGGCCTTACACGAGTAAGGGCACAAGTGGCATTGGTGACTCGTACCACTCTCATACAAGCAAGAGGCAAGTGATAGCTTTGAGGGCAACAACAATGGTGAGCGTCGGGGGTTTGATGTGTCCCTTTCTCGTCAGTGCAATCTATCTCCTAATGACGCTTTTTTATCATCGATTATAAACAAGAAAAGAGGAGGCCAACAAGTAAGATGTTCATGTTTAAAGCAAAAGGGAGCCACTAGTAGGACGAAACGAAGGCGCGATTAGGATTCATCGACAAAATTTTGTTTGATTCATATTCTTATTGATCACTCACTAATGGATTCTACCCTCCACCTAATCCAAAATATACGAAGAGGTTGGAAGGAGCATCGTTTACTTGATGTTTAACACTGTTGGCTTAGGTTTAAGAAAACTTATAGTAACCAGGGTGACAACAGTCTTATACGTAGATTCATTGTTCCATAACCTACCCCTCAACTATTGACTACCCTTTATTAATACACAAGATAGCTTAAGTTTCAATTTTCTCTCTCATATCATTCTTAATAATAATTATTAATCTCACGGTCTTTAAAAAAAATCATAGAACTGGGGTTGGAAGTATATAAAACCTTTATCACTTCATTTAAAATAGACAAATGGACTCTCATCATAGTTGGAAGTATATGTTGAGCCTCAAACTGCTGGTCCAGGTTTAAGAAACCTTAATAACAACTTGGGTGATACTCATAGTTAAACAATATAATTTTTCAACTATTAGACTACATTCATTTGAGATGTAGAATGTCTCAATTTTAAATTTTATCTCTCATATCATTCTTAATAATAATTAGAATATTATGATTTACACTGTACTACTTCTATCCAATTTTTATAAGATTATGTGTTACTTTATTTATTGAATAAGATATATTATGGATTAATTAGATTCTGATAAAATATATTAGTTAATATTAGATAAAGTTTATATTATATTGAGATATTTTAGGGGATGCCCTTGATAGAATAACCTCTCTTAATAACTTACCCTAGATCCTCTGCTCTCGCCTATAAAATGCAGGACCTCCTCTAAACCTAAAGGGGGAATAGTCATGGTGTGTGCGTAAGCCACAATACAGTGGTCCTGTGAAAGGATAGAAACAAAGGAAACAAAGGAGAATATGTTTAGATCTATTTTAGTTCTCCTTGCAGATCGACATCTCGGCATTATTCAAATCCAAAAAGCGATGTTCTAGAAGATCTGATTGGATCTTAATCAGATGATATCTGAAGGTATGCATCATAAACACATCTAGTATAGTTTTTATGCTAATAATTGGTATCAGAGCCTAGGTTTTGAGATAAAAAATATTAGATCTATTATTTTTATTTACGATGCGTTGATCTGATATCTGATCGATCTATATTCCTATATGTTAAATTGAATCGTTTGCTTGCAAACAATGTTGATGGTTGTTGCATAGAAAGGATGCAGCAATCTTGCTGCATTTTTGGTTGAATCTGCCTACGGTGGTCACACTACCGACGACCCAAGCAGGACGCTGGGTCGGTCATGCGTAGGCGACAATCGCATCAAGCGGCGGCTGCGCACGGGTTTGCCACAAGCGGCTGATCGCAGCTGTGGTGGCAGCAGCCGCGTGGGCAAGCGACCACTGCATGCAATAGAGGCCGTGCAAGCGGCAGCCTCGCATGCCAGCGACCGCGTCCCAATGGCTGACGGCACGCAGAACGTCGTGCAAGCCGCAGCCGCGCACCGCGATGACAGTAGGGAAGGAATTAGGGTTAGAGTTTTTTCTTAAAGAAAATTACAGTTAAGTTAAAATTACAGTTGTCATTCGATTGAAATTACAGTTTTACCTTTTAGCAAAAATCACAGTTTTACCATTATACTGAAATTACAGTTTTACCTTTAGTCGAAATTACAGATTTTACTATTATGTTCAAATTACAGTTTTACCATTTAGTCGAAATTACAGTTTTATCATTTGGCTGAATAGGATTATTTATAGTTTTATAGTTTCTGTGTTTTAGTAATCCTATAACATTTTTGCCCCTTATAAATTCTGTAATTCTTTTTATGTCCTTTTAGAATTACAGTTCTACCATTTAATTATAAAATTGATCAATATATAATCTAATAAAATTTTAATCATGATTATATTTTGATTATTCCTTGATTATATTTTATTTTGATCAAATTAGAATTAATGGATCTTGATCAATTTTTGTTATTTGATCAATTTATTTAATTGGACTTATGGTCTTCTCCAATTAAATAAAATTAATTAGTTTAATTAAAAATTATAAATTATTATTTCTTTATAGTTTTTTCATATGAATTATTAATTGCATGTGTTAAATCCAATTATTGGTTTTTGAATATTTATTCGGTTATTCACATGTATATGTTGAGAATTATGAAATAATATTTATTTTTCACATAAAGACATGATTTATGAATATCAGGATTACAATTATCATATGAATTTCTTTTTCTGCTGATAAAGTGTTAAATAATTATTATAGTTGTTATTATATTATTGAACTATTTCAGCATAAATTAGTTTAAATGAACTTGATGAATATTATTTGTAATTCATCTCCTTAAGTTATACCTGATCGGTAGCTACCAAAGTAGCCTAGGATGATAGACTTATAGGATATGAAATATAATTAAAGTCTTGTCATTCATAGAATAATTTAATTTATATTTTATATTACTGCATTGGTCTTGTAGTCACTTCAGGATTTGTGTTCATGTTGGCTAGTGGGGTAATTTCTTGGAAAAGTGTAAAACAATCACTCATTGCATCATCTACGATGAAAGCTGAATTTGTGACATGCTTTGAGGCCACAAATCAAGCTTTATGGTTGCAGAATTTTATCTCAGGACTTGGTGTGGTTGACTCAATTGTCAAGCCGCTGAAGATATTTTGAGATAATACTACAGCAGTTTTCTTCTCTAAGAATGGCAAGTAATCGAGTGGTTCCAAGCACATTGAAATAAAGTACTTGGTGGTTAGAGAAAGAGCCCAGAAACAATAAGTGTCAATTGAAAATTTGAACACCACTATGATGATTGCTAATCTATTCACTAAAGCTTTACAGTGTAAAACATTTAAAGAACATGTTCTTAGAATGAGGCTTGTGAGCAAGCCATAAAGGATATGGTGATGTATGTTTAAGTGGATGCTATTATTGATATTTCTTTTGCATAATTAAAGTTATTTGTTTCTACTTTCATGTTTGTGTTTATGGTTATGTATATTATGGTTGAATGTAATAAACAAGATTATCTTTACAAGACAAATTACAAGGATCATTATAGACTATATAAGAAAAAACTAACAGTGTTGTAGTACATAGAAGGAAGTGTGACATTGATGACATACAATCGCTATGACTCACATTGATAGTTGGACTGAATATAGTATTATTGTGCTTATTGGCTTATTTTTAAAATCATGGTCATGTATAAAAATACTTTTCAAAAATTTTAAAATCTAATTATATAAAATTATTTTTAAATATATTTTATTTTATTTATTTTGATTTTGAATATCTTTTATATCTTATCAATTAATGGGTCAAGTGAGAGAATGTAAGATTATGTGACTCTTTATTAATTAAATAAGATATATTATGGATTAATTAGATTCTGATAAAAGATATTAGCCAATATTAGATAAAGCTTATATTATATTGGGATATTTTAGGGGATGTTCTTGATGGAATGAACTCTCCTAATAACTTACCCTAGACCCTCTGCTCTCGCCTATAAAAGGACAGGACCTCCTCTAAACCTAAAGGGGGAACAGTTGTGATATGTGCGTAAGCCGCAATATGCTGTATAAGAGAAAGAGATTACAGTTATTCTCTTGATCCACTGTGAAAGGATAAGAAGAGAGGAGAAGGGGTCTAGATCTATTCTAGTTCTCATTGCAGATCGACATCTCAACATTATTTAGATCCGGAAAGCGATAATCTTAAAAATCTAATTGGATCTTAATCAGATGGCATCTAACGGTACGCATCGTAAACAGATCTAGTATTATTTAATTTCAATCCTGGCATAATAGTTTTTTGTATAATAAATTACATAATTATAATTTATATGATAACAATTTTTTCATCTATAATAAAATTTTATAGATTACTACAAAAGGCCCTCGCCACTTTATTCAAAGGAGACAATTTGACTCTAAAAAATTTAGGGTTTTAAGTATATGTGGAGCCTGATACCTCGATGATAATTAATGTTGGTCCATATTTAAGAAAACTAATAGTAATTAGGGTGATACCCTTATTTGACTAAACACGTAGTTACACGATAAATTATAACCTTCAACTATTGGACTATAATTCTTAATATTAAGGATATATCAAGTTTTAATTTCCTCTCTAACATCATTATTAGTGATAACTGGACCCTCATGAAAACTACGTTTGGAATATGGAGCATTGATTCCTAGCTGCTCATTACATTGCCCCAAGTTAAAATATATATATATATATATATATATATATATATATAAGAACTGATGTCATTCTTAATGACAATTAGAATCGTATGATCCTTAGGCATCTTTTCAACCCTAATCTTATCCATAAAATTTTATTGATTCATATTCTCCTTAATTGCCAATCGCTATAACTAAAGCAAAACACAGTAAGTAGAATTTTAAATAATAGGTATCTTTATTTATTTAGGATTAAAAAAATCTTTTTGTTTCTGAATAGACTTCTTCTAGTATTTTTGACATCTTTACTAAGTATATTCAAAAATATTATAACTAAAGTAAATGAACTTCAAACAAAAAAAAAAAAGTCAACTCATACACAAAGGTAGAATTTCAAATAGATATCTTTTTTTATTTAGGCTTCAAAACAAGCAAATAAGGAGAATTTTTGACATCTCTGTTAAATCTACTAAAAAACACCATAACTACAGCAAATGGAGTTCTTTATTGATTTAGGATGAAAAAATATCAAATAAGGAGACCTTTTTTTATTTTGAATAGAATTATAGTATTTTTGACATATCTATTAAAATACTATAAATCTATTAAAAAACATTAAAAATATTATACTGGAAACAAATAGATTCAAAACATAACAGAAATCACTTCATATACAAAAATAAAATTTCAAATATATATCTTTCTTAGTTTAAGATAAGAACAATCAAATAGGAAGATTTTTCATTTGTTATAATATTTTTAAATATATATAATATTTTTGGTACCTCAATCAAACACCACAAGAATACTATATATAATTAAGGAATTGAATTATCATAGTATTATGACAATTGGCCCACATAGGTGGACCGATTCACGTCCAATATATAACCAAACTTACCTGGTGAGGGGGGCATTTCTAAAGATTAAGATGAATAGGATATATTTTTTAAAAAAATATGAAAAGGGCACTCACATTATAGGTTTTCTTTGTAAAAAAATAAATAAATGAATGATTGAATTCAAATTTTGTCTTATGTAAAAATGTTTGGTCCGTGGGAAATAAATAAGTTAAAATAGCAGCGGAAAAATAATAAAGAAACAACATGTTCTTTGGAATTTGCCTTGGATAAACGTTGAAAGAATTTTAGAGGCCGACAAAAGAAAAGAAAATAAAAAAACAAATCTCATTACAACTCATTCCCAAAAACAGTGGCGGTCTCAACGACCCGTGCATTAGGAAGAAAATTGGTTTCAAGGGTCTCGTAATCCTCAATTTACAAATTGTTTTGTGACGCTAAGTTCGATTCCTTCCCGTCGAAGGAACAAAGAAACGTCCTCTCGCCTTCGTCCCCAATTCCGGTGATTCTCTTCCTCCATAAAGGGTTCATCGTTTCATCAATTTTGTTGGAGAAGTATATCCATTGTCCTCGTGGCTTCATTCTGAAGGGGCTCAATCCAAGCTTTAATTTCATTTTTGTGGTTTAATTAGGTTCTTCGATCTCCGGAGTAACGACTATTCGATGGGGTTGCAACAATCCAAGGAGGAATTGCTTTACCAGCAGGTCAATTATGGCAACATCGCAGGGATCAAAGCCCTCCACAGCCAAGGCGCCGGACTTGAGGTAAGCCAAGCGATGTCCCGAGTTGATTCCATTGAGTCGATTAAGATGGAAGCCAATTCTGCGGAGGATTTTGAAAGGATTGGTTTCTTGGACGGGGTTGTACATTTGTGCAGTGGATGGATAAAGAAGGGAAGACCCCTTTGATCGTCGCGTGCTTGAGGCATGATCTCTTGCCCGTTGCGAAGATTCTGATCGAGTTGGGTGCCAATGTCAACGTGTACAGGCCTGGTGAGAAGCTTCTTCTGGTGCCAAGTTCATGTCGTGTCACATATAATGGACATAAATTCGCCACGCAACCTATATTAGTTTTTAAAATTACAACAAAATGGAATATTTGCCAGGTTTAGTTTAGCTGGTTCTTTAGATATGAACTAGCTACATGATTTTTCTGTCTCTATGGAAGAGGGCAAGAACCAGAATAGCGTGATAATTGTGCTTTTTCTATGATCATGCATGTTGCCTTAGACAGGTACCCAAACAACTATATTCAGTTATCACGAATGGTGCTCAGAAAGAAAAAAATGAAGAGAAGGGAAGATATGAGAAAAGAAAATTTTCTTTCCCCTTTTCCAATGAAGAGTGGAAATACAGGATCAATTGAACCTTTTCTTTTCTCCAACTTTCTCCAATTTTTGTTATTGGAAAATTGGGTTTCTGTGTGTCCACATGTTTGTGTGATTTACTATTTTTTATCTCTGTTATCCTCCTAAGTCTGTTACCAAACAAGAGGACATAGCTTTCCCTCCACCCTTTGCTTCTCATCTCCGGTTATCTCCCTCTATGTTGATTAATGAATTGTCGTTGTAGTTCGGTAATGTTTTCATGCTTGTTTATTCTATACAAATGGCTATGTTGTGCAAAGGATTTTGTTGCACAACTAAAATGTGTGCTTTATTGAAGAACTGGATTTGCAAGCAAACCAATTATCACATAAAGCCTACAGATAGCAGAAGTGAATTTAGTTACTTTTTCCGCAATTTCGTGAAATTTCGTGAGTAGATACACTTTGATTTATTGCATTTGCTTTTTTATTGAATTATTGGACATGGAAACTTGCATATAAAAGTCTAAGTGCCTATACTTTTTCACTGTAGGGTGTCATGCAGGAACTCCCTTGCACCATGCTGCTAAAAGGGGCCTTGAGCAGACTGTTCATCTTCTTCTTTCTAATGGAGGTATTTCATATCACCTGCTGTTTAAAATACTTTTTCCTCTTGTGTTCTTTTATTATTGATGTTATTAGAATGCTCATTTCTTAAATATCACAGCAAATCCTTTCATCATGAATGATGATTGTCATACTGCACTTGATTTGGCTAGAGAAAAGGGGCACTGCACTGTTGTCCGGGCAATTGAGGTATTCTTTCTGCTGCTAAATCAAATTTACGTTTTAGCTCCAGTCTAGGTGTTTGGTTCTAAATTTGTTGTATCATCTGTAAATTATATGTGGTCCTTTTTCTGATATTGCTTGTGTTCAGAGTCGAACTTCTCTTTTTACTGGATGGCTGCGGGAGGTTTCTGGGCCAGGCTTTTTGGAAGCATTTGTACCACAACTGTTGACACGAAAAATGTCTGTGTATCCTTAGTCTTTTTATGTTTATATCAGCTTTTTCCTTCACAGAAACCATCAAACATTAGTGTAACATAGAGGATATATCAACTTTCATCTTTTAGGAATTATGAAGTTGCTGATCATTATTGCATTTATATTGCAGTTGGGCTGTGATTTTGCCATGTGATGCTCGTAATCCAACAAGACCTCTCAAGTTTGAGCTAGCTATTTATTCTGATCTTCAGGTACAGTAGAAGAGTATCATCTGGCATGTTTTGCTTTTTAGATAGTTCCTTAGCTTATTTCTGTTAATTGATAGATTATTAATTTTAAATCACTTGTAATTTGACTATATAGCATTGCGCTTTTTGGCAAATATTAGCGCTTACTCTCGATTTGATCTCATATACAAATGAAATGATCAATAAAATATAGAACTAAACCAATTTTTTTTCTACTGATTATAAAGTTGTAAACAATTTTTCTTGTTATATTTTGAACAATGTGCCTTTTAATCCTATATTTTGATATTTTATGTGGGGATTGTGAATTTATGATCACTTGGGGTTTGCTTGGAATTTGAAGCCCTTGTTCAACACACATAATGGTCTACACATTGTAGATTGATTTAAGAGGTTAATTAAAGAAGTTAAAGATGAGTGCCCATCTAATCTTTTAAATACCATGTAAGAACATTCTTTACATGAGCTAGCAGGTGCATTCTCCAATTCTGAACTTGTGTTAGGACCTGCTAGTCGTCTCTTGGATAAACATACTCTGTTTTATATGGAGTTAATACTTAGAACAAGGAAAAAGTATAATGCATAGTTCACAACATTAGTATCAGGATTGAGATTAACTAGTGACATTATGATTGAAATTGGTATGATTGTTTTAATCAGATATTCAAATCGGTTGATAAAATAATTAACTAAAAAAAATTATATAGACAAGAAAAAGGTTAACAACAAAATAAATTTGAAGAAAATTTAAAATTCATTCTAAAATATTCTTTTACCTTCATATTTCATAATGTATGTATCTTTCCAACATAAACACATGCAAAGCTTGTAGTGCAAAATACAAAGATATTGTATAAACTAGCACCACATGTTTGTTTGAAAAAAACCAATTATCGTATTGTATATATGTTATTAAAGTAAACGTTATAGTATGTATCATACAAAAGATCAAAACTTACCATCTACAACTTTGAAGTTCATGATAAGCTTCACTAAAGCTAGAATTCTTCTTAATCACTATGCAAATGAACTAGGGGTAATACATATAAAAAAAATTGAAGATCAGTTTTGTATCCTATTACATTTGCATTCTCAATGATAGTTTTCTTATTTCCTTAACAGATTAATGATTATCCTTTATACTTACTTTTCCGTTCACTATATCCTTTTTATCTTACCTTTACCTATATCCTTTCTGTATTAAATGATGTTGGATGGTAGATTTTGTAAAAAGGTGCAAACAGTAAATGTGATGGTTATAGTCAAAGACTTTTTCTGCTTTCTTTTATCTTGATTTTCTCTTCTTCTCTTTCTCTTCCTGCCCTTTATTTAATCAATTTGTCATTTCCCACTGATTTCAAATTATATGACCAGAACATTGATCGAATCTGAACCTTGCTTACCAAAATGGATTGAGTGTATTGTGCCGAAGTCAGGTGACTCTGGAAGTTTGATACGATGATTTTAGTTTTTTTTGTTTAGCATACAGGAAGTGAGCTATGATTTCTTGGATATTGAACTTCTAATTACACACTGACATGTACTGCAAAATTCATCTACTGATGTCTATATTTGAGCACTCATCATAAATGGAAGTGACAATTATTTTACGGTTCTACACATGATTTGTCTTAGTGGTTTTTTTGGTTCTTATAAAGAAAAATTGTGTATAGATGATCTTTTTTTTTGGTCCTGTACATGTTTTATTGGTGGTTTTTGGACTTTTGGTAAAAAAGGCTATTTCTGAGAGAACGAACAAGGGACTTGTTCACTAGTTCTGGAGCACGAGTTTAATCATAGTTGTCTAGTAATTATTACCACTGAAGATGCTACACACTTGGTTTCTAGTTTTTATCAGATTTTGCTGTTTCTTTACCATAAATATCATCTAAAGATATAGATTCAATTGAATTGATACACAAGTATAGTTTCAGGCCATAGATCAAGCCAAGGGAAAGGCTCCTTCCCATCCTATATTCAGGATTTTCTTTTTCTTGTGCACCTTAACTAATTTTTGCTTATTTGAACATGGAATAGATTTAGAAAAATGTAAATTTGTAAATGACGAAGGGTTTAAGTCAGATTACACATTTTATTGCCATTTGTAGTTTCAATAAGGTAAATGTGGGTAGATGACTTCATTTTTAAATTATACAACACTTGTACATTTTGATAGGAAGTTTTTAGGATCTTGTACCATAACTGGTTGAACCCACAAGTTTACTATGTAGTTATAGCATTTGATACTGTCAAAGGAACTTATCCTGAAGATGAATTGACATCATGGCAGGTGTCTTACTTCCTTAAACATGGATGCTATACACTATAATTTTTATATTATCGAGTCTTTAGATACACATAAACTAATTCAATTATACTATTATCTGTTTTAACATCTATGCACTAGTATAGGGAAGTCTTTTGTTGCACTTAAACTGATTTGCTTAATGTGTTATCTTCTTTGACATCTTTGACTGGTTTTACTTGACTCTTTTGCATCATGAGTTTGGTGAACTGGTTTGACTGGTCAGCAGGAGAAATTCAGCTCTAAATTTCTGCGTATCTTTTTCTATTTCCCTCACTCCATTCACAAAATTCTCAAGAAATCACTGAATGAAAATATTTACTATGTTGTGAATATGTCCTTCATGTTGATTTATGAGAAAGAGAGAGGAACAAATGATTATGATGTCATTACTGATTGGATTTTCTAAGGTGGTCTAATTTAACATAGTCCGCTCACTGTCTCGTAGCTCACCTTTTTGTTAAGTTTGACATTTATTAATGGTTTGTACATGCAAGTAACTAGTGTAAGCGTTCTTTGCGACAAAGAGTGCAGCTTACAGTTGAAATTTGTCTCATGTACTTTCAATTCTTATTAAGCATGAATAGTTTTTCTTGGTTCTTAAATTAGTATATGGTCATAGATCTCAGTATTGGAAATCTCTCAAGACTTAGCTCCATAACACATTGAACGATGTTGCCCACAAGTTTTTCTGATATTTCAACAGAACATTAGTGCACAGTTTTGAGTGCTAATTCTTTTTCATTTAATATGGAGGGAGAAGGCACAATGATGTCTATTATGTAGTTCGACCACCTAAGACTAAGTGCCACATGCCATGATGTTGAAATTTGATGGCATTTAAGTTCTGTAACATAGTATATGTTAAAAAAACTTGTGCTCAAGTATGAAAGTTCTAGTTATTTGACTATGGTAAATTAGTTCCATCGTGGTTTTCCCTTTTGTTGTAGAAACTTTTATCATCATGGTAATTTAGTATCAAAGTTCAACCATCATGTTGTGTGTTGGACTCATGTCTTGGCTATTTCTACAAATATGCTTTTGTTGTATCCAAATCATCATTATTGCTGATAATTTCTACAAACATGTCTTTCTAATTTTTACAAACATCACTTGACTATGTATAACTTGTTTATATATGCAAAATTCCATGTTTAAAAATGACATTCAGAACCATTTTTACTTTCTCTGTATCTGTTTTTGTTTCCATCTCTGACTCTCTATGTCTAAATTGTGCATACTTTTCATGGGAACTTGTATCTTGGCACTTCGTCCTTGTTAGAATATTAATTCGTGATAAATGATCAATTTTAACTATGGATTTACAGGAAGAAATAACTCTTGTTGTCCTTAGTGCTGATCCACTAGACTTTGGATTTTAAGGACACATTGGCTCTTTTTTTATGGAAGATACTGTTCTACTCCACCCTTCTGTCTACCCTAGAAAATATATATTTATAAAAACATGAATTCTTACAATGAAAAAACACATTGTATAGCAAGATGTATTTTCAACTTTTGTGCACATTGAATAGTATTACTAGTTTCTTGGAGAAGTCTTGGGATTGAACATTGTCATTATAAGCTCTGTGATTGATCGATCAACATTGCCCATGAATAAGGACTGCTCATAGTTTCCAGCATTTCAACAACACCTTAGTGGATCGGTTGGGTGTAATACCATGTTCAATATGTTACTTTAAATAAGGACACATTGATATGTTGAATATAGATGGATATACTGGTTGCACAATAATGTGTACTGCTAAGCTCTTCTACCTTCTTTACAAGTTTTAGCAAGTAGTAGTAGCCATATCTGTATTTTTTTTATGGTCTTATAATAATTTTGTTGTAATTCATATATGCTTTCATTAGAGAAGAAAGGTTTCGTGAAAGAATGAAATTTGTATGCCCTTGATTGTGGTGAATTAGTATTGGTTTGGTTTTTATTTTGCATATTTTATTCTATTTCTATGGATCAAACAAAAGCCCATATGGACGAAGTGAAGTGACTTGCAAATATGAATTTTTGTGCTTTTGCATGAGCCCTTGATTTTAAAGTAGACTGTCCCTATTGGTAACCATTCTTTGCTTTCAAATTGTAAGTTGTTCTTAGAATTTACTAATTTTCTAAGCCTAAATGAATGTGTAGGTGAATCATTATTGGTACTGAAGCCTCACTATGGAGGTACTGTATGTGTTCTTTTGTGCACTAAAATTACCCCTATCACAGCCTGCATGAACATATTTTGATTCAGTGGCAATTTACTTAAGCTTTTAGGTGAACTTCGAAACGGATTTGAAATATTTTAATTTGAGCATATATAAACATGCAAAACTGGAGTCCAAATTATCATCAACTTGTTATTATGCTGAAAAACGCTTTAACAAGGATACTTTATGTAAATGGATTAAGCACTATATGCAACACAATTAACTAAAACATTTATTAATAATGGTTTGACAAATGTTGATTGTGGTTAGGCCATGAGTGGTCCACTCAGTTCTATTTGCCCTAATAGGGTGTGGTGTATTCTTTTTCAATTTTACTTGTATTGTGAATATCATTCATGAAAACCTTGCTGATTTATGATTAAGAGCATAATGGGTCTGTCTGCAAGCAGGACTTGATAGTTGACTACATGATGAGTTGTCTTTGTTCCATATATATATATATATATATATATATATATATATATATATATATATATATAATTTTTCAACCATTTTAAATTGCCTGAATTTATCAGGCAAAGTTCCACTTTTATCCTGAAAAGACCAGAAACTCCTTTTGGTTATTCAATCAGTCAATAAATGGTAGGTCATTGGTTTTTACTCACTCATTTTTATTTGCAGACTGCTAGGCCACGTACTGTTGTTTCACTCTGGAAAGTTCACATTGAAGAACCGAAGTTCAACCAAGCAGATCCTGCTGTAATCATTGTTGATAAAGCTACAAGTATGTTTCTTCATTGTTTTGAAATTTGTTCAATGAGAATAATGACTTGAAAATTTCATGTAAATTGTAACATGGCTTGAATTTCTTTCTTATAATTTCTTATTAAAAGAAATTAACTTTGTTAACAAATAAACATGCAGGTGCCGTATCTTTAAATGCTTAGTAGGTTCTCTGGAGTACCAAACTTCTTTTTCTGCTACATAAGTTTTTTGGTTTTCTATATATGCAAAATGCTTACAGTTCTCACTTCACATGCTTCTGAATTTATGACTTTTTATAGCACATGAGATATTTAGATTCTGTTGGTGCAACTGCTATGTTAGTCAGCAAATTATAATAAGAGACCCACTCAGGCATACATACCTAGTCTGGACTTAGGCTGGGGAAATAGAAAATCTTCACATCTGTCATACTCCATCTTGTTTAAGACAGTTGATATTTTTTTGCTAGTAGGTGCAATGTCTGAGTTTGATGACATTGCTGCTCCGGTACTCAAAACTTTAAGCTGCATCCGCTTTTTAGCCCACTTTTTTGTCTAGCTTACTAATTGAAGGCTACTGCATCACATGTGCAAGTGACTGCTTTACAAAAATGTCGAAAAATGAGCGACTACATTCTGTCAGATTGACAGTTTTTTGTCATCAGTATTCTCAATCCCTTTTTGCCTGGATAGTTTCAATTTATCCTATTTTATTCTTGGTTTCATGCTTTGATGTCAGCAATTTTGTGCAAGTCATGATTGCCACTGGGATACCATGTTAATTAATCTTTTGGCTTTAGGCTTTTTTTTTTTGTAAGTAAAAATTTGGATCATTTTTCGATTTGTGCATCATCCTTACGCAGGAACCATGCTAATCTTCTCTATATCATTCCATATTTGAGGTGTTATGTTGGCATTTAATGGTTTTAAGTGTTGTAATCTATTGGAGATTTCTTTCTGGTTGGATTCTATGTTACTTCTACGAGAGCTTCATTGTAGTTTCTGCATTTTATGTATCGGCTAGGTGTAAGATGAATAAAGAAATTGAGGAGGAGGGCATGTATATGCTGTCCTAAAAATATATCATTCTTCTTTCTAATTGCATTTTGTTTGTTTGCTCCTTGTTAGCATAAGCAGCATGTATTTCAGAAGGATTGGTTCCAAGAAATTCATTATACATTCTGTGCTTGATGTCTAGTAGGTACTTAGGCAATATCTGAAGGGGCATTTTTTAAAGATTACATACTTTTTTTGATATTATTTTGACTTCTGCAACTCAACTTGATGGTTTCACTGGTTCCAGAAATGACTTTTAACTCGCAAGTCACAACTTAGGCAATATGCACTGGTCGTTTAAAAAAATGATGACTATCAAGCTTGATATATTTAATTCTTTCAGCCAATATTGATGGTTCATAATGGACACTAGTTGTGGTTGGTTTAATATCAGGTTAAGTTTGGATACCATTAGAAAGTTTTGCATCTTTCAATTCAACTACAAAATGGTGACTTCTTGGATTAAGTTTTATAATTTTAGTGCTTAATTATTTTTTTTACTCAGGGGCACGATACAAGTTTCTATCTGCACATGAAGGTGACAAACAACAACTGCAATGGTTCTTCAGTTCATGCCAAGGGATCTCCCAGGTATTCATTGCATTTCAGGAAAAAACCCTCCAAAGTATCTGAATAATAAAATCTAGCAAGTAACTTAATGGGGCTGCTTCTGAGCAAGCATTAAATATCATCTTTGACTTGAATTGCATTATTACAAGATAAAGTTTGACATATTAGGCAAAACCATTTGCAGTTGGTGCCCAGAAACTATATGAATTATGTGAACTGCATATTGAATCACTGGAATTTGACTTTTAGATCCATTTCCAATGTAATGATGATGTGTAGTTTATCACTTGTATGTTAATGGGTTGACTTTTAGATCCATTTTCACTTGTTTGAATGTTTTGTAAATTATTTCCCTCTTACAGGTCACCAATAGCCTTCCAGTAATGCCACAAGTTGTCTCAATGCCTAGTCCTCCCCAAATAATTTCATATGCTTCGACACAGTCAACAGCTGCACCTACATCAAATCCAGAAGATCTAGAATTGGCGATGGCCATAAATGCTTCGATACAGACGGCCATATCAGAGGGCGTGCCTGATATCCAACCTAATCCACAAACAAGCAATACAAATGATTGGGGAAGCTCTTCAGACAATTCAACTTACAATGGTTGGGACACTCCAAATGCAGATACTTCTTCAAAGATGAATGGTCAAGGGTCAACGAATGAACCGTATGCAAGCAATGGATGGGAAGTTCAATTGAATACTAGGGCATCACAGCCTAATGTGCAGAACCCTGATGTTCCAGTTATTCAATCATCTCAGGGAGCGCCTCCGACTCAGTTGGTTCCTTCTGCTCCTCCAGTAACCGAGGATACGTTCTATGATGGACCCATCCACTACCCATCAATAGATTGCAGCCCCATAGATATGAAAATGCCAGCAGTGGAGGATGCACCTGGAACTGCTGAAGCTAAAGATGGTTCTACATCCAGCTTCTCCAAACCAGGATCCAGCGAAGACAAGGCAGAGAGTAAAAGTTCATCAGGTGGTTGTGTTATCTGCTTGGATGCTCCAGTAGAGGGAGCATGTATTCCGTGTGGGCATATGGCAGGATGCATGTCATGTTTAAGGGACATTGAAGCCAAGAATTGGGGATGCCCTATTTGTCGTGCCAAGATTAACCAGATCATAAAGCTCTATGCTGTCTGACCAATCAAATGGTCTATACAGGTAAGATGATGCAAATGTTGGACACCTGTTTTGATGAACTTGATTCCTTGACCTTCTTTATGGTAATATAGACTTTAAAAGAATTATTTATTGCATGTAGGATGTCAGCAAAAAAAGTTGCCTCCTAAGCCATCATCTCATACATTGGGCTATCACAGGTGGGTATGCTGTAAATAATATTTTGTTGGTAAGTTCCATATTTTGTGGCATATGATGCCTCCGAACAATGGTTGCATCACATACCCCGAGTCTGTCGGTGATGATTGCTGTAAGCGTAGTGGAAACTGGTGTTACATTTGAATTGAAAGAAAATGGGCACATGTAATCCGTGTGTTGTGTTATATTGTATCATCATCATCATCATCATGCTATGTATGCTGATGAGATTTATGATCTGTGGTTGATTCTCTCTTTGTTTTTTTCAGCATAGACTTGTTTAGTAGTAGACTCGGCTACAATGTATATCTTGATTTTATAACTAATGTTTAAGGTTTTGATCATTGAACAGAAGGAGGACAAAGATCTAGTAAGCGTTCGTTTTGATACAACAAATAATGATTACCGCTTCTTTTGAAGCAATTTTGATCTTCATGTTCATTCAGTAAAAAAGACGTGTTTAAATCATATTATGTAGGACGTGTTTTAAAAAGAAACAAACAGATTAAAAATGCGTATACATTATTATAACGTCGCAGTTACATATATTTCAGTCTGAAAGTACACTTTTTGAAGTTGTAGAAAATATAACGACAATTTGACTGTTAACAGAATTAGGACTCGTAGAAAACAATAAGATATTGCTATGTCAAAATTTGGTGTGATGATGTATAGTGGCAGGAGTTTTTGAATTTATTGAACCATGAGTAAGAGAATCTAATTATAAGAAATAGTGAGGTTACTGTTGAGAATGTTCCAAAATCCCTTGAAGGATTGGACATTGAGATCATCGGGGCTGGGGCTTGGGCTCTTCCCGGATCCCATTTAGAAAATGTGTATTCCTAAGTTTCCCCCTGCTTAGGTCGGCTATAGAGCCAACCTAGCCGCCACATGTTCCTTCTAAGACAGGTAAGCTATAGAAGGGGTAAAAGGATAATTTTAGTTAGGCAAGCACCCCCTAGGGCTAGGGTTTGGAGCCCTATATAAGCATGTAGCCTCCACCTTTTTTTATCAAGCAATTATCAATTTTATTTCAGCCTTGTGTCGAGTCTAGGAGGGAGGAACCCCTATAGCGTTCTAAGAGTTAATCCCCCTCAAGGATCAAAATCTATAGAGCTCCTTCTGGGGTTCTATCAAGTGCATCCCTGATCCTGGAAAAAAAGTTGGAGTGCAACTAACTTACTTGGTCTTCGCCTTCGAACTGTATAACATTCACCAATTCAACTTTCCGGCTCAATGCATCAGCCACGACATTTACCTTTCTGGGCTTATACTCCATTACCATGTCGAACTTGGCTAAGAAGTCCTACCATCATACTTGTTTCGGGGATAGTTTCTTTTGAGTCTAGAAGTAACTCAATGTGACATTGTTTGTCCTTAGCACGAATGGTGCTCCCAAAAGATAGTGTCACTAGACTCGTAGATAGTGGACCACCGCTGTCATTTCCTTCTCATGCACTGGATATCATCGCTCGGTCTCGTTGAGCTTGCGATTCTCGTAGGCCACTGGATAACCCTCTTGCATAAGTACTCCCCTAATAGCGAAATCGGAAGCATCTGTATGGACTTCAAAAGACTTCCCATAGTCTGGTAATCTGTGTACTGGTTCCTCCAACATAGCAGTCTTTAGGTCTTTGAATGTCGCATCATATTTGTCTGACCATCTCCATGATTGCTCCTTCTTTAGCAACTCCATCAGTGGAATATGCCAATCATAATCATAAGCAAAAAGATCATGCAACGTGTCATATGTGTTATCACTCACGTGATTGGTTTGCAAGGCACCTGTAACTAGCACTCGAGATGCCGAGGCACTACGAACTGAGCTTCAATCGATGGGCGCCAAGGCAATCACCGAATATAAGATGTCTCGGGGCTTTGAGCTCGATATGGAGAGGATAGGGCGTGTCACCTATGAGTTCGGATACCGGGTGGCGCTAAAGCTCTTTAAGGCAAAGTACCCTAACTTATTTGTCAAGGAGGATCGGTTTGCCAACTACCCTGAGGACTCCAATGTGCAGATGGAGGGCAGCCAACCCTTCAACGATAGCATTCCTTCCGAGACTGAGCTCCTCCTGTAATATTTTTTTTGTTTGTCAGGTGACCATTTTGATTGTATTTAGTCACTCGACTGATATGTAAAAATATTTTAAATTAATACAAAGCTTCAACTTTTGCTTCTGCTTATGTCTGCTCTTTGGATTGTACTCGGTCACCCGACCTCCATGTGTAAGGAGTGTTTTGAATCAATATAAGTCCCTTGTCGGCAACTCGTTGTCTTGTGTTATGAGTTCACCTTCTTCAGTCGCATGATCGCCCTCGGTCTGGTGCTTCAAACATATAATTTCTTTAGGTTCAAAATGTGTCATGTCTGGCGTAGCACCTTGCCATCCATTGTAGCCAGAGCGTAAGTACCATCTCAGATGGTATTGATGACTTAGTAGGGACCTTCCCAATTCGGGTCTAGCTTGCCTCGGATACGTCCTACAGCTCATAGGTGGTTCTAGCGACTGGTCTAGCGGTGCCACCGCTTGACCCATCATTGGGTAAGTGAATAGGCCTCCCAATGAGCCCAAATCAGTCTTAATTAAGGCCCAATGGGCCCTTAGTTGAGTTAGCATGGTTACACCAAAATCTAACTCAATTAAGACGTAAACTACAATAATCATGATATAAACGATTACAAAGCATAAATCTTGTGTTGTCCAACATGTCATTGGTTCATTCGAACCCTGCTCTCCTTCGGCATATTGGTCAATCCATCGGCATCTTGACTCCCACAACATCCAATCTTAACATAATGTTCGATTTTTCCGATCCCATGCTCGATCTCGGACTCCAGCCTAGTGTATGATTTTATTATTTCAATCGTTTTACCTTTTCATGATTGAAGATAGTCCTGCATCACTCTTCTTGAACATAGATTATATCAGAACTTCATCAATTGATTTCATAATCAAAATCCAAAATTCAACAACATTTGCATTAAATCAACATGGATATATTATAGTGTTTTTTATTTTAAATTTTTTTATCTTTTCTAAATTAATCATTTGTGTTATTTTCCTTTTTGACATTTGATCTCCTAATAACGTCATAATCACCTCATAAAACATTAGCATTTAGAAAATATTTTCTTATATACAAGGTATTATTTTTAACCAAAATCCAAAAATAATATTTTGTCATTTTATAGATATATTTGAATTTGATCCAGATGGACATATATTATTATTTTTTATTATAAGAAATTTTTTTGATTTTTTAGAATTCTTCAACTCATGCACAATGTATAAATTTAAAATTTCCATTTTTTGTAATTTCTACAAAAATTACATGTACTCATACACGTTTTTTGACATTCAACCTTCTAATTAGGTACCACACACTTGGTACAATTTATCCCTCAAAAAATATTTCCTTGTGTGATGTATTTTTCACTAAAATAAAGAAAAAGTGCATCGCATAACAGCACTTATGAAAATGTTAAAAATTTGAGGATACATTTGTATTGGATTCACATGGATATATTCTTTTTTATTATTTTAGATAATTTATTTGATATTTGTTTGAATTATTTAGTTCATACATAGTGTGTCATTTTGTATTTTTATAAAAAATTGCAGTCAATCAATGTTTTTTTTTGACATTTGAACTTCTAATTAAGTCATAAATAGCTAGTAAAAAATTTCACTCTCAAAAAGTATTTTCATATGTGTGATGCATTATTTTTGGCTAAAATCCAAAAATAGTGCATTGCATAGCATGACCTATCAAAATACCCTAAAAGTTTTAGGATACCATTGAATTTGATCTAGATAGACATATGTCAATATTTTTTATTTAAAAAAATTGATATTTTTTAGAATTATTCAGTTCTGCACAATGTGTTATTATCTAATTTTCAAATATTTTTTCAATTTTTCTTAAAAATATTATGCTTTCATTATTTTTTTTTTGACTTTTACCCATCTAATTAGGTCCATCAGGTAAAATTTTGATAATAAAAAATTTAATAATATTTTTGGCCAACATTAAAAAATGCCTTAAAATTTTCAAGATACCTTTAAATTGGACCCCAGATAAACACGCCATTGTCTTTTTATTTTAAATATTTTTGAAAATTATTCAAGTCTAGTGTCATTTTTAAATTTATAAATATTTGTAAAATTTTCTCAAAAATATCATGCACTCATAGTTTTTGACATTTGACCTTCTAGATATGTCCCAAACACCTGATAAAAATTTGACTATCAGAAATTGTTTACTGATATGCGATATATTGTTTTTGGCAAAAAAATAATTAATAGTAACAAAGATATATGCAATGTTTTCTGATAAGCTCACTGTTTCTAGCTTACAAGAAAGAACAGCGTAAAAATCCTTGATACATGTAATATTTCTTAACAATAAGCATCAAACAAGGGAAGATGATTTAAATTCCATAATATTAATGAATACACAAATATATATGTATTTTATCTTGTCTAAATAACTATTAAATTATCGAACAGTAACAAAGATAACTGTATATTTATTTACATGATGTTTTTTGTGTTCTTGATTCAAGAAGAAAGTAAAAAAATATAAAGAACAAAGAAGAACAATAGCTCACGTATGGAAGAAGGGAGAAGACAAATAAGAAGAAAATGAAAAAAGAAATTTCTGTTTTTGCTTATTTGTCGATATCAGCAAATAATACTATGACAACAATATCGTACACTGTAACAATCAATTTGTAGACTTCCTTAACAAAAATAAAACATAAATCAACATGAACCATTTCAATTTGAATTGATCAACAAAGTCTTACTGAACCCAACAGTCCAAACCTATTATTTTGAACGAGAAAACTTTAGGCTTAGCTGTCCAGGGTTAAATAAGTAAAATAGCTATCAAAGGGCGTTGTTTAGGCATTTTTCAAAACAGAGATGCTTTGTAGGAAAAAATTAAAGTTATGAACTTTTTTTCGAAAATACATCCAATCTTCTAAATTAACTCCAGCATCTTGCACCGAAACGAAGTACTGCGATCATCTTCCCCAGGTGATATCTGCTGAAATCAAGGCTAAACCAGCAGTTCTCGCAAATTGGAATCTCCCAAGCGGTGATCCACCATTAGAGTTAGTAGAAATCGACTTTGGGAGTCCCTTTAGCATCACAACTTTCTTTTGTTAGGCGAGCATTAGCTTGACTCGAACAATGAAATTGTACAGTGATACGCACGTCTTATTTAGCTGTTCCCCGATCCTCTAATCATTCGAAGTTGAGCTTTCTTTGTCGAGAGTCGCTGCTTTCACGGAGAGAATTTATTAGATCAGGTAGACTCATTCCAAATTTTGTCGGGTGTGGATGGTGACGATTACCCGCACACGGTCATGGATGCATCAAATACACACCTGGTATATAGGCTATTTGGTCCTTGGTTTTGACAGGTTTATTTATCTGACAGCACAATGCAATCTTGGTTGCCTACATGACAAGAACAAATGAAAATATAGGCAATCCAACAGCTTTCCTAATAAATTCATACAATTCAGAAGCAAGATGGAACGAGGGGTTGCATTAGCTATTTAAACAAGCACACCAGATTTTAAACAGCACCATCCTTAATTTCTGGTTCAAAAATACAATACTGCAAAATTTCATGTAATGCAATTTAAAGTGTTGAATTGTAAAATGCAACATTTTCGCCCTGCATGATATGTTTATTGTCAAATGAATCTCCTACTAACATTGCAGAACTTCTTGCAGCAAAGGCATCTGTCTGCAACATTCAGCCCAATTTTCACTCAACATTTTACATAATCCAGGCAGACGGCGTTATTGACAAAGGGGAGATATGACATTGAGTTCTGCTATGGACCCATAACCACTGGAGATTACATTCTGGAGTCTTGTGGTTTCCAAACCATTTATACTTCAATGTGATTGGTGTCGATCTAGTCTATACAGTTTTCTTTTCTTTTCTTTTTACCGTCAACAGCCATCCTTTACAGCAAGATGCATAGGATAATGTCAACCTTGACAAGCCATAATCTACAAACTGCATACCCATGCCAACTCAAAAAATTCTCATGAAGCCTGAAACTTCAGTCAAGAATACTTGAAGATTTTTCCTGAATCTGAATCGGTTATTTCTATCAAGCGAAGATGAGAGCTGGTTTGTGCTTGTAAGAGCATAGAAAGCACTCGCCAGCCTGGTCTTTATAGCAGGATTAGACTGTTTCTCTAGGATTTCTTGCACCAGTCTCTGTAACAATAAAAGGTGTAATATACAGAATTTACCACATCATTCAAACTAACATGTACCAATCAGAAAGGTGTAATGTAATGACCGTGTACCAATCACAAGGCAACAAAATCGACTAATATGTATATACAAATTGACTAATTTTAGATGATGCAAGCACTTCTTGGGAAGAAGCTATTGATTAACGAGAATATTCAACTTCTCATGTTCCTACTATGTATATGCTCACATGTGGCTAACCTATTACCACAGAAAATATACAGTTGATATTCTTCAAATTCATCTCAGTACAATGGGCTGTCCAAGCAGAATGAGATTTTGCAAAGGCAATATTAATCATAGTAGGTAAATGGAGATTGATCTAAGTTGAGAAGGAATCAAATGAATGCAGAGTGTACCTGGTATAAGTCTTGCTCACATAAAACTAATGGAAGGATAGCATCTGCTGCAGAACCAGCAAGTTCCATTCTATGGCATCAAAAACACAAAATGAGAGAAGAACTGTAATTATAGCTTTCTTCTGTAATTAAAGCAAATTTGTTTGGGAAGCAAAATAACAAAGCATAAAACTTTTGTCCATTATACTGCATGAAATGCCAAATGTCAGTATATACCAAAAGAGGATGTGTAACTCAAATCTAACCTGAAATCTTGATATAAAAGTAATTGAATTAGCAGCCTCAGGAAATAGCTTAAGATGCTTTGCTGAAATTCGCCGTTTGATTCTTCTGAGCTCATTGCCTTTGCACCCAATCCTTGTTTGCCAGCAATTTTCTCTTTGTAATGGTAGGAGGCAAGAGCATTAACTGCTCTCAGACATTTATCAACAATATCAACATCCTGACACATGAAGAACAAAATTAAATATAAGATGGTTCAGAACTAATGCACGTCTTTAGGGGATGCAGAACACACGTAAATGTTAGATCTGGTAAATTAAAGGAACCACATAAGACAATTCTCTTCATATTTACTAATGCCCAATGCTCTACAGCAAGAGTGGCAATCAATGAAATGAAATTAGTTGTTAAAGTAGAGATGGCCACTTTTATTAATTAAAGAATATGGTAAATCAACCCAGAAGATAGAAGAAATTCTCAGGCAATGAACTTGATATTAATATTACATAATGCAACAACCAAAATTATCTGAATGTGCAGTCTTGGAGCATTGTCATATGGATTACTGCATCCACCCACTTCAATCTGTGAGATAGACAACCCTGTAATATCCAACAAGGGCCAAACTTATGGATTAAAAAATTATTACACTAAATTGAGATAATGATATTGAAAGATATCTTTTAAGAAATTTATTTTTTTGAAGCTTTGATACATGTCAAAGCCCACAATGGATAAGTATATCCATGCAACAAGGCTTTGGAGCAATAAGGTTCCATCATCATAAGAATTTGCAGGAAACACTTGATGTCTTCAGTACTAGAATAAAACAAAAAAAACTTTATTTTGTCAACCTACAGGAGGTAATGTTTGATAAGTAGGGAAGACATAACTCAGAGTAGGCAGCAACTAAGTAAAAGCAACATGCCTTTATGGTTCTCCAATTTAGTATTCTAATACAACACTAGAACCGAGCTGATGCAGATACGCAACATGCCTTTATGGTTCTCCAATTTAGTATTCTAATACAACACTAGAACCGAGCTGATGCAGATACATGTTAAATAAAACAAGGAAAACATCTCTAGTCCTATCCAGAGAACTGAACACATGATCAAAGTGGGTCCTATACACCAAAAGCTATGAATGATGATCAGGACACAACTCATCTACTCAAGATGGTGATCAAAAACAAACCTTGGATGTTCTGTGGGTATGTATAAGGGGTTTAGTATCACACAAAATGGCACAAGACACCAACAGGTTGGTTTGTCATACATCAGAATGGGGCTTCGTGTCCTCACCATCATTCATAGCTCTTGGTGTATAGGAGTGTTTGATCTTATGAACAGTTATCTGAGTAGTTCTAGAGATGTTTTCCTTGTTTTATTTAACATGTATCTGTACCGTCTCGGTAGTAGTGTTGTATTACAATACTAAATTGGTGACAAAAAGACCGGCTTTGCATGTTCTCTGGGTAGGTATAAGGGGCTTAGTATCACACAAAATGACACAAGACACCAGCAGGTTGGGTTGTCATACATCGACTCGATCCTTATATATGACAGAATCCCAACAGTGATCACTAGCCCTTTATATGGCTAATAAGATCCACCCAGCAGAACCAATAGGCTTGAGCATGCAACCTCAAAATTGCACCACTTGTAGGATCGAAGCACTTCTCACCACACAAAAAAGCTATAGCTGATGGTGAGAGAATTTAATATTTCAGATGGTATCACAAAACCCGGTTTCTCATGTGATGCAGGTGGAAATTAGGGGTTTCACTATGCACATGGGCATATCCACGGTGAGCTGTCAAGCACCAATGCTGCACCCACATGTGCCAGCAAATCCATTAGAGGACCTCGTATTCTGTTGAGGCCAATAACCTCCACAGTACACATCAGACGGATCCAGGAAACATTGAATCTACAAAATTTCTTCGATCCTAATAGTCATGTATGCATATGCAACATATACATCTAACTCTCACAAGTGATTTACTATTAGGACGCCTTACCACTTATCACGATGAAGTATATGTGCATAGACAACATAGACATGTAACCCACGTGAGTGACTTACTATTATGACTTACCCCTCATTTATGGCCAACAACACTTACTATAATACCCCGGCTCAGTCCCACATCAAAGTAAAGACTTGGATGGTCTGATGGGTCCCTTACCACGAACTTAAACTTGAGCATCTTGCGCCAGTGCTTTAGGCTTAACGAAGTTATTGGGTCACTTATCCCATCATATTGTGTTGTGATACTCAATATCCAGGGTTACCATTAGACCTACAAAATATCTTATATCCTAAAGTACTGCCTCACAAATGTAAAGGCAATAGAAACAACACTTGTGCTAAAAATTTTAACACAAGAAAGAGGGCATCATCTCATAACTTGATGATATATTGTTTGACAGACTCGTTAATGAGAGAATGGGGTGCTTAATGAAACACTATATCCTGTAAAGAATACAGGTTTTCCCATCAAATGAGATGATTATTCTTTGAAAATTTGCATAGAAATTAAGACAATGATTAATAAGGAATTGTCGTTACCTGTTCTGATGTTGAGTACCATACATTTTCTTTTATAGATGTATAATCTTGGGAGCGGCATGATACAACTATTTCCTAAATTTTATAATTTATCCCTTCCCACAAACACAATTATTTAGATTTCACAAATGTTTACTACATGAAAAACCTGTACACAAAACGGATACCTCATTGCATGGTGTACTTATCAGTTTAGACTAAACAACCCCCACTATAGGAAGTCAAAAGAAAATGTGGAAAATATGTATAATGATGCCATTCAGATAAATGAAGGATGGTTTAAGTCAATCATTGAAGAATGTGCTAAGAGGAAAACAACATACCTGATGGCGAACACCAAAGTCAAGTGTCCTGACTATATGTTCAAAGGCTTCCATGTTCAGCTGAGCAACTTTCTCAGGGTATACTTCCAACAAATGTGAGACCAGAGCAAAATACTGCAAACAGCACAGTCAGCAACTACCATATCTGAAAGAAGAGATCACTACTTTAATAGAATTGAAATAAACTTACATCACAACTGAGTTTGGGGTACTTCAGAAGCTCCAAAGATATTAGAGGGGTGACGATATGGAGACCAACATAGATGACCTGTAGACTGACAAGTAAGACATTTAACAAAGTTGATGACAGAAATTTCATCAGGCTTACCTCAGCAATATCTGTGCTTTCTGCCTCATTGGAGACTGATGAAAAATCAACCTGCACATAACCAAAAAATGTAGGCCCTGGAAACCAGCATATGGAAACACATGTCTAATTACAGAGGTACGAAATAAACATACCAAATCTTTGGAACAAATATTTGTAAGGAGCTGAAGCAAAGCCCGCAAATCCTTGTACTTTTCTGTTTGTGCCTCACTCTGCAGGCTAGTCGAAAGAGAGAGAGAGATCTGAAATTCAAGATATTTACATGAGGAACAATTTTCTCCCTAAGCATACTATGTAGAGATTACTTGATCTTTTACATTCCCAAATTATCCCTAAGAAATGATTGCACTTGATTTATAAATAATATTTCAAGCAAGGATTTAAATCTCGATCAGATAGTCTCAATAATCTACAGTCTGGCACAGTACTAAGTATACATGTAGTTTACTAACCCATACCACAATCACCGATTGATAAGCATCATGCCAACCAGTATTTGAGACAATGGCATCAAATGTAAATAAATTTCAGGCCTCTTGATGATTAGATCCATGGAAATTATGCATGTTTCCTTCTTTAACTTTAGTATTAACTATTAAGAATATAATAAGTATATCAACTGATATTTGAAACTATAATTTCTAGTGTAGAAAATATAGATTTCAGACCTCTTGATAAGTGAACCCTACCAAATAATTCATCTTTCCTTCATTTTAGTATTGAGGGATAATGGATAATCAATCTTTATTGTTATTTAAAACTGATTCTTATTTGCCAAATAAATCCACTAAAATGAAACTACTAGTCAAAATGTTATTTGGCATAATAACCAAATATAAAGCTTACGATAGATTTACAGTAGATTAAGGACTAGAAATGGGAAGAACAATAACAAACTTGGCAAAGCTTGATACGGGGAAAAGAGAAAGAGGGAATGGAATTCAAAAAAAGAAACCGATAGTCAAGTTATATTTGTTGGAATAAATCTTTTTGATTGAAAAAAAAACAAACTCAAGATAGAACTTACATAAAATCGATAAATAGTTCAACATCGAGTTTAAAATCACAAAAGGATATAGAAAATTCACCATCCCAAGGATATTAAATAAGGATACAGAACTAAAAACAAAAGACTCACCGCTCAAGGAAGTGTCCAAGAAATATAAAGTTTTAGAGAGACCTTCAAATGAGCTCTGCCATTACCATTCAGATTCTAAACTCTCTCTAATCCTAAAACACCAAAATAAGTACTAAAGCACGAAACAACCCTTCATGCATAGGGAACTACGAAATTAAGTGTTTTACAGTTGGTAACTAACCCCTTCAATGCATTCCTTGGTCATGAAGGAAAACACCTTGAAACAACTTTAACTTTGTCTAAGGCATATGCTCATGAGTTGTCATATTTGAGTGGACTGGGTTAAAGGCTATGAGACAACATTGTGGACTATAGAGAATAGCATAGGATTAGCAAGATCCACACAAGTTGATTGTAACAAATTAGGCACTCTTGTGTCAAAGCTAGAATGTGAAATAGAAAAGAACTGGAATTAAATTAGATACTTCAAGGACAAATATCAAGTGTGTTTATGAATGGTAAAATTAAAGTAGAGAAGTTCCCTTTTGTAGATTACTTGTTGAAAATTCTAAAGATTATATGTAATAATAATATGATTAAAATGTAATGACTTAACAAGAAACCATACAAAATGGGATAAAGTAAGCTTGCAAAATAAAATAGGCAAGAATGTAGAACTTGATGGTATCCTCTTAAGATTGGAAGAATTTGGGAGATCAAGAGATGCATTGCTAGACTATTTTATTTAAAAAACTTGAAATTAAGAAATTTTCAATGCTTACAAAAGCATTTCATTACTAAACTAAAGAATTAAAAAGATACTTAAAATAAAAAATCATAAGAAGATGAGTCATATTGTGGAACGCATAAGTTTTTTTTGAAATATAATTTAGTTGTGTTAGGAAGTCAACCAACATAGCTATTTATTTATCAAAACAACAATAAAAAAGCTGTAAAGTTCCAACTATTTGGGATCAGTTACATGGATCTTTTGTTACCATTGAGATCTGTAAAGAGTCATATCTTTACAGTATTTAAATCATCGTTCTCTGTCTATTTATAATTAGTTAAGTGTAGAGTATTTATATCTTTATTTATATTTTTTATTGAAGTCTTTTTAGGTCTCCCTCTTCTCTCCTCGTACAACTAACACTAATCATTTAAATATTGCTCTAGGTCTCCTAATCACATGTTCATACTATCTTAAATGATTCTCCCTCATTTTCTCCTCAATCAAGGTGACACCAAATTGTTCACGAATGAAAATATTTTTTTCTCATTTTTCCTACTATCTCCATACATCTACCATAACATTCTCATTTTCGCCACATAGATTTTTTTTTTATGTTGTTTCTTAACTGCCCAACACTCAAATCCATTAAGTATTACTGGCTTGAAGCAGTGTTGACAAATAATACTTTATTTGTCAAGACAATTATTGGAAAATATGAAGGCAAATGCTACATGGAATGTGGACCGTACAAGCAAGGTTTGTAATTTCATGACTAGTGTTGTACCAAACAGGGTTCATGACATAATAGTGTTCAAAGCAAGGTTCTCCATTTCGATCTGTACTGCCCGATACCGGCGGTACGTACCAGTCCGACAAGATACCGATACGTGGACCGTCCGGTACTTAGCGGTACCATCAATTTCGGCCGTCAATGGTCGATTTCGGCCATTGGTGGTCGATTGAGAAAGAAAGAAGAGAGAGAAGAAGAAAAGGGAGAAAAGAGAGATACCTGCACTTTCCCGATTCCCTGTGTGATCCGTCGCCCACGAGCGATTCTTCACCGGCAGGCTTCCTTCTTCGCTCGGGGAGCTGAGGCGTCACTTCGTTCCCACGCCGGAAGACGAGGCGTCGCTTCGTTCCCACGCGGGAAGACGAGGCATCACCTTGTTCCCACGTGGTATGTACCAGTCCGACAGGATACCGATACGTGGACCGCCCGGTACCTAGCGGTACCGTCGATTTCGGCCGTCGACGATCGATTTCGACCGTCGACGATCGATTTCGACCATTGGTGGTCGATTAAAAGAGAAAGAAGAGAGAGAAGAAGAAAAGGGAGAAAAGAGAGAGATACCTGCACTTTCCCGGTTCCCCGCGTGATCCGTCGCCCACGAACGATTCTTCACCGGCAGTCTTCCTTCTTCGCTCGGGGAGACGAGGCGAGAAAGGAAAAGGGAACTCCCCACGTGGGAACAAGGTGATGCCTCGTCTTCCCGCGTGGGAACGAAGCGACACCTCGTCTTCCCGAGGGGGAACGAGGCGACGCCTCGTCTCTCCGTTTTTTTAATATATATTAATATTATATTATATAATTATAATATTATATTATATTATAATATACCGAGTAGTACACACTGTGTGTACCACTCTGTACCAAGTACCGTACCATACTGAGATAAACTCAATATGCAGGTATGGACCAATACGACAAACCTTGGTTCAAAGAGTCAATATATGCCCGTACATAGCAAGTTTCAAAGAGAACATAAAAATTCAAAAAAAAAAAAAAGTTGGAAACTTCTCGATGCAGACTCTACTGCAGTATACCAAGGCAATGCTGACATGTATCATGTGAACATACCAGGCTCTACAGGTCTTGTATTGCCTAGTACAGGTCCTGGTTTACATTGGTCCATGTATTGGTAACTTATCAGCCTGGAAAACACTGACCATACTGAATCATGTTGGGTGGTATTGCAAACCTTGCATACAGGTACAGGAAATGAAAACGTAAATGTAAAATTCTACTAGTCTTGTAACATGGTACAGCGAGTAAACTTTTCAGCTTAAAATACACGGACATCTTATCAATCACATAGCCTAATTCCCAAAAATAGAAACAATGTAATGACAACCAAAAAACCTTTTCAGATATCATCAACACATAATCAATTTTTTTTCAATGCTAAGAAACTAAGAAATTGGTTATTGTTTGTGGAATTGACCTAGTTTCCACTTCTAAATAAATTATGAGAGTTCCAAGTTCTCATTAAGGTTTGGCTGTGGATACTTTCTTGGTGTAGGCCACTACACCACGTTGCAGCATTTGTAGCTAAAGTAATTTTACTGGAAAAGACAATAACAGATCACATGGAAATTTAGGTTGTCAGATTTTAATGTGTTTATAATGTAACTTGACTTGCATATCAACCAATTCTGCACTCATATTTTATAACTCAAAGAAAATACTTGACAGCACAATCTGGAACCAAAACCTATAAATAGAAGTTTAGAAGGAACTAAGTTTTCAATTTTTTTATCTATTATAAATAGTGGGAAGAAGTTGAAGCTGTGACATGTTGAGCAAAACGATGATAGTTAAATTCAATAGAGGAATCCTAGTACTCTTGAACATCATGTGCCTGTTATAGATCGAAAAAAAGTTGTACAAGACCATTTTAAGGTGTGGTGTTACTTATTAATCAAAATTTTAGTAATTGGAAAAAACTTCGAAATTTCAAAAATGTTACTGCTAAAAAATGATTTTTAGATGGATCTGCAAATGTAAACAATAATGGACTAAGATTTTCGTTTTCTTTTCTTTTGTTTTTTTTGCAAAGGGAAAGAGGCAAATGTGGGATTCGAGCCTAGGGCCTTTCGATAACTGTTAAAATCTTTACCGACCAAACTAGCTAACACTTTCAAAATAATATCCGCTAGAAGGGCAGTAGAGGAAAACCTAAGAAAACTTGGAATGAACAAGAAGAGATTTGGGGACTTATTTAGACTCGTAACATTTAGATATCAATGGTGAAAAAGATCGACATAGCTAATCACAGATAGTTGAATTTAGCAATAGAAAGTTAATTGCCAAATTAACAAATTAACTTTAAATTAAATAAGTCCATGACTATTCCACTTCTAGTCCTTCCTAACATCAGTGGGAATGAAAATATATCAGAAATTTGACTATACTCACAAAACAGGACTTAAAAGGTCAAAAACCTTGACAAGTAACTTCAATGAAAATTTATCAATTTCTAGCAAATTTTACATAGTTAATGATTTTGTAAGGGTAGCAAACAAACTTATTTAAGATATATAAACAAATTAAGCAGACATATTACCTTACCAATATTATGAGAAGAATAAATTCGGAGCAACTGCAAGCAAAAGTTCACCAAAATTGAAGTTTCCTTGGCACTGAGAAACGCTACTTCTCCCTCAACGAAGTCAACGACAAATTTCAGTATCAGGTACACAACTGTAGACTAAAGAAAAGACGAGTTTACAATTGAAGCTTAGCTGTAAAGTAAAACAGTTCAATGATTTGAAGTATAATTTCTTGCAATAAAATAAGATGAATCAAGCACTCAAACTTGAAATATATTGAAAAAAAATTCATATTATAAAAAGAAGTACCTGATTTTTGTATAGCTCAAGGAGTGTTAATAGAGAATTCATTACAGCACAACCCATCTCAAATATAGACTTCTGTGTTCGAGGTTGGGTGGCCCTAGATGCTCCTCTCAGCCGTTCCAACAAACAACTGACCTGTTGAAAATTTGCAGTTGCTTTTACATACAAAAATGCTCATGTACCCAAGGGATGCACTGTAAGTTACTGTACTACCATATATATCGCATCTGCTTGCTGAGCAACAGCTTTCAGATCATTCTGACTTGAAATATCCACAAGGTAAGCTGTCATGGGTCCCATGAGATCTCTCACATATCTGAAGTCATTAGGGTCAAATACTGAAGATTTGGTTTACAATCAGGCAGGACCCAAAATAAAATGCTTAAATTGTCATACTGGTTGGACGTTTCTAGATCTTTAAAACTTGAAGCTGCACAAACAAGTGTCTCAGCAAGAGAACGCTGCAAAGGAAATCACCAGCAAACTTATTACTATGTCAAAAATTTGAAAAAGAAGCAAATTCATGAAAAATGTATATGTGTCGTTCCCACTTGCAAATGAGCATTTAAGGAGAATAATGTCCTCTCGTTTGCAAAGGCTTTTGCAAGATCACGCCATGATTCCTACAAGAAATGCAGTGAGAATAAAAAAAAACCTGATACCGCAATATGTGGTTAACTCAAGCAATTGTTGATTCATGAACAAAGTAAAAAGACCAACATATTAGCACCTTATAGGATTAAACTTTATAAATATAAAAAATCTGCAATGTACTACTGTTCTCTTATGTTCAGTATCTTCTGATCTGTCTTTTGTCTGAGACTTAAGTAATCAAATGCTATTTAGTTGTGGTAATGATCATAACAATGGAAGGATTGGCCGTAAGTATATTAAAGAAAAAGAGAAAGTGCAAACCAGGGTGGACTAGCATGAATGTGGCTGAGCTTTAAATTTAATTATTTTGTAGAAGACAAATAATTTTAAGACTAAAGTGTAAGTTGTAATAAGAGACTAAAAGAAAATATATAGATACAAAAGATGTTGAACACTGGTTGCTGGCAAGCCAAAACTGTGAAATAATTAATAGTTGAGTAGCTATTTCTTTAGACTTGTGTACTCAGGACTTCAGGAACATATCTATATATGACTTTTTTAACCTTTTATCCTGCTTTTACATATGAAATTCTTTTAAAGCCTAAAGACAAATTCAGAAGAAGAAACATAATGTGCTTGCATAATTGGATGTCCAAAATTTCCTTGAGCTTGATTATAGCGGCCAGAGGTACTAACTATAGCCTGTCCAGAGAACATCTCCTAGGTTTGCATATTCAACTGACACCAATCAAGGCAATCACATCTTTTTGTGAGAAAACATGTAAAACGCATCTACAGATTTTCTGTCATGGGTCTCATGTGCCATGACAGGAAAAATAAAATAGATTTAAGTTTAACAGCAAGTGCAGAGCATGAGTCCATCATATTTGAGCTATCATCCCTATTCCTTATGAATCTACTGATAAATCTCACAAGTAATGATAACATTTAATATTGTTCTCACCAATGCAACAAGGTGAATACAGACATGTCTCCGACGAACAAGCACTACAAGCAATTGCCAACATGTCATTGCCTGCCAAAACAAGGAAGAAATAACGTCTAGTGAAGCATTCTAATTGTCTCAGTGCTACTAAGTTTATGTATCTTACAAATGTGTAAATAACAAAAAAAATCCATAAAATAGTAACATAAATGATTGACAATAGAGAAAAGAATTATATTTTGACAAAGCCAAGGTATAATGCATCTCATATAGAGTAGAAATATCAACATAAGCCACTAGTTGAATCCTTTTTATTAAGTGGTCATTGTGCTCCTCAATTTCATTCAAATCCCTATCACTCCCATCAGCAAATCAACAAAACTCAGAATCTTCCTCCTATTTCATGTGATAGAAAAGTATTGCCACTATGTGACATATGCCAGAGTTTTTGACAAATGGTTAGGTAGGTTCCTGGCCAATATGAATCATATATTGGGCATTGATTCACAGTACCCCTAGGAGTCATAGTTTAGGCATCTTGAATCTTGTTGGGGTCAACTTAATTTATGTTAACTCAAAAGATATGCTTAAATCGAACAGACACATTAATAGTGGGGAAAGGAAAGCACAACTTGGGACCTTACATTTAGGTGTGGTTCTCCAAGATTAAGATTAAAAAGATAGTATGATATTTAAAAATGTTAATATAAGATCAGAAAAATATGAGCAGAAGAGGTGTTGCATATTGATAGGTAGGGCTTGTAAATTAGCTTGGGCTTGAAAGTCCATCAAGAGAGCCCAAACATAAATTTCTTTCTAGATTCCACAATTGATCAGAACCACGCATGGCATCGTTCATGGTATTCAGCTTGTTAAGGGCTCAGTCTTAAAGTTATTTAATATGTTTACTCCAGCCCTTTTCCACTGCAGCTCTTCCTTTTGGTCAGCGACAGGTGTATACCATCGTCCTCAGGATGTAGGCACTTGAGGTGGAAAGTGAGATGCAAAAGGCAGAGGACTGGTAGATAGTGCCAGTGATGTCAGACACAAGCAGTTGGATTTTCTAGTGGTCATTATAACTTATGCAAAAACCATGATCCAACATAGACAATCTGGTCAGTCTGACTAATCTTAACCCCACATTGGATAAAAAAATCCTAGACCAAATTCCATACCTATGAACTCTAAAGCTTCAGGCAATCAGAACTTGGCTGTACCCAATAAGCACATAATTAGAATGGATCAAAACATGGAGTTCAAGTAATTTTAACGTATACTCTATGATTCTGCATCACATATATGAAGACTTGCATCTTATTTAAGAACATTCTACTTAGGCATCTAAATATAGGCCTCACTTGGAGACATTTCCCTTAAATTTTCATGCTTCTAAAAGTAACAAATGTGCTTTACCACACATAAACATAGCAGATTCACTCAGATGTGCAACAGAGTATCTCGCGAACCTTATTTCAAGCGAAAGTAATGAACATAACTACATAAGCGTCATAGCAACAAAAAAAGTAAATAAAGAAAACTTTGCTAGATGTCAAAGGATGTACTTGAAGCTCGTTCTCCCCAGGGTATGAAGTAAGTGTTGTCATGGAAATGCGGATAATGGTATCAAGTATTATTTCTCCTTGGCTATGTTGCCCAGCAAAACTGAGCAAGACCTTTTTAGAAGACTGGGGGTGTTGTTGCAGCCCTTCATCATGACCAGATATCCCAAGTTGTCCTTTTGCAGCATCAATTGGCATTAAGTATGTATCAACCCATCTGGCAAGGAACCATATGACGCCCTGTCCACAATTCACAAACAGATAAACATAAGCAGATCCAAAAGGACAGACAAATTAACAATGCTGCAGTATTAGAGACTAGCAAAAGCATTGCCTCAAAGCTCAAAGTATCTACGTGAAACTTGTGAAAAATGTATATTTACATCTAAAAACCGAATTAACGAAGTATACGACATTCCCATATGGAATAAGAGCATGTGGAGTTGACAGTATAAACAGCTCCTCAGCACAGATGTAACCATGGAGCAATAAATAAATTCACATGCCAGACTAAAAATAATATAACAAAATATGCATGTAAGATACTCAAGACAAGAGATGCACATTACTCAAAGAAGTCAGTATTTTTTACTATGAACCTCATGCATTAAGTTTGGACAAAGTGGATAGAAAAGACAACTACAAAAAGCTCAGAATTAACCTTATACAAATACCACATGTTATTTTACCCTTCAAATGCAGACCAGAGCTGACTGATTTCACTATGCTACATGGTGCTAGATTTATTGTACTAGCTTGAAATTAAATAATGAAGATTTGGATAAAATACATCCATGTATGGAAAATTATACCAAATATTCATTATATGTATATGATGAATATTAAAATAAAGATAATGCACAGTGAGTGTGTGACACGCTGACGAATTACCCATTGAACTAATCAAGATCACAAGTATTTGATAAAGGATGCAATTAACAACATGCAAATTATCCACAACAAATAAGAAAAGTAACAATGAAGCAAGTTTCATGGATCAACTAATAAACATTTTTAGGTGTGAATCAAGCATACTTATGATCAAGTATGATTAACACAACCTAAATTTGGACTCATACCTGAGATCGATCACCTGTGCAACAAAACCACTAGGATAACAACCTCGTGTGAGCATCTTGTACACCTTTTATTATACTATAATTTTAAAAAAAAAGAAAAACACAACCTAAATTTCACCTGTCATAATCTAGATTTTACAGTGAACCAGTATGAAGTTGACATGATAGCTACCTTTATTTATGATGAATTTCAAGTATTGCAGATCTAAGCAATGAGATCCGACTCGTTTACCACCCACAAATGGTTGTAACTCATTTTAAATCCTAACTGAAAGAAATTAGAAATAACTAATAAGTAATTAAATTCCAAAACTTACCTAGTACTGAACTGAAAATATATCGCGAACTAATATTTTCCCTTTTGGTTTTCATTTTTCATGATTTTTCCTTTTTGAATTTTAAATATCTTCTTCGGTCAATATATGATCCAATTAATCTGACCAATACTGACATTTCTTCGGTCAATATATGATCATGTCCCTCACGGGACAAGATCGCCTGTGTTGCATTGCCACGAACTATTCCACCACGATCCGCTGCACCATATCGCCTCCTGGTGACATCTCCATTGCATACAGATTCTCGTGTGATGAACTCGGACTACAACTTCTCCATGTGTGACCTCTGCCAACACATCGTAGGGCCTCCGCCATCTCCGATTTTTTCTTTTTGTTCGCTGCCTTGGCAATTCACTTTCGTCCACCCACTCTTGGGTCACACCTGGACGAAGCATAGCTCTAGGACAGTCCATCGCCTAGTAACTCCTGAAGTCCCATGACTTCGCTAGAATTGGTCCACCATTGTCTGGATCTTAGGCCTCTATCCCCCCTACCAGCACAATCTCCACTATGCACCGCTTATTCCTGACAACTCGAATGACAACACTGTGGCATATTCTTCAAGAGTACCCGCCTCTGCGTCCTCTTGCCCCGTGCTAAAGTATCTTGATCCCAACTTTGCCTCCGCAAGTTGAATCACCTTTGTTACTCCGTCAAATGCATCTCTGAGGTAGCTTACATATGCCTCGAAGCTCTCTTTGTCTTTGGCACCATGCAAGATAAGTCCGCCCCATCAGAATGAAGAACCCATGGAACGACATGATCTCACTCTTGCCTCTACAAGAGTTCATGCCCTTGACCTCTATCCAAGGAAAGCTCTGTGCCTCTGCTCCATGTTCCATCTTCTATGTCGACTCTCTTCATGCGGCTTGGATACTTCACCAAGTTCCACCCAAGTCGCTCCGCTCCTCGATTTGCATTGAGTTGATAGTGGCCCTCGCGTCCACCATTCCACGGGTCAGCCATCCGTTGAATTCGATTTTCACATCGACTCTAAGTGTGCCTTCATATGATGTTGCCTTGGATTGCTTCCCCACTTGATCTCGAAATGCATCCACCAATGCATTACCTCATTCGAGATCATGCAACGACTCTTCGTCGCTCGCTCGGTCCGTTGAGCTTTGTGGAGATATTATCTTGAGAAACTCTTCCTCAATATGTGCGATCTGTTGCACATGATTCTCCCTCTGGAAATCTAGGACTTATCCCTCTTGGATATCTGTCCTGTTGGAGCAACTCTCCTCTTTACATTCTTCCTACTGGAAGTTTCGGAGACCACCATCCCCTTTAAACTATTCTGTCTTGCTGAACAACTTGTGCCTTGTTCTGCTATCGTAAATGCACTTGCTAGATTGCGACTCTTCGCCAATACAATCTCCACTGCACCCTTTAAGGTCTAGCAACGTGTTGAACTTGTTGCACACTTCAGCCACCTACGGACGTATCCTTTCCATGCCGAAGAGAAAGTTCTGATGCTCCATGGCGTCGAGTTCCGATCACACCTTAGGATGGCCACGAACACTCCGTCATCCGTGTACAAGCCCTTGCATGAGTACCGAATCCTTCGAGTTAGCAATTCCCCTCACCTCTGTGAGCTTTGCACAACTCTTACGGTCATTGAGCATCACATCCTACTTTACACAGTCTCATCTTTCACCAAGCGCCCCGCTTGCCTTGAGCACCGTCAAGTTTGGTTGCCAACGTCGAGCCGTAGCTCGAACTCAACCATCCCAATCTTTGTGCGCTACGCATTCTTCTTCGCTTGCTTGTCCTCGTGGTGCCTCTCGCGCAAAGGGTTGGTCATTCCTCTGAATGTCAAGCCTAGATGCCCGCTCCTCTGAGCGACTCCTTTCCCTACCGTTTCCCCCAAACGGTTGTGCGTGCTGGCTGTCCTCCATACAGCCCAGCTAGGTCCCCCATGTTTGTATAGCGAGTGTTTCTATGTGTGCTTGTCCCGCTCTGATACCACAATGTCACAGACTTAGTTGATTTTGCCTAAGCCGTGCAGCACCTATGCGTGTCCGTCCGCAAAGGTCAGCCTTCCCCGAGATCTCTTAAGGTCCCTTTTACAAAAGAGAAAACGGGCCAGACGAAGCAATTCTATCGGGATCCACAAGCAACTGCTCAAGCATACACTTTATAAAGCCAATACAAATTACACTCATGGACATTACAACTCAGAAAGGTTACACACAAAAAATAATGGTTCATTACAAACCAAAGTCCCCACAAGTGCTTACAAGACACACTCATATTTACAAGCCAAAATCGACCACAAAGCAAACCAAACTAGGGCTGCTACGCCCGCTGCAAGTCCGCTACTTGTTGTACAAGGTATGTACACAAACCAAACGACACGGACAAACATGAGCATTTCATCGAACATCTGGTTTACATCGTTGTCCGTGACAAGGAGAGACTCATCTACACCAAGGGGAACAGAGTTTACGTTCCGCGAGCGAATAACTTGAGGCGTGAACTCTTGAAAGAGTGTCACGATTCCCTTTGGGCTGGACATCCGGGTATCCACCGAACAATGGCTCTCGTGGAGAGGGCCTTTTATTGGCCGAAGATGGGGACAGATGTGGAGGAATATGTTCGAACATACCTTACTTGTCAACAGGACAAGGTAGAGCAGCAAAAGCCAGTGGGACTTTTGGAGTCGCTGCCCGTATCAGAAAGGCCATGGGAGAGCATTTCCTTGGACTTCATATCAAGCTTGCCCGCAGTAAGGGGACTTGGATCGATACTCGTGGTAGTTGATCGGTTTTCGAAGTATGCAACATTCATTGCTGCACCCCTACATTGCTCAGCGGAGGAGGCGATTCAGTTGATGGTGAAGAATGTGAAGTATTGGGGAGTGCCACACAACATCATTAGTGATCGAGATTCTCGGTTCTTGGGACGATTCTGGACCGAGTTGTTCAAGTTGTTGGGATCTAAATTATACTTCTCCACAAGCCTTCACCTCCAAGCGGATGGCCAAACAGAAAGAATCAACTCGCCCTTAGAGAAATATCTCCGGCACTACGTGAGTGCCAACCAACGAGATTGGGTGAAGTTGTTGGACATAACCCAATTCTCCTACAACTTGCAGCGGAGCTCTGCATCCAACAAGAGCCCCTTTGAGATTATTATAGGACAACAGCCATCAACTCCTTACACCCTGGTTATTGGTTATACAGGGAGTAGCCCATCAGCCTATCACCTCGCAAAGGAATGGCATCGCAATGCAGATATTGCGCGAGTTTACTTTGAGAAGGCGGCCAAAAAGATGAAGTGGGCAGACTTGGGAAGGCGACCACAAGAGTTTAAAGTTGGTGACATGGTGTTGGTGAAGCTCCAACCAACATCACTCCAGTTCTTTAGGCACAAAGTGCACAAAGGACTGGTACGCAAGTATGAAGGGTCTTTCCCAATCATTAACAAGGTAGGCAATGTCTCATACAAGTTGCAACTGCCAGCATGGTTCAGAATTCATAACGTCTTCCATGCGAGCAACTTGAAAGCCTACCACTCAGATCTGCGAGACGATTCTCGAAATGTTCCAACTCGACTACCCCCTACCAGAGCCTCTTACGAGAAGCGAGTTGAAACTATTTTGGCGGATCACAAGATAAAGCTACCCAATGGAGCACAGCAAATCGAGTACTTGATGAAGTGGCAAAAGCTTCCTCGAATAGAAGCCAGTTGGGAGCCAGAAGACACCCTACAACATGAAGAAGCTCACGTCAAAGCCTACCAACAAGCGTCAACGAGGGCGTTGACAGTTTAAGTGGGGGAGAATGTCACGAACGGTCGTCACTCAACCGCAACATCTTCGCTCCGCGAACCGTTCGTCGTTTTTTCTTGTTTGTACATATGTTTGGCAGCTTGTTTTGCCTTGAGTTTATGTGTTTTTACTTAATAAATGTGAGCGAAAGTAGTGTAGAAGGCTGCAGAACGATCGCTTGATGGGCGGAGCCAAAACAACTCAAAACAGCCTCGTTTTTTGGTCTTTTTGGCGTGTTGCGGCGATCACGCTGAGCGGTGCGAAATGTCAGCCATTTCAGCACCTTAGAATCCCCCGAGTGGCACCGGGGTGGATGGGGTTTCGGGTATATGTCGGGCGTAGGCTTTTATCAACAATTGAACTTGTCTTGCATCTGATACATTGGGAACCATCGTTTGTGGACTTAAGACCGTTCTTACAACCCTCTAAAGTCCTGTTTCGCTCTCTTTCTCTTTTCTCTGCTGCACTCAAGGTGTTCAACGAATTGCTTGTATAGCTTCCCGCTTTGCGAGATGTCGGGACTTGTTCGTCGCTCGTTTCTAAGCTAATCAACTTCTTCTTTGCAGGTCCTACGGGACCGCAATAGGTTGTAAGAGGGCTGACCCTTTGCGGACAGATAACGCTTTGGACGTTTCATGACTTAGGCAATCCCAGCTAAGTCCGGAACAGTGGGCAAAGTTGCTTCACGACTTAGGCAATTTCAGCTAAGTCTTCGAGAGTGCCACTAGGGTGCCGCACGATTTAGGCAAATTCAGCTAAGTCCATGACAGCGAGGCATTCCGCAATGCTCTCGGGACAGTCAGATCCAACAGGGATCTAGCCTAAGGCGAGTTCATCTCCCACTCCCCTGATGCTGCTACCCTTAGTGACTGTGAGGAAGAAGGCGAAGATGAAGATAAGAACGAGATGGGGAAGCAGCAGTCCAATCTGGGCTAGGATCCCTTCCTTTGTCGTCGACCGTGACCTCCCCGGCCACAACAGCCACAATCCCTAGCCCCCTACCGCGTTTCACTCGACGGAGTGAGGACCCACCCCCTACCGCATTTCGCCCAACGGAAGGAAGCCCCGCCCCCTACCACGTTCCGTCTGACGAAGCGCTTCTTCATGTCCCGCCATGTCCAACTCCCTTCTACGTCATGCCTTCTCCGTTCAACAAGCACCGCAGCAATGTCTTCCTCACCGTCATGCTCCTGGTAGCGAGTGGTCCACGTGCTAAGCAGCTGACGGACTGGTAACAAAATTATTCCAACTTGATGTTGTTATGACCAACGTTTGTCATTTCAGGTACCGAACCCGTCTCGAAGATTTGTAGGGTCGAGATATACCAATGTACCAACACATGGTACATCGATAAGTATAAGTATTTCAAAGAGGAAGAAAAAGAGTGAGAAGAGGAAGGGACAATGGAGGAAGGAGGAAGAAAGAGGGAAGAAGAGGAAGCGGCAGAGGAGGAAGAGGGGAAGAGACATACCTGATAAGTGATTAGGGCATATTTCTTGGGTGGCAGTGTGCAGCAAGGTCACAGCAAGCAGAGGTCACTGGTAGCCGTCTACATAAGAAGCGTTAATCATAGCATCGGCCCGCATGGCAGTGTGCAGCGTCCATCACGACAAGCGAAGGTCATGGCAATGAGAAGTCGTAGTTGCAGCACCGATCGCATGAGAAGCAAGGCAGCATGCAAGTGGGATCTAGGGTTCCCCACTTCCCTTTAAATGGTGGACCGGACCGAGGTGGGCCCGTGTATCGGTCAGCACTCAGACCGGTACATGCTGCCCGTTTCGTACTGGTTTGGGTGAAACGACAATCATTGGTTATGACAACAATACTTCTTTAGCTCTTCTAAATACTTAATGTTCATTATGAACTGTATTAAGTGTAGAAACTATTTTGTGTAGGTTCCTACAAGGTTTCAACTTTCAAGGAAACTTGGGCCATATTTGGCCAAATATATTTGGTTCCAGTGTTTGTAGCAATTCCAGGTTTCTATAACCCAACCATGTTGAGGGCATGTAGTATGCCAGCTGCGTAACTATAAGTGAGGTGAAGCATAAGATAAAACCATTCCCACCACCACTGACATGGGATCCAAGATCCCTGAGCTGCGGATGTACATATTTTCTCAAGGTCTAGTTTCCTCTGGGCAATACATAGCTGAAAGCCTTCTTCACAACTTTTGGAAGCTACTAGGGGAATATACATAGTAATGGTTCCCTCAAGGACCCGTCATACTAAGTATCTAATGCAAGACGTAGGTCTATATGCAACAATTCTTTCAGCAGAACTTGCTAAGACAAAACCATGAATCCAGAAAGAAAGCTATAAATTGTATATGTTCCTCCATCTCCTTACAAAACCATGAATCCAGAAAGAAAGCTATAAATTGTATATGTTCCTCCATCTCCTTACAATGTTCTTCAGATGGATAATATCAACTACCAGAAAGGTCAAATGTGAAAAAAAGAAATGGGTAAACAATTACTCCTTTGTGCTTAATAGTTTAAAAGGATGATAAAAAGATGACTACAAGCAAGTACAGGTCTATCCAAGACATGCCAACACAACATTCCAGTGACAAATGTAAAGAAGAGAATTCCCTTTGTTTGGCTTTCTCAGTGTACATGGTCTCTACAATAGTTCTCTCCCTTAAAATAGTTCAAGTAAATAAGGGAACAGAAAGCAACAACTTATTTCTTCACAATAGTACCGCTTGTTCAGAATGGAGACATCTTTTTGGATAGTGAAGAAAATAAAAAATGCTGATATGCTATAGAAAAACACTATAAAATTCCACCCATACTAATCATGGTTCCCATGAAATTGGCACAGGCCAAAGGAACTAGATCCATCCAGATGTCTCTCTCCTCCCCACCTCCAACATAAACAACAACAACAACAATAATAATAATAATAACAACAATTAGCATAGAAAGGACATAGATTACCAATCAATGTAATGATGGTAATTGCAGTCATACAAGAGACACAAGTGCCCATAATGATTGTTTTTTCTTCTGAATGGTAATGCTCATAATATAAGGCACATTACTTACATGTCCATACACTGATTATCCTATCAAAAGCTAGACCAGCCGTCAAGAATCAGAAAGATGGTGCACCACAAGATATTACAATCCAATGACTAAAAACAGTAATACTAAGTTTTATTTGGTCAAGAATGGAAATATTATCCAGCGATAGGGGCATAATAAGCTGTAAATAGCTTTATGAGAAAACATTCAACCAACAACAATAATATGGTACCTTCAAACTTCTAATGTGCATGAAGAATATATTTAGTGATTTGACACATAAAACAGTTGAAAGTTAACTACACAACCGACCTCCATGAGTCGAGGACTGAAGTATGCATTTCTCATTTTTGGATCTAGACTCTGCTTCGCAAAACTAATTATGGACCTGCATTAATAAAAAAGTTAGTGCTTGGATGCAACAAAGTGCAAACAGGATAAAAAGAAATGCATCAAGCATCCTATAAAGCTATTGATGTTGCAGATGAGCTGATGCACAAAGATCACAGGCATAACTCAACCACTTCCACATTCAATTACTCTCTATAATCTATCTGCACAAAGGATTAATTAGAGCAATTTAGTTCATGAAACTCAAGTCACCGAATTTTAAATCCTGACTTCTTTGATTGACCAGAAAGAAATGCATTCAAGCTTTTGGAAGGCATAGTATTTACATTTTATGTTAAGATTAAAAAAGAAGTTTGTAGTATTAAGATTTGAAGGGCTAGTGAAAGATATCTGTTCTGTTTACTAAAATAGAATTTTTAAAGAAACCTAGCACAGGAGATTTAAAATTTTTAATGAAGACATATCTGATTGGCTGTGTGATGTATCTAAGTATCTGGCAAAGGCATTTCTAATGGAGCTAATTATGCAATTCTTTTGTTGGGATGGATGCTGGTGTTACCTCCATTAGTGTCAGCCTGAAGCTAGAGTTGAGTCAACCTCAGGGAATGCAATGTATGTTATTTTAAGCAAGGTTCCATTAGTGTCAGCCTGAAGCTAGAGTTGAGTCAACCTCAGGGAATGCAATGTATGTTATTTTAAGCAAGGTTCACCATATCGGTCCGTACCGGCATATAGAGAAAAAGCTAGAGTTGAGTCAACCTCAGGGAATGCAATGTACGTTCTTTTAAGCAAGGTTCGCCGTATCGGTCCATACTGGCGTATCGAGATTTTCTCGATATGGTACGATACCCGATACCGAATGGTATGCACAATGCATACCACCAGGTATATTATAATATAATTTAATATTTTTTATAATATAATATTATATAATATAATCAAGGTTTGCCTTGTCGAGTGGTAAGACCCCGTACCGCCCGATACGTACTGGTCTGACAACTGACCGTACGCGGACCGCGCGCTACCGATGGCAATCGATTTCGACAATCGACGGTCGATTGAAGAAGCAATCGACCGTCGGCGATCAACTTAGGGAGAAAAAGGGAAGAAGAAGATGATACATACCTCCTTTCCCTACTGTCACGAACGATCGTCGCTCAATCGCAACTCTTCGTTCCGTGAACCGTTCGTCGCTTTTTGTTGCTTGTACAGATGTTTGGCAGCCTGTTTTGCCTTGGTTTTGTGTGATTTTGCCTAGGAATTGTGAGCAGAAACAATCTATCAAGCTGCAGAACGATCGTTCACTGCGCGAAGCCAGAACAGGCCAAAACTGCCCAGTTTTGGGTCATTTTCGAGTGCTGCGATGACCTGGCTGAGCGAAGTAAAACATCAGCCATCTCAGTCCTCTGGAACCCCCCGAGTGGCATAGGGCAGGATGGGGCTTCGGGATAGTACTCGAGCGTGAGCACTCAAAAGAAATTGAAGTGTTTTGCGTCCGACACCCTTGGGAACCGTCGTTTGTAGACTTGCGACCGTTCTTACAGCCCTCTAAAGTCCTGTTTCGCTCTCTTTCTCTCTTTTTCTGCTGTACTCTAGGTGTTCGACGAATTGCTTGTAAGAGCTGTCGTCTTTGCAAGACGTCGGGACTTGTCCGTCGCTCGTCTTCAAAACTAATCAACTTCTCTTTTTGCAGGTCCTTCGGGACCCGCACGAGGTTGCAATTGGGCTGACCCTTTGCGGGCAAATACGCTTCGGTGTTTCATGACTTAGGCAATCCCAGCTAAGTCCGGCACACTGGGCCAAGATCGCTTCATGACTTAAGCAATTCCAGCTAAGTCTACAAGTTTGTCGCAAGGGTACCAGACGGCTTAGGCAAATTCAGCTAAGTCCGTGACATTGTGGTATCAGAGCAGGCAAACAATTCGAACAAGCAAGCGAAGAGGATTCGCAATCTCGCCATGGCAAAGCACCGTGGTGAATCGAGCAAGATGGGGCAAGCCGGACCTTTGCCCCAAGCAGACGCAAGTGGGCTGCAAGTGCAAACTCGCTCGCAAACTGCTGGAGCCGCTCATGGGGAGCACGATAGTGAACATGACGAGCGTGAAGTTAGGTACACTCCGCGAGCGGAGGAGGCACAATCTGGTGCGCCAACTGGAAAAAGGAGTCACAAGGAGAGACTTTTAACGATGGAAACCCGCCTCGATGTTCTTGAAGCGAGCTTGGAGGAACTCTATCAAGGCCAAGGAAGACTCCTTGGGGTAGAGAGCTCGCAAGAAGCTGAATCTCGGATCGACAGGGTTGAGTCCCTGGTGGACCAACTGACGGAGGATACTAAAGACTCCGTACGACACCTACACGAAGTTGTGGCGGAACTCACGGCTAAAGTGACGTTGCTCACTAGAACTCTTAATGCGGGAGGGAACAATACCCGCGCTGCACCGCCAGAAAGCTTCAGAGGACCAGAGTCGCATTGCTAACGGCGCGCTAGAGATGCCAAAGAGCTCGAGAATTTTCTGTTCGACATGGAACAGTATTTTTGTGCTACGAGGCCCGATTCGGAGGAAACCAAAGTTTTTATAGCAACCATGTATCTGAATGGAGATGCAAAACTTTGGTGGCAAACCCGTTGGGAAGAGATCCAACAAGGCCGATGCCGAGTGGATACATGGGAAGACTTGAAGCGCGAGTTGAGAACGCAGTTTTTGCCCGAGAACACAGAGTTCATCGCAAGAAGAAAACTGAGACAACTCCGCCAAAGTACTTCCATCCGAGACTATGTGAAGCAATTTTCGGCACTGATGCTGGATATACAAGGCATGTCCGAAAAGGACAAACTATTCAACTTCCTCGATGGCTTAAAGCCATGGGCACAACAAGAACTAAATCGAAGGAATGTCACCGACGTGGTCGGGGCAATTGCAGCAGAAAGGCTAACTGATTTCATTTCTTCGGAGGACTTGGGAAAGAAGAAACAATCCTCGGGAAATCGCCCAGCAAAATACTCTCGTGCAAAGGAGTCTGGGGGCGAACAGAAGAAAAAGAGCTTCCACAAGGGACCAAGCTCCAAAGGCAAAGCCCCGAAATCTGGCAGATGCTTCTTGTGCAGAGGACTGCACATGGTGAGGGAGTGCCCGTAGAAGCAGGCACTCAACGCTTTAACGACATCAATACACCCCCACAAGTCGGACAAGGGCAAAGTCGTCGCCCTTAGTTCGAGCAGTTCGGAATCCAGCAGCGACGACGAGAAGTCGCAAGGACCCCGAATGGGAGCGATGCGTTTGTTGAATGCATTACGGGGTCAAGTGGGGGAGAGAACAAAGACAAAAGCGCAGAAGGCAGCAAGTAGCGAGCTGATGTATGTGGACATTAAGCTTAATGGCCGAACATCCCTTGCAATGGTGGACACCGGAGCTACCCACAACTTTATTGCCGATCGTGAAGCAAAGCGACTTGGACTTGTCTTGGAGAAGAACCCAAGTCGCATGAAGGCTGTGAACTCGGAGGCCAAGCAGATCTCCGAATTAGCAAAGGGGGTCCCTATCAAGATTGGAACATAGAGCGGGTGCACAAACATGATAGCGGTGTCATTGGACGATTTCCAAGTGATTCTTGGAATGGAGTTCATGCACGCGACGTGGTTAGTGCCAATGCCGTTCCTAACTCTTTATGCCTAATGGGAGGCGACGACCCTTGCATAGTTCCAGTTTTCCGAGGCAGAACCAAGGACCCACAGCAAATATTGGCACTACAATTGAAGAAAGGGGTGCGAAAAGGCGAATTAACTTTCGTGACTACTGTGAAGCTAGAGCCACTTGACGGGGAGGCTATTCACGAACCTGCTGTCGTGGCAAACGTTTTGAAGGAATTCATAGATGTCATGCCACCCGAGTTGCCGAAGACTATACCACCACGCAGAGGTGTGGATCATAACATTGAGTTAGAGCCGGGAGTTAAGCCTCCAGCGAGACCACCCTACCGCATGGCCCCTCCAAAGTTAGCAGAACTGAGGAAGCAGTTAGATGAACTGCTACGCGGTGGTCTCATCCGTAGTTCAAAGGCACCATTCGGAGCTCTAGTTCTCTTTCAGAAGAAACAAGATGGGAGCCTTCGATTATGTGTCGACTATCGAGCCCTAAACAAAGTGACGATGAAGAACAAATATCCTATTCCGCTCATCGCGGATTTTTTCGATCAACTGCCCATGTTCTATTTCGCTCAACGCGGATTTGTTCAATCAACTGGGCAAGGCCAAGTATTTCTCCAAACTCGATCTTCGATCGGGGTATTGGTAAGTGTACATTGCATAAGGTGATGAGGCGAATACTACCTACGTAACCAGGTATGGAGCGTTCGAGTTTCTGGTGATGTCTTTCGGTTTAACCAACGCTCCGGCCACATTCTGTACACTGATAAACCAGCTTTTCAAAGAGTATTTGGACAAGTTTGCGGTAGTCTACCTAGACGATATCGTTGTCTACAGCCAGACGCTCGAGGAGCACGTTGAACACCTTCGGACAATCTTCAGAGTTCTTAAGGAGAACACCTTGTTTGTGAAGAGGGAGAAATGCTACTTTGCACAGATAGAAATTATGTTCTTGGGGCATCGAATCGGCGGTGGTTCCATTCGGATGGACGAGTCAAAGGTACAAGCTGTGGCAGAATGGCAAACACCAAAGAAGGTACCTGAGTTGAGATCCTTCCTTGGTTTCGTAAACTATTATCGGCGCTTCATCTCTGGATATTCGAAGCGCGCAGCTCCACTGACGGAGTTGCTAAAGGAGCAGTCTTAGAGATGGTCGGACAAGTGTGAAACGGCTTTCCAAGATCTAAAGACTGCTGTGTTGGAGGAACCGGTACTCAGATTACCAGACTACAGGAAGCCTTTTGAAGTCCATACAGATACTTCTTACTTCGCTATTGGGGGAGTACTTATGCAAGAGAGTCATCCAGTGGCCAATGAGAGTCACAAGCTCAATGAGACTGAGCGGTGATATCCAATGCATGAGAAAGAGATGCCAGCAGTGGTCCACTGTCTACGAGTCTGGCGACACTACCTTTTGGGAGCACCATTCGTGCTAAGGACAGACAATGTCGCATTGAGTTACTTCCAGACTGAAAAGAAACTCTCCCCGAAACAAGCACGATGGCAGGACTTCTTGGCCGAGTTCGACATGGTAATGAAGTACAAGCCCGGAAAGACAAATGTCGTGGCCGATGCATTGAGCTGGAGAGTAGAACTGGTGAATGCTTCTCCACAAGCCTCCACCCCCAGACGGATAGTCAAACAGAAAGAATTAACTCACTGTTAGAACAGTATCTCCGGCACTATGTGAGTGCTAACCAACGAGATTGGGTGAAGCTGTTGGACATAGCCAAATTCTCCTACAACTTGCAGTGGAGCTTTGCGTCGAACAAGAGCCCCTTCGAGATTATCACAGGACAACAGCCGTCGACTCCACACACATTGGCCATTGGATATACGGGGAGTAATCTGTCAGCATATCACTTTGCAAAAGAATGGCATCGAAATGCAAATATTGCTCGGGCCTACTTAAAGAAGACGGCCAAAAAGATGAAGAAGTGAGCAGACTTGGGAAGGCGACCCCAGGAATTTAAAGTTGGTGACTTGGTGTTGGTAAAGAAGCTCCACCCAGCATCACTCCAGTTCTTTAGGCACAAAGTGCACAAAGGATTGGTACGCAAGTAAGAAGGGCATTTCCCAATCATCAGCCCAGTAGGCAACGTCTCCTACAAGTTGCAACTGCTAGCATGGTTCAAAATTCACAATGTCTTTCATGCAAACAACTTAAAAGCCTATCATTCAGATCCGCAAGACGCCTCACGAAATATTTCAACTCGACTACCGCTAATCAGAGCCTCCTACAAAAAGCGAGTTGAGACTATTCTAGCGGATCGCAAGACTAAGCTACCCAACGGAGCAGAGCAAACTGAGTACTTGGTGAAGTGGCAAAAGCTTCCTCGGACAAAAGCCAGTTGGGAGCCAGAAGACGCCCTACGACATGAAGAAGCTTGTGTTAAAGCCAATCAACAAGCGTCGACGAGGGCGTCGACAAGTTAAGTGGGGGAGAATGTCACGAACGATCGTCGCTCAACCGTAACTCTTCGTTCCGTGAACCGTTCGTCGCTTTTTGTTGCTTGTACAGATGTTTGGCAGCCTGTTTTGTCTTGGTTTTATGTAATTTTGCCTAGGAATTACGAGCAGAAACAGTCTGTCAGGCTGCAGAACGATCGCTCGCTGCGCGAAGCCAAAACAAACCAAAACTGCCCAGTTTTGGGTCATTTTCGAGTGCTGCTACGACCTGGCTGAGCGGAGTAAAACGTCAGCCATCTCAGCCCTCTGGAACCCCCCGGGTGGCATAAGGCCGGATGGGGCTTCGGGATAGTAGTCGGGCATGAGCACTCAAAAGAAATTGAAGTGTTTTGCATCCGACATCCTTAGGAACCGTTGTTTGTGGACTTGCGACCGTTCTTACAGCCCTCTAAAGTCCTGTTTCGCTCTCTTTCTCTCTTTTTTTGCTGCACTCTAGGTGTTCGACGAATTGCTTGTAAGAGCTGCCCTCTTTGCGAGACGTCAGGACTTGTCCGTCGCTCGTCTTCAAAACTAATCAACTTCTCTTTTTGCAGGTCCTTCGGGACCCGCACGAGGTTGCAATTGGGCTGACCCTTTGCTGGCAAATACGCTTCGGCGTTTCACGACTTAGGCAATCCCAACTAAGTCCGGAACACTGGGCCAAGGTTGCTTCATGACTAAAGCAATTCCAGCTAAGTCTACAAGTTTGTCACAAGGGTGCCACACGGCTTAAGAAAATTTAGCTAAGTCCGTGACATTACGCCATCCTCGCCCGCGCACCGTCGCTGCCCACACATCGTCCTCGCCTACGGGTCGCCCGCGTGCCACCCGTGGGCAATTCTTCTCCCACGCGAGGAGATAGACGTCTCCCCGCACAGGGGGAAAGATCGTGGCGACGCTGCCTTGGTGACGCTGCCTTGGCGACGTTCCACCAGTTTTTTTCTTATATTAATATTTAATATTATATTATATTATAAAAATATTATAATATATTTTAATGTACCAAGCGATACATACTATGTGTATCGCCTGATACCACATATCGTACCATACTGAGATAATCTCGATACGCCAGTATGGACCGATATGTTAAACCTTAAATATAATATTAATATAATATAATATATTAAAAAAATAAAAAAATGAGGTAGCGCCTCATCCCAACCCAGGAAGAACGAGACAACGCCTCGTCCCAGCGCTGGAAGACGAGGCGTCGCCTCGCCTTCCAGCAAAAGAACGAGGCAGCACCGCATCCCAACGAAGGAAAACGAGGCAGCGCCTCATCTTCCAGCGGGAGAACGAGGTGCCGCCTCATCCCAACGAAGGAAGACGAGGCACTGACTCGTCCCTGCCTCGCCTTCCAGCAGAAGAACGAGGCAGCGCCTCGTCCCAGCAAAGGAAGATGAGGCGACACCTCGTTTTTTAGCGGGTGAACAAGGCGTCGCCTCGTCCCAAGCGCTGCCTCATCCCCACATTTTTTTTCTTATTTTTTAATATATTTTTATATTTATATTATATAATATAATGTACCACCCGGTACAGGGTGGTCCATGTACCGGAACCCTGTCTGACCAGTACATACCACCCGTACCAAGCGGTACAGAGCGAAATGGCGATCCTTGCTTTTAAGTAACTCTTTTATATTTAAAGGCATTATTGCTTGGAGGATCTCAACCTATGATGGAGGAAATTACTGCACTAAAAAAATAAAGTAAAAGAATGGAATTAAGAAACTATACCAGGAAAGAACAATTACAGGATGCTGTGATTCTTCTGTCACACCTGAAAACCCATCCAGTATTGCTTCAGGAACCTAAACATCATAGCAATAGAGTTCATATGATTCTTATGAAAACAGTCATATTTACACGAATGAAAGCAACAACAGCACCTAGTAAAACCAATGGCCTCACTGGAGTTGCTTATTTTTCTTATTCTTTAAAGAATTGAAAAGGAACTTTAAAATCAATGCTGCAGCATACTTGATTTCTCATCTTCCAATGTAAATGCTGACCACTAAGAATGTCTCTCAATAAGAACTAGGAATAAAAGAAAATACTATTTCTACTTAATCCCGGAAACATCAAGAAATAGAAATGACAACAGAAGGATTTGACTGCTCTACTTTTACCAAAAATTTCCTGCTATACAGAGCCGATAGGAGAAAGATATCCACATAGCCTACCCAAATAGTTGGGACATCATAGATTCTTATTGTAAAGCCAGAAGCAATGACAAACAAGTCAGTTTACAAAAGTGTTCTGATGCGGTGAAAGAAAAACACTGAGAGCAAAGAATAATATAGCATTCACTTTAAATTGAACTCTTGAATATGTGGGTGGCAGAAAAATAGAAAAAAGAAAAAAGATATCCCAATCAAGGTTCTCAATTTCAGTCCATACTGGTGTACCGAGCCCTGCTCAGTACAGTACATACTGAGGCATACTGGCGGTATGCCCAAAAAGAGTTGAAAAACCTTCAAAAACACCTAGAGATAACGGTCCAAAAATACCGGTGCATGCCGACCGGTATGCCTCGGTAACAGTTAAAATCCAAGATGTACCGACAAGTACACCTCGGTAATAGCCGAAATTCGGGCATACCAATTGGTACACCTTGGTAACGGTCAGATTTTGACCATTACCAGCCGGTATAGACCCCATATCGCTCAATACGAGTTCAAAATGCTGATACCACCAGGTAGAGGGCGGTCCACATACCGATACCTTCTCAAACCGGTATGTCCCGCCCATACGGGCAGTACACATCGAAATTGAGAACCCTGATCACAATATCAAAGATAAGGATAGAGGTAACATACTGACAGACTGGAAGTTACATAATCAAAAGTTTTAACAAGGTTAACAAAAAAGGATAAAGAATTGATGGGAGAAAGATCTTACAAGCACTGTTTCTCCCTCGCCTGAATCAGTAAGAACATGCCCAGTTATCAGAAGGAGCCAGTATAGTTCCTCTAAGGTTTGTGTGGGATCCATTCTTTCATTGTTCTGTTGCCAATTGTTTCACAGGAAATTAGAAACACAAAGATCTTCAATATGAAGAAAATAAGCTTACTAAATTCTGTTTCTTGCTCAAAAGCACATCTGTCAACCAAATGCTATAAGAAGCCTGGCGTCAGTATTTTGTCAGAGCATCAAACATGAAAGCTCATTTAAGGAAAGAGATTAAAGCAAAAAAGGGCAAACTATTTCTTGGTTAATTATAACAGCATAGAGCAAATCAAGCATATAAAAAAACACTGATGAACATGGCTAACTAGCATAAAAGAAACTATAACAGCATATAAACAAATACTGGCTAAGCAAATTCACCAAGTTACTCTACCTGATTTGTAGTTGTACTATTCAGTACCAACTGCTCATTTGGTATATTAATTATTTGGTATATTAACAGTATCAAAACAATCTAAGCCAACACATCTCGAATTACCATCTAGTGGAAGGCTATTTTTACTTAGTTATATTCATAATAACTATCAGATCATAAAAATCTGCCAATTGATGAATCTGTCATTGATAGAGATGACAAAAATTATGTTCTTTTCATCTTTCTGGACTACACTGGACTATATCAGCAGCAAGGCTTGCAATTTCATGGCTCAAATTGGTACCATTCCAGTGCCCTAACATTTTACACATCAGTATGTATCGATTTTTGAAAAAAAATAAAAAACTAAAAAGAAAAAAAAATTGCTTGGTACAGGGCCTGTACCAAGCATACTGGACAGTATAGGCCAGGTGTACAGTGCGGTTTACCTTGGTCTGGACACCAGTAAGTTGTCAGGTAATACCATCCATACCTTGGTCTTTTCATCTTTCTGGACTACACTGGACTATATCAGCAGCAAGGCTTGCAATTTCATGGCTCAAATTGGTACCATTCCAGTGCCCCAACATTTTACACATCAGTATGTATCGATTTTTGAAAAAAAATAAAAACTAAAAAGAAAAAAAAATTGCTTGGTACAGGGCCTGTACCAAGCATACTGGACAGTATAGGCCAGGTGTACAGTGCGGTTTACCTTGGTCTGGACACCAGTAAGTTGTCAGGTAATACCATCCATACCTTAGAAAATTAAAAAAAATTGTAACAGCCAAATATTAACCCGAAATTTTAATGAACAATTGGAACCGTTACAACCTTACTTCAATAGTTTCAACTGAGAAGGTTGATCAAGCTAAAATGCAATCAGCATATTTAACAGATTGAATAAACTACGATCCTGAACGTTCGATGGGAGTTACAAACTTACAATATGATCTCTGCTTATTGAAATCCATAGAATACAATGGTTCTATGAAAAACACAAAACATGTCTCTGGAAATAACATCTTATACATATTACAAAAGTGAAGAAAAAGGTTTTCAGAACCAAGTGCTTTGAATAAGCTGATAGTCTATCATATCATATATATATATATAATGGATAAGCTAACATATTTAACTGAACTAAAAGTTATAAGATTTAAGAGGTCGACTGAAACAATAATTCCAGCTGCTTCAAAAAAAACCACATATAAAGAAAAGTTGTCATGAACTCAAAAGAAGATACTGCACCCCGCAGCAGGGTATAGAACTTGCATGAGCAAACATAATAAAACTCAAGGCTATTCTTCAAAGCAAGACTCAGATGAAAAAAGAGGATCAATAACTAGGAGATAAGCAATCAGGAGAATATCGAGAAAATTTTCAAGTAAAAATTATTAAATATGTTATGGAAAAAAACTAAATACAATGAAGATCAGAGATAAATCAAGCACCTGACTGAGAAGAGCAATGCGTTCTGAAAATAGTCTCGTGAGAAAAGGAACCGTAGTTTCAACAGCAGCTCGTGCAATAAGAGCATATGCATACAATGTTTCATCTCGTCCTGCAAAAATAAAGAGGGCAGGATAGAGAATAAATTTAAAGAAAAAACAATGTGAAAAGGAGAATGGAAATGACATCTATAAGCAATTGGGATGACTTGACTATATGCAACAATTACACATCTACATATAGATCAAAACATACATACTTGAGATGGAGACATGAAAATAGTCAGCTTCACTATCATCTTCAAACACAGATTCAGCAGCAGCTACACAAAAGAATGATAAGAATAATTACACAAGATAACCTGTAAAAGATTTACTAATACAAGAAATCAATTAATAAATAAACAGGGAACACAACTAAAATTCTGATACACAGCAAAAAATTGTAAGTAGCAATTCAAATGTAATACCTTTCAGATGTGACTCCACAATAGTACTAAACAGATTTGACGCTGAAGATATACCTTCAGCTGAAAATTTCTTATCATTACCTGATCGCTGCAGACAAAATTAACAAACACTTGAATCCTAGAATAATAAAGAAATAAAACAAACAAAAACCAATGTGACACTATTTCAAAGGAAAAATCTTAATCTCTAATATCATTTAACAGAAAACAGACAATGGTCCGTCATATTATATATAATATATACACATACAAAAAGAGAGAGAGCAAGCGAGAGAGAGAGGGAGAGAGCAAATTGTCAGAATCTCCTTATCCCAGAGAGCGCAAGAAACAATCGATCAGCATGCACAAAACTTATAGCTAGCATGTAACACAAGAACCATGCATAATGACCAGGATGTTCTTATACTGCAAATCAGAAGGTATCAGTGGAATTTAGGAAGTACCCCAAGAATGACAGTCCATATCTCTAATAGAATATCAAGAGCTTCCGAACTCCATGTTTGCTCGTCATCATTTTTAATCACATAAGTCTTAACTACTTCACATGTCAATGTGGCCAATAGGTGAATGGTGCCAAAAGGTCTGAAAACAAATATAGGAGATAGGTTAGATACACTATGTTAAACAAGATCTTACACATGGAGTAACTCTGGAGAAGAAAACTAGAAAAGTATCAACCACTGACCTTAAAGACCTAAGGAGATTATCAAAAAGCATAGTACTGGTCAAGGTTGCCATCGAAAGCAATGCATGAAAACCATCAATCATCTCACTGAGCAACATGAAATATGTTAGAAAAAGAATGGATTTCAAACAGTCAACAAAAAACCAAGCAAACACAAGGACCTTTCACTTCGTCCACTACGTAATGCGCCTGATATAATGTTAGGAGGCTCAACCCATTCGATAACAGCTGATAGAATCTGTGTTAGATTCTTAATATGCATCTCCCCGTCATCTATATACAACAAAATATTAGATTCCTGAAATTATAACCAGAATAATGATGACTTAACAACAATAAGAACAAAAATAAATCTTCTACTTAAATAGCACATCTCATGCACAAGTGGCATGGGGTATTCATGGTAAATGGCAAATTGTGGGCAATAATAGTCTGGTTGAGGGTGACTAGCATAAAATCGCAAGTTATATCATTAAAAGGGTATTGTAACAAAGAATACAGCAATATGTTCATCAACAAGGGAAATAAATTATTGCAACAAAGATCACATCAATTAGTTCACCACAAAGTTAACCATGCTGGTTTCTTTTAAAACCTAATAATAAAGCATTTGAAGTTATGATCATAGACATACAAAAGAAATAGTATATCTAAATACAGTATCATTCACATCCTAAGTTATCATGACTTGCATCATATAATACAAGTATGCATAGTCATCCCTCTTTCTTTTATTTGTTCATCTAGGGAAAATGAGCATAGAGAAAGGAAAATCATAATAATAATTATAAATGTTACAAAACTGCTTTGTTCTCTTTTCTTTTATAACAAATCAAAAGGGCCTTTATCATTATTGGTCGAGTTATGAAAATATCAGACAGTGGAGCTGCCTTGGGCCCTCTAAAACATGTGCGATAAGACTGTAAACCATCTTATGTAGGTGTTGGCCAACAGCTAGCGTAGCCCTATATTAGAATATGAGAACAATTAATTGTCCATAAGCCACACCGATTCTATGAAGTGACTAATGCAAAAGTTAATCATTTAAAAAAAGAGTTCATGTCACAAAAATTTAAAAAAAAAATCTAAGTACTGGCTGCCAGTGGTTGAAGTGCTCCACATATGAAGTGTTCCTAATTTTTCAGAAAAAAAAAAAAAGAGGTCAAACCGGTTCATGTGATAGTATTTACCGGTCCGATCAAGAACCAGCATGATTGCTCAAACTCAGATGTACCACCTGGAAACCCTGTCATACCAGGTGTGCCACCCGATTTGTAAAGTTAAAATTGAGGGTACGGGTGGTAGTCCCATCATTTTTTTTTTTTTGTCAGTAAAAGCCATCTTTTTTTTCTCTACTTTACCTTCCTCCCATGCTACTCTCTCTCTCTCTCTCTCTCTTAAATCTCTCTTGACATGTCATGTGTTGCCTCGCCGCTGCTGCCTGCTATCTCATCATCGGTGCTTCTTCCTCCATCTTGATAAATCTATCTCCTCCTCTCGACCACTTCACCTATTCCTCCACCTCCTCTTCCTCCTCTCTTTGGTTAGTGCAAATAAGTATGCCAACGTACCTTATGTTGGTATGCGAATACATATCAGACTTGTACTGGTCTTGGATCGAAACTTGAATCTTTGGTTGTACATATGTAATTCACTTCCACTTCTCTAGTTTGTACCTTTGTAATTATACACAAGATTTGCAATCTCGTACCGTACCAACGTATCGATCGGTTATCAATACGGTATGTACCGAGCATATCGACTCATGATATGCTAAGGAACCGAGCTATACAGAACGTACTAGTCCTCTATTGGACCGATACATATCGAGTGTACCGAGCAGTACAATACGGTATTGCAAACCTTGATTATACATAACATTTTCTGCACTTATGCATAAAGCAATTATACTAGTTTTAGTTGGGTATGCGCAATAGCCAGCTAAACTGAAGGTAAATTTTATGCCACACCCATAAGACCAATCATGCATTGTGGCTTGAAATATGAAATACATAAAACAATGTATTCAATCTAGTGTAGCTGAGACATGAAATGACTGGGAGAAAATTGGAAGTTGTAACTCCAATGTTCATTTTTTGCCTGGGTTCTATCATAATGAAGGCTAATTACTTATCATGATGAACTTAATATCTCCCATACAACTTATACTCGGACTGCTCTTTTGTTATGACATAAATAACATGAAGAAATGAAATATGGGACCACACCATGAGAGATGAAGTCCCTTCAACCATGAGTGTTAAAATGTCTGTTCATGAGATTAGAACAGAACTAAAATATCATAGATCTCGAATTCAGCTAAAATTACCATTATCGGAATGCTATAAAAACCGGAGATGGCTTCCAATCATGAAAACAACTAACTTTACTTAAAACTGAAATATAGTATCCATAAAGGAGGATGCCTAGAGTTCCCTACAAAGGGAAATATTGTGGGAGCCATCCCCATCAAATAGTCTGCTAGCATTAAGTCCTTCTAACATGAAATTTTTCAGTCTCTTTACCAGACAATCTAGCAATAATCTTAAAGGACTAGAAAATAACTAGCACTATCTTAATCACAAATTTAATCAATTATATGATTAAATAAAGATTAATAGATTAAGTAGCTTGTGAATGTATTACTAGAAGGAAATATTGTCCCTGTCAAGGAGCATAATTGTACTATTAGTTGTCTAGCAGCAACCGCCAGCGGAGAATCAAACCATAACATATCAGATGAATGTTTCTCGCGAACTATTGCATAGAAGTTCAAGAGCCACAGCATATGTCCACTTGATAATAGAGCATCACGCCATGAGGGCCCTGGCTAAAAAATAGTACAAGACAAGGTTAGCAAGTTGGGTAACTACATGAACTAGTTTCAGTGAATTTGGATAAGCAAAAAAACTCTGATACCTCCACCAATGAACGTTCAAACTTTTTTAACAGCCCCATGTCAGGCTTAATTCCAAATGACCCTGAATTTGATTTACTGCTTGAATTATCTAGAGCATTGGGACTGCTCTTGAAGTTCCAGTTCAAGACCTGAAACATAAAGCGAAGGGCTCGGGAACAAACTTTCTCTTCAGATATATTTGCATAACAGCTCACAATCTTATCGGCCACATTTAATGCAGCAGATTGAGCCCAACAATAGAACTCCTACAAAGGAGACAAATGTCAACACAACCACAACTCTAATGGGAAAAAGGCAGGAACAAAGAAAAATGCCTGATAAAAGGTTCTAATTCATGGAACATCAAACAAGCATATGCAAGGAAAGATCATACAAGTTCACACCAGGACAGCATGACACGTACGTACACAGATAACCATATAACTTGATAGAAGAAAATTCAAAATAAGACCTTCAGATAATTCAATTCCATAGATGAATGGCATTGTTCATGGTAGTCTTTCGGAAGACCCATAGCAGTCGAGGTTCCAGGTGAAAATTCTGATACCTGTATTAGAAGAATTTTAGACTAAATAAACTGAAGAACCAATTAGCTAGTTAGCTACATAGTGAGCTCAATACAAAATGCAATTCTAATGACGGATACCAAGGACTCAAGAAAACTGATGCCTGCAGACTGCATATCTGAACCATGAGGACCCAGAATGGCTTGCTTCACCTGAAAATGCAAATAGGTAGATTCCTAAATGAAAAATTAAACAAAATTATTTCTTGGAATAAGTAGGACCATTTCACATTCTTTAAATTGCATGACTAGGACATGAAGCAAGTTCCTTCAAGATGCAAGGCAAACAATTGAAAATGAGATGTCCTTTTTTCTGTAATAGAAATGGCATTTCCCACTTACCTTCTCAAACATAACTTAAAACTTATGAGACTTACAACAAGTCACTTAAAAATACCATTAAATTGATCTCGGTTTGACAATCAAATGAGTGAAGTTTGTTGTTAGTTCTTACCATCCAAAAATTGGAAAAGGAATTATCATGTTTATTGCATTAAAATAAGACACTAAGTGAGGTCTTCCGATGTTCCTGAATGCTGATGGTGATAGTATTGAGTATTGACCATTCACAATTTTCTGTAACCCATCATATGCCTGTTTTAGAATCTTCATCTACAATTATACAAATTAATTTCATCTTAATCAATGCCAAGATAGATTGCAAATAAAATAAGGTAGAAAAAAATTGTAAAATGATTTTACTCCACTGCCAAGTCCAAAAAAAATCCTAAGATACCTGGCACATGTAAAGAAATAAATAGGTTCATGATCATTATGTCATAATTCACAAAGTTGATCAAGATCAAGAAAAATTTATACAGAAACCTCACTTACAAAGCATCAACCAAACCATTATAACTTGAAAAGCTCGATCTTCTAGTTTCAAAAGTATAACTTATAGAAATGATATTATGGTAGTGACAAGCTCTAAATGGAACACCGCCAATGCCAGTCTCAATGGTATGAGAAGTAGAGGAAGACTTAAAAAGACTTCAATAGAAATTATAAATAAAGATATATGTACTATAAACTTAACTAAACATATGACTTTTTACACATCTCAATAGCGGCAAAAGATGCATGTAACCAACCCCAAATAGTTGGGACTTATGGTTTTGTTGTTCTTATTGTTGCTAAACTCTAAATGACAACCACAAACTAAATTACATGAATGAAGTACTATCCATAAATTAGTAGTCTGTATACCATACCTCTATAAGAATACCAATTTTTTCAGCTTCAACAAAATCAAACCTACAATGAAAAGACATATATCAATGGTTCAAAATCTATGTTGATACAATAAGATGCAAGTTCAAGGGGTCACACCTCATCAAATTGCAGAAAATCCAAAAGGTTGGGAAAATATACATGCAACCAAGTGAACAAGGCATCATATCCAAATATAGTTTAAAAATTTATAAGATTATTATGATCTTTTCTCCACACAAGAAATTCAAAGAGAAGAAACCATATAAGATGCTTACAATAAGTCATTATGTCCCACTAATCCATCAAATATCTTTATATTGTTTCCAATAGTTTTTTTTGGTCATTTAAGGTGACTAGCATGACATGTACACAGGCACTATTCTATCAGCTGAAAATAGGATAAGTGAATTGCATCAGGTGTACAAAGATATTTCTAAATCATTTAAAACTACCATTTATGTTTTGATTAGCTGATCTAATGTCCTGAATTTAAAGCACACCTAGTGTTTTTAAGATAATTTATTTTATTTTTTTACAAATTTTAATTTCATAGTTTACTCATTCTACTTATCACATACATTTATTTGTTTTTTCATATAATTTATTATACTAATATTTAATCCAATTAAAAATATATGTTTACAACTTTACACATAGAACATTATACCTAATATTATGTAGCATAGATGTTATTTTCTGAGCATCAAAATAACAACCATTTAGTATCTTTACTGCATACCTTTTATATGTTGTTACTTGCTATCATTTTTCTATTTCTTATTGTTTACTTTTTTCCCCATTAGTTCCTCAAGAAGTGATCCTTGGTCAGGATCAAGAAATCTCTCTAATTGAACTAAGGATTCTAAGTATGATTTGTCTGTTTAGATTTGATTATGGCAATGGCCCTTGTTGGACTACCTAATTAGGGAAACATTTTCCCAGAAGAAAAAATCGAACAGGACTTACACCGTTGCCAAGCAAGGTTCGTCGTACCAACCCGTACCACCTGCTACAGACAGTACATACCGATCCAACAGGGGACTAGTACACGGATCACCCCTCTACCAGGCGGTACCATAACCTAACCCCATACCGAACAATATGGGGTCTATACCGGGTGGTACCGGTTGGATTTTAACTGTTGTCAATCAAGGGCTAAGATCGCGCTATTTCAAATGATCAAATTGATCGTTTGAACCATAGGAAAGGGTTTCAAACTCTTTCCTCCCTCGATTAACTCATATCACTCTCTTAATCTCTTCAACTATCTCAAACTCATTCTCACTCACATCTCTCTCTCTCATTCTCACATTTTCACTCAGAAAACTCAACAAAGCTACAATTCATGAATTGGATCAAAGTTAAGAGGATTAAGAGGAAGATCCCCCTCAGTCAGAAAATGGCGGAGGGAGCCAGACAACATCGAATCAAACTGCTCAAGGAACTAGAGACACTCAACCGTCATAGTCGTCCGCGCAGCGTGCAAAGGCAAAGGCAAAGAGTAAGATAGTAGTATAAACCAAGGTTTGACTTATCGATCCGTACCAGCATACTGAGTTCATCACGGTACCGGTATGGTACTGGTACCGGGGTGGTATATTAAAATATAATATATATTTTTTTTATAATATAATATTATATATATAATATTAAAATATTAAAATATTTAAAAAAAGAGAAAGGGCAGAAGTCGCCTCGATCTTTCTCCCTGCGCGGGAGAAAGAGCGCCCGCAACTCGCGGGTGGCGACGACGCGCGGGCGCTGGCGACCTGCGGGCGACGACGATGCGCGAGCAGCGATGGCGCACGGGCGATAGGTATTCTTATTCTCCTCTTCTTCTTCTTCCTCCCTTTTTCTCGCTCAATCGACCGCCGACGGTCGATTTCTCCCTCAATCGACCGTCGGCGATCGATTTCTCCCTTCAATCGGTGGTAAATATCTCCCGTACCAGGCGATAAATATCGAAATTGCAAACCTTGGTATAAACTGCATCATTGGAAAGAATTGAGTTGGGCGACGAAACACCAATGGCATACGATGAATCAATATACTATGTCGTGGGATCAATTTTAAGACTAGGTCAGACAAATATATCAAATTGATAGACATATACATAGGATTGAGGATCCCAATCCATCGCCCATTGAGCCCCGTCGTTCTTTTTGGTGATAGAACGAGGTATATTCATCGATCGATTACTTGATTCATTTGAATCTTAAAGTTTAAATTGCTTAAAAAAAACTAACAATTCAAATCATCTCTCTGTGTATGATTCAATATTAACAAAAGGACGATCCAAAAAATACCACAAAGTTATTCCTCAAAGTCCGAAAAAGATATATGTTACTATTATTTCCTAATTTAGATTATTTTTGCTAAAATATACTAAATTTATATTTATTTCTAACTTAAAAACCCTAATCTAATATTTTTTTTATTTTTCAGATATTTTTGGAGCTATTTTTGTTGTTTTTTGGGCATACCGTCAGTACGCCTCGGTATATATCGTACTGACCATTGGTCGATACACTAGTACGGACCAAAATTAGAAACCTTGTTGCCAACCATTTAATTGTGTCAAGATCCTCTCTGAATAATATATAGTTAAAAATATTCATCCACACCATTCATATTCCAAAATAGCAAGGTTTTCCATACCGCCCTATACCGCCCGGTACGGGCGATATGTACCAGTCCGATGGTTTACCGGTACGCGGACCACCCAGTACCGAGCGGTAAAAACTATAGACCCTGTAACGATCAAAATCGACCGTTACAGTAACGGTCAAAAACGACCGTTATAGACCCTGTAAAAGGTCAAAAACGACTGTTACAGACCCTGTAAAAGGTCAAAATCGGCCGTTACAGACCCTGTAAAAGGTCAAAATCGGCCGTTACAGACCCGTAATAGTCAAAATCGATCGTTACAGACCCTGCAAAAGGTCAAAATCGATCGTTACAGACCCTGTAACGGTCGAAAAACTCTTTCTAACCTATTTAAACTCATCCTTCTCTCATTTCACTTCACACACTCATTCTTTCTCAAACTCTCTTTCTCAAAACGGTTCCTCAAAGCTCGAAAAAGATATGTAATATTATTTTTGCCTAATTTACATTTATTTTGTTGAATCTATACCAATTTCTATCTTACAAACCCTAACCCAACTTTTTCTTCTAATTTTTCTGGTATTAAAAAAATAATATTTTTTAATCATTAAAATATTATGTATTTTGTACCGCTCGGTATGCCCAAGCATACCGTGCTATATCGACATACCATACCGTACCGACCAAATCTCGATATGCCAGTACGGACCGGTACGGCGAACCTTGCAGAATAGTATTGAACTTGTACCAGTAGCAAACTCAATCTGGAATTGGATGGTTTGAATTACAGTAAAAGTAAAAGAGACATTGTGCCCGGGATTTAGGTTCAATTAAATAGCTATTTTAAGAAGCAAAAGCCTTGACCGTATTAGATGGATGGGTTGTTCCATCAAACCACCATTGGCTATCGTAGCAAGTGTGCAGGCAACCCCCGGTAGGAAGTTGTCGACAAGGAGTTCGGTAAGGTTCCAATGCTTTCATTCTCTTTTGCCTCAGTTACACCTCTTTTCTCCTCTCCTCTCTGTTTCCTTGGCCTAGGTTGGAAGGATTATTTGATGCCTTTTGCATTTCCGAAATGGCATAGAAGTAGAAACAAGACTCACTGTTTTTTTATGGGTACATGAGCTTGTTTGGAAAAAGCAACCTTAACTTACTAGCCAAAAAGCCACTACATGAATCCTTATTTATCACATTAACATGAAAGTTATTATTCACTATTTATTTATTTTTGTTTTTAATCTTCAATATTTATAGCAGATAGAAGCAATCTTAAGGCCAATTAGATGATTCTTTATTCATCATATGAACACGAAAAGTCATATTTTCTCACTTGTAATGTTAATAAACTTCAATGTGACATAATATACATATAATTCCTTTGAAAAGCAATTGAAATGAAAAACAATACATAGAAGATAACATGATTCCTACAATCCAATCTTTCAATGATATATTGCAGGCTGCCAAACAATTTATTAAAACTTGCACAACATCAAATTAAATGCAATGTATTTCATTAATACTTACCAGCCTCGTTTTACCAACTGGGCTGCAACTGCCGAAACCTTTAGTTGCACATAGGCATCAGCAGCACTTGCATGTTCCATAACATAGTGTAGGCAAAATCTGTAAAAGCGATATTGTCTATCGTATAATGAGGTAAAATAAATGGTTCAGCTAAATGTGCAAAGTATGAAGCATACAGTATCAAGCTTTTTCTATTCTCATTTGTAAGCATCCCCCACTCCCTAATTGCAGCATCACCAACAGCTCCAGCAGCTTGAAACCTTGCATTAGGCACCTGAGAATTTTCTGAAGGGTACAAGGAGAAGCACCAATACTTCAAATAAAAAACAAGCAAATAATAACAACTTAAAAATCAATATCAGAACCAGCATAACAAAAAATCAGCATTTCATATAATTGCAGAGAGATGTTACATTAATACTTCAAGAAACAATCTAGTATATGAAAGCGGACAGAAAATAGCAAAACATCTATCTAAACATCCATCTTTTAGGTAAACACATATTTGTCACTGTTTTAAAGGTTCTGGACATCCTTAAACAAAGGAAATTTTATCTATTTAAAGTAGGGTTAACAAGTTCTCTGAAATACTCTAAATCATTCTCTAGAAGCATGAAGTACTAAAAGGACCTTGTTTGTTTCTTCTCTTTTCCTTGTTATGTATATGTTAGTCACTCTTCCTCTTGCATATTTTTTGCAATTTTGCTGGCTCACACGGACCGCCCACATTTTAGGTGGTTCAGTCAGGTCCAACTAAACAATATATATCTCTCGTTAAAATGCTGATTCAATTCGGACTTGCAATTTGTGAGCCCTCTTCTCCATCACCTGGGACACCATGCCCACCATCATCCATTGTCCGTCATCCGCTACTACTTATCCACTCACCACCTATCATGCACCATCAACCTCTTTTGGGGTAATCCTCTTCTCCTTCTCTTCTTTCTTCCTCTTCTTCCTCTTCCTTCTCCCAACACTAAGTACTGCAATATGTTCCAACATACTGTGTGTTGATAAATCATGACAGACAGGATCTGTACATGTCTGACCATGGAGCGGGACGGGTCTGGTTCTCGAAATAGACAAGATGCTACAATATTACATTAAATTTCCCAAATATGCTGTACATGAGATTCCATCATACCTTGAGTAAAACGCATTAACTCCTAAAGATCGAGCAACATAGGATATAATTGAGAGCATGGCTTGACACCACTGTTAATGACCTAGATGTCCACAGTTCAAGTCCTAGAAATAGTTCCTCATGCACTAAGTTTCCCTTTTCAAGAAATGAACCCAAACAGTTTTTTTGATTCCCTAAAGATTTTAGCTATGAGATAATTCCAATCAGAAATTGCCACTATACTCAACCAGACTTCAATTTCTAATAAACACATGATGAACAACAGTGCCATGCATGTATCAATGTGATTCTTATAAATGACTATTTTCCTTCAAAACTATGGTATTTTCTTGTTCTTTTTTGAACATTTAACAGATTAGTGACCAGCTTAAAAGATCATCCTCAAAGAAATTGTAATCTGAGCATGCACTAACATGTGCTCTCAAGAAGTCCCAAAGATGCTATAACGAGTATCCTGTATTACTCAACCTTGATTTCAAGTAGAGTCACGTTGCCTGCTGAGCATGTAAAGAACTGACGACAATATGATGCTTGACAAGTTACATCATGTCTTGCATGTCCCCCACAAAGCCATGCTGCTCAGATACCCATAAATCTGCCAGCCCATATATATACACACAAGGCATCCTGCCTACACAGTTCACATGCACCTATGCATCGAATCCAGATGGAATTTTTCCTTATTTTCACCTTTTGAAAGTTGCACAACCTATACATATAGAATGAGACATGGATGCACAACCCTGTTGTTGAGCTGTCAACAAGCTTCTTGTTTGTATTATAGGTTTCCGAAAGATTTATCATGGTGAGTTTTAGAAAGAAAATGTGTATTCACTAATTATATTAATGTTATTAAGGATAAGTATGATAATGTAGCTACTAGTGTTAGAACTATAGGGAGTGTGTCTAGTGAGTTTCCTATTAGTATAGGATTACATTAGATCCCAACCTTTTAATAATTGATATACTTACTAGTCATTTTTATATGATAAATCTCTCTGGTATATGTTATTTGTTGATAATATTATCATAGTTGATGAGAGTTTAAGTGAATTAATCATAAACTTGAGTTATGGAGGCAATTCTTAGAAACTAAATGTTTTATATTAAGTAGGACTAAAACTGAATATATAAGATGCAATTTTAATAATTTTAGGAATAGACAGGAAAATATAGTTAAGTTGGATAAACAAGAAGTTCCTCTAAATAAAAGCTTTAGGTATCATGGATCAATTATTCAACATGATGGATAGATAGATGAAGATAATATTCATAAATAAAAAGCAGGATGGTTAAACTGGTGAGAGGCATTCGTGTGTGATCATTGGATACATTTGAGAGAAAAATTTATAAGACAGTTGTGAGACCAACAATGTCTTATGGATCTAAGTGTTAGGTAATTAAGAAATAATATATACAAAAAGTTTGTGTTGTCGAGATGAGAATATTAAGATGAATATATGGAGTTACTAGGAAGGATTATGAAAAAAAAAATTTATTCATGAGGAACTAGGTATTGCTTCAATAAAGGATACGATGAGAGAAAATTGTTTAAGATGGTATGAGCATTTGCTAATGAGACCTCAGAATGTGATAGTTAGAAGAGGTAAAATGATTTATGTTAATGGTACAAGGAGAGATAGAGGAAGACCTAAAAAGACCTTAATAGAAACTATAAATAAAGATTTAAGTAGTCTAAACTTAACTAAACATATGATTTTTTTCAGATCATAATGGTGGCAAAAATTTCATGCAGCCGACCTTAAATAGTTAGGACTTTTGGCTTTGTTGCTACTGTCGTTATCGATCTCACTAAAGCTGCTTGTTTTATAACTTATTGTTGACACCACAAATGATATGCATAATGGTCTACATATACATGTCTATTTTTTATTGATACTTCATTTTGTCATTTGTATTATACTTCTAATATGATGCATGTTCTCTATAATAACTAGCTTCTTATTTTTGCTTATTAGAGGATACAATCCATGACATTATTATTTTCAAAAATTGATAAGAATAATAGATTGTGATACTTGTTCTTGCCTGATGAATTATGTTTATATAAAAAGGCCAATAATACAAACAAGAAGTTTGTGAATGTGCATTTACTGGATCTCATAACAATAAGAGCGAATATTTCTCCAACATTATCCTCCTCTCCTACTCTTGTACTTATCCTTCTCCCTCTCCTCCTCCTCCTCCGCCTTTCTTCTCTACTTTATAATCCAGAACTTCAAACCTTGAGTGACCCACTAACTAGATAGGCTGAAACTATTGGCCCAGAATGCTTAAATCCAAGTTAGCTTTAGACTCCTCTAACTTTATTAACAATTCAAATATTCTCCCATATGATGTGAGACAAAACTTGAGTAACATATGTTTAATCTTCAATCAGTTCAAGCCTAAATATAAAATACATAATGAACTCCATATGTGATTGACCAATAGTCCAATGTTATGAGATCCAGTAATGCACATTCACAAACTTCTTGTTTGTATTATTGACTTTTTTATACAAACATAATTCATCAAGCAAGAACAAGTACCACAATCTATTATTCTTATCAATTTCTGAAAATAATCAAGTCATGGATGTTATCCTCTAATAAGCAAAAATAAGAAGCTAGTTATTATTCGAACATATATTATATTAGAAGTATAATACAAATGACAAAATAAAATATCAATAAAAAATAGACATGTATATGTAGACCATTATGCATATCATTTGTAGTGTCAGCAATAATCGATAACAATAACAGCAACAAAGCCAAAAGTCTCAACTATTTAAGGTCGGTTACATAGAACTTTTGCCACCATTATGATCTGAAAAAAAATCATATGTTTAGTTAAGTTTAGAGCAAGGTTTGTAATTTCGACCTATACCGCCCGATACGGGCGGTACATACCGGTCCGCTAGGTTACCGATATGCGGACCGCCCGTTACCGGGCGGTTCCATCAAAAATCGACCGTCGACGGTCAATTGAGGAAGAAAAAGGGAAGAAGAAGAGGAAAAGAAAAAAAAAAGAAGAGGGAAGAAAGAATACCTCGCCCGCGCGCCGTCCTCGCTCGCCTGTCGTCACCGCCCGCGGGTCGCCTGCGCGCCATCGCTGCCCGCGGCCGCTTTTTCTCCCGCGCGAGGAGACGGAGTGTCTCCCCGCGCGGGGAGACAGATCGAGGCGACGTCGCCAACCCTTTTCTTTTTTCTTTTTTAATATTTTAATATAATATTATATTATTAAAAATATTATATTATATTTTAATATCGGGTGGTACGTATTGTGCATACCGCTCGGTACGGATCCCGTACCGATACCGACAATATCACGGTACACCGGTACGGACTGATAAGTCAAACCTTGGTTTAGAGTACTTAAATCTTTATTTATAGTTTCTATTAAGGTCTTTTTGGTCTTCCTCTATCTCTCCTCGTACCAGTAACATTAATCATTTTACCTCTTCTGACTATCACATTCGGAGGTCTCATAAGCATATGCCTATACCATCTTAAACCAAGGTTTTACTTACAGGTCCGTACCGGTGTACTGACATATTATCGATATCGATACGGTACCGGTACCAGGCGGTACGCACAGTGCATAGTGCTCGGTATATTAAAATATTATATAATATAATATTAAAATATTAAATATATTTAAAAAAGAAAAAAGGGGCGACGTCGATCTTTCTCCCCACGCGGGAGAAAAATCGCAAGCGAGGGCGGCGACGGCTCGCGGGCAACTCACGGGCGAGGGCGACCAACGGGCGGCGACGACGCGCGGGCGAGGATGGCGCGAGGTATTCTTTCTTCTTCTCCTCTTCCTTTTTCTTTCTTCTTTCTTCTTTTCCCCTTCTTCTTCTTCTTCTTCTTCTTCCCTTTTTCTCCCTCAATCGACCGCCGACGATCAATTTTGGCGATACCACTCGATAGCAGGCGATCCACGTACCAATAACCTAGCGGTACCGCTCGGTATAGGCGGTACAGATCGGTATGGAAAACCTTGTCTTAAACAATTTTCTCGCATCTTATCCTCTATTGAAGTAATACCTAGCTTTTCATGAATAAAAATATTTTTTTCATAATCCTTCCTAGTAACTCCATATATTCATTTGAATATTCTCATCTTGACACCACAAACTTTTTGTATATATTATTTCTTAATTACCTAACACTCCGAACCATAAAACATTGTTGGTCTCACAATTGTCTTATAAATTTTTCTCTCAAAGATATCCAATAATTACACAAAACTCCTGATGCCCCTCACCATTTTAACCATCCTGTTTTTACTTTATGAATAATATCTTCATCGATCTCTCCATCTTGTTGAATAATTGATCTAAGATATCTACAACTTTTATTTAGAGGAACTTCTTGTTCATCCAACTTAACTATATTCTCCTGTCCAAGGTTTGACGTACCGGTCTGTATCGGTGTACCGACATATGGTCGGTACCGGTACGGGACCCGTACCGAGCGGTATGCACAATGTGTACTACCCGATATTAAAATATAATATTTTTATAATATAATATTAAAAATATTAAAAAAAGGAAAAGGGGTGACGTCGCCTCGATCTTTCTCCCCGCGCGGGGAGACGCTCCGTCTCCTCGCGCGGGAGAAAAAGCGGTCGCGGCCGCGGGCAACCTGTGGGCGGCGATGGCACGCAGGCGAGCAAGGACGACACGCGAGCGACGACGGCAGGCAAGCGAGGACGGCATGCGAGCGAGGACGCCGCGCGAGTGACGACGGCAGGCGAGCGAGGACGCCGTGCGAGCGACGACGGCAGGCGAGCGAGGACGCCGTGCGAGCGACGACGACAGGCGAGCGAGGACGCCGTGCGAACGAGGTATTCTTTCTTCCCCTCTTCTTTTTATTTTTTCTTTTCCTCTTCTTCTTCCCTTTTTCTTCCTCAATCAACCGCCGACGGTCGATTTTTGACGGAACCGCCCGGTAGCGAGCGGTCCGCGTACCGGTAACCTGGCGGACCGGTACAAATCGAAATTGCAAACCTTGCTCCTGTCTATTCCTAGAATTACTAAAATTGCATCTCATATATTCAGTTTTAGTCCTATTGAATCTAAAACATTTAGTTTCTAAGAATTGCCTCCATAACTCAAGTTTATGATTAATTCACTTAAGCTCTCAGCAACTATAATAATATCATCAGCAAATAACATACACCAAAGTGGTTTATCGTATAAATGACTAGTAAGTATATCAATTATCAAAAGGTTGAGACCTAATGCAGATCCCTGATGTAATCCTAGACTAATAGGGAACTCACTAGACACACTCCCTATAGTTCTAGCACTAGTAGCTACATTATCATAATTTTCCTTAATAACATTAATATAATTAGTAAATACACATTTCCTTTCTAAAACTCACCATGATAAATCTTTAGGAAACCTATAATAAGCTTTCTCTAAATAAATAAAAACCATATTGAAATCTTGCTTTTACACCTTGTACTTTTCCATTAATTGTCTTAATAAATAAATAACTTCTATGGTTAATCTTACAAACATAAAACGAAATGATTTTTAAATATAATTGTTCAAGCCTTATCCTACTTTCAATAACTATTTTCCAAAGCTTCATAGTATGACTCATGATTTTTATTCCTCTATAACATGAGTAATTTTGTATCTCTCCCATATTCTTATAAATGGGCACTAAAAAACTCTTTCTACATTCATTAGGCACCTTTCGAAATCTCATGATTTTGTTAAATACGCTAGATGATAGACTAAAAGTAAGGTACAGATTAAAGACAGTGATATAAAATTTTCCACTCAAGTATCATGAAATTAACAACTACGAATGCAAATGGTCCGCATCTCAGTCACAAAATGATGAAATAGATTTAAAAACCAAAACTTAGGTCTACAAACAAGATGAGAAATGCATCTTCACAAAGACTATTTCAGCCTCAAAAATGACCTTCACAGACATGATAAACGCAACAATGTGCATGAACTGCATAATGTTAACTTTATAGGGACTACCAAGTTGTGTCATGCAATGCTGGACCATGCCATCCGATGCTAAGCCATGTTGACCATGTTAACACATGGCGAATCTCAGTTTTTGTCAATATTGGCTGTCACAGGAGGGGTGAGACAAAAAGCACATCAGGATGCTCTTGTGCCATGAAACAGTAATACCTAGAAGTTAGAATGACGTTTATATACATCAAACTCCATGACAAATTTAAAATCACTAGACGAGCTCTATCCACAATATAGGATCTGACCATGAAACTTGACTATAAAAATAATGGCCAACATACCAAGAATGAATCGGCATGTCTGGTATGGCATTGAAGATTGCCGCAGTGGATTAATAATTTTCTCTGCTTCAGCTGGATTCATGTGCATCTACACGTACAGAGAATCTAGACATTAGATAAAACAAGTCCAATACATCAACTTGCTACGCAAGGCCATCAGGAGATTAGAGGCCCCAGATAGCAAAATAAAGAAGCATATCACAATCACAACTGATGCAGAAAAGAATAAGACTGCCCAATACATTTTTTTATTGTTAACAACTGGTATCGAGAATGCTTGTAGTTACAAGTAAAAGGTACTGCATCGAGAGACTCATAGGCCCAACAAGCTCATTAGGAGATAATCAGATAAATAATGCACACCACCTAACTTGCACCCTGGTAATTACTTAAGGTGTTAGAGCTAACAGCAGCTCAGTACCTGTTAAGAATGCTACATTATTAGAGTGAAATGAATACAATTAATTGAGTATGACAGCAAAATTTGCATTGTTTGCAAAGCGCGGGATGCGTCTCTTTTAATTTGATTAAAAGAGTCATCAAGAAAAAAAAATAGAAGAATCTCCAATTCTTTTCAAAATACAACAGAAACAGAAGGAAAGCACAGAAAGAAAAGGAGAACAGTAGCGAGCATAGTTAAAAAAGAAAAGAAAATGTAAAGATGAACCAAAAGTAAAGAAAATAGATAGTGAAATCTAACAATAAAGAAGAGAGAGCAAAAACTACATCAACATGGAACGATCGCTCTTCTGGTGAAAAAAATTGATGTACGATCAGATCAAATACCAATCCAGCAAGCAACAAGAACACTGACGCCTCAAATGCGAGATCCCAAGGGCAAATAAGAAATCTGAGAACCATGCAGATGCAAGGCAAATCATAGGGATATGCGTGTGGGCCCGGAGAGGAGACCTGGATCAAGGAGCAGGCTCGCTCGATTGCGACCATGGTGGACTGGAGCAGGGCGAGATCAGGCAGGGGTCCTGGAAATCCCTGCATCCCCTCTTTTTCTTCCACTTCCCCTCCTCCTGCTGCTCCTCCTCCTCTTCCTACTCGTCTCTTCCCTAGGGTTCCGGGAGCTCTCGGTCTGCGAGCGACAAGGTCGAGACCGAGAGAGAAACGGGGAGATAGAAACCAAAGGGGAGCGGCTTGGCGAGCGGTGAGTGGAATTTATACTCGAGTACAGGCGATGAGCACAGCAAATGGAAGGCAAACCTGGTTGCGCCAAAATCACTAGAATGCCATCTAATCAGTCGCTTTATTTTCTAAGATAAAATATATCTACATTTATTCGATGAAACAGAATTGAGTTGCGAGAAACCTCGGTAAATTGGATGATGGATCGGAACCAATTAAAATGGCTGCGCAAATGATTTATCTCCAATTCAGACTGAGTCGATCTGATCATTTTTGAGGTATTTACAAATGGGATATATATTTATTTGCTCATTAGAGGATTTAATGGTATCGATATATTTTTTGAAGTGGATTCGTTAGAGTTTGTTCTCCCTATTTATTGATGTATTTCTTATTAGTAATATGATAACCATCCACCAAGTATAGAAATATTTTTGCTGTCATTGGTCATTACTTTGTTTCCTCTCATTCTTCCTCTGTTTTGCTGTGATTGACCCAGCAATATCACAGCGCACAACCAACGATGCGCTTCTGCAGTCCATCTCCTCTCTGCCGCTGCTCCATTCTGTCGATCTTACTTTGCTTCCCGTCGCAATTGCTACCCGCTACTTCAGTATCCCCGAGTCCTGCGGCGTCCCACACCTATTCGCAGCCAGCGTCACTCTTCATCGCCGGCTGCTTCCTCTTCTTCTCCAGCCCCAACAACCGGATCTTTGTTTTATCGACAAAACAAAGCATCCATTTCTCTATTTTCTCGATACGAACGAGCAGCCGCTAGCCTCGTTCTGGACGCTGTGCCTCCAACACCAAGCAACGGCTACCCTCTTAGCAGCTCCAAAGAGCGATCCAAACGCGGACACCATAGCCGCGTCTCCCAGGACTAACCGCTGCCTCTCCTGCCCGCTCCCCCTCCCTCACTCTGCTTACGGTGAGTTGGTCAGCTATGAACGCCAGACCAATCTGATGATTGAAGGAGAAGCCTCAGAGTCCCTGAGAAGTCACTCAAGAAGCCTTCTCCCTCCCGGTGTATCCTATTGGATTTGAGGGGAGTGTCGGGTGATCTATTTTAACAGTGGCTGCACTCACTGTGTCATATTCGGAAGGGCTGGTTCCAGTAGGATTGCTACACTTGAACATTGCTATTCATTGTATCAGGATGATGGTAGAGTCTCCTTACCTTCCATTCCTTATTTCTTTTACCATCAATCTCTTGGATGCTTCCGTCATATTATACAAAAATTGGCTTCCTACTCTCGCTCTTACTCTATCTTTTAACGGTTTTTGCAACTGTTTTCTCGGCGAGATTACCTACCTTTCTCTCTTGGTTTCCCTTTGACCTGGTATTGGTTCATCAATGTCTTCCTTCTCTACCTTTGATACTCTAACATTTTTTCCTGTTGGCAATCTTTCTCTGCATTCAGGACTCACCTCCATCAATGTCGCCTCCTTGATTCCGTTTAAATTATCCAAGGGTGGTAATTATGCGTCCTGGCGGGCCCAATTCTCAAACCTTTTATTTGGTTATGATTTATTGGGTTACACTGATGGCTCTCTTAGTTGTCCACCAGCGATGATACATGTTCTAGGAGAACCCAACCTAGTACCGAATTCTGCACACAAGCTTTGGTTGCGCCAAGATCGGCTAATACTCCAAGCAATTCAAGCTTCTGTTGCGGGATCCATTGCTCCGCTTGTGTCCTCCTGTGTCACTGCTGCGGAAGCTTGGACCAAGTTACAAACTACCTTCGTGAATCGCTCCCGGACTCGCATGCTTGGACTCCTATCCAACCTTATGAGCCTTAAGTAAGAGGGAAGTACTATTGTCGATTACTTACAACATATTAAAATGCATTGGTGACCTAGCTTTGATAGGTCATTCCCTAACTGATGAAGAAGTTCTCATCCACACGCTTAATGGATTGAGTCCCGAGTTCAAAGAACTGGCAGCCGCACTTCGAGCACGTAACTCTCCGATTTGCTTTGAAGAACTCTATGACAAGCTCACCGACTATGAAACTTACCTAAAGCGTGCTGATAGACTATCAGGTTCCTTGCCAGGACCTCCTATCACGGCTCAGTTCAATCAGAAGTCCAATCGGCAAAATCATAAATACCGTAAGAATGCTTTAAAAGGTGTGACCAACTTTTCTCCCACTTCTACGGGTCCCTCTCCATCACTGTCGCCTCCCCATTCTCCGCACTTCAACACTGTCGTTCAGTCGCATTGTCCTCCTTCCATGCTTCAGTAACCAGTTGTCTGCCAATTATGTGATAAAGTCGGACACTTGGCAAAGGTTTGTCGGTCTCCAGAACCTATCGCTCCACAACAACTATGGCGTAACTGAAGATATTATCATCGGTGATGGTAAAAGAATTTCTATTACTCATTTCGGTACAACAATGCTTACTTCCAATGTCACTTCTTTTACACTCGATAATGTTTTGTGTGCACCCCACATTAAAATAAATCTCATCTCTGTCTCTCAGTTCTGTCAACAAAATAATGCTTCTATTGAATTCTTTCCTGATTATTTTCTTGTCAATGACTTGAGCACGGGGGCATCGTTGGTTCGCGGTCCGAATAAAGACAACATCTATGAATGACCATCTACCTTATATCTCACTCAGCCTACTGCTAACGCCTCCACCGCTGCTCCAATCGACATATGGCATCAACGTCTTGGTCATCCCTCAACCCCTGTTCAACAAAAGTTACTTTCTCGCTACTCTATTCCTGTTTCTAAATCTGGTTCTACTATTACTTACGGTGATGCTTGTCTTAGTAATAAGAGTCATCAGTTACCATTTGGTACATCTTCTGTTTCCTGCTCTAAACCGTTTGAGGTTATTTATACTGATGTCTGGGGCCCTGCGTCAGTTGTCTCTTTTGACAAGTTCAGATTCTATGTTATCTTTGTAGACTATTTTACAAAGTACACATGGTTATATCCTCTTTGTCAAAAATCTGAAGTTGTTGTTGTCTTCTCTAAATTCAAGAACTTAGTCGAGAATTATTTTCAAACTACTATTAAAACTGTCTATTCTGATGGTGACGGTGAATATCAAGCTCTTGCGTCTTATCTAGCTACCTCTGGTATTCAACATCTCAAGTCCCCACCATATACCCCTCAACTGGTTGGCTCTGCTGAGCGTAAGCATCGTCATATTATTGAGACTGGTCTCACATTGCTCCATCAGGCTTCCATGCCTTCTATCTTTTGGTCCGTCGCTTTTCAAACTGTTGTTTATCTTATTAATCGCTTGTCCACTCCTCTATCTCCAAGTACATCGTTGCATCTCTATGATGGTAGTCCTGTCATAGATCCTACTCTATATCGACAGGTAGTTGGCTCCTTACAATATCTAGCACTCACTCGTCATGATGTCTCCTTTTCGATTAATAAATTATCTCAATTTATGCATCAACCATCTACTTTACAATGGACTGTTGTCAAACGTACTTTATGTTATCTCAAAGGGACTATTGATCATGACAATTTTCTTCGTAAGAATTCTCCCTCTCAACTTCATGCTTTTGCTGATGCGGATTGGGCCGGTAACGTTGATGATAGAACCTCTACATCTGGGTATATTGTATTCCTTGGTGCTAATCCGATAAGCTGGAGCTCTAAAAAACAAAAGACGGTTGCCAGATCTACTACCGAGGCAGAATATCGGGTTGTTGCTGTCACTGCTGCTGAACTCAATTGGATTAGCCACTTGCTTCAGGAACTTCAAATCCATTCTGCTTCTATGCATGTTATTTACTGTGATAACATCGGGGCCACTTATCTTTGTGCAAATCCAGTCTTTCACTCCCGCATGAAGCATGTTGCTATTGACTTTCACTTTGTTCGGGATCAAGTAGCCCGCAAGCAGCTCCGTGTCTCTCATGTCCACACAGCTGACCAACTGGCCGACTCCCTCATGAAGTCTCTAGCACGTAAACTGTTTTTCTTCCATTGATCCAAGATTGACGTCCTTAACAGGAGCTCGATCTTGCGAGGGCATGTTAGCTGTAACAAATTTCCTTAACCAAACGAGATTCTCTCGTTCATCAGTTGAGGAAAATCCTATTAGCTGTAACAAATTTTCCTAACCGAACGAGATTATCTCGTTCATCAGTTGAGGAAAATCTGTCTCTTATCACTGTATAAATAGATGTTGAAACCTCAATAACAAGTATGATTTTGTTTTCCCAATTCAATTTCAACAAGATAAAGCAAAAAAAAGCAACTAGAGGTAGAATTATACTTACAGCCACTTTTTATGAATAATATAAGTGAAGAGCCAATCTCTAAGGGCTTCAGACTTTTCATGTTAGATGTTTATGATGAAAAGTTCAATTAATCATAATATATTATGATATTTACTTCATAGATGACACTATATGGGACTACAAACTCCCTTATGTGTTAGAATTTTCCTATAACCCCAAGAGGAGTGACACAAGAATGGTTTGTCAAGCTCCTCCCTTAGTTAATCTCTTCCTTTGGGCAGTTGATCAAAGAGTTTAAGCATAGTTTTATCAATTACAAACTCCCAAAGAAGCTCACCACTTCTCTTTTAGCCATACACTAAGAGGAAAAGGAATATCTAGATAGTCATACAAGGAGGTTCAATGATAAGGTTCGTCTGGTTGCCGACGCAACCTTCATCATCTTCATCAATGCATATATCATATGTCTCTAACTTAAAAAAAAAATTACAAAGTTATCACACCACCCCAATGACTTTCCCAGAGCTCTTCCAAGAGGCCAACCATCATACCATTGTGAAATAGTAATTGACAAGAAAAGGATAGGTGAGCCTAAGAATGTGGTAAAAGAGGAAAAGGTTCAGCGCCCAAGCCCCATGGAGAGACTACGCAGTGACAGGTCGAGAAGCGACTAAGTCTGTATAAGCGAGACTTCACACTACTTACTGCTTCTCACATTGAGGTCTTTATGCAAATATGAGATAAGACACTCTTACAAATACCTTTAAGAGCACCACCGACAAGTTGAGATATGACTAGGTAATGTCATTTTCATTGAGACCATAGGCATGGCACTTAAAGATTTTGTTAAAAGGGGGCACCTTAATGAATTCCTTCCTTCAATTTGGAAACCTCAGGAAAACCTAGAGGTCTTATTAAGTGGTAAGTTGACATGATTATTGATGGGAATGGTAGACAATAGTAGCACATCCGCATGAAAGTCGTATGCAAGGGAATCACAATCAATAAGGTTTCTCCCAATGGAGATCAACACATCGTGTTCAAGGAAAAGGAGGTTAAGCACTTGGCCCCTAAGTATGATAATGCACTTGTGATCTCCCTCGATATCGCAAATGCCTTAGTAAAGAGGATCCTAATCATGGGAAGCTCTGTGAACATACTTTAGTATAATTCTTTTCATAAAATCGGCCTATCAGCCAATGACATGAAACCGATCTCCTTCACCCTCATTGGGTTTACTTGGGACTCGATCACCCCAATAGGGACAACAAATAGTATGTGAATTTTGGATCCAACAACTGTTCAATAATGGTGAAGAATAAGTTTTTGATGATTAACATTCCATCGGCTTACAATGTCATTATTAGCAAACTTCCCTCAACTATATACGAGGTATTGTATCTACCTATTATATGGCGTTGAGGTTCTCGATCAGCTCCGGAATGGGGGAGATAAGGAGTAACTCTAAGGAATTAAGACAATATTACTTGGTGTCGATCACTTTTCAAATAAAGTAGCACTCTCGATCAAATAGATGGATCTGCGAGAGCCATCATCGATGAACCCACACCCAAAGGTATGAGAACCCTTGGAGAAAATCCCTTTAGATCTTGAACAACCAGATCACATAGTTAAAGTGGGATCTACATTAACTCAAGAGAAGAAAAAAGAACTAATCAACTTTTTGCACTTTAATTTAGAAGTATTTGCATGGCCTCCGAGGGATATGCATGGGATCGATTAAGATGTAGCTCAACATTGACTCAACATTGACCAAGAACATAGAGTAATACATCAAAAGTTGTGAAGATTCACTTTAGATTGACAAGCTACAATTGAGAAGGAAGTTAACAAACTCTTGTATGCCAACTTTATCTACAAAGTACACTATCTGAAATGGTTCACTAATGTAGTTCTTATTAAGCAAAGCAATGGAAGCTAGAGAATATATGTTGATCACACTGATTTCAATAAATTTTATCTAAAAAATAACTTCTCTCTATACTAAATCGATGAGTTGGCCGATTCAACCTCCAATCATGAATTGCTTACCTTCGTTGATCCTTTATTTGGATATAATAAATTAAAAATGGTGTAGGGAGATGAAGAACACATCACGTTCATTGCGGATAAAGGCTTGTACTGGTATAACGTTATACCTTTCAAGCTCGAAAATATTGGAGTAATGTATCAAATGATAGTTAACAAGATATTCCGATATTAGATTAGACAGAATATAGAGGCATGCATGAATGATATACTAGTAAAAACTCATGCTGTAAATACTTATCTTTTCAATCTAGGAGAGATGTTTGTGACTATTAAAAAGTTCCAAATATGACTAAACCCTACTAAATGCACGTTTGGCATAAGTTCGAAAAAAATCCTTGGCATCATGATCTATCATTGAGGAAGTGATGCCAACCCAGTGCATGTCCAGGCTATTATTAATATGAAACCCCCAACTTTGATCAAAGAGGTTCGACAATTGATAGATCGAGTCACTGCACTAAATCAATTCTTATCTAGACAATGATTGATGCTTGCCATTCAAGAATTCCAATGGGTCGAGGAGCGTCAAATGACATTTGATTAGCTCAAAAATTACTTAGTGGCACCACCCTAACTCTCTAGCCCCCTTTTAGGAGAGGAATTATACTTGTATTTGGCACTAACACTTATAATTATGAGCTCAATGCTAATCAGGAAAGAGAATAGAATCTAGAAGCCAGTATACTAGACCAGTCATACACTCGAAGATATGGATATTCGGTACTCAAATATTAAAAAACAGACTAGTTTTAAGAACTTTCAAGCTCATCATATCATCATCATGACAGATCAACCAATACACCAAATTCTCTCTAAGCCAAACGCCACTAGGCAACTCCTTAAATTAGCAGTAGTGTTTAACTAGTTTGATATTTCCTACAAGTAATGGATAGCCATCAAAGCTCATGCCCTTATCGGCTTTGTGGTGAAGATAACTCTCATCGAGGAGGAGTTAGAGGAGATTCAATAATAGACTTTCATGGGGATGGGTCTACGACATTAACAAATGCAAGGATAGGTTTCGTCCTATAAAGTCTAAAGGGAGAAACTTATGGGCATGCACTTCACTTCAATTTTAAAGTCATTAACAATCAAATTATTAACAATCAAGCTTAGTAAAAATACGAGAATAAAAAGTTTAAAGGTTTATAGTGATTCCCAACTTATTATCAGTAAGATCAATGACACAAACGAGGCTCGTCATCCTACCAAAGCCTCGTACCTAAGAGGCAAAAGAAATAATAGCCAACATCCCAACATTCAACATTAAAAAAGGGACACATGGCAGTTGATGTTCTATCCAAACCATCTGCTTGTGATCATTCGCACACATTGAAAGGGGTCATCACAAAGATTTTGACTCAAAGGAGCATTCACAAAGGTCAGATTGCAACCACATCCACAAAAACAACTTGGATGGGGAACATTATTACACATTTTAAAATTAGAACTCTTCCGAGCAACCTGATTGAAGCAAAGAGGGTGTGTAGACAACAAGTGTGGTTCTGTATCTTAGATGTTATGCTACACAAACAATCTTTGTCACATCCCCTTCCACCCTGCTGAAGCGGCCCAAGATGATTAAGGGAACTTACAGAGAGCACATTGAAGCAAGATCCCTAGCATTCAATGTCCTGAGGTAGGGCTACCATTGGTAGCATGATGTTGTAGAATATGTCCGATGTTGCGACAGATGCCAATGCAATGCTCGAGTCTAGAGGTTATCGATAGTAGAATTAACTCCAATCGATATAGCCTGACTCTTTGCATAATGTGAACTAGATATTTTAGGGTCTTTTCCACTTGCTTTGAGCTAGAGAGAGTATTTAATAGTTAGGTGATAGAGAATATGAGACCAATTAATCACCATTCACCATGCCAGTGTCATATCAGGATCGATGTTCTCTTGACCATAAGGGTTGAGGTCTAAAAGGTGGCTCACGTTAATCTTCGAATTGTCAAACTAAGTGTCTCGGGTCAATTTTTGAGCCATCTAAGATGCCTCCCAGGAAGACCAAAAGAATTCATATCGATATGTCACATTTGAAGTTGGATGAATATCATAGGCATAAGTATATCAAGTAGCATATCAATGACAAACAAAATATTTTGGAGCCTATCAATTTGAATACAAAATATTTCAGAGTATATTAAGGAGGTATAAGATATTTTTTGAAAGTATATCAATGGTCTATGAATACTTTCAAAAGTATATCAAATGAATAAGTAATAAACAGAAGCTCAATATCATTTAGACATAACATTCATTTCATTCTTATTCAAAGCGCACAAATAACTCAAAAGCAATACTTTGGATATCATATCAAAAACATAGAGAGCGAAGTGAGACCATAAACATAATGTGGAACATCCATCGCTGAATGACCACCAAACAAAAGTCTCCTACGTCTAGGAGCTTTATCCACCCACGTCTGAATGAAGTCATAGGGGACCGGCAGAGCACACGGGCTCTAGCCGGTATAATACAAGCGATCCCCCACTTTTGCCTCGACCATACTGATATAACCCCAAAAGGAGCTCTATAGAGTTTGACCCTTGAGGGGGATCAACTCTTGGAACGTTGTAGGGGTTCCTTCCTCCTAGACTCGGCATAAGACTGAAAAATAATTGAGGTTTGCTTGATAAAAGAGAGGGAGCGGCTACATAATTATATAGAGATTCAAACCCTAGCCCATTGGCTGCTTGCCTAAGTAAACTTACCCCTTTGCCCCTCCTATAGTCGACCTGCCTAAGTAGGAACATGTGGCGGCTAGGTTGGCTCTATACTTGACCTAACCAGGGGGAAACCCTGGTCGACCAGCCCAGTAAAAGGGACGATGGCCACTAAACCCTAAGGCCCCAATCTAAACCCTAACCATACTTTTTTATAGGATAGAAGTGGCTAGGTGGGGTTTTATTATAATCTTACAAGATTTTATTGACTACTTCTAGGGAGATTAGGACTCAACCCTACTGGAGTCTTATCAAGTCTACCCTCTTAGAATCAGCATTGTCCTTAAGGCTAAGGGTCCACAAATTCTGGGAACCGGGTCTTCAGCTCCTCGTGTGACTCTCATGTTGTGTCTTCATATAGTAAGTTATTCCACTTCACAAGTACTTCAGTTGAAGGGCATCGTCAGCGCATCATAATTCTTCGATCAAGTATAGCTTCAGGTTGGGCTTGGATTTCACCATCATTTGTAGTGCTCGATAGTTGAGTCTGAGCCAATTCATGTTCTCCCAACTTCGGCTTCAGTAGGGACACGTGGAAGACGGGATGGATCTTAGCATCATATAAAATCTTTAATTTGTATGCCATGGTCCCAATGCGATCCAAAATCTAATATAGTCCATAAAATTATGGAGATAGCTTCATCGATGCCCTAGTGTTGATTGATAGCTGCTTGTATGATTGTAGGTGAAGATAGATCCAATCCCCTACTGAAAATTCTAGCTCACTCTGGTGATTGTCTGCTTGTTGCTTCATGCGGGCTTGAGCAGTAGTTAGGATGTCTTTCAACAGCTGTAGTAGTTTATCCCTGTTAATTAAATTTTGGTCGACCTAATCCACTCTGGCCGAACCAAGTATATATTTGGGTATACAGGGGGCAGTCGACCATACAATGCCTCGTAAGGGGTACATTTAGTTGAAGAATGAAAAGTTATGTTGTACCACCATTCAGCCTAGGGGAGCCACATTGTCCACTCTTTGGGTCGGTAATTGGTGAAGCACCGTATGTAGGTCTTGAGGCATCTATTCACCACTTCTGTTTGGCCGTCTGTCTGTGGATGATAGGCTGTGCTCATCTTCAATTGGGTGCCTTGTAGATGGAAGAGCTCAATCCAAAATTTACTTGTAAACACCCTGTCACGGTCGCTCATAATCGATCTTGGCATCCCATATAATTTTATAATATTTTTCACAAAAAGCTGAGCAATACTAGTAGTGGTATAGGGATGTCTCGCAGCACAAAAAAATGAGCATATTTAGTTAGGCGATCTACCACCACAAAGATCATGTTTTTACCTTGAGATAGTGGCAGCCCTTCGATGAAATCCATGGAGATGTCAGTCCAAGTTAAATCTGGTATAAGTAGCGGCTATAGTTTCCCCGGATTTACCACTGTTTCACCTTTCTGCTGCTAACATACATCACATTTGGATACATAGTCATAAATCAATTTTTTATACTCTTTCAAAAGAAGTTTTGCTTCACCCTTTGTAAGTCCTCAGAACTCTAGAGTGCCCTACCGAAGGTGAAGAATGCATCTCATACAAAATAACTTGGATGTAAGGGGAAGAAGGAACAACAACAATTCGGACTTTGTAGCGTAAGTCCTTCGAATCCCACGTGCAGTGTCCCATGGAACTCGGATCCTTCTCCATTTTTCTATAATGCCTTCGGTTTCTGGATCATTCTTTCACTCCTTCCTAATGCTGGTGAGAAAGTCGGTGGAGGGAAGGGAGATGGCTGAAATTTTGGCTTATCCCGGTAGCCGAGATAGAGCATCTGCAACAACATTCTCTTTTCCTTTTCGATAAGTAATTTCATAATCAAAGCCGAGAAGTTTAGTTACCCAACACTACTGCTCTAGGGAAGATATTTTCTGCTCTGAAAAATATTTAAGACTTCAGTGGTCAGTCTTAATCTGGAAGCACCGATCGGACAAGTAGGGTCTCCACTTTGTGAAGGCGTGTACAATGGCAATCATTTCTTTATCATACACTTTGTGAGGGAGATAAAGCCTTGCTGGTGTAAGCGAGAGGTTAGTCATCTTGCATTAGAATAGCTCCGATCCCAACTCTGGATGCCTCGCCTCAATTACGAAGGTGCGACTGAAATTGGGTAGTGCTAGGATCGGTGTCGTCGTCATGGCTGCCTTGAGTCATTCAAAGGCTGTAGAAGTTTATTCTGACCACAAGAAGGAGACTTTCTTCAGTAGGGATGTGAGCGGGGCACTAATCTTGCCATAATCCTTCACAAATTTCCGGTACTAGCCCGTGAGTCCAAGGAAGTCGCGCAACAATTTTATGTTAGTAGGTTTTGGCCATCCTTGCATTGCTTCGATCTTTGTCGGGTTTATCGCCACTCCATCCTCTGATATAATATGTCTAAGATACTCCACTTTCCGCTATAAGAAGCTGCACTTTGACTATTTATAAAGAGTATTCTCCCGAAGAATCATTAGAACAGTTCATAAGTACTGAAAATGTGTATCAAGTGTAGGGCTATAAATGAGGATATCATAAAAAAATATCAACATGAACTTGCGTAGAAACCTCCGAAAGATATCATTCATTAAGCTTTGGAAAGTAAAAGGAGCATTTGTAAGTCCGAAAGGTATTACCAAAAACTTGTAGTGGTCATTATGCATGTGGAATGCAGTTTTCAAAACATCTTCGGTGCATACCCGAATCTAATGATAACCGAAACAAAAATTCAATTTAGTGAAGACTCGGGCTCCTTTTAATTCATCCAAGAGCTCATCTACAACTAGTATATGATATTTATCCTTGACGGTGATGGCGTTCAAAGCTCGGTAATCAACACACATCCACCATGTACCGTCCTTCTTGCAGCGTTTCCCCTTCGCAACAATTGGCTGAAATTTTTCTGTAGCGTTTTCCCTTCGCAACGATGATAACGTATGTTACGATAAAATTTTGTAGCAAGGAAACTTTGAAAAAAACTTCTCCCACATGTAAGATAAAGGAATAGTAGTAGCAAGAGGCATGGGCTTTGGAGTTTATACCAGATCTATAATGTTGATGCAGAGGACGGTAACAAATTGATGGATCTGTGGCTTGGTTTGCCACGGTGGGTGGAGCTGACGTCGAAAGCAATTATGGGAATTGCTTGGAAGATGAAGGCGGCTGAGATGGCTACAAGGCAGCAGGAACACGGCTCTGATATCAGATGATAGAATCCCAGAGGAGCTCTATAGATTTTGACCCTTGAGGGGGATCAACCCTTGAAACACTGTAGGGGTTCCTCCCTCTTAGACTCAGCACAAGGTTGAAAAATAATTGATGTTTGCTTGATAAAAGAGAGGGGGTAGCTACATCATTATATAGAGTTCCAAACCCTAGCCCATGGAGTGCTTGCCTAAGTAAAATTACCTATTTACCCCTCCTATAGCCGACCTGCCTAAGTAAAATTACCCATTTACCCTAGCTCATGGCTAGGTTGGCTCTATAACTGACCTAAGCAGGGGGGAACCCTAGCCGAGCAGCCCAGTAAAAGGGGCGGCGGCCACTAAGCCCTTAGGCCCTAATCTAAACCATAACTACACTTCTTTATAGGATAGAAGTGTCTATGTGGGGTTTTATTACAATCTCACAGGATTTTATTGACTACTTCTAGGGAGATTAGGACTCAATCATGCTGGAGTCCTATCACATACCAACAAATGACACCACCACCTCGACCATCAACGATAGTTCCCAACTCTCAAGTGTCGATACCCACTGAAGTCCTTCCGACTGATGGGCTATTAGCCCCTCCGGCCACAGCCCCTCCCCCTTAATCATCCATGACCCGCTAAACCATAAATTGAGAAAGCTTCATATTCCCTAACCACAGAACTTAGCAGACGTCACTGCCACCTTTTAGCTCTGATTGGGTCTAAGACCCACTTGGTTAACTCAAGGCAGGCTCCTTGAGAATCTGATTACAACAAATGGATCAACGCTTGAAAAAAATACGCCATAAGTTCCACTAATTCAAGGGGAAGGGCATGTCGATTCTATGTCGGCCCAATCCCCATTCATTCAGAACATACAAGAGGAATGAGTTTCCACCAGTTTTTGTCTCCCAACCTCAGGACTGATCAAAAGGCAAATAGATATCATTATTAGTGGCTCGACCTCTAGCGAAGATAGTACCTCGGGTCGCAAAGCATATGCCCAAGCCACCATTGGCAAGCGACTCTATAATAAAAGTGTTCAGCAAATAACTTTTAGAGAGGAGAGATGAAATACTGAACCAAAATCATGATGATCTTTTAGAGAAGAGAGACGAAATGCTGAACCCAAATCATGATGATCCTCTAGTAGTTACCGTAAGGATGGTCAGTGCTAGTGTAAAAAGGATCATGATCGATATATGTAGTTCTGTTGATATCCGTTACTTTAATGCCTTTTAAAAGCTAGAATTACAACTAATGATCTTACCCCCATGACTTCCTTGCTAACGGGGTTCACGAGTGACTCAATCTCCTCCCTCGGGATTATGTGCTGCACATTACTTTTGAGAGGAACCTTGTTCAAAGACAACAAAAACCAAGTTCATGGTGGTCAATATCCCATCAGCACTAAACAAGCTATAGGCAGTTGTCCCAACCTATCACATGTGATGAAATTTTTGACTACTACCAGAGTCGACAAATTAAGAAGAAACCTAAGGAATTCCGATAATGCTACCTCATGACTATCTCCTTACCTAAGAAAGTCTGATCTGAGACACCACATGTAGACCCAAGAGATTCAACCAAACCCCTTCCTCACCTCAAACCAATGAAATGGTTGATTGAGACACCCTTGGACAAGGCCTACCCTGATCAGGTCATTAAGACAAGCTCAATGTAACTCGATGAGAAGAAAGTATAACTCATCAGCTTTCTCTAAAAGAAATCAAAGTATTCTTATGGTTGCTAAGAGACATGTTAGGTATCGATCCTAACATTGGCTCAGCACCATTTGGACATCTCTCTTGAAGCTCGACCAATCAAACAAAGGCCTAGAAAATTTGCTCTTGAATGACAATAAGTTATCAGAAAAGAAATCAATAAACTATTGTAAGCAAGGTTCGTTATCGAGGTATAATACCTGTAGTAACTCGTTAATATTGTACTTATCAAGAAGTCAAATGGAAGCTAGAGGATGTGCGTCGACTACATCGATCTCAACAAAGTATGCCTAAAAGATAATTATCCACTCCCTTGTTTGGATCAACTAGTCGACGCCACCTTGGGTCATGAGCTTCTCACATTCATGGACTCATTCTCAAGATACAACTAGATAAGGATGACACTAAAAGATCAGGAGTACACCTCTTTTACCATCGGCTAAGGGATATATTACTATCAAGTCATACCGTTTAGACTGAAGTACATGGGGACAACATACCAAAAGATGGTGAACAAAATCTTCAAGCATAAGATCAAGAGGAATATTGAGGTATAAATAGACGACATGATAGTGAAAAACAGAATAGCTGACTCGCACCTATCCGACTTGGCAGAGACCTTTCAAATCCTCAAGAATACAATATGGATGTCAATCTAATGAAATGTGCTTTCAGATTAAGCTTAAATTGTTTTTTGGGATTCATCGTATATAAGAGAGGAATAGATGCAAATCTTGAAAAGGATGCAAATCTTGAAAAGGATGCAAATCTTGAAAAGTACAAGTTATATTAGAGATGCATCCACCTCAATCAGTAAAAGAGTGTTAGAAACTTATAAATTTTTAAACTCGTGAGTCATGTTTTTTAGTTATGTTTCTATGAGTTTATTAGTTCAACAGGAGTCAATTATGAGTTTATTTAAATTTATTATTTAATTAGGAGTACAAGTCCTAAGGGACTCTAGGGTGAAAGAGACAAAGTCCTGAGGGACTCTTGGGTAGAACTCTATAAATATGGGTGTAACTGCTTCTTTTTCATTAATCAACAAAATATATTTTAGCACTTTTGGCGAACTCTAAATGGTCGATACCCTCAAAGTGATCAAGGAGGTTGGTCCCTTTGAAGTGACCGTTTATCCCCTATTCCCTCTTTTCTATGATAGAACCTTAGGGGTTCTTATCACTTACAGAGTAGCGATCTTCAGCGTTTCTACTATGATCCCACTACTGATCTTCGTTGCAACTCCTCCTAGATCTTGCAGCCACCTCGCGCAAACCCGCCACTACAGCCATAGCCCTTGGCCGCGCTACCATCTTCCTCCTCTATCATCATCGTGGCCCTCTACCATCTCCCTCATCTATCATCCGCAGCCCACGCCCTCCTCTACCCCTCGTGGCCTAGCAACGACCCTTGCACGATGTCCTCATGCAACAAATAACGTCAAGCTCCTACATCTCGCTCCCTGGTGGCCGAGCAAGGAAAGGACCACCGCCGCTGACCACCCCTCGTCGGCAGATAGGGAAACATAGTGATTGCAATCGTGCGATTGCCTCTCAGTGACCACACCAAGCGGGAACACCGCCAGCGCCCCCCTCTACTATAATATCCCAATTGCTGCCTCCCACTCTAGCCATGCCCTGCCACCTCCTCTATAAGTTGCAGCCACCCTCTGCCGTCACCTCCCTTTTTGCCTTTGTCGTTGCCACACAACTGCGTCGTGGTTGTTGTCTCTCGCTCCAGCCATGCCTACCACCTCCTCTGCAACCTGCCACCCTTTGACGTCGGCTCCCAATAGTGTTGTCGTAGCCCCTCGCGATCCATCGCATAGAATAGTTGTCAGTGTCAAACCACCGTCTTGCTTGCTACTAAACAAGTAGGAAAGGGCCCCGTTAACGTTATCCTACTACTGGCCACCTTCGTCGGCGACGCCTTCACCAGTCGCACGATCACCAATGGCCACTCTCGCTATTGAATCTCGGATTTTGATGATGAAATCAATTGATGAATTTTTGATCTAACATATATGTTAGAGAAAGTAATGCAAGGTTAACTATGACGGAGAAAAGGAATTACAACTAGATGTTGGGCTAGAATTAAGTTCGGGCATCGGGCTAAGGTTCAGTTGATGTAGTGGGAGTTCGCCAAGAGTTCGCTAGAAGTTCGCCAAGAGTTCGCTAGGAGTTCGCCGAAGGGATCGAGAAACTCGCTAGGAATATGCCAGTAGATCGCCGAAAGAGGATCGTAAGACTTACCGAAAGATTACTAGAGGTTGCTGGATTGCCAGGGTTAGGCCGATTGTTGAACTTGATGGTCTTGTACGGTTGTAATCAATGAGTCATAGTTAGTTTTGAGTCCTAATTGAGTTAATTTTAGAAGGAATCCAAATTAACTCAAGTGATGCAAATCGAGTCCACTTTGGGTTTGGGTTGAGCTTAAGTTGAGCTCATTTGGTTGACCTTGGAAGGGGTCAACTGAAGGTATAAGTTGAGAATGGAAAAGTGTAAAAACACCTTTTCGAGATTCCTAGTGGTAGTTTTGTCGGTGGATGGCAGTAGTACCTTTGCCACCCTGTTTTCAAGATAGCTTTCGGCGCCGATGGTTGTATCACCCGTACCTGAATTTTTCAGATATGCTTTAATTTTTTACTCTATTTTTTGAAGCCAATTGGGGTCTATAAATACCCCAAGTTTACTCACACTGAGGGCAAAAAAATTGGCAAGAAAGCTGAGAAGAAAAGTGTGCAAAAAGTGTGCAAAAAGTGTGCAAGAAAGTGAGAAAGAAAGGGGGCAAGGGAGTGAGCAAGAAAGTGGTCATAATCCTTGTGAAAATCTTATAAAAGTCTTGAGAATCCCCCTTGTGAGTTATAAGTGAAATACTTGTAAGGTTCCTCTCATGAAGTTGTGGAAAGGAGATAGAGAGAATAGTGTAAGGTTTGATCTTCACTCAAAGAAGGTCATTAGTGGATACCGACGGACCTCAAGGAGGACTCCAAAAAATGGACATAGGCCAAGTTTTTGTCGAACCACTATAAACTGTGAGCCTTCTAATTTTACTTTTTGAGTTTACCTATTTTTTCTCAATGTTTTTAAGTAAGATAGTAATTTAGCATTGTTCAAGGTTTAGTTGCTCATGCACTCAACTTAAAAAAATGCTTCTAATTTTTTATTTTATTTTGAGCAAGTCTTTTCAAACTAAGGTTTTTCAACTCTCACACTAAATCTTTTACTGTCATAATTGACTTTTACTCAATTCCTTATTATGAACTACTGCAAAATATTTTGAATATACTACTGAAATCTTTCGCTAAAAAAATTCTACAGTAACACCTTCTTGCAATCTTAGATAGACTTTTACTATCATTTCTTTCCACGAAATTTTTGATGGCATTACCTCTCCCTTACCAGTATATTCTCCTTGAGTTTCAGTTGAATCTTTGTTGTGAATTTCTGGAAAAAATTATGTCTTCACTGCTGGAATTTTTTCGATGAAAAATCTGCTGCTACACCTTTGTCTTTCTTCTTCTCCTTATCCCATCGAAACCCAACTATCTTGCTACCACCACCCAAGACATCTTTAGGGCATCCCTTTAGCCTTAACATGCAACCGTCATAACGTATTTTCAAAACCCAAACCCGTAGCCCAAAACAATGACCTATCGCAGCCTATCGAAGCAGAATTCTGCTGCACTACCTTTCGGTATTTTTTGCTGCACCCATATATAATCCTTTTTGAAATTGTTGCTGCCACCCACATCATCTTTAGGGCACCCCTCTAGCCTTAAGATATAGCCATCATAACCTAGTTTTAGAATCCATAGCCAACCTAAACCGTCGCCCAAACAACGATCTTCCATAGCCACCGAACCTTCCACTGATCCTTATCTTCCACAGCCACCGAACCTTACCAAACCGTTGCTGCCATCAATAACAAACCTAAGCCACCCCTCTAACCCTAAACATCTTTCATCAAACCCTCCTTATAGCCCTATAGCAGCCCTAAATCATAGCCCCAACAACAATAAAAAATAGCAGCCGTTCAACCCTAAATCACAATCATCTATCATTGATCCACCACCTCTTTCAACCATTAATCCGCCCAACTAGTTCATACCATTGACCCAACAGCAAGAGAAGGGCCTTGACATCTCAGATCTGGAGGCACACGCAATGAGATCTCAAGGTTCAATCAATGCCAAGTTGGAGGTGTTTGAATCATACGTGGAGGATAGATTGCACACCTTATTCATCGAATTCGGATTGGGCCGATCTCCGAGCCCAACAAAATTCTCAGAGAGGCCTCTCGAAAGGGAAGTACGAGCCATTGATATGATGCAGCCACGCATGAGGGATGACTTCCCTCGATGGGAAGAAGGGGACCTGACGGGATGGATTTTGTGTGCCAAACGTTACTTTCGTCATCACCAAACATCGGAGGATCCCATGGTGGACATCGCTGTCATCCACCTTGAAGGAGATGCTATATGATGGTATAATTAGCTTGAATATAATCATGAGGCTCTGACATGGATACAATATAAGTATTCACTGCTGAACCACTTTGGGCCGATCAAGTACGTGAATATCAACAAATAACTTGCCAAGATCCGATAAACATCTACGATCCAAGAATACCAAACCAGGTTTGAGGTATTATCTTACTTTGCTCATGATTAGTCTGATAGATAATTATTAGGGATATTTATCGAAGGACTTTAGCCAGAAATTAAAGGAGAGGTTAAAGCACAACAACCCCCCACCGTGAAGGCTACAATCACTTTTACCCGAATCTAAGAAGAACGGCTGAACCAAGATGCTCAGAGGATGAGAACTATTCCTAGACTAGCAACATACAAACCTTCAGCACCCCCTGTTCCCAATCGTACTATGCTACTAAAGAAATTGACGAGAGAAGAACTTCGCGATAGATCGATGAAGGACCATTGTTTGTATTGCAATGAACTTTGGAGCTGCAACCATCACTGCAAAAAAGGAAAGCTTTCCATGATAAATATCTATTGAAGAATCTGAAGAAGAGGTCCAAGAAGCTGAGGAGAGTACGAAGGAGGACCCATCGCTGATCGATTGGATGACTCACGCTTTAGCCGGTCATGTGAACCCGCAAGTAGCAAAAGTTGAAGAATCCTTTAAGCAGCAACTTGTCACCATCCTCACCAACAATCTTATGAATGGCAAGGGAGAATAAGTATGCGAGAAACATGGAAGTAAAGTAATGACGATCTCGACATAACGCTTGAAAAAGCTTACTGAAATTTCAGGCGCCTCTACCGAATCAAGTCGACTACTTCCTACCAGGCTATACGATCTTCATATGCTGATCTTGCAGGAGGAACCACTAGCACATATTCGATCATATTATTTTCCACATCCTCAGAGGACCGAAGCTAAAAGGATCATCTAGGAGATCCAAGAGACACAGATCATTCGGCCACAACCTTCCCTTGCAACGACACTTTTATCTCCAAAAACTTTGCCTCTTTATATGCAAGTATAAACTCTTTCTGAAGTGCCACATCCAGCCGAACAAGCTATGGCTTCTGAAGTAGCACTCCCTGATCTCGGGATACTTCCATGACTTCTCGAAGGAGTGGACCATATTGCTCAAAGTCTTCCTTAAAGATGACCACCGATCCACGGCCCACGACCGCAAGAAGATTGAGTCCCTCTAGCGATAGTACCAGCATGGAATCTGTGACACTAAATCTTACTGGATAGAGATCAAAATTCTGAAGGAACAGGAGGAAGGCATCCACACGTCCACCATCTACAGGATCCTCACAGTCACGATGCCATCTACATCAGTGGAGCGGACATATTAGGAATTGGATCAGCACCACCCTTATGCAAGATGGTCGACTCCTAATATGCACCGAGACTCTCCCTACATTTCATACGATGCTTTTAATATATAAAGGGATACTAATTGCTATTAAATTTGAAGTTCAGCATGATACATGTCAACAGCACAAAGGAGAGATGAAAATAGGCTCGGTAAAATTATAGCTCCTACCATCCTCGGACTCAGAATGGGCTCACACCACTAGGGACCTTATCAAAGGGGAGCAGTTATTCTAAATGAAGGCTCGGTTACTATTAAAGAACAATCAAGTGGCAACCTATGCAAGAAAGAAACAACCCCCTGACAAATACAAGAGCAGAAGAAAGTTTGATGTTGAATATCGAGTTTCCCTTCATCTCCAGCCTTACCAGCAGAAAATTCGAGCATCAAGGAAGTGGTTCCCTTGCTACTTTGGCCCGTGCAAAATTGGGGATCACAATAGAGCCGTGACTTATGGATTATATCAAAACATTAATTTAAAAACATAATTGATCCTTCAAGTATCTCATCGTAAATGGAAGTTTAGAGAAGACAACTTAGCACTGACTTATCCACCCGACACCCAAGTTAATGAGGAGGCACAAATTCAGCTAATGATTACATGAGATCATGGGATCGTGACATATCATCGTCCAGTCACTACTATTAATGCTGGACCAGGAACATGATGTTTCTACTATATGGCCATGAGGGACCCTCGTGAGGAGTTGTAGATCATGACCCAGAGATATGAAGCTCAGCCTTGAGGACAAGGTTGATTTAAAGAGAGCAGGTATGTTAGGACTCTAGCTAGGGGAGTCCTAATTTAGTCTCATTAAAGAGGGTAATTATGTAAATCATAAGGGCATTCATGTAAATTCTATCTAGTCGGCCCCTAATAAAGAAGCAAGAAGACCGACTAAGTTATGATTAGATGGGAGGAAGATATTTTAAGAAAAGAGTAGGATGCATGTCACCCTAATTAACCACCCCTTATCCTAGTTAAAGAGGAGTTGGTTGAGGAGGGGTTAAGTTAGAATAGGATTAGGATTAGGTTGGAGGTTGCTACTTAGAGTTGCGTTGTTAGAAGTATAAGTCTTGAGTAGGAGTCCTATTAGGAGTTGGAGTTTAGAAGCCATATAAATAGCCTTGTATTCTCCCCTCTTTCATCATCAATAGATCAATTATGTTTCAGCCATAGTGCATAATACCAAGGAGGGAGGAACCCCTATAGAGTTCCAATGACGTCGATCCCCTATGAAGATCACCCCAAGCTTAGAATCCATAAGGGTTCTAACATTTGGGTTGAGCTCAAGTTGAGCTCATTTGGTTGACCTAGGAAGGGGTCAACTGAAGGTACAAGTCATGAGTGGAAAAGTATAGAAAACACTTACTTATCTGGGATTCTCGACGGTAGTACCATCGATGGGCGACGATAGTACCGCCCAGGTCGACGGTAGTACCACCATCGCCCTATTTTCAGGGTAGCTTTTGACGGTAGTACCGTTGGCACCGACGGTAGTATCGGCCATATCCAGATTTTTCGAGTACATTTAAAAATTTGGTTCCATTTTCTGAAGCCAATCGAGGTCTATAAATACCTCAAGTTTTCTTGCATTGAGGGCAAGAAAGCTGAGAAGAGAAGTGTGCAAAATGTATGCAAGAAAGTGAGAAAGAAAGGGGGCAAGGTAGTGAGCAAGAAAGTGGTCATAATCCTTGTGAAAATCTTATAAGAGTCTTGAGAATCCCCCTTGTGAGTTGTAAGTGAAATACTAGTAAGAATCCTCTCCTAAACTTGTGAAAAGGAGAGAGCAAGTAGTGTAAGAGTTTGATCTTTACCCGAAAAAATTCATTAGTGGACACCGGCATGCCTCAATGAGGAGAACTCCGAAAAGTGGATGTAGGCCAAATTTTGGCCAAACCACTATAAACTGTGAGCCTTCTAACTTTACTTTTTGAGTTTATATATTTTTATTCAAGTTTACTTTAAGTAAGATAGTAACTTAGCATTGTTTAAGGTTTAGTTTCTCATGCACTCAACTTAAACAAAATGCTTCCATTTTTTGGTTTTATTTTGAGCAAGTCTTTCCAAACTAAGGTTTTTCAACTCTCACACTAATTCACCCCCCTCTTAGTGCTAATTGATCCAAACACTCGCCATAGCCGCCGTGATCCCTTTCGTAGCCCTCTATGCTCCCTTAACCCCCTTCTTTCTCTGTTCTTCTTCCTTTGTCACTGTCTACATCTGATCACCACTGTCATCAATAGCAGTGGCCACAGCCCCAACACCCACCACTGCCCTTCTGCGACTCCCACCGTTAGTGTTATGTTCCTCCCCTGTCGCTGCCTCCCAACCACACAATCACCGCTACTCCTAACAGAGTGATTGCCTCTGCTTCCCAGCCATCTTCTACTATGATCGTCACACTATTGACGCTACCCACCAGAGTTGCCACTGATCGACATCACAACATTCGCACCGAATAGGGTAGTGCTGATGCCCATGACCTCACACCAAAAATAAGAGTTGGGAATTATTTTACGGTCCTATGCAATGGCCACCAATAATTCAATGAAAGCCCAACTAAAAGCCTTAGAAACTAGAATTGAGAATCGAATATAGGAAACCCTTAATGATTTCAAAGGAGTATATTGAAAAGCTTCAATAAGTTTCAACAAGAGGAAAGTTCAAGTCTTATGTTTAACCGATCTAGAGGCACAGAAAAAGGGCACCAAGAATAGTACACCAATTACCCATGCATGAAGGTGGATATTCCAAGATGGGAAGACAGGGAACTGACTAGTTGGATCTCTAGGGCAGAATTTTTTTTTGATTTCACAAAACTCTAAAAGAATTTATGGTCGAAATAGCTCTAATCCAACTAGAGGGAGATGCAATCGAATAGTACGATTGGTATAAAACTTGTCATAGGGTTCCTTCGTGAGAGTAATTCAAGAGATGACTTCTTATTCGTTTTGGACCCTCAGAGTACGAGAATGTTAATGGATAGCTTGTCAAAATCTATCAAACCTCTATAGTACTAGAATATTAGAGTCGATTTGAACGACTGTCAAATCAAGTCAAAGATTGGTCAGAACGACAACTGGTGAGTACATTAATTGAAGGCCTTAACCCAGATATCTGGTGTGAAGTTAAGGCTCACCAATCCCGCACTATGACAGCTATGATCTCATTTGTACATTTGCATGAGAAAAAAAATAGTAGAGAGTATCCTCGAAACAGAAGTGACAACAAACAAAAGATTAGTAAGCCACCTACCCCATCTATTCTCAATCGAAATCCTAACTCTAGAATAACTCAAGGAAAGATCAGCAAATGGTTTGTTCTAGCATTGTGATGAAAAGTAGAGTAAGGAGAACCAATATAAACAAGGGTAGCTTCTAATGATCGAACCAATTGAGGAGGAGTTGAAAGCTGATATTGTAGACTACGATCATGAAGGTGTGGATTTTGATGAAGATGTTGGAACTATTACACATATAGTGCATGTATTAGCTGGCTACTCTAACCCACAAACTATGAAAATTAGAGGAATTTTGAAACATCAGCCTATTACTATTTTGATTGATACTAGTAACACTAATAATTTTATGGAAAGTATGGTTGCTGACCGATTGACATATCACATTGAAGGCTGTGACAAATTTGAAATAAAGGCTACCAATGGACAAATTCTAACTTGTGATAGCAAGTATTCGTAGATCAAACTGATTACATAGGGGCAATAATTGCTGGTAGATTTCTTTTTGATACCTTTAAAAGACTTCGAAGCGGTGATTAGAATTAAATGACTATTAACCTTGGGTGATGTCTCATGAATTTTTCTAAACTAATTATGAAGTTTTTTTATCAATGGAAAGCAGGTGATCCTCAAGGGAAGACATGGAGGCAACGTCACAACTGCCACTAGCCATCAGATAGAGAGGGTTCTTCAGAAAATTTCAATGACTACTACATTGGAAGGTCAACCGACGGTACTGTCACCGAAAGCTGCCCTGAAAATAGGGTGGCGGTGGTACAATTACCAACCTGGGTGGTGCAACCATCGCCCACTAGTGATACTACCGCCAGGAATCTTGGAGAAGTGTTTTCTACACTTTTCTATTTCCGACTTGTACCTTTAGTTGATCTATTTCCAGGTCAACCAATGAGCTCAATCCAAACCCAAACGTGGACCTGGTTTGCCCCACTTGAGTTAATTTGGATTCCTTCCAAACTTAACTCAATTAGGACTCTAAACTAAACGGATGTTAACTACGACATACTAAGGCACACAACTACAATCAATTTGACTAATGTGTCAAGTGACCTTCCTAACTCCCGATGATCTTCCCAGTAACCTTCGGTGAGCTCCCGATGAGTCTTGGTCATCTTTTAGAGAACCCCCGACAAGCTCGCGATCACCTTCAGCGAGCTCCTAGCAAGCTCCCTATATCTTCGGCGAGCTTCCAGTGAACTCCCAACGAGTTGCCACTGCATCATCTGAACCCCAGCCCGATGTCCGAACTTGACTCCGACATAACATATGATTGTATTATCTTGTCGTAGTTAATCCTGCATCATTCATCTCTAACACACATTTTATATCAACAAATTCATCAATTGATTTTCATCATCAAAATTCAAGATTCAACATAGCTCTCGGGATAAACCCAGCAACTCTTCCTCCATAACCCAAGCACTCCCTTGGACACTCTCTAGATGAGAAGAGAACTCTCGTTCAGTCTTCTTCATCTTGTGAGCCAGTATGCTGCCCTGATTTTCACCCCAACCAGAGCAATAGTAAGAGAATCAGCTCTCACCTTCTTCAGCCTCTAGACCTCTGCTTGAAAGTCGATGTTATCCCAAGCTTAATAGTTGATGACAATACTAGCATCTCCAACCCGATCCAATAAGCCCATCATGTAATTGTGGTGCTACAATTGCAGGAAACAATCAAAAGAAGAGAGATAAGAGGAAAAATTATGCATAGCTTACCAGCACTTCATGGTGGTAACCCCGATTGAGCAGCACCTAAGAAGGGGAGGCATAGATCTATTTCACCATATCTTGGCAAAGAGATCCCTGTCAATACTGCTCCGAGGCTTGCCTTCATCCCATAACTTCTGCTTCTCTTACAAATGTCTCCACCTTGATTGTAGCGGAGACTAGAAGATGGAATGGGAAAGTTGGCTATTATTAAAGTAGCAAAAGACCAAGATTTTCTCTTGCATAGGTCAATCATTGACCTCGCCCCCTCCTCTCCTTGTCTAAAGGAAACCTGGAGCCCTTAGGATCCTTTGTGGACTCCGGTGCTGTTGAAACAAGACCTCCACAAGCTCTGGCATTGTCGAAATAGGACCCTCCACGAGATATGATGTTGTCAAAATAGGACCCTCAATGGGTTTAGACATTGCCAAAATAGTACTCCCTAACAACAACTACTAGCGAAAAAGGGCTTTCGCATGTAGAGGGCTCCTTAGACCTCCTCTTCCTCAGAAGATGAGAGGCCCTCCTCACAACTACTTATATTTTTTTTTTGGGTTAACTGGTGCCCACATCTTGGTCCGAGTAGGTTAGACACAACTCCTTGGGTAGCTCTTTATGCACGGAGGTCGAGACTATCGAGGTGGCAGTTACATCAGAGGAAGGGCCATGCTCTCGTTTCCTCAAAGAATGAAACTCCATGCCTACAAAAAGAAGGGCTGATATTATGAAACTACAAAAGATAAAAAAAGACTACAATAACGAAGGAGACTAGGACATACCTCGAGAACTCAGACTAAGACCCACGTCAACTAGCCATTTCTTGCCCATCTTTCAGATGATCTCGAATGAGGAAAGAATATCCCTCAGTCGAAGCACCTAATCCTTTTTCTCATTGGACAGCAGGGAAGGGGTATTGTTAAATGAGTGAGTTGACCAAGAAATGCTAAAACCCCAATCCTAACCAAGATTTATAAAGAAAAAACTCTCCTTCCCGCTCTTATTATTTGAACGGGCACCATAAACTTTAAACCCTCTTAAGCGGCTAGATAGTAGTTGTACTTCCCTTTGCATAACCGGAAGCAAGAAGCAAATAATTTGCGGGATGGTGGGATGTCAGCATTCTTACACTCCTCAATAAACACCACTAGGTAATACCAGGAATTAGGACCCATCTAGGACAGGTATATAGCCCACCATTCAAAGCAGTACACTATCAAAGGATGAAGAGGAAGGTAGAGTCCTGCCTCAAGGGAATCACATGATAGAGACAAGGATCTTGGTGCCCATCTAAATGGATGCTGGATAGGATGGGGAGCAGACAATTCAAACTCAACCGGGATAGAATACTTGATTCATAGGTGCTCCAAGTGCGGAATGCCCACTACCGAGATAGGGTCCACGAGAGTCACCCCCTTTGAGGAGGAAGAAGTCGGTGTCCCTCCCGGCCTCAAGCTATTGAAAGAGAATGTGTGGCCTTTGATCAGATAGCGGTTGGAAGCCTTGGAGGGACTTGAAGGAAGAGACATTCTAGTACGAAGGGACCTGATGAGGGACCAAGCACTGGATGATATGAGGATGAACTTGCTTCTTCAGAACTAAGGCCAGGAAGAAGCCTCCCGAGATTAGGATTTGAGCGAAGGAGTGAGCTCCACCAAATTAGCCAAAGGAGACATTAAAACATTGGACGACCCTTTAAAGCTCATACAAATTGCCTCTCGGGGTCATGTCAAAGGGGAGGTCACCTTGCCACTAAGACACCAAAAATCAAAAAAGAAGAAAGTCGTCCCATCCACTATTGGAACACGAGAGAATCTATAGAAATCCCACCACTGTCAAGGCGCTAACTAAGGAAGATACGGGAATCCCCCTTTTCCCTTCAACATTAAAAGGTAATTAAGTAGTCCCCATTTGGATACCTATCTCTCTCTCTCATTCCTTCCCGCCCCTTAGAATACCAGCCCATAGAGATATGAAAAGATACTCTTGTTATGTTTGTTGGAACCAACCCATGACTACGTGGACCCCACTTAAGACGAGGCAACCTCCCACTCCCTCGGGAAACCACCTTTCAAAATCAAGACAAAGTCTCCTCGGGAGATCATTCTACCAAGACATGTGAGTTAGGCATATCAGACCCGCGTAAAAAGAAATATGCCACAATGTAAAATGAGCTAAGAAAGTGCCCAAGGAGCATAAGTCGGGCATGCCTAACCCACCTAAGAAGAAATCTACCACGATGAAGAAATGGGCCAAGAAGGTGCCCAAGGCACGTGAGTCAGGCACACTCGACCTACATAAGAAGAAATCGACTATGATAAAAAAATAAGCTAGGAAGGTGCCTAAGGCGCATGAGTCGAACATGTCAGACCCATGTAAGAAGAAATCCATCAATTAAAAAAAAATCATGAACAAGTGAAGTACGAAGAACGCTCTCCACATATCTGAACTAAAAAAATGTGCTTCGAACCCTAAAAACTTTGAAGCACGCCTTCAGGGGGAGACAATGATAAAAAATATAAGACCAGCTAATCATCATTCACCATGTTGGTACCATATCAGGATCAATATTCTCTTAACCATAAGGGTTAAGGTCCAAAAGGTGGCTCGGGTCAATCTCTAATCTACCAAACTAAGCGGCTCAGGTCAATTTCCTAGTCGCCAAACAATTGAGCTACTGAGTTGTCGAGATGCCTCCCAAGTAAACCAAAAGGTAGTTCAGATTAGTAATGAATTGGCTCTCATATGAAATATCTATAGGAATATTATGAGAAGATTAAGGGATAATTCAGATCAGTTATGGATTAGCCTCTCATATGAAATATCCACAGAAATATTTTAAGAAGATCAAGGGATAGTTTGAATCATTTACCAACATATTCCAAGAAGATCAATGGGTAGTTCGAGTTAGTTACAAACTAAGGCTACTGAACGTCAGAGGGATCGACTTGGGAGAACCCCACCAACCTTGGTATTTGTACAGGAGCAAGGAGAGAAAGACCCCGCATCAAACCAGATGGCTTATGGCACTCAGATCAGGGCTACGTTATGCTAATATAAACATCAATGATAAATTTTCTAACATCAAGGTAGACTACTTCACCAAATGAGTGGAGGTTGAGCCTTTGGCATCAATTTTAGAAAGGCGGGTCTAGGGGTTCATTTGAAAAAGCATCATTTCTATATTCAGAATTCTATGAACATTAATCACTAATAACAGAACATTATTACTTAAAATTCAGTTAAGTGGCACATCCACAGGCGTAGTATACTCAAAGGATTAAAGAAAATAACATTTGGAATAAGGGCACGTGGGTGGACAACCCCCGAATATCTTGTGAAGTTACCAAATTACACCAAAAGTTTTCATTGGAGAATCACCCTTCTACCTAGCCTATGGGACAAAGGTTTATTCTCTTGGCCGAACCGATATTGTCAAATTTTGAACTCTGCACTTTTTTTATGAGAAGTCGGAGGTCAAGCTAAAAAAAAATATAGACTTAATTGATAAAGTTAGAGCTCAAGCTCATCTCACAAACTTGGCTTTCAAAAGATCGATAGCTAAATCTTCAATTCTAGGGTTTGTCCTTATCGACCGAAGAAATAAGACTTAGTTTTAAGGAAAGTTAAAGTTAGTGACCCAACTCACATTAGGAGCAAGTTAGCATCGACTTGGGAGGGACTATATTAGATTGCAAAAGAAGTTTGATATGGGACTTAATGACTCCATACTCTCGATGGGTCAACATCCCCAGCACTTGGCATCTTTCTCACCTCAAGAAATACTATTCCTAATTTTGTAACCTTTTTTATAATTATAATAGAATCTTGTAAAAATATTTCTAACTTGAAAATAAAATTTTCGTTCATAAAAATATTTACATTATCTTCAAGAGTCCTTACATTCCAAAATGGACTGCTCGACTATAAAAGAAAAATATAAAAATGGATAAGCTAACCCATTTACCATCTAAGATTTTGATAATATCCTCCTCAAAGATGGGTCTAGAGTCGGAGTATCGATTAGTTGGACTAGCCCCTTGATAGTCGAACTTCAATGGCTTCCAAGGTCAGCTCCTAGAGTCGAGTGAAGCCCCCTTATAGACTCCCCAATTGCCAACAACCCCTCAACTTCATCACCAGCCTCGACCTCTCCACCCTTGGTGTAGATAGTTGTCTCGCTTCAGTCATTGATGTCATTAGACTCGATCATGATGACTTTATTATCAATGGGACACTTAACAGTGGAGTCTTCGGGAAGGGCCAAGGTAGGGTAGTCTTACTTAGTCTAAGAGATTGTCAGTTCATAATCAAAGGCAAATGAATTGTCTCCTATCTTGGTTAATCCCTTCTTAAACCCTTGGGAGGCTTTATACTTGGCCACCATGCATGCCTCCACCTCAACCTCCTCCTACTAAGTACCACCTCATTGGTTGCTAACCTCCATATTTAGGGCCAACCTCTTATTCTAGAAGTGATTGACTTTAGCTTTAACTTTTAAGGCCCTTTGATAATCCCTATCCCTTTCCACCTTCACCACCTCGGCCAACCCCCTGAAGGACTTGGCTTGTCATTGGAGCACAATCACTGACTCCACCACAAAAGCCATGCCCTTTAGCTTGTCAACCTGTGCTTGGAGCTTGGCCAACTTGTCCTCCTACCAAGTTCTCTTGGCTTCTGTCATCTTGTTCCTTTTTAAGAGCTTTGACCTCCCAGAGGAGATGATCGATGATAGTCGAGGAATCTTGAGCTCAATCAAAAATCAATGCCATAAGCAACTATTGCTACAAAACAAAGAAACAAGATAGGAAATAATTGAAACTTAAAGGTTATCAAAAGTAGCAAATTTTGATGCTCACAATGACTAGGTGCTTATGTGCGTCAGAGAGAAGATATTCGGTGGATCTTAAATAGAGGCCCTTGGCCACGGTATGATGTAGAAGGCAATGTTTCCAAGAGATGGTCTCCCTTGGCTGACTCGAACAGCTCAAATTCCCATTGGGGACACATGTGCCCTTCTCCCGTTAGCCACCTCGTCACAATGATAAAAATTCTATTAGATTAGTAGGATTCCCATCATTGAAAAAGGCAATGGACCACTAGGGATGGCTGATGTCCTCGCCCCTAAAGTATCCAAAGAAAAATAGGGACAAGATGTTGCTATTGTTGTTGCTCGAGCTCAAGGGTTTCAACCCACTCTATTTTTGCTCGTTAATACCCCGAATGAGAGGTAGTAGACCTCCTAGAAGGATTAGTCGATGGAGCCACCTCTTCCCTGTGCCTCCACTGGCTAGGTGGGGGTTGCGATGGAGGGGAAGCCGACGAGCGCTTTTGCGTAACATGGGGGCCCAATGACCCCCTCCCCGTACTAATAGGTCCGTAATGCTCCTTGAGACCTCCTCGTGATAAGCTCGAGCTGATTGGGTCGAGAGATAACACACTTCATTTGCCCACCTCGGTGGTGGGTGTTGTACTCCAAGATGCTCCCTTGAAAATCCATGTCTATGAAGGTAAGGTCAAAAGTTTGCTAATTTGAACAAATCTTTAAAAACAAAACTCTAAATTCTTACCCTGAGGAGTCGAACTTAAAATTCATTAATGAGCCATTGCTTACTCATCTAAAAGATGATGATGGACTCAGATAGGGTTAGAGACAATAGATGAAACTACTCTTTTTTCAACTCATGTAGCCTCGGGGTAGCATTGAAAAATTTTTGGTTGGACCAATTTAAGTTGATCGATAACCTGTTCCTTAAAAAAACAAAAGAGTATCTCCTCTTTCAACCCTTGCAGGAGGTTTAAGCACTCTTAACCTAATAGTCAAGTCAGGTAGAAAGGAAATGTGTCAACCTCCTATAGCAAGCTAACAGGAGGGTCAATGTTGGGGATCACGCATTGCTCGAAAAATGTTGTGAGAAAGTGTCATAAATTTAGGGCCATTTGAGTAGGAGAGAATTTCCAAAAATTAAAATGCTAAACACAAAATAGTTAAAGGAGGAAGCAAAGTCTCACCTCTAGTGCAGCTGTGCTTGTGCATAACAAATGACGCGACATGTAAGGTCGGTCACTTGGTTGAGTAGGCACTACTAGAACTTAGTCAATAGATGGTACACCTCCTAAAACATTTTTAGGTCAGAGGTCGACACCACCCAGTCTGATTGAAGGACACTACTATAGGCGGCAGAGCCACACCACAAGATGGATTCCCCCTTGTAGGGAGGCAGCCTCTACTGGTGCAGTCGACTCAGCCCCTGCGAGGTTGAAACTTTTATTGTCGACAGTAAGCATGGTGATAGGATTTGTGCCCTATCCAAGTCTAAATTATTAGAGGAGGAAGTTGAGGATGACATCACAAACCTTTTGTTATGTGAGTAGTTATGAGAATATTATCCAAGAGTGTTCAAATCATAAATTGAGGTGAGAAGCAACTACGAAAGCTAACTACTCTTTATACGGGCCAGGGTGGTGCTTCCTCTACCTGACCAACCATTTGGTTCTTAAACACCTCGAAGAAGGTGGAACATGTGGTATCATCTGATGCACTCCAAGATGCATAATGCAATCTCAGCAATATGATGATTATTCGAGTCATCTAGGAGATCATGTTGAATCCCCCATGATCTATATAATGGTCACCTTGTCATGAGCTTAGCTGGTTTTGCCTAAGTCGTGTAGCATTATCACGTGTCCATCCGCAAATGTCAGCTTCTTCGAAACCTCCTATAGTCCTTTAGGACATACAAAAGAGAAAATGGGTTAGAGAAAGCATTTTCCACAGGATCCATAAGTAACCACTTCAGCAAATACTTTATATAGCCAGTGCAAATTATAACCATTGACTTTTCAAACTCTAAACGATCTCACATAAAGGATCAATGTCCATTACAGACTGAAGTTTCCACAAGTGTCCACATGACACAACTCTCATTTATATGCCAAAATCGACCATGAAAGCTAACCAAACTAGGGATGCTTCAACTCACCAATAACTGACTCTGGTGTGGGGTCGGTTAAGTTGTGTTGATCATTGTGAATCTTTTTTATAAAGAAAAAAGACATTCCTTGTTTTACGTTAGTATTTGAAACATCTCATGCTGCTTAAATTGGGTGGATGTTTGTTGGAGCTTTAACGAGTATTGCCTCACAGACTTTGAATTTTTACTAAGTCCTTCCTTTATAAAATTTGCCCATCGATTCTTCTTCAACTTAGTTGCTACTTCCAAGTAGTTTTGCATTACTTTCACTTTCGATTGTCATTATGTTGGGAAATGAAATAGATAATCTACTCTCAATAACATTGATCATCAATGGTAAGGATTTGACAACTATCGTCTTCCATTAGATTTCTTCGAAGGGTCTTTGAACTTGTGCAGTGCTTCTCTGCAAGATAAATAAGAGAACTGGGGTACTCCGTTTCACCCATTCTCTTAAGAGTTTAGAAGACAAAGTTACTTGACTTCGCCCACCTCCTCGAGGTTGTATTTCATATATCGAGCTAGTTACTCGTATTCGCCCACTTTTTGTTCACACTTTCAAAGCACCCGAAGTGTTTGCACTCCTTATGTTGAGTTAGCTACTATGATTCGCCTTATCTCTGCTATCGAACTTCCGGAATGCAAGAAGTTTTACCCAAAAAGAATAAATTTTCACCCTAACTCGGAGCAAGTCTTTGATAGTTTTGATCACCTTTAGGGTTGTACTGTCTTCTCCATTATCTTTATGCCTACTCCTTTGAGTAGAAAAGGTTTAACACCAAGTACTGCCTACTTCGTTCCTTGGTCGAGCACTCTTACATCAACCTGAAATCCCTTACTTTTAACTATCTTGATGAGAATCTCATTGACACCAGTCTTATGAAGTTCCTTGACCTCTACCATTCGGTCTTGTCATAGTACTTGGAGTTTGCCTCTACATTCTCCACCTTCTTAGCCCCCTTCACGACCAATGTTCTCCCTCCATAAGAGCAAGGGATCGATGGCTCCTTAGAGGTCCTGCCTCTGCGGTATCATGTCGCTGTCAAGCCTATAACACTACTATATGTTGCCTAGAATCTATGTCCCTTTCTTCGCAATCGGTAGATCCGCCTCTGTGGCATTATGACATGATAGGACTCAAGCAGAGTTGAGTCCTTATCATCCTATAGCGTTCCAAGGGATGATCCCCCTCAAAGATCAAAATATATAGAGCTCCTTCTGGGGTTTTATCATCTAGTATCAGAATAGTGATCTTGTTGCCCTTGCTACCATCACTGCCGCCTTCATCAAGCCAAGCAATTCCCATAATTACTTTTGACGTCGCCTCTACCGTCATCTCAAAGCTGCATATCAAATTAATATGTTGCCCATGCGTTTAAAATTGGAGATCTAGTATAATTTCATCACTCACACCTCTTCAATACTGAAAAATCCTTTACCTTACATGTTGAAGAAATTTTTCATATTTTATCCACTGCAAAGGCGAAACGTTGCAGAAATTTTCAGCCGCATGTTTGCCTCTTGAAATTGAACTATTGCTCATCTTTTTTGGCTAAAATTTTTACCCAAATTCATAGATCATCTTAGCTTTCATCTAAGATTGATCTTTGGAAAAAAAATCCTTTATGAAACCGGATTTATAGTGTTGCAATTCCTCATCTCGCAGTGTTGGAATTTTATGACAAAGAATCTGCCTTTCGTCTTTCTCGATATTTTCCTGCCGTTATTTTGTCGGAATTTTGTCAAAATTTTTGCTAATATCAACCATATCTGAATTAAGGATTTCTACATATTTTCCTTTAGTTTTTCTCTGGAATTATGTCGAGAACTCATCGTTTCTCCGACGTAAATTATGTTCGGTAGGATAGCACGTATACACCCCTTTCTTTGTTGAATTTCATCGAATTTGAGTGCTTTCTTTTCAGGGTTTTGGACTCTCTTTCTCTCATCTGCAAATCCTACCATCCTCACTAAGAACCCCTCCAAACCGCACCTTAAACCAGCCACCCAAATCAGCCCCACACCGCAGCCTACTTCCACCTACACTGATCCACCTATCTAACTGGGCACCCATTCCTTAAAAATTATCATGCCCCTAACACAATAATAGAAAAAGGACCCTAATATTACAGATCTGGAGGCCAACACAATGGCATCAGAGGAGACCATTAATGCTAAGTTTGAAACCTTTGAAAGCCGCATGGAGGAGAAGATGAGATACCTTTTCACCGAATTCAGCATGGGCCGACCATCGAGCCTGAGGAAATCACAGCAAGGAGAAACTTCATATCAACGATATGATCCTCAAGAGTGTGGTCACATCATCCATAATCCACACAATCTATGCATGAGGGTAGACTTCCCTAGATGGGAAGAAGGAGACCCGATCGGATGGATCTCGCGCGCGAAGCACTATTTTCGGTTCTACCGAACTGATGATGCTACAAAGGTGGAGATTGTTGCTATCCACCTCGAAGGAGATGCTATTCAGTGGTTTACTTAGTTTGAGCACACCCATGGAGGTCACTCTTGGTAGCAATTCAAAGAAGGGATATTAAATCGCTTTGGACCAACTGATTACGACAATGTCGACGGACAATTGGCAAAGATTCGACAAACCTCTACAATACAAGAATACCAAATAAGGTTTGAACGTTTATCTAACCAAACTGTGGATTGGTTTGAAAAATAACTTTTAGGGACTTTTATTGAGGACCTAAAACCATAGATTCAGTGAGAAGTAAAGACGTGACAATCGTACACTCTTATGGCGGTAATTTCCTTCGCAAGGATCCAAGAAGAATGACTAAGCCACGAGGCACGAAGGACAATGGTTGCTCCCCGACCAGCCATGCTGAAGCCTTCAGCCCCCTCTACTACCATTCGAGCCCCTGCACTAAAAAAATTGACAAGAGACGAGCTTCGAGAAAGATCGGCCAAGGGGTTGTGTTGGCACTACGACGAACTGCGGAGCCGAGAACATCACTGCAAGAAGGGCCGGCTTCTCATAATTAAACCAGTAGAGGAAGAGGACATTGAACCATCGAAAGAAAGCCTCAAACCTGAAGATGAAGCCATGGAGGAAAGCCCCAACCGGCCGACTATGCAGTGCATGCGCTGGCCAGTTACTCCAACCCATAGACGAAGAAAGTTGGAGGACTTCTTAAACAGCAACCCATCACCGTTCTCATCAATATGTGCAGCACAAATAACTTCCTCAACAACAATCTTACTGCACATATGGCACTTCAAATCGAAGGTTGCGACAAGTTCGATGTAAAGGTCACCGACGACCGAGTCCTCAATTGTGACCAAGAAGTGGTAGCCGATATCTTCCTCCTTCCCATCGATGACTATGAAGTTGTGTTTAGGATTGAATGGCTTACAACATTAGGTGACCTCTCCTGGAATTTTCCTAAACTAATCATGAAGTTTTATTGCAAAGGGAGATAGGTCACATTGCGAGGCAAGCGCGGGAGCCATATCTCCACCATTTCGACACAGCGGATGGAGAAGGTTTTGCACAAGCACATGGGGGATTTTTTTATGCATATCCAGTAGCCATCAAAAGCGGAAAACATACAAAATTCAGATCCTAAGCTTGCCCTCTTGCTGGATGAATTCACAGATATTTTTACGGAGCCGCATGGGCTGCCCCCTAACTGGCCGACCGCATAATCATCGCATCCCAATATTACCGAGCCACCCTCCAGCAAATTTAAGACTTTACCACTATCCTCACTTGTAGAAGGATGAGAATGAGAAAATCGTTGAGGAGATGCTCGATACCAGAGTAATTCGACTAAGCTACAGCCCTTACTCCTCATCGGTGTTGCTAGTGCGCAAGAAGGATGGTATGTGGTGGATGTGCGTTGATTATCGAGCCTTGAACACCATCACCGTGAAGGATAAATATCCCATACCAGTAGTGGATGAGCTCTTGGATGAACTAAAAGGAGCCCGAGTCTTTACTAAATTGGATCTCTGATCTGGATATCATCAGATTTGGGTAAGTGCTGAAGATGTTCCGAAAATAACATTTCACACACATAAAGGCCACTACGAGTTTTTGGTAATACTCTTCAGACTTACGAATGCTCCTTACACTTATTAAAGCTTGATGAACGACATTTTTTTGGAGATTTCTACGCAAGTTTGTGCTGGTATTTTTTGATGATATCCTCATTTACAGCTCCACACTTGAAATGCATTTTCAGCACTTACGAATTATTCTAATGATTCTTCGGGAGAATACTCTTTATGTTAAACAATCCAAGTAAAGCTTTTTACAACATAAAGTAGAATAGTTAGGGTATATTATATCAGAGGATGGAGTAGCGGTAGACCCAACAAAGATCGAAGCAATGCAAGGTTGGTCGAACACTATGAACATCAAATAGCTGCGCGACTTCCTTGGACTCACAGGCTACTATCAAAAATTTGTGAAGGATTATAGCAAGATCAGTGCCTCACTTACGTCCCTACTGAAGAAAGACTCCTTCTTGTGGTCAGATAAAGCTTCTACAGCCTTTGAACGGCTCAAGGCAGCCATGACGATGACGTCGATCCTAACGCTGCCCGATTTCAGCCGCACCTTCATGATTGAGGCTGACGCATCCGAAGTTGGAATTGGGGTTGTTCTATTGTAAGATGTCTGACCTCTTGCTTATACTAGCAAAGCTTTGTCTCCCTCCCACCTTAAAATATTCATGTACGATAAAAAAATATTTGCCATCATACGCGCCGTCATGAAGTGAAGACCCTACTTGATCGGTCGATGCTTCCATATTAAGACCAACCATCGAAGCCTCAAGTATTTTTTGGAGCAAAAAATATCTTCCACGGAGCAACAACGATGGGTGACTAAACTTCTTGGCTTTGATTATGAAATTATTTATTGAAAGGGAAAAGATAATGTTGTTGCATATGCTCTATCACGGCTACCAAGATAAGCCAAAATTTCAGTCATCTCCCTTCCCTCCATTGACTTCCTCAAAGATATTAGAGAGGAATGGAAGAGCGATGTAGAAACCTGAGACATCATAGAAAAATTTGAAAAGAATTCGGGTTTCATGGGCCACTACACTTGGGATTCGAGGGACCTGCCCTACAAGGACTAAATTGTGGTTGTTCCTTCTTCCTCTTACATCCAAATTATTTTGCATGAGATGCATTCTTCACCTTCAGTGAGACACTCTAGATTTCTGAGAACATATAAGAGGGTGAAGCAAAATTTCTTTCGGAGAGGCATGAAAAGATCGTTTCATGATTATGTATCTAAATGCGATGTATGCCAGCAATAGAAAGGTAAAACGGTGGTAAATCCGAGAAAACTACAACCACTACCTATATCGGACTCCGCATGGACTGACATCTCCATGGATTTCATTGAGGGGCTGCCACCATCTTAAGATAAAAACACGATTTTTGTAGTGGTAGATCGTCTAACCAAATATGCTTATTTCTATGCTATGAGACGCCCTTATACCATTGTTAGTATTGCTAAACTTTTTATGAAAAATATTATAAAACTGCATTGGATGCCAATGTCGATTGTGAGCGATCGTGACAGGATATTTATAATAAAATTTTGGACCGAGTTCTTTTAATTACAAGTCACCCAATTGAAGATGAGCACAACCTACCACCCTCAGATGGACGGTCAAATAGAAGTGGTGAACAGATGCCTTGAAACTTACTTACGATGCTTCACCAGTGACCGACCCAAAGAGTAGACAAGGTGGCTTCCTTAGGTCGAATGATAGTACAATACAACTTATCATTTATCAACTAAATGTACCCCATATGAGGCATTGTATGGTCGATCGCCCCCTAAAAAAAACCTAAATATGTATTAGGTTGACTAAAACTTAATTGACAGTGACAAGCTTCTACAGCTGCTGAAAGATAACCTAATTGCCACCCAAGCTCAAATGATGCAACAAGTAGACACTCACCGGAGCGAGTGATAATTTTCAGTATGAGATTTGGTCTACCTTTGCCTACAACCATACAAGCAGCTGTCAATCAACACCAGAGCATCCATGAAGCTATCTCCATTATTTTATGGACCAAATCAGATTTTGGAGCATATTAGGGCCATGGCATACAGATTAAAACTCCCAGATGACGTTAAGATCTATCCCGTCTTCCTCGTGTCACTGCTAAAATTGAAATTGGGAGAACATGAGTTGGCCCAGACTCAGCTGTCGAGGACTACAAATTATGTTGAGATTCAAGCCCAACTTGAACCTATACTTGATCAGAGGATTGTGATATACCGATGCAGCCCTTCAACTGAAGTACTCATAAAATATAACAACCTACCATCCAAAGATGTAACGTGGGAGTCTTATGAGGAGCTGAAGACCCGGTTCCCAGAGTTTATGGACCCTCAGCCTTGAGGCCATGATTGATTCTAAGAGGGTGGGCTTGATAAGACTCCAGCAAGGTTGAGTCATAATCACCCTAGAAGTAGTCAATAAACCCTATGAGATTGTAATAAAACCTCACCTAGCTACTTCTATCCTATAAAGAAGTGTGGCTAGGGTTTAGATTAGGGCCTTAGGGCTAAATGACCACCGCCCGCTTTATTGGGCTAGTCCGCCAGGTTTTCCTCTTGCTTAGGTTGGCTATAGAGCCAACCTAGCCATCGCTTATTCCTACTTAGGTAGGTCGACTATATAAGGGGTAAAAAGATAATTTTACTTAGGCAAGCACCCCATGAGATAAGGTTTAGAACCTTATATAATGATGTAGCCACCTCCTATCTTTTATCAAGCAAGAATCATCTTTTATTCAGTCTTGTGCCGAGTTCTAGGAGGGAGGAACCCCTATAACGTTCCAAGGGTTGATCCCCCTCAAAGATCAAAATCTATAGAGCTCCTTCTGGGGTTCTATCATGGCACTCCTCCAAGTCCACCTTTATTCTGAAAGACAATTAGTTTTTGGGTAGCTGAGCCCCTCTGGGCTCATCGTCGCTTCCTCACCCCTTTCAATCGCTTGCTTCAACACCCTTGTGTTCTCTGAGCAATTTCCCTTGGCCGGTGGAAAGATAGACTGCAACTCCCGTGCATGGCCTCCGTCATCTTGTTGCAAGGCTCGCACCGATTCTGTTCTCTTTAGCTTCCTTGGTAACAATATTTGCTTATTCGGCCTTGTTCTCTGACTTGCTGGGCTTCCTTAAGTGAATATAAGAACTGGAGCAGTCCAACTCTCTAATTGCTTCGATCATACCTCTGTATGATCAAGTCTTCCTATGGGACTCATCGGTACTTACACTTGAAATTCTCCTTCGATGGTATACAATCCTCATATGCTAATGACCAAGGCCTTCATCTAATGCAAGATTTGATGCCCACACACGGAAGACCCGCCTCTGCGATACTATAGCATTCACTCCTTGAATCCTTTGTTTACTGAAGTGGAGCTCCCAGTAGCTCCTGATCATACCTCAGCATGATCAAGTCCCTCACGGGATTTCTCCCGCGTGTGTTGTATTGCTTCGAACTAGTCCACCATGATACACTGCACCATGTAGCCTCCTGGTGACACATCTCTATTGCATTCAGATTCTTATAGGATAAAGTCGGACTACGATCTCTCCATGTGTGATCTCTGCCAACACATCATAGGACCTCAGCCACCTCTGATTGTGTTCGCTCCTTTGACAATTCACCTTCGCCCACCCATTCTTGAGTCACACCTAGACGAAACATCATTCTAGGATAGTCTATTGCCTATCAGCTCTCGAAGTCCCCAAACTTCGCTAAAATTGGTGCACCGTTGTTTGGATCCTGGGCCTCTATCCCTCACCAACACAATCTTCACTGTGCACCGCTTTCTTCATGATAACTTGAATGGTAGCATTGTGGCATATTCTTCAAGAGTACTCACATCTACGTCCTCTTATCCCATGCTAAAGCCTTATGATCCCAACTTTTCTTTCATAAGTTGAATCACCTTAGTTCCTCCATCAAATACATCTCTAAGACAAGGTGCATATGCCTCAAAGCTCCCTTCGTTTTGGCATCATGCAAGATGAGTCTACCATATCAGAATGAAGAACCCATGGAATGACATGATCCTACTCCTGCCTCTACAAGAGTTCATATCCTTGACCTCTATCCAAGGAAAGCTCTGTGCCTCCGCTCCATGTTACATCTTCTACATCAACTCCATTCATGTGGCTTGGATACTTCACTAAGTTCCACCTAAGTTGTTATGCTCCTTGATTTGCATTGAGTTGATGGTGGCCCTCACACCCACCATTCCATGGGTCAACCCTCTATTGAGTTTGATTTACATATCGACTCTAAGTGTGCCTTCATATGATGTTATCATGGATTGCTCCCCCACTTGATCTCGCAATGCATCCACCAATGCATTTCCTCATTCAAGATCATGTGATGACTCCTCGTCACTCGCTCGGTCCATTGAACTTTATGGAAATATTATCTTGAGGTACTCTTCCTCAACATGTGTGGTCTGTTGCATATGATTCTCCCTTTGGAGAACTAGGACCTATCCCTCATGGATATCTGTCATGTTCGAGCAACTTTTCTCTTTGCATTCTTCCCTCTAGAAGTTTCCCCTTGGACTACTCCATCTTGTTGAACAACTTGTGCATTGTTCTACCCCTACAAATACATTTGCTAAATTGTGACTCTTCGCCAATACAACCCTCACTGCACCTTTTAAGGCCTAGCAATGTGTTGAACTTATTATACACTTCAGCCTCCTACGGACGTATCCTTTCCATGCCGAAGAAATAGTTTCAATGCTCTATGATACCGAGTTTCAGTCACCTTGCGATAGCCATGGACACTCCGTCGTCCGCATACAAGCCCTTGCATGAGTATTGAATTCTTCGAGTTAGTAATTCCCCTCACCTCTGTGAGCTTTACACAACTATTTCAGTCATTACGCCACACATCCCACTTTGCATTGTCTCATTTTTTACCAAGCACCTCGCTTGCCTTGAGTACCATCAAGTTTGGTTGCCAACGTCGAGTCGTAGCTCAAACTCAGTCATCCCAACCTTTATGTGCTACACATTCTTTCTAGTTTGCTTATCCTCATGGTGCCTCTCACGCAAAGGCTTGACCATTCCTCTGAATGTTAATCATGGATGCATGCTCCTCTAAGTGACTCCTTTCCATACATCTTAATGTTCATTTCTCCCAAATGATCATGTGTGTTGGTTACCCTCCACGCAACCCAGCTAGGTCTCCCACGTTTGCATGGTAAGTATTTCTACATATGCATGTCCCACTCTGATACTAAATGTCACGAACTTAGCTGGTTTTACATAAGTTGTGCGACATCATCGCATATCCATCCGCAAAGGTCAACCTCCCTGAGACCTCTTATGGTCCCTTAGAACCTATAAAAGAGAAAACAAATTAGATAAAGTATTTTCCACGGGATCCACAAGCAACCACTTCAACAAACATTTTATATAGCCAGTGCAAATTATAACCATGGACTTTACAAACTCTGAGCAGTCACACACAAAGGATCAAGGTCTATTATAAACTGAAGTTCCCACAAGTGTCCATATAACACAACTCTCATTTACATACTAAAATCGGTCACGAAAGCTAACTAAACTAGGGTTGCTAAGCTTACTGCTAGCCCGCTACTTGCTGTACAAAGTATGAACAAAACCTGAAAGACACAAATATACATTAGTATTACATTAAGCACCCTCTTTATATTTTTGTCCATGATAATATGGCAGATGACAATTCCACCATGTCCCCTCTTGCTGCAGGTGGGTATGATGCATGATCAATTATCTAATCACACTTAGATTCTCCCACTCACTAAATGAGGAGTACGTAGCATGTTTCTACATCACCTTCATGTGCCATCGCGCTTGGCTCTATCGGCCTTTTGTGCACCAGTACACCTAGCCTTATTGGCTCTTTGCACCACCACACACAACCTTACCTGCCCATTGTGTGTCACTATGCCTGGCCTTACTTGTCCTTTACACCATCACACTTGGCGTTATTAGCCATCTAAACCATTGCACCCAGTCTTATCAACCCTTTGTATGCCACCGCATCTGATCTTACTAGCCCTTTTTAAGCCACTATGCTCAGTTTTACTAGCCCTTTGCACCACTGCACCCATTCTTACTAACCCTTTGTGCACTACCATACTTGGCCTTATTAGCCCTTTGTTCCACTATATTTGCTCTTATTGGCCCTTTGTGCATCGTTGTGCCTGGCTATGTCTACCCGACCTTATCGATCTTTTGCACACCACTATCATGCCATCATACTTCCCCATTTTGTCCTACCATGCTATTATGCCCTATCAAAATATCAAAGTCCCACCATGCTATTATGCCCTATCAAAGTGTCAGTATACCGAGTTAGGCACCTTCTTAATTAGTTTTCACTATGCTCCTTAGCTTGAGAAATCAGGGGGGAATGTGATATGACAAAAATGCTAGTTACAGGTGTCCTGCAAGCCAATCACGTGAGTGATGGCACGTGTGACACACTATGTAATCTTTTTGCTTATGATTAATATTGACATATTCTCACATTATATTATATGTAGCATATATATTGTGATGTCCTTAGTTCTGTGTAATAGGAATTGGATCGTGATGAGATCACGATAATGGGATCGATTCATCTTTAAACATAAATCCTAAATAATCTCGGTCATAGGTTACTCAAGAGGGACATCGAGATAACTGGACAGACCGGTGTACTATATACCCGTCCATATGATGGAGGCGGCTGGTCTCATAGCCACTTGTGTGGAGACACTAAGGATATAGTACATGTGCTCATTAGGGAATGAGTTCACTGATTGATCCACTTATGAAATGCTATATGGTTAATGATACCTAATGTCAGATAGCGATTCCATAGTCAGTTGTGTATCTGGTCCTTGGACTTGAGACACCAAGGATGCCTTATATGAGTACTCCTTTCTTTGACGCCAGACTTACAAGTTTGGAAAGCTCCAGATTTTGTACAGCTGGTTATCGGGATTGGTAGCTAACCTTACGAAGGTAATTGAGTGTCAATAGAAGATCATCCACTATCAGTATCACGAGAGGAATATCCCATATGTGCTTGCTTAGATAAATCCCTAGCCAGGGTCATTCGGATTGAGAGAGAAGGAGTTCTCTGATAGAATCCGAATAGAGCAAGACAAACTGATTCCATATATGACTTGACAGTACCATGTCCAATATACAGTCTCTAGGATATTAGTTGGATGAGGGATTATAGATACATGATAACTGTGGACAGACAAGTCCGATGGATTCGATCCCCTTGTACCGTTTGGGGACTATGACGTAGTGGCCTAGTACGTCCATAGTCGATGAGTCGAGTGAATTATTATGGAGATAATAATTCACTATATCAGAAGGAGTTCTGATGGGAGTAACTCAAGCCAGCTCGGTATCAGGCCTAGAGGGTCACACATATATGGTGGATCCTTCAGCAAATAGAGGATTGGATGAAGATCCAATTAGCCCCTAGTCTCATTAGATGAGACCCTATGTTGATGGGCTTCTTGATTAACGCCCAATTATAGGCCTAAGAAGATTATTGGATAGAGATCCAATAATGTAAGATTAGTGAGTTATTGGATGAAGATCTAATACCCACTAAGGAAGGAGCCCTAGGGTTTTGGTGGCTCTCTATAAATAGGAGGGGAGACTCAGGGTTGATTGGGTACAGCTTTAGCCACCACCTCTTATTCTCCTCCCTCCCTTTGAGCAAGAGTTGCAAGACCATATTGGAGGAGTTTCGCTGCAGAGATCCATCGTGTGGATACCGCTAGAGAGGAGGACGCTTGACCTCCTTCATCTTCTCCATCCGGATCTGGAATACAGGGATATACGATCTCCCTAGGTAAAATCAATCTCTCACACATCGCTGTTTTATCAGTTTTTATATTTTTCTCGTGACCCCAATCTTCTGCACGACGATTTGATCTGCGTGGGAAACTTGTTTTTATTTTTAATTTTCGCTGCGCATGTGATGCACCCGCTGAGGTTTCCCAACAAAAAATCACATGGCTAATTCATCAACACTATATGCTAACACTACTGTTTTGTGTTCGACACCTCATCTCCATGTGGTTATGCCTGTTGAATCTTAGATTTTGATGATGAAATCAATTGATGGGTTATTGATCTAACATGTGTTATTAAAGTTGATTGATGCAGGATTAACTATGATATATTACAATCAGAGGATTAACCAGAGTCAAGTCCGGGGCATCGTGCCGGGGTTCGGATGATGTAGTGGGAACTCACCGAGAGACTCGCCAGAAGCATGTCGGGAGTTTGCTGGGAGCTTATCGAAGGGATCATATGCTTGCCGGGAGTTCATCGGAAGCTTGCTGGGAGTTCGTCGGGAGCTTACCAGGATGGCATCGAGAGTTCACTGGAAGAAGACCAAGAAACTTGCCAGAAGGTCATCGGGGTTACCGAAAAGCTTGTCGGGAGTCAGGAGAGTCTTGTTGGACTTGATGATCACATTAATTATAATTAATTAGTCATAGTTAGCATTGTTAAGTTTGAGTCTAACTTGAGTTAAGTTTGGAAGGAATCCAAATTAACTCAAGTGAGGCAAACCGGGTCCACTATGGAGAGTGGATTGAGCTCAGGTTGAGCTTAATTGATTAACTTGAGAATTGGTCAACATAAGGTTAAGTCAGAATTTGAAAAGTGGAGGGAACCACTTTTTCAAAAATTTCGGTGGCTGAACCGCCACCGCCCAAGTTCTTGAGCAGTTGTCGGCAGTTGAGCTGCTCGTACCCTAGAATCAAGGGTGCTTTTGGTGGTTGACCCGCTAAGGCCAATGGTTAAACTACCCGTACCCTAGTTTTAGGGATGCTTTCGGTGGTTTAACCGACGGTGCCAGCGGTAGTACCGCTCGTACCTGATTTTTTCGGGTATGTTTGAATTTTGGCTCCAAATTCTGAAGCTATTTAGGGCCTATAAATACCCTAAGTTTTTTACATTTTATATAAGACTTTGGGATTAAAATTATGTAAAAAACTCATGTATATTGTAAGAAAAAGAAAATGGGAAGGGAGTGAGCTAAGAGTTGTAAAGTTCTAGTCTCCCTTGTAAGCTCAAGTTGTAAGGGTTTGGTCTTCACCAAAAGAAGATCGATAGTGGATGTTGGTATGCCTCAAAGTGGAGGACTTGGGGAGTGGACGTAGGCCAAGGTTAAGGTCGAACCACTATAAGTTGTGAGTTTCTTTTGCTCAACTTGTTTATTTTTTTATATTACTCCTAATTAGTTCATTAAAAAATATGATCATCATCCTTACACCGTTTTCTCTTAAATCGGTTTCCTAATTGTGTTGAACAAAATATCAAGTGACACTTATAATTTTATTTACACTTTGAAAGCAAGATTTAATGTCAAGCACTTTCCTTATGACGTTGCTTATCTTTTTTTTCGAATTTGCTTGTTCTTTCTTAAGTCGTTTTTAAGTAAGAAACTTAGCATTTTTAGAATCACTCACTTGCTTTACTTGAATGAAAAGTTTTGGATTTTTCTATCTTGCTTAAAGCGAAAAGTTTTGATTAAAACATCGATTTTCACTTGCACTAATTCACCCCTCCCTCTCTTAGTGCCAATTGATCCTAACAATTGATATTAGAGGAAGGTATTTACTCTTTGGACGAAATACTCATTTGAGTAAATGACTTTGTTTAGCATGAATGAGGGTCAATGCATCACAAGTCCTTATATGTTCAATGGGATGGACTACACATCTTGACAAATTTGAATGCGTATCTTTTTTATTTTGATAGTTTTTTATTTATGATATATTATTGAAAAAAGTTTTCAAAAGTCATCCAATCCAATAAATGATTGGAATGATTATGAAAAATAAATATTTTCTTTAAATTCCAAGGCTATGAATGTATTATATTATGCTCTAAATAAAAATGAATTTGATTGGATTTTCTATTATGATTCAGCTTTTAAGATTTGGCATACATTAAAATTAACACATGAAAGCATACTAAATCTAAATGAATCATTAAATAAAATGTCTTACAAAAATGAACAATAAGAATGCATTCCTAAGAACAAGAATAATTTGACATTGAGAACCCAAAAACACCTTCCATAAAGGAATTTGAACTAAAGAGAACACATGACTCCTCGAGTGAAATCTCGAGTGATGAGGACCTTTAACTTTTGACAAATGAACCAGAAAAATTAATGAACTTGAACCATAAAAATGATCTTAAGATGAACAAAACATCTTGTTATGAACACAAGAAACTGAGGAGCTCATCAGATGAAGAAGACTAATCAAAAGAAGAGGTTGTTAACTATTCTTTAACGGCGATACAAGATGAGGTTAGTGATTTATTAAGCATTCTTTTCGAAATTATTGAATATGTTTAATGAATTGTTTGATAAACTTAGAAAAATTAATAAATCTTATAAGTTCCTTAAAAATGAACATGATTTGTTAGTTGGTAGAGTTGATGAAACACATAAGTTATTAGCATCACATAACCCTTGTTCTAAACGTGAAATGCTAGATAATGTTAAAGAAGAAAACATCATGCTCAAGTCAACATTAGAAAATTTTGAAATTGAAAATAAATCCCTAAATATGATTCTTGCCAATAAGGGTCATATTAATAGAAAAAATGACATAGGCTTTGTTGGTAACATTCAACAAAAGCTAATCATTTTTGTTAAAAGACCTACCTTAAATTTGTCACCAAAAATAAAATAAAATTTTTATGGTAGATTAGAACACAAAGTTAACAAATGTCTATTTAGAAATTATAGCCCTTAGAAGTCAGTTTGGGTTCCTAAGGGAATAACAAACTATCAAGAACCATTAGATACAAAAGACAAAGTTCTTCATATACATCCCAATGTAAAATATGTACTTAAATCTTTTTTATAAATTTATCTCATAACAAGGCTAGAAGCACTAAATAATATTTTGAAAATAGATGCTCAAGCCATTTGACTTGAGATCTAATTTAGTTATCAATCTCTCTAGCCAAAATGTCAAAAATAAGAAAAATTATTTGAATCAAGATGTTTGAAACTTAATGATCTTTGTTTATATTATAATAAATTTTTTATTAAAAATAATTCATGATTATATAATCAATCTTGATAATGCATGACGCATACTAGTATAAAAATGAACTAGAACCAAAGAACCTTCTTTGTTGAAAAATATGTTAAAATTTACATAAATGAGATTTTGATGATGATTGAATAATAGGCTCAAAATCAGTAGCTTGGATGTTCGTTTAAATGTAAAGACTATTGTTAAATGGTTCAAATATTGATAAAGTTTATGGAATGATTAATTTGAATGTTACATCGATTGAAATGCTATAATGATTGAATGATTATGTTGAATGTTATAATTTGAGCATAGAAAATATATATGCTTTATTTTTAGGTATTTTGAAAATGAGTTTATCAACTCCTTATACTACGTGCAAAGAGTTAGTCTCATTAAAAATTTAAATTGAGATAGGTTGAAATTTTACTTTAAAGATGTTTTATCATTTTGATGTGTTATAGCAATAACCTTAATAACTTCTTCTAGAATGAAATTTGGATTTCGATCTTAACTAAAAATTCATTAATTTGAAAATCATTCTTGAAAAAAATCACATGAAACAATCAAAAGGAGGATAATTAATCTTAAAAGTATTTTTATCCTATAAATCTTTCAACAAGATAAAATGATACCATTATTATTGAATTTCTTTAACTACAAAAATGAATTAGAAAACTTTAGTTAATTTCTTTTGGAAAACAATCTATGTTGAATTCATTCAAATTTTTTGAAAAGTGATTTTTTATGATGATTTTGGATATATTTTCAAATAATTTTATTTTAAAGAATGGATATGTTTGAATCTATCCAACTTTATTTTAATTTTGATTATTTGATAACTTAAATCATGACCATGAAATCTTGAAAATTATAATTTGATATCTTTATATAAACCAAGATTGTTTACTAAGATTCTTTCCCTTTATTAAAGAAAAGTTTTCATCCTAATAATCATCTTAAATTCTCAATGTTTATAACTTGATATTTCTATAAGAATCAAGATCCTTCTTATTTGATCTCCTAAGATTTTTGAAGCTTTGAAATTTCATCTAGGAAGAAATGTGTCAAAATAAATTATATTCTTGGCATTTATGATTTGATAATAATATTATTCATGACATGATTACTTATGACTTTCTTCTTAGTATAACTTATCACCAAAATTAATATTTCTTAAATTTGTGAGAAGTTATAAACTTAATGAGATTTGTTTTATCATGAATATTCTCTTGATTTCTAAACTTTTCATATCCTCAATGGAAATCAAAATTTTGAACATCTATAATTTATTTGTTTTGATAAAGATGAGATCTATGATTTTGATTATTATAATATAAGATCAAGATTGTTTAGATCTCATAAAATTTTCAATCAAGATTGTTCGGAGAATTTTTCAATCATATCTTTTGAATTTGATTTGTAATAACATATTCCCCTTATACTTTTGGGTGTCATGAATGCAAAAAAAAAATTAAACCATCATATTTATTTTTGATAATAATAAAGGGGGAGATAAAATTATCAATATTATTAGAAGCAAATTGGATATGATAATATTTGCTTAGATGAAAATTTAGAATTTTAAAATTTTTAAATATATATGAAATGCATAATTCACAATTTTAGCTTGATGTATTATCATATTTTCCTTTAGATTTTTTGAGCTTTATAAATTACACTTCTTAGCAAAATATGTATGCAAAATACTTGATTAACAATTTGAGCTTGATTTACTATCATATTTTCTTTTAGAATTCTTGATATTTATTATCAAAATTTACATGAGATAATATTCAAAATGCATGATTTAATTGATTTATTATCTTGCTTGAAATTTACATAATATGAACTAAATTGCATGGGTAGCTCTTGATTTTTTTTTTCAAAATTTATATCTATAAAATTGAGTATCTTTGTGATATGATGCTTTTCAAAACCCTCTCCTTGATTATACCTTCTTGTTTATAAAAATAGGAGAAAATCTACATGAAGATAATGATTTGTTATTTTTTAAATCTATTTGCTACGTTTTCTTTAAATTTACATGTGAATGATTTGTTGAGCTCATATTCAAAATATTCTTTTAAAATTTTATATCTATAAGATTAAGATTGAGAGTTAAGAATGCTAAATCATGAAAATATATGAATTGCTAATCTAGATTTCATGAGATTAAGCCTTTTTATGATAATGTTTTTGAAATCTGTCTCTATGTTTTTATCTTATTGTTTACAAAAAATGAGAAAAAATTACAAGAAGATGATAAATTACTATATTTGAAATTTACAAGAGATGATTTTTAGTATCAAGAGATGAGTTTTGCTACATTTAAAATATATAAGTAGTCTTTAAATCTCTTAGACTCTTTGAGTTTTTTTTAATTTATTAAGAGCTCTTCTTAATAATGTAATACTTTCACAACTTATCCCCTATTTCTCTACTCATTATTCACAAAAGGGATGAAATATTATAATACATATTATATTAAACTAAGGGTTAGTAATGTTATCATGTGCTTTAAAATTATTAGTTATACATTTTAACTTTTTGCTGATGACAAAGGGGTAGAAATGGACATTGATAACACTTGATATTGATGATATACTTAGATATCTTGGATATGGATGTATAATTCTTTTTGAAATTCATGATTCGATTACTTGATACAAATTTGTGTTGAAATTTGCTTGGAATATTGATTGCTTAAAAATACTTGAATTTAAAAGTGTGTGATTCTCTTAAATTTAAGTGGCATAGATTTAGGAGGAGTTAGAATTAACTCATATCATCAATTGATTATCATCATAAAAAAGGGAAAGATTGTTGAATCTCGGATTTTGATGATGAAATCAATTGATGAGTTATTGATCTAACATGTGTTGTTAAAATTTGATTAATCAGGATCAACTACGATATATTACAATAAGAGGATTGGTCAGAATCAAGTCCAAGGCATCGGGCCGGGATTCAGACGATACAATGGGAACTCGCCGAGAGACTCGTTAGGAGCTTGTTGAAGGTATCGGAAGCTTGTCGGGAGTTCACCTAGAGCTTGTCGATGGGATCAGAGGCTTGCCGAGAGTTTGTCGAAAGCTTACCGAATGTATTGGAAGCTTGCTGGGAGTTCGTCGGGAGCTTGCTAGGATGGCGTCATGAGTTCACCGGAAGAACACCAAGCGACTCACCGAAAGATCATCGGGGGTCGCCGAAAAGCTTGTCGGGAGTCAGGAGGGTATTGTTGGACTTGATGGTCACATTGATTGTAATTAATTAGTCGTAGTTAGCATCGTTAGGTTTGAGTCCAACTTGAGTTAAGTTTGGAAGGAATCCGAATTAACTCAAGTGAGTCAAACCGTGTCCAATATAGAGAGTGGATTGAGCTCAGGTTGAGCTCAATTGGTTGACCTAGGAATTGGTCAACATAAGGTTCTAGTCGGAATTTGAAAAGTGGAGGGAACTATTTTTTCAAAAATTTTGACGGTTGAATCGTTAGTGAGCGACAGTTGTACTGCCACTGCCCAGGTTCTTGGGTGGCTGTCGACGGCTGAACCGCCTAGGTCGGCGGTTGAACCGCTCATACCTTGGAATCAGGGGTGCTTTCGACGGTTGACCCGCCTAGCCCGATGGTTAAATCGCTTGTACCCTGGTTTCAAGGGTGTTTTCGGCGGTTTAACCGATGGCACCGATGGTTGTACCGCATGTACTCGATTTTTCCAAGTGTATTTGAATTTTGGTTTCAAATTGTGAAGTCATTTGAGGCCTATAAATAGCCCAAGTTTTTTTGCATTTTATATAGCACTGTGTGATTAAAATTCTGTGAATTGTAAGAAAAAGAAAAGGAGTAAACTAAAACTTATAAAGTCCTAGTCTCCTTTGTAAGCTCAAGTTGTAAGGATTTGGTCTTCACCTAAAGAAGATTGGTAGTATACGCTGATGTGCCTCAAGGAGAAGGACTCAAAAAGTAAACATAGGCCAAATTTAAGATCGAAACACTATAAGTTACGAGTTTATTTTACTCACCTTGTTTATTTATTTATGTTGCTCCTAATTAGTTTATTGAAAAATAAGATCATCATTCAATTTCATTTACTCTTTGTAAATAAGATTTCCAGTCAATCAATTTCCTTACAATGTTACTTATATTTTTATTCTAATTTTTTATTCTTTTTAGAATCATTCACTTGCTTTAGTTAATCAAAAAGTTTTAAAATTTTTTATCTTACTTCAAGTAAAAAGTTTTGATTAAACCTTCAATAGGTGAATCATATGATTACTGTCACTTGTATCGGGATCAAACCCACACGTTATGCACCCAAAGAAAATGCAAGAAAACCACAGTTCATTAAAGAAGTTTACGCTTTCCAAGCAGAACTGGAATGAAATTTTGCAGTATAGAAGATACACAATGCAATGGTGTACTGTTTCATGACCAAATTAATCTTCAACAAATTAAAGAAAACAGAGCTGAAATCTTCCTCAAGAATAATGCTTAAGATGAGGCTCCACTCTGGATGGCTTAAGCTTTCTTGGGCTTGCTGGCAGCAATTTGAGTGTCGGGCTGCATATAAAAAGGTTTCAGCAGCTACAAAAGAAAATATGAAATGAACTTGACAGTTGATAGTCCTAATGGTAAATATGTAGTGGTAAATTTACCAAACTTCAGCCAAAATTTCAGAGGTTCCATTATAAAGTGTAGAATAGTAGTCTAATAAAAATCCAGGAGTATCATCACTGAAATTCCAGAAGTTCCATTGTAAAGATTTGAAAGGTCTAATAAATTACCTCTTTCTTGACGGGCTCTTCCTTCTCCGACAAAGTCAATTCAATATGACATGGAGAGGACATATAAGCTGCCACAACACATGGCAAATGAGTTTCAGCTGGAAACAAAAAATTAAATTTCACTCGACAGTAAACTTACGATTGATTCGTCCATGAGCCCGATAGGTTCTACGCCTCTGCTTTTGTGCTTGGTTCACCTGGATGTGTGATATGTAGAGAGCATCAACATCCAGCCCTTTTACCTGAAGGAAGACAAAAGCATTTAGCACAGGTATACCACAATTGCTTATTTTAAAAGCCAATTTTTAATAGGTATGTACCTCTGCATTACTTTCGGCATTCTTAAGCAGATCCAAGATGAATCCAGCTGATTTAATGGGCCAACGTCCCTGTCCATTTGGGTGACGGTTCTTAGCTTGAGCTGTACGGCCTACACCTCCACAAAACCTCCGAAAAGGAATGGCTTGTTTGTGAGCAATTACATCTTCGAGGTATCTTTTGGCCTTTGCCAAAGGTAGCTTTCTAATGGCATGGGCTGTCTCCCGTGTATTCTGTTATTTGATAGCACAATCATCGTACAACTATGATATGCTATGCCAAAAAATACGAACCAACCCATAAAACCAAATTACACACTTTTTTCTAACATCATGATGTAAGTGCATAGTTATTCATCAGTCATACAGGTTCATGTGCCGTACAAGAAAATAAAAATTTAGTTAACCATAGGGAAGTTCTGGAGATATATGGGAATCTCAAGAATATGAATGTGCTAAGGATGTCCTGGTGATCACTATGATGTTTGTTTCATGCTCTGAGAAGTTACTTTTTGCAGTATGCAAAATTGAAGAACTATCAACATTCAAGTTCCTCAATAGAACTTGAAACATCCAACTCCTGCACCTTCTATGTTGTTCTGATTTATTTAGCTTTCTTGGTTATAGAAAACAAGCATCAAGAAATTTAGACAGCTAAAATGTTTTTCAGATAAGATCCTTATTATCATCTCTTGCTGTCAATGAAATATAAGATACCTCACTGACAATTATCCCATAGTTTTCTCGAGGTACAGGGAATCACTTACTGATGTAAAAATCAGTCTTTCAAGTAATAAATCTAGTTAAACATATAATATTCCAAATAATGAATCATACTTTAATACGCATGACAAAATCAATAAAGTACTAAACCAACTAATATTCAAAAATAGCCAACTGAACACACATGAGTGGAAGCACAAAGTTGCTATGGTAAGACCATGGGCACAAAAAATAAAATAAAATAAAACAGTGCATGCAGGTAGGACTGCAATATCCTCCAGATCTTAAAACAGATGTCTATTGAGCTTTAAGACATGTCTCATTGTTTACTGAACCTTCTGTCATCAACAATGTACACAGGTTCACCCAATACTAATGGATATAATTTCCCTAAAATTTACAAGGCTTGTTTATGGACAAATCATGCCCCTGCTTTTCTTTAGGTGATGGAAATTACAAAATTCTATATGCTTATGCTTATAGAACACATAATAGGCGATTGTTTGCTGAACCTTAAGTAATCACCAAGGTACAGAGGTTCACCCAAAGTTGCTAAACTATGACCATGGGCACAAAAAAACCACAGTGCTTGCAGGTAGGACTGCATAACCCTCCAGATCCTAAAATGGATCTCTCAAGCTTTAGCAAATGTTTCATTGTTTACTGAACCTTCTGTCATCAACAATGTACACGGGTTCACCCAATAACAATGGATATAATTTCCCTAAATCTTACGAGAAGCTTGTTTATGGATAAAACATGCCCCTGCTTTTCTTTAGGTGATAGAAACGACAAAATTAACATATAATATATTATTGTTTACTGAACCTTCTGTAATCATCAAGGTACAGAGGTTCACCCAAAAACAGTGAATATAATTTCCCTAAAATTTAGGGGTTTATGGACAAAACAAAGCCCTGCTTTTCTTTAGATGATGGAAATGACAAATTCTATACTTATAAAACATAAAATAGATATAAAAAAATTACAGGATAATAATTGACATGTTGCATACAATAATATATTATTATAAATTAATTTGTCAAATAACATAAGCAATGTCTTTTGTTAAATACACTCATATATAAGTATATAATAAAATATTCTGAATCGTGTAATTAGTAATCAAGGGTATGCATCCCATATGGTACACAAAAGACAACACAAATCAACATTGCAGAGGATGTCCAATCAACATTTTGTCACAGACAAAATCTACAAAGATTCATCCAGTAACAAATTGTCACTAACAATTAACATAATGTTCCTAAAGTTTAGGAGAGATTTGTTTATGAACAAAAGAAAAACAGGCCACAGCTGTTCGTCTTTGGAGTTAGAGGACTAGAAAAACACTTAGTTTCTCACAATAAAAAATGCAATTATAATTTTCCAAAAAAAAAGACTAATTTGACTTTAGAATTTAATAGTACGACAACACAATACTTTGACAAGGAAAATGTACCCACTGGAATGAAGAAAGATTTATGTAAGCAAAACAACCTAATTAAAAGTAGAAACCTTCAAATCTGAAATTCACACTCGTAGGAGCTAAATTAAACAGAAACAAAATGGGAGAAAGCTGCCAATTTTTATTTTTAGACAATTTGGCAATCATACAATGAGGTAGAAGAGGAGATAAAAACAAGAAACAAGAACGCCATTAATAATAGTAATATAGTGTCTATGCAGAGGAAAAGCTTCTAGTTTTTCCTGAAAATGACCTAGCAAAAACCTCTCACAATAACCTAAGATCAGTTCCCAAAATATATAAGTGAACCTACAGCTGCAGAAGACAGTTGTAAAGGGTAGGAACTTGAACACCAAAAAAGCACTTGCAATGCATTGAACATGGTTACACCTTTTCCACAGGGAAGTGCTTATCGTATTAAAAAAACAAAGTGTTCTTCCACAATGCCACAAAACCTAAGTTCAGTATTCGTTTTAAAAGAATGATAAATATACCCAATCCATCTGAAAACAACAATGATATAGTAAAATTAATCAAAAATTGGTATAAGTAGCAAGCTCCACAAACTTACTGTTTCTGCTCATGATTTTTAACACATCAAACAAAGTTACAAAAGCCTTCAACAAACCTTTATCACCATGTCCAATTTTGTCCTGCAGCCTCTTATTATTCAAGTTTTACTATTCATAATCTCTTTTGTAGAATTAAAGGAAAATAATTGACTAAATTTAATCTTCCAAGATGAGAAATAGCATTGAAGTTGTCAGATCATCAATCAACTACAGAATTAACATACAGCTATGTGTAACCACTGAATAGATTTTTTTTAGCCACCGAAGAATTAGTTTGCGAACCATACACTTTTTTTTTCCGCTAGTATTTCGAACTTCCCATTGTTGCATCCATATTAATTATTCATATATTTGCCAACACTTATGCAAAAAAAAATACTGAAACAAAAAAAAGGAAAAAATCACACACAAAAAATTCATGATAAAGTATAGACACAACTAAAGTGGGGACGAGAACAACGCACCTTGAAATGAACTCTCAAGTCCCTTCCCATGGCCTTGGCAGCTGCAAATTTATAACGAAATTAAAACCCGTAAATCTTAACACATTATAAAAAAAAAAAACTATATTTTGAATATACAGATCGAAAAGACATACACTTGGTCGGATTCGTGGGTTCTCTCGAATACTTCACCTGATCAAAACGACGAGAACAGAAAACACCATATTAGAATGAATGAGAACCGAATGAATCAGTATGTACAACAGGAGAAAGATCTATTCTACCATAGCCGTTGGCAGAGGATCGACACCTGCGCGGTGTCCAAAGCGAGGAAATTGTGAGGCAGCCAAAAAGGGTTAGGCTGGTGGAGGCGGCTATTTATCGAATCGAGAAACCCTAACCCTCGCACTTTACAAGCCTGATCAACAGATCTCCTTCGTTGGTTCGATCCCCAATTTGATGATCGCATCTGGACCCGGTCGAACCAATTAAACCGAATGGGTCAAGTTCAGATCCCAACAGATTCGGAAATTGACGGAAAAATAAAAATATTTAATTTAATAATTTGTGGAATCTATTAACGAGTAGGTGAGAGTCGAATTCCGGTCGAGTTGACTTTCGACCGGGTTAACTATCCGTGAGTTTGAATTCGTTTTTATCTGTTAAAGCTTCCCAATATATTGGATCATTTATTAAGGTTATTCTTTACATCTTAAGTTATCACCGAAGTAAGATTTTTTTTTATATCATGTCAGATCAAATCATAAGTTTGAATCTTATATTTTTAATCTAATTTTAAATGGAATCACATAATTTAACATTTGTTATCTAATTAGTTGTTGAATATCATATTTTGATGATGAAATCAATTGATGAGTTTTATTATCTAACATGTGTATTAGAGATTAATGATGTAAGATTAACTATGACAGTGAAAAAATAATACAATCTAATATTGGGCCAGAGTCAAATTCGAGCATCGGGCCGGGGTTCAGACAATGCAATGGGAGCTTGACATGAGCTCGCCGAAGGTGATCGGGAGCTTGTCGGGAGTGCACCGGGAGTTCACCAAAAGATGATTAAGAGACTCACCGGGAGTTCACCGGAGTATGCCAAGAAGTTCACCAGGAGTTCGAAAAATCGATTGACGTGTCAGACAACAAGAATGATTGTAATTGTGTCTTAGTATGTTATAGTTAGCATCGTATATTTTGAGTCCTAATTGAGTTAGATTTGAAAAAATCTAAATTAACTCAATAAGAGGCCATCGGGTCCACTTTGGGTTAGGATTTGAGCTCATTTCGTTGATCTAGACAGGGGTTAACAAGAGGTACACATTGGGTATAGAACAGTATGAGAAAAGTACTATTCATGGGGTGCCCTACAATAGTACCGTCGGTGGGTGACGGTGGGTGGCTATCGATGGTAGTATCACACGTACCCCATTTTTTAAGAAAAATGTTAAATTTTGGTTCTATTTTTTGAAGCCAATTGAAAAATACCTCATATATTCTTATATTGAAGAACAAGAAAGTGCAAGAAAAGTGGTCGTAATCTTGATTAAAATTTTATAAATTTTGAGAGTTTCCATTGAGTGCTTAAAAGTGTAAAGTGAGTCTAAGGGAAGAGAAAAAAAAATTGTAAATGTTCCTCTCCTAAACCTGTGAAAAGGAGAAAAGTGTAACGAGTTTTGATCTTCACTCGTTGAATGAATAAGATCATTAGTGAACACTAGTGGGCCTCGACGAAGGAGGACTCAGAAAGTGGATGTAGGTTAAGTTTTTAGTCGAACCACTATAAAATTATGAGCCTTCTTTTACTTGCTTTTTTATTTTAACATTACATAGCTAATTTGATATTCTTCATTCAGTCTTAAGTTTAATTTTTCACTTACTTTCAATAATTCCAAGAAACCCTTATGATTTCTTTTTTGCTTTAAGCAAATTTTTTGAAACGAGTCCCTTTTTGCATTTGCACTAATTCACTCCCCCCATCCTCTTAGTGCCAACTTGATCATAATAGTTGATATCAGAATCGGTTGTACTTAATTGGATTTACACCTAAGTGAGTTAATGGCTTCTTTTGGCATTAACGAGGGTCAATGCATCACATGTTCTCTTTATTCAATGGGATGGACTACACCTTTTGGAAACTAGAATGTCGATTTTTTTAATTTCGTTAGATTTTGATTTGTGGAACATCGTCGAAACTAAATTTTAAAAGTTATCCAATCTTATAAATGATTGGAATGATCATGAAAGACATATGTTTTCATTAAATGCCAAAACTTTAAATACTTTATTTTGTGCTATAGATGAGTTTAATCGGGTTTCTACTTATGATTCCGCTTTTGATATATGACATACTTTAGAAGTCACACACAAAAGCACAACTAAATTAAAGGAATAAAAAACTAATGAAATATGATAAACTTTAATAACACCTCAAAAAAATAGGATTGTCTTAAGAACCAAAGATGAACACCTTCCAAAGAATATGAAGGACTTGGCATTAAGAACAACAGATGACTCATCGAGTAAAACATCGAGTGATGAAGATTATGAATTTGAACTTATGATAAAATAAATAAATAAATTAATGAAAATAGATAAAAAATATAAATAAATTTAAAAATGGATAAAACTTATTGCTATGAATGCAAGAAGTCGAGGCACTCTAAAGATGAAGAGCATCACTCTATGAATGTAAGAAGTCGAGGCACTCTGAAGATGAAGAGCATAACTAAGAATAAGTGTATGACTATGCACTTATGACCATCAACAGTGTGGTAAGAAACTCACCTAAAGCTTCCTTTAATTTTGATAAATTATTAAATATATTTCATGAACTATTTGATGAATTTAAGAAGCTTAGCATAAGTTATAAATTACTTAAGAAGGAATATGCATTACTTACTAATAAAATTGAAAATATGTATGAAACATCAACATTATGCATTTCTTTCTCAAGATGTGAGTCATTAGAAGCAATTAAAAAGGAAAAATGTTATACTACAATAAATCTTAGTAAAGTTTAAACTAGGTAACAAATCTCTAAACACCATCCTCGCCAATAAGGATCATGTTCATAGGAAAGAAGTGTTAGGATCAATTGACACTAAGAGAGGGGTGGGGGGTGAATTAGTGCAAGCGAAATAGTGATCAATTTAAAATCCTTGCTTTCATAAAGTAAAGAGTGAACAATAGATGATTCTCTTTATATTTCAATAAAACCTATTGGAAACCGATTTAAATAAGTTGACAGATTAAAACTTCGTATCTAACAATCAAGTGTTTAAGAGTAATCAAAAGTAAAATGAAAATAATTAAAGTACACTCACAGTTATAATGGTTCGACCTCAACTTGGCCAAAGTCCACTCCCGAGTCCTCTTTCCTGAGGTGCACCGGCATCCATTGTTAACCTTTTTTGGGTGAAAATCAAATCCTTATAGCTTCCTCTCTCCTTTTATCAAGCTTAGGAGATGAACCTTATAACATTACAAGGGAGATATATAAGTATTACAAGACTTTCCTCTCTCCCTTACCTATTTTTTTTTCTTAGAAGTTTAACATATAATTTTTTCTTAAAATTTCTAGCCCAAAATTATTGTGTGAAATGCAGAAAAACTTGGGGTATTTATAGGCCCCATTTGCTTCAGAATTTGGAGCCAAAATTTCAAACACACCCGAAAAATCCAAGTCATCGAAAGTTGCTCGAAAATTTGGGCGACAATTATATAACCACCGGCAGCTACTCAGAAACCTAGGTGGTGGTGGTACAATCGCCACTCACCAGCGGTGTAATAGCTAGAAAACCCGAAAAAGTGATTCCCTTCACTTTTCTAATTCCAATTTGTACCTTTCATTAACCACTTCCCAGGTCAACCAATTGAGCTCGACCTGAGCTCAATCCACTCTCCATAGTAGACCTGATTAGTCTCACTTGAGTTAATTTGGATCATTCCAAACCTAACTCAAGTAGGACTCAACCTTAACGATGCTAATTATGACTTGATTAATTATAAACACCATGCCAACAAATCCAATTCAAGACCTTCTCAATTCCCTACAAGCTTTTCGGCTACCCCCGACAATCTTCCGACAAGTCTCGGTCTTTTTTCGGTAAACTCCCTTATGCCATCCTGACAAGCTTTCTGATACTCTCGATGAGCTCCCAACACACTCCAGGCGAGTTCTTAACCACATCGTCCTCACTCCGGCCCAATGCTTGGCTTGACTTTAGCCAAATCTCTAATTATAATTTTCTCTCTGTCATAGTTAATCTTGCATCAATCAACTCCAACATCCTTATTAGATCAATAACCCATCAATTGATTTCATCATCAAAATCTGAGATTCAACAATCTCCCCCTTTTTGATGATGACAATCAATTGATGACAAGAGTTAACCTTAACTCCCCCTAAATCCATACCATAATTCAAATAAGGAAAACTTCAATTCAAGAGAACCAACTATTCTTGAATTTAAGTATCATAACATCCATTCAAATTTTTAAATGGTATACCATGAATTTCAACATCATCAAATTATACATGATACATGATATTTATTTCAACCAATCATGAATTATCAAATTTTCAAGAATATTCCAAGAATTTCATACAAAATTTTCTTCTTTCAAAAATCATCATGATATAACATTAATTTTAACAAATCATGAATCATTAAATTTTTAAGAATATTCTAAGAATTTCATTCAAAATTTCCTTCTTTCATATCATCATGATATTACATTAATTTCAACATTATGCATCAATCATACATTCGGTTGAAATTCTCTTCCTTAAGTTACCAATTATTTCTCCTATTTTGTTTATCAACAAAAATAAGAAAAATATCTATTTTTTATTTTTCTACATGTGTCATCTCCTCTTTGTCATTAACAAAAATGTGAAATGTTAGAGCAAATGATTTTAAGACACATGTATCAATAATTTTCTCATGAAATTTTTTTTCTTTTTAACATATATGTATCATTTTTGTGTCATCAATTCGCTATTTCTCCCTTTTTGTCATCATAAAAAAAGAGGTGAAATAATCAAACAAGTAATTTCATGGTACATAAACTTATCACGTATCAAAATTTTCATATTTTTACAAAATAAATTTTACATTGCTCCCCCTTAATAAAATAGGATAAAATCATAATTTTCTTATGAAAATTTTTCTTCCCTTTCTTTGAATAATAAAGAAGAAATAAGGGAGGGGAGTGAAAAATATTATATCATAAAAATAGAACTTAATCTTGTAAATTCTGAATTCCAAAAGTTAAGAATTACCCATTCAATTTAATTCATTTCATTTCAAACGAGACTAGCAAATCAAGTAATTCAAGCATTCTCATAGTTTAGCATTCCTAGCTCTCAATCTCAATCTTATAGATGTAAATTTTGAAATGATTATTTTAAAGATAAGCTAAAAAATTGAAGAAATCCAATATCCATTTATACGTTCATTTTATGTAGAATTTCAAATATAATAGCAAATCAAGAAATCCGAAATATAGCAAATCATGCATTTTGAATATCATCTCATATAAATTTTGATAAGATGCTTAATTTGTACAGGTCCAAAAGAAAATATGATAATACATTAAGCTCAAATTATGAATTATGCATTTCGTATATATTTAGAAAATTTGAAATTTAAAATTTTCTTCTAAGCAAATTGTTTATCATTCAATGTTATCATATCCAATTTGCTTTTAATCATATTGATAGTTTTATCTCCCATTTTTTGTCATTGTCAAGAAATAAGATAGTATGATTTTTTTTTACATCAATGCTCTAATTACACCAAAAGTATAAGGGTATCATATCATTAAAAATGAACATTTAAATCCAAAAGACATGATTTAATAAATTTGCTCCTTCCTCTTTATTTGTAAATTTCAATATACATATTCATGAATTCATATGTATTTATAGTTTTAAGTAAAATAGAAATCCAATCATACAAATCTCATATATTTAAAATTTCTAATTTTCTTTTTAGCAAATTGCTCATCATCCAATGTTAGAATATTTTTTTATATATCCAAATTTTTTTTAACCAAATTAATGATTTTGTCTCTCCCTTTTTTTTTGTTATAAAAAAGGATTATGATGATATGTTTTCTTTATGACCATAAACACAAATGGATCATGTCACTAGAGATGAAAGATCAAATCATAAGTATCAAAAGACATGATTTCTTTTAATAAATCTCTCTCCTTTTTTTTTTGCAAATAATGCAAATAAGTCTTAAGGGATTAAATAATCTTAATTCATCTAAGATACATCGTAAGACACCTAATTCATTTAGATAAATCTTCTTAATAAAATCGAAGAATGATCTTGATAAAAATCTCAATTACAATTGAGAAGATCATAAATCTCATTTTTTTTTTATTAAAAATAGAAAATCATAGAGATTTAAACATGATTCTCTTCAAGAAAATATCCATGATAAAATAAAACTCCTTTAATTTTTAACTTATCACAAATTTAAGAAATATTAATTTTAGTGATAACTTATACCATTTATGAGTTATAAAAAGTCATAAATAAATCATGTCAAGAAAGATATTAATATCAAAACACATTCAAAAGACATAATTTAATAAATATCCTCTTAGATGACAAAATGAAATCTTAAGAGATTAAATAACAAGAAGGATATCGATTCATATAGAAATATCAAGTTATAAATATTGAGAAGTCAAGATTATCATTTAAATTATCAAATCATCAAAATTAAAATATCAGTAAAGTTGAATAGATTCATTAATCTCTTTAAAAAAAATCATTTGAAAACATATCCAAACTCATCATCAAAATCGTTCTTCGAAAAATTTCAATAAAGACAACATAGATTGTTTTTCAAAAATAACCAATTTTCTCTAATTCATTTTTATAGTTTAAGAGATAGTATCATATCTCTTGTTAAGGAATTGATAGGATAAAAATATTTTCAAGAAGAATTATTCTCCTTTTTAGTTATTTCATATGATTTGTTTCAAGAATATCTTTATACATTATCATCAAAAATTGAATTTAATTTAAAAGAAAATATCAAGGTTATAATAAATATTTTTAACCAAGTAAAATATTTCCAAACATTTCAAAACTAAAAATCTAAGTATTATTTCTGAAAGAAATCATCAAAATTATTACAATAAAATATTTTCAAACAAGTGCTTCAATTTATTTTAATTCTAATATTTTTTATTTCATAAGTGAGTCTAATTCTTTAGACTTAGTGAAATAAGTTACCATGCTCATTTTATTTTTATTTTAAAAATATTTTTAATTTTTTAAAAATACTAGAAAATGAAGCATGATTTTTCTCTCCCTTTTATATTATTCTATGCTCAAATTCTATCATCCAATAATAATCATATAATCATACAACACATACACTATCATAGCATTTAAATCACATAACATTTAAATTAATCATCCAACAATGATATTTAACTTAGCCAAAAACACCATAATATTTAAGTCATTCAACAATAGCCTTTGTATTTAAATCAACAAATATTTAAGCTAATGATTTTGAACCTATCATTCAATCATAATTATCATCAAAATCTTTCTTTCATAAATTTGAATTTAAATAAAGTCTTTAATTTATTTTTGTACTAACATGCCAAAGTTAGAGCAATCAAGATTAATTATAACAATGAGTTATCCAAATAATCATTACCAATAATTTTATTCAATAAGTTTTTGTTATTGCTTAGACTAGTGAGCTTGAAAGAGTATTTATATCTCAAGTCATGTGCCTTGAGCATCTACTTTGAAAACATTACTTAGTGCTCTTAGCCTTAGTAGATGACAAACTTACAAGAAAGATTTATGTACCTATTTTACATTGGATCATATATGAAAAACTTTATCTTTATTATCTAATAGTTTTTGGTTGTTTATGGTTCCCTTAGGAACTCAAACTAATTTGTGAGGACTATAATTTTTAAATGGACATTTGTAGGCTTTATGTCCTAATTTTTTATAAAAATTATATTTAATTTTTGATGGTAAATTTAGAGTGGATCTTGTAACAAAAAAGGTTGACTTTTGTTGAGTGTTGCCAATAAAGCCTATACCCTCTTTCTTATTATCATGACCCTTATTGTCAAGGATCATGTTTAGGGATTTATTTCCTATTTCAAAAAAAATTAATATATGTTTTAGCATGATATTTTTCTTTTCAACATTTTCTAGTATTTAAACTTTAGAGCAAAGATTGTGTAATGATAAAGTATCATGCATTTGATCAAATCTACTAACTAAAGAATCATGTTCTTTTTTAAGTGACTTATAAGACTTACTAATTTTTCTAAACTCATTATAAAGTTCATGAAACATATTTAGTAATTCATCAAAAGTAAATGAGACATTAGGTGAGTTACATACCTCATCATTGATGGTCATAAGCGCAAGATTCTCCACTTCTTAGTTGTGCACTTCATCTTCAGAGCACCTCGGCTTCTTACGTTCATAGCAAGAAGTTATCTTTATTTTAATATCATTTTTATGATTCATATTCTTTAATTTATTCAGTTCATTTATCAAAGGTTCAAAACTTTTATCACTTGAGATTCACGTGATGAGTCATATGTCATTCTTAGTTTACAATTATTTCTATTCTTGAAAGGTTTTGTTATTATGTTCCTAAAGTCATTTCTTTCCTGTTCTTTGAAAGGTGTTCTTCAAGTTCGCTTTTACATATCATTTCATTAAATAATTATAGATTTAATTATACTTTCATATGTGATTTTTAATTTATGCTATATATCATAGGCTAAATCACAAGAAGAAACCTGATCAAACTCGTTTTTGTTTAAAGCATAAAATAAATCATTTATAGCTTTGGCATTTAAAGAAAACATATATTTTTCATGATTATTCCAATCATTTATTTGATTGGATGACTTTTGAAAATTATTTTCAATAATACACCATAAATCAAAGTCTATAGAAATCAAGAAAATATGCATTTGAATTTTTCAGGAGGTGTAGTCCGTCCCATTGAATATAGGAGGACTTGTGATACATTAACCCTCATTCATGTCAAATAAAGCTATTTACTCAAATGAGTGTTAGTCCAATGAGTAAGACCTTGCTCTGATATCAATTGTTATGATCAATTGGCATTGAGGGGGTGGGGGTGAATTCGTGTAAGCTAAATAGTGATCGATTTAAAATCCTTACTTTTGTAAAGTAAAGAGTGAACAACGAAAGCTTCTCTTTATATTTTAATAAAACTGATTGGAAACTAATTTAAATAAGTTGAGAGATTGAAACTTCGTATCTAACTATCAAGTGTTTAAGAGTAATTAAAAGTAAAAAGAAATCAATTAAAACACACTCACAGTTATAGTGGTTCGACCTCAACCTAGCCTACGTCTACTCCCAAGTCCTCTTCCTCAAGGCCAACCTGCGTTCATTATCAACCTTCTTTGGGTGAAGATCAAACCCTTACAGCTTCATCTCTCTTTTTACCAAGCTTAAGAGATGAACCTTATAACCTTACAAGGGAGATCTATAAGTATTACAAGACTTTCCTCTCTCCCTTACCCCTTTTCTTTTTCTTACAAGTTTAGCATACAATTTTTTCTCAAAATTTCTAACCCAAAATTATTGTGTGAAATGCAAGAAAACTTGGATATTTATAGGCTCCAATTGGCTTGAGAATTTGGAGCCAAAATTTCAAAAGCACCCGAAAAATCCGAGTGTGGGCGGTACAACTATCAGCGCCAACGATACAACCATTGAAAGCTGCCCGAAAACCTAAGCGACGTTAGTACAATCGTTGGCAGTTGCCTGGAAACCTAGGCGGTAACGATACAACTGCCACTCACCGGCGGTGCAACCGCGAAAAAACTTAAAAAAGTGATTCCCTTCACTTTTCTAATTTTGACTTGTACTTTTCATTGACCACTTCCCAGGTCAACCAATTGAGCCCGACTTGAGCTCAATCCACTCTCCATAGTAGACCTGATTATCTTCACTTGAGTTAATTTGGATCCTTCTAAATCTAACTTAAATAGGACTCAACCTTAAGGATGCTAACTATGACTTAATTAATTACAATCACTATGGCTAACAAATCTAATTTAAGACATTCCCAACTCCTGATAATCTTTTCGATTACCCCCGATAATCTTCCGTCGAGTCTCTGTCTTCTTCAGGCAAACTCTCTTGCGTCATCCTAGAAAGCTTCCGGTACCCTCAGTGAGCTCTCGACACACTCCAAGCGAGTTCCCAATCGCATCGTCCTCACTCTGGCCCGATGCCTAGACTTGACTTTAGCTAAACCTCTGATTGTAATTTTTTTTCTATCATAATTAATCCTGCATCAATCAACTCTAATAACTTTGTTAGATCAATAACCCATCATTTGATTTCATCATCAAAATCCAAGATTTAATAAGAAGGTATTGGCTTTGTGGGTAATACTCATCAAAAGTCAACTATCTTTATTAAAAGATCCATATTGCATTCTTCATCCGAAAATAAATATAATTTTTATGATAGACATGGACACTTTACCTATAGATACCTATTTAGAAAATATAGTCCACATAAGTTGATTTGAGTTTCTAAATGAACCTTCTTAAATAACCAAATGCCTTTAGTTGAATTAAGTAGAACTTTTAATGAGAGACCCAAAGTCAAATGGGTACCTAAACCAAAATCTCATTTATTATAGGTTTATCTCCAAACCAATGCTAGGAGTGATAAAGGATGCTCAAAGCACATAATTTAAGATCTAATACTTCTTTCAAGCCCACCAGCCTAAATAATAATAATAAGAAAAATTATTAAAATAAAAATTATTAGCAATAAATCTTTTAATGATTCATGGTTATACAATTAATCTTGATTACTTTTCGATAATGCAAGGATTTTGTATAGAAAACTACAGCATATTAGTATAAAAATTAAAACTTAAAATCATTGCTATATTCTAGTGGAAACTATCTATGTTGTATTCATTGAAATTTCCTAAAAAAAATGATTTTGATGATGTGTTTCCATATAATCTTTTTTTTAAGATGATAAATTGATTTTGAAGATTTGAGAGGTATTTTATATAAAACGACATTCTTGTCTCTAAAATTTATTTATCCAAACAAAACCCTTTTTATATGAGACTAAGATTTTTTTATGATTCTTCATGGTTTTGACCAAAGAAAATATCTATCGAAATAAACCATGATATTTTGAATATTATTGACATGCCTATTGAATGATTGATTTGAGTATGATGATTGAAATGATAAATGAGTTATATGTTGAATTTAAATAAGATTGATCGCTTAAATAAAAATTATTGACTTGTATGTTTAATTATTGATTTGAATATTATATTAGAATTATATATTGATTTGAAATATGTTACATGGTTGAATGATTAGTAAAATAAATATTTTTTTAAAAAAAATGAGCATGGTAACTCATTTCACTAAATCTAAAGAGTTAGAGTCACTTAAAAAATAAAAATCATTATAATTAAAATAAATCGAAGCTATTGTTTGAAAATATTTTATGATTTTTTTTTTGGAAATGATACTTGGTTTTCAGTTTTAAAAAGTTTGAAAATATTTTAATTATTTGAAAATATTTTATTGTAATGATCTTGATGATTTCTTTTTTAAATAAAATTGGGTTTTAAATGACAATCAATGAATTTGACATAAGGAATTTTTGTATGAAACAAATCATATGAATTGAAACAACTAAAAAGAGAAAAAGTTTTTCTTTAAAAATTTCTCAATCAAGTTTTCAATAAAAGATAAAGTAATACCATTATTGATTAAATCTCTTGAACTACAAAAATAATTTTTGTGATTGAAATTTAAATGATATTTTTTCCCAACCAAATCATGAACCTCCCTATAATTTTTTATGAGAATCAATTTTTTTACTTTTATAATTTTATTTTTACCAAAGAGGAGACTTATAATCTTATAATTTGATATTTTCATTAAGAACCATGATCTTGATAACTTAAAATTTTCTATACATGAATCATAATTTTTTATCTTTTCTCACATGCAACTTACCATAGAAAAGTTCTTATCATGATCTTGACATCTTGAAAATCATAATTTGAGATCTTTATATAAATCTTGATTGTTCATTTAGAATTTTTATTTTATTAAATAAAATTATCTATCTAAATCAAGATCCTTCGTATTTGATCTCATAAGATTTCTTTTTGACCTAAAAAGAAATTTGTCAAATTAAATCATATATTTTGGTATTCATGATTTGATACTAATATCCTTCATAATATTATCACCAAATTCATGGTATTTGTTCCTTATATTTATGTATGGTATATCTTATCATCAAATTGATATTTCTTAAATTTATCATGATTTGAAAATTGATATAAAAGAAAAGATTTTGTATCTTTGTATTTTTCTCTTCTTTTTTATAATGACCAAGGGGGAGATAAAATTGCTATCTTCCAACAATAAAGAGAATTGGATGTGATAAATCTTCCAACATTAAATAAGGAACAATTTGATTAGAATAAAATTAAGAATTTTAAATTTTCTAAATGCATGATTTGCAAATTTAACTTAATTTGCTATCATATTTTTTGAATTTCTTAATTTTTGTAAATTGAGCTTCTTATTAAAATATGCATGAGATAATCTTCTAAATGAAATGAGAAGCTCTTATATTTCTCTTGGATTTCTCAGCTTTTTGTGCTCCCTTTCTAAATGAGAAAATGATTTTTTTTATGAGATTCATTTTCATACTCTCTCTCAAAAATTATTTCGATTCATAGATCTTTTAAATCCTTGATGAAATATTTTCAAATGTATCGCCCCTCTTGTTATTTGATTTCTTTTTTTGATACTTTATTTTTGGATCTTTGACACCCCCCACCCCACCCCCCATTCCTCTTCTTCTATTTTATTTATAAGGGGAAGAAATCAATTTGATGAGAAATGAATTAAACTCTATTATTATTATTCTTATTATTTTACTAAGAGGGAGAAATGAACTAGATTTCTTTTTTTACATACTAAATGTTATGATAACTAAATGTTATGATAAATGTTTAAGAATGTTGAAATATAAGTTGAGATTCTCATTTTTGTTGATGACAAAGGGGAAGAAATGATATAATTGATGACATAAGAAATATTTTGATATCTTTGAAATGTTTAAAATCTTTATGTGATACCAAGAAGATGAATTTTGTGTCATGATTGATGACATGTTTATCATGTAAAATATATTTTTGGTTGAAATTACATATCATATGATACCAAGAAGATGAATGCTTGAAAATTTTATCATGTATGGTATCATGAATGGTTAAATTATGAAAATTTTAATATTGTCTAAATGCTATACTTGAATTCAAAAGTGATGTGTTCTTTTCAATTCAAGTTTGTTTTATTTATCCTATGACATATATATATATATATATATATATATATATTGGGAGTTAAGATTAACTCCGTCATTAGTTGGTTATCATTATATAAAAAAAAGATTATTGAATCTCGAATTTTGATGATGAAATCAATTGATGAGTTTTATGATCTAATTTGTGTGTTAGAGATGAGTGATGCAGGATTAACTACGATGGTGAAAATATAATACAATCTAATGTTGGGTTGGAGTCAAGTTCGAGCATCGGGCCGGGGTTCGGACAATGCAATGGGAGCTCCCGGAAGGTGATCGGGAGCTTGCCGAGAGTGCGTCAGGAGTTCACCGGAAGATGATTAAGAGACTCATCAAGAGTTCGTCAGAGGATGCCAGGAAGTTCATCGAGAGTTCAAAAGATCGATTGACGTACCAAACAATAAGAATGATTATAATTGTGTCTTGGTATGTCATAGTTAGCATTGTATATTTTGAGTCATATTTAGATAAATCTAAATTAACTCAATAAGAGGCAATCGGGTCCACTTTGGGTTAGGAATTAAGCTCAAGTTGAGCTCATTTTGTTGACTTAAAAGGGCTCAACAGGAGGTACATCTCAGGTACAAAATAGTATGAGAAAATACTATTCTCGGGTTGCTCGACAGTAGTACCATCGGTGGGTGGCGGTGGTACCGCCCAAGTGACAGTGGTACTGTTGTCACCTAGGTTTTCGGGTGGCTACCGATGATAGTACCGCCCATACTCGATTTTTTTCAAAAAAAAGATTAAATTTTGACTATATTTTTAAAGCTAATTGAGGTCTATAAATACCATAATTATTCTTGCATTGGGGAGCAAGAAAGTGATAAAAAATACAAGACAAGCAATCATAATCTTGGTTAAAATTATGTAAAATTTAAAAACTTTCCTTAAGTGATTGAAAGTGTAAAGTGGGTATAAGGAAAGAGAGAAAAAAATTGTGAAGATTCCTCTCTTGAACTTGTGAAAAAGAGAAAAGTGTAAGAGAGTTTGATCTTCACCCGTGGAAGAAGATCATTAGTGGACACCGATGGGCCTCGACGAATGATGACTCGAAAAGTAGATGTAGGTCAAGCTTTTAGCTGAACCACTATAACGTGAATCTTCTTTTAATTACTTTTTATTTTAGTATTCCATAGCTAAATCGAGATTATTCTTTTAGTTTTAAACTTAATCGTTCATTTATTTGCTTTCAACGAATTTCAAAAAATGTTTCCAATTTCTTCTTTACTTTAAGTAATTTTTTTAAAACTATTTTTCTTTTAACTTGTACTAATTCACCTTATCCGTTAGTATCAATTTGATCCCTCCTCTTAGTGCCAACTTAATTCTAATATTAGTAACCCTTAATGTTATAATTGATCATGAATGAATTGATCATGAATTTACATCACATAAGGAAGACTAAGCTCTGAATATTTGCTTCCTAAAGTTATTTTGTGTTAAGAATTGGATTTTCGATGATACAGTTGCTTCAAGATGACTCCCTCAACATGAATCGAAAATAAAATTTTGGATCTCCAACTATAGCTTGGGAACTCCAATTTATAGGACAGTGAGGTGAATATTCTTGGAATAACAAAGAATCTTCTTCTCGAGCTCTAAGTATTTGGTGGGTCTCTAATTGAGTTGACTGTGTCAAATCTTAATTGATCTAAAATTCTATGTATTAAATAACATCCTCTTCGCTGATTTTAATGTGGCTCAAAGGCAAAAAAAATAATAATAATTACAGAAGCACAATGGATTAGAAGTCATTACAAGATGGCGTGATTCGATAACTTAGATTAGCAATGTTCAACAACCCATCAGATTGTTACCATCGTACACGATTTAGCTTACTTGTACTTGGATTTGCTGATTGATGCCACAATTGGCTGCAATTTCCAAGTATTATTGCAACAACGAATCTAATCATGCTACCAATTATTCGGTGACATTATACAAACATGCCGTTAATGTATTATAAGAAACATACTGACAAGTTATAGGGTCGCCATACTATCATAATTTTTGTCAAAAAAAAGGAATATTGATGAATTTTAGTGTTAGGTTAACATATATCAAATTAAACATAAATTTAATAAAAAAACTTAAAATTTTAGATTGTGGACTAAACTTAGCATACATAATTTAACTTTTTCAATCCTTAACGATATGGACGATATCTGTTCTTTAAAATTCATATCTTTTCCAATGCTATAAGACAGTTCACTCATCTATGTTTACTTGTCATTGTGCGACTCATTTTCATTCAGTAAAACCATAGATTAATCAGCTCAATCTTATGTTTTATTTTTTTGACCAATTAGATCATTTTTTTTTTTTGACCATCCTAGTTAATCTGGTTAGAGTTAATAAGTCAAACACTAATTCAACCCAAAAACTTCAATTTCTAAGTTATGAGCGAAACCTTAATATATGTAATGTGATACTTTTAATCCTTAGCGATATGTAACTAACTGTCTTCTTAATATATCTTTCTTTATCTCATATATATATATATATATGAATATTTTTAATAATTTTAATTTAACACTTATGGAGGATGATCTTGACATGCCATCATCATAAAAGCAACAATAAGAGGACTTGTAATGCTTGTTAAATAACTACAAAAATAAATCATGAGTTTTTTATTTAACAAATTACCATACTTTTAAAATTTAAAATCGATTCTTCTAGGATGAGTCATTCTATATTTACATAGCCAAGATTTGGAGGTTGATTTGTCCTCTTCACTTGGAGGGTGTTATTTGTACAATGATGCAAATGATAGCAGAAACTTTTGGAGGCTCAATGATGCAATCGGCTCATTCTAGTATAATGAATTATAGTGTTGTAGCGTTATATATGTGTACTCAGGATCTATAGTTGTATACCATAAAGATTACCAAGATTTCTGACACAGTACCTAATTTCAATTATCCACCATTATCTATCTAGGTAATCAAATATTACTTATTTTCTGCGTAAATTAATTTAATATCACAATCATTTTCATTTTGTAAGTAAATTATAGTTTTCGAATCATTTACAGAAGTTGTTTTGCTTAAGGATATATTGAAAAAAAGAATTTGGTGTGGAATATTTAGTCTTTCATGTGTATGGATAACTGATTGAGCAAGAAAAGTTGGTAGATTCAGCAAACAACCACCACATACCAAAATCTTTGATCACGCAGTGATGCCATGGCGTTGCATAGAGATGATTAGAGTCTCAGAATGTATTTTGAACTGCTAACAAACAGAAACTGCAGTCAAGCACAAGATGAAAGCGATTGGTATTGCTCATGTAGCCTTTGCAGGATACTTTATGGCGTTCTTGACAATCTTCTTGAGGGCTGCTTCTCCGAGGTCGACGCCACAGATGTCGGATAGTCTTATTAGGTACAGCAGCACATCTGAAAGCTCCTCCCCAAGATGCTCCTTGTCAGACTCCTCCCAGTTAGGTAGCCCCTTCGCCACTTCTCCCCTCCACATGAATATTTCTGCTAGCTCCCCCACCTCACCAACCTATTCAAGAGAGAGAGAGAGAGAGATGAGTTTGGTTTCTGATGGTCAAAGTTTCCTGTGCTTTTATGTGCAGCACAACTGAAAGAAAAGTGGAAGAGAACAGCAGCATGGTTTCCATTCACCAACTTTATCACATAACTAAAGAATGGCATATTCAGCAATTGAGTCTTCTGAACAGTGTGGTAGTAAGATGTAAAGGAGAAAACTGCCCCCCATAAGATCTACGAGATTCTGCTTTTTGATGATGTTCTATAAAAAAAAGACATTTAACTGTACCTGGATTACTTGTTCTGGGAAAGACAAGAATAATTTTTCAGATAGTTGCTGTACTTATTATGGATTTTCCTTTTCTCCTTTTTAATCTTGTTGGCCAAAAGCTCATGATCCTATTAGCACAGTGATGCAACTGTCAAATAGAACAAATTCTTTTGGAACTGAAGTGCTAAATTAAATAAACATGGTGGTATTGGTCACTACAATAAAAGAAAGGTGCAGGTCCATAATGGATGCTGAAGTTCCACTAGATTACTATTTTATCTTTTTTTTCAGGATGCTTTCTTGTTGTTGCTGCTAGAAGAGCTCTTGACAGAGCCACCCAAGTCACCATCATGACAAGAACCTGATGCCAGATCAAAACATTGTTAGAAGCAATGCACTGTACTGAAAATTCATTTGGTGGCATCAGAATCAGTACAGTTTGACCAATGTTGATATGGCCCTTCTCTTGCTCAGTTAAGGATGGTTTTGACTGCCTCTCATTCATGATGGATCTGACACAAGATAAGGCCACTACTTTATGTTGAGATATGGACTGTTCTTCACAGGGAATAAAAAGTATCATCATTTCAAGGAATAAGAAGCCGTCTTCGAACTCTAAATCTAATATTTACACAAATCTGTGGTCACAATCAAAACTAGACATGAGCAATAGGGTCATTAACTTTGCTTTTTCTCCAGAATTAGGTCATTTGGGGCTGGCTATATATCTTTGCAAGTCCTTGGGTTGATTGGATCTTTTATTCCATGTATTCCATGGGTCATGAGAAATAGTAAAAGCAATTTTTTCATGTACATGTTCCACTGTACTTCTAGAATCCCACACTCTTCTTCTCATGTTGTATGGGTCCATGATAAAAGCCCTAGCATGCCTTTCAGATATTAAGATTTTTTACTGTAAGAGGTTGACAATCCAAGGTTCACTGCTGATCAATTTGAGAATACAAAAATCGCATACTCTGAAAGCATTGTGATTGAGAATATTATACAAGGAAAATTGTGTTGACTTTCAAGATTTACAAAATTAGATTAATTAATAGTTTTTTTCTCATTGAATATCCGTAGGAGATTGAGATGGGAAGAACATGCAATACTTCATTTGATTTCTGTTTCTCACTGTTTCCCGGTTAAGCACTACATTCACTATTTCTAATTTGATATCATCACGTTATTTAGATGAATCACCACTATTCTTCAACTGCATAAATTAAAACTTGTAGAATTTTCCACATGCATACTTCAAAATTCTAAAGCACTGTATGACTAAAATAAAGAAGCGGATAAACCAAAGCAATTATGACACACAGAAAATTTGCAGGCAGTTGATAATCATTATTTCTGTAAGATTAATTCAATAGATAGAAATTCTTTTACTATGAAAGAATTAATGAAAAGGATCTTTTGAATAATTGAGGTGTGCTGTTAGAGACTAAATTCTTCCAAAAAAAACTGAAAAGGGGCAAGAAAATGAAACTGCCTCTTTAAGAATTCTAATAAACGCACACTCACCAATCTACTATGAAAGAATTGCAGTGGCTTATGTGCATCCAAATATTCTTGGAATTTTACTTTCTGGAAATTACAACTTCCAACTTTCATTTTAAACATCCACCATGTTATTAACCTTGATAAAAATCAAAATTAAAAAAAAAGAAAAAATCTCAGAAGGTATGCAAAACAAACACAGACTCGTATATGTCACAATGAGCAAAGAGGAACAAGAAAATACCACGGCAAGAAGCAGATTTCTAGGGCTGTGGAACTGCATCCAGTCCCTTTCCAGGGCAAACTCCTCGAGCTTCCTGGATAGCTCTTTGAGGCTCACATCAGGCACCTTTGCCACTTCCTTCTCTATTGCTTCCTGCTTCTCTCCTTCCATAACTTTCTCACTGAGAGTAGAAGAGGAGATGGAGGAGGAGGGTCGTATTGCTTTAACAAAGTGGACTAGGAATTTGCATAAAACAAGCATATATACAAATCAGAAAGACCCATCAATGTTTGCGAAGAAATGGCAACGATTTGGCGGACTGGGGTGCTGTATGTGGTGGTGGACATGGGGGAAGGATACTGTGAACGATTGAGAATCCACCATTACCACCACGCAAATTGGACACCGTTCATTGCCCAAACTGACATTTCGAATATCATGTGAGCTGTGGGCTATGGCATGAGAGATATATATCAAATATGTGCAATGGGTGGTGAGTCAGGGGAGGTGTATCTATCATTATTACCTTTTTTTTTTTTTTTTTGTTGTTGCCTTTTTTATACGAAGCCGTATGAGCTTCTCTTCTTTGTGTTCAAATCGTACGACAATGATTACTGTCTGTCTGTGTGTAAATGCTTGCACCGTTCAATAAAAGATATATAGCAAACACTTCGAAGGTTCTTTTGCCGTTGGGGGAACCCATGTCACAAGTTTGGACGGCCATTGTGAAGATATATATAGCATTAAAAGACCAACTGTTTGATAACATTAGGCCTGTGCTGTTAGTCCATGAAGCATGAACCCAGTTTGCAGTCATCATTATAAACAAAATTAACCTCCAACTTAGCTTGTACCACACCCTAAATGCAATGAGAATACTGTCAGAAGAAGAAAAGGTAATCAAAAGATTCAAGTTTCAACCCACACAAAGGACAAGGAAAAAAGTTCAAACACTATCATTTGAACAAGTCTATCTGCTAAGGGGGAAGAGACGATAATTTTAGAACAATTTAATCCTAGGAACTACTGGCAACCTCCACAAGCGACACAACTAGTCCCTATGAATAGTAGAGCCGCTACAATAGAGATGCTACCATTAGCATCTGGCTTCCAAAGCCAGCAAATTATCACCATGGTCTAAGACATAAATCCACATATGAGATTCTCACAACCAACTCCTTCCCGAAGTAGGAATACAACTTAACCAAGTCCCATCTATAATTCAATATAAAATTTGAAACAAAATAAGTAGATTGCACAATAGAAGTATCAACAAAAGTTGGTATGAGCTTAAAAGTATGATCATAGAACGCACAAACAGGATCTACTCCTAACGAACTTAAAAAGCCTTCATGAAGAGAGGAAAAAAAAGCTTACAGTTAACAAATACAGACTCATCCCACAAACCAATAAAACTATATTTAGCCCTCCCCACACAAGCCCATGAGCACTCTGAACCACTCAAATACTGCATAACCCTCTCACCCTGCAATGCAATCTTCATCAAGTGGTCTTTAATTCCCAAGCCCCCCTATTTCTTAGGCAAAGTAATCATCTCCCAAGCAACTATTGGAGGCCTCTAGACTACCTAGAATTGGACCAAAGAAAATTCCTAACATATTATACAACAATGTTCAGAGAATAGGAAGGCAGCCAAGTGAAAACTCAAGGAGTGAAAGGGAACTGTATTCTGGACTAAATTGATCAAGACCGTCCTACCTGCCTAAGATAAAAGAGAGCCCTACCACTGTGCTAATCTATCAACATCTGGTTGTACAAGGGCATTGACATTATCTTTAGAAATCCTTCTACAGCAATTAAAGTATTAAAATGATAAAATTGTTGTAACCGAATGATCAGACTATTGAAAGTTATTATAACTGAATAGTTAGACTATTGAGAAAAATACTCAATATTCAATCCTTCAATCTTTCTTCTTAATGTATAAATAATTATGAGTACGAAGTAACGAAGTAATAACTTCACTTCTATAAACTAATTTTTTCATTTCTATCAATGATAGAAATGAGAAAGTTAGTTTTCAGAAGTGAAGTTATTATTTTATTCTTTCGTACGCATAACTATTTATACATGAAGAAGAAAGATTGAAGGATTGAATATTGAGAATTTTTCTCAAGAGTCTAACCATTCAGTTACAACAACTCTCAATAGTCTGACAATTCGGTTACAACAATTTTATTCTTTAATATGCCCCCGCAAGATCGAGCTCTTGCAAAGGACGCTGATCTTGGACCGATGAACTGAAAATAACATTCGGGAGAGTGGCTTCGTGAGAGAGTCTGCTACTTGATCTGCCGTGTGAACATGAGAAACTCCTAATTGATGATTCATCACTTAATCTCATATAAAGTGAAAGTCGATTGTTATATGTTTCATACGAGAGTGGAACACTAGATTGATACATAAGTAGGTAGCTCCGACATTATCATAGTATATTATAGGAGTAACAGAAGAGCGGAAGCCAAGTTCTATGAGTAGATTCATTACCCAATTAAGTTCGGTAGTTGTAGTTGCAATAGAGCGATACTCAGCCTCAATGGTTGACCGAGCAACTGTCTTTTGTTTCTTGGAACTCCAACTGATTGGATTGGTTCCTAGAAAGATAATATACCTAGATGTTGACGTTCTATCATCAAAGTTCCCAGCCTAGTCAGCGTCAACATAGGCATGAAGCTGAAGTAGAGAGTTTTTGTAGAGAAAGATGTCATAATCAAAAGTACCTTTAAGATATCGTAATACGCGTTTAACAGCTGACCAATGCATCATAGATGGTCGATGCATGAATTGTGACAGCTTGTTAAAGGCAAATAAGATATCTGGGTGGGTGAGAGCTAAATATTGTAAGAAACCAATTAATTACCGATATTATGTAGGATCTGTAGAAGGACTGCCATCATTTAACCGAAGTGATTCACTAGTAGAGAGAGGAGTCGAAACACCATTGGCATCCTTCATGTTTGTCTTTACTAATAAGTCCTGAGTGTACTTTCGTTGAGAGAGGAAGAGTCCAGAAGATGTAGATGTTGCTTCCACACCCAAAAAATAATTCAAGGGATCGAGATCCTTGAGGGAAAATCTGGCGGCTAACTTATTAATGAACATTGTGACCTCCATAGAGTTATTGCTTGTCACAATAATATCATCAACATATACCAGAAGATATATTGTACTGCTAGATTGTTGACGATCTATACTTTGTATGACCTAAACATAGCAACAGCTACTTGATCTCAGAACCAGTCGAATTATTGTTGACTTAACAACAGGACTGAACGTCTCTGTAAAATCAATACCAGAACGTTGACGGAAGCCTTTGGCCACTAAGCAGGCCTTGTACCTAGCAATGGACCCATCATGGTTCTGCTTAACTCGAAATACCCACTTACACCCGATGACATTTTGTGCGGGATGAAACGGAACAATGGTCCAGGTAGAGTTATGAAGTAGGGCATCATATTTATCAGACATAGCCTGACGCCAGTGGAGAAATTTTTGGGCCTGAGTGACCGTGGTAGGTTCACATGTCTCAACAGAGGAAGTCACAACCGTGTTGAGATCGAGAATTTGACGTGGTTTGAAAATACCACTCTTAGAGCGTATTGTCATAGAATGTCCAAGCGATTTAGGAGAAGATGGTGGAATGAGTGTGGGTGAAGTAGCAGGTGAGTTAGACTATGGAACACTAGTGGTAGTAGGCTGGGGTGAGGGAAGTGGTTGAGTGTCCGACGATTGGATGTCTATAGTAGCAGAAGAGGAAAAAAAAAGAGGGAGTGAGATGTTGTGTTGGAGAAGTGTTCCACTCATGAGTTGGAGTGGGTGATTCTTATGAAGGTTCATTGGAGAATGACATGTGCCATTGATGTAAATTCACCGAAGTGGGTGATACAGTAGTAGGTTTGTATTGTTGAAATGGAAAGAAAGACTCCACAAAGATAACATGATGAGACACAAAGACATTGTGAGTTAAAGGATCATAGCATCGGTAAGTATTATGATCAAGAGAGTAACCAATGAAGACACAAGGCTGTGACCGTGGGGCCAGTTTATTTGATGCATAAGGACGCAGCCAAGGATAGCAGACACAACAAAAAACTCTAAGTTTTTGAAGATTTAGGGATTAATGAAACACAAGAACTTGCGGGAGAGTGGCTTCGTGAGGGAGTCCGCCAGTTGATCTGCTGTGTGACCGAGCAATTGTCTTTTGTTTCTATAGCAAGACTGCCATCATTTAACCGAAGCGATCACTAGTGGAGAGAGGAGTCAAAACAGCATTTGCATCCTTCCTGTTTATATTTACTAATAAGTCCTTAGTGTACTTCCGTTAAGAGAGGAAGAGTCCTGAAGATGTAGACATTGCTTCCACACCCAAAAAATAATTCAAGGGACCGAAATCTTTGAGGAAAAATTTGGTGGCCAACTGTTTAATGAACATTGTGACCTCCATAGAATTACTACTTGTCATAATAATATCATCAACATATACTAGAAGATATATTGTACTGTCAAGTTGTTGACAGAGAAATAAGAAGGTATCAGACTTAGAGTTAGAGAAGCCGATGGACATAAAAAATGAGCCAAGTTTGTTGTATCAGGCTCTTGGAGCTTGCCGAAGACCATAAATAGCCTTGTGGAGTTTGCAGACATGTTTCAGATACTGAGGATGAAGAAAACCAAGAGGTTGCTCCATAAAGACATCGTCAGTTAATGTTCCTTGTAAGAATACATTGTTCATATCAAGTTGTCGCAGATGCCATCCTTTTGAAATAGCTAAACTCAGAATAAGTCGGGTTGTTGTGGACTTAACAATAGGACTGAATGTCTCTGTAAAATTAACACCAGGACATTGATGGAAGCCTTTGGCCACTAAGCGGGCCTTGTACCTGGCAATGGACCCAACAGGGTTCTGCTTAACTCGAAAAATCCACTTACACCTGATGACATTTTGTGCGGGATGAAACGAAACAAATGTCCATGTAGAGTTATGAAGTAGGACGTCATATTCATTAGACATAGCTTGATGCCAATGAGGAGACTTTTGGGCTTGAGTGACTGTGATAGGTTCATAGGTCTCAACAGAGGGAGTCACAACCGTATTGAGATCGAGAACCTGACGTGGTTTGAAAATATCACTTTTAGAGCGTGTTGTCATTGGATGTCCAAGTGGTTTAGGAGATAACGGTGGAATGGGTGTGGGTGAAGTAGTAGAACATGGTGAGTTGGACTGTGGAACATTAGTAGTAGTAGGCTGAGGTGAGGAAAATGCTAGTGGTTGAGTGTCCGACGATTGGATGTCTGTGGTAGCAGAAGAGGGAGAAAAAAAAAGAGGGAGTAAGATGTTGTATTGGAGAGGTGCTCCACTCATGAGTTGGTGTGCATGATTCTTATGGAGGTTCATTGGATAATGGCATATGCCATTGATGCATATTCACCAGAGTGGTTGATACAGTAATAGATTTGTATTGTTGAAATAGAAAGGAAGACTCCACAAAGACAACATGACGAGACACAAAGACCTTGTGAGTTGAAGGATCATAGCATCGGTAAACATTATGTTCAAGAGAGTAACCAATGAAGGTATAAGGTTTTGACCGTGGGGCTAGTTTATTTGATGCATAAGTACGTAGCCAAGGATAGTAGACACAACAAAAAATCCTAAGTTTTTGAAGATTTAGGGATTGATGAAACAGTTTTTCAAATGGTGATTGATTATGGAGGACTGGAGTAGGCATGCGATTTATCAGGTAGACAGTGGTCTGGAAGGCTGCAGACCAAAAAGTAGTTGGCATGGAAGCATGATGGAGAAGTGTGAGACTGGTTTCAACTATATGTCGATGTTTGCGTTCAACTGAGCCAACTAGTTGAGGAGTGTACGGATGAGATTTGAGATGCTAAATACCACATGCTAACAAGTGTGGTGTTAGTGTTTGGTATTCACCCCCACCGTCAGAATAAATTATTTTGATAGAGGACTGAATGACATTTTCCACCATTTTTTTTTAAAGTAAGGAAGATTATGGAGATCTCAGACTTGTGTTGAAGAGGATAAAATCAAGTATATATGGTAAAATAGTCAGTAAAGATAACATAGAATATGTATTTGTCAAACGAAATACTTGGTGCAAGACCCCAAACATCAATATACAGAATTTTAAATGATTGTGTGCAAGAAATAGAAGAATGTTCAATTGATAGTCGATGACTTTTATTACTAAGACAAGCATTACAATGAGAAACAATAGGGCTAGCTTTAAATGATGGAAGAGAATAATGAGATAAAAACTTTTGTAGAGTTGAGGAAGAAGGGTGACCAAGACGATGATGCCACACATCCATTGAAGCAGCAACAGAAGAGTAGGCAGTAGGCTGAGAGATTGATGGCCACTCGTAGATGTTATCTTTACTCTTACCTTGAACTAACGATGCCCCCGTGTTCAGATCCTTGACAAGAAAGTAGTCAAGAAAAAATTTAATAGAGGTATTATTTTATTTACAGAATTGAGAGACATAAATGAGATTTCATTTGATATGAGGAGCGCACAACACATCATCGAGTGTAAAGTTAAGATAATACAAATTAAGCATGTGGAACAAGTATGAGTAATGGGAAGTCGCTTACCATCACCGATGATGATGTCATCATTACCATCATAACTATTGTGAAAGGATAAGTTCTGGAGATCCGTGGTGATGTGATGAGATGCGTCAGAGTCCATAACCCAGGAGTGTTGATCAGAAGTCGGAGCAGCAGTGAGATGTGCTTAGGGCATGGTAGCTAGAGGTCGAGGATGAGATCGACAAACCTTGGCAAAATGACTAACCTTATCATACAGTTAGCAGACTATTCGTTGGTGAGGTATAGGAGCAGGACACCAAGGCTGTTGATAATTGTTGTTGCTACCTTGAGACATGGGAGCAGGACGCCAGTGCTATTGGTAATTGATGCTGCTACTGTGAAGCATAGGAGCAGAACGCCAAGATGGTTGGAAACCATAATTGCTACTTGGATTGTGATAAGACGGTGCCTGCTCTAGACCCTTGTTGGCAGACTTATAGTACTTATTGCTCTTCTTTTCAAATTTTTGACTTACTTGGGCAGTAATAGGTTGTCATGTTGCCCTATCTTCGTGCTTCAGATATGTCTCGTAGTCAATCAATTTGTCGTACAGCTCGTCAAATGATAGTGGCGAGTCACGTGCCCGGATTGCTGCTGCTAATTCTTTGTACTCCGCCCTAAGTCCATTGAGGGTGTGGATGATAACTTCATCATCACTGAGATAATGTCCAATTAAGGCTAAATCATCAATGATAACCTTTATATTTTGGAGATAATCAGTGATGGTACTTCCCTCTTGAGTGCGCGAGCAATTCGCCAATGTAGTTTGCAGCTTGCACAATGCGTCGACAACAATAGCACATGAAGATATAAGTGGTGCGACGGAACCAACAACGGAGGCTTGAATCGCTTAAAGAATAAGACGGTCTTATCGTAACCACTATTTATGCTTTTGATTTGGTACTTGACTTGTTGTCCCCGGGATGTTAATCATTGCTGGTGGACAACTGAAAGATCCATCAACATAACCTAGCAAATCATATCCAAAGAGGAGATTAGTGAATTGAGCGCGCCATAATACATAGTTGCCTCTGGATAATTTGAAGGGGATGATGACTGCAACATTCACTAAAAATGCTGCCGGCCTTGCCGTGGGTGGTTGACCTTGCATGGGGGCTGGCCGCCCCTCCTCGCTGTTCTTGTTGTGAACGCGTAGAACGATTCTACGTGATTTATATAGTACATGTGTTCATTGGAGAATGAGTTCACTGATTAATCCGCTTATGAAATGTTATATGGCTAATGATACCTAATGTCATACAATGATTCTATAGTCCCAATTGTGTATCTGATCCTTAGACTTGAGACACCAAGGATACCTTGTTTGAGTACTCGTTTCTTTGACGCCAGACTTATAGGTTTGTAAAGTTTCAGATATGGTACAACCAATTATTGGGATTAGTAGCCAACCTTGCGAAGATAATTGTGTCAATAATGCATTATCCACTTTCGGTATTGGGAGAGGAATATCCCATATGTGCTTGCTCAGACAAATCGCTAACTAGGTCATTCAGATTGAGAGAGAAGAAGTTCTCCAGAAGAATTTGATTAGAGTGAGACTCAAACAGATTCCGTATATGGCCTGATAGTACCATATCCAATATACAGTCTCTAGGATATTAGTTGGATGAGAGATTATAGATACATGGTAACTGTGGACAAACAGGTCCGATAGATTTAATCCGCTTGTACCGTTTGGGGATTATGACGCAATGGCCTAATACATCCATAGTCGATGAGTCGAGTGAATTATTATAGAGATAATAATTCACTATATCAGAAGGAGTTCTGATGGGTCGACTCACGACCAGCTCGGTATCAGGCCTAGAGGGTTACACATATATGGTGGATGTTTCATTGACTATGCACACGAATATAAGATTTAATGGAGACCCAATTAGCCCCTATTCTCATTAGATGAGACCATGCACTGATGGACTCCTTGCATGAGGCTCAATTAGAGGCCAAATGAGATTATTAGATATAGATCCAGTAACGCAAGGTTAGTGGGTAATTGGATGGAGATCCAATACCCACTAAGGTAGGAGGACCCTTAGGGTTTTTGGTGGCTCTCTATAAATAGGAGGGGGGCCACAATGGTTGATAAGCTATAGCTTTGACCACCCCCTCCTATTCTCCTCCCTCCCTCTATGTAAAAGTGATAAGATTTGATTGGAGGAGTTTCACTGCAGATATCTATTGTGTGGATACCGCTAGAGAGGAGGATGCTTAACTTTCTTCATCCTCTCCATCTGGATCTGGAAAAATAGGGATATACGATCTCCCTAAGCAAAACAATCTCACATAATGTAATTTTTTGATTTTTTTGTGGTTTTCTCGTGATCCAATCTTTTGCACGATGATTTGATCTACGTAGGAAACATATTTTTGTTTTGATCTTCTACTGCATATGTGATACTCCTGCTGAGGGTTCCCAACAGTGGTTTGAGAGCCAAGGTTGTTCGTGCAAAAATTAGTTTTAAATTACGTGTGATGATATTTATCGAATAGAACTGCTATACGCGTTTGTTGTAGAGATTGACAGCGAAGGTAAGTGTTGCGAGCAAGGAGCAGCCATGGCCAAGCCATCTATAGGGCCGACTAGCTACAATCAAGGCCCCCTACAGGGGCAGTCGCCCGTAAGGGTAGCCGCCTGCAAGGGCGGATGGGCCACCCGTGGCCAACGGTGCCTACCGCAGGGGCAGCCGCCCGTGGGCAGGGCAATTGGGCCGCCTGCTGCTAGGCCGCAAGGGCTAACTGCTCGTGGCGAGGCTGCAAGGGGCAGCCCTCGCGGCCAAGGCTACCGTTATAGGGGTAGCACCTGCGAAAGGTGACACCGCCCTATCATGAACGATCGTCGCTCAATCGCAACACCTTCACTCAACAGACCATTCGTTGCCTTTACTTTCTTGTATAGATATTTGGCAGCCTATTTTGACTTATTTTTATATATTTTTGCCTAAGAAATATGAGCAAAAACAATTTATAACGCTATAGAATGATCGCTCGTATTGGGTCATTTTTACGTGCTGCGATGACCTGGTTGAGCAGTGCAAAACGTCAGCCATCTCGGCTCCTTTGAACCCCCCGGGTGGCACAGGGCTGGATGGGGTTTCGGGATAGTATCAAGTGTGAGCATTCATTAAGAGTTGAACTCGACTTGCGTCCAAGACCTTAGGAACAATCATTTGTGGACTTGCGACCTTTCTTATAGCCCTCTAAAGTCTTGTTTTGCTCTATTTTTTTTTCTTTTTCTATTACACTTAAGGTGTTCGACGAATTGCTTGTAAGAGCTACCCTCTTTGCGAGATGTCAGGACTTGTCTGTCGCTTATTTTCAAGCTAATCAACATCTCTTTTTGTAGGTCCTTCGGGACCCACACGAGGTTGCAAGCGGGTTGACACTTTGTGGGCAAATACGCTTCGGTGTTTCTTGACTTAGGCAATTCCAGGAAAGTATGAAACATTGGGTAAGGTTGCTTCATGACTTAGGCAGTTCCAACTAAGTCTTCAAGTTTACCGCTAGGGTGCCACACGGCTTAGGCAAATTCAGCTAAGTCTGTGTTAACCCACCCACAGGGGTTGCCACCCGATGGCAGTAGCGCTTGCGCCACTCGCTCGCCCGCGGGCATGGGTAGCCGTCGCTTGTGTAGGGGCGGTGGTGACCGCCGCTATTGGATAAGGGCGGAAAGGGTTAGGGTTTTCTTTTCGATAATTGGACTTTTCTGCCCCTCAAAATTTGAGAAATTTTAATGTATATCCTATTCTCAAAATAATAAAAATGCCCTCAATAATTTTAAAAATTTCAAGGACTATCTTTTAATCCAGAATTCTAAAAATACCCTTAACAATTTTAGAAATTATCAGCGTGTCATGATTTTAAAAAAATAATTAATTAAATAGTTTAATTAATTATTATATATCTAGTAATCATACATGTGATGTGTATATGTGATGTATGATGTAGATGGATGATCATGACATGTATTTTGATATGTGTAATTGTGATTATTATTATTATTATTGGGGCCTGCGAGCCTTTATTTTTCTCATTTATTATCGGGCCTGCATGTCTATGATTATTTTTGTAATTACATGGAGAGGCGTGATGGGACGTGGATGTGATAGCGGGACCCACGATGTCGTGGCGAGAGATCACAATGCATGGTGATGTGATGAGGATTTGACAGAACTGATGATAACGAGATCAACAATCACAAGGCATGGAGATATGCCAATACACACATAAATCCTATTGTGAGTGATTAGGGCCATTGGCTCGGGCTTAATCATATTAGGTGACGGCTCATGATCATCCGGTGTGGCTTGCATATGTGATGTGTTATGCATCTACTATATATTTGCATGCGATGTAGACATATATTAAATATGTATGTGTGTGATACGATATATTAGGAGACCAATATAAAACAAAATCCCCTCCTACGATAATATTAAGTCAGTAACCGTGAGGCAATAAGATTGACCCATGTGGCCTTTTATCATTATAGGAAGAAATTGAATCATGACATATGTTGAGTTACTCGAGTCTCTCGAGGCTCACCTATCTACGTGATTGAGTTCTTGCCTACGACATATAGATTCACTAGTGACTTGAGGACATGGTATGACTTAGTCGAGCAATCGAGAGCATATCAATCGAATCAGACTCATCTTGTAACGATAGTGATGACTTAACTGAACTTCATGGTTGGTCAAGCAATCGAGACCATGATGATTCAAAAGCCAAATATGATGGGAATCATAAGGAGTTATGATTGACAAGAGTTGTCTATCTTTCGAGCTTAATGTAGTTGATTGAGTCACTTGAGGTTGCACTAAGATGCCAATAGGATTCTGATCCCCTCTAGGAGTCTACGAGAGACTTCCGTCTCATGTGTCGAGGGTGTCGTGTGATTCACTAGGAAATAAGATAGAAGTCCATATCTTAATTAGTTTTTCTGCAAAGTCTGCATGTATTTATCTGTGCTATATCTTGTTTATCGCTTGTAAACCTCTTGCGTGGTATACTTGATGCCAACCACCTTACTAGTCCTAACTATACAAATTGGTTTCGCAATTTAAGAATTGTTCTCACAGTGGAGAAAATCGTATATGTCTTTGATATAATTATGCCCACGCCGAAAAAAGGGGCAAGTAAGGATGAGATCGCTCACTATATAAAGTATATAGATGGTTTCATATTGGCAAAATGTTACATGTTGGCCTCTATGAGTCCTGAGTTATAAAGGCAACATAGAGCATTGATACATGTTCTATTCTTCTTCATCTTCGTCAATTGTTTGCGAAATAGGGAAGAACTCAAAGATATGAGATATCTAAGAGACTCTTATAAGCCAAGATGATGGAAGGGACATCGATTGAGAACCATATCCTAAAGATGATAAAGTGGATCGAGAAACTCACAGGTCTAGGAATAATCATAGAGGATAATATGTGTATTAATTTTATACTTCAGTCCCTGCCATATTCTTTTTCTCACTTTATCATAAATTTTAACATGCAAGCTTGAGGTGACTCTCCCTGGGCTCCTCAATATATTGAGGGAGGCTAAGAGTGCCATCAAGAAAGAGAAGCCAATTTTTCATATTGGTTAGGCCAAGAAGAAAATGAAAGTCAATAAAACCCTTAAGAAGGGCAAGGGCAAGGGCAAAGAAAGACTGGGTAAGGCAAAGGTTGCTAAGAAAGACCCGGCAAAAGACAAAGGATCATGCTTCCATTACAACCAAGATGGGCACCGGAAGAGAAACTGTAAGGACTTACATTGTAGAAAAGGTGAAACAAAAGCTTGGAGAAGCTGTAGGTATATTCATGATCAGTCTCCACTTGTCAGATTTTCATGATAACATATAGGTATTGGATACCGAGAGTGCTAATCATATTTGTAATTTATTACAGTTTCTAGCAAGGCCTATAAGATTGGCCAGAGGCGAGATGGACCTCAAGATGAAATGGAGCAAGAGTTGCTACAGTTACCGTTGGGGAGGTCACCCTATATCTACTTGGTGAAGCTATCATTTTATTTGATACATGCTATTTTGTTCCCTCTATTATCAAAAATATTATATCCATCTCTTGTTTGACAATTAGTGGATATAAATTAGATGTTTAGAATAATATTTAATTAATAATTATGAATGATGAGATCATCACTAGTGGGACACTAATAAATGGCTTATATATGTTAGATAATTCTCCATACATCACGAATATAAATACATCTAAGAGGAAAAGAAATGAGGTGAACAATGCATACCTATGACATTATAGGCTAGGTCATATACATGAGATAATGATTCAAAAGTTATTGAAAGATTGATACTTAATCCTATGTCGACTCAAGTTATAGGCGGTTACTCATACTACATTACATTCACTGATGATTTCTCTAGGTATGGATATATGTACTTGATGAAGTACAAGTCCAAGCCCTTTGAGAAATTCTGGGAATATAAGAATGAGGTAGAGAATCAATCATATTTGAAAGAATATTAAGACTCTTCGATCAGATCGAGAAGGAGAGTAGAGTTCACCCATTTCCTTAGGGACCATGGGATTTTATCTCAATGGACACTTCCATATACACCTCAGCTCAATGGTGTATCAGAAGGAGGAATCACACGCTGTTAGACATGGTGCAGTCCATGATGAGTTTCACTGACCTACATGCCTCAATCTAGGGATATGCCCTAGAGACCACATCTTACCCTCTGAACAGAGTTCCAGCAAAGTCAGTAGTGTCTACACTATATGAGATATAGAAAGGAAAGAAACCTGATCTTAAGATAGTTAAGATTTTGGGATGTCCTGCCCACATTATAAGACACAACCCCCGATAATTGGAATCAAGGACTGAACGGTACACGTTCGTGGGATACCCTAAAGAGAAATGTCCTGCCCATATTAGAAGACACAACCCCGATAAGTTAGAATCAATGGCTGAATGATACATGTTTGTGGGATACCCCAAAAAGATTTTAGGGTACTATTTCTATCATCCCGAGGACCAGAAGGTCTTTGTTGCCAAGAGGGCTATGTTTCTTGAGAAGGAACACATTCTTCGTGGAAACAATGGGAGTGAGATAGAGTTGAGCGAGATTGGAGAACCTAGCTCAAGCACTATTCCATAGCCCGAGTCTATTCAGGTACCTAGCACACAAGTTCCAACTTTGTGCAGGTTTAGTAGAGTATCTCACCCTCCTGAAAGATATGTGAGACATATCAGTAGAGATGACTCTAAAGATGTTGATCCTCAGACCTATGAGGAGACTATTATGAGTATAGACTCCGAGAGATGACAAGAAGCCATTGAGATAGATTCCATGTACTCTAACAAGGTTTGGAACCTTGTGGATGCACCTAAGGGTATCATACCCATCGGTTGCAAATAGATCTTCAAGAATATGATCAGAGTGGATGGAAAGGTGAAGACCTATAAGGCAAGGCTGGTAGCTAAAAGATATTGTCAAAGACAAGGAGGTGGCTATGACGAAACCGTTTCACCTGTAGTCATGCTTAAATCCATCAGAATTCGTTTGGTTATTGCAACATACTATGACTATGAGATCTAGTAGATGAATGTGAAAATGGAATTCCTCAATGGCAATCTCGAGGAGGAGGTGTATATGATACAGTCAGAGGGATTTGTGTCCAGAGAGAGTCTAGATAAAGTGTGTAGGTTACTTAGGTCTATTTATAAACTAAAGCAAGCTTCCAAAGTTGAAACATAAGATTTGATAATACGATCAGATCTTATGACTTTGTTAATAATGAAGATAAGCCTTGTGTGTACAAGAAGGTAAGTAGAAGCGCTATCACATTCTTGGTGTTGTATATGGATGACATCCTAATCATTGAGAATAATGTAGGAATGCTCTCCACAAAGGCTTGGTTATCTAGAAACTTCTTCATAAAAGACTTAGGGGAAGCATCTTATATTTTGAGGATCCAGATCTATAGAGATAGATCTAAGAGGATGTTTGGCCTATCCTAGTCTAGGTACGTAGACTCCATTATCAAAAGGTTTGGCATGGAGAATTCCAAGAGAGGTCTCATTTCGATATGACATGGAATATCACTTTCTAGGAGTATGTCTTCAAGGACTCCTGAAGAAAGGGCAGACAAGGGTAAGATACCCTATGCTTTAGTGATAAGGTCTATCATGTATGCTATGTTATGTACCAAATCTGATATAGTGCATGCTCTGAGTGTCACGAATAGGTATCAGGCAAATCCAGGTTTGGAACACTAGAAGGCAGTAAAATGTATCCTTAAGTACTTGAGAAGAACTAAGGATCTTTTACTAGTATATGAAGAATGTAGCCTCCAGGTTGAGGGCTACACGGACTCGAGTTTCCAGTCTGATATTGATAATAGCAAGTCAAACTCAGGATATATTTTCACTCTGAATGGAGGAACAGTAAGCTGGAATAGTTCCAAGCAATATACTATTGCTGACTCAACTAGAGAGATGAAATACATTGCTACAGCAGAAGCAACAAAAGAAGGGGTATAGATGAAGAAGTTCATCAAGGATTTGAGAGTTGTACCGAGCAGCGTAGAGCTAATTCCCATATACTGCGACAGTAACAACGTGATAACTCTAGTAAGGGAACCTAGGTCTCATCAGAATTGTTTTGAGGAGGTTCCATCTGATTAGATAGATCATAGCCCATAAATATATAGCAATGAAAAGAGTCCATTCGAAGATAACATTGTAGATCTACTGATAAAGCCGTTGGCTCAAATTATATTTGAGCGTCACAAGGGTCTGATGGGGACTAAACACATAAGTGATTGGTTTTATGTCAAGTGGGAGATTGCTAGTTACAAATGTCTTGCAAGCCTATCACGTGAGTGATGACATGTATGACATACTGTGTGAACTTTTTGCTTATGATTATTATTGGCATATTCTCACATTATATTATCCATTGTATATATATATTGTGATGTCATTGGTTCTGCGTAATGGAAATTAGATCTTAATGAGGTCACGATAATGAGATTGATTCACCTTTAAATACAGATCCTAAATAATCCCAATCATAGATTACTCAAGAGGGACATCGAGATAACTGAATAGACTGGTATACTATATACCCATCCATATGATGGAGGTGGCTGGTCTCATAGCCACTTGTGTGGATATACTAAGAGTATAGTATAGGTACTCATTGGAGAATGAGTTTACTAATTGATCCGTTTATGGAATATTGTATGATTAATAATATCTAATGTCAAACAATGATTTCATAGTTCCAGTTGTATTCTGGTCCTTAGACTTGAGACACTAAGGATGTCTTGTTTAAGTAGTTATTTCTTTAACGTCGGACTTATAGGTTTGGAAAGTTGCAGATCTGGTACAATTGATTATCATGATTGGTAGACAACCTTACGAAGGTAATTGAGTATCAATAATAAATCATTCACTCTTGGTATTGTGAGATGAATATTTCATATGTGCTTGCTCAGACAAATCTCTGGCCAGGGTCATTCGGATTGAGAGAAATGAGTTCTTTGAGAGAATCCGATTAGAGAGAGACTTAGACAGATTCCGTATGTGACCTGACAGTACCATGTTTAATATACGACCTTTAGGATATCAGTTAGATGATGGATTATAAATACATGATAACTGTGGACAGACAGGTCCGATAGATTCGATCCCCATGTACCGTATGGGGACTATGGCACAGTGGCCTAGTACGTTCATAGTCGATGAGTCGTGTGAATTATTATGAAGATAATAATTCACTATATCAGAAGGAGTTTTGATGGGAGTGACTCACGGCCAGCTTGGTATCGAGCCTAGAGGGTCACACACATATAGTGGATGCTTCAGCAAATAGAGGATTGGATGAGGATCTAATTAGCCCCTATTCTCATTAGATAAGACTATGTACTAATGGGCTTCTTGCATGAGGCCCAATTAGAGGCCAAAGGAGATTATTGAATAAAGATCCAATAATGTAAAGTTCATGGGTAATTGTATGGAGATCCAATACCCACTAAGGCATGACCCATAGGGTTTTTGGTGGCTCTCTATAAATAGGAGGGGGGGGGGGGGGGGGGGCATATGGTTAATAGGTTATAACTTTAGCCACCCCATCCTATTCTCCTCCCTCCCTCTAGGCAAGAGTTGCGAGATTTGATTGGAGGAGTTTTGCTGCAGAGATCCATCATGTGGATACCGCTAAAGAGAATGACGTTTATCCTTCTTCATCCTCTCCATCTAGATCTGAAAAAACAGAGGTATATGATCTCCCTAGGTAAAACAATCTCACACGATGTGATTTTTTGCGGCTTTCTCGCGATCCTATCTTTTGCACGATGATTTGATCTACGTGGGAAACTTATTTTTATTTTGATCTTCCACTGCACATATGATACTCCCGTTGAGGTTTCCCAACAAGCCCTCGTCGGGGTGGTGGGTGTCCGATGTGGCTCCTCCAACAGTCAAGTTAGATCTTGGGATCTGAGAACTGGAAGTTGAGATGTAAAAAAATTGGCTGAAACCCCAACCCCCCCCTCCCCCCACCCGGAGCTAACTACAGTGGGGCACCTGAGGGAGTGTCGTGGGTGGTCGTACCTATGGGAGCACTACGGGTGGTCATACTTGGATGATTAATGAAGGCGCGCCTAGTGCTAGTCCTACGGTATGGTCTCCACTGAGCGTTACCTTCGTTGATTCCTGGGACTTTGTTCAGTGGGTCTGGCGACTATTGGTGTGACCCCATACTGGTCCTGCGGTGCGATGTCAGTAATCCCTAGAGATTGCTGAGGGTGCCACCGACGTGGCACCCTAGTTATCCGAGGCACCAACGCAACCCTCAGGCGAACATTGCTAGTCCACTTAGCCATCGATATGGTCTTTGAATCATGGATTGAGCTGAATGGACTGATGGGTCCAATATTTTTTCTATTAATTAGGATAACTAAGTAACGTCTGCATGTTGCGTTAGAACTTGAGTCCTTGATAATCATAGTTATAGATATCAAATTTACAACAAATATGGTTAATATCATTCCCTTTGGTGCTCCTGCTTCAATATACCCACCATACAGTTAAATGTTTGCCTTCTGTTAAATGTTTGTAACACTAAACTTGATCTCCAGGCTCACTACTGTGCCAACATTATAGGGTAAGCTGAAATACAATTGTTTGCCATATTTGAAATCATTAATTTTTTGTTTTTTTAAAAGTCTAAGTAACTTGCTGAGTTCTCTCTATAATAAGTCCACTGCATTTGACAGGTTAGATTTGATGTTGCATATGCTGAGTTCAATTTTCTTCTACTTATTGGGGGACTTGAATCAAATTCATTATCCAACTAATCAAAGATCAACTATCTCCTCATAAGTCCACTGCATTTGACAGGTTAGATTTGATGTTGCATATGCTGAGTTCAATTTTCTTCTACTTATTGGGGGACTTGAATCAAATTCATTATCCAACTAATCAAAGATCAACTATCTCCTCATCTTTCAGTCTTCATGTATCTTCTTTCGGAATGCAAGATATCAAATGTTAGTAGTTGAAAAATATGAGTTAGAGTGCCTGTCCGTACAGGACTTCTTTCGGATGCTGGATCAATATGATCATTTGATCCAGCATCCTTCAGTGGAAAGTTATGACATCAATGATATATTGAGCAAAATAACCTCTTTGAATGACATCAATTATCACCTCCATGTACCAGTGATGATTGACATTTGACCATACTAGTGAGTTGCTAGGTCAACATAATTCGTAAACCTCCTTTGCCTCTGGTTCTTGCTGAATCGAAGGCCTAAAAAATTTTACATTGGTCTAAGGTCATGTTAAACACTATCTGCTTTGACCACTCACCTTAGACAATGTAAAACTGCCTGTTCTTCCAATATTCCATCTAACTGTTGGAAATAATTCAAATAGTTAAGATGTGATGAGATCCGTTTAGATAAGGATAAGATTTATTTAGATATGATAGATTTTTTATTATTTTAAAATATTTATATTCTGTCTTTTCATCATTATAAATAAGGACTCTTGGTTCATTCTAGAGTACTGTAGACTGTTGATTGAAAGTACTCCTGTGTCTTCTACTATTCTCTTCTCTTTCTCCCTGAAGTTCTGCAGAAAAGCCAACAGTGGTATCAGAGCCTGATTCAGAAAAAATCAAAAGGAGTACATCGGTCAAAAAGAAGAGAAGACTAGTAGATCCAGAAAAAGAAAAAAAAGAAGATGGCAGGCCTTACAGTAAGTGTTCTTAATCAACTTCTTCCTATCCTCAAAGATATAATTATCAGTTTTGGGCTATTAAAATGAAAACTCTCATTGTTTCATAAGGATTGTGGAAGTTGGTAGAAAATGATTTTGTTGAGTATGATCTGCAGGATCCTAAGACTACTAAGGATCAAATGCATCAGATGAATGAAAATATGCAAAGAGATGCAAAATCCCTCTATATGCTACAACAAGCAATAGATGATTCATTATTTCTCCGAATCATGATGGCATCAACATCAACAGAAGCTTGGGAGATATTAAAAAATGTGTTTGGAGGCACAGAGAAGGTAAAAATTTTAAAGCTTCAAATTTTTCGTCGTGAATTTGAAACACTTATGATGAAAGATTCGGAATCTGTTGCTAATTTTTTCTCAAAAATTTCTTCTATTGTGAATCAAATGAGATCTTATGGTGAAAATCTAAAAGATCAAACTGTAGTAGAAATTTTTTTATGAAGTTTATGTTCAAAATTTGATATGATCTCTACTGTTATAGAAGAAGCTAAAGATACAAGTACATTATCTATTGATGAATTAATGAGATCTCTTTTAGTTCATGAACAAAAAGTGAACAGATCTTCGAAAATGGTAAAAAGGCTCAAGTAAAAGGAAAAGGAACAGTTGCTATGAACACAAAGTCTGGTAAAAAAATTATTGATGATGTGTTATTTATTCCTGATTTAAAACAAAATCTCATTAATATATGACAACTAATGAGAAAATGATATTATGTTATTTTTGATGAAGAAAAATATCTGATTTATGATAAGAAAATCGGTAAATTGATAGCAACTGCAAGGATGACAAAAAATAAAATGTTTGTCTTATTATTTTCGGACTTCGCTACTCTTACCGAAGAATCAATATTATGGAAAAATAGTTATGATCATTTAAAATTCTGTGGATCTATGCAAACTGTCTCAGATGATGCAGATTGTAATGTTGATGACACACATATACAGAAAGGGGTGAAGCTCTAAATTCAAAGGACAATAATGAAAGTACGCATACAGAGTTGGTAGAAGTTTCTGATGATGTGAAGAAAGCCAAGAGAAAGAAAAGAAAACTGAAGCTTCCGCATACAAAGGGATTCAATCTTACAAATGCAGAGTCTCCGCGCATTTCACCTTTTTTTTAGACTCCTAGAGATTTTTTTATGCTTTTTTGACTCATTTCATGTCATGTTTAAGCATAAAAAATTGGGAAGGTCGACTCTATTAATCTACTTCTTTTTCAAATCTAAAGGAGTTATCATGGAATAGAACTCCACAGATCATCTGTTAATGGATCAAGCAATGACTTCTTGGGATGGGAAATCTAAAAAAATAAAAAGATTCTTTTCTTTGGTTTCGTTTTCTTTTATCTTTTTTAGATTTCATTTCATTTTTTCATTTCATTTTTTCATTTATAGTAGAATATGACAGCTTCTCTATTCCTAGTTCCGGGTCGGATCCTTGAACCTGCCCTTTCACTCTTCCAATAAAGGACTCGAGTCTTGCTTACTGCCCACGCGCCTCTGCATGGCATTCTTAATGGCAACAAACTGACTTACATTGCATCAATTCCATTCTTCCCGCACCGATATGAGACCACTCTTTTGGCCACGGGAAGTAGAGCAATAGGCGAGAGATCAAAGTTCCCTTCAGCAGTAAGATAGAGATTCCACTTCCAAATTACGGGTTTACAAGGCACAAGAGAATCTAAGTCAGTATTGGTCCCTACAGCAATAAGTAAATTGAGGGAAAGGCGTTCAAGCAGGGTTCAGCTACAGCAACAGGTAGATCCCCATCTTTCTTAAAGCAAAGGTAAGGTTATTGATTGGCTTGCTCCTTATGCTTGAATTCCATTGAACTTGTCAACTCCCTTAGCGAGTGGAACTCTCTTTTTTGGACCACTACTTGTTTAAGGGGACTTGTTTAAGGGGCATTCAACAGGACTTGCTTATTACTCTTTTTTGGATCACCTGCTTGCAGCGGTAAGGCTTTATATAATATTGGCATTGCCTAGATTTTGGGTTGTCTTCAGTCTTGTGCGGTTGCCCTCTCTTTACATGGTTCTCTTCCTGTTTATATTTTTGGTTTCTGGACCTGCTTGCTACCTCCAGGATCTTCCTAACTATGCTCACCATACAGTGCCAATATTCTCTCTCCCCCAAGAATGGCTGTGGTGTGGAAATGCAACAATGGCAAAGACAATTGATCTCTGCAACAATCCAATGACAAAGGAACCAAAGCTACAGGTTAACAATTTAGCAAGTAATAAAAAAATTTCTAGCTTTCTCTGATGGTTCATTTGTTTCTAAACTTTTGCGATATAGGGCGCCAAGAGAATAGTTCCAGAGTGGGTTGATTTAGATGCAGAGGCAAGACGAGTAACTACAGCAATCTTGGGTGAGATGGTTACTTCGACCTCGCCACCACCTGATAGTTCACAAAGCAATGATCAAAGAGATGAGTTATGATTTAGGTGTGATCCTTTTCCCGCAGCTTATTTAGCAAGACTTCCATCCCTACAGTTATCAAAGCAACATGGTATCTATCTGAGGGGATTTTGGGATTGAAATAACCCACCCTAGACTCTTAGTGGTTATACATGCACCCACCACACATTATTTATTAAGCCTTTTAAATTTTGTTAATCAATGGTTAATCTGTACAAGCAGATCGTGTATAACTTTTTTGGCGTTGAAAGCCAACCAGTTTGAGGGTCATGTAAAAAAGGATCGATTGAGAAGAAATACAAGATTCTTTTTGTTTTCTCTAATGTCCTTGTGGTTAGCACGACTGCTTAACAGCAACAAATGATGGTTGGCAGTGGTTTACAAACCCTAGTGATAGCATATCTTTGTCCCCGTTCATGAAAACAGTATCATTCTCTACCTCGCACCTGGTTTTGTCTGAATGAAGTCCACTAACCAAGCTACTAGCATCAATATTGGTAAGGTGGGAACTCGATATATATATATATATATATATATATATATATATATATATATCATTTACTAGCACTAGCAGTTCTACGATGCCATATCACGAATTCATCTGTTGATCTGCGAACCAAAAAAAATGGGTATTTTTACGACGACAGTGTCATGGCGATGCTTGAAACTAATGCAGGAGGAGGCTTTGTAACAGCATGTAGGGAACTGCGTAAATCAAAGATTCCTGCCTTGATGAGCTCATCTTTGCCTTGTTCACTCAAATAGTTTTGTGAACTGATACGATAACATGTGGAATGGAGTTGGGAAATGTGAATAAGGTGGATTAGAATCTTTGTCCGCAGCCAATATAATTGACTATGGACCGTCTCCTTAAGGTCTTTACCCTTGAAGAAATTTATATTGTCATTCTGCAAATAGGTAAAAAGTAAAAGTTGTGATGATGGTTTCAGTGTTGACTTCTTTGTTTTTTTTTTTTAGATAAAATCAAACAATCTATCGTCCCAGTTTTTTCTTAAGATTCTAGGAAATTAGGAAAATCCCAATTGAGAATTGGTGTAGAACTCATTTGGTTTTTATTCCACAAAAAACCTAATGTTGCCAAGGTGGAGGATTATAGACCTGTAGCTTTGTAAAATGTGATATACAAAAAAAATCCTCTTTTGAAGTTCTGTTCAACAGGATTAAACCTCTCCAAGATAGATAAATTGGTTGATCAAACGTAATATGCTTTTGTTCTAAGACATTCAATATTCTGATTACAAATGAGCTTACCCATAGCTTCTTTAAATCTTATATTAGTCAGGTATCATTTACTATCCTTAAACTAGATATCACTGAAGTTTATGATAAGGTTAGCTGGGAAGCTATCTCTAATACCCTTACTAGAATGTGATTCCCCAAAGTTTTGGTGATGGCTTGTATTTCCTTTCCAACTTTTTCATATCTTATAAATGGGTTGAGTCTGTATGGTTTAGGAGTAAATGTGGTCTAAGGATAGGGACCCTATCTTCTTTTATCTTGGTTCAATAAAATTTGAGTAATTTATTGAATGAGAGGTTGATTGTAAAAAGTTTTTCTCCTTTCAACCTTCATATTATAAAAATTTCACACTTGATATATGTAAATGACTTGTTATTAGCTTTAAAAGGGAATCACTAAACTTGTAGTAGCCTTAGACACATTATATCTTTATGAAGCTCTCACAAATCTGTCTATCAATAGAAATAAATCTGATATTTATTTCCACCATAACAATAATCCTGTAGAAAGACACAGGATCTGTCATGTCCTTTCTATGAAAGAGGGGAAATGGCTTAAGATGTATCTAGGTTCCTATGTTCCCTATAAGAGACTTAGAGAGATGATGTCAAATATGACTACCTACTTCTGATTATATTGTTAGTATAATAATGCTGCTATGTCCAGTATGCAAATGTTGTGTAGAATTGACAAGACACTTATGATAGAACTAAAATGTCTCGGGATTTATCTATATTGATCTTAATGTCAATGACGACATAAGATGTTTCACCCATATACTTTATATCAAAGTTTCTATAAATGAATTGTTTCACATCATATAGCAAATCATTATCATTAGTTACAATCAAAATATCATCTATGTATAAAATAAGAAAACATATTTTACACCCACTGACATTCTAGTATATACATTGATCCATGGGATTTTCAACAAATCCGAATGAATAAATCACTTCATGAAATTTAACATACCATTGACTAGAGGCTTACTTTAAACCATATATAGATTTTTTAAGCTTGCAAACCAAGTCATCACCAATACTAGAGGGGAAACCTTCATTATTAGGGTGCTTGTTAGTGCCTTATCCGAAGTGATGAACTGCTCGCCAATGGACTTTAGCAAGTCTCGGACATTATTATGATGATCAACAGAACCACGTATACTAGCAATTATTTTAGTCTTAATAAATATCACACTGAGCCGATTGGATCGCTCTCATCGCTCATATAGCGCGATATCAGTTAGAGTGCTAGTATTAGAGACTATAGATGATTTATCCTTCCTAATATCATAATCAATATCCATCCACCCTAAATGGAGAAGAATTCTTTTCTTCCATATCTTATAGTTATTACCCCTGAGTTTGGGAATGTCACATCGGATATTATAGAAATTAATAGTATGAGAAACTGCATAAAACCTAAAATGATTATGTCAAAATTCGAGGTTTAAAAGTCTAAATTACATGTTTTACCAATTTAAAACATACTAAAAATAAATCTTATGACATAAAAATTACCTTGGGCTAAATTTTTAATTCAAATAGATTCAAATGATCTTTATGATAAAACTATCAAAGTATATACCAATTCATAATCCCTGTTGGTAAATTATGAAAATAATTTGATATTATCCTGATTAATTATATAAACATAATAAAAGATACTGTAGGATCATAATTATTATATTAAATATAATTATTATATTAAATATAATTATTATATTAAATATAATCAATCACAAGAGTATGTCTAATTTATTATGTGATCTTAATTTATATATAATTTTAATTAACTAAAGATGCTATGGGTATTCCCTAATTAATTAAGATTATATATATCATTAGATATTTTGAATATAAAATCTTGACTCATAAGCATGAATAATAATAACAAAATATTCATACTGAGCATTATTAATAACGAATATTTTCATTTGAAATTGAAAATCTAATTTCTTCATGATTTCTAACATCAAATTCATCAAAAAAATCCAAAATTGAAATTGAAATCAAATCATTTTAATGACATAAAAATGAAATCTTCTCCATATCAAGATAGAGGTTAATCTCTGCTCTGATACCAAATGAAAGAAAAAAAAAAAGATGAAACCAAAAGGTGTATTTCTAAACCATTTTAATAGAAATACAAATGAATGCGGAAACTTAAATTGTGTACATCCAGCCATTATTGTTGAAGATTTCAGCAATGATTTCTCTTAGTATTTTAGCACTTCTCAACTCTGAATTCTCACTTTAGATGGTGTAGGAAATCCTTCAACTTGAGATAGAGTCAAGGGACCAAAACACACATATATATATAGACGTTCTCCCATCAAGAACATTTATTATCATAATGTTTAAGATTTAATTCAAGAAACGAAAATGAAACGTTTAGACCATAATTAAGAATTTTAATTATCATAAATGAAGAAATTTAATAGTAACCAGTATGAATTTTAATTATCATAAATGAAAAAATTTAATAATAACCATTATGAATTTTAATTGTCAAAAACTTTAATGATAACAATTATATTCATAATAAATAAAAATTATAATATTAATGATAACAAATAAAATTTAATTAAAAAACGGTTACAATATTTTGTTCATCTATATGATTTTAGTTGAGGTTGTTTAATTTCAGAGGATATTATTGTTCCAAAGATAGTTACTATAATTATCAAAATTATTTTTTTATTAAAACTTGAATTTTAAAATATATATCTCCAATAGTCTGAACACAACCCTATTAGTAGTTGCCGTTAGATTTTAGATAATAATTCATCATATCACAGGTGGCATTCGGGAATTACTGAACCTCCATCTATCTATCTAGTGATAGCCTGAACATAAACAACATGACCAAAGTTTACAACTACTAACTTGATGTTTGTTAGAGGAAGATGTTGTTGAGCTATAAGGTGGAATGGTGCCTATGGCACCTGCGATGAGGATGTCATAGTGACCATCGTGTTGGCAAAGGTGGTTGAAATGTCTTCTCTTCACATCCTTACTGGATATCGTATCAGGTGCTAACTAATCTAAGCATACTGTATGTTGATATATGTGTGTGCATACATGTTTACACATCTTGGTGAGTGTGTGAAGGAAAAGAGGATATCATAGCATCAAGTTCCGAACACGAAATATCTTTTGATTTTTTCCAAATCACATGAGTCATAATAAATAAAGCTAATTTATAATGATGATCCATTTTTTTTCAAGCCCACGATCTTCTAATAAATTATCAAAAAAAATTTTACCGGTTAAACTAGCTACACTTTTGCTATTAAATCAATATTTAAAGTGTAAAAACAACGTCTAAGCTTTCATCATCCAAACTTGCATAGAGTAATCAAATAATTGGATGACTTAGATAACTAAAACAAGAGAAATTCTAAATGTTACAGTCAAAAATCAGAAATCCTTTAGTAAAAGTCTGACTTCATCACTCTTACCATTCATTCTAGAACTCAGAACCAACTCAAGAGCAATAAAGACATCTTTCACTAGACTAAAACTTATTATTGTGAATAAAAACACGTGATATCCAGAGATACCACGTCAATATGTTCATTTTAATGATAAGACCCAGAAGGAGTCTTATAAATAGATTTAATCCAAAGGAAACCACGTCAATATGTTCATTTTAATGATAAGACGCAGAAGGAGTCTTATAAATTTTAATCGCTAAAGGGGATCAATCTTTGGAACGTTATAGGGGTTCCTCCTTTCTAGACTCGGCACAAAGGTTGAATAAAAGATGATAATTACTTGATAAAAAAAAAGAGGGAGGCTACATCATTATATATGTTACAAACCCTAGCCCATGGGGTATTTAGCTAACTAAAATTACCTTTTACCCCTTCTATAGCCTACTTGCCTTAGAGAGAACAGGTGGCGGCTAGGTTGGCTCTGTAGCCGACCTAAGCAGGAGGAAACCCTAGCCGACTAGCCTAGTAAAAAGGGCGACAACCACTAAGCCCTAATGTCACAGGCTTAGTTGATTCTGCCTAAGTCGTGCGACACCTATGTGTATCCGTCCACAAAGGTTAGCCTTCCCCGAGATCTTCTAGAGTCCCTTAGACTTACAAAAGAGAAAATGGGCCAGAGGAAGCAATTCCAACGGGATCCACAAGCAACTGCTCAGGCAAACACTTCATAAAGCTATATACAAATTATACCCATGGACATTACAAACTCAGAGAGGTTGTACACAAAGGATAATGGTCAATTACAGACCGAAGTCCCCGCAAGTACTTATAAAACACACTCGTATTTACAAGCCAAAATTGGCCATAAAGCAAACCAAACTAGGGCTATTAAGCCTACTACAAGCCTGCTTCTTGATGTACAAGATATGTACACAAACCGAAGGACACAGACAAACATGAGTATTTCATCGAACACCTTGTTTATATTATTGTCCATTACAGACCGAAGTAATGGATCGAAGTCCCCACAAGTACTTATAAAACACACTCGTATTTACAAGCCAAAACTGGCCATAAAGCAAACCAAACTAGGGCTATTAAGCCTACTGCAAGCCTGCTTCTTGATGTACAAGGTATGTACACAAACCGAAGGACACAGACAAACATGAGTATTTCATCGAACACCTTGTTTATATTATTGTCCATGACAATCTCCCCCACTTATTCCTTCGATATCCTCGTCGAAGCCGCTGTAGACGCTGCATCTCCTCGCATTTTGCTAAATCTTCAATCTTCTGTTTTGACTGCAACACGCCCCTTTGGCTCCTAGCAGCTCTCCGCCGCTGTTGTTGAGTAGTCAAACTCTGATCTGCCATGCTGCTTCAACTCACTAATGACTAAATCTGGTGTGGGATTGGTTGAGTTGTATTGATCCTTATTGGTTCTTGTGGATCCTTCTGATAAAGGAAAAGGCTTGCCTTATTATGTGTTAGTATCACAGTATACTCATGTTGCTTGAACTGGATGGATGCTTGTTGGAACTTTGACGAGCATCACCTTGCAGACATTAAGGATTTTGAGGTCCTTCCTCCATAATGTTTACCCATTGATCCCTCTTCCACGTTTAGTTGTCACTTCCAAGTAGGTTCGTATCACTCCTGCTTTCAATTGGCATTCAATTGGAAAATGAAGCGAACAATCTACTCTCAATAGTACTGATCACCAATTGTGAGGATTTAATAACTATTGTCTTCCATAAGCTTTTTTTTTAAGGGTCACTAAACTTGTGCAGAGCTCCTCTGCTGGATAAGTAAGAGATCTGAGATACTTGATTTCACTCATTCTAGGCAAGGTTACTTGGCTTTGCTCACCTCCTCGAGTTAAGAGAATTGGGGTATTCAGTTTCGCCCATTCTTTTGAGTTGAGAAGACAAAGGTTACTCGATTTCGCCTGTCTCCTCGAGTTTGTACTTCATGCATTGAGCTGGTTACTAACATTCGTCTGCTCTTTGCTCACACTTCTGAAGCACTAAAAGTGTTTGCACTCTTGCGTTGAGTTAGCTACTGTGATTCACCTTCCCCCTGTCATTGAACTTCTGGAATGCAAGAAGTTTTGCCCGTAAAGAGTAAAAAGTTTACCCCAACTTGGAGTAGGTCTTTGATAGATCTGGTAGCCTCTGGGATTGTACCGTCTTCTCCATCACCTTTGCCGCCTACTCCTCTAAGTAGAAAGGTACAATACCGTGTACTGCCTACTTCATTCCTTAGTCGAGCTCTCCTGCATCAACTCGAAGTCTCACGCTTTCGGTTATCTTAATGAGAAGTCCATCGACACCGGTCTTATGAAGTTCTTTGGCCTCTGCCCTTCCACCCTGTCTTGGTACTTGGAGTTTGCCTTTGCATTCTCCACTTCCTTTACCCCTTTTACGACTAATGCTCTCCCTCCATGAGAGCAAGGGATCGATGACTCCACGGAAGTCCTACCTTTGCATACCATGGTGCTGTTAAGCCTATGGTCCTACTATCCGTTGCCTTGCATCTGCATCCCTTCCTTCGCGATCGGTATATCCACCTCTGCGGCACTGTGGTGCTCCTCCGAGTCTACCTCCTTTCTAAACGACGCTTTACTTTTGGGTAGCTAAGCTCCACTGGACTCGTCGTCGCTTCCTCGCCCCTTTCGACCACCTGCTTCAACACCACTTAGTCTTCCTAGCAATTCTCCTTGGTTGATGGAAAGACAGACTGCAACTCTCATGCATGGCCTCCACCATCTTGTTGCAGGGCTCGCGCCGATTTTGTTCTCCTTATCTTTCTTGGTAGCAATGTTCGCTTACTCGGCTTTGTCCTCTGATTGGCCGGGCTCCCTTAAGCGAATGTGAGCACTGAAGCAGTCCAACTCTCCAGTCGCTTCGATTATACTTTTTGTATAATCAAGTCCCTTCCATGAGACTCACTGGTACTTGCAATCTGACTTCTCTCTTGGTGGTACACAGCCCCCATATGCTGATGACCAAGGCTTTCATCTGATGCAAGCTTCAATGCACACACACGAAAGACCCGCCTCTGTGGTACCATGGCATTCACCCCTTGAATCCATAGCCCTTCTTGACGTTACATTGTTCACCAAAGTGGAGCTCCCAGCAGTTCCTGATCATTCACATGATCACGTCCCTCTCCATGGGACTTACAGGTACATGCACTTGGACTTCTTCCTCGGTGGTATATAGCCCTCATATGCTGATGACTAAGGCTTTCATCTAATGCAAGCTCTGATGCACACACGAAGACCCGCCTCTACGGTACCATGGCATTCACTCCTTAAATCCATAGCCCTTCTTCTTGTTGTGTCGTACACCAAAGTGGAGCTCCCAGTAGCTCCTGATCATACCACAACATGATCCTATCCCTCACGGGACATGATCGTCTGCATTATATTGCCACAAACTATTCCACCATGATCCGCTGCACCATGTCGCCTCCTGATGACATCTCTATTGCATACAGATTCTCGTGTGATGAACTCGGACTACGACTTCTCCATGTGTGGCCTCTGCCAACACATCATAGAGCCTCCGCCATCTCCAATTTTTAGTTCGCTTACTTGGCAATTCACCTTCGTCCACCCACTCTTGGGTCACACCTGGACAAAGCATAGCTCTAGGACAGTCTGTTGCCTAGTAGCTCATGAAGTCCCCCTGACTTCGCTAGAATTGGTGCAACATTGTCTGGATCCTGGGCCTCTATCCCCTACCAGCACAATCTCTGCTATGCACCACTTGTTCCTGACAGCTCGAATGGTAACATTATGGTATATTCTTCAAGAGTACCTGCCTCTGCGTCCTCTTGCCCCGTGCTAAGTATCATGATCCCAACTTTGCCTCCACATGTTGAATCACCTTAGTTACTCTGTCAAATGCATCTCTGAGGTAACTTGCATGTGCCTCGAAGTTCCCTTTGTCTTTGGCACCATGCAAGATAAGTTCGCTCCATCAGAATGAAGAACCCATGGAACACATGATCTCACTCTTGCCTCTACAAGAGTTCATGCCCTTAACCTCTGTCCAAGGATAGCTTCGTGCCTCCGCTCCATGTTCCATTTTCTATATCGACTCTCTTCATGCGGCTTGGATACTTCACCAAGTTTCACCTAAGTCGGTCTGCTCCTCGATTTGCATTGAGTTGATAGTGGCCCTCGCGTCCACCATTTCACGGGTCAGCCCTCTGTTGAGTTCGATTTCCACATCGAATCTAAGTGTACCTTCATATGATGTTGCCTTGGATTGCTCCCCCACTTAATCTGGAAATGCATCCACCAATGCATTACCTCATTCGAGATCATGCAACGACTCTTCATCACTCACTCGGTCCATTGAGCTTTGTGAAGATATTACCTTAAGAAACTCTTCCTCAATATGTGTAATCTGTTGCACATGATTCTCCCTCTAGAGAACTAGGACTTATCCCTCCTGGATATTTGTCATGTTGGAGCAACTTTCCTCTTTACATTCTTTCTACTGGAAGTTTCGGAGACCATCATCCCCTTTAGACTACTCCGTCTTGCTGAACAACTTGTGCCTTGTTCTGCTCCCGTAAATAAACTTGCTAGATTGTTCGGTTTTCCGCTATTTTTTCCATCCCTCTCTTCACCAATACAGTCCTCACTGCACCCTTCGAGGTCTAGCAATATGTTGAACTTGTTGTACATTTCAGCCGCCTACGGACGTATCCTTTCCATGTCGAAGAGAAAGTTCTGATGTCCATGGCACTGAGCTCTGATCGCACCTTAGGATGGCCACGAACACTCTGTCATCCATGTACAAGCTCTTGCATGAGTATTGAATCCTTCGAGTTAGCAATTCTCCTCACCTCTGTGAGTTTTGCACAACTCTTTCGGTCGTTACATAACACCTCCCACTTTGCACGGTCTCATCTTTCACCAAGCATCCTGCTTTGCCTTGAGCACCATCAAGTTTGGTTGCCAACGTCGAACTATAGCTTGAATTCAACCATCCCAATCTTTGTGTGCTATATATTTTTCTTCACTTGCTTGTTCTCGTGGTGCCTCTCGCGCAAAGGGTTGGCCATTCCTCTGAATGCCTAACCTGGATTCGCTCTCCTCTAAGCGACTCTTGTCCCTACATCTCAATGTCCATTTTGCCCCAAACGGTTGCGCGTGCTGACTGTCCTGCACACAGCCCAGCTAGGTCCCCCAAGTTTGTATGGCGAGTGTTTCTGCATATGCTTGTCCCGCTCTGATACCACACTGTCACGGGCTTAGCTGATTTTGCCTAAGCCGTGTGACACCTATGCGTGTCCATCCACAACGGTCAGCCTTCTTCGAGATCTCCTAGAGTCCCTTAGACTTACAAAAGAGAAAACGGGCCAGAGGAAGCAATTCCAACGGGATCCACAGGCAACTGCTCAAGCAAATACTTTATAAAGCCAAATACAAATTACACCTATGGACATTACAAACTCAGAGAGGTTACACACAAAGGATAATAATCCATTATAGACCGAAGTCCCCACAAGTGCTTACAAGACACACTCGTATTAGAAGCCAAAATTGGCCACAAAACAAACCAAACTAGGGCTGCTAAGCCTATTGCAAGCCCGCTTCTTGATGTACAAGGTATGTACACAAACCGAAGGACACGGACAAACATGAGCATTTCATCGATCACCTTGTTTACAATGTTGTCCGTGACACTAAGGCCCCAAAATAAACCATAGCCACACTTCTTTATAGGATAGAAGTGACTAGGTGGTGTTTTATTACAATCTCACAGGGTTCTTATTAATTACTTCTAAGTGATTAGGATTCAACCTTGTTGGAGTCCTATCAAACCCGTCCTCTTCAAATCAGCCTTGTCCTCAAGGCTAAGGTTCCATGAGCTCCTTATATGATTCTCATGCTATCATCAACTGACTTTGGCCTCCTCATTAGCTAGGGTGTTAGTTGGAAGGATTTGGGCTGAGTCGTCTTCTTTAAATTTTCATTTGTGGTGGGATACCTGACGGATCAACTGTAATCTTGATATAGTGCGTGAATCTGATCTCCAAGTTAGGGCCCCAATGTGATCCCCAATTTTATAAGGCCCAAAGAAAGAGGAAGACCACTTCATTAAGGCTTGAGTTTCCTACTGATCAGATTGAAGGTGTAGAAAAACTCGATCTTCAATTTTTCGTCCATTCTAAAATTTATCGGGAGGTCATTTCTTCTTTACATGTGTTGTCATATAGTTAGTCTTTAGTGATAGCCAATCTTTCTTCTGGAATGGTGACTGTCCTCTAGTATGGTTTAGGCTGATGAGAGCCCAATCTGGCATGAGCATGAATTATAATTCTTCTAGTATTTTACTCCTCTTTCGTGTCATGGACCTGTATCCAACCATATTTTAAATTTGGTAGTAATTCTCCTGTAAAAACCTCGTGTGGAGTGTGGGGGAAGCCTAAGTGTAAATTAGGAGTCAACTATCTTGCATAAGAATAGCCCCAATTCTAACTCCTAACGGGTCGGCCTCAATGACAAAAGTACGGTTGAAACCAGGCAATGCTAGGACCGGTGTCATCGTTATGGGGGCCTTGAGTCGTTTGAAGGCTGTAGAAGCTTGTTCCGACCACAAGAAGAAGTCTTTCTTAAGTAGGGACATGAGCGGGGCACTAATCTTTCCATAATCTTTTACAAATTTATGGTAGTAGCCCATGAGTCCAAGGAAGCGCAACAATTTTATGTTTGTAGGTTTCGGTCTACCGCCACTCCATCCTCTGATATAATGTGCCCAAGATACTCCACTTTACGCTGTAAAAAGCTGCACTTTGACTGTTTAACATAAAAAGTATTCTCCCAAAGAATCGTTAGAACAGTTCGTAAGTGCTGAAAATGTATATCAAGCGTAGGGCTATAAATGAGAATATCATCAAAGAACAGCAATACGAACTTGCGTAGAAAACTTTGGAAGATGTCATTCATCAGGCTTAGGAAAGTAGGAGTATTCATAATCTGAAAGACATTACCATAAACTCATAGTGGCCATTATGCGTGTGGAATGTAATTTTTGGAACATCTTCAATGCATACCCAAATCTAATGATAACCGAAATGAAGATCCAATTTAGTGAAGACTCGAGCTCCTTTTAATTCATCCAAGAGCTCATCTACGACTGGTATAGGATATTTGTCCTTGACAGTCATAGCGTTCAAGGCCCGATAATCAATGCACATTCGCCATGTACCATCCTTCTTGCGCACTAGCAACACCGGTGAAGAATAAGGACTACAACCCGGTCGAATCACCCTGATGTCAAGCATCTCTTTAACAATGTTATCAATCTCATCCTTCTGCAAGTGAGGATAGTGATACAGTCGCAAATATGCAGGAGGCTTGCCTGGCAAAATAGGAATACGATGGTCATGCGGCCGGTTAGGGGGCAGCCCATGCGGCTCCGAGAAAATATTTGCGAATTCATCCAGCAAAAGGGCAAGCTTAGGATATGAGTTTTGTACATTCTCCCCCTTAGATTGCTGCTAGATATGCATCAAAAATCCACCATATACTTTGTGCAGAACTTTCTTCATTCGTTGCAACGAAATGGTGGAAATATGGCTCCCGCGCTTGCCTCGTAACATGACCTGTCTCCCTTTGCAATAAAATTTTATAATTAATTTAGAAAAATTTCAGGAGATGTCACCTAGCGTTGTGAGCCATTCGATCCTGAGTATGGCTTCATAATCATCAATGGGTAGGAGGAAGAAATTAGCTACCACTTCTTGGTCTTGGAGGAGTAGTTTCACCCGCAAGCATTGTTGGTCTCAATTGAGGATTCAGTTGTCGGCGACCTTTACGTCGAACTTGTTGCAACCTTTGACTTGAAGTGCCAAACGTGCAACAACCTTACTATTGAGAAAGTTATTTGTGCTGCCCATGTCGATGAGAACAGTGATGGGTTGCTGTTTCAGAAGTCCTCCAACTTTCATCGTCTACGAGTTGGAGTAGCCGACCAATGCATGCACTAAGTCGACCGGTTGGGATTCTTCCTCCATGACTTCTTCTTCAGGTTCAAGGGCTTCTTCAGATGGTTCATTGTCCTCTTCCTCCACTAGTTTAATCGCAAGGAGCCGACCCTTTTTGCAGCGATGTTCTCGACTCCATGGTTCATCACAATGCCAACATAATCCTTTGGCCGATCATTTACGAAGCTCATCCCTTGTCAATTTTTTTGGTGCGGGGGCTCGGATGGCAGTAGAGGGTGTTATTGGCCTTGGCATGGCTGGTCGGAGAGTGACCCTTGTCCTTCGTGCCTCTTGGTTCAATCGTTCTTATTGAATACATGTAAAGGAAATTACCGCCATAAGAGTGTATGGTTGTCATGCCTTTACTTTTCCCCGAATCTCTGACTTTAGGCCCTCAATGAAAGTCCCTAAAAGTTATTTTTCAGACCAATCCACAGTTTGATTAGATAAATGTTAAAAGATTGTTTGGTATTCTTGTATTGTGGAGGTTTAATGAATCTTTGCCAATTGTCCGTCGATGTTGTCGAAATCGGTTGATCCGAAGTGGTTCAGTACTCTTTCCTTGAATCGCTGCCAAGAGAGTCCTCCATGGGTGTGCTCGAACCAATTAAACCATTGAATAGCATCTCCCTCAAGGTGTATGGTAGCGATCTCCACCCGTGTAGCATCGGCGGTTTGGTAGAACCGAAAATAGCGCTCCGTGTGTGAGATCCATCCGATCGGGTCTCCTTCTTCCCATCTTAGGAAATCAACCTTCATGCATGGATTGTTGGGATTAGAGGTGATGTGTCCATGCTCTTGAGGATCGTCTCACCGATCTGAAGTCTCTCCATGGTGTGACTTCCTCGGGCTTGATGGTCGGCCAATGCTGAATTCGGCGAATAAGGATAGCATCTTCTCCTCCATGCGGCTTTCAAATACTTCAAACGGAGCATTGATGGCCTCCTCTGATGCCATGATATATGCCTCTAGATCTGTAATATTGAGATCCTTCTTTTGTTGTCAGGTTAGCGGCATGAGAATTTTGGAGAAGGGGTGGTCGGTTGGAAGGTGAATCGGTTTGGATGAGAGTAGGCTGCGGTTTATGGCTAATTTGGGTGGTTGTTTGGCTTCGATTTGGGGTAGGTTTTTGAAGGATTTTTTATGAGGATGGTAGGGTTTGGTGATGAGGAAAAGAGAGTTTGAAATCCCACAAAAAATAGCACACAAATCTGATAGAATTTGATGAAAAAAAGTGTTGTGATGTGTGGTCCTATCGAACAGATTTTACGTCGGAGAAACGATGATTTCTAGACGTAATTCTCAGAGGAAAGTTCAAGAAAATTATGCAAAAACCCTTGTTTTAGATGTTGGGAATACCAGTAAAAAGTTTGGCAAAATTTTGGTAGTGTAATAGTAGGAAAATAGGGCAAAAGATGAAAGGTAGATCCTTCATCGTAAAAATTTCAGAACTGCGTGCTGGTGAAAGATTGCTCAAGAAAATCAATTCCATAAGGAATGTTTTTGAGAAATCAATCCCAGATGAAAGCCAAGTTGATCCTTGGGATTGTGTAAAAATTTTGGCCAAAAAGGATAAATAAAAGTTCAGTTTCAAGAGGCAATAATCGGCTAAAAATTTTTGTAGTGTTTTGCCTTCGCAATGATGATAACGTTTGCGACGGTAAAATTTTGTAGCAAGGAAACTTTTGGAAAATCTTCACCCATGTATAAGATAATGGACTAGCAGTAGTAAAGGCGTGGGCTTTGGAGTTTTCACCAGATCTTTGATGTTGACGCAAAGAAAGGCAGCAGATTGATAGATCTACGGCTTGGTAGGCGACGACGAAGACGACGTCAAAATCAATTATGGGAATTGCTTGGAAAGGTGGAGGCAGCTGAGATGGCTACAGGGGCAACAAAATTATTGCTCTGATACCAGATGATAAGACCCCAGAAGGAGCCCTATAGATTTTGATCGCTGAAAGGGATCAACCTTTGGAACACTGTAGGGGTTCCTCCCTCCTAGACTTGGCACAAAGGCTGAATAAAAGATGATAATTGCTTGATAAAAGAAAGGGGGCGGTTTCATCATTATATAGGGTTGCAAACCCTAGCCCATGGGGTGCTTGTCTAACTAAAATGACCCTTTTGCTCCTTTTATAGTCTACCTATCTTAGAGAGAACAGGTGACGGCTATGTTAGCTCTGTAGCCGATCTAAGCAGGGAAAAACCCTAGTCGACTAGTCCAGTAAAAAAGGCGACGGCCACTAAGCCCTAAGATTCCAAAATAAACTCTAACCATACTTCTTTATATGATAGAATTGACTAAGTAATTAGAATTTAACCCTGCTAGAATCCTATGATTTAACTTAGGCCATCCTCTTTGATGTTATTATTATAGAAGAATATGGTTATCATATTTAATCTGGCATCTCGGTCTTAAACCCGTTATCTCGACTCTGTCAAACCAAACTCAATTCTCTCTCACTTTCTGATTTGATGATGATTCTGACCTCCCAAACGCCACGATCACACGGTGTGTCACCACTTTTAATCCCATTAGTCTCGTAGAATATCTTATGTGCAGTCACAAGATTGGTTAAACACAATCGTCGAATCACCGACATAAAAATAAACCCCATGGTTGTGCAAAAACTTGTGCAATACAGAGATTATATTACACGCCTCGGAATAGAGATTAGTTGCAACAACTGGCCTTGGAATAGAGATTAATCACTTTTCAAGGTAAAAGAGATGTTGCAACAAGAGGTTCTTCAATATCAAACATCTCAATCATATTGTATTGCATGCGCATACAACTGCAAATTCTACCCTCTCATCAATGACTCATCTTTGGAGCACAGCAGCAGAAACTGCAAAATACAATCAGCAAATCTAGAGTGGCATATATTAAAGCTCAAGGATTTCCAGTGCACTTCTTGGTTTGCCAGATAATTTAACGTCATTGTACAACTATAACCATTTGTGCCACATCTCAATCACTACTCTTATCAGTTCCTCACACTGAAACATTGACAAGATGAATAAAAGATGATACATATTCGAAAAATGGCATCTGGAAGAATGTGCTGCCACTGCACTTGTTGATTTACACGGCAGCTAAATCTAGACAGGTTCACAATCTACAGGTGTGTGCTTAAAACTTCTAAATCAAAATGCCACTGTCCAGTTACCACAAACAGGAATCCTCTCTATTCATATTTTATGAAAACCTTGCATAGACAATGGAAACAACAACAGATGTCTGTGACCTATTTATTAAGTGTTACTTATTGCTGAACAGGATATATGGAAGCAAGACATGATTTTCCCAGTACTCGGTGAATTGCTGATCTTTCTTTATGTATCATTGAAGTAGACTATGCATCAACTCCAGGGCCTGGATACGCTGGCAGACTCAAAATTCGTTTATCCAGCACAGGGCTTCCAATGGTGAAGTGGTAGAGGCTCTGGAACTCCAACCCTTCCAGACCAAGAACCTCATGAACTGCAAAACAATATATAAAAATTTAATGGCAGTTATTCCAACTTGTAATTTTATAAACTTTGGACATGCATCTATTTCTTTCAACACAAACAATAAGAAATTGCTCTCTAATGGAATATATTTATCAATTATATATTCTCATATTTTATGATTAGTCATCAAAGTAGAGGAGAGAACTACTCTGTTAACTATTCAGAAGCCCTACTATGTTGCTGAAATATGGCAGATTTTAATGTTCTTTACTGGCCATAATATGTCCATGACTGCCTACAAGCTCTGCTACAATTGGCTTTCTGGCAAGAAGCTCCTGAGGTAGAGCTTATAAAACGAAGGTCAGGACAGCTAAACGAAGAAAGGGTGCAGGATCATGTTTTCATGTGGGAATGGTGGATAGTCATCTCTTAGCTCGAGGAAGTACAGATGTTTATATAAGATTTTCACATGTGATGATTACACATTTTGTACATATAAGCTTCTTTTGTTGCTCACTACTAGCAAAATAATTGGTGCAGGTCCAAAACTATGCTTATCCTGATGCAGAACATACGAGGTAGTCCCAAAGAATGAATGGAAAGGGAATTCTAAATACGTTCTGATACTAATTTGTTTCCTGCCCTTATGCTGAAGAAGGTACACTGACCAATACTAGACATTACTAGAACTTTATGGATAAGAACAACCAGAAAAACAACCATGTTGTGTCGTTATCTAAATAAGTCGGTTACTAAAGGCCTAGATGCTTACTAAATATATCTAGATGATCAATTCGAAGGCTTTCCAGCAAACAAGGAACTAATATTTATGTTTTAACTTTTTATTCATATGAAAGAATCACATGTTTTTACAATTTCTTCACTTTTTATGGTTTAAAAAAATGCACTGATTAGAATTATCATAAAACATTTTGTTCATCTTTCATATCCCTTGAATGATCAATAATCACAATTTGAAAATCTATGCCTCCGCATAGCCAAAAGCAAAGGAGGAAGCATCAGCATCTCAAGCTCATCCTGATATGGCTTGAACTGTGATACATGAATTATGTCATAAATATGTGCATTGAGGGGAAAAATTAGATGGTGTGCAAGAGGCTGAAGACATTCCCACATCCAAATTGTCAAATGGGTCCATAAAATGACAAACCATGTTATAGCTCATAGATCTCATTGATACTACAGTGGGCAAAATCATGTCTGTAACCACAAACTGCCAGTCCTCGTGGTGTTTCAGTCATTAATTTTTGTTGCTATTGATGGCCACTTAAATGTGTTTAGCCACTTATCATACTTGGTCATTTTACATATAGCATGTTTATTGTCATTGTACTAAGAGCATAAACAAGTAAAGAAGTTTGCAATTGTCCCTTGGAATGATAATGTGTTGTAAAACCACTTCACCCTAAGAATCCCAATGATGTGTCAGGCTTCTCTCCCACTTAAAAAGTGCAAGTTGGTCTCCAATTCATGATTTAGAGCCTCAAACTACCAATCAAGCTAAGGGTGTCATGTTTGTGCTCACAAACTTAGTTCCTTATAAAAACAGAATTATCTTCAGAAGATAGAAATAAGTACCATGTGGTGATTGCACACAATGGCATGCCATGTAGCCTCCCTATATGCCAATTAAAAAATTCTATGACTTGCCTAGCACTGTAAGCATGCAAATGAGGAATAGAGTGAGCATGTTTCGTCAAACCTTTATTACAACTGCAATCATCAACTTGTCTGAAACCTTCAGGAGACCTTAAACAAAGTCGGTCCATGACTCATACTTGCCCATCAGTAGCCATCATAATGTCATGTTTGCAAACATCTTTCCATATATTAAGGCTTATAAGTTTTCAAGTTGCCCAATGGGCCACTACAAGCATGTCATGGAAATCTGTCAGCATGCTCAACTAACAACTATTGACCATTAAATTGAAAGAAGGTAGTGGAATGTTGTGATTGAGAGATAGGGATTTGACCTTTAAATTGAAAGAAGGTAGTGGAATGATGTGATTGAGAGATAGGAAAGTGTCTTCAACCCCAACACCATAATCATGGGGTCAATGTCAATAAAAGCCTCATGGGGTCAACGTACAAATTCCCCCAAATTATCTGACTACAGGAAATTACTTCTTGTAACACAAGAACAAAGATTTAAGGGTTTAAGGTATAATATTGGTACAAATAATAGCTTACCTATGTTATCAAAGTCAGGAGAAAAGCATCAATCCATACTACATTGGATATATAACTGGAATTGAAGGTAACTTACAAGGAATATTACAAAGAAAATGGGTTGAGAACACAAAATGTCACGACCCGAGTCTGATGGACTAACTAGCCTATCAACTTCATTTGACCCAAACCACTGACCACAATGCTTAAGCTAATATTAATAGTACCCATCAGACCCTTATAAGTCAATCTTAGTCTTGCCCACTTCCCATGTGGAACTAATCGAGATGTTACAATCTTTCTACAATTAAGGGCTTGATGTCCTCATCAAGGCCCAACATAGCGTAAATCAAACCCTAGCATCGTGCATGTGAGGCACAGCTTAGTTGTGGCTCCACACTATGACAATGACTCCATCCATGGGTAGCCCTCTTCCACTCGAGCCCCTCACCATGCCCCAATAACTAGGTCGGCTTTGATACCAAATGTCACGATCCAGGTCTACTGGGCTAATTAACGTATCAACTTCGTTTGGCTCAAACCACTGGCCAAAATGTTTAAGCTGAAGATGATAATAGTACGCTCATCAGACCCTTATAAGTTAATCTTAGAATTGCCCACTTCCGATGTGAGACTAATTGGGGGGTTACACAAAACTTCAAGAGTATTTAGCATAGTAACTAGATAAAATTTAGTATAAACCGACTAGAAATTTTGTATAGATATAAAAAGAGACCTAAGAAACATAAAGGAAATAGTCTATAATACATACCTCTATAGGATGTAATCTATAAAAAAGAAAAAGTTAAAGAAGAAATAAAATAAATAATTGAACAAATCAAAGGGGAAGATGTAGATAGAGTAATTAGAACATTGTAAAAAATTCATAATCTACAAAAAAAAAGGCAACTAGACAAGTGACCACACAAAAAATGTATTTAGGAAACATAAATCAATAAAATTATAGAAGAAGAAAATGAAAGCGATTTTGAAGTTAGTGTACCTAAAAATGATTTTGATACTTTGCTATAAGAAACCTTACTAATATAAGTCCGTTTAGACATTTTAGACAAAGGAAATATAGAAGACTTTCAAAGCTTAAGTTTAGAAAGAGAAACACAAAGAATAGAGGAGTCTGAGAAAAAAGACATTGTCAACTTGAATTTAGGAGTGGAGGAAGTCATAAAGAAATAATAATGAATGAAGGAGAAGCAAGCTCTAGTAGAGTAACACAAGAACCAAGGCAAGGAGAAGAAATAGAATATAGGTACATTTGATGAGAAAAGAATGCCCCTAGTATAAATTTAGACAAAATACCCATACAACAACGAAGGAAGAGTTAGAAGATTGGAGACAAAGGTTAACCTCATCATCAGAACTAGACGATTCATTGTAGCTCTTTAAGAGGATCATTAAAAGACATGTTTCAAGCATATAATGCAAGTAAGCATATATCCTATCTATAAGTTGTTGTAAAAAGGAATATACAACTGCAGATACAATTCGCAAAAGCCATAGCAATAGGAGAATGGGTAACAGGAGATATCAAAAAAACAAGGGCAAAGTATGTAGGATATCTATAAAAAATAAGATGCAACCTAAGTACTCTGGAAGAATATTCAAAAGCGTACCTAAGTTATCTAAGTCATGTGAAGCATCCAATCTAGGAGGAAGATTACAAAGAGACTGGGCTGAACACACAAATGTTTCAGGAGTATTTAGCATTGGACAAGCCATGAAATTTGCCAATTAACTTATGCACAAGTAGGCGAGGAAGATTACAAAGAGACTGGCTTGAACACACAAAAATTTCAGAAGTATTTAGCATAGAACAAGCTATAAAATTTGTCAATTAACTTATGCACAAGTATGCGAGGAAGTAAGATTATTGAAGGAGGGACGAATTTTATTCAGAAATAGAGGATTAGGACTGGGAATATGTAAAAAGTTTGCATACCATGAACCATATGAATTTGGGTGTGAAAAACCAAAGCAAAGGAGAAGGCCATATACAGAATACAAGAATTATAGAATGAGTAAAACTAGTAGGAAAAAGGTTACTTAAGAAGAAATATTATAGAAGATCAAGCAACAAACATTGTAAGAAACCTGAGTGACATCTGGATAGAAGAAAATATGAAAAGAAAAGTAAATGCTACTTATGTGGAGGAGAAGGCCATATAAAACCAAATTGCCCAAAACTAAAAATCCCTCTAAAATACGTAGAACTTCAGCAGTTAAGGCTAGATAAATGCTGATTCAGATAATTCTAACATATATAAAGTAGAAGAAATAGAAGATATAGAAGATGATGCAGAAACAATTTAGTTTATATGTTACTTGAATAAATTTTATTAGTTTTGAGATATTTTGCATTTGTCACAAGTTGCCACATGGCAACATCTACTCAAGGCGAAGAAAAAGAAAACAAATATAGAAAAAGTGGAAGAAATCAAATTCATGATTGATTGAAGATTGCAAATCTTGATTGGAGATCTTAAATATTCATCTCTACAAGCCTATCAATCAATAATATCATTAAAAAAAAAGGCTATTGCTCAAATCAAGTCAAATATATAATCTTCTTCAAAGGAAAGAACAGATCATATATTTGACTTGATATGATTGTAATTTTCCTTGATACTGCAATTTGCTTTAGATCTTTGTAATTGATCTATAAAAAGGGGCTTGAACATTAAAAACGCATCAATTAGAGATAAATCAATGAATTGAGCTCTTTTCCACCTTGTGTATGAGAGGTGCAAAGCCACATTTGTTTTCTGATGGAATGGTTCCATTGTCCACATGAGACATGTGCGGAGGTGTAAGGCCCTCGTCCTAGGAGTTTGCTCCTTAAGCCAGAGCGATTCTGATAGTTATCCAAGTTTTTTCTATTAGCTTTCAATTATTATATATATTAAAGCTTTTGGTTTAGCCAATATGTAATAGCATCAAGGCTAATCTAAATCTCGATTATATGAACTCGAGTAGGGTTCCTACACAACGTAAGTGTATGATGCAGGAACAATTTAGTTGATATGTTATTTAAATAATTTTATTAGTTTTGACATATTTGCATTTGTCATAAGTTGCCACATGGTAGCATCTACTCAAGGCAAAAAAGAAGAAAACAAATATAGAAAGAGTGGAAGAAATCAAATTCAATATCAATTGAAGATTACAAATATCGATTGGAGTTCTTAAATATTCATCTCACCAAAGATGAAAGTCTATCAATAAATAATATCATCAAAAAAGGAAGATTACCGCTCAAATCAAGTCAAGGATATTATCCTCTTCAAAGGCAGAAACATATCATATATTTGATTTGATATCATTATAATTTTTCTTATTTCTATAATTTTCTTTTTATCTTTATACTTGAACCTATAAAAGGGGCTAGAACAATGCATCAATTAGAGATAAATCATAAATTGAGTTATTCCCCACATTGTGTGTGAGTGGTGCAAGACCACATTTGTTTTCAGATGGAATGATTCTATTATCCGAGTGTCAAACATTCGGAGGTACAGGGCCTTCATCCTAAGAGTTCGCTCCTTGAGCCAGAGTGCGCCTAGTAATTATCCAAGTTTTTTTCTATTATCTTTCAGTTATTATATATTTTTTCTCTTTTTATCGATCTATCATCAAAAAGAAATTTGTTGCTACTCATCCTACATCAGAAGATCTAGAGGAAATAAACCTTTTAGAATTAACAAATCCAAGAAATTATACAGAAATAGCATAAAGGCAATTAATAATGTAAGCACAAAAATTGTATATACATAACCACTATTATATTTTAGACAGAGGAATCAGATTATGCATGATACAAAAACATCTAGTACCTAAAGAATATCTCATAAAATTAGATAACACAAGTAAAATAGTAACATGTAACAATACACAATATGATTACGAATATTTTTATAACTAGTATATCAGTACAAATATAAAGTACAATATTCTATTTTCCAGGAACATTAGCTGTAGAAATACCAAAAAGCAGTATTATTAATATTAGGAATAAATTTTATACAATCAATAAGTGGCCTATACATAAGCAAAGGAATAGTAACTTTATTCCCAGTAACAACAAATATAGTAGCAAAATAGAAGAAAGATACGACACGATAATAGAAATAATAGAAAAAGATAGAAAAGTTAGGACAATAGGAATAAATCTTATGATTAATTAGGAGAAAAATAATATAAAGGCTAAAATAGATATAATAAATCCAAACATTATCATAACAACCTTAAATATAAATCCTTTAGACATGAAAGAATTTAATATACAAATCAAGGAATTATTTGAATTAGGAGTAATTAGAGAGAGTAGAAGTAGGTGTAGATCAGCAACATTCATATAAGAAATCATTCTAAGATAAAATAGGGGAAGCTGCGACAAAGGAGGGAAGAAAGACGAGGCATTAGGGGTGCTGGTTGGAGAAGGGAGGGGGAGGATAGTGATAAGGGGGGTTGCATTGAATGGGGGAAGATGAAGGAGGGAGGAGAAGGTTGTGTGCGACAGTGGAGGAAGAGGAGAAAGAGAGGTATATACCGGGAGTAGAAGACATCGTTGTCACTGCCGTTGTTTGTCGATGGAGAGAAAGGTGCAACAGCCATCGCTCAAATCGAGAAAAAGTCACAACGACAAGAGCTCACCAAAGAAAGACATTGTCGTTGCTACTGTCATTCATCGATGGAGAGGAAAACCGTTGCTTGCCAAGGAGCAGTCATGGAGAAAGAGACTCTTTTGCCACTATTGCAATTAGGGCACGAATACGTGGGGAGTGGCGGGGGTGAGACTATTCTCATCTGGTTTAACCGAACCAAAGATTCAAATTGATTTGATCAGGCTCAACCCACCCTGATTTTAATCAGGTGGGTGCCTGGCCCGCCCAACGCCTAGGCTGAGGTGCTCGATTAAAAGCCCAGCTCACTTATAGGGTGCTCAAGCCTCGCCTGACCTCCCCTGGGCACCCAGCGAGCACCCGGTGACTTCACTAGTTCAGCCCATTCTCTTTGTAATACTTCTAAGTTACCTTCAATTCCAATTGTATATTCCTATGTAGTATGGATTGGATGTTTCCCCTGGTTGACTTAAATAACTTAGGTAAGCTTTTGAATTCTCTTAGAGCACTTGGATTGCAACATCTTATTTTTTCTAGGTATCTTATATACTTCGCCATTGTTTTGTCGATATCTCCTACTACCTATTCTCCTATTTCTCTGGCTGTTATGAATTATATCCAACTTCCAAGTAAGATATATGCTTACTTATATTACATGCTTGAAATATGTCTTTTAATGATCCTCTTAAAGAGCTATAAATAAAGTCTCTTAATAATGAATCATCTTCTAATTGTAAGAATGATAAGGTTAACATTTGTCCCCATTCTTCTAACCCTTCCTCCCATTGTTGTATGGGTATTTTGTCTAAATTTATAATAAGGCATTCTTTTCTCTACAAATGTACCTATGTTCCACTTCTTCTCCTTGCCTTTGGTCTACTAGAGCTTGCTTCTTCTTCATTCATCATTATTTCTTTAGGACTTTCTCCTTCAAATTGACAGACATCTTTGTCTTTGAGTTGGGACTCCAAATTTCTTGCCAGGATGGGTTTTTCGAACCATTTCTCCACTCAAATCCTAACAAAGGACTGTTGACCTGCCTGGACTATAGATGCAGGTGGGGTTAGTCCAGCCTGCTACATGGGGCACTAGGCCATTAGTGCAGCTGCATTGCAAAATGATACCAGTAAGGGAATAAAGAAGGCAATGCTTTCTATGGTCATAATGTAAACCTTCCCACCAGAATAAAAAGAACTCATGATGTCAAAAATATGAGAAAGATAGCATAAGTTTGCTTAATCAACATTAAATTTTCGCTTCATGATCTCTATAAGAGTTTTTAGTTTGAATTTGTTCTAAAATTGTATCATCTTATGTTCTCTATGTCATTTTCCTAACAAATCATCCATAGGACCATCCTGTAAGTTTGGTGCATGGACTCCATAATCATATGCATGACTAAGGTTTGCCATACCGGTCCGTACCAGCATACCGAGATTATCTCGGTATGGTATGGTACTCGATACCGAAGGATATACACAGTATGTACCGCTCAATATATTATAATATTATATAATGGCGACGTCACCTCGATCCTTCTCCACGTGCGTCTCCTCACGCGGGGAGAAGGAATCGCCCACCGGCGATTCTTTGCCCGCGGGCGACGGACGGCATGGGGAACCGATTAAGGTATGTTTCTCCTCTTCTTCTCCTTCTTCTCCCTCTTCTTCTTCTTATTTCTCCCTCAATCGACCGCCGACGGTCGAAATCGACTGTCGACGACCGATTTCGATAGTACCACCTGATAGCAGGCGGTCCGCGTACCAATTAGCTGACGGACCAGTACATACCACCCGGTACAGGGCCTTACCGCTCGGTAAGGAGAACCTTGTGCATGACACAAAAAAAAAGTGTTACATATGACATGGGACATTGTGTAACTAGATTTGACCTATAGATTAATGGTTCTAGAACTCTAAATGACTAATACTGAGTAGTCAAAGATAGATAACTTCCAAGTAAAATTTTAGAAACAAAAGCCCCAAGGAATCATGGTTAAAGGTACCATGATTAAACTAGATATAGTCTTTTCCAACATCTCATTCTTGTTTCTGCTCCCAAAAATATCTTCTTCAATCACCATAATTTGTCTGCTAGAATCCATAAAATAAAATATGTGCCTTGGGTTAACCACAAATAATTGCAACACAAGTTATAACATCATGGAATCCGCAACAGTCAAATACTGAACAAGAACTGTCTCATATAAATGTAACAAGCACATACCATCATCATCAAAGTAGCAACCAATTCCAGTAGCTGATATCCCAACTGCATGTGCTTCCAGGTATAGCACTTGACCAAGAACTCCAGTCTCCCAGAACAGACGAGGATACATCCATGCACCCTTTTCACGCAGAACTGGCTCAAAACGAGCAACCATGCCTAGACTAAAACACCCATCTGAGGCAATGTCCTACACTTTAAACAAAGGTTTCCATTAATTCCTTAATCGTAATAGTTTGAAAAAATGGGTCCACTTCATTTCCTGAACGTCAAGCACAGGACAAGCCGATTCAAGAACGATGTTCTTCCATACCTAACTTAATATGATGGATGTGGAGAAAATTATGACAATTAAACAAAGATTAACTAGCTTCACCATACCTGATGGCATGAAAGTTGTTTGGCAAGCTCCCGATAGTCTCCTCGTGCAAGCCTATACAGCGGAAGCCCAGCAGGGCAACCTTCCGGCCTCTCCCACTCGAACTCTGACCTCATTGCACTCTTTAGACGGTCAAGATGCTCCTCATTCCGCACCAAGAAGTACAACCCCTTCGGCAAGTCCCGGACCCTATGAACAAACAGTGCTGCGTGCACCTCTGCATCCCATGTCAGGACTCTGAACGGCAACGTAAATTGCTGCCCCTGCTTCTCTCCCAACCCCAATTCACCGGAAGGAAGGCAATGAAGCAATATCTGGTAGAAGGCATCCTTCTCCAGCACATGCACGCCATCCATGTCGACAGCACTACGCCGCTTCCTGACCACCTGCCGGACCGTCATATCCTTGTAGAGATCAGGTGATATAAGCGGGCTCCTATGGAATGGATTCACAGAGAACCCCTCACCGTATGTCGGCGGTTTCTTGACGGCCTCGGCCGTCTTGTAGATCACGTCCCAACAGACATGGTCCTTGCTGAGGGAATTGGGCTTGCCGAGCCACTCCATCGCCGGTAAGCGAGACAACGCCAAGGCAAGCTCGGCATAATCGACGGAGGGTGGAGTCTCGCTGAAGGGGAAGATCAAGAGGGCGCAGTCGGGGTGCTGAGACTCGATCCATGGGAGGCGGCCACGGACAGGGCGGTCGGGGAGCCTGTCGGGGGACGGAGGATTGGAGCGGTCGAGGCCGAGGAGGCGATGGAGGTCGTCGTGGCCAAGGCCATCGAGGAGGCAGACGTCCCAGCCGAGGGTAGCGGCAGAGACGGCGGCGGCGGCGAGGGCGTGGCCGACGTCGTGGTTGCAGTATCGAAAGGCACGCTCGCCGTACTTCCAGGCCTCCCGCCAGAGGATGGAGGAGAAGGCGAGGAGCAGGGATCGGTGGAGGGGGAGGTCCGGCAGCGATATCGAGGCGCGGAGCTCGAGGGAGTGGTCCTTGGGTGAGTAATGGGCCAAAAAAGAAGAGGAAGAGAAAGGAGGAGGAGAGGAGGGTTGTTGTTGCGAGAGGGGGAGAGGTGGGGAAAGGAGGTGGGACTCGGTGGGGTGAAGGTTGCCGCTGGAGGGGTTGACGCGGAGCGACCAGGTGGAGAGGCCGGTGGACTTCCAGGCGGAGAGGGAGAGGGAGTCGTAGAGGAGGCGGGAGATGGAGGCGTGGGAAAAGGGCTGCGGCGGTGGAAGGGAGGAGGAGAAGACGGAGTGGTAGGGAGGGGAGTCGTCGTGAGGTTCAGGGGGAGAGTGGAGGAGGGGAAGGAGAGGGGTGGAGAGGAAGCGGAGGAAGGGGTTTGGCTGGTTGGCCCAGTCCAGGCCGCGCGGGCCCCGGGCGTAGCCCCCCGTCAGCGAGTGCTTCGTCCTGTTGTGGTAATGCGTCGCCGCATCTACAGCAGCAGCAGACGACGACGACGACGATGACTCCTGTTGCTGTTGGTGCTGCAGTTGGGGGGGCGAGGGATTGATGGGATTGGAGGACATGGCCAAGGTTGTGGTGGAAGAAGAGGAGAATAGATCCCTTCTTCCTCTTCTTCTCGCTGCTGTGAAGGCGGAAAAGGAGAGGGGGATGCGGGAGGTAGTACCGGGGAGGGCGAAGAACATCTCTCTCTCCTCCTCTTTTTGTAATCCGTTCTATTTGATAAAAGCAGGCGGATGAGCGGAAGGAATCGAGGTCGAGACTGGAAAGGGGTGGAATGTTCGGTTGGTCCGCTGCAGGGCGGTCGAAGCACGTGAGTTCCAGGATAAATTGGGCGGCCTCACGTGTGCTTCGCGATTTCAATCGCCTATAAAGACGATTGAGATTTTAATGCAATAAAAACGATTGAATTTACATGAATCTATTTTCTTCGTCGTAAATTTTCTACAATTGATGGGTAAAAATATGGGTGATTTTCCAAATAAACGTCCTATATTTCGGACTTTTTACTGACACCGCCTATTTTTATATTGTTCTATATTTTTCAAATACCCGTAATATCATCCAACAAAAATAAAAAATTCTGTATAAATTTAGTCATGGTCCAATATTTTCAAATGAAATCATCATATTTTAGTTCATAGTTTCTTAATTTAGTAACTAGGACAATACATTGTGACTGTGGCCAAGTTAGTTTAAATCACTATCAATCTTAATTAATAACTTTAATTATTTATTTGAGAGTTTTTATTGATTTTGAATGAAAGTTAGAGTGGTAAACTTCAAAATAAGGGATGGCAAAATCTCTTTTTTCTACTTATCCGTAAATTTAGGATTTGAGATTTTATAAGATGATGAGAGCCTAAGTGGTCTCTAATAATAATAACGAAAACTTATTATTTTAAATTATTATTTGTGTTTATTTATGGTAGAAAAATGATAAATAAGGATGCGATATTACCCCGGCATAATTTTTTGAAAAAAAATTGACTTGCATATTTTACTAATCAATAATAATATGACGACATTATGCAAAGACACTATACCAAACCCTTTAAATCTTCACACATCTTAATTATTGATTTTAAAATCTCCATAGATTTTGTTTCCCTTTGTTGATAACTCGAGTCATCATATAGTCATTTGGTCATATTAGTTTGGTAGTATTCCATCATACAACTTGTGGTTATAATGCTTTGTTAAATTCTAAACTATCCACAGAACATTTAATCCATGCATAATTGAGAAATTATTCTAGCTGGACTGGAACTAACTCTCCCTTTATTTATATATATAGTCATATGTAGGTTTTAGTCATACGTAGGCTTTTGGTTGGACTTTGGTGGTTGATTTGATGTTAACCAACCCAATTCGAGTTTGAATGAAATCTTGATCATGCCTAAAGTCTCAAACTCCAAAACGTGAATTAGTCTTAAGGTGCTCTCTCATATACAAAGAATGATGTCGGAAGTGGGCTTCGATAAATAAGTTAGTTTTCAATGTAGTCTGACTTTAATTATTATGCTCTAATTTATTCTATTTAATTGATTCCCTAGCCGCTTATGATGAGGAGAATATTTTGCATAATAAAACATTTTTTGAATATTTTTTCCTAATGTTACTTGTGTGGCAAGGCTATTGGTTGATTTTTTTTTTTTTTGCTAGGATAGTACATGCCGAGCTCTAAGTTGATGAAAATTTATAACTTTTGTTATTGTTGCCTCTACAATTTTATCATCCTTCAAAAAATTAGGTTACATTGCAGTCTCTATAATCAGCAAATGTGGAGAGTAATAAAGTGACCGCAGTGTGATTAGGTCGAAAAGTAGACTTATATTAATTCAAAACATGATAACATCCTATATGCTCTGTTGAAAAGAGCACAAGATGGTCAATAGCTATATATATATATATTTATGGCGTGACATGTTCACATGTGGAAATTTAATGCTTTTGGAATAATGCTGATTTAGAATGGTAAACGCCCTTAGTGATGATGACATTATGAATGATATATAAATACCTCTCTATGACTTCATCATATTACTCCAAAAAAAATTCACATGCTTTTCTTTTTTTATCTTAATCGATTTTACATATTGGTAAAATAAGTTACAAGTACAATAAAAGAATCTAAAATTATACTTTGATACAAAATTATGAATTATTTAAACTAAAGCCAAGTGAAATAATTAGTGATATATATACCCATTTTTCAGATATTGTCGATGGTTTAAAAACTATTGGTAAAAACTATACTAAACCATAAGATTTTAAGAACTTTTCCAAAAATTTAGGATCAAATATAAATGATTATCCAATAAGCAAAAGACTTGAACAATTTTCCTCTTGAAGAACTTATAAGATATTTAGCGACTTATGAGATGACTTACAAAGCACATAATGAATAAGAGGAAAACCTTTCAAAGAATAGGAATGATATTACACTTAGAACCAAAGAAGTCTACTCAAGTGAAAGCTCGAGAGCTGATGACCTAGAAATCCTTACAAGAAGACTTAAGTAACAAACTACACATTGATGGCCTTCAATGATAAGGTATGTAACTCTTCCAAAATATCTTTATCTTATGATGAATTACTTGATGTATTTCATGATTGGTATGATGAACTTAAAAATATTAGTAATAAATATAAATTACTAAAAAAGGAGCATGTATCTTTCTCTAATACGAAGAGTTAGATTTACTTAAAAAAGAAAATATGTTATGAAAATAAACTTTAAAAAATTAAAAATAAAAATAAATCATTAAAATAATTCTTGCTAAACAATGTTGTGGATTTAAAAAAAAAAGATATTAGATTCATAAGTAGATATATATCAAAAGGTAAACTATATTTGTAAAAGGACCCACACTACCTTTTTCCTCATAAAGTTAAATATAATCTTGATCATTATGGTTATACATGCTCTCTTAAAAATTATAGTTCTCATAAATTAGTTTAGATTCCTAAATGAATTATAATCAATTTGATACCAAAAGTTAAGAAAAGTAGATCTAACCATAAAGGACCTAAAGTTAAATGAGTACAAAATATTGAATCTTTTGATGATAAAATTAATTAATAAAGTTATGATCTAATGTGCATTTAAGTGACGCAGGACTAGCTTCGATCAAAGAGAGGTAAATCAATTAAAGCAATGAAATCAGATGTTGGGTCGGAATTGAACATGTCAAAAGATTGGACGTCAGGCCGGAGGAATGGTCGACGTGCCAGTAGAAGGACTTCGTGCTATAAGTTCAAGCATCGGGCCAGAAGGATCGGACATTGCGCTAAGGAGATCGGATGTTGTAGAGGTCAACATGCCAATTGGATAATACGCCGCGAGAGGATGATGCTTTGAAGGTTTGGACGAAGCGTTAGGTGAATCAATTACATGTCGGACAAAATTAGTATTATTGTTTGTAATGGATTATGTCTAGATTGAAGTCGTTGTGACTGTAATTGAGTTGTTGGGTGTAACCATATCAACTCAATTAATGGCCCATTGGGTCTTGATTAAGCCTTAATAAGGCTGATTTGAGCCCATTACGAGGCTCATTTTGTTGACCTAGAAGAAGGTACAACTAGGTCAAGAGATGGTATATCACAAGTATGAAAAGTATTTTTCCAGGAATCCTGATCCGTGATACTTTCCGGGTGGTGGCTTGTGAAAAGGAAAATAGAGTTATAATAGGGTAGTTAATCTTCGCCCGTTGAAGGAAGACCAATAATGGAAGCCGATGGCCTTGACAGAAGAAGAATCGAGCCACTGTAAAATTGGTGTGCTTCCTCTTCTTGATTATTTACCTTTATTGCTTTATTGTTTAAGTGTCTACTATCTTTGTTGGCACTCTTTTAAACATATCTACGTTAAACGTATTTCCAATATGGGTTTTATCAAACAAATTTTTAAGTCGACGTCATTTTCTCAAAAGCACTAATTCACCCCCTACACCCCCACACACTCCTAATGTCAATTTAAATCCTTACAATTGGTATCAAAAAGTTTTTCTCAATTGGTTTAATATCCAAAAGAGACTAAATGACTTTTTTCGACTATCAAGAGGGTTATTCTATCACTCATTCTAATATGTTCAATGGGATGGACTACACATATTGGAAAACTCGAATGAGAGTTTTCTTGCTTTCTATGGATTTTAGTTTATGGAATATCATTAAAAATTATTTTCTAAAGTCTTCCAAACTAATGAACGAATAGAATGATTTAGAAAAGAAGACGTTCTCTTTGAATGCTAAAGCAATGAATGCTTTATTTTATACTTTTGATAAAAACAAACTTAATCAAGTTTAAATATGTGAAACTGCACATGAGATTTGATACACGCTTGAAATCATACACGAAGTCACAAGTAGAGTCAAAGATTCTAAACTTAATATTTTGATGCATAGTTTTAAATTGTTTCGAATATAACCAATTGAAACCATTTGAGACATATATGCTCGATTTACGGATATCGTCAATAGTTTGAAAGCAGTTGATAATTTTTTTTTAAATCTTGAACTTGTTAATAAAATCATAAGATCCCTTCCAAAAAGTTGGGATCATAAAGTAATAGCTATTCAAGAAGCAAAAAACTTAATTATTATCTACTCGAAGAACTTATCAGTGTTGAATGTCAGATTTTGATGATGAAATCAACTAATGAGTTTTATGATCTAACTTATATATCAGAGAAAGTGATATAGTATTAACTACGATGTTGAAAGGCAATAGAATCTGATGTTGGGCCAAAGTCAAGTTCGGTCATCGGGCCGATGTTCAGACGATATAGTGGGAGCTCGTCGGGAGTTTGCCAAGTGTTCGTCGAAGGTGATCAGGAGCTCAATGGGAGCACGCCGGGAGTTCATCGGAAGATGATCGAGAGAGTTCATGGGAGTTCGTCGGAGGATGCCGAGAAGTTCGGTGGGAGTTCTGAAGATCAATTGACATGTCAGACAAGAATGATTATAATTGTGTAGTGTGTTGTAGATAGCATCGTAATTGAGTCATAATTGAGTTAGATTTGAAGAAATCCAAATTAACTCAATGAGAGGCAACTGAGTCTACTTTGGGTTAGGCTTAAGCTCATGGTTGAGCTAATTTTGTTGACCTGGAAAGGGGTCAACAAGAGGTACACCTAGGGTGTAGAACAATATAAGAAAGTACTATTCTCAGACTGCTCGACAGTAGTACCACCGGTGGGCGATGGTAGTATTGCCCAAGCGGTGGTAGTACCTACCGCTCACCACCTAGGTTTTCGGACGAGTACCGATGGTAGTACCGTTCGTGCCCGAGTTTTTTATTAAAACTTAAATTTTGGCTCTATTTTTTTGAAGTCAATTGGGATCTATAAATACCCTAAGTGATTTTGCATTGGAGAGCAAGAAAGTATAAGAAAGTGCAAGAAAAGTGGTCATAATCTTGTTAAAATTCTATAAAATTTAAAAGCTTCCCTTGAGTCTTTCAAAGTGTAAAGTAAGAAAGGGAAGTGAGAAAAAAAATTATAAATGTTCCTCTCCTGAACTTGTGAAAAAGAGAAAAGTATAAGGGGTTTTAATCTTCACCTGTGGAAGAATATCATTAGTGAACATCGGCGGGCCTCGACGAAGGAGGACTCGGAAAGTGGATGTAGGTTAAGCTTTTGGCTGAACCACTATAAATTTATGAGTCTTCTTTTACTTACTTTTTATTTTAGCATTCCATAGCTAATCGAGATTCTTCATTCGGTCTTAAGTTTAATCGCTCACTTACTTGCTTTCAACAAATTCTAAGAAACGCTTCTAATTTCTTCTTAACTTCAAGTAATATTTTTGAAACGAGTACTTTTGCATCTTGCACTAATTCACTCCCCTCCCCTCTTAGTGCCAACTTGATCATAACAGTTGGTATTAGAACATGTTATACTCAATCGGATTAACACCTAAATGAGTAAATGACTTTGTTTGGCATTAATGAGGGACTCTATCACACATCCTCGCATGTTCAATGGGATAGATTACATATACTAGAAAACTAGAATACATATCTTTTTTTATTTCGATAGATTTTGAACTATGAAATATTATCAAAAATGGTTTTTAGAAGCCATCCGATCCGATAAATGATTAGAATGATCATGAAAAAAAAGATATTTTCATTAAATGTCAAAGCTATGAATGATTTGTTTTGTATTTCAAATAAAAATGAGTTTAATCGGGTTTCTACTTGTGATTCGGCTTATGATATTTGACACACTTTAGAAGTCACACACGAAGGCATAAGTAGGGTAAATGAATCAAAAATTAATCTTTTTGTACATAACTATGAATTGTTTAAAATGAGACCAAGTGAGACTATTGGTGACATGTATACCTACTTTATGAATGTTATCAATAATTTAAAATATCTTTGAATGATGATGCTGGGTTTAACATAGGAGACTAGGACATGCTAGCATAAAACTACTAAATTAAATCTTAACTAAAGATTTAGTAAGAGGATTACCTAACATTAAGTTCGTCTAAGATAAAGTTTGTGATGCTTGCTAAATATGAAGACAAATAAAAATTAGTTTTAAGTTAAAAAATCAAATAAGCACCTCTAGGCCACTACAATTGATCCATATGGATTTATTTAGACTAATTGATACTACAAACTTAGGAGGTAGCAAATACACATTTGTTATTATATACGATTACATTAGATACACTTAGATTTACTCCTGGGCACACAAAAATAATTTTTAAATATTTTTTAAAATTTTGTAAACTTGTTCAAAACGAAATTTTTTTTATGATTTCATCTATACGTAGTAATCATGGTGGTGAGTTTTAAAATCATGATTTTTAATTTTTTTGTAAGTCAAATAGATATAACAATAATTTCTCTACTCCTAGAAATCTATAATAAAATAGAGTAGTGAAAAGAAAAAATAGGAGCTTACAAGAAATGACTAGAATCATGTTAAGCGAACATAGTATACCCAAATATTTTTTAGCTGATGTCGTTAACACGACATGCTATGTTATGAATAGGGTTCTTGTAAGACCATTACTCTCTAAAACTCATTATAAATTTTGGAATGATAAAAAACCTAATATTTAATATTTCAAGATTTTTGATTGTAAATGCTTCATTTTAAATGAAAAAGATGCCTTAGAAAATTTTGATGTAAAATCTAATGAAGTCATTTTTCTTGGTTATTCTTCTACTTCAAAAGCTTATTGCATTTTTAATAAAAGAACGTTAATCATTGAAGAATTTATTCATGTCATTTTTAAAGATATTGTAAAGGAAAATCCTCCTAAAAGTAATTTGGATGAATCTAATTCCAAATCCTTACGCAAGGAATGGAAGTATGTAAATGCTTATCCTAAGTAACTTATAATATGATATACATCAAAAGGTATTTAAACTCATTATTCTTTTAAAAAAATTTATGCTAACGCCATATTTCTCTTAAATTGAACCAAAATACATTAATGAAGCCCTAAGAGATTATTCTTAGGTTATTCCAATGCATTAGGAGTTGAACCAATTTGAGAGAAATGAGATGTGAGAGCTTGTTGCTAGATCTAGTGACCGTTTAGTGATTAGTACTAAATTGGTCTTTAGAAATAAGCAAAATGAAAATGGTATCATGGTTAAAAATAAGGCTAGATTAGTGGTCAAGAGTTTCAACGAAAAAAACGGGATCGATTATGAAGAAACCTTCAATCGTGTGGCTAGACTTGAAGCTCCTTACCTTTACTTCTTTTAAGAATTTTAAATTATTTTAAATAGATATCAAAATTACTTTTCTTAATGGTTTCATTTCTAAATAAGTTTTGTTGAACAACCCCAGGTTTTAAAAATAATCTTTTTTTGAATTATTTTTTCAAATTATTTAAGACTCTTTATGGTCTGAAACAAGCCCCGAGAGCTTAATATGAAAGAATTAGCTCTTTTCTTATTTAAAATAATTATTTGAAAGGAAAGGTTGATACCATATTATTTATTAGGTATTTTAAAATTAATTTTCTTATTATTTAAATTTATATGGATGATATTATTTTTTGTTCTACTAATGAATCCTTATGTGAATCGTTTACCAAGAATATAAGCTAAAAGTTTGAAATGAGACTAATGAGCGAACTAATTCTTTTTAGGGTTACAAATAAAATAATTAAATGATGGTTTTTTTATAAGTCAACCTAAGTATACCTTAGAATTGTTAAAACATTTTGGTATGGACAATGCTAAGACTATAAATACACCTATAAATGCTTCTATGAAGTTAGACGTGGATAATGAAAGTGAAAATTTTGATCAAAAATCATATAGAGGAATGATATGTAGTTTGTTATATTTAACTGCTAATAGACCAAACATAATGTTTAGTGTTGGATTGTGTTCAAGGTTTCAATCCAATCCTAAATATTTCTATTTTAAGGTAGTTAAACAAATATTTATATATTTAAAAAGAACTTCTAATTTAGGATTATGATATCCTAAGTCCAAAAAATTTGATTTACTTATATATGCGGATGTCGATTTTGGAGGTTGTAGAATAGATAGGAAGAGTACAACTAGAACATGCCAATTCTTATGACATGCTCTTATTTTTTAGTCTTCTAAGAAATAAAATTTGATTGCATTATCTATAGTCGAAGCTAAGTACATAGCAGTTGGTGCATATTGCGCACAAGTCATTTGGATGAAAAACACCATAGAAGATTATGAAATTCACTTGAAAAATATTCTTATTAAATGCGATAATACTAGTATAATATGTTTAACTAAAAATCTAATTCAACACCCAAGAACTAAATATATTGACATTAGACATCACTTTATTAGAGATCATATGAATAATCATGATATATCTTTAAAATTTATTAATACAAAGCATCAATTAGCTGATATTTTTATAAAGCCATTAAATGAAGATTAATTTGACTTTATTATAAGAGAGTTAGGAATGTTAAACTATCCAAATGCATGATTTACTATTTTTTTAGATTTCTTAAGCTTTTTCTTAAAAATTTACATGAGATAATTTTAAATACAATGAGAAGCTTTTATATTTTTGGATTTCTCGACTTTTTGAGCTCTTTTTTAATATTTTAATTCTTGGATTCATGAATATTATCCACCCCTCTTAATATTTAATTTTTTTTGGATACTTGATTTTAGATCTTTGACACCCCCCGTTTTTCTTCTTCTATGTTATTTACAAAGGGGGAGAAAGTAATTTGATGAGAAATGGATTAAACTTTATTCTTTTTCTTAGTTTACTACGGGGGATTAATGGACAAACTTTCTCTCTTTATGTGCTAAATATTGTGTTAAATGCTTAAATAAAATTCAAATATAATTGAGCATCTCTCATTTTTGTTGATGACAATGGGATATAAATGAAATGTCAAATGATATGATTGATGACATAAGAGAAGATAAATATTATAATGTTGTATGATTGATGCTAAATGATATGTTTGATCTTTGAAATGAATATTGTAATGTTTGAAATTTTTATATAATATTTAGAAGATGAGTGGTTGAAAATTTTATCATGTATGGTGTCATGTATGATTAAATTGTGAAAATTTTAATATAATCAAAATGCTTTAACTCAAAAGTGATGAGTTCTTTTGAATTCAAGTTTGTTATATTTATCCTATGACATATATATAGGGGAGTTAAGGTTAACTCTCATCATCGATTGGTTGTCATCATTAAAAAGTTGGAGATTGTTGAATCTCATATTTTGATGATAAAATCAATTTATGAGTTTTATGACCTAACTTATGTATTAGAGAAAATGATACAGGACTAACTCGATGTGTTAGGAAACCTCGTGGGTGCATCACATGCGTAGCGGAAATTAAAACATAAAACTGGTTTCCCACGCAGATCAAATCATCGTGCAAAAGATTGAGGTCGCGAGAAAAATGCAAAACCAGAAAACCACAATATGTAAGAGATTTATTTTACCTAGAGAGATCATATATCCCTATATTCCAGAGCCGGATGGAGAAGACGAAGGAGGTCAAGCGTCCTCCTCTTTAGTGGTATCCACACGATGGATCTCTGCAGCGAAACTCCTCCAATCTGATCTCGCAACTCTTGCACAAAGGGAAGGAGGAGAATGTTGGAAAACCTCATCAGGAGCATCACATGCGCAGTGAAAATCAAAACAAAATACTGGTTTCCCACGCAGATCAAATCGTCGTACAAAAGATTGGGGTCGCGAGAAAAACGTAAAAACCGATAAAACCACGATGTGTGAGAGATTGATTTTACCTAGGGAGATCGTATATCCCTGTATTCAAGATCCGAATGGAGAAGATGAAGAAGGTAAAGCGTCCTCATCTCTAGCGGTATCCACACGATGGATCTCTGCAGCGAAACTCCTCCAATCTGATCTCGTAACTCTTACACACAAGGAGGGAGGAGAATAGGCGGTGGTAGCTAAAGTTGCAGCCTATCAACCATGAGTCTCCCCTCCCATTTATAGAGAGCCACCAAAAACCCTAGGGCTCATGCTTTAGTGGGTATTGAATCTCTATCCAATAACCCACTAACCTTGTATTATTGGATTTCTATCCAATAATCTCCTTAGGCCTCTACTTGGGCCTTAAACAAGGAGCCCATCAATATAGGGTCTCATCTAATGAGAATAGGGGCTAATTGGATCTTCTATTCGTTGAAGCATCCACCATATGTGTGTGACCCTCTAGGCCCAATACCGAGCTGGTCGTGAGTCACTCCCATCAGAACTCCTTCTAATATAGTGAATTATTATCCTTATAATAATTCACTTGACTCATCGACTATGGACGTACTAGGCCACTACGCCATAGTCCCCAAGTGATATAGCGGGATCAAATCCATTAGACCTGTCTGTCTACAGTTACCGTGTATCTATAATCCCGCATCTAACTAATATCCCCGAGACCGTATATTAGACATGATACTGTCAGGTCGCATATGAAATCTGTCATAGTCTCGCTCTAATCGGCTTCTCCCAGAGAGCTCTTTCTCTCTCAATCCGAATGATCATAGCTAGGGATTTATCTGAGCAAGCACATATGAGATATTTCTCTCGTGATACCGAGAGTGGATGATCCTTTATTGACACTCAATTGGCTTCGTAAGGTTGGCTACCGATCCCGATAACTAACTGTACCAGATCTAAAACTTTCCAAACCTATAAGTCTGGCGTCAAAAAAGGAGTACTTATACAAGGCATCCTTGGTGTCTCAAGTCTAAGGACCAGATACACAATTGAGACTATAGAATCGCTGTATGACATTAGGTATCATTAACCATATATTATTCCATAAGCGGATCAATCAGTGAACTCATTCTCCAATGAGCACATGTACTATATCCTTAGTGTCTCCACACAAGTGACTGAGACCAGCCGCCTCCATCATATGAACGGGTATATAGTACACTGGTCTGTCCGATTATCTCGATGTCCCTCTCGAGTAACCTATGACCGAGATTATTTAGGATCAGTGTTTAAAGGTGAATCGATCTTATTATCGTGATCTCATCAAGATCTGATTCTCATTACACAGAACCAAGGATATCATAATATATATATATATATATATATATATATATATATATAACAAATAATATAATGTGAGAATATGCCAATATTAATCATAAGAAAAAAAGATCACATAGTGTGTCACACGTGCCATCACTCACATGATTGGCTTGTAGGGCACCTGTAACCAGCTATCTCCCACTTGACTTAAAGCCAATCACTTATGTGTCTGATCCCTATCTGACCCCTATAACGCTCAAATACAATATGAGCCAACGACTTTGTCAGTGGATCTGCAATGTTATCTTCGGATGGAACTCTTTCTATTGATATATCTTTTCGAGTCATGATCGCTCTAATAAGATGGAACCTCCTCAGAACAATTCTGTTGAGACCTGTGTTCCTTTGTTAGAGTTATCGCCTTGTCATTGTCACAATATATGGGAGTCAGCTCCACGCTTTTTGGTATGACTCCCAAATCCTTGATAAACTTCGTTATCTAAACCCCTTCCTTTGCTGCTTCTGTTGTAGCAATGTATTTTGCCTTTGTGGTCGAGTCAGCAGTAGTCTCTTGCTTGGAACTCTTCCAGCTTGCTGCTCCTCCATTTAGGATGAAAACATACCCTAAATTTGACTTGCTATTATTAATGTCGGACTGATAACTCAAGTCCGTGTAGCCCTCAACCTGGAGGCTACCTTCTCCATATATCAGTAAAAGATCCTTAGTGCTTCTAAGTACTTAAGGATACACTTTACTGTCTTTCAGTGTTCTAAACTTGGATCTACCTGATACGTGTTCGTGACCCTCAGAGCATGTGTTATATCAGACCTGATACATAGCATCGTATACATGATAGACCCTATCGCTGAGGCATAAGGTATCTTATCCATGTCTGTCCTTTCTTCGAGAGTCTTTGGGGATATACTCCTAGAAAGTGATATTCCATGTCTCATCAGTATGTGACATCTCTTGGAATTCTCCATGCCAAACCTTTCGACAATGGTGTCTATGTACTTAGACTAGGACAAGCTAAGTATCCTTTTGGATCTATCTCTATAGATTCAGATCCCCAAAATATAGGATGCTTCTCCTAAGTCTTTCATGGAGAAGTTTCTGGATAGCCAAGCCTTTACTGTTGAGAGCATTTTTATATCATTCCCAATGATTAGGATATCATCCACATATAGCACCAAGAAGGTGATATCACTTCCACTTACCTTCTTGTACACACAAGGCTCATCTTCGTACTTAATGAAGTCATAAGATCTGATCACCTCATCAAATCTTATGTTCTAACTTCGGGAAGCTTGCTTCAATCCATAAATGGATCTAAGCAACCTGCATATTTTATTTAGACTCTCTTTGGATACGAATTCCTCTGGCTGTATCATATACACCTCCTCCTCGAGATTGCCATTGAGGAATACCGTTTTGACATCCATCTGCCAGATCTCATAGTCATAGTGTGCTGCAATGGCCAAAATAATTTTAATAGATTTAAGCATAGCTACAGGTGAAAATGTTTCGTCATAGTCAACTCCTTGTCTTTGACGATATCCTTTAGCTATCAGCCTTGCTTTATAGGTTTTTACCTTTCCACCCACTCCGATCTTCTTCTTGAAGATCCATTTGCAGCCGATGGGTCCAATACCCTCAGGTGCATCTACAAGGTTCCAAATCTTGTTAGAGTACATGAAATTCATATCAGAATTCATGGCTTCTTGCCACTTCCCGGAGTCTATACTCATAATAACTTCCTCGTAGGTCTGAGGATCAACATCTTGAGAGTCATCTCCACTGATATATCTCATATATCTTTTAGGAGGGTGAAATACTCTACTAGTCCTACGCAAAGTCGGAACTTGTGTGTTAGGTACTTGAATAGACTCGGGCTCTGGAATGGTGCTAAGTTCTCCAACCTCGCTTAATTCTATCTTGCTCCCACTGTTTCCACCAAGAATGTGTTCCTTCTCAAGGAACACAACTCTCTTAGCAACAAAACCTTTCAATCCTCGAGATGATAGAAATAATACCCCAAAGTCTCCTTAGGGTATCCCACGAATGTGCACTGTTCTATACTTGATTCCAACTTGTCGGGGTTGTATCTTCTAACGTGGGTAGGACAGCCCCAAATCTTAACCACCTTAAGATTGGACTTCTTTCCTTTCTATATCTTATATGGTGTAGACACTACCGACTTTAATGAAACTCTGTTCAGAATGTAAGCTCCAGTCTCTAGGGCATACCCCCAAAACGAGATGGGTAGATCAGTGAAACTCATCATGGACCGTACCATGTCTAATAGTGTACGATTCCTCCTTTCTGATACACCATTAAGCTGAGGTGTATAAGGAGGTGTCCACCGGGATAGAATCTCATTGTCCTTAAGGAAAATAAGTGAACTCTGTACTCAAGTACTCTCCTCCTCGATCTGATCGAAGAGTTTTAATACTCTTTCCAATTAGGTTCTCTACCTTATTCTTATATTCCCTGAATTTCTCAAAGGCCTCAGATTTGTACTTCATTAAGTACACGTGTCCATACCTAGAGAAATTATTGGTGAATGTAATGAAGTATGAGTAACCACCTATAGCTTGAGTCGACATGAGACCACATATATCACTATGTATGAGTTCCAATAACTCAGTGGCTCTCTCTCCAGTTCCACTAAAAGGAGAGTTGATCATTTTCTCATGAAGGCAAAGTTCGTAAGTTGCATAAGACTCATAGTCAAATGGATATAAGTATCCATCTTTCAGTAACTTTTGAGTCCTTCCATCATGTATATGACCTATCCTACAATGTCATAGGTATGCATTATTCATCTCATCTCTTTTCCTCTTAGATATATTTTATATTCATGATGTGTAAAGAAGTGTCTAACACATATAAGTCATTTACAAGGGTCCCTCTAGTGATGATCTCATCATCCATAATTATTGAATAACTATTATTCTTAAAAACTAATTTATATCCACTAATTGTCAAACAAGAAATGAAAAAAATATTTTTGATAATAAAAGGGATAAAATAGCTCCACTAGGCAGATGTAGGATGCCCCCCCTAGCAACTGTAGCAACTCTTGCTCCATTGCCCATTTTGAGGTCCATCTCGCCTCTAGCCAGTCTCCTAGGTCTTATCAGAACTTGTAATGAATTACATATATGATAAGCACTCCCGGTATCTAATACCCATGTGTTATCATGAAAATCTGACAAGTAAAGACCGATCATGAATATACCTGAAGCTTCTCCAAGCTTCTGTTTTGCCTTATCTGCAAGGTAGTCCTTATAGTTTCTCTTCCAATTCACGTCTTGGCTGTAGTGAAAATACTGTTCTTTATCCTTTGCTAGGTCTTTCTTGGCAACCTTTGTCTTACCTGGTCTTTCTTTGTCGTTGCCTTTCTTAAGGGTCTTACTAGCATTCATTTTTCTATTAGTCTCACCAATATAGAGAACTTACTTCTCTTTCTTGATGATACTCTCAGCTTCCTTCAACATATTGAGGAGCTCAGGTAGATTCACCTCAAACTTATTCATATTAAAGTTAATAATGAACTGTGAAAAGGAATCTGGTATGGACTAAAGTATAAGATCAATATACAAGTTATCCTTTAGGACTATCTTTATACTTCACAAAGCAAGCGATCTCATCCTCGCTTGTCCTTTCCTCCAACATGGGCACAATCATATTAAGGACATATACAATTTTCTCTTTCGTGAGAACAATTCTCAAATTACGGAGCCTTTGGACCAATGAGGTGGTTGACATTAAATATGGACATATACGAGCGATCTCATCCTCGCTTGTCCTTTCCTCCAGCATGGGCACAATCATATTAAGGACATATACTATTTTCTCTTTCATGAGAACAATTCTCAAATTACGGAGCCTTTGGACCAATGAGGTAGTTGACATTAAATATGGCACATCGGGGTTTTGCAAACGATAAACAAGATATAGCAAAAATAAATAACATGCAGATTTTGTAGAAAGTACTAATTAAGATATGGACTTCTATCTTAATATACTCCCACTATTTTCTTAACGAATCACGTGACACCCTCGACACGTGAGACGAAAGTCTCCGGCAGACTCCTAGTGGGGATCGGGATCCAATTGGCATCTTAGTGCAATCTTGAGCGACTCGACTAACTACACTAAGCCGAAAAGGTAGACAACTCTTGTCAATCATAACTCATTGTGATTCCCGTCATGTTCGGCCTCTGAATCATCATAGTCTCGACTGCTCGACTAATCATGAAGTTCAGTTAAGTCATCACCATCATTATAAAATGAGTTTGATTCGATGGATATGCTCTCGACCGCTCGACCAAGTTATATTATGTCCTCAGATCACCGGTGACAAATATATATCATAGGCAAGACCTCGATCACGTAGATAGGTGAGCCTCGAGTGACTCGACTAATTCAACCTATGTTGAGATTCAATTTCTTCATATAACAATGGAAGGCCACGTGGGTCAATCTTATTGCCTCACGCTTACCGACTTAATATTATCATACGAGGGGTTTTTATTTTCTATCGGTCTCCTAATATATCGTGTCACACACATACATATTTAATATATATCTATATCGCATTCAAATATATATACATTTATCTAATAGGTGTATAACACATCACACATGCAAGCCACATCGGATGATCATGAGCCATCACCTAATATGATTAAGCCCAAGTCAATGGGCCTAATCACTCACAATAGGATCTATGTGTGCATCGGCACATCTTCATGCCCTGTGATTGTTGATCTCGTCATCATCGGTTCCGTCGGATCGTCGCATCATCATGCATCGTAATCTCCAGCCATGACATCATGGGTCCCGTTGTAACCTCCACGCTCCCACTACGCCTCTCCATGTAATTATAAATAATCATATGCACGTAGGCCCGATAATAAACGAGAAAAACATAGGCTCGCAAGCCCTAATAATAATAATAATCACAATTACACACATCACAACACATGACTCCTTATCATCCATCCACATTATAAATCACATATACATCACATCATATGTAAGATTACTAGATATATATAATAATTAATTAAACTATTTAATTAATTATTTTTTTAGAAATCAGGACATGCTCAGAATTTCCAAAATTATCAAGGGCATTTTCATAATTCTGGATGAGAGGACAGTCCTTGAAATTTTTAAAATTATTGAGGGTATCAAGGGAATTATGTACACAAGGACAGTCCTCAGAATTTCCCAAATTCATAGGGGCAAGATCATCCTTTTCTCCAAAGGATGTCCTAACCCCTCTTTCCCCCTCTGCGTTGCTACCGTCGCTGCTGCCCTGCGCAGGCGACTGCCCTTGCCCACTGGTAGTCGCCCTGCCAAGGGGCGGCCACCCCTACGTCTGGCGCCACCACCCCTGCTGGCGACAGGGCTGGCCACGAGCAGCAGCCCCTTGTGGGCGCCTTGCAGCCAGCCCCCTTTGCGAGCGTAGCATTGCAAGCGGCTGTCGCCCCTTGCGTGCGCTATTGGCCTCCCTTTCGGGCTGGCCTTGGCTGCAGCCAACCGCCCCCTTGCAGTGGGCCTTGGCCATAGCCTGGACGTGGGTGGTCGGCACCGCATGGGGGCTGACCATGGCTGACCGCCCCTCCTCCTCGCTGCCTTCGCTACAAAAACACAGCAAGAACATATACAACGATTTTACGTGATACAATCTCATCACACGCAGTTTAAAACTAATCTTTCATATGAAAACCTTGGCTCTGATACTACTATTGGGAAACCTCAGCGAGAGCATCACATGCGTAGTGGAAATCAAAACAAAATACTAGTTTCCCACGCAGATCAAATTGTCATGCAAAAGATTGAGGTCACGAGAAAAACATAAAAACCGATAAAATCGTGACATGTGAGAGATTGATTTTACCTAGGGAGATTGTATATCCCTGTATTCCAGATCTGGATGGAGAAGATGAAGAAGGTCAAGCGTCCTCCTCTCTAGCGGTATCCACACGATGGATCTCTGCAGCGAAACTCCTCCAATCTGATCTCGCAGCTCTTGCACACAGGGAGGGAGGAGAATAGGAGGTGGTGGCTAAAGCTGCAGCCTATCAACCATGAGTCTCCCCTCCTATTTATAGAGAGCCACCAAAAATCCTAGGGCTCCTGCCTTAGTGGGTATTGGATCTCCATCCAATAACCCACTAACCTTGCATTATTGGATCTTTATCCAATAATCTCCTTAGGCCTGAGCCTTAAGCAAGGAGCCCATCAGCATAGGGTCTCATCTAATGAGAATAGGGGCTAATTGGATCTTCATCCAATCCTCTATTCGCTGAAGCATCCATCATATGTGTGTAACCCTCTAGTCCCAATACCGAACTGGCCGTGAGTCGCTCCCATAAGAACTCCTTCTCATATAGTGAATTATTATCCCTATAATAATTCACTTAACTCATCAACTATAGACGTACTAGACCACTACGCCATAGTCCCCAGACGGTACAGGGGGTCAAATCTATCAGACCTGTCTGTCCACAGCTTTCCAATCGAAATCTGGGTTTGGGCAGTACTTCCACCAGCACCGACGGTACTACCGTCGCCTGAGCAGTACCACCATCATTGGGATACCCAAAATAGTACCTTTTAAGTATTATTTCATATATGAGTGTACTTTCTATTGACCCCTTTTCGGGTCAACGAAATGAGCTCTATCATGAGCTCAAATCAAACCCAAATTAAACTTGGTTGGCCCTAATTGAGTTAGTAAAATTAACTCTAATCATGATGCAAACTATTGACACTTAAGACAAATAATTACAAACACAATCTTTGTTATCTGGCACGTTAATCGATCTTTTGGCGAACTCCCGACATCCTTCCATCGAGCTCATGATCTCCTTCCGGTGAACTCCCGGCATCCTTCCGGCGAACTTTCGACGAGCTCTCGATAACTTGTCAGAGAACTCCTAGCAACCTCCATCGAATTCCCAACAAGCTCCCACCACATTGTCTGAACTCCGGTCCAATACCCGATCTTGACTCTGACCCAATGACAATTTTTTTCTTAATTATTTTATCTTTTCCCAATCATAGTTAATCATGTATCACTTATCACCAATACATGGGTTAGATCATAAACACACCAATTGGTTTCATCATCAAAATCTGAGATTCAATAGAGTTTTCATTAAGAGATTGATGAATCTATTCATAATATTTTTAAATCTCTTGAACTATAAAATTGATTTTGATGATTTGAATTTGAGTGAGATTTTCTTTAAAAAAATTAAATCATGAATTTTCCCTTGATTTTCTTGAGTTGAGGTATCTTTATGGGAATCAAAATTTTTTTAACTTCTATAATTTCTTTATTATTTACTAAAGAGGAGAATTATGTTCTTGATAATTATAACTTGAGATTTTTATATAAATTAAGATCATTCACTGTGACTCTTTCACTTTATTAAAGAGAATTATCCAAATGAATCATGATTTTTTTTATTTCTAAGAATTATAACTTGAGATTTTCAATGAATTATGATCTTGATAATTTGGGATTTCTTATACATGAATTGAGATCTTTTATTTGTTCTCCTGTGTCTCTTTCTTGCTATTTACTATAGAGAAGTTTTTATCCTAATCATGATCTTAACTTCTCGATATTTATATTTGAGAATTTTTTTTATGAATCAAGATCTCTCACTATTTGTTATCATATAATTCTCTCATTTTATTAAGAGAATATTTGTCCAAATGAATCATAATGTTTTCTTTTTTTTCAATACTCACAACTTGAGATGATGTGCTTTGATGTTTGGAATATTGTATACATAAATTGATATTATTTTCTTCATATTTAGATACTCATTTATATTTTTGGTTGTATACCTTATGTTATGATTAGAGCATTGTTGTGAAAAAAAATACTATTATATTCTCCCTTCTTTTTTATAATGACAAAGGGGGAAAAAGTCTTACTAGCTTACAAATGGCAAAGAAAAGCAAAATTGCTAGCTTGCACATTCCAACGAGAGAAAACGTGCCAGCTTGTATATTGTGAAGGAAGCAAAAATTGCTAGCATCTTAAGCAAAGCTAAAATACTAGCTTGCACATCTCAAGAGAACCTAAAGTGCTTGCACATTTAAAGAGAAATGCTAGCTTGAGGTAGAAGTTGTTATCTTGCACATCTAGAGCAAAAATTTTGGGTAACTTCACATTCTCAAAAACTTGCTAGCTTTTATACTTCAAATAGAAGTAAAACTTGCCAATTTAATATCTTGTAAAATGAAGTGAAGCTTGCTTACTAGCTTGCATGTTTTTAAAATATACTAGTTGCACTTCACCTTTTTATTGATGACAAAGGGAGAGAAGGTATGATTATGATCATGCATGGTATGATTATGCATAAAATTCTCATAAATTTCTGAATTCAAAGTTTCTATCAATATGATAAATTAATAGGCAGAGTTTAGTTGAACTTCGTCATCAATTGGTTATCATCATCAACAAGGGGAGATTATTGAATCTTATATTTTGATGATGAAACCAAGTGATAAAGTTATGATGTAATGTACTTTTGAGTGATGCCTGACTAGCTTCGATTAAGGAGAGATAAATCGACTAAAGCAGTGGAATCAGATGTTGGGCCGAAATTAAACATGTCAGAAGATTGGATGTCGGGCTGAAGGAATGGTCGACGTGCTGGCAGAAGGACTTCATGCCATGAGTTTAGGCATCGGACCAGAAGGATCAGATATTACGCCAAAGAGATCGGATGTTGCAGAGGTCAACATGTCGATTGGGCAATATGCCACAAGAGAGGATGATGCGCCAAAAGTTTGTACAAAGCATCGGATGAACCAATGATAAATTAGACAACTTAATATTATTGTTTGTAGTCGATTATATCTAGATTGAAGTAGTTGTGATTGTAATTGAGTTGGTTTTGGGTGTAACCATGTCAATGCAATTAAGGGGCCATTGGGCCTTTATTAAATCTTAATTAAGGCTGATTTGAGCCTATCAGTGTTAGGATCAATTGACACTAATAAGAAAAAAAAGGGGGGGAAAGGGGGGGGGCGGGGGGGTAAATTAGTTCAAGTGTAAATTGATATTTTAATGAAAATTTTTTGTTTGGAGCAAAACCGCAAATTCGAAGCATATCTTGAACTTGAAGGTGAGTAAGTAGATGTTTTAAAAACACAATCAAAATATGATGCTCTTGCTTTTCTAATTACGAACAATTATAAGTAGTAAATGAAGTAAGTAAGGAACACTTACAATTTATAGTGGTTTGGTGTTAACCTTGGCCTACACCCGAGTCCTCCTCCGTGAAGCACACTAGCGTCCATTATTGGTCTTTTTTCAGTAACGATCAAACCCTTACAACATGAGCTTAGAGACTCTTTACAAGAATTTTTTTCAACTCTAAGCTCACTCCCTTCCCCTTTTCTTTTTCTTACAATTCACATAAATTTTTCATAAAATTTTAATTCCAAAAATTATTGTATAGAATGCAAGAAAACTTAGAGTATTTATAGGCCCCAAATGACTTAAAAATTTGGAGCCAAAATTCATACGTATTCGAAAAATCTGGGAACGGGCGGTTCACCTACTGGTGCCGACGTTGAAAGCATCCTGAAAACATAGTACGGGTAGTTCAACCGTCGATTTGGGCAGTTCAGCTGCTATTAGCTGCCCAAAAACCTATGCGACAGCGGACCATTGCTCACTAGCGGTTCAACCATCAGAATGTCTTAAAAAGTGGTTTCCTCCACTTTTCGAATTTTGACTTGAACCTTATGTTGATCGATTCTCTAGTCAACTAATTGAGCTCAACTTGAGCTCAATCAAACCCCTTTTGTGGACCAGGTTGCGTCTTTGAGTTGATTTGGATTCCTTCCAAAATCACACTCAATTTAGACTCAAACTTAATCTATGATTTAAGGATTACAACCATACATGACTACCAAGCTTAACGACCTCACTCCCGTAATTCGGCAACTTCCGGTATTCCCTGCGACGAGTCTCATGGTCCTCCTCCGACGATCTCCCGGAGTGTTCCTAGTGATCTTCCCAATACCTTCGGTGAAGTCCTAGCGAACTCCTGGCGAGCTCCCACCACATCATCCAAACCTTGGCCCAATGCCTAAGCTTGATCATGGGTCCTTGTTTGGTCTATAACTCCTTTTTACTGTCATGGTTAAACCTACACGATGCTAACTACTACTTAATTAATTACAATAATGACCAATAAATCCACTTGAAAACCTTTTCAACTCCTAGCAACATTTTCGGCTACCCCCAATAATCTTCTAATGAGTTTTGATCTTTTTCTGACGAACTCCCTTGTACCATCCTGACAAGCTCCCGACGCACTCCAGGTGAGTTTCCAACCGCATCGTCCTCACTCCGGCCCGATGCCTGAACTTGACTTTGGTCAATCCTCTTATTGTAATTTGTCGTAGTTAATCCTATATCAATCAACTCTAACAACCTTGTTAGATCAATAACCCATCAATTGATTTTATCATTAAAATATGAGATTCAATAATCAAAATCACTTTCGAGAGATTCAAGATGAAATAAATAGACTTATTGATCTCTTGAAATACTAGTAATTTCCTTTCTCCCCTTTGTCATTGTAAATAAGAAAGAGGAAAAAAGGAGAATAATACATAATAAAGCTTCAACTCATAAATGGTTTAGTAGGATATATCTCATTTTTAGTGAATAGCCAAATGAATCTTAGGAGTACAATGAATGAAAAATTTTGACTCATAATAAATATTAATTTATAAATATCTAGGAATCAATATCATGATTTGGATAAAAATAATTCAAATTCAAATTATCAAATCCTCAAAATCAATTTTATAGTTCAAGAGATTCATAAAAAATAACATAATCAATTGATTAATCTCTTTTTAAAAATTATAAGATATAGAAATTTTCAAGAAAAACATTTTTTTTTACTTCATACAAGCATGTCTTTATCTTTTAAGCCAAATAAAAACATATATTATCATTTAAAATTGAAAAAAAATTTCATTACGGCAAAGACCAATAAGCCATAAATCACAAAGATCATCATGCATAATTTTGAAATATAAACTCATTAAGCATGATCACTATGCATCATTAATTCATCAAGCATGGTTTCATTGAACATAAAGCATCTTCAATCAAAATAAAAAAATAATATGAAAATAATCAAGATATACATTATTGTTTCTTAAAAGCATACATAGGATTTATCCTAAGCATTAGATTTAAATCTAACACTTTGTTCCTTTATCATAAAACATGTAATTTTCATGATCAATATAATTTTTCAAAATCACTAAAAATAAAAGCATGATCCCCTTTATTTATTTATTATTTATTTTGATTTTTTATATTTTATATACTAATTTAAAAATAACTCATAAATAGCATTAAGTAATTTCAAAATAAAGTAAAATGGTTTTGGTTACCTCCTGTCGAAGTCCATTAAGGTGTAGTTTGCCACCTCATCTTCGTTGGTTTATTTTTTATTTTTAGATGAACTTGATTCGTCCCAACCACCTTGAGTGTATTCTTCTTATTTTGTAGCTTCTTCTTTTTAGGTTCATTTTTGTTCTCTGATTCATATTTTAAGAGTTTTTTAAACTTTATAGGTAAGAGTTCAAAGTCATCATCACTTGAGCTTTCGCTCGAGTGGTCTTCATTTGTTCTAAGTGCCAAATCTTTTCTGTTCTTTGGAAGATTATTCTCATGTTTATAGAGTTTATCATGTACCATGTACATCATTTTATAGGTCATTAATAATCTGATAAGTTCTTCAAATGAAAACTTATTTAAGTCTTTTGCCTCTTGTACTGTAGTTACTTTAGAATCCCAATTTTCATTAAGAGAACATAAAACTTTATTAACAAGTTCAAGATTTGAAAAACTTTTACCAAGTGCTTTTAAACCATTGACGACATCCTTAAAACGGGTGTACATATCTCTAATGGTTTTACTTGGTTTCATATGAAATAATTCAAAATCATGCATTAAATGATTTATCTTAGAATCTTTTACTCTACTGGTGCCTTCGTGTGTGGTTTTAAGAGTGTACTAAATATCGAAAGCGGTTTCGCAAGTAAAAACCCGATTAAATTTATTTTTGTCTAAGGCGCAAAACAAGGCATTCATAGCCTTGGCATTTAAAGAGGAAATCTTCTTCTTCAACTCATTCCAATCTTTCATAGGAAGAGAAGACCTTTCAAATCTGTTTTCAATAATATTCCATAAATCAAGGTTCAACGAAAGCAAGAAAATTCTCATCCAAATTTTTCAATAGGTATAGTCTGTCCCATTGAATATAGGAGGCCGAATGATAGAAAAACCATCTTGAAAGCCAAAAAGAGCCATTTCTCTTTGGTGTTAAATCAATTGAGAAAAATATGACTATGATACCAATTCTTATGATCAATTGGTACTTGGGGGGTGGTGAATTAGTGCAAGTGTAAATTTATATTTTAATAAAAAAATTTCATTTGGAGCAAAATCGTAAATCGAAAGTGTATCTTGAATTCGAAGGCAAGTAAGTAAATGTTTTAAAAACATAATATAAAGATGATGCTCTTGCTTTTCTAATTATGAATAATTATAAGTAGTAAATGAAGCAAGTAAGGAATACTTACAATTTATAGTGGTTTGGCCTTAACCTTGGCCTACGCTCACTTCCTGAGTCCTCCTCCTTGAGGTACACCGACATGCACTATTGATCTCTTTCAGGTGAAGATTAAACCTTTATAACATTAGCTTACAAAGGAGACTCTTCACAAGAATTTTTTTCAACTCTAAGCTCACTCCTTTCCCCTTTTTTTTCTTACAATTTACACAAGTTTTTTATAGAATTTTAATACTAAAAATTATTATATAGAATGCAAGAAAATTTGAGATATTTATAGGCCCCAAATGGCTTCAGAATTTAGAGTCAAAATTCAAACATATCTGATAAATCCGAGTACGGGCGGTTCACCCACCAGCGTCGATGGTGGAGCCTTCGAAAGCACTTGAAAATAAGGTATGGGCGATTCAACCATCGTCAGCTGCCCGAAAACCTGGGCGGCGGTGGTACAACTGTTGCTCACGGATGGTTCAACCATCGAAATTTCTGAAAAAGTGGGTTCTCTCCACTTTTTGAATTTTAACTTGAACCTTATGTTGACCAGTTCTTTGGTCAACTAATTGAGCTTAACCTGATCTCATTCAAATCCTTTTTGTGAACCTGGCTGCCTCTTTGACTTGATTTGGATTTCTTCTAAATCACACTCAATTTAGATTCAAACTTAACCTATGACTTAATGATTATAACTATATATGACCACCAAGCTTAACGACCTCACTCTAGCAATCCGGCAACCTCCGACATTCCCTATAGCGAGTCTCATGGTTCTCCTCTGGCGATCTCCCAGCATGTTCCTAACCATCTTCCCGATACCTTCGGCAAAGTCCTAGCGAACTCTCGACAAGCTCCCACCACATCATCCAAACTTTGGCCCGATACCTAAGCTATTATGAAACCTCAGCGGGAGCATCACATGCGCAGCGGAAATCAAAATAAAAATCAGTTTCCCACGCAGATTAAATCATCGTGCAAAAGATTAGGGTTGTGAGAAAAATCACAAAAGCCGAAAAAACACGATGTATGAGAGATTGATTTTACCTAGAGGGATCGTATATCCATGTATTATAGATCCGGATAGAAAAGATAAAGGAGGTCAAGCATCCTCCTCTCTAGCGGTATCTATACGATGGATCTCTGCAGCGAAACTCCTCCAATCTGATCTCGCAACTCTTGCGCAGAGGGAGAGAGGAGAATATGAGGTGGTTGCTAAAGCTACAGCCTCTCAACCATGAGTCTCCCCTCATATTTATAGAAAGCCACCATAAAACCTTAGGGTTCCTTCCTTAGTGGGTATTGGATCTCCATCCAATTACCCACTAACCTTGCATTATTGGATCTCTATCCAATAATCTCCTTAGGCCTCTAATTGGACCTTAATCAAGGAGCTCATCCGTATAGAGTCTCATCTAATGAGAATAAGGGCTAATTAGATCTCTATCCAATCCTCTATTCGCTGAAGCATCCACCATATGTGTGTGACCCTCTAGGCTCGATACCGAGCTGGCTATGAGTCACTCCCATCAGAACTCCTTCTGATATAGTGAATTATTATCCCCATAATAATTCACTCAACTCATCGACTGTGGACGTACTAAGCTACTACGCCATAGTCCCCATATGGTACAGGGGGATCGAATCTATTGGACATGTCTGTCCATAGTTACCATGTATCTATAATCCATCATCTAACTAATATCTCAGAGATCGTATATTAGACATGGTACTATCAGGTCACATATGAAATCCGTCATAGTCTTGCTCTAATCGGATTCTCCTAGAGAACTCTTTCTCTCTCAATTCGAATGACCTTGGCCAGAGATTTGTTTGAGTAAGCATATATGAGATATTCCTCTCATGATACCGAGAGTGGATGATCATCTATTGACACTCAATTATCTTCGTAAGGTTGGCTACCAATCCCGATAACCAGTTGTACCAGATCTGGAACTTTCTAAACATGTAAGTCTAGCATCAAAGAAATGAGTACTTATACAAGACATCCTTGATGTCTCAAGTCTAAGGACCAGATACATAACTGGGACTAACATTAGGTATCATTAACCATACAACATTCCATAAGTGGATCAATCAGTAAACTCATTCTCCAATGAGCACCTGTACTATATCCTTAGTCTCCATACAAGTGGCTATGAGACCAACCGCCTCCATCATATGGACGGGTATATAGTACACCGGTCTATCCGGTTATCTCGATGCTCCTCTTGAGTAACCTATGACTGAAATTATTTAGGATATATATTTAAAGGTGAATCGATCTCATTATCGTGATCTCATTACGATCTGATTCTCATTGCATAGAACCAATGATATCACAGTATATGTGCTACAGATAATATAATGTTAGAATATGCCAATATTAATCATAAGCAAAAAGATCACACAGCATGTCACACGTGTCATCACTCACGTGATTGGCTTGCAGGTCATTTGTAACCACCATAAGTTTAATCCTGGGTCCATGTCTGATTTGTAACTCCTTTTCACCATTGTGGTTAAACTTGCACGATACTAACTATTACTTAATTAATTACAATCATGACCAACAAATTCACTTGAAAACCATCCCAACTCTCGACAAGTTTTTTGGCTACCCCTAACAATATTGGTCTTAGTCTTCTTCCAGTGAACTCCCTTGCGCCATCCTGGTAAGCTCCCGATACCCTTAGCAAACTCCCTACGTACTCTAAATGAGTTCCCAACCGTGTCGTCCTCACTCCAGCCCGATGCTTGGACTTGACTTTGGCCAAGCCTCTGATTATAATCTGTTGTAGTTAATCATGCATTAATCAACTCTAACAATCTTATTAGATCAATAACTCATCAATTGATTCATCATCAAAATCTGAGATTTAACAATCAGTAGGCTCATTTCGTTGACCTAGAAGGAGGCATAGCTAGGTCAAGAGATGGTATAGCTCAAGTACAAAAAGTACTAAAAAATATTTTTTCAGGAATCTTGGGTAACGTCACCATCGGTTGTTGGTGGTAGTATTGCTAATCGATAATAGTACCACCTATTTAGGGTGGTGGTACCACACGTGCCTAGAAACCTGGGCTTTGTTCAGTGATGGAACCATTTATACCTTGAAATCTTATGGTGTTTGATTTTTTTTGCTCCAATTTGTAAAGCCAATTGGTGTCTATAAATACCTTAAGTATTCTTGCTTAAGATAACAAGAAAGTAGAGAAAAAACTTATGAAAATACTATTGTAATTCTTTGAGAGTTCCCTTCGTCTTCTCTAAGTGCGAATTCTATTTAAGGGATGGCTGAAAGAATTGTAAAGGTTGTCTCCTAAACCTATGAAAAGGATAATAGAAAAGTAAGAGGGTAGGTAATCTTTATCCGTTAAAGGAAGATCAATAGTAGAAGCTAGTAGCCTCGACGAAAGAGGAATCAGGAATAGACGTAGATCATGTGGACCGAACCACTATAAAATTGGTGTGCTTCCTCTTCTTTGTTGTTTACCTTCATTGCTTTCTTGTTTAACTGTCTACTACCTCTACTTGCACTCTTCCAAGCGTCTCTACATTTAAACGCATTTCTAAGATGGGTTTTATTAAACAAATTTTTAAATCAATATCATTTTCTCAAAAGCACTAATACACCTCCTCCCCCCAACCCACACCACCCCCCAACCCGCCCCCCCCCCCCCCCCCCCCCCCCCCCCCCCAACACCCACCCCTTCCCTTCTTAGTGCTGATTTCAATCATAACACAGATTAAACCCCTTTTTCTTTTTCTTGTAGGTATGTCTCCATTAAAAGCTAGGAGTAAAAGATATTAACTTGATAGTGGATGCTCAAGACATATGATCGAAAATCCAACACAATTTTCAAAGCTCACTAGTCAAGACGGAGGATATGTCACCTTCAAAGACAACAACAAAGGAAAGATTATCGGCATTGAAAAATTGATAAAGAATCAAATATTTTGATTGATGACGTTATGTTAGTAGATGGTTTAAAACATAACTTATTAAGCATTAGTCAATTATGTGTTAAGGGATATAATATTGAATTTAAATCTAATATGTGTATCATAGAAATATCACATAAGAATAATTCTATGATTACTTTAAGAAGTGATAATATTTATACTATTGATCTTAATAATTTTCATGATGAAACTTGCTTTTTGATTTTAAACGATGATGCATGGCTTTGGTATAGGAGATTAGGATATGTAAGTATAAAAGTAATCTCATAAATTGAAACTAAAGAACTTTATTTTTTTTTAAGAAACCTATCTACGTTGTTTTCAATAAATTTACTGAAGGTAAGAAAAATGATTTTAATAATTTTTAAATTTTATTTAAACGAAAGTTCTCATCCCTAAAGCAACTTAGATGTATCTACTTCCAAAGAAACCTTACCAAGGAATGGAAGTATATAGATACACATCCTAAGGAGCTATTTATTGGAGATAAATCAAAAGATTTTCAAACTCATTCTTCGTTGAAAAATATTTATTCAAATTGATTAATTAAGAAAAAACTAAAGAGAAGATTTTTTCAAATGAATCATGATATTTCAATTGACTTCTTGATATTCAAGAATTAAAATTTATTTTATATTCATTCTCCTATAGTTCTTTCTTTCCGCTAATGATTGAGAAAGAGAATTTTTCAAACCAATCATGACAGAGAATTTTTCAAACTAATCATGATCTTTCACTTGACTTCTTGATATTCAAGATTTAAAATTTATGACTCTTTTGTATTCATGACTTATGTATTCTACTTTGAAAAAAAGAAGTCATATTTGTGTTGATGACAAAACAAGAGAAATAGTGATTGATGCCTAGCTTATGTGTTGAACAGTGAGACATATAACTTTTTGTTAGTAGTGACTCATACCTAACTTTCATTTGTTATTTTTAAAATTTTAAAGTTTGATTAAATATTTGAGCTTGACATGATAATATCAAGATCGAATTTATCTCGAATTCAAGAGTACTATTGAAAAAGTTCTGTTTTGAATTCAAGTTCATCAATTTTAAGATGATATAGATAGGGGAGTTTTATTAATACCTCATCATAAATTGACCTCTCATAACTTGAACTTATCTTCGATATTAATATCCTTCATGTTATGTTATGATATCAAAGTAATTTTATAATTGAAATTTTGATATAAAGGGAGAGAAGTAACACCATGATACCATGATATTCTTCTCTTCTTTTTTATGATTACAAATGGAGAGAGAAAAGTAGTAGCTTACATATTTTTTCTTTTTATTGATGACAAAGGGGGAGAAGTAATAATAACTTTTGATGATGTAGGTTGAACTCTTATACATGTCGTATTTGAAGATATTAACTTATGATATTTGTTTAAGATGTAAAACTATTTTGATATTCTAACTATGGATCTGATGTGATTATTTAATTGAAGTTATGCATATGATTCTTGTAATGATTACTATTAAAAGTGACTATGATTTCAAAGAGTAGTATTGAAGGGTTATCATTTTTTCTAATTTGAGTTCATCATAATATTTTAAAGTGATATAGAGATAGGGGGAGTTTAGTTAAAACTTTATCAATAATTGGTTGTCATCATAATAAAAAGGGGAGATTGTTGAATCCCAAATTTTGATGATGAAATCAATTGATAGATTTATGAACTAATAAGCTTTTTAAGTGAAGTGACACAGGAAAAACTTTGATCATTGACACAAACCATCACATGACAAATCATCAAAGCAGAGGAATCAAAAGTTGAGCTAGGAAAGCATCATGTCAGAGATTGGAGGTCGGGCCGGAGGATTGGTCGATATGCCGAAGGATGAACTTCGTGCCATGAGTTTGATCATCAAACCAGAAAGATCGGGTATTGCACCAAAAGATTGGATGTTGTGGGAAGTCAACATGTCAATAGTTCGAGCAATACATCAAAGGAAAGGATGATGCATCAGAGCTTTGAAGGAAGTACCAAATGATTAGATGACATGTCAGAATGTTGGAAAACATGTTGATTGCTTTGTGATTGTGCTAGATATGTGATTTGAGCAGTTAAATCTTTAACAAGGTTATTTAGAGTTAAATTGAGTTAGTATTGAGCCGAAACTATGCTAACTTGACTTGGAGCCCATTGGGCCTGAACCAGGACTGCATCAGGCCTATTGGAAGACCAATTCAATGACTTTGAGTAGGCCTAGGCGATGGTACTATAAAGCCCAGGTAGTGGTAATGCCTAGAGAGCCAAAAAGTATTATTTTATGCTTTTCTAGGACTATCAGGATGGTGGTACTACCTAAACGGTGGTGGTATTGCCTAGGTTGACAGTGGTATCGCCAAAGCCAGATTCCTGGGCTCTGTTTTGATGGTACTACCACTTGGCACTGATGGTGGTATCATCAATACCCTGAAAACTTAGGGATTTAATTTTTTTTGCTCCATTTCTAAAGTTTTTGGGGGTCTATAAATACCCCACTCATGCTTGCTTGATGTAAAAGTGAATAAGAAAGAACTCTTAAGGTTAAAAGTGTTATAAACTCCCTTTGATCATTGGTTAAGTCTCTTCCTATTTCTTGAGTTTAAAAGTGTCTCTAAGTTGTAAGAGTGTTGAGGTCTCTTGTAAAAGAGAGGTGTAAAGGTTCTCTACTAAGTCTATTAAAAGGAAAAAGGTTGTAACGAAGGTAGTTGATCTTCGTCCATTGAAAAGAAGATCGGTAGTAAAAGTCGATGACCTTGAGGGAAGAGGAATCGGGAGTGGACGTAGGTCGAGAAGACCAAACTAGTATAAATCGATTTGCTTTCTTTTTTGACTTTTAGTCATTGCATACTGATTTACTTATTCAAGACCCTTACTTACACTTTTGGTTAAATGTATTTTCAATATTTATCGATCTAACTTTATAAAATCATATTCCTTTTGCCATAGCACTAAACTATATACATACTTATTACCATAACTTAACCTGATACTCATGTTTACTAGCATAATTTGGCTTTTTGTGCTATAGTTATCATAAATGTTAATGCTTATGCTTGCTCAACTAATATTCCTTAAAAGATTGAGAATGATATTTTTAGAAAGCATATACTTTAATCTTAAAAGTAAAAATTATTAACATGTCATTTATCATATTTGTCAATCATAGACATCACAAATTATATCATCAAGTGAGGATAAGATATACATATTATTTGTGCTTCTATTGACATGCTAGCTATAATTCAACATATGCTTAGTTAAATAAAGCAAAGAATATTTGATAAAACAATCAATAAATATAATATAATATATAAAATTATCAATGGAGGTATAGTTGCAGGGTCGTATATCAATATAAATAATTTCAAGAGGTTTAGTGCATGTAATAGTTGAGATACCAAAAGGAAGTCAATGATTTTTATTATGCATTCTATGCTATATAATTTTTATTAGGCTTGTTGCACTATACTTAACGTAAATAATAATGTTTATATATACTCACCCAACATTTTATAAAAGATTGAGCATGATATTTTGAAAAACATATAATTCAATCTTAAAAGTCAAAAATATTAGTATGCCATGTATCATATTTATGAAATATTGAATCACAAATCATATTATCAAGTGAGGATAACATATACATATTATTTGTGCTTGTATTGGCATGATAGTTGTAATTTGTTATGTGTCAGGATCAGGCACTACACTTCAAATTTATGCTTAATCAAATAAAACCAAAAATATTTGGTAAAACAATCAATAAATATAATATAATATATAAAAAAGGGCTAATCTAAACTCTAGCCATACTCCTTTATAAGATAGGAGTGACTTTATTATAATCTAGCAGAATTTTATTGACTACTTCTAGGGAGATTATAACTACTTCTAGGGAGATTATGACTCAACCCTGTTGGAGTCCTATCACCGCCACTCCATCCTCTGATATAATGTGCCCTAAGTACTCCACTTTATGGTGTAAGAAGTTGTACTTTGATTATTTAACATAAAGGGTATTCTCCCGAAGAATTGTTAGAACAATTCGTAAGTGCTGAAAATGTATATAAGCGTAGGGTTGTAAATGAGGATGTCATCAAAAAATATGAACACAAACTTGTGTAGAAACCTCTAGAAGATGTTCATCAAGGTTTGAAAAGTAGAAAGAGCATTCGTAAGTCCAAAGGGCATTACCAAAAATTCGTAGTAGCCGTTATGTGTGTGGAATGCTGTTTTTGGAACATCTTCAACAAATACCTTAATCTGATAGTACCTAGAATGAAGATCCAATTTAGTAAAGATTCAAGCTCCTTTTAGTTCATCCAAGAGCTCATCTACTACTGGTATAGGATGTTTGTCTTTGACGGTGATGATATTCAAAGCTTGGTAATCAACGCACATCTGCTACGTACCATCCTTCTTGCGCACTAGCAACACCGACGAGGAGTAAGAGCTACAGCTTGGTCGAATTACTCTGGTGTCAAGCAGCTCCTTAATGATGTTCTCAATCTTGTCCTTCTGCAAGTGAGGATAGCGGTGTGGTCTTAAGTTTGCTGGAGGTTTACCCAGCAGTATAGGGATGCGGTGTTCATGTGGCTGATTAGGGGGAAGCCCACACGGCTCCATGAAAACATTCGCGAATAGGGCAAGATTAGGATATGAAATTTGCACATTCTTCTCCTTTGATGGCTGCTAGATATGTATCAAAATCTACCATATGTCTTGTGTAGCACCTTCTCCATCCACTGCATCGAAACTGTGAAAATATGGCTCCCGCACTTGCCCTGCAAGGTGACCTGTTTCCCCTTACAATAAAAAACTTCATGATTAACTTAGAGAAATTTCAGGAGATTTCATCATAAGTGGATCAATCAGTAAACTCATTCTACAATGAGCACCTGTACTATATCCTTAGTGTCTCCACACAGGTGGCTATGAGACCAACCGCCTCCATCATATGGACGAGTATATAGTACACCGATCTATCCAATTATCTCAATGTCCCTCTTGAGTAACCTATGACTGAGATTATTTAGGATCTGTGTTTAAAGGTGAATCGATCTCATTATCGTGATCTCATCACGATCCGACTCCCATTGCACAGAATCAAGGACATCACTATATATATATATATATATATATATATATATATATATATATATATATATATATAATGTGAGAATATATCAATATTAATCATAAGTAAAAAGATCATACAGCGTGTCACATGTGCCATCACTCACGTGATTGGCTTGCAAGACACCTATAACCAGCAATTGGGTTAGGGGCATGAGAAATTTTTTGGAGGAAGGTGGCCGATAGGGTAGGTGGATCGGTGGAGATGAAGGTTACGATTAGGGCTAGTTTTGGAGGCTGATTAAGATCAGTTTATGGTGCAGTTTGGTAGGGTTCTTGGGGGATGATGGTAGGATTTGAGAATGAGAAGAAGAGGTCCAAATACTGAAAGAGACAACACTCAAATCTGATGGTATTCGATGAAGAAAGTGCTACATATGTGTTGTTCTATCGAACAGAATTTGCATCGAAGAAACAAATTCTCGACGTAAATTCTAGAGGAAAACCCTAGGAGAATATACATAAATTTGTCAACAAATCCTCGGTTTAGATGTGACCAATAGGTTCGACAAAACTTTGGCAATGTAATGGTAGGAAAATAGATGAAAAAATAGGAGATTGATTTTTTGTCATAAAATTGCAACAATATGCGATGAAGAATTTCTACATAGTAAAACTGGTTTCAGAGAGGATTTTTTCCAAAGATCAATCTTAGATGAGAGCCAAGATCATCTATAAAATCAAATAAAAGTTTTGGCCAAAATAGAGGAGCAATAAAGCAGTTTCAAGAAGCAATAGTGCAGCTGAAAATTTCTGCAGCGTTTCCCCTTCGCAATGATGCTCACGTTTACGATGGTGGAATTTTGCAGCGAAGAAATTATGGAAAAGCTTCTTCAACGTGTAAGGCAAAGGGATTGCAGTAGTAAATAGGTGTGGATGCTGAGATTATACCAGATTTCTAGTTTAAACACATGGGACAACAGTATATTGATTTGATCTATGGCTCGTGATGGAAGATGGAGGCGCGTGTTGCAGCAATTATGGTAATTGCTTATAAGGGTGGAGGCAGCAGAGATTGGTGGCAGGGGCAACAGGAACGTGACTCTGATACCAAATGATAGAATTCTTAGAAGGAGCCCTATATAATTTGATCTTTGAGGGGGATCAACCCTTGGAAGACTATAGGGGTTCCTCCCTCCTTGAACTCAACATAATGGTTGAAATAAAAGTAGACTTGCTTGATTAAAAGAGAAGGAGGCTACAAGCTTATATAGGGCTCAAAACCCTAATCCTAGGGAGGTGTTGCCTAAGTGAAATTACCCCCTTGCCCCTCCTATAATCGACTTGCCTTAATAGGGATAGGAAACGGCCTAATTGGCTAGATAGCCAATTCTAGCATATGGAAACCCTGGCTGACCAGTCCAGTAAGGGGCGGTGGCCACTAAGCACTAAGGCCCCAAACTAAAACCCTAGTCATACTTCTTTATAAGATAGAGGTGAATAGATAGGGTTTTTATTATAATTTTATAGTTTTATTGACTCTACTAGGGTGAGTAGGACCCAACCCTGCTAGGGTCCTATCAAACACCTTCTTATAGTCAGACAAAACCTCTGCAGCCTTCGACACTCTATGTTATGATCAATTTGTCACTAGGGGGGGGGGGGGGGGGGGGGGGGGGGGGGGGGTTGCGGGGGTGTAATTAGTGCAAGTGCTGAAATCTTTAAAGAAAATTTTGTTTGAAGTAAAATAAAAAATCGAAAGCATTTTGTTTAAATTGAGTACATAAGCAACTAAACTTTGAACAATGCCAAGTTACTATCTTCTTAAAGAAAACTTGAGTAGAAATAAATAAACTCAAAAAAGTAAAGTTAGAAGGCTCACAATTTATAGTGGTGTTCTCTACACTTTTCTATTCTCGACTGTAACTTCAATTGACCTTTTCCTAGTCAACCAAATGAGCTCAACCTGAGCTAAACCCAAACCCAAAAATAAACCCGGTTTGTCTCACTTGAGTTAATTTAGATTCCTTCTAAAATTAACTCAATTAGGACCCAAAACTAACTACGACTAACCGATTACAACCGTACAGGACCATCAAGTAGTTAGTTTTGAGTCCTAATTGAGTTAGGATTAGGATTCTTATTAATTACTTCTAGGATGATTATGACTCAACCTTGCTGGAGTCCTATAAAGACCTCCCTCTTTGAATCTACCTTGTTCTCAAGGCTGAGGATCCATAAACTCTGGGAACCGAATCTTTAGCTCCTCATATGATTCTCATACGATCATCAACTGAACTTTGGCCTCCTCATCGGCTTGGATGTTAGTTGGAAGGATTTGAGCTGCTTTATCTTCTTTAAATTTTCATTTGAGGTGGGATGCCTGGAGGATCAACTGTAACCTTAATCTGGTGCGCAGATCTGATCTCCAGGTTTGGGCCCCAATGTGATCCCTAATTTTGTAAGGCCTAAAGAAATAGGGAGACCACTTTCTTACAGCTCGAGTTTCCTGCTAATCGGGCTGGATATGCAAGAAAAATCAATTTTTTAATTTTTCATCTATTTTGAAGTTTGTCGGGTGGCTTGTTTTTTCTTTGCATGTGTGATAGGACTCCAGCAGGATTGAGTCTTAATCTCCCTAGAAGTAGTCAATAAAATCTTACTCGATTATAGTAAAGCCACTCCTATATTATAAAGGAGTATGGCTAGGGTTTAGATTAGCCCTTAGGGCTTAGTGGTCGTCGCCCCCCTTACTGGGTTGGTAGGCTAGGGTTTTCCCTTGCATAGGTCGGCTATAGAGCCAACCTAGCCGCCACCTGTTCCCTCTAAGGCAGGTAGGCTATAAAAGAGGTAAAAGGGTAATTTTAGTTAGGGAATCACCCCCTAGGGCTAGGATTTGGAGCCCTATATAAGCATGTAGCCTCCATCTCTTTTTATTAAGCAATTATCAATTTTATTTCAGCCTTGTGCCGAATCGAGGAGGGAGGAACGCTTACAGCATTCCAAGGGTTGATCCCCTCGAGGATCAAATTCTATATGGCTCCTTCTGGGGTCTTATCATCTGGTCTCAGATCAGCGATCTTGCTACCCCTATTGCCATCATCCATGCCTCCACCTTCCCAAGTAATTCCCACAATTGCTACGACACGCGCCTCTACCTTCCACCCCAACAGTAGATCAAATCAGTCTGTCGCTTTCCCTTACGTTTGATCTGGAGATCTGGTATATTTTTATCACCCACGCCTCTTCAGTACTGCAAAATCCTTTACCTTACACATTGAAGAAGTTTTTTTGAAAAGTTTTCTTGCTGCAAAATTTTACCGTCGCAAATGTTATCATCGTTGCGAAGGCGAAACGCTGCAGAAATTTTCAGTCGATTGTTGCTTCTTGGAACTGAACTTTTAATCATCCTTTTTGGCTGAAACTTTTATATAATTTCATAGATCATCTTAGCTTTCATCTAAGACTAATCTCATAAAAAAAAACTCCTTCTGGATCCAGACTTATAGCGCTGTGATTCTTCATCACACAGTGTTGAAATTTTATTAGCCTCTTGAAACTGAACTTTTGTTCATCCTTTTTGGCCAAAATTTTTATACAATTCCAAAGATCAACTTCGATTTAATTTGGGATTGATTTCTCAAAAAAATTCCTTCTAGAACCGGTTTTCTTATGCATCTTTCACCAGCACGCAGTTCTGAAATTTTTACGAAGAAGGATCTACCTTTCATCTTTTGCCCTATTTCCCTACTGTTACGTTGCCAAAATTTTGCCAAACTTTTTACTGGTATTCCAAACATCTAAATCAAGAGTTTCTGTATAATTTCCTTAAAATTTCCTTTGGAAGTTACGTCGAGAAGTCATCGTTTCTCCGATGTAAAATCTGTTTGGCAGGACTGCACATCGCCGCACTTTTTTTCGTCGAATTCTATCGGAATTGAGTGCTGTTTTTTGTGGGATTTTGGACTCTCATTTCTTCATCACCAAGCCCTACCATCCTTACCAAAAACCCTTCAAAACCCTACCCTAAACCGAAACCAAACAGCCCCCTAAATCAGCCTACTTCTTTATCGATCCACTTACCTTTTTAGCTAACTTTCCTTACCGAGACACCTACCTTTGCTGCCATCTATCCCATATCTAAAATCTATTTTCCTAACCTTCATCTATTGCTATCACATCCCTAAAACCACATCAATTCATAGCCTAAACTCCACAAAATCGTAGCCCCAAATCTGCCCTAAACCATAGCCTACTTCCATCCAAACCAATTCACCTTCCAACCGGCCACCCTCTTCTCCAAAATTTCCATGCCACTAACCCAACAACAGAAAAAAGATCTCAATATTACAGATCTAGAGATGTATACTATGGCATCAAAGGAAGGCAATCGATGTAAAGCTTGAAGCCTTTGGAAACTGCATGGAAGAGAAGATGCGATCCCTTTTTGCCGAATTCAGCATTGGCCGACTGTCAAACCCGAGGAAATCACAACACAGAGAAACTTCAGATCGGTAAGATGATCCTAAAAAACATGGCCACATCACCTCTGATATCAATAATCCATGCATGAAGGTTGACTTCCCTAGATGGGAAGGAGACCCGATCGGGTGGATCTCACGCGCGGAGCGTTATTTTTGGTTCTACCGAACCGCCGATGCCACACGAGTGGAGTTTGTTGCCATCCACCTCGAGGGAGATGCTATTCAGTAGTTAATTGGTTTAAGCACACATATGGAGGACTCTCTTGGCAGCGATTCAAGGAAGGACCACTAGACCGCTTCGGACCTACCGATTTCAACAATATCGACGGACAATTGGCAAAGATTCATCAAACCTCCACAATACAAGAATACCAAACAAGTTTGAGTGTTTATCTAACCAAACTAAGAATTAGTCTGAGAAACAACTTTTAGGTACTTTTATCGAGGGCCTAAAGCCGGAGATCCGAGGAGAAGTAAAGGCGCGGCAACTGTACACTCTTATGATGGTGATTTTCTTCGCGCGTATCCAGGAAGAACAATTGAACCACGAGGTACGAAGGACAATGATCACTCCCCGACCAGCCATGCCGAGGCCTACTGCCCCCTCTACTGCCATCTAAGCCCCTGCACCAAAAAAGTTGACAAGAGACGAGCTTCGCGAACGATCGGCCAAGGAGTTGTGTTGGCATTGCGATAAACCGTGAAGCCACGAACATCACTGCAAAAAGGGCCAGCTCCTCGTGATTGAACTAGCAGAGGATGAGGACAATGGAACATCTGAAGAAGCCCTTGAACCTAAAGAAGAAGCCATGGAGGAAGAATCCCAACTGGCCAACTACGCAGTGCATGCATTGGCCGGCTATTCCAACCTGCTGATGATTGCGCCCACTAAAGAACCCGAACTTGAAGATATGACTCTCGAGCCCAAGGAGAAGGATATACCACAACTGGCCATCCACACGGTCCCTACCTTAGCTGGCTACACCAACTTGCAAAAATTGAAGATCGAAGGGTTTCTCGAGCAACAGTTTATCATCATCCTCATCGACGCCGGGAGCACACACAACTTCATGAGTAGTAAGGTTGATGCCCACTTAATGCTCCAAAAAGAATATTACTTTGAAGTCAAGGTAGCTAACGATCAAATTCTAAAGTGCAACCAGAAATGCTCGCGGGTAAAATTGATCCTACAGGAGCAAGACGTAGTTGCTGATTTTTTCCTCCTCCCTCTTGATGGTTTTGATATAGTGCTTGACATTGATTGGTTGTCCACGATTGGAGATATTCTCTAAAGAGATAAAAAAAAATTTACATTTGAATCTCCCAATATATGTAATCTGTCCCATTGAACATGGGAGGACGTGAGATAGAATGTCCCTCATTCATGCCAAATTCAAAGCTTGCTATTCAAATAAAGTAAGTGACTGATAAGAAGATTGCTAAGTTATTTGCTTACTAATTACTTAAGAAAGAGCAAGGAAATCTAATAAGAAACATCGTAAGTGAAATGTTTGCTTTCAAAGAGTAAATAAGATTGGAAGCGTTAATAAGCAAAGCAAAAGATGAGCTCATAATTTTTATAGTGGTTCGGCACCAACAGCCTACTTCCATTCTGAAATTTCCTTCTTGAGGCACACCGATGTCCACTACCGGTCTTCTTTGGGTGAAGACCAAACTCTTACACTTGAACTTACAAGGGAGACTTAAGAATTTTCTACTCTAAGCTCTCTCTCCCTTTCCTTTTTCTTTTTCTTACAAATCACACATAATTTTATCATAGAATATAATCCCTAGAATTGTTGTGCAGAATGCAAGAAAATATGGGATATTTATAGGCCCCAAATGGCTTCAGATTTTTGGAGCCAAAAATCAAACATACCTGAAAAAATTGAGTACGGGCGGTTTACCCGTCGACCTGGGCAGCTCAGCCGCCCGAACACCAGGGTATGGGAGGTTTACCCATCGATCCTGGGCAGGTCAACCGTCGAAAGTACCTAGATTCCTGGGTACGAGCAGTTTAATCGCCCAATCTGAGCAGGTCAGCTGCTGTCAACCACCCGAAAGCCTGGGCGTCGGCGGTACACCCATCGTTCACCGACGATTTACCTATCATAATTTTCGCAAAAGTGGTTCCATCCACTTTTCAAATTTTGGCTTGAACCACCAGTTGACCATTCCCTTGTCAACTAATTGAGCTCAACCTGAGCTCACGCAAATCCTATAGTGGACCTAGTTTCCATATTGAGTTGAATTGGATTTCATCCAAATCCAACTCAATTCCTAACTATGACTCAATGATTACAATACTTAATGACCAACAAGCTGAACTAAGACCTAACTCTCACCAATCCGATAGCCTCCGATATTCTTGCGACGAGTCCTCTGGTCTTCTTCCGATGATCTCCCGGCGTGTTCCCATCAAGCTTCCCGATCTCTTCGACGAATCTCCTAGCAAACTTCGGTGAGATCCCACTGCATCGTCCGAACCTGGCCCGATGCCCAAGCTTGATCTTGGCTCATCATCTGGTTATAACTCCATTGCTCCTGTCACAGATAGACCTGTAATTTTTTCTCTAACACGTATGTTAGACAAACACTCATCAATTGATCTCATCATCAAAATCTAAGTTCAACACAATCTATAACTGACTCTGACTAAACAAACTAAACATGACTCAGTTTGAATTAAATGGGAACACATGAACCCGACCCTGTTAGGGTCCTATCAGACCTACCCTTTTCAAATTAGTCTTATCCTCAAGGTTGAGTAGCATTAAATTTCAAGAGTACTTCAGTTCAGGATATTTACCACGCATCATAATCTTTTGATCAATTAAGTTTGATCTCCATTTGATGTAAGCAATGGGTCTGCCTTCTGGTGTAGTAGTCATTGTAGTCTTATGAGGAACCCTCTCCATCTGGTGGTTATTTGTAGTTGTGACCTTGCTTCCACTTCTTCCTTTGAGGATCAGTTGCTTTTCATTAATAAAAACTTTATAATCAATTTAGAAAATTCCAAGAGACATCACCCAGGGTTGATAGTCGTTCAATTCCAAGCACTATTTCGAAGTCCACCAAGGTTATCAGAAAGAAATCCACCCATAGTACTTGGCCCTGTACAATCAGTTTGATTTCCGAGTACTTACTATCACAAGTTAGAATTTGTCCATCAGCAACCTTGACCTCGAATTTATCATAGCCTTTAATATGATAGGCCAATCATTTAGCAAGCTTTCTGTCCATGAAATTATTAGTGCTATTAGTATCGATTAAAATAGTAATCGGCTGTTGTTTCAAAATTCCTTCAATTTTTATAGTTTGCAGGTTATAATAGCCGGCTAATGCATGTATTATATGTGTGATAGGTCTAATACCTTTATCAGAATCCATACCTTCATGATTGAAGTCCACATCATCATTTTCTAGTTCCTTCTTAATTGGTTCAATCATTAGAAGCTAATCTTATTTGCATCGATGTCCTTTACTTTTCATCACAATGCTGGCACAACACTTTTGATAATCTTTCTTGGAGCTATCCTATGGTAAGTCTTCGAGGGTTAGGGTTTTGAGTGGAAGTAGGTGGTGCTGTCGACTTGCTTGCTGCTAGTCGGTTTATGCTTTTATTTATGTAATTGTCCATGTTAAGTTTCTCTTCTTGTATGCGAGCAAACGATATGACAGCCATCATGATACGAATTTGGCAAGCCTTAACTTCGCATCAAATCTTGGATTGAGCCCTCCAATGAATATCCTAGCAGTTATTTTTGGATCAATCTTGGGTTTGGTTTGAGAGGCACTCAAATCTGCTCTAGTACTCTTACAGTGGAGTCTGGCAAATTTTAATAAGTTGTCCATCCATGTTCTCATACTCTGATGGTCTGAAATGAATTAGAAGCATACTTTTAAACTACTCCCACGAGGGTTCTCCATGTGTATTCATAACAATCGTACCATTGGATCGTATCTCCTTCAAGTTGAATAGAACCTATCTCCACCTTGAATTCCTCCCGAGTCTTGTGAAAATGAAAAAAAAATTCAGCATATAAGATCCAACCGACTGGGTCTCCATCTTTCCATCTGGGAAACTTCACCCTCATGCGTGGGTATCCTGTATCCTGCCCATGATCACACTTTTAAGATCGACTCCCCTTAAGATTGGAACTTTCACTATGTTGAGTTTTGTTGGGGCTCTCTGATCGGCTTCTTCTGAATTTGTGGAGTTATTGCAATCTTCTATGCGAGCCACGAAGGCTTTAAACTTTGTGTCTAGTGCATCATCCATAGCCATTGCTAGGATTATCGATCAGTGATGTTTAGTTCTTTTTTCTATTATCGAGTCAGGGGCATGAGTTTGCGATGTAAATGTAGTAGAACTTGGCCGCAACAATATTACCAACATAAGGATCATCAATCTGTCGAATAGGCTAATTGGAGATGATGGCTACGATCTTGAGGTTGACGGTAGTAGCGACAATAAGAGGATGAGAGGAGCAGCTATGATCTAGGGGTTGATGGCAGCAACGAAGTTGGTGGAAGCGATGGTGTTGTGGTGATGTTACAAGACCGTCGAGGTAGGAAAACATAGAGCTTTATGAAGGTGGAGGATGTAGGGGAGGAAACGGGTAGTGGCGGCAAGCGGCATGGGAGAGGGCGCTGGTAGCAAGGGGATCTCGATGGCAGGAAGAGGAGGTTCTGCAACCGAAGATCAAGGCATGATTTATGAAGGTGCAACTAAAAAAATGGGGTGAAACTACTACATATATACTTCTTACGATGGAGGGGTAAAGCTGAAGATGGAGATCTGCAACTGCACTTGCGGAGGTCGAAGGCTTTGGTAGATCTGGAAGCGTCGAGGTTGGTGCGATAGAGAGGTGGAGACAATGGCACTAGAGTAGGAGGCAGGAAAACATAGTGCTTTCTCGACGTCGTTCACAGTTGGTGATGACAAAGATACTGATGTCGATGGTAGAGAAAAAAACAAGCAATGGTAGAGGTCGTGCTTCCTACGATGAGGGAGAACAAGGAAGAGGAGCCCTCGGTAGAGGAGGCAGACAAAAGGTGCAATCGGTGGCTATGGTAGAAGTAGAGGTTGCTTTGTTTCTGTTGTACTATGGAAGAAGACGCTGGCGACGCCGAAGGATCATGAGCGATTGAGGACAAGGGGTGACTGACGATAGCACGGGAGGGCAGCAACAGTGGGGCTGACGATTGGCAGTGGTGGCAGGCGGTGGGCAATGAAGAGGAGGGGAGGAAGAGGAATGACAGTGGGGGGTTGTAGCACCGGCAGGCGACAAGCGATGAAGAGGAGGGTAGTGATCGCAGCAGGGGGTTGAGAGACAAGATGGCAATGGGCATTGGAGTGGAAGGCAACGGCGATAACACTACTGTGTGTGGCCATGGGCTGGGGTTTGGGAGGAAGATGCAACTACAATGGGAGATGGCAGGGAAGAGACAACGACAATGGCAGAGGGAAAAGGCAGGATGATTGCTCGAAGATGGCTGCAAGGCTGCAAGATCTTGGAGGAGAAGTTGCAGTAGAGATCGACTATAGAATCGTAGTAGGAACACCAAGGATTGTTGCTCTGATACCAGTTGATAGGAACCCTTAGGTTTCTCATAGAGGAAGAGAGGATAAATGATCACTTCGAGGGGATCGAGCCTCCTTGATCACTTCGAGGTGATCGGCCTCCTTGATCTCTATAGGGGATCAACCCTCCTAGGATTTTTCCTATTGGCTAAAATAAGACTTTCTTCATTGATTACTTAAAAAGAAATAATTACAGCCTTATTTATAGGGTTCTACCGAGAGTCCCTCTGGACTTGGACTCTTCCACCTAGAGTTTTCTAGAACTTGGACTCCTAATTAAATGATAAAAAATCAAGTAAACTCCTAGCCGACTCAACCAAACTCATAACTAACTCCGATTGAATAGACCAAATATGATTCAAATGGAATTAAATGGGAACCTATGGACCCGACCCTGTCAGGGTCCTATCATCTAACCATAGGAGTGAAGGTTTCTTCATAATCGATTCATTCTTCTTGGTTGAAACCTTTAGCTACTAATCTAGCATTGTTTCTAACTACGATACCATTTTTATCTTGCTTGTTTCTAAAGACCCATTTAGTACCAATCATTAAATGGTCACTAGGTCTAGGAATAAGTTTCCACACCTCATTTCTCTCAAATTGGTTCAACTCTTTATGCATTACAATAACCTAAGTGTTAGGATCAATGGGCACTAAGAGGGGGGGGTCTGGGGGAGGGGTTGGGGGTGGGGCATGAATTAGTGCAAGTATAAATTTTTATTTTAACAAAAAGCTTTTGGCTCGAAGCAAGATACGAAGATCTAAAGCTTTTCGTTCAAGTAAAGCAAGTGAGTAATTAAAAGAAAATTGTTATGTTACTTGCTTAAAAATTACTTAAGAAAGAACAAGCAAACCCGAAAGATAAGCAACGTCGAAGGGTAGCGCTTGACTTGAAACTTCTCTTTCAAAAAGTAAGTAAAAATCGAAAGAGTCTAATGATATTTAGTTCAAAATAATTGAGAACTCGACAATTGCAAGTAGTAAATGCAATAAAAAAAAGAAATACTCACAATTATAGTGGTTGGCACCAATCGGCCTACGTCCACTCCCGAGTTCTCCTCCTTAAGGTACATCGATGTCCACTACCGATCTTCTTTAGATGAAGACCAAACCCTTACACTTGCTTACAAGGGATACTTTAAGAATTTTCTAACTCTAACCTCTCCCTTCTCCTTTTTTGCTTACAATTCATACATAATTTTTTCACATAATATAATCGTCAAAATTATTATATAAAATGTAAGAAAACTTGGGATATTTATAGGCCCCAAATGGCTTCAGAATTTGGAGCCCAAAATCACATATATCTGAAAAATCTGGGTACGTACGGTTCACCAACCGGTGCAGGCAGTTCAACCGCTGACAACTGCCCGAAATCATGGTACGGGTGGTTTACCCATTGGTCCTGCATGGTTTAGTTGCCCGAAAACCTAGTACGAGTGGTTCAGCTGCTGATAGCGCTGACAACCGCCCTGTTTCCAAGGTACGGACGGTCCAACCGTCGCACACCAGCAGTTTACCCGTCAGAATCTCCGAAAAAGTGGTTCCCTCCACTTTTCAAATTCTAGCTTGAACATGATATTGACCAATTCTTTAATCAACTAATTGAGCTCAACCTTAGCTCAATAAAACCCCATAGTGGACCTGATTACCTCATTGAGTTGATTTATATTTCTTCTAAATCTAACTCAATTAGGACTTAATCCCTAATTACGACTAAAGGATTATAACTCTTAATGACCAACAAGCTAAACCAAGACCTAACACTTGCTAATCAGGCAACCTCCAACATTCTTGCGGCGAGTCTTTTGGTCTTCTTCCGATGATCTCCCGACGTGTTCCTAGCGAGCTTCCCGATTCCTTTGACGAATCTCCTAGCAAACTCTCGGCGAGGTCCCACTGCAGAATCCGAACCCTAGCCCGATGCCCAAGCTTGATCTTGGCCCATTATCTTGTTGTAACTCAATTACTCTGTCGTAGTTAGACCTACACGATGCTAACTATAACTTGCTTAATTACAATCAACATGGCTACAAATCCATTTCAAGACCTTCTCAACTCTCGGTAAGCCTTTTGGCTACCCTTGATAATCTTTCGACGAGTCTCGATCTTCTTCCAGTAAACTCCCTTGCACCATCATGGCAAGCTCCCGATACCCTCGACGAGATCTCGATGCACTCTAGGTGAGTTTCCAATCGCATCGTCCAAACCCCAGCCCAATGCTTGGACTTGACTCTGGCCAAACCTGTAATAATCTCTCTGTCATAATTAATCCTGCATCAATCAACTTTAACAACCTTATTAGATCAAACACTCATCAATTGAATTCATCACTAAAATATGAGATTCAATAATCTTCCCTTTTTGATATGATAATTAATTGATGACTTGAGTTAATCCTAACTCCCCCTAAATTCATGTCATAATAAAAATGACTTAAATTCAAGAGAATCACACACTCTTGAATTCAAATGAATCAAGGTAATCAATATTCTAAGCAAATCATATTTCAAGGATGTTTATATATCAACAAAAGTTTACTTTTAAATTATCAAGTCATCAACTCATCAAGGATTTTCATGAATTTTAAAAAGAATTATACATCTATATCCAAGATGACCAAGTATAACATCAATATCATGTGTCATCAATGTATATCATTAATATCGTGTGTCATCAATGTATATTTCTCCCCCTTTATTATCAACAAAAAGATGAAATATATGACTAAGGTTTTAAGGCATATGATTATTTGCTCCCCTTTTTTAAAATACTATATGAGTCATAAAGAATTTTCTTTCTCTTGTAAAAAAGAAGGAAATAAATAAGGGAGGAGTTGTAAAACATCATTAAATAGAGCTCTTAGTAAATTTCTAAAAGAATATTGAGATGAGCTCAAAAGTCTAAGTTGAAACTATTTTAATCACATCATATGCAATACATTATATCATCATAAAATCATGAGTATTGCATGCATTATTCTAAATCATCATGTATATTTTCAAAATCATCATTACATGCATTATCATCATACATGATTTCACATTATCTTACCATCTCCCCCTTTATCATTGACAAAAAAGGAGAGATGCAATTAGCAAGTTTTTGAGATATGAAAGCTTAGCAATTTAGCATATTTTCATCACTTTGGAACATGCAAGCTAGAGAGTTTTTTCTTTTCTTTGAGAAGTGTAAGCTAGCAAATTTTTGCTTTCTTTGCAATTATTCAAGCTATCAATTTTACATCATGCAAGCTAATAAGTTGGCAAGTGTTACTTCTCTTTGAAGTATGAAGGTTAGCATGTTTTTGAGAATGTGAGATTAAGCAAAATTTTTGCTTCTTTTGAGATTTGCAAGATAGCATTTCTTGCTTCTCTTTTGAGATGATCAAGCTAGCAAGCTCCCCCTTTGTCATTGTCCAAAAGAAGGGATGGCTACAATAATACAAAACTTTTCCCATTATATCATTTTTCAAATCATCACATAAAATATATCAAGAAAAAATTAACATGGTGATGAGATATACAATTCATAAAGATAAATTGTGAATATCAAGAGACAAATCATAGGAGAAACAAATAAAATATTTTGATTCATGCATAAGAAATCTCAAGCTATCAAAATCATGAATTATATAAAAAACCTTCTTTTAAATAATACGAGAATACATAATAAAATATTTTGATTCATAAAGGATTTCAAGTTATAATTCTGAGGAATCAAAATCATGATATAGGTAAAGAACTCATTCAATTTTAAAATCATCAAAATCACTTTTAAGATATTCAAAATGAAATTAATAGACTTATCGGTCTCTTGAAATGCTAGTGATTTTCTTTCTCTACTTTGTGTAATCAAGTAGGTAGAATCATGGTGGAGAAGTGAAAAACATCACAAAAATACTCAATTTATAGATGTAAATTTTGTAGATATAAATTTCAAAATCTAAGAAAAAATCAAGAGCTACCCATGCAATTTAATTTATCTTATACAAATTTCAAGCAACGTAGCAAATCATGCATTTTGCATGTATTTAAAAATTTAAAATTTTCTTCTAAGCAAATTGTTTCTCATTCAATGTTATTATATCCAATTTACTTCTAATCATATTGATAATTTTATCTCCCACTTTTTATCATTGTCAAGAAAGAAATATGATTTCATAACTTCTTCTTAACATCCATATTCAAATTATGCCTAAAAGTATAAGGAGATCATGTCATGAAATCAGATCTTTAAATACTAAAATATATGATTTAAATTAATAAATTTACCCCTCCTTGTTGTTTGTGAATTTCAATATAAGTAATCAAGAAATCTTATGTATTCAAAATTTCAAGTAAAATAGAAATCCAATTATGCAAATCTCATGTATTTAAAATTCATAATTCTTTTTAGCAAATTGCTCCTCATCCAATGAAGGTTTTTCATAATTAAAGTATTTAAATTCGTTATTACAAAATATCACTTTTGTCTCTCCCTTAGTCATTGTCAAAGTAGCAATTAGGAAGTTTATGTAAAATTCATAATCAAAGTATTTATGTAAAAGATTTCAAGTTTCATTTTCTAAACTTGCCAAAAATCATAATAATAACTTATTCAAGTTCAAATCATCAAAATCACTTTCATAGTTCAAGAGATTCATAAAAATAACATAATTGATTCATTAATCTCTTCTTGAAAATTTTATAAGATACAAATTTTTTTAAGAAAAATGTATTCTCTTTTTATTTCATACAAGCATGCCTTTATTTTTTAAGCCAAATAAAAATATGCATTTTCATTTAAAACCAAAAGAAGAATTTTTATTATGGCAAAGATCAATAAGTCATAAATCACAAAGATCATCATGTATTTTCATCACTATGCATCATTGAACATAAAACATCTTCAATCAAAATTCAACCTATATCAATTTCAATATTTCAATGAGACTAATTGTTTACACATTGTGCAAGGAGTTGACAAACTCATTTTCAAATTTTTATTTATTTCATATTCAAATTCAAAAGTAATATATCATTTAACAATACACATTCAATCTCAACATATAATTTTTTAACCATTTAAATCAATCATTCAACAATGATATTTAAATTAGCCAAAAACATCATAATATTTAAATCATTCAATAATAGCCTTTGCATTTAAATCAACAAATATTCAAGCCAATGATTTTGAACTGATCATAAAAATCTTTCTTTCATAAATTTGAGGTTAGATAAAGTTTCTAATTCATTTTTATACTAGCATGCCAAAGTTAGAATGATCAAGATTAATGAGTTATCAAAGATTCATTACCAATGATTTTATTTCAATAATTTTTGTTATTTCTTAGGCTAGTGAGCTTTGAAAGAATATTAGATCTCAAGTCATGTTCCTTGAGCATCTACTTTCAAAACATTACTTAGTGCTCCTAGCCTTATTAGGAGGCAAATTTATATTATAGGAGGTTTTGATTTAGGTATCCATTTGAGTTTGGGTCTTTCATCATATGTTCTTCTCATTTTCTCTAATGGTTTAACGTTGTTTATGGTTCCTTTAGGAACCCAAATTAATTTATGTAGACTATAATTTTTGAATGAAAATTTGTAGGCTTTATGTCCTAATTTTTCACAAGAATTACATTTGATTTTTGGTAGCACATTTAAGGTAGGTCCTTTTACAAAGATGGTTGGCTTTTGTTGAACATTACCAACAAAACCTATGTCATTTCTTCTATTCATATGACGCTTATTGGCAATGATCATATTTAGGGATTTATTCCCGATTTTAAATTTTTCTAATGTTATCTTAAGAATGATATTCTCTTCTTTAACGTTATCTAACATATCACATTTAGAACATGGGTTATGTGATACTAATGAATCATGTATTTCGTCAGGTCTACTAACTAACAATTCATTATCATTCTTAAGCAATTTAAAAGATTTACTAATTTTTCTAAACTCATCAAACAAATCATGAAACATATTTAATAACTCCGAAAAAAATACTTAATGAATCACTAATGTCATCTTGGATCGCCAGAAACACAAGGCGGCTTCTTGTGTTCATAGCAGGAGGTTTTCTCTATCTTAAGATCATTTTTAAGGTTCATGTTCATTAATTTATCCAGTTCATGTATCAAAGGTTCAAAGTCCTTAACGCTCGAGAATTCACTCGAGGAGTCATTTATTTTTCTCAATTCATATTCCTTCCTATTCTTTGGAATGTGTTCTTGGGATCTCAATGTTAAATTTTTAAGAAGGTATTCTTCTTATTCATTATTAAAAGTATTTTCATTTAGTGATTCATTTAGTTTAGTTGTGCTTTCATATATGATTTTCAATGTATGTCAAATATCGAAAGTCGATCCACAAACGAAAATACGATTAAACTAATTATTGTTAAGAGCATAAAATAAGACATTCATAGCCTCGACATTTAAAAACAAAGTCTTCTTCTCCAAATCATTCCAATCGTTCATTGGAAGAGAAGACATTTCAAATTCATTTTCAACAATATTACAAAATCAAGGTTCAAGGAAAGCAAGAAAACTCTCATCCGAGCCTTTTAATAAGTATAGTCCATCCCATTGACCATAAGAGGACAAACGATAGAAAAGCCCTCTTGAAAGCCGAAAAGAGTCATTTCTCTTGGGTGTTAAACTAAATGAGAAAAATGTGACTCTGATACCAATTGTTAAGATCAACTGGCACTAAGAGAGGGGGTAAATTAGTGCAAGTGTAAATTTTTATTTTAACAAAAAGCTTTTGGCTTGAAACAAGATAGGAAGATCCGAAGCTTTTCATTCAAGTAAAGCAAGTGAGTGATTAAAAGAATATTGCTAAGTTACTTGCTTAAAAATTACTTAAGAAAGAATAAGCAAACCCGAAAGATAAGCAACGTTGAAGGGAAGTGCTTAACTTAAAACTTTGCTTTCAAATAGTAAGTAAAAATCGGAAGCGTCTAATGATATTTAGTTCAAAATGATTGAAAACTTGACAATTGCAAGTAGTAAATGTAACAAGAAAAGAAACACTCATAATTATAGTGATTCGGCACTAATCGGCCTACGTCCACTCCCGAGTCCTCCTCCTTGAGGCACACCGGTGTGCACTACCGATCTTCTTTAGGTGAAGACCAAACCCTTACACTTTGCTTATAAGGGAGACTTAAAGAATTTTCTAACTCTAAGCTCTCTCCCTTCCTCTTTTCTTTTTCTTACAATTCACATAATTTTTCACAGAATGTAATCCCCAAAATTATTGTATGGAATGCAAGAAAACTTGGGGTATTTATAGGTCCCAAATGACTTAAAATTTGAAACTAAAAATCAAATGTATCCAAAAAATTTGGGTATGGGCGGTTCACCCACCGGCGCCAACAGTTCAGCCGCTGATAACTGCCCAAAATCCTGGTATGGGCAGTTTACCCACTGGTCCTGGGTGGTTCAACTGCCCAAAAACCTGATATGGGCGGTGTACCCTCCCATCCTGGGTAGTTCAACCATTGACAACGCTGACAACCACCTTGTTTCCAGGGTATGGGTGGTCCAACTGTCGCTTACCGGTGGTTCACCCATCGGAATCTCCGAAAAAGTAGTTCCCTCCACTTTTTAAATTTCGACTTAAACCTGATGTTGACCAATTCTTTGGTCAACTAATTGAGCTCAACCTGAGCTCAATCAAACACCATAGTGGACTTGGTTACCTCATTGAGTTGATTTAGATTTCTTCTAAATTTAATTCAATTAGGACTCAATCCCCAACTACAACTAAATGATTACAACTCTTAATGACTAACAAGCTAAAATAAGACCTAACTCCCACCAATCCGACAACCTCTAGCATTCTTGTGGCGAGTCTTTTGGTCTTCTTCCGGTGATTTCCCGATGTGTTCCAAGCGAGCTTCCCGATCCCTTCGACGAATCTCCTAGCGAACTGTCGGCGAGGTCCCACTGCGTCGTCCGAACCCGACCTGATACCCAAGCTTGATCTTGGCCCATCATCTAGCTGTAACTCAATTGCTCTATTATAGTTAAACATGTACGATGCTAACTACAACTTGATTAATTACAATCAACATGGCCACAAATCCATTTCAAAACCTTCCCAACTCCCGGCAAGCCTTTCGGCTACCCTCAATAATCTTTCAACGAGTCTCGGTCTTCTCCCGATAAACTCCCTTGCGCCATCCTAGCAAGCTCCCGATACACTCGGCAAGCTCTCGACGCAATCTAAGCGAGTTCCCAACCGCATCGTCCGAACTCCGGCCTGATGCTTGGACTTGACTCTGGCCAAACCTCTTACTGTAATAATCTCTCTGTCATAGTTAATCCTGCATCAATCAACTCTAACAACTTTATTAGATTAAGCACTCATCAATTGATTTCATCATTAAAATTCGAGATTCAACACTAAGAATTATCTTTTAGAGCTTCATCAATTGCATTTTGGTTTAGTTTGAGATAAAAATATGGCAATAGCACAAAAATTCTTAAAAGAGAAACGAGTTTGAGTACCTTTTGATGTATCTCATATTATAAGCTCCTTAAGATGAGCATTTACATATTTCCATTCAATGGGTAAGGATTAGAAAGTAGATTCATCCAAATTACTTTTAGAATGATTTTTATTCAAATTTAAGGTGCCAAAATCAAAATCATCATAAAAATTAATTTTCTTAAATTCAAAAACCTCATTAAAAATGATATGAATAGATCTTTAAATGTCATATATCTTTTAATTAGAGTTAGTTGTGGAGAAAACCTACTAACTCAATTAGGGACCAACCAAGTCCAATTTGGGTTTGATTTGAGCTTATGATAGAGCTCATTTCGTTGATCTGGAAGGAGGTCAACATAAGGTACAGCTCGGGTATGAAATAGTATTGAAAAGTGATGTTTTCGAGATACCTGAGCGGTGGTACCGTTGGTGGTCGATGGTAGCACCACCAATCCTGGTGATAGTATTGATGTCACCCAGAATCCCGGGCTTTGTTCGACGGTTATACTGTCGGTGCCGATGGTGGTATTACTCATACCCCAAAATTTTGAGGTATTTGATTTTGTCTCTAATTTCTGAAGCCAACTGGAGTTTATAAATACCCCAAGTATTCTTGCTTGGGATAGCAAGAAAGTGAATAAAATCCTTAGTAAAATTCTGTGAAAATTGATTGAGAGCTTCTCTTTTTTTCTTAAAGTGTGTTTAAAGGAAGGGGTGAAAGTTGTAAAGGTGGTTCTCTTAAACATGCAAAAAGCAAAAAAGTATGTAAGGGGTAGTTGATCTTTGCCCTTGAAAGAAGATCGTTAGTGGACACCAGTGGGCCTCGACGAAGGAGGACTCGGGAGTGGACCTAGGTCAGTTTGACCAAACCACTATAAAAATTTTGTGAGCACAAGTATCTCCTTTCAATTTTATCTTTACTATTGTTCTTGAATTTGTTTGTTCTTAGCTAGTCTAAGAAAAGCACAAGTATCTCCTTTCAATTTTATCTTTACTATTGCTCTCTAATTTAGTAGCTCTTAATGAATTCCAAGAAAATCACTTTTGATTTTGGTTTTTCTTCGAGTGAAATTTTTATTGAATCAAGTTCTTATCACATGCACTAATTCAGTAGCCCGACCCTCTCCCCTGCTAACTCGATCCTAACATTAATGGCCCGCTGGGACATGATTAATCCTTAATTAAGACTTATTTAAAACAATTATGAGGCTCATTTCGTTAACCTAAGAGGAGGTACAGCCAGGTCAAAAGATGGTACAACTCAGGTATAAAAAGTACTAAAATATACTTTTCAAGATTTCTTAATAATGGTACCATCGGTAGTCAGTGGTAGTACCACCTATTCTAGGTGATGGTACACCTGAGCTTGAAGTCTAAGGCTTTGTTCGGTGGTGGTACCATCAACGCCATCGGTATCCCAAAATCTCAGGGTGTTTGAATTTTTGGCTCTAATTTATGAAGCCAATTAAGGTTTATAAATACCTCAGGTATTCTTTCTTAGGATAGCAATAAAGTAGAATAAAAACTTATAAAAACATTATTGTAATTCTTTTAGAGTTTCCTTCCTCTTCTCTAAGTGTGATTTCTGTTTAAGGGAGGGCTGAAAGAATTGTAAATGTTATCTCCTAAACCTGTAAAAAGAATAATAGAGCTGTAAGAGGGTGGTTGATCTTCACCCACTGAAAGAAGATCAATAGTAGAAGTCAGTGACCTCAATGGAGGAGGAATCAGAAGTGGAGTAGGTCACAATAATGAATCACTATAAAATTGGTGTGCCTTCTTTCTTTGCTATTTAATCGCTTTGCAAATTACTTTAATTGATCATTATAGTCCTATGATCGTTTTCAAGTTTAAATATTTTTTGATTACAAGCTTTTTCGAATGAATATTCAAATTGACTGAAGTTTTTCAAAGCACTAATTCACCCCCACCACCACCCAACCCCCCAACACCGCCCCTCCTCCTCCTTCTTCTCTTAGTGTCGATTTGATCCTAACAATTGATATCAGAGTCAAGTTTTTCTTAACTAGTTTAACACCCAAGAGAAATGGCTTTTTCCAGTAATCTAAAGGGTCACTTTATCACTCATCCTCCTATGTTCAATGGGATGAATTACACATATTGAAAAACACGAATGAGAGTTTTATTACTTTTTATGAATTTGAATGTATGGAATATTATCAAAAATGGCTTTCAACAGTCTTTTAAACCAATAAATGAATAGAATAGTTTGGAGAAAAGGACTTACTCTTTGAATACTAAAGTGACAAATGCTTTGTTTTGTGCTCTAGCTAAAAATAAATTTGTTAGGATCAATTGGACCTAAGAGAGAATTAGTGCAAGTGTAAAATCACGATTTAAGAAAAACTTTTCGTTTAAACAAAATCAAAATCAAAAGCATTTCTTAGACTTGAAAGTGAATAAGTAAATAATTTAAAAACCTTGCTTTCGTAAAGTAAAAAGTGAGGAATGAAAGCTTCTTTTGATATTTTGATAATAGATTTAAAACCAATTTGAAAGAAGTAGAGAGATTGAAGCTTAGTTTTAACTATAAGTAAATGAGAGTAATAGAGAGTGAAACGCAAAGCAAATAAAGACACTCAAAGTTATAGTGGTTCAGCCTCAACCTGCCTCCGTCCACTCTCGAGTCCTCTTTTTCGAGGTCCACTAGTGTCCACTACCGATCTTCTTTTGGTGAAAACCAAAACCTTACAGGCTTTCAACTTACAAGGAGAACTCTTTACAAGAATACAACACTTAGCTCACTCCCTTTCCCTTTTCTTTTCTTGCACACTTTTAGCACCTAATTTTTTAAACAATTTCTAGCCCAATTGTTGTGCAAAAACCTTTGTTAAATGCAAGAAAACTTGAGGTATTTATAGGCCCCAATTGGCTTCAAAAGAATGGAGCCAAAATTCAAACTCACCCAAAAAATTCAGGTATGGGCGACACAACTATCAGTGTCGGTGGTGAAAGCCACCATGAAAATAGGGTGGTACAACCACCGGCCTGGGCGGTCCAACCATTGCCTGTTGTTCGGATTCTTGGGCGATAGTGGTACAACCACCGAAAAACCCAAAAAGTAATTCCCTTCACTTTTCCAATTCTGACTTGTACCTCCTATTGACCAATTCCCAGGTCAACCAATTGAGCTCGACTTGAGCTCAATCCAAACCCTATAGTAGACACGGTTTATCTCACTTGAGTTAACTTGGATTCCTTTCAAACTTAACTCAAGTTATACTCAAACTTAACGATGTTAACTTTGACTAATTAATTACAATCAATATGGCCATTAAGTCCAATAGGACCCTCCTGACTCCCGGCAAGTTTTTCGACAACATCCGACGATCTTCCAATAAGTCTCTTGGTCTTCTTCCGGCGAACTCCTGACGCCATCCTGGCAAGCTCCCAATCACCTTCGGCAAGCTCCCAATGAACTCCTAGCAAGCTTTTAATACCTTTGGTAAACTTTCGATGAACTATTGGCAAACTTTTAATCCCTTCGGCAAGCTCCCGACGAACTTTCTTTCTATCTTAGTTAATCCTGCATCAATGTGTTGGGAAACCTCAGCTGGTGCATCACATGTGCAGCGGAAATCAAAACAAAATACTGGTTTTCCACAAAGATCAAATCATTATGTAAAAGATTGGGATCGCAAGAAAAACGCAAAAACTGAAAAAACCACGATGTGTAAGAGATTAATTTTACCTAAGAAGATCGTATATCCCTGTATTCCAGATCTGGATGGAGAAGATGAAGGAGGTCAAGCATCATCCTCTCTAGCGATATCCACACGATGGATCTCTACAGCGAAATTCCTCCAATCTGATCTCGCAACTTTTGTTCAGAGGGAGGAAGGAGAATAGGAGGTGGTGGCTAAAGCTGCAGCCTATCAACCATGAGTCTCCCCTCCTATTTATAGAGAGCCACCAAAAACCTTATGGCTCCTGCCTTAGTGGGTATTGGATCTTCATCCAATAATCCACTAACTTTATATTATTGGATCTATATCCAATAATCTCCTTAGGCCTCTAATCGAGCCTTAAGCAATGAGCCCATTAACAAAGGGTCTCATCTAAATGAGAATAGGGGCTAATTGGATCTTCATCTAATCTTCTATTCGCTGAAGCATCATATGTGTGTGACCCTCTAAGCCTAATACCGAGCTGGCCGTGAGTCACTCCCATCAGAACTCCTTCTGATATAGTGAATTATTATCCCCATAATAATTCACTCGACTTATCGATTATGGACGTACTAGGCCACTACACCATAGTCCCCAAACGGTACAGGGGGATCAAATTCATCCGACCTGTCTGTCCACAGTTACCATGTATAATCCTTCATCTAACTAATATCCTAGATATCATATATTGGACATGTTACTGTCAGGTCACATATGAAATCCGTTATAGTCTCGCTCTAATTGGATTCTCCCGGAGAACTTTTTCTCTCTCAATCCGAATGACCCTGGCCAGAGATTTGTCTGAGTAAGCATATATAAGATATTCCTCTCATGATACCGAGAGTGGATGATCCTCTATTGACACTCAATCGCCTTCATAAGGTTGGCTACCAATCCCGATAACCAGTTGTACCAGATCTGAAACTTTCCAAACCTGTAAGTCTGCGTCAAAGAAATGAGTACTCATACAAGGCATCCTTAGTGTCTCAAGTCTAAGGACCAGATACACAACTGGGACTATGGAATCACTGTCTGACATTATGTATCATTAACCATATAGCATTCCATTAGCGGATCAGTCAATGAACTCATTTTCCAATGAACACTTGTACTATATCCTTAGTGTCTCAACACAAGTTGCTATTAGACCAGCCGCCTCCATTATATGGACGGGTATATAGTACACTGATCTATCTGGTTATCTCAATATCCCTCTTGAGTAACCTATGACCGGGATTATTTAGGATCTGTGTTTAAAGGTGAATCGATCTCATTATCATGATCTCATTATGATCCGACTTCCATTGCACAGAACCAAGGACATCACAATATATATATAACAGATAATGTAAGAATATACTAATATTAATTATAAGTAAAAAGATCACACAGTGTGTCACACGTGTCATCACTCACGTGATTGGCTTGCAGGGCACCTGTAACCAACACAATCAACTCTAACACACATGTTAGACACAAACACGTGTCTGTCAATTTTGATTATTGTGTTGGTTGCTTTTATTACATATTTGTAGTAGGCACAATCCTTCCGTGGACCGTTGTTTGGCTTGAAACACTAAAATATATATATATATATATATATATATTTTAGTGTTGGGTGTTTTATATACTTCTACATGGTTGGATATGTTCTGATAAGGTCATCATACATATTGATTCTGATGGCACCTTTAATAGTCATAGAAACTGAGCCTCTATTATCATGGTCGATGTTATATGGAGGGACTTTGAGGAGTGACATATGCATAAACTAGAACGTATTTTATGTGAATGATTTATAAGAAATTTGTATAGCTTGATGCATGCTTTCAAAATTAAAATAACAGGTGATATATGAAACCCTTCACGTACAAGTTTTGTCTTTGATAAATGGCACAGTAAGTGCGATACTTGTTTTATGAATTCATATATTTCGAATCTAACAACATTTATCTAGAATAAAGAAATACTAAATACCTCTTAAAGTAGAAAGAAGGTCAAAAGCAAATGAAATAGTAGTTAACGATGCAATTTTTATCGTTCAACTGAGCACAATTCTATGTATGTAAGCATCAAGTCGATATTAGGCTACATATTGGATTGTTCGATTCCTATTTTATCTCGCTATTTGTCTTGCATGGAAACATACATCACCATGTCTATAGAGGACAGAAATCCCACACTGTGTGTCTTCTCTGCTAATTCAGAAACTTTAGTTTCATCCCATAGAGTTCTTTTTGATGCTCTCTCTATCACGTCTTGGTGCCATAAATTATTTTATCGGATAATTGCAATGGATTCTGATGATTTAAACACTTCATACCATTTAAATACTTTTGTTTCATGTGCATTAAAAAAAAAGGGATCATGAAACAAACTGTTTATTCATGTAGTTCTTAAGTCATCGAAATTATATGAGAACACTACTAACTGATGGAAAATAGTGATTCCCAATCATTGGTAAGTCGAAGTTGCGCACTTTAGTGCAACTTGCACAACATGATGCCACTCTAGTCAAATGTGGCAGCTGACCTAACACTTGCAAGCTGCTCTTGTTAAGCATCAAAACAAACACCCAAGTTAAAAACTAAATAAAAATACAAAGAGCTGGATTATGCATGTATAATAATATTTTCAGATCCACGATGTAGGAAAGGAGAAGCATTTAATTGCAAATACTGCTTCGGTTCCATCTGTCACAAAAATACAGTGTACATTGTAAATATCACTTCAAAGTTGTGTACAGGTAGGACAGTTCTAGGTCTTTTGCTATCATATACAGTGATCTTATTTGTTGCAGGATCTATAATGAGACAACCATGAGAGATATCCTATCAAAGGCAAATATTTTCCTTTATATGCAACCATGCTGGAACTAACATGAGTTAAACTTGTATGCCTATGCAAGTAGGAGCTGAAAGCAGTGGTTTATCATTTTGCAGTGGCATCTTCCAACCTATGGACTTGTAGTTAGCGATCCATATTTGTTATTGGCCGTAATAATAGGTGGCAAAATAGCTACTAGATGTCTACTTGCAATGATATTAATTTGTCCGAATATGCTTTAGACATGCAAATTTCACAGACAATAAATAATCTGCCTAGGGATATGAAAAATGATCAAGGTACCTAATTTTGGTGAAATTAGTTTCATGTAAGAGAGTAGTGAATGTAGATGTTGAGCTGTATAACGTTGAAATTACTTGGGAAAAGTGAACGTTCTCAACTGGTCAATTTTACATTTGATATTTGATGTTCATCATTTGAAGGCAGTAATAGCCTTAAAATATCTAAAATAGGAAGCTACAGCAGAAAATTATAAGGATACACGTTCATCTTAGACAATAACATGAAATCTCAGAACCCATCTCATTTTAAGAAATATAATTTTCTTGATTCTTTTACAAATAATCACATGTTAAGTTTTCTTTCTTTCCTTATGATCCTCCTTTTAAAAGATAAAATCTTAAAGAAGTGAGAATGTTAATTCAACTGCAATTCGCAAGGTTTTACATATATTAGGAATTTCTTGCTTAACAATGAGGTGTACATATGTTTATATAAGATAATATTCTTCAGAAACCAATATCTATTATTTTTGTACTGAGGGACATATATTGCAAACCTGCTGTCTTCTTCACAATGTTATCACCACTACAAAACCATGAACTAATAGACACTTAAGCATTAAGATAAAATAATATTATTCATTGATGCTTATTCATACTTATATAATACATCCAACAGGAACAGTATATTTCACTATTTATTTGTCACTTCTCTCCTTATGCACTGCTATTTTGTTCCAGTACATGCATGTCTATGTCTTAATTTACTGTTATTAATCTCTTTAGGGTTGGAGACAAGTATATAATGAGATAAAAGGGTAAGTACACATTGACTTTTGGAACTTGATGACTTCTATAAAACTCATCAGTTAATCATTCTGACTTCCTGCCAGCCCCGACATTAAATTCTTGTCATAATTCCCTAATGATAAAATGTTCGGTGAAGCATCTCATCAACCAAGAAAAAAAAAAAAAAAAAAAAAGATGAGATTGACAAGAACCACATGAAGACGAGAAGGAACCCAATAGAAATGACTCAGGAAGGTAATTCCCCATTTTCAATGCATCTGGGAGAAATAGAGACAGATCTGAACAACGACGACCTTTCTCTGACAAGAGGCTAGCATATGATATGGTTTCTGGCAAAAGATAAGATTGATGAGAGAGATAAAATGTCAGCTCGCAAATCCAGCCAGTTTCTTTCTCCAAAGCCTCTGCTGTTATCATGCTTTCTTGTCATTCTTCCTTATATCCAGGCCAAAGAGAGAAAGAGACGAGTGAGTGACAGAGAGAGGAGGGATATCCTATGCACCTCAAATAAAGAAGTAATGCATGCAAACAACGAAGGGACAGGATAGACAGACGAAGCAGAATGTGAGGTTTCCACTATGACTTGATTCCATATCCCCATGCCATGCATGGCCTGTGACTTTCTGCCCTCGGGGCTGAGACATGACCTCAAGTAAGATAAAAGAAAGGGTAGCTTGGCATATAATAATACTCTTCAAAAAAAAAAAAAAAAAGACAAAACAAGAGGCAAGTAAGCCATTAAGAACAAAGGAATCCATTGCTTGCTGGTCTACCTGTTGCCTAACTACTTCAAACGAACTCGATGAATTTGTGATCGCCCATTTCCAACCCCGGCAGGGCCTTACGGGTGAACCCCGCAAGAAGACTACTAGACTAGCTCTTCTCCGGTAGATTGTGATCCCGAGAAGTCAAAAGGCTTAGAGTGAGAGGAGTAGGAGAAAGCTAAGTCATGACCTTAATTAGATGCAATCGCCTTGGAGGAAATTTAATAGGATACATTGTCTAAGATAAATAGAAAACTGGAAACAAGAATAATGACGCTACCACTTGTTCTAAAATCTGAAAGAAGCACATAGCTAGCTTAGCTCTAGATGTAAATGATGATCTACCTTGCCAGCCTTGGTGATTTCTTAGCTCTCTAAGGCCTTGGGTGGTGCGGGAAGAACTGGGTGCCCGCCATGAAGGCGCTAAGTGGAGTAGTATAAAGGGCCGATGGATCCAATAATCCGGTGGAAGCCGCCGCGGTTGTCGCGCTAGTAGGTGCAGCAGGTAGGCTAGTTGCAATAGCAGCTGCGGTGGTAATAGCAGCGGCGGCTGTGGAGGACGAGGATTCACCGTGGAGGGCGCGAGGAGTCGAAGGGTACTGGGAATCCGGGCCCTGGTCGTAGAGGATGCCCCTGAACACATGCCCACCGATGCTGATGGCGGTCTGGTATGCGAACTCGTCCTCGGCGTCGTCCATCGGGCTCACCCGCACGCACCGGAACACTGCCGGCGAGCTCACCTCGGCGGGAAAGCTCACGGCCTCCATCCCGCCGCCTCCTGCCGCAGTTCATTTATACTTGTAAGTGCACGCCATCAATAACTCTCACACTCATTATTAGCGTAGAAAGGTGAAGAGGGAGCAGGACAGTGAAAGACCGGAGTGAGTCGGAGTGATGGAACTGAGCACACGCAAAGGATTCGAGTGAATAGTGGAATTGATACAGGAAATAGTAGAATGATTTGTACTGCATGTGCTGCTGGTGATACCTGATGACGTGGTGGTGATGGCGGTGGGGAGGCGGGTGGCTATCTCCCTTGGCCTTTTGGAAGGCTCTCCTCCACTGCCACCACCTCCACTTCCTCCGGTGGGAGCTCCGCTGGTCGATCCACCTATTCGGAGACGCTGAGATTGCTGCTGAAGGGCGGCGGCGGCGGCGAGCTGCTGCTGGCGCTCGCGGCGCTTCGCAGCGGGGACCCAGGTGCTCTTGACATGCGTGGGGCACTGGAAGCCGCGGCTCTTGCAGCAGGTCCGGCACCGCATGTGGGAGCAGTCCTTCTTGGCCTGGTTGCCGCAGTCTTGGCAGCTCATCCCCCCTCCGCCGCTGCCCCTCATGCTCATCGTGCGGCCGATAGCTCCACCAGCTTGGAGCGGCTCATCCGAGAAAGAGAGGAGCCCGGAGGTGGTGGTGTACAGATGGTGCTGCTGCTGCCGCTGGATTTGCTGCTGGTGCTGCTGCCATAGCTCAAAGCCTCTCGGGTAGGTGATCTCTTCGTTTCTACTGCCACCACCACCGACGCCGCTTGATCCGCTGCCGTAGAGGAATAAGCTCTCAGGTGGGATACCTTCTCCCCCTCCTTGCCTGCTGCCCCCACCTAGTGAGAATCCTGCCATGCTCCCTCCTCTGGAAGTTTTAAATCCATAGCAAGATCGATCGATCCCCCTTCGCCTCCTCCTCCTCTACCCTCTGCCCTAATCCACTAGATCTAATTATTTATAAAGAAGAGAAAGAAAAAAAAAAGGAAGCACAGAGTATAGCATGACAAAACTGTAAAGCAGCTGATAAAAAGGGCTTAGAAGTTGGGGAGGGGGGAGAGAGAGAGAGATGAGAGAGATAGAGGGTAAGATGGCTGATTGTACCTCTAGAGAGTTACTTCTATCCTTGTAGAGCAGTAAAAGGGCCGTTCTTGATATGCTGGCTTCGTTGCCACTTCACTGCTAATATTGTCTGCTTTTTGTTTTCTCCGATCTCTAACTACTGAGAGAGAGAGAGAGGGAGGGGACGCAGCAGCAGTAGCAGCAGCGGCTGCAGCAGAACTACTCTCCCTCTCTTCTCACTCGCTCCCTCTCTCTCTCTCTCTCTCTCTCTCTCTCGTTCTTTGATCCCTCCAAATCCCTTCCGTTCTCTCTCCTCTTTCTCTCCTTGGAGAGTATATTTAAGACATGGAATTAGAGCCACTGCAACGCCGCCATGGAGACTGCAAACCCTCGCTGCCGCTGCCACAACCTCAATTCCATTTATTGCACCACCCCTCCTCCGCTGTCTCCCCCCCTCTCTCTCTCTCTCTCTCTCTCTCTCTCTCTCTCTCTCTCTCTGACGGAAATCCTATTCTCTCTCACAACACACATAAACAAAAAAGGATGATATAGTTAACGTATTTAAGCTAAGAAAAAAGTGAGAACAATGGGGATGCCAGTGATCAGCAATTGGTTGTGATTGAGGAAAAGGAAAGAAAAAAAGAAAGGTAACGAAAGAAATCAACCTCGCTGCATTCTTTTTGTTCCCTAATGATCATCCACAATAAGTCATCACAAGATGATGGACCATGTTATTTGCACGATCCGAGGGAGGAGAGAGTTACACGTGTCGGACAGCCAGCTGTTGCTTGGCCGTCCTGTGTACGCGCAAAACCCGGTACTTTTGGTGCCTCTTCACTTTAATGTCCCTGCTCAAAAGTTAGAGGCCAAACGACGACACCAAGAGACAACAGAAAAAAGAAGACCTCCCGAAAAGTCTGCCCTCATTAAACCATCCATTTGAACATTTCTGCCATTGTCTTTAGCGTGTAACACTCGGTGTCCATATCAATGCCAGTGTCACCAAAAGTGCGAAATCGAAAAGGGAAAATTTAAGTGTTCCTCAATATCAGTGTTGCACACAGTTCACAGAATGAATGGGAGAAGATGACAGGCTGGTCTTCTTTATTCTGCCAAGTGAAATGAACCCAAGTTTTATATTAATGGATTGGAGTGAACTCGAAGGAAGAAGAAGCAGCAGCAGCAGGATGGTTGGGATTAGTAGTAACGCGAGCGAGGGCGCTTCTGACCAGTCGTCGTAGGTCCTCGTATTCGATTCCTATCCATTTCTTTCTTTCCCTTTTTGGGTACTGTTTTTGACCTTATATTATAAGCGTATACTGCAGCTTTTTACGTGCAGTACTATACGAGTGAGTTTTCTATTGTTATGCATTCATTGCTCCGCCGGTCCGGCATCCCGCCGAATATAGCTACTCAACTCGGGACACGCGCCATTTCCCGACAAAAAAAACACTCTTCCATCCGATCCAGTATTATACATGCATGCATGGGGGATTACGGGACCTCACTGCGTGATCCTCAATAACATACTATTTGTATTTGATTTGAGTATATGCTTGCTTATTTCACCTGGTTACAAGGTGAAAAAAAAAATAATGTGTCATACATTTTATGATGGATTCCATTAATAGTTCGGGCAATCGGATGGCTACTTAACAAAGCCGGTGCAGTAAGTGAGTGGCCATTCCATCGATGAGTAAGATTTGGAATCGTTGAAGACCTGACTGACTAGTGGATGTGAGATGATTGGTCCACATGTAGATCATCACCACATGGCATGATCAGCGTACTATGATGTGGTCACACTGGGTTTTTATCACTGCCTATCTAACAAGAATTTGAAGGTTTCTTTTCAAAGCGGAGTTGGAGTTGAAGATAATGTCTACCGACCATTTGAGTACATGGAGATGGATTAAGATTATGCTGGTTGAAACTAACACGGAAAAGAGGAAACCATGCATTATACTGCATCAGTAAAACTCGCTAATCACGTACTTAAACGTGGGGTGCCAATGGTTGTTAACCTGCAGCGGTATCTGCATGCAGAACGTGCGTTTAGTGGGACAGTTCTCATGCTACTAGTTTTTTAAGATTTCACGCGGAACTCAATTAATAAGGGTCGACGCTTGCGAGGAGCTGTTGGTTGAGCCAAGAAAGAGATAGTAAGAAAAGGGTACAGTTTCCATCTACTACTTATTATCCTCTCGTTGACAGGAATACCCTATTCACTATACCTCGAGATATATATATATATATATATATATATATATAATGCAGGGAAAAGGACATTCATGGAGCTGATTTGCTGGGAGAATGATGCGGGGGTCTCCCGATGAACGTGTCCCTGTCTCTTCTCCTCACGCCTCGAGCCCTGTGTGGCCTCCCGGGAGTTGACTCTTTTTCTGTTCTCTCCTCTGAATTCTCCAGCTCTCTCCCTCTCCTGCTTTTTTTCTCTTCTTCCCATCTCGGCTGGCATTGTCGGACTCAGAGCCACGGTGACACCATAAAAGAATGGAACAGACACACGGAGAAAGAGAGATTAGAGAAGAAGGGGACACAAATCCCGGAGCTAACAAACTTCCTTCTCAGCGTCCACACAGAATCCATGTGATCGTCGAGTATGCATTCGTCGATAATATTCCATATGCGTGTGAATGAATGTTTAGCGCTATCACCGCGTTGCAAGGCAGAAAGCGAGAGAGAAAGGGTTGCATTTTTTTCTTCCCCCTCACTAACTCCGTGATGTTAACCCATCTATGTAGATGATTAGTGGTGTATGACCACGAGGCGTTCCCTTACTGTTGGTTTTCTCTCATCTCTCTTCCATGCACGTTATAATACTAGACCTTATAGCATTAGACAACGGGAGGGCTTTATCTTAATCTTTACATACCATTCATTACAGCCGTTCATCCAATGATGCCGCTTTTCTTCCAATATGCGTTTCTTTTTGCTTGTCACTCACTTCCCACTCGCATGGCCTGCATGTGCAAAGTGGTGGTATACAATGTTTAGGAGAAGCAGCAGAAAGTTAAGTAGGCATATATTAATACGCCAGTGAAGATACTCGTATCTGCTCATCATACTTATCAACCCTACTCCCCCCTATCTCTTCTCCTATCAACTCGATCAATGTTTAACCGGAGATGCCTTGCGTAATAATGCTGACCCTACAGAAAAGCATAAGACAGCACTTTGGTCAAGCTTAGATTGAGTAGTGGATGAGTAGAAAGGTTCATCTTGGTTATTAATTATCATCCTAGTTTGTTTTTTGCTGCATATGAAAAAAAAGATTATTTAAAATATGTTAGGTTATTATTAGGGATGTGAATGAGATGAGATAAGATGGGGTGAGAAGTAAGTACTTCCCACATCTCCATCCCTCGTTTACAATTTAGATGGGGGCGAAGACGAAGATAAGGAATTACTATTGGGGGCGAAGAACTCCACGGGCTCTCCATGTTCTATTAATTTAATTAATTAATTAATTAATTAATTTTATTTTAGAAAAATAAAGACACAAGATTAGTTTATGAACACAAGACATAATTTTTTATTTTATTATTATTTGTATTTTATAAAAAATTCAATAAATTAAAAATTAAACACAAGATTTAATTTGATGGTTAGTGTTGGAATGTGGGAGTTGTAGGGATGGGAACACGTACAAGGACAGGAAGAGCATCCGGTCCTCATTTATTTCCTTCTTCCTAGCCCATTAAATCGGAGTCCTTCCGGCATAATTGATACCTTAGCTCTTTATCATTATTGTGCTAAATTCCAGAACTAAAAGCTAAATTAATTTTAAGCTTTACTCTATTTTTCTTTTAAAATTCATGGGTAAGTAGTGAGTGATTCACCAAGTTTCTACATTAATACACCATAATCTTTCTTAGCCAATACCTTCAATAATATAGGATGATATTTTAAATCCTTAACCTTTGGTACACGAGTCTAGTGTATCATGATCAGATAAATGTTTTGGATGTTAAAAATATATTAGATGATATTTAAAGTTTTTAATCTTTAATAAGTGAATTTTGTACATAAATTGTTAGATCAATATTTTAAATGAAAATGTGTTAGATGAGGTCATGGATTCTCCTGTAACACCATCAAACCAATGCCTTAGATATATATATATATATATATAATTAAATTTCAAACCCTCGACTTGAGTCTATCGAGTTCGAAATCAATAATCTCGTCCGACTCCACCGGTTTATCTGCTCTCCAATTATTATTGTACGGATTTAGTTGTGATGTTAGTACTAAAGCAAGGTTATTGGGTCCCACTAGGAATAGATGGGCCCTAGCTTCGGACATCTGAAGTGGGAATTAAACGGTTCACGATAAAGGAAAAATTATGAGGTAGACAAAGCCAACAACACTTTACACGAATCCAGAAGAGGAAGTTATTCGATGGTTTATCTTTTATCTTACAAATAAGTTTTACCTATTACAAAGAACATTAAAATGGAGATGGATTAGCAGTTACCACAAACGAAACCTGGAAAATATTTATGATTTTTCGTCTTAACAATTGTTTCGATTACCCTCGTCACCCAGAATTAATATAACCTCTAAAATTTCTTAGATCGTCGTTTCTTTTTATTTCTAGACTAAGTTCATTATTATTATAATATATATACTTGATTGAAAAATTATCATTATTATTATATTTATATTACCAACCCGAGCCGTAGAAAAGTACCGATCGATTCGCCAATTTTGGAGAGTCCAGTGATCCGTTTCTTGTATTTTTAATACCAAATTAAATATCAAAAAACAGTAATTCCCGAGTAACATAATTTGGCATGCATCTCATAGACGCATTTCAAATTATAGTGAATTAATAATTATAGGTAGGAATAGTCCTTGAACAAGAACACCAGTTTCGGAGTCGTCCTAAATAAATATCAGATCGTCGCAAAATTGAATCGTCTAATCTCCTATTGGATGGCAGAATTCTTGTGCAAGGTATTTCTTTCTCCTCTATTATTGTATTGTTTTCAGTTCCCACTTTTTCCTGTTCCACACCCATATCTCTTTGCAATGGTGGTGGTGACTGGCATCGGTCCAACGAAGAAGATGAAACGGGAAGGTGAGATTAAATTTTTTTGATCTCCATCTCCTGCAAAAGAGAAAGGGATGAGAAGGAGACACAGCGCCCGGCCGACCTCTCTTCCTTGACCTCCTCATCCAAACCGGACAACGTCGAGTACATCCGGCGACCGGGGCAAGAAGTGGGAAGGAGAAGAGGCAACGGCTTCGTCATCGTTGTCACGTGCCACCGAAGCGTGTCGGAACCACGGGAGAAGGCAGGACCACCTACCTCTCTTTGCGCAACTGCCTTCACTGTCACTGTCACTGTCACTGTCACCAACAACAAAACTACAAACGGAGGGACCGTCCAAATGACGATTCTACCACTTCCGTCCAAAATTTTGCAAGTGTAAGGACTAATTCCAGGCAAATTAAATGGCAGGGGTCCATTTGACAATGCCTGTACATCTTATCTGATTCAATTATATATTTACTACACCAAATTATAAAAAAAACTTTAATACTCTGAATTTCATTTAAAATATTTTTTTTAAAAAATTAATAATGACAACTAGCCTCAAATAATTGAACATTACAATCTTGTTGCTATTATTATGTCTTTTATACCTAATATATATATATATATATATATATATATATATATATATATATATATATATATTTCTAATTTACTTTAAGTTAATGTTTTAATTCTCATTCTAATTTTTTTTTATTCTCAATAGACCTATTATTTTTCTTATAGCATGAGACACTAAAGTTTTTCTTTTTTTTATTACTTATTCCAAGGTTATTTTGTCTTTCATAAATGCTCTAAAATATAATCAAGGTTGTTGGCAAAGGATATAAGAAATAGCAGTATCTTATCTTCTTAATTAATCTCCATATAAATTTTTTTAGTGGATATAAGAGCACTTTACCTACCAAGTGCTCTTTCTTTTTTTACTTTGAATTATGAATATATTTCACTTGATTTTTTAAAGCTATTAAATGATTTATTACTTCTTTAAATTGTTCATTTTTAATCTTCAGCTCAAAAATATATATATATATATATATATATATATATATATATATATATATATATATATATATATAATTCATGTTTAGTTTAATTGGCTACAAAGGAGAGAATCATCAGTGTTGTTGTAAGGTTTGCGATGGTGTCATATATTAATGATGGTATATAAAAAAAAAATGATGTTGTATAACGAGCATCTTACATCCATTATAAATGGAAATTAAACTAAATTAAACTAAATTGTTCTCTAATCCTCCTCAGCTAATGTGTTATGAATGAGATTACTCCCTTAGGTGACAGAAAAAAAAATGCAGTATCATTTTACACGAAAGAAGTATATAACCTAGTTGTAGAAAAGATCATTACCCTCAATAGAAAGATCTTGGATCAAATGCTTCACAAAAAAAAAAAAAAAAAACATCAGAATTGAATTTGATAAGCAATACGTGTTTATTCTTTTGGTTTTGTAATTGGATTTAATTTTATAGTTTAGCCGAGAAATTACCCAGGGAATCCAATTATACATATTCTCACTTAATGTTCCACCCTAGAAAGGATGGTGATGTTGATGAGGTTGCCTTTAGGGGTTAAAAGTTTTAGATAACTAGAGATTGATTGACTTACAAGTCAACTTTAATTCACTGTCGCACTCAGCCCTAACCTAGACATAGACATAGGATTTAATAGAACTAACTTATTGTAGCTAATTTTATTAGGCTTGATCGAGGTGACAGATTGATAGACAGCAAATCGCATAGGTGCTAAAGTTGAACTCATAATCATCAATGAAAGAATTGAAATTATAATTAGTAGACCAAGTGCCAGAATATAAAGGTCAAAGGTGTTTTCTCATTAAGTTGAATTAGCGAGTAGAATCAACCCCCTCCTGTTGATCGATTATAAGCAGATATGATTGACTCATTCATTTGCTTGGCCATAGATGAACTCTCTAGCTTGTGTACTTGTAAAATGCATCAAAGCTTGTGTCTCCTCCCTCTCTATGGCTTGGTTTAATGACTACAGAGGCATTAGAGAGGGTAATCTCATGTCTCCTTGTTTGTTTATTTTAGTAGTACAAATTCCTTTAGTATTTTAAATGATATGGTTATCGAGGGTAAAGTCACTTCGTTTAACATCAATTTGTGTGTATATTTTACATCCATATCTCCTTGGTGATTTGATGGAGAGACAAAATGTAGAATCCTCAAACCTCATGAATTGGTACAAACTTTTGTACCGGCAGCTCCCACTGTAATTTGATGGAGGGAAGAGGATGATGAGTATTGACTGTAATGGATCTTACTTGTATCAACTCTTCTATTGCAGGTATAGAGGCGTTTTACAGTATCATCCTCTTCTTTTAATTCTCGTCTTACACTCCCCATGCTCCATCAAACGAGCCAGCCAAAAGTGTCTCTTCATTTTTATTTTTTTTTGTCCTTTTGTTCTTTTAATTCTCGTTCTTAAACGCTGAAGCTTGTGCATTGCTTTGTCACTCTAAAATAGTTATGCAACACAGTCATACATGCGAGGGGGAAAAAAAGAAGAAAAAAAGACTTAACCGTGAGTTACTCCACCAATATACGGTGGCGGTGGGTTGCACCGTCGACAAGCTCGCGTCTCAGCTGCCGGTCCACAACCCCACACATGCAATATCATCATCCATCATACGCTCCGACGACCACGACGAAGACACCAATAACAAGCAACACTGGTCCACGCCACTGCCGCCTACTTTTTTTGTCTCCGTATCTCCTGCCACTGTTGCTCGAGCAATAAACATATGATGGTCAACAAATCCCTTATTCACATGCCTACTGAGTTCTATATTATCTAATAAACAAAGTACCCGATGTCCTGCTAATAGAACACAAAGAAGGGATGATGAATCGTATAGAGTCCGGAAATAACAATGACATCTTCTCACATCACATCATTCTCTCAGCTCTTCTTTAAACGTTTGATATTCCGTCCCTATAACTTGAAGAATCTCCCTATCGTTGTACATTTTTTTAACGTACAATTCCATAAAAGATAAAATTTTGATTCCTTTTTTCCACTCGCAGAAAAGCTTAAACTTAACTGATCATTTAATATATCTGATGGATACTTGACTTTTGCCACTTGATGTGATTGAGTTTAATAATGTGTTCGGAAAAGGAAAAAGAAGAGAACCTCCGTCCCCTCAGTAAAGCTGGGTTAGACAGCATCTCTTTAGCATTATATATATATATATATATATATATATATGCAGAAGTTTGATGTTCTCCAACTTTGCTATATACGAGGTAGCTAGAGTGTGAATATATATTTTTGTATCCCACTATTTGTTAATGTATGAAACAAAGGCTTTTATATTATAGCAAAGATGATTAACCATATAATTATGTATAGTCGGCCGAGATAAGACTTCAGCATATATATAAAAAAAAATCATACATCAGCAAATAAAGAATGGATCAAAGATTCGATGCAAGATTAATTAGATTTGACATTGTTTATGATAATGAAGAAAATTAAAATTTTCATTATATGAGATAGATAAATAAATACAAAGAATATCATATCTCCTCAAAAAAGTTAACCCAAACAAATGCTCGAGACTTCTCTCTCATAAACTCTGAACTCTTTTTCAACATTTTATATCTCTGTCACCAAAACCTTAAAAATAAATAATATATTTATGATAATTAATTCTTATTTGCTAATAATTTTTTTATTCAAAATTTTAATTCTAATCCTCTAAGTAGTTTTAATTTAGCTATGACATAATAATTAATTATAATTCATTAATGACTTTTTTTACTTGAAATTTTAATTCTAATCCTAATCCTCTAGGTAGTTTTGATTTAGCTAGGACTTTTAAAATAATTTAATATGTTCAGAAATAGAAGAGTTGACTGGAAAAATTACTCATTTAAATGCACAATAAGAGTCTCAAAATATTCAGCAACATGAAAATATGAAAAAACATTAATTCTGTTCATGTCTATCGTGTATTATTTTCAAGGATGTTTTCACCATACATGAAAAAAAATATATATATTCAAATATACGTCTACAAATACTTATTTGTACACGTGATACATGGACGTTCATGTGTGTACGTACATATAATGATAAATATATGTATAATGTTCTTAAACTACCGGTCTCTTGGCTCGATGCAAACAGAAGTCATACTTGGCTGGAAAATGTCTATCAACGTGTCTGTTGATTGATATAAAATATTATGGAATTGTGCTCACTGACTTTGATGCGAGTTCTTCGAGACCTACAATAAAGACAACAAGCAGATGGCTTCTTCCAAGCTTAGGTGGTAAGGAAACGAGAATAAATTTGCATGTGACGACCGAGTTGAGTTGGTCGAATGATTTGGGAGCATTATAACTTGCCCCCCACTCTCAAAACCCTACGTGGATTCCCTAAGGGAGACCCTCCACCTATACATATTTATTGCACCTTCTAATCTCGTCGCCGGGCAAGACAAAGATGCAAAGAAGGGGAGCCCTAAGTTGCCTATCACAATAGCATGGAAAGGAACACATGTAGGAACAAGTGGACACCTCCATCATCATGTTCATCATCTTTAATTTGCTGTTACACTTGATTATTCATTCTGCTTTCTCAATGTATGTGGTGCAAAGATCTTGTTCTACTAGGCAAAAATGGAGTGTCTTAAAGACGCTGAATAGGTTCTATGAATCTAGAATTCCTTTTCTGATAAGGTGAGTTGGTACTGTTTGCTAAGTCCATCGATCTTTTGTATCTGTCGTCATTTGTTTCCTTTGTAGTAGCCGAAAGTAACCCAGAAAATTAAAGACAGTAAATATGTATGTATTACGAATGATGAACTTGTTTAATGGTTCTATATATTTCTATGTTCTGCTATAGAAAACTTACGTCCCTGATTAAGCTTTGCACAAATGCATGCATGCATGCATGCATGTCAATAGCAGCAGTTACTCTGAAGAAGCTGCAACTAATATTCAAACTAGATGATGAATTTTTTTTTTTTTACAAAGAGATGGGATCACATTAAATGGCGTTTATTGCGTGAGTCATATATACCACACCCATTAATTACTACCTTTAGCAGTGACTTGGGTACTCCCTCCGAAACCTGGCTTTCCTGTGCTCGATGTAGACCTTTTGGTAAGTGTTTAGTTAGTAGGATGATGAAGGGTAGTTGTAGTCATGCTGGATGAGACCAAGTGTTCCGTGGCATAAGCTTGATAATGTGGTTATATATTAAGAAATGATGATAGATAGCATGATGTAATTTTTGCAGGTTGGAGCCACACCTAATAAGATACATCCATTCCACACGATAGCCATGAAGCTATTGTCGTGCTATAACGCTTTGTGAATATTATAATGTTATTCCTTTCTGGGAGAGTAGGAATGTAATTATTTATGGATGGACATTAAGAGTCTATTTACTTGTTATGATGAAAATAGAGAAACTAATCGTGCTATCGAATCTGATATGTTTTTTTTTTTTTTTGGGATTGACAGATCCCTCCTCATTTGAAGGTTTTGATCTCTTGTGATAAGAGAAAAGCCACCGGATGGATATATTCGTTTGAGATCTTAATATAGTTTTTTTTTTTTTTTAATTTGTTTGTAAAAATAGCCTAAGGAAAAGTACGTGTCAACCAAGAAAGACTATGCATGATGATGTGATATTGGATTAATTCACGTAATGTGCATATGGGAGGGACATGACTATTTGCACCCCATAGAAGAAAGAAACCCTTCCAATAATAACTACGGAATACGAGGGTGATGGAATGGGTCCAAAACAGAATTGAGATGGAAGCCACCGACCGATAAAGATTCTGTCTTTTGCGTGTGTGCAGATCCTTCTTATGAATCCAAATGAGCTTGAAATGAGTATTGCAAGATCAATCCTACGTTTAATTGAAGTGGGATGACCCCTCCTCTATACAAATTGGGGCTGCTGATATGTATGTAACACACACAACCTCGCATAACATTGGATTCAAGTGTTGCCTCGTAATACTTTTGGTACAGACGTACATGTGTTGAGAGAAAAATATTATCTAATAATATATATATATATATATATATATATATAATCAATACAAATATACATACATTTTTTCCCTATAATAAATAATACTCATCATATTTGTGAAGGACATGAGAGTGCTGTTGCTGTAACAGTTCTGTGTCTGGGACTCGTCATAATTGTCCTGACGCTAACAAAACCAGCATCTCTCATTGTCTTCTCTAAATCCAAAAGATAGTATTCATCGAGGAACGGCTCTGTGCTTTTGAGCAAAGTGAACTTGGCTGGGGACAGTTCCTGCAAATTTTTGGATCTATACTCATCAGTTATCTCTCGACCTGAATAAGCCTCTCCTTTTGCAATACCTACTAAATTAACTCGATGAAATAAATGCATATACCCAACGTCCCTCAGCAATTAAAACTTAAAAAAAAAAAAAAGTAATTTATGATAAAAACAAGCAATGTGTCGGATGACTCACCTGAAGCACCTTGGACTTGGGCTGCAAAAAGAAGAAGACAGTCATTACGTATTATTTATTACCTTGAGAACAAAAAGGTAAGTTGCAGTAAAGATGATTTGGTACCGAGTTGTCTGTCACAGCAATTGTTCCTCCAGGCCGGAGTAGGCGAAAAGCTTCATTCACTAATCCAATTATTGCAGGTTGAGGGCACTCATGAAGCTGCATGTTTCAGTAGCAAAATGGGGCGGGCTTATTCAGCCGTCATTAGGGATTGATAAGAAAGAAACCATTCAAAACATAAAATTGTTCCAATCTGCAACGATTGCATCAACCTATCACAATTCAACTTTCTCTAATGAATGATGGCAAATCTATCTTATATTGTGGAATGCCCACAGACAGTGAACATTCAAGAGTTGTAGGAAATTCCCGGTACCTATATGTTACATATATAAAGTTAGTTCTCTGTTTCAATAGATCATAGCTTTAACTATGATGTTCATAATATTCCAGCATGATATGTGACACAATTTGAATGTCAGTAGAAGAGGGTGTAAAACACTATTTTGAATGAATGAATGACATGTCAAGTGTTTGGTTTCAGTCCTGACTGAATGGAAGCTCATCACAAGCCACGCAAGGTCCGATAGTTGGATGATCTTGAGAAGAAGTCTCCTTAATTTTACTATGTTACAGTTTCTTTTCTCTGGATCTCTTGTGCAATCAGATATCTGTCATAACTAAAATGAGACAGGGATCATGTTCTTGCATTTGTTAGGGAAAATTAAGAAGACAAGAATTAAATAATCTGCTTCTCAGAATAGTAGAATGCAAGATTCATATTGACCCAAGATTAACACCACCAGTCATATAAGAACCAATTACACAAGTTGCTTCAATGCATTAGATATATACTCTTAAAAAGGAAAATAAGAGGCGCGTCATGTAAAACAAGCATTTACACATGTATAGGTTTGTAAAGGTTCAATCGGATGGGAGTTTTCACTAGGAAAAAGAATCGATGGAACATCTACTCATGAATATTTGGTTATTTCCCGAGTAATGGTTAAATAAACTGAAGTTACTTCCCACAAGAGATAGCAATTTGAATCTGTACAAGGATTAATCATACAACCTTGTTCATCAAAGAGAAACTTTCAATTAGTTGACCTGACATTGAAATTATGAATTCAGATTAACCGGTTTCAAGTTCTAAAATTATTGCCCAAAGCTTGTTTGAAATGAATTGAGTTGTTTGAATTGAATCTTTTGTTTGTGTCCTTCCCGCTTACCCAAACCTGTACTGCCTAACTCTTGCTTTAAAGAATTCAGCGCAACAGAATAAACGAGAGTGCAAAATAATAGAATGCGAGTGCAAATGGCAAACTCAACAATGATTCAATGGATTCTTGAATCATCATTTAGTAAGAAGTACATAAAATGTTGCTCTGCACCTTTAAGACGTTCATGTTACTATCAAGTGAATTTTCACACATGAATAATTATTTATCTTTTCTACATGCGATCTACTTCGATATACTCATAAGGGTCCAATCTAATGAATGCCATCTAGTTCTATACATCAGGGTTCACCGTACCATGGTAGATCGTCCAGTATGGGTGGTATGTACTAGTTCGACAGTAGACTGGTATGTGGACCACCCTGTACCGATCGATATCGATCACTAACAATCGGATTTTGACAATTATCGATGGACGGCTCATATCTAACTAGTTCCAACAATCAAAATCATTTGAAAGGGGTTTTAAACCCCTTTCATTCTCGCAAATACTCTTCTCTCAATCTTCTTCTCACTTATTTCTTTCTCTCATTCTCATATTTACACTTTCTTAAAACTTTAAGATAATGAAGCTTGAAAGGATATTTAGGGAAGATTAATACCCAAGTTAAGGGAAAAACTCTCTAATCAAAGGTATGTATTTTTTTTCTCGATTTTTAATGATTTATGAGATAATTAAGCATATTCTAATACGCTTAATGTCTAATACGTTGTTTGAGATCTTTATGATGGTAGAATAGTATTAATTATGGAGTAATTAAGGCTTTTAATGTTGTGATTAGTGTGTTTAATATATGATTTTTTTTTTAAATTAGACACTTAATAAGTCAAATCTTTGTATTTCATGCTTATTTATGTGTGATAGCATAATAGTTTTAATTAGGTTTTAATTAAATCTTTTAATATTTTATTTTATTAGTGGTTTTAATAATGATTTAATCAAACTTCAATCCATCAATTCAATGTCTTTAATACCTATTAGAGCATTTGACATGTTTATAATGGTGAAAGAGGACTAATTAGGAATTAATTAACTATATTAACATTATTATTAGTATCTTTAATGTTGATCTAATCGAAATTTGACTCATTAAATATCTTTAATAGCTATTACAGTGTCTGACGTAGTGAAAGAGAAATAATTAGGAAGTAATTAATTATGTTAATGGTGTACTTAATGTATATAATGATGATCTCATAGTAATTTGACTTACATTGGATCATATTTGCATATTTAATGCCTCTTAGGGTGTTTTATATATTTATATTGGTAAAATAGGGCTAATTTAGGTTTAAATAAGTTTTCTAACATTGTAATTAATATATTCAATGATAAATCATTATTTAACTCTTTATTGGGTCAAGTTTATATATTTAATAATTATTAGATGTTTGACATGTTTATTACAATAAAAGAGGGCTAATTAGAGAGTAATTAGTGTTTTTAATATTATAATTAGTGTATTTAATTATGAGTTCATCCTAATTTGACTTATATTGAGTTAATCCTATGTATTTAATGTCGAATTATGTTTATAGTGGCAAAATATGTTCATTATGTACAATTATACCTTGTTATTTCAAATTAGGGTTAATCATAGCTTGCTTATTTGATTCAATTTTAGTAGGAACATGGCACCAAAGGAACATGTACATGATGATGCTTGGGATGCTCGAAAGATAGACGAAAACCATTATCATTGGCAATGCATTATTATGACTACATCAGCAAGGGCGAAGGAATCATTCGAGTGAAGATACATTTGATCGACAGGTATCCCAATGTTGCAAAATGCAAAAAGGTTCCGATAGAAGTCTGTAAATCATTTCAAGACGAGTTATACTAGGCAAGGGAAGATACAATTAAAAAGAAGGTAAGAGCTAAGGATTATAAAGCTATGTAGGAACTGATTTTTATGTTGAATATGAGGGTCGCAACAATGATATCGTTACGAATCTTAGAGCTGGCATTCGTGCATCACTAGAGCATCATTACATGTGCGAGGAAGCAAGGTTCATCGTACCACAATGTTTCGCTTAGTACGAGCGGTACATACTAGTCTAACGAGGGATCGATATAGGCAGTACATTGGTATGCCTCTATGTACCATATGTCGGTACGCTCGAAACAGCTCAGTACGTACCATACGACAATTGGTCGGTACATCGGTACAGATTAATAAGGGGAACCATGTGAGGAAGTAAGACATCAACAACCTAACTCACAATGGAAGCGTGGTGATGGCAGTGGATCTACATGACAAGAATTCCAGTGGTTGACCAGCTTGAGGTAGCCAACTGCCCCTACTCAATTGAGTCGAATTGGTAATATGAGGCAACATAGAATCTGTGATTTTATTAAATGACTAGGCAGGAGGTTAGCACCAAATATTATTGATATTAATCTGCAAGTCTATCCTCCACAACCAATAAAGTAGACACAGATTGACGATGCATATATAAAAGAAAAGAAGCGAGATATTAGGAAGGCAATAGCTAAGTGATTCAACTTCTATAGGATTTCAACAAACACAACCCAAGATCCATATTATTAAAGCATGATCTTCTTTATTCAAAAGGCTGGCAAGAGGATCCAACCTCCAACACCGAAGGAGATCCACGGTGCATATTTAGATGAGGTGGCAGAATTGAAGAACTGGATCAAATCCTTCAAGCAACGGGACGAATATGAGTTGACACTGATATGTGATAGTTGGATAGGCTAGTGTTTTTACAAGACAGGCCAATATTTTTTAAAGTGCTAGGCGCCAAAAGGCACTAAGGCCCCAAAACACCCATAGCACTAGGCAATCGCTTAGGTGCCCTCCCAAGCAAAGCGAGGCGTTCTAAAGTAGTAAAATATAAAAAATATATAATATAAATTTAAATTATATTATATAATATAAAATATAGTAATGATAGTTTTAATTATCAGTTCTAAGGATTAATAATCTACTATTAATAGTGGTTATAATCAAGGTTTTACTTACCGGTCCGTACCGGTGTACCGACATATTGCCAGTACCGGTACGGGACCCGTACCGAGCGGTATGCACAGTGCATACCGCCCGGTATTAAAATATAAATATAATATTTTTATAATATAATATTATATAATATAATATTAAAAAATATTAAATTATTTAAAAAAAGAAAAGGAAAAGGGGGGCGACGCCGCCTTGATTTGTCTCCTCGCGCAGGAGAAAAAGCGACCGCGGTTGCGGGCGTGGCTACGGGCGACGACGGCGCGCAGGCGACCCGCGGGCGGGTGACAGCAGGAGGGCGAGGACGGCACTGGCGAGGTATTCTTTATTCCCCTCTTCTTTTTTTCTTTTCCGCTTCTTCTTCCCTTTTTCTTCCTCAATCGACCGCCGACGGTCGATTTCTCACTCAATCGATCGTCGACAGTCGATTTCTCACTCAATCGATCGTCGATTTCTTTCAAAATCGACCGTCGACGGCCGATTTTTGACGGAACCGCCCGGTAGCGGGCGATCCGTGTACCGGTAACCTCAGACTGGTATGTACCGCCCAGTACGGGTGGTACAGGTCAAAACAAACCTTGGTTATAATAGTGCATAGTAAAAGAGGGGGCAAGGCGGGGGGCGAGAGAAGAGGAGCCACTGACGATGGAAGGTGGGGAAGGAGAGGGCGATAGTGATAGAGGAACCTTCGGACAACGACAACGACGATGGAGGAAGATGTGGACGGCAATGGCAACAATGGAGAAAGCTACGAACCTGTCTCATAACGACGAAGGGAGATACACATGAACGATAAGGCAGGATAGTGAGTTATGCACAAAAAAAACAATGACAAAGGAGGAAGATTTGAACCTTTATGCCAGCGATAAAGGACTTAGTTGACGGTGGACTTACTCGTCAACATAAGAGGAAGATTAGACCTTTTTATTCGGTGTAAAGGATGCAACAATGGATCCTAGGGTCGACCGAGCGAGTCGAGAGTGCGGGGGTGGATTTCGATGTTTACTATAGGACTTAGCTAGTTCGATTGAACCAAATCACTATTGAATCGAACTAGAGTCCAAAATCTGGTTCGACTCGTTAGATTCAATTGGGCGCTCACCCGACGTGCTCGACGCTTGGGCTCAAGCGAGCGCTTAGGTGGCGCTTCAGTGAAGCATGTCGCTTGGCCCTGTGTAAAGCGCCCGGGTCTCGCCTCGCCTTGCCCAAGTGCCTAGGCGAGTGCTTAGACGTCTTTTAAAAATACTAGGACATGGCCAACAAAAATGAGTATCATCAATATTCTTGTGTATTGCAATATACGAATGGTTTTTCATAAGTTAGTTAATACTTTCGATAGGATTCAAGATAAAAACTATACTGAAAACCTAATGGACACCGTGATAGAGGAGATCAGACCACAGTATATTATCCAGATAATCACCAACAATAGAGTCAAATTTTTTATAAGGCCGATTTATAATTGATGGAAAAAATATTATTTTGCACTCTATGTGTAGCTTATTGTATTAATCTAATACTAAAGGATACTAGTGAGCTACTATCAGTCAACAAGTTATAGATCGAGCACAGTCGATCACAAAGTTTATATATAATCATCATTGGGTTCACTCTTTGATACAAAAGTATACAAATGGTAAGATACTCTAGTCCGAAGTCACTTGGTTTGCTACAAATTTTATTGCCTTAAATTCAACACAGCAAAAGAGGTAGGGTCTCAAGGCAATAGTCACCTCACAAGAATGATTTGACTTCAACTATTTGAGATCTAGAAATAGAAAAAAAGGTGAAAAGACTATTCTTTCTTCTAGATTTTGATATACTATGAACAAAATTATAATAGGAGTAGAATCACCTTATGTTATCCTCTACAAGGTCGATATGGATGAGGGTCCCTAAATGTCATGTTTTAGGCATATGCTGATTACTCTCAAGAAACATTCACAAATGATTTCAAGGCCAAGCAATACTTATAGACCATCGATCGCATTATGGACCAAGACATCCATAATGCAGGTAAATTCACATTCAATGTAATTTAATTCATAATTTTTAATATTTAAAATTTTTACTAACGAGATTATTTGTCTTGCAACATATTATTTAAATCAAGCCACTCAGTTTCGGTATTGTCTTGGAACGTGATCAAAGTTATTGTCAAAACTAAAAAATGTTATATAGCAACTCTTGCCAAACACTATTGATGCAACCGATGCTATTATGAAGGGTTGATTATTCTAGGAAACAATCGATTCATTCTCCAACTGTGTGTTGTATTATGTTGTTACAGTATAGATCATAGTAAGGAAAAGTTACACATATTAATTATAAACTATATTTGACATTAATTATTTGTTATGCCAATAAAGCCCTATTTATATTCATTTTGTAGTCAAGTGATGGCTACGATTTGGAGGGAACACACCAAATTTAAAAAAGATTGTTGTCTATGTACTTTCATAAACAATGACATCGAGTGGTTAGAGAAACTGGTCAAGGTTCATATTGATTCACACAAAAATATGCAACAGACTATCATATAGATGGTTAGAGAAACTGGTATATGTCCACTACAACATGCGGCTAGGGTTGCGATGTGTCGAGCTAGACAAGGAGACAAAGGAATCAAAGATTGATCCTATGGACCTCCAATACTACAACAAAGATCACAACCGATGTTAGAGTGGGTCGAAGCAACATAGAACCAAGAGGATCCTCTCCTTGAAGAGGCAATAGAAGAAAAGGAAGTACATCCAAAGTAGGAGGAATATCCCCCTTGGTCAGAACGTGACAAAAGGAGTCGAACAACATCGAGTCAGACTACTCGAGGAATTAAAGACACCAACATGCAAAGGTAAAAGTAAAGGGAAAGGCAGTAGCATCAGTCACACCATTGAAAAGAATTGAGTCAGGCAACGAGACACCTTCTCAATTGCATTCAGCAACCCACTCAGTCTGAAGACATGGCAATGACATGGACAACAGTGCCTTGATCGATGATGTGATGACGTCGAGTCGATGGTCCTGTTTACACAGTTTGAGGGTGGTGCATGGATCGAGGGGCAATATTTTACGTATGCCACCAAGATTCAAATCATTGAGCTCGACAAGGTAATAATCAAGTTTATACCAAGGTTTGCAATTTCGATATTTACCGTCCGGTACGGGCGGTACATATCGATCCGCCAGGTTGCCGGTACGCGGACCGCCTGCTATCGGGCGGTTCCGCCAAAAATCGACCGTCGACGGTCGATTGAGTGAGAAAAAGGGAGGAAGAAGAAGAAGAGGAAAAAGAAGAAAAAAAAGAAAAAATGAGAAAAAAGACCTATCGCCCGCGCGCGGTCGCCGCCCGCGAGTCGCGGGCGCTCTTTCTCCTGCGCGGGGAGAAAGATCGAGGCGGCGTCGCTCCTTTTTCTCTTTTTTTATATTTTAATATTTTTAATATTATATTCTAAAATATTATATTATATTTTAATATATCGGGCGGTATGCACTGTATGTACCACCCGGGTACCAGTATCATACCAGTACCAAGATGAACTCGATACACCGGTACGGACCGGTAAGTTAAACCTTGGTTTATACACAAAAGAGGAAAGGGAAGGTAGTGGATGATTTTGAACGGATGTGATAGAACCTACACGATATAGACACAGAACGAAGCTTATCGTATGCATAATCATTGTACAATGGAGAATTTATGGTCAACAACAGTAAGGTAATAGTTGGTCATTCTTCTCCGAGTAGTAGTACAATGATCGATCTTATGATACAAAGCAATAAATCGATGGTGAAAGTAGAAGTTCCAGCATTCTCCAACCTCTGCGCCGATACATGCCATAATCATACTTGCCTTAGGAGATGCCTCGAATATGTGTGGTTCACGATGATCAGACTATGATCATCACCATCTTGATGCACAAATGTGGCATATGATATATTAGTATACTATGTCATGAGAACAATTTCAGGATTAGATCCCACAAACATATCAAATTGATATACAAATACATATGATTAAGGACCCCGATCCATCGCCCGTGGAGTCCTGTCATTCTTTTTAGTGGTAGAACCAGGTATAACTATCAATTGATTACTTGATTCATTTGACTCTTAAAGTTTAAATTGTTTAACAAATAATTTGACTATTCAAATATATATCTTTATAGATAATTCAATATCAACAAAAGGACAGTTCGGATCATACCACAGCTACCCTCAAAGCCCGAAAAAGATGTCACTATTCTTTCCTAATTTAAATTATTTTTACTAAAATTATACTAAATTGATATTTATTTCTAACTTAAAAATCCTAATATAATTTTTTTCTATTTTTTAAGAAATTTTTGGAGTTATTTTCAGCTATTTTTCCATGTTGTCAATACGCCCCGTCATACCGACACATAGTATGTACATAGAGCAGTACGTATTGTACTATCGATCGATCGATACACCGGTTTGAACTGGAACGGCATTTTTAAACCTTACTATATATATCAACCAACAAAAACCAAGTAAAATCTTTTATAGATATTCCTCCTCTATAGTTTATCAAGGAAAGTTTAGAAAAAGTACAGAACTAATTTTTAAAAAAATCAATTAGTCCATAGCTTTCATTTTTTCTGCTACCATTGTTATTGATTGAATTAAATGCAAAGATAACCCCTTAGTACGAAAAATTATCTTAATTCATGTAGAAAATTATCCTAAGTGATTCAATATGTGCCACATCACAACATAACAACCCATTGAAACCTACACCTCATGTACAACAGACTCACATAGCCATTGCCATGCTGCAACGTGGGATGTTCCACATTCCATGGCTATGAGAAGCATTCATACATTTGATATTAATAAACAAAATTGTATTTTCTAGTCATTTGTATAAACTTTAAGACACCAAATTAGCAAATGACTAGCAGTTGATATTCATGAACTATATGAAACATCCAAGAAACATTCTTTACATATGCACTCCAGAAAAGTTTTGAAGAGATATATATCTGCCTTGAAAAACAGCTGAATGTATGCAGGAATCCAACTTAAGGGTAAATTGGTCATTTTTATCTTCACAATTTGGGATTTGCATGAAAATGTGAACTTTTACCAACATTTTAAAATGTAATACCAAGAAAAGATAAAAAAAATTACTGGATTGCAGAAATGATATACTCAGAGGAAGGTGGAATTATTTGGTAAAGTAGCTGGAGACTGAAACTAACCACATAAGCAAGTGAGACTAGGTCAAATGAGTTTGAAGGTAACCCTGTACATTCACCATTAGCATGGATCCACCTAATAGGCTTGATCCTTGCAGCTTTTTTCTTATCCTTGTATTGTGCAACAGACAGAAAGTAAGGAGACAGATCTAACCCCTGCATAACATAAGACAGATATTTACCACAAAATAGGATTAGATATTTCCTACAATGGAAAAGAAAACATATCAATGGATTTTGATAGAGAATATTTTGCAGGCTTTTTGACAAAATTTATTGGCAAGAAATATTAACCATATCATTTCAGATGAGTTAGCTGCATACAAGATCCACATGGCTGTTGAAAAAAAGACAGTCCAATGCAGCATACTCTTTCTGAAGATTGTTGCTTAAAAGACCTATAGATGCGGTCGTCAGAAGTGGTAAAATAAATAAAAGAAGGTAGAGGGAAACCTAAAAGCACTTTAATAGAAACTATAAATAAGGATTTAAATAAGTTATGGTTATTCACAGATATCAATGGCGACAAAAGGTGACCCTAAAACAGGGGTTGTCCACGACTCCACATACTAGTTCATGCCCAAACCGATATATACCACCCGTTTCATATCGATTTGGGCAAAATGATGGTCCATGGTTGGTATTTTATGGTTTTGTTGTTGTATATTCTTTCTAAGATCACATTCTTAATTACTAGTCATTCTTGTTCTTTTCCCTTGAAGCATATAAGTAGCATGGTTCTATGACCATTTTCCTTCTAGTTAAGTTAACAATACTTTTGTTTCTTCTTCATATATGTCACAACTTTTGTTTCAGAAGGGAAAAAAAACTCATAGATATGCTGCATTCAAGGTGGACATATTACTTTGCAGACAATAAAATTAAAGTTATCTGGCACAAATGTCTCAAGAAAAATAATAATAATAATAATAAAGAAAGACAATGAGGGTACAAAAACTAACCCTGTAATAGTAATGCATGTTAAATAAATATCTAAGCCCTCAAACCACAAAGCTTCACATTTCTATTGCCCGTGAAAGGTGAAGGAAAACCTTTGCATGAGTAGAAAAATGGTTAGAATGAGCATTATCCTAATTCCTGGTGGAAGGCTAAATATCAATATTTTAATCATAAGGGACAGTTCTCGCATAAATGATTTTCACTGAACAACCCTACATCATTGCAACAATGCACATTTAGAAAAATTCTCAACTTCATATAAGAGGACTTTAGTGCCTACTGCCTAGTAATCTGATGTGAGCAGCTAATGTGTCCATTAACTTTCTCCTAACCAGTAAAATTATATACAATGATTTAGAACTAGCAGAAAGAAGGAAAGAGAGAGAAGATTGAGTAGACCTAATTGGACCTTTAATCCCTATGCTGTGCACCAGCATTATTGAACTTTAATCCTTATGTAGTGCACCAACAGAGTTCATAGAATCCACCACTGATGTGCACCAACAGGTAAGTTTATTTGGATCCATCACTTCTGCACCAACATATAGTTTATAGCAGCTCTAATGGCTAAGGCTCCACTACCAATTTAATATAAAACTTGCAGGAATCAGGGAAGATAGAGACAGATAGGTAAGAGGAGAGTAGAAAAAGAAAAGAAATGAGAGGTTAAAAGAGAGGCTAGAGAAAGAATCAGAGATATGAGAGGCAATGGCATAACAATTGTGTTTCCGGAATCACTTCATTTTGAATTACATTTGAAAATCACTATTTATAGGGCTTATGATATCATGGGCACCAACAACTAGATTAACCTCAAACCACAGTTCCAATAAGTCAAACATGACTCCCAAGACTATTAGTCAATCTACAATTCCAACAAGTCAAACCCAGCTTCAAGAGAGTAAACCATCCCCCATAATTTCACCGAATCAAACCATGTTTCAAGACTCTCATGATATCTCCAATACACATTAATGAAATAATTAACGTTAGTCTTTGTGAGAGTAAATCCATATTGGAAATTCTTTATTGGATTTCCATCATAATTCTCTCACTTATAGAAGCTAAAAATTGAATTTTAAATTACAAATAAGATTCTTTTAGTATAAAATTATGGATTCATTTCATAATACATAGTTAATATTTTTTCCATGATTCAACTTACTTATCTGTACTGGTGTACCAACCAACCATTGGTACGATAGGTACCGATGTACCAACATATGGTATGATGATGCATACCGACAAACTAGTATCTATTGCCCATACTAGTCCCCTATTGAATACCGTCCATACTGAGCATATGTCGAGGTACGATGAATCTTGATTTTCTCAATAGAAAATAAAATAATTCATCCACAATGATTTCACATCAATAATTTAAATTTCATAGGAGTACCATCAAAATATTTCTGAGACCTAAAATCAAGTCCAACAAGTAAAAAAGAATTTTACTTAGTATTCGATGTAGTCCATAAACATATTTATCCCAAGCAAGGTAACTTATTCAAATATATGAAAGCACTTACAGTAACATTAGCTGAAGGAAACATTTCAGCAAGGTATCGTGTGCTAACTCCTATAGAGCAACCAATGTCCAAAATATCATTGATCTCTGAATTCCCTGAATATTGTTTAAGGTTATCTTCAATTGCCTTCAACCAATTGCCACGTACAATTTTATTTGCTTCATCAACTGTAGGAGCATCAGGTACTGCTAATTTTGCAATGGACATGGTTGCAGCTTCTGCCTCCGCAGCTGCCTGCCATATGAAGAGAATGCTGAAGTAAACTGTCTTTCAGAAGTTTTATAATTGAATTATTAAAAAAATCTATTGATCATATATTTATAATACCTAGTCAATCACACCAAGAGTAGCATACCTTTGGACATTTGTTTTCCAAAATCATTTTCAAATAAGAAAAAGCAGCAACGGATTTGATTTGACCATTTTAAGATGAAAGAGATGTTTTGATAGTGTTCGACGATAGAACTTCTGATGAAAGATAGATTCTACATTCAGCAAGCTCCTACAATATAATGTCTAAAAGAAAATGTTCTTGTTCTTTTAAGAATAAGGAACTATCAAGTTGGCATATGGCTCTTTTAGCAAGGTCACTGATGAGGGAATCAAGTTCAAAAGGCATTGCACACTTCCAGGTTGCTTAGGAAATTTACTTCATTTATTGAACTCCAATAGCTCTGATTATTCAGCAAAAGGTGGATCTTCAGGTGGTATTGGCATCAGATTCACCATAAGAGAAAAAGAGCAGTAACATAAATAAGTTAATTGGGAATACAACTACAGGTGGATTCCAATCATGCCTATAGCACTAAACAGGATGGTTCAGTCATGCAAAGTTTCATTTTCCCACCAGGTCCAGCTGCAAGAATAATTTGCATCTAGATGCAGTTGTAGAGTGTCAAACTGCAGATTCAAGTTTGGTGGCTAAAAATTTGAGTCCATAAGGAGTTGATAATGTTGATGCCCCAGGGAAGAAACAACATGATGTAAGATTATACTAAGGTTTGTAATCTCATACTGTACCAACGTATCGATCAGTTGTCGGTATGGTACATGTCGAATTGTACTGAGTGTACCAACACATGGTACACTAAGGTACCGAGCTATACTGAGCGTATCGGTCCTCTATCGGACCAATATGTATCGAGCGTACCGAGCAATACGATATGGTAATACAAACCTTGGATTATACGATAAATTAACAACAACAACAATAAAGTCATAAGTCCCAACTATTTGGGGTGACCATATGAATCTTTTGCCACCGTTGAGATCTATAAAAAGGCATATGTTTAGTTAAGTTTAGAGTACTCAAATCTTTATTTATAATTTCTAACTTTCTATTGAAATCTTTTTTAGTCTTCCTCTATCTCTCCTCAGACCATCAATATTAATCATTCCACCTCTTTTGACTACCGTATCCGAGGTTCTCTCAAGGTCATTCCTATACCATCTTAAACGATTTTATCTCATCTTATCCTTTATCAAAGCAATACCTAGTCGTTCACGAATAAAAGTATTTCTTTTTCTATTTTTCGTAGTAACTTCACACATCCATCTCAACATTCTCATCTCGACAACACAAATCTTTTGTATATGTTGTTTCTTAACTGCCTAACACTCAGATCTATAAAGCATTATTGGTTTCACAACTATCTTATAATTGTTTTTTTAATCTCAAAGGTATCCGATGATCACATATGACTCTTGACACCTCTCGTCATTTTAACCATCTTGTTTTTACTCTATGAATAATATCTTTATTGAGTTCTTTATCCTAATAAATAATAGATGCAAGATATCTAAAGCTTTACTTAAAAGGACTTCTTGTCTGTCAAACTTAACTATATTCTCTTGTCTATTCTTATAATTACTAAAATTACATATCATATATTTATTTTAGTCTTATTTATTCTAAAACCTTTTAGTTTCTAAGGATTGTCTCCATTACTCCAGTTTATAACTAATTCCACTTAGGCTTTCATCAATTAAGACAATATCATCAGTAAATAAGACAACAAAATTAAGCCTAAGGTAGAGATTGTTAGAGTTTGGTCTTAAATTTGGTCCTAATTATTATTGGATTGAAAAATCATTAAAGATACTATTTTAGTGTAATTAGCATGTCATTGAATAATGGATATCCATGTGAAATGAGTAGAATGATCTTGATATACATTTGGTTTACAGTTGAGTATATCTCAGAGGAGAGGAGATGTTTTCGAAATTGTATTTAAACAAATGGATCCAAAGACAATTTGTAACTTGACATAAGCCTATACTTTACAATATATACAAAGGAAACTTGTTGACATGTATTAGAAAAGGCTAAGTGTACTATTGTAAGATAAGATATATATGACTATTGTATGTAGATGTTTTCGAAAATTGTATTTAAACAAATGGATCCAAAGACAATTTGTAACTTGACATAAGCTTATACTTTACAATATATACAAAGGAAACTTGTTGACATGTATTAGAAAAGGCTAAGTGTACTATTGTATCATCCACTCAATTTAGTCTAATCAATGGGACTATGCATATCGACGCTTTTCAATGGAAGTGTTGTGCTGAATATGAAAGAGAGCAATGCAAGACAAGAAGTCCTTAGGGTTATATATCGAGATTGGTACCTAAAATCGATGCCCAATTAGACCTATAGAGAGAGGCCTGCTATGTTGGGCGGTAGATTGGCTATGTACTAGCCAATATAAAACCCAAAAATATAAGAGAGAATAAAGGGACAAACTCTTATTTTGTTAAAATGATGAGAGAATAAAAAATTAGTACCAAGAAAGAATAAAAATAAAAAAATATCTTATTTTCCTTTCTTCTTTTTCTGGCTCACTGCACTTGGTACTATTATCAGCCAAGTCCAAGCTTTCCTCAATCATCCATGATCACCTTCTCTCTTCTCTTCTTCTTCCTCTTCTTTCCCACCAAGGTCACCACTTCTGCCAGCACTATGATTTGCAAGAGCAGCTGGAATCATGATAGAGGATCATAACTGTAGAGAGTTCTGTTGATTTATATTCAACGGGTAAACCAACCAAGAACTAGAACAAACCAGCAAAGATTCTTGAAATTGAGTCATTTTGCATCATTTAAACACTAAATTGGCCGCTTTAGTGGATATTGCTTGACATCAAGTGATCCACAACTTGGTTTATGCATGGACCATAACTGACACTCATATTGAGAATAAAAAAGAACTTAATAGTTGCATCCGAGGATAGATAGGTGTGGTACATATATAGGATTAAAGGAAAACCGTTAAGCTGGTGTGGATATTCGTGTATGCACTAGCATATCTGGATTCTGGTGTTGGAAATGGTAGACTGGTAGAGGAAGATTAAAGACCTCTGTTAAATACTTCCAAACAAGATCAAAGACATGTAAGGTCAGGAAACTCAACTTGGATTTTTGGTGTTAGAAAAGATAGAAGATGGTACAAAAGGCTTGGTTACATAATCATTAAGGATATCATGACCTGTTTAGTGATAAATCCATCAAAAAAGCAAATAAAAAATCCACAAAAGTGACATTAAACAGTTGGATGCCATGGGATTGTTGTTGTCAGTATCATTTTGTAGTAATTTACAGTTCAATCAATTAACAGTGTTCATTTGTTTTTCAAATTTAACAGGATAGCAGACTGATCCAAAATTAGATGCCAGAATGTACATCATGTCACATTGAGAACTATTTGTAGGACTTCCAACTTTGAAGAACCACAGAAAGATTTATAACGGGCTGTTGGAAGGTTGGCAATGATCCTTCTAGTATGATGATTCATTTTTTACAACAGAACAACACCTTGCATCCCAAAACATTTAACACCTTGCTTTTAAAAGATTGGTTCCTTCGCTTATTAATTGATGTGTCTGTGTAACTTAAGTTGATGATCAGGCTGCAGCATTATCAAAAGCAAAAGAATAAGAGAACTTTAATGAAATCAACTATGGATTATAAGGGTGTCAAATATGCAATACTATTACTCCTGAAGTATAAAAATCTCAAATTTTTAGGCTGAAGTTCATTTTACATTAATGATGATGCATCCTAGACATATTCGTGTCAATCAATGGTTCAGCAAGCATGGTTAGCAATATGATGTTTGTCATGGGTTGACTAGCATTAAAAGGGAGAACTCTTCCTATATTCTGAAGATTGGATCTTCTTCTTTTCTTCTTTTTTCCATAGTGTTAGAGATGATTTTGAAATGGAGATTAACCGTCATGCAGAAAGGTCCTAGCTTCTAAAAGTAATGTGTTATTTGTCTTAATTTAACAGGAAATATATCATGATGAAATATTAATCAAACTAGCTAAAGAAACCACTGAAGATCATAGAACATCAAATAACTTCACAGGAAAAGAACATGCTCACTACTAAGTTCCACCTAAAGGTAAACCACCCTTCAAGTAAATATGACCCAAGAATCTTAGTCAACAAGAATGAGCATCAGACTCTTTAGAGCAAGAGAATGCACTATTATTCATAAGGATATTCAACAGGTGTAGCCAATTCATTGTCATACCAAGGTTTGACTTATCGGTTTGTACCGATGTACCGACATATTATTGGTACTGGTACCCGGGCGGTATGCATAATGTGTACCACCCGATATATTAAATATAATATAATATTTTTATAATATAATATTATATAATATAATATTAAAAATATTAAAAAAATAAAAGAAAAGGGGCGACGTCGATCTTTCTACTCGTGCGGGTGCGGGCGGCAACAGGCGCGGGCGACGGCGCGTCGACGAACCGCGGGCAAGGGCGACGACGATGCGCGGGCGAGGACAAGCGCTAGGTTTTCTTCTTCTCTTCTTTTTTTTCTTTTCTTCTTCTTCTTCTTCCTTTTTCTCCCTCAATCGACTCGATTTCTCCCTCAATCGGCCACCGATGGCTGAAATCGATCGCCGATGGACGATTTTTGATGGTACTGCCCGGTAGCAGGCGGTTCGCGTACCAGCAAGCTGGCGGACCGGTATGTACCGCCTATACCGGGCGATAAATGTCAAAATTGCAAACCTTGTGTCATACTACAATATTATAATCAAAGAGCAAAAGAGACATAATTTACCAGCCAAGATAGGTTCCCTTCATCATATGCATGAAATGGATTTAGATAATCTGTTCACAAAAAAAAAAAGTAATTTTAGAGAAGATCGGATAATGACCAGCACTTGAGCAAATTTATTAGCCCAAAAACCTGAAATGAACATATACTAAACTCTTCTTGACTAGGTTTTCGGAAGTATCATATGGCAAAACTCTGTTAGTCCCTAGAAAAAAACTGAAGAAAGAGACAAATTAAAGTTGACTAGTTTTAAGGGAGTAGAAGAATTAATTCAAATACAGCGAATTAAATTGAAGTACATTTTCAGTTTAATCAAGTAAATACTAATCAAGAAATAGTAGTGGAGCTTTACAATTATCATACTGTGTATATCATAATATCTCCAAGATCTTAGCCTGTTGGCCATGCTAACATTTGATGATTGAGAAACCGTGACATACAATGCATATCCAGTACATACATAATTATTATCATTTTCTGCTGATAACATGGAATATAGGTCGGCATACCAACCAGTACACCCTTAATGTACCATCCCGGTAGTTTACTAAAACCAAAACCAGACCATCATATAAAACCTTGCTACCGAGCACAGCAACCTGACTGACAATTGTTCAAATCACAAAAATAGGATCGCTGATTGTGGGGCTAAAGCTATGTGCACTAATCATCCCTGGACCCCATATTGGCAGGAGCTGCACTTTAGTACAAAACATTCCACATAAATACAAAAGCTCTGTCACTGCTCATTATGAGCACCTATCTTCTTATCAAAATAATAAATAAACAAATTACTATATAATAGCAATGAGAACCTCGTTTACTGATGTAGAAGAGATGAGACTTCGAAAACACCAGTAATTAACTAGACAACACTTTGGAAATGTTTAAGAGCTATAAAGGTTCTAAATTTAGGAGTTAGTATGTTGAAGAAGAGAAAAAGTTGACAAATGGTATTACATCTTAGAGACCTTAGTTCCAAGAGAAGAGAAAAAGTTGACAAATTAAATTCAAAGTGATTTGGAATAAGATGTTGTTGCTGGACTTTATGCCGTGACCGAGGAGTCAGCATGGCTCAGTTCGGCCCGCATGCACAAGCTCGTCTGTGTCGGTCGGGAAGAGGTGGGGAGTCCAAAAGAGAGTCGGTCGGGTCCGCTCTGGAGCGCGCCTCGAGCTCCTCCTCTTTTAGGGTCTGCCGAGGGGTCCTGCACAAAGGCCTCGTCAGGGTGGGGGCGCCCGACTGTCACAGGCTTAGCTGATTTTGCCTAAGCCGTGCAGCACCCTTGCGTGTCCATCCGCAAAGGTCAGCCTCCCCGAAACCTCCTAGGGTCCCTTAGGACTTACGAAAGAGAAAACGGGTTAGAGGAAGCACTTCCCACAAGATCCACAAGCAATAACTTTAGCAAACACTTTATATAGCCAATGCAAATTACAACTATAGACTTTACAAGTTCTGAATGGTTGCACACAAAGGATAATTATCTATTACAGACCGAAGTCCCCACAAGTGCCTATATGACACAACTCCCATTTACAAGCCGAAACTGGCCACAAAAGCTAACCAAACGAGGGCTACCAAGCCTACTGCAAGCCCGCTACTTACTTTACAAAGAATGTACAAAAACCGAAGGACACGAACAAACATGAGCATTACATCAAACACCTTGTTTATATTTTTGTCTATAACATTCTCCCCCACTTATTCCTTCGACGTCCTCGTCGAAGCCGTTGTAGACGCTGCATCTCCTCGCCTTTTATTGAATCTTTAATCTTCTGCTTTGGCTGCAATACGCCTCTTAGCTCCCAACTGCTCTCTGCCGCTGTTGTTGAGTAGTCGAACTCTGATCCGCCATGCTGCTTCAACTCGCCAATGGATGACTCGTGTGGGGTTGGCTGAGCTGTGCTGATCCTTGTTGATTTCTGCGAATCCTTCTGATAAAGAAAAAAATCATCCTTATTATGCGCCAGTATTACAATGATCTCATATTGCTTAAACTGGGTGGATGCTTGTTGGAGCTTTAACGAGTATCGCCTCGTAGAATTTGAAGTTTTTGAGGTCTTTCCTTCACAAAATTTGCCCATCAATTATTCTTCAACTTAGTTGTCACAAGTAGGTTCGCATCACTTCCGCTTCTGATTGATATTCTATTAGGAAATGAAGCGGACAATCTACTCTCAGTAGCACTGATCACCATTGGTGAGGATTTGACAACTCATCTTCCATTAGATTTCTTTGAAGGGTCTTGGAACTTATGCAGAGCTCCTCTGCTGAATAAATAAGAGAATCGGGGTACTAAGTTTCGTCCATTCTCTTTTGAATTGAGAAGGCAAAGGTTACTTGATTTCGCTCACCTCCTCGAGGTATAAGAACTGGGGTACTTGGTTTCGCCCATTCTCTTGAGTTGAGAAGGCAAAGGTTACTTGATTTCGTCCGCCTCCTCGAGTTTTACTTCATGCATTGAGCTGGTTACTAGCATTTCGTTTGCTCTTTGCTCACACTTCCGAAGCACTTGAAGTGTTTGCACTCCTTGCGTTGAGTTAACTATTCTAATTCGTCTTCCCACTGCCATCGAACTTCCTGAATGTAAGAAGTTTTGCCCAAAAAGAGTAAAAAAAGTTTACCGAACTTGGAGTCCCCCAACTTGGAGTAAGTCTTTGATAGTTCTGGTCGCCTCTGGAATTGTACCATCTTCTCCATCACCTTTGTCGCCTACTCCTTTGAGTAGAAAATGTACAGTATCGCATACTGCTTACTTCGTTCCTTGGTCAAGCACTCCTGCATCAACCCGAAGTTCCTCACTTTCGACTATCTTGATGAGAAGCCCGTCAACACCGGTCTTATGAAGTTCCTTGGCCTCTCCTTCCGCCCTGTCTTGGTACTTGGAGTTTGCCTCTGCATTCTCCACCTCCTCGGCCCCTTTTACGACCAACACTCTCCCTCCATGAGAGCAAGGGATCGATGACTCCATGGAAGTCCCGTCTCTGCGGTACCATAGCGCTGCCAGCCCATGACCCTACTATCTGTTGCCTTACATCTGGCCTCTTTCTTCGCAATCGGTAGATCCGCTTCTGCGGCACTGTGGCACTTTGCTTTTGCTTTTGGGTAGCTAAGCCCCTCTGGACTCGTCGTCGTTTCCTCGTCCCTTTCAACCACCTGCTTCAACACCTCTGTGTTCCCTAGCAGTTCTCTTTGGTCGATGGAAAGATAGATTCCAACTCTTATGCATGGCCGTCGCCATCTTATTGCAGGGCTTGCGTTGATTTTGTTCTCCTTAGCTTCCTTGGTAGCAACGTTCGCTTACTCGGCCTTGTCCTCTGAATTGTCGGGCTCCTTTAAGAGAAAATAAGCACGGGAGCAGTCCAACTCTCCAGTGGCTCTGATCATACCTCTGTATAATCAAATCCTCCCCCACCCATTGGGACTCACTGGTACTTGCATTTAGAATTCTCCCTCGGTGGTACACAGCCCTTATATGCTGATAACCAAGGCTTTCATCCGATGCAAGATTCGATGCGCACACACGGAAGATCCGCCGCTGCGGTACCATGACATTCACTCCTTGAATCCATAGCCCTTCTTTCCATTGTATTGTTTATCGAAGTGGAGCTCCCAATAGCTCCTAATCATACCTCCGCATGATCGCGTCCCTCACAGGACATCTCCGCATGTGTTCTATTGCCGCGAACTATTCCACCACGATCTGCTGCACCATGTTATCTCCTAGTGACATCTCCATTGTATTCAGATTCTTATGTGATGAACCCGGACTACGATCTCTTCATGTGTGGCCTCTGCCACCTCCGATATTTGTTTGCTCTCTTGGCAATTCACATTCGCCCACCCATTCTCGGGTTATACTCGGACGAAGCATAGCTCTAGGACAATCTGTCGCGTAGTAGCTCTCGAAGTCCCCAGACTCTCGAAGTCCCCATACTTCGCTAAATTGGTGCACCATTGTCTGGATCCTGGGCCTCTTTCCCCCACTAGCACAATCTCCGCTATGCATCACTTCCTTCATGACAACTTGAATAGCAGCACTATGGCATATTCTTCAAGAGTACCCGCCTCTGTGTCTTCTTACCCTGTGCTATGGCCTTCTGATTTTAACTTCGCCTCTGCAAGTTGAATCATCTTTGTTCCTCTATCAAATGCTTCTTTGAGATAAGATGCATGTGCCTCAAAGCTCCCTTCGTCTTTGGTACCATGCAAAATGAGTCTGCTCCATCAGAATGAAGAACTCATAAAACGACATAATCCCACTCTTGCCTCTATAAGAGTTCATGTCCTTGACCTTTGTCCATGGAAAGCTCCATGCTTCTGCTCCATGTTTCCATCTTCTACGTCGACTCCCTTCATGCGGCTTAGATACTTCACCAAGTTCCACCCAAGTTGCTCTGCTTCTCGATTTGCATTGAGTTGATGGTGGCCCTCATACCCACCATTCCACGGGTCAGCCATCTGTTGAGTTCGATTTCCACATCGACTCTAAGTGTGCCTTTATATGATGTTGCCATGGTCGCTCCCCCACTTGATCTCGCAATGCATCCACCAATGCATTACCTCATTCGAGATCATGCAATGACTCCTCACTGCTCGCTCGATCTGTTGAGCTTTGTGGAGATATTGTCTTGAGGTACTCTTTCTCAACATGTGTGGTCCGCTGCATATGATTCTCCCTCTGGAGAACTAGGACCTATCCCTCCTGGATATCTGTCCTGTTGGAGCAACTTTTCTCTTTGCATTCTTTCCACTAGAAGATTCGGAGACCACCATCCCCTTTGGACTACTCTGTCTTACTGAACAACTTGTGTCTTGTTCTGCCCCCGCAAATGCACTTGCTAGATTACGACTCTTCGCCAATACAGTCCCCACTGCACCTTTCAAGGTCTAGCAACATGCTGAACTTGTTGCACACTTCCGCCTCCTATGGACGTATCCTTTCCATGCTGAAGAGAAAGTTTTGATGCTCCATAGCGTCGAGTTTCGATTGCCTTGGGATGGCCATGAACACTCCATTGTCCGCATACAAGCCCTTGCATGAGTACCGAATTCTTTGAGTTAGCAATTCCCCTCACCTCTGTGAGCTTTGCATAACTCTTTCGGTCGTTGAACAACACATCCCACTTTGCACGGTCTCATATTTTACCAAGCGTCTCGCTTGCCTTGAGCACCGTCAAGTTTGGTTGCCAACGTCGAGTCGTAGCTCGAATTCAGCCATCTCAACCTTTGTGCGTAATGCATTCTTCTTAGCTTGTTTGTCCTCGTGGTGCCTCTCGCGCAAAGGGTTGACCATTCCTCTAAATGCCAAACCTGGATGCCTGCTCCTCTGAGCGACTCCTTTCCCTATATCTCAATGTCCGTTTCCCCCAAACGGTTGCGCATGCTGGCTGCCCTCCACACAGCCCAGCTAGGTCCCCTACGTTTGTATGGCAAGTGTTTTTGTGTGTGCTTGTCCCGCTCTGATACCAAAATATCATGGGCTAAGCTGATTTTGCCTAAGTCGTACGGCACGCTTTCGTGTCCGTCCGCAAAGGTCAGCCTCCCCGAAACCTCCTATGGTCTCTTAGGACCTACAAAAGAGCAAACGGATTAGAGGAAGCACTTCCCACGGGATCCACAAGCAATAACTGTAGCAAACACTTTATATAGCCAATGCAAATTACAACTATAGACTTTACAAGTTCTGAACGATTATACACAAAGGATAATGGTCTATTACAGACCGAAGTCCTCACGAGTGCCTACATGACACAACTCTCATTTACAAGCTGAAACCAGCCACAAAAGCTAACCAAACGAGGGCTGCCAAGCCTAATGCAAGCCCGCTACTTGCTTTACAAAGAATGTACAAAAACTGAATGAGACGAACAAACATGAGCATTACATCAAACACCTTGTTTATATTTTTGTCCGTGACATGATGTGGTCCCTTCAACGATCAAATCAGTGCGTCGTTCCCTAAGATAGCCTTTATAGTTGTCGGGCGAGAGACAGCCATACCCCAGCCCTTAATGTCGGCGGCATCCTGGGCTGAACTGGGGGTATAACACTGCTGAGTCTCGAGGCCTCGGTCGGTGGGTTGGTGTCAGACGGCGTTGCCTTCCGGGTCTCGAGCCTGCTGCTGTGACGGGTCAACCGACACTGTGCCAGGTCAGATGACACTGTGGCAGCTCGGCTGACATTGTGCCAGGTCGACCGAGGCTGCGCCATCTATCTAGAGCGGCTGGATGACGTGGTCTGGCGAGCTAGCGCCGAAGCTTGCATGACCCATGGTGACCAGGCTGGCCCATTTTCTGCCCTATCAGATGTGAAGATGACACTACTACCAATTTGATAGAGGAGAAAAATCAGGAGGTCACTCAAATTTGAATAATGTTAGATCTATAGATTAATACTTAAAACTATTATTTCTATTAGAATTTAAGAATTTTAGACTGTTTGATAAAGATTTTGAAGTTCATGTTAAAATGATAGAATTTTTTTCATAGATGATGAATTTATCCATCATATAACACGTGGTCGGTGTGTGGTCAAGAAGCCCAGGTGTCTCTTTTTGAAACCAGAGTGAGTTTGATGGAAGCATCATATTATTCTAAAACATTTTCATAACCTTAATTTCAAACAGCTACAATTTTTAAAGGATGAGAGACCTTGACATTTTATCAAGGCCCCTTCTCACACTTTGTCTGTCACAAATCACACCTTGTCCTACTACCTTACAGAGCATGGTAACATGCAAATAAAAAAAATGCATTTATAACTCACCTAGAAGCAAAATGGTACAGTCAATCTAACAAGTACACTGATCAATATGCAAAGCAGTCCTGAAATGTATTAGATAGATGACATCATGTCCTGTAATGTCCTTGATCTTTTGCAATTCACATAAGAAAATTGTTTTGGCATGATGTCATCTATCTAATACATTTCTGGAGCTAATGAAGACCAGCATAACCAACTTTTTCAATAGTTTCATTGTTTTTAGTTTGAGATTATACCACATTGCCTCAGATTTTGTCACAAACACAAAAAAATTATCTTGCCTAAGCAATCTATACTTTCATCTCATTATCATGCTTCTTTCATTTTTGAGTTCCTATTCTTTAAAATAGAAACTTTAACCTCTCCATCTATATGTGCCTTCATTTCCTTATGACCTTTTTAAGTTAAAAGCCTATCAAAAGCCCATGCAGTCACCTGTAAGCAAAAATTTTATCTGCACAGCCGTCTGTTAAACTTCTAATCACCCAATATTGTCTCCTAAGTTAACTAGCTTGCTTATGTTTTTTGTTCACAGTGCAAGTTATTTTTCATACTGTCTCAATGTAGTGGGATGTTCTATATCCACTAGAAAAAATGAACCTGTTATGTACATCAAGATAAACATCTTATACATTGTCGGACACAAAATTTAAGGGCCCAAAGGCCTTCAAGTTCTGGAATTGAGTGATGTAGGTGACAGGTATCACATCGGGGGAAAAGATTAATCTCTAAACATAGTAAAATTAAATAAAAATAAGAGATGAATGATATCAATTGCAAAGCTGTAAGCTTTACTTACTATTTTAATGCAGTTTAAAAGCTCTAAGTGACCTGATCATTATGTTAAGAATTGATTCATGGTAGTTACATAGGTAGTTAACATGTTTTAGGAGTAGTGGCTCATGTTTAGGAGTTGTGGAGATAGTTTAGGAGTTAGTGGGGGTAGTTATTAATCATGGGTGAGATAGTGAGATAGTGGGATGAAGAAAGTGGTGTGAGATAGTTACTGTTATGTCCTATAAATAGGACCTTAGTTCATAAAACAGGTGAGTACAGAAAGTGTATACATTTGGAGATTATCTTGTAAGTGTTCTATTACCTCTTGTTTAATACTACGTCGTTTTCTTGATTGAAAACGTTTGGGTTATTCGCATCGTAGTATTCTGTTTTTTTTTTAACATGTTAACTACCAAAGTAACTACCATGAATCAATTCTCAACAAGCTCTGATACCACAAATATTGGGGAAGGAGGAGCAAAGAAATGACAAAAAACAGAATACTACGATGCGAATAATGAAAACGCTTTCAATCAAGAAAACGGCGTAGTATTAAACAGAAGGTAATAGAACACTTACAAAATAATCTCCAAATGCACACACTTTCTACACTTACCTGCTTCATGAACTAAGGTCCTATTTATAGGACATAATAGTAACTATCTCACACCACTTCCTCCTTCCCCAACACATTAGAGCTCAATATTAGCCTCTGAAACAATAGCTAGAAAATAGTCTTAATTATGATTTAGTAAATATTAACTTTTGACTTTTGTTTTTCTATGATATAATTTAAAATTCCTCATGTTTATCACTAGCCTTTTGTATTAATTTCGTAATTTCTATATTGCAAATAGAATACTGATGGCCTTGAATCTTAAGATAGGCTACTGCTTCTATGAGTCTCAACTTGTAAAATCATAGAACAAATTGGTCTTGAATAAAACAGTGTTAGAAAGAGCAAGATGTAGAAGCATGACTAATAACATCATGAAATGTTAACAATTGCCTGCTAATGCTATCTCACTAGGATTCAGGATGAATCTGCTTGTATTATACACATAAAAATGGGGAAAAGGGTCGTTTCCTTCATTACCTGTCATGACAAGATGCTCAATGCACTTATTCTATTCAATCTCAAAGACAAATAGATCTGCCTATGGAGCTTATCATCTTGATACTGATTTAGTAAACAGAGAACTTACTAGAAAAGCTTGTGCTTAAGCTTAATGGTCATTCAAACCCAGATTTAAGAAAAAAGTAAATAACGAATTTGTTAATTTTACTCACTTCTACTTTCCCAAATTTATTTAGACCTACATCCCTGGATGATTTGGTACAGAGGTGGCAATTCCTGATTCACAATTGCCAATCCTCATAACTCGTCCAAATAAACGAGCATTGGCGAGGCATTTTATGTCCATAAATCAACGTAGTGATCCTGTTGCATGTTTCTTTTTCATACACAGCACAAAGTCAAATGATGGCTATAGCATTTTGGACCAATTACAAACTAGTTGTTGCAAATTCAGTTGCATACTCAAGATAAAGCCTTCGAAAAATAACATAATAAAAAAAGAATATGTGACGAAAGTTAAATGACTCACAATCCGGATAAACCAGAGAAGGATTTTGGACGCTCTCCATCTCCTTGTAAACGTCCGAATTCAGAATCTCATTCGTCATCTCCCTCCACGGTATATCGGCCTTCTCAGCATTACTTACAGGTGGAAGAACAGTAGAAAAGCATATGTCAAGAAAGCTCAGCCTCTTGAGAAGGTTGTAAAAGGGGGAGAAATCTTAACAACAGAGATGAAATTTGGGGGATTTCATATGGTACCCGATGACAAGCTGCCGTGCCCCGAGCTTCATGACCGAGAAGAGAGGCTTGAAGGAGATGAGGGCCCCGATGAAGCGGGAGAGCGAGGTCTCCCCCGCCCACCGCGGCAGTTCCAGCTCCCCTTCCAACTCGACGCCGTCAGCGGCGGGCACTGGAGATGCCCGGGCCACGACGACGCGGCCATGGGGAGGAGGACTCCAGATGTAGCTAGATGGACTCGTGCGGCGGAGAGGAGATTGATGGGAAAGCTTGGAGAAGGCAGCGGAAGATGCGGAGAGTAGCGACATCTGTTTCCTTCTTGGGAGGAGGGTGTCGCCCTCGACTCTCAAACTCGAACCCAATTGCGTCGTGCTGTGTGCGTCTTACAGACGACGCCGTCGGTCGGCGAGGACGCGAGTCGGTAACACCAACCGTTATCCGCCTGCAATACCAAGAGCCTATATTTTTCTTACACGTGGATTGTAAAGTGGGTTTGGTTTGGGTGGGGGTTGGAGATTGATAATATTTACTCACATATCGATGATAAAAAGAACAAAAAAAAAAAAATAACAAGTCACAAAAGGTGCCAAAGATGCATGTATTTTTTTCTGCAATTCTGGCCAAGATCAAACTTTAGCTCAGCACTTGTCCCAATAAAATTTAGCATCAAATCAAAAATTTTATTTTATTTTATTGTCAGAAATGTGGGAGACAATATAGTCAGTCACCTACCTCTTAAGGATTTCCATTCAAAGCCATTTGATTCGATCATAGGATGAACATGATTGTCTGATGCAAGTTCAAGCCCTTGATCTTAAAGTGGCAGCCAACAATGTATGACCACAACATCTATAAAGACCGACAGTCCAAAACAGGGGTTAGTAATGGTCGATTGGAGAAGAAAGCTTCTAAGCTGGCTATGATCAGCTGATGAAGGTCGATGAACGATTCTGAATTATAAACAGATGAATGATGCGATAGCACAACATTATCCATGCAAAAGAGTTGCTTGGGAACAAACAGCAGGTTCATGCTCGAACACATCAAGACCAGCACCTGCAATCTCTCCTTGCATCAGGTGCTTGACTAACTCTGCTTCATCAATGAGAGCTCCTCTTGCCACGTTTATAATGACCCCATCCTTCCCTAATGCTGACATAACATCCTTGTTGATGTGTTTCAGTAGTTAGAGCACAAGTGATAACTAGTATATCACTCCAGCTGCAAGATCACAAACACTTGGGGAAATATGTGTATCGGGTTGATGGCTTCCTTTTTCTTGAGAAATATGAGATCAAACAACCAAAACCGTCCAGCCTTTTGGCTACTTCACATCCAATGCTTCGTGTTGAAACTGAATTGGGAAAACAAAAGCACCCTTATTATTGAGATTTTATCATATATTTATACAGTGATAAGAGACATATTTCGTTCAACTGATGAACAAGATAATCTCGTTCAGTTAGAAAAATTTGTTACAATTAACATGCCCCCGCAAGATCGAGCTATTGTCAAGGACGCCGATCTTGGATCGATGGAAAAAAAAAATAGTTTACGTGCTAGAGACTTCGTGAGGGAGTCAGCCAGTTGGTTAGCTGTGTGGACATGAGAGACACGGAGCTGCTTGCGGGTTACTTAATCCCGAACGAAGTAAAAGTCGATAGCAACGTGCTTCATGCGGGAAAGAAAGACTGGATTTGCACAAAGATAAGTGGCCCCGATGTTATCACAGTAAATAACAGGCATAGAAGCAGAATGGATTTGAAGTTCCTGAAGCAAGTGGCTAATCCAATTGAGTTCAGCAGTAGTGGCGGTAACAACCCGATATTCAGCCTCGGTAGTAGATCTGGCAACCGTCTTTTGCTTTTTAGAGCTCCAACTTATCATATTAGCACTAAGGAATATAATATACCCAGATGTAGAGGTTATATCATCAACGTTACCGGCCCAATCCGCATCAGCAAAGGCATGAAGTTGAGAGGGAGAATTCTTGCGAAGAAAAATGCCATGATCAATAGTCCCTTTGAGATAACGCAAAATGCGTTTGACAGCAGTCCAGTGCAAAGTAGATGGTTGATGCATAAATTGAGACAATTTATTAACCGAAAAGGAGACATCGGGACGAGTGAATGCTAGATATTGTAAGGAGCCAACTACCTATCGATATAGAGTGGGATCTGTGATAGGACTACCATCATAGAGGTGCAACGATGTACTTGGAGATAGAGGAGTGGAGACTGCTTTAGTATCTTGCATGTTTGTCTTCAATAGTAAATCATGAATATACTTCCGTTCTGAAAAAAAGAGACCAGAATATGTAAATGTAGCCTCAACACTGAGAAAGTAATGCAAGGTACCAAGATCTTTGAGGGAGAAGCGGTCTGTCAATTGCGTAATAAATGCCTGAACCTCCATTGAGTTATCACCTGTGATAATAATATCATCCACATAGACGAGGAGATAGATGGTGCTCCCACGATATTGGCGTAGAAATAAGGAAACATCAGACTTAGAGTTGATAAAGCCAATTGAAGATAAGTATAGACCAAGTTCAGTATACCACGCTCGTGGAGCCTGACGAAGTCCATAGATGGCATTTTTAAGTTTACAAACATGTCGCGACTATTGAGGATGTATAAAGCCTGAAGGTTGTTCCATAAAAACATATTCAGTGAGAGTTCCTTGTAAAAATGCATTGTTAACATCTAACTGACGTAAGCACCAGCCTTTCGATATTGCCAGACTTAGAAGAAGCCGAATGCTAGTAGGTTTGACAATGAGACTAAATGTCTCAGTGAAGTCAATGCTAGGTCATTGATGAAATCCTTTGGCCACAAGACGTGCCTTATAGCGAGCAATAGAACCATCAGGATTCCGCTTAATTCGGAAAACCCATTTGCACTCAATAATGTTTTGTGTGGAGAGAGGAGGAGTGAGAGTCCAAGTAGCATTGTGAAGAAGGGCATCATACTCCTCACACATGGCTTTACGCCAATGGGGATATTTCTGAGCCTGAGAGAAGGAAGTAGGTTCAATAGAGTCGGAAGAGGGTTCGGTGCTAACATGCAAATCTAGAACTTGACGTGGTTTAAAGATACCACACCTGGAACGAGTTTGCATAGGATGCCGAGAGGTGACAGTAGGACTAGGAGGTAAGGGTTGTGGGTCAGTACTGGTGGAGGCAGACGAAGGGACAATAGAAGTACTCTGACGTGGTGAAGACAAAGACACTGGGGGGAGGAGCCGGAGGAGAGGGAAAAGAGGGAAACTACGGAACAGAAGTAACTAGAGAGTTTGGATCTAAGGAAGACAAAATGGAGGAGGAAGATTGTTCATAGGAATCCAATGGAACTACAGATTGTCGATGATCTCGAAAGGGAAAGACAGTCTCCATAAAAGTAACATGTCTGGAGACAAAGACTTTAGCAGAGTGAGGGTCAGAACATCGATAGGTGTTATGTTCAAGAGAGTAAGTACTCTATGAAAACATAAGGCCGAGATCAAGGTTGTATTTTATTAGAATTATAGGGACATAACCATGGATAACATAGACAACCAAAAACCTTTAATGTTTGGATGTTGGGGTGTTTTTGAAATAGCTTTTCAAATGGTGAATGATATTGTAGGAGAGGAGTAGACAAGCGATTAATAAGATAAACAATAGTTTGAAAAGCGACAGACCAAAAGATAGAAGGCATGGAAGCCTGATGGAACAATGTGAGACCAGTCTCAACAATATGACGATGCTTACGCTCAGCAGAGCCAACCAGTTGAGGGGTATATGGTGGGGACTTGAGATGTTGAATACCAGAGGTAGCTAGATAAGACGCAAGAGCTTGATATTCACCGCCACCATCAGAATAGACAGTTTTAATAGTAGTTTAAAAATAATTCTCGACCAAGTTCTTGAATTTAGAGAAGACAACAACAACCTCAGATTTTTGACAAAGAGGATATAACCATGTGTATTTTATAAAATAGTCTACAAAGACAACATAGAATCTGAACTTGTCAAAAGAGACAACTGACGTAGGGCCCCAGACATCAGTATAAATAACCTCAAACGGTTTAGAGTAGGAAACAGAAGATGTACCAAATAGTAATTGATGACTCTTATTACTAAGACAAGCATCACAGTAAGTAATAGTAGAACCAGATTTAGAAACAGGAATAGAGTAGCGAGAAAGTAACTTTTGTTGAACAGGGGTTGAGGGATGACCAAGACATTGATGCCACATGTCGATTGGAGCAGCGGTGGAGGCGTTAGCAGTAGCCTGAGTGAGATATAAGGTAGATGGTCATTCATAAATGTTGTCTTTATTCGGACCGCGAACCAACGATGCCCCCGTGCTCAAGTCCTTGACAAGAAAATAATCAGGAAAGAATTCAATAGAAGCATGATTTTGTTGGCAGAACTGAGAGACAGAGATGAGATTTCTTTTAATGTGGGGTGCACACAAAACATTATTGAGTGTAAAAGAAGTGGCATTGGAAGTAAGCTTTGTTGTACCGAAATGAGTAATAGGAATTCTATTACCATCACCGATGATAATATCTTCAGTTCCGCCATAGTTGTTGTGGAGCGACAGGTTCTGGAGATCAGAAGTAATATGGTGGGAAGCACTAGAGTCCACAATTCAATTAGATTGACTGTCAGTGGGAGTCGTAATGACATTTGCCCGAGGTCAGGCCGACTGAGGTAGAAGACGAGGTCGAGACCGACAAACCTTTGCTGAGTGACCGACTTTATTACATAATTGGCAGACAACTGGTCGCTGAAGCATGGAAGGAGGACGACGCAGCTGAACGACAGTGTTGATAATGGGGAGGCGATAGTGATGGAGAGGGACCCGTAGAAGTGGGAGAAAAATTGGTCACACCTTTTGAAGCATTCTTACGGTATTTACGATTTTGCCAATTGGACTTCTAATTGAACTGAGCCGTGATAGGAGGTCCTGGCAAGGAACCTGATAGTCTATCAGTACGCTTTAGGTAAGCTTCATAGTCAGTGAGCTTGTCATAGAGTTCTTCAAAGCAAATCGGAGGGTCACGTGCTTGAAGTGCGGCTACCAATTCTTTGAACTCGGGACTCAATCCATTAAGCGTGTGGACAAGAACTTCTTCATCAGTTAGGGAATGACCTATCAAAGCTAGGTCACCAATAAGCATTTTGATATGTTGTAAGTAATTGGCAATAGTACTTCCCTCCTGCTTAAGGCTCATAAGGCTGGATAGGAGTCCAAGCATGCGAGTCCGGGAGTGATTTGCGAAGGTAGTTTGTAACTTGGTCCAAGCTTCCGCAGTAGTGACACAGGAGGACACAAGCTGAGCAATGGATCTCGCAACAGAGGCTTGAATTGCTTGGAGTATTAGCCGATCTTGGCACAACCAAAGTTTGTATGCAGAATTCGGTACTGGGTTGGGTTCTCCTGGAACATGTATCATCGCTGGTGGACAACTAAGAGAGCCATCAATGTAACCAATAAATCATAACCAAATAAAAGTTTTGAGAATTGGGCCCGCCAAGACGCATAATTACCACCCTTGGATAATTTAAACGGAATCAAGGAGGCGACATTGATGGAGGTGAGTCCTGAATGCGGAGAAAGATTGCCAACATGAAAAAGTGTTGGAGTATCAGAGGTAGAGAAGAAAGACACTGAGGAACCAATACCAGGTCAAAGGGAAACCAAGAGAGAAAGGTAGGTGATCTCGCCGAGAAAATAGTTGCAAAAACCGTTAAAAGATAGAGTAAGAGCGAGAGTAGGAAGCCGATTTTTGAATAATATGACGGAAGCGTCCAAGAGATTGATGGTAAAAGAAATGAGGAATGAAAGGTAAGGAGACTCTACCGTCGTCCTGATACGATGAATAGTAATGTTCGGGTGCAGCAATCCTACTGGAACCAACCCTTCTGAATATGACACAGTGAGTGCAGCCACTGTTAAAATAGATCATCCGACACTCCCCTCAAATCCAACAGGATACACCGAGAGGGAGAAGGCTTCTTGAGTGACTTCTCAGGGACTCTGAGGCTCCTCCTTCAATCATCATATTGGTCTGGCGTTCATAGCTGACCAACTCACTGAGACGAACCACGAGAGCAGGTTATTCCATCTCAGGGGCCATGCACATAGAAGATGGTGTAGCAGCACGTTAGAGCAGCTTTAGCACTGCGCACCTACAAGCAGAGTGAGGGAGGGGGAGCGGGCAGGAGAGGCAGCGGTTAGTCCTGGGAGACGCGGTTGTGGTGTCCGCGTTTGGATCGCTCTTTGGAGCTGCTAAGAGGGTAGCCGTTGCTTGGTGTTGGAGGCACGACGTCTTGAACGGGGCGAGCGGCTGCTCATTCGTATCAAGAAAATAGAGAAAAGGATGCTCTGTTTTGTCGATAAAATAGAGATCCGATTGTTGGGGTTGGAGAAGAAGAGGAAGCAGCCGGCGATGAAGAGTGACGCTGGCTGTGAATAGGTGTGGGACGCTGCAAGACTCAGGGATACTGAAGTAGCGGGCAGCAATTGCAACGAGAAGCAGAGGAAGGGCGGCAACCGTGTCGATGTGTTGAGGAGGAAGAGCCGAAGATGGGCTCTTCTTGCTGTCAACCGTGTCGATGTGTTGCGACGGGAAGCAGAGTAAGATCGACGGAACAGAGTAGCGGGCAGAGGAGCAGCAGCGGCAGAGAGGAGATGGGCTGTAGAAGCGCGTCGTTGGCTATGCATTGCGATATTGCTGGGCCAATCGCAGCAAAACAGAGGAAGAATGAGAGGAAACAGAGTAATGGTTACTCTATTTCGATCTACTGTGTGCCGGCAGGAAGCAGCGGCACCCTGGAGCATTCGCGAGCGCTGCGTTTGCAAGGCCGGAGACCGCTACGTTTGCAGGAGCGTTGGGAGGCTGGAGACTGGGGAGGCGGTCGGGATGAGGGATTTCGCTGGAGATCTATTTCGGCGAAAGAAAGGATGCCAAGGTTGCGGCAATAGTATCAGCGCTCGCTGGGAGATCGATGTTGATCTCGTTGGTTTCGTCGGTAGTGGAGGCAGATGTCGCGATAGTAGATGGACTGGAGTCGATGACAAAATCTGCACACGACCGGAAGCGGTGGAAACTTGATGTCGTTTGACACCAAGAAGAGAGTTTGCTCTAAGCAAGCTGCTCTGATACCATGTTGAAAGTGAATTGAGAAAACAAAAACACCCTTGTTATTAAGGTTTCAGCATCTATTTATACAATGATAAGAGACAGATTTCCCTCAACTGATGAACGAGGGAAATTTGTTACAGCTAACACTTCCCAGCCCTACAAATGCCAACCCGCTTGCCACCCAGCTGCAACCATCAATCACACAATTAGAGTTTAGATTGTAGATGTTAAGTTCTCTTGTTTCAAATAACGAAAACAAAATTTAGCTCTCAAAATAGTTGCATATGATTTGGCTGCCAGAAGAAAGTTGTTTACAGGTCTTGGAACCTACTCGATGATTGACTTATTGCCGAAGTAGGCTCATAGATGCACAATATAATCATGCATTGCAGTAAGAAACTTGATACAATCAAATGTAAAAAATTAAAAGGAAGATATAGATAAACAAGATAAAGTAATCATTTCCAACTTACCCTTGTCCTATACAAACCAACCAAACTGCAATAATACAGAGGAAGCTTATATTTGGTTTTGGAGGAGATCAACCCAAACTACTAGAGAAAATATTGATCTATTTCCATTTTTTAAACAGTTTGACATTGCATTTATTTCTAATTTGCTTCTGAAGAAAACTGCATTGTAATTGCAACAAGAAACCGGAGACAAAACTTGTCTGTTCAGTGTCATTAGCAAAAGGAATATTACAAATCTAATTTATAGTTGTGGTGCTAAAGAAAATGAACCTGTGTTAACCACCATATTGTGAATGTGTTCAGAAAGCACAATGGCCAACAAAATATAGAGAACAAGTTTAACAAATAAAGGTGTAAAATATTCGCATTGTTTAGGAAGAAACAAAAAGGGGGAACTAGTTATCTCTTCCAAACACTCAACCTACAACATGGGTGTTGGTAAGTTGGAAAAATATTTTACTTCATTGCCTTGACATAAGGTACTCCTAGAATTAACTAGTTAGTGATACTTATCTCATGACCAATAATACATGTGGTTAAAGTTTCAGCGGTACTGTCACTATTATGCAGGATGAGATTATTGTAAAACAATTGGTCTAGGATACACAATTAATTCAACTGGAGCATTAATAATAATTTAAAGATTTGATAACAGGAAATTATTTATAATGTCCTAATAACTAGCTGCAACAACTGTAAGAGGATCAAAAACATGAAAATGACAAGTTAAGACAACTAGTAAGCAGTACTAAGAGATTCATGCCTCTGTTATATTTGTTATTCTAGTAGATGTTGTATAATAGGACTCCAGCAGGGTGAGTCCTAATTACTCTAGAGGTAATCAATAAGAACTCTGTGAGATTATAATAAAACCTCACATAGTCACTTTTATCCTATAAAGAAGTGTGACTAGGGTTTAGATTGAAGTTTTAGGGCTTAGTGGCCGCCACTTTTACTGGACTGGTCAGCCAGGGTTTCCATATGTTAGAGTCAGCTATATAGCCAACTTGGCCATTGCCTATCCCTACTAACACATGTCGGTTATAGGAGAGGCAAAAAGATAATTTTACTTAGGTAAGCACCTCCATAAGCTAGGGATTAGAATCATATATAATCATGCAGTCACCCCCTCTTTCTATCAAGCAAAAATTATCTTTTATTCAGCCTTGTGCCGAGTCCTAGGAGGGAGGAACCCCTATAGTGTTCGAAAGGTTGATCACCCTCAAAGGTCAAATTCTACATAGCTCATTCTGAGATTCTATCATCTGGTATCAGAGCAACGTTCTTGCTACCATCTCCACCCTTCCAAGCAATTCTCATAATTACTGCAACACGCGCCTCCACCATCCACCCAAGTCGCAGATCAAATCAATCTATTGTTGCCCCCCTATGTTGAATTAGAGATCTAGTAAAATTCCACCACCCATGCATATTCACTACTGCAAATCCTTTGCCTTACACATTGAAGAAGCTTTTCTATATTTTCTTTGCTGCAAAATTCTACCATCGCAAACATGATCATCATTGCGAAGGGGAAACGCTGCAAAGATTTTCAACTGCTTGTTTGCCTCTTGAAACTGGTTTATTACTTCTCTATTTTAGCCGAAACTTTTATATAATTTCATAGATCATCTTAGCCCTCATCTAAGATGGATCTCTAGAAAGAATTCTCTCTGAAACCGGTTTTGTAGTGCTCAAATTCTTCATCACGTATTACTAGAATTTTATGATGAAGAATCTGCCTTCCGACTTTTCAGCCACTTTCCTACCGTCACGCTGTCGAAATCTTGTCGAATCTAATTGCTGATATTGGCCACATCTGAACTGAGGATTTTGTGATAATTTTTTGTATATTTTCCTTGGATTTTCCTCTAGAATTTACATCAAGAATTTATTGTTTCTCTGACACAAATTCTGTTCAGCAGGACAACACGTATTTCAGCCATTTCTTCGTCGAATTCCATCGGATTTGAGTGCTATCTTTTTCAATCTTTTAGACTCTCTTTCTCTCATCCTCAAACCCTACCATCTTCACCTAAGAACCCTACCAAACATCACCCTAAATTGATTCCAATCAGCCTCCCAATTCAGCCCTAACCGCAGACTACTTCCATCTATATCGATCCACCCATCCAACTGGCCACCTCTTCCCCAAAAATCCTCATGCCCCTAACCTGACAACAGAAAAAAGATCTCAACATTACATATCTAGAGGCCTATACCATGGTATTAGAGGAGGCCATCAATGCCAAGTTCGAATCCTTTGAAAGTCGCATGGAGGAAAAGATCTGATCCCTTTTCGTCGAATTCAGCATGGGCCGACCATCATGCTTGAGGAAATCATAGTAAAGAGAAACTTCAGATCGATGAGATAATCCTCAAGAGCGTAGTCACATCATCCATAATCCAAACAATCCATGCATGAACGTTGACTTCCCTAGATGGGAAGAAAGAGACCCGATCGAATGGATCTCATGCACGGAGCGCTATTTTCGGTTCTACCGAACTGCTGATGCCACCAGGGTGGAGATTGCTGCCATCCACCTCGAGGGAGATATTATTCAATGGTTTAATTGATTTGAGTACACCCATGGAGGTCTCTCTTGGCAGTGATTCAAGGAAGGACTAGTAAATCGCTTTGGACCAACCGATTACGACAATATCGACGAACAATTGGTGAAGATTCGACAAACCTCTACAATACAAGAATACCAAAAAAGATTTGAATGTTTATCTACTAAACTGTGGATTGATCTGAAGAACAACTTTTAGGGACTTTTATTGAGTGCCTAAAGCTGGAGATTCGAGGAGAAGTAAAGGCACGATAATCGTATACTCTTATGACAACAATTTCTTTCGCAAGAATCCAAGAAAAATGATTGAACCATGAAGTATGAAGGATAAGGGTCACTCCCCGACTAGCCATGCCGAAGCCTTCAGCCCCCTCTATTATCATCTGAACCCTATACCAAAAAAATTGACAAGAGACGAGCTTCGAGAGCGATCGGCCAAGGGGTTGTGTTGGCACTGTGATGAATTGTGGAGCCGAGAACATCGCTGCAAAAAGGGATGACCCCTCCTGATCGAACCAGTAGCGGATGAGGACACCAAACTATCTAAAGAAGACCTTGAACTTGAAGATAAAACCACAGAGGAAGAGCCTCAACTGGCCGACTATGCAGTGCATGCATTGGCTGGTTACTCCAACCCGTAGACAATGAAAGTTGGAAGACTCCTTAAATTGTAACCCATCACCGTTGTTATAGATACGGACAACACAAATAACTTCCACAATAGCAAGGTTGCTGCACGTATAGCACTTTAAATCGAATGTTGCAACAAGTTCGATGTAAAGGTCACCAACGGTCGAATCCTCAAATGCGACCAACTGTGCCCGCGGGTAAAATTGCTCCTACAAGATCAAGAAGTAGTAGCCGATTTCTTCCTCCTACCCATCGATGACTATGAAGCCGTGCTTAAGATTGATGGCTCATAACATTAGGTGACATCTCCTAGAATTTCTCTAAATTAATCATGAAGTTTTATTGTAAAAGGAAATAGGTCACCTTGTGAGGCAAGCGCGAGAGTCGTATCTCCACCGTTTCAACGCATTGGATGGAGAAAGTGCTACACAAGACATATGGTAGATTTTTAATATATATCTGGCAGCCATCAAAGTAGGAGAACATACAAAATTAAAATCCTAAGCTTGCCTTTTTGCTAGACAAATCGTGAATGTTTTCATAGAGCCGCATGGGCTTCCCCCTAATCGGTCGCATGACCACTATATCCCAATACTGTCGGGCAAACCTCCAGCAAACTTAAGACTATACCGCTATCCTCACTTGTAGAAAGATGAGATTGAGAATATTGTTAAGAAGATGCTTGACACCATAGTAAATCGACCAAGCTGCAGCCGTTGCTCCTGTCCAGTGTTGCTAGTGCGCAAGAAGGATGGTATGTAACAGATGTGCGTTGATTATCAGGCTTTAAATGCCATCACCGTCAAAGACAAATTTCTTATACTAGTAATAGATGAGCTCTTGAATAAACTAAAAGGAGTCTGAGTCTTCACTAAATTGGATCTTTATTCCGGATACCATCAGATTCGGATATGCACTGAAGATGTTCCGAAAACTGTATTCCATACACATAACGGCCACTACGAGTTTTTGGTAATGCCCTTCGGACTTACGAATGCTCCTTCTACTTTTCAAGGCTTGATGAATGACATTTTTTGGAACGTAAGCTTGTGCTGGTATTTTTTGATGATATCTTCATTTACAGCCCTACACTTGATATGTATTTTTAGCACTTACGAATTATTCTAATGATTCTTCGGGAGAATACCCTTTATGTTAAACAATCAAAGTGTAGCTTTTTATAGCGTAGTGAAGTATCTATGAGATAGTATATCAAAGGATAGAGTGGCAGTAGACCCGATAAAGATCGAAGCAATGCAAGGATGGCCGAGACCTATAAAATAAAATCGCTACGTGGCTTCCTTAGACTCACGGGCTACTACTGGACATTCTTGAAAGATTATGGCAAAATCAATACCCCACTCACATCCCTACTGAAGAAAGACTTCTTCTTATGGTTGGATAAAGCTTCCATAGCCTTTGAACGACTCAAGGCAGCCATGACGATGATGTCGGTCCTAGCGTTGCCCGATTTCAGCCACCCCTTTGTGATTGAGGCTGACGCGTCTGGAGTTGGAATTAGGGTTGTTTTAATGCAAGATGGCCGACCTCTTGCCTACACCAGCAAAGCTTTGTCTCCTTCCTATCTCAAAATGCCCATGTATGACAAAGAAATGCTTGTTATCGTACACGCCATGGAGAACCTACTTGATCGATCGATGCTTTCAGAGTAAGACCGACCACCGAAGTCTCAAATACTTTTTAGTGTAGAAAATATCTTCCCTGGAACAATAATGATGGGTAACTAAACTTCTTGGCTTTGATTATGAAATTATTTATCGAAATGGGAAAGAGAATATTGTTGCAGATAATCTATCTCGGCTACCGGGACAAGTCAAAATTTAAGCTATCTCCCTTCCCTCCACCAACTTCCTCAAAGACATTAGAGAGGAATGGAAGAGCAACCCAGAGACCCGAGGCATCATAGAAATGTTGGAGAAGAATTCGGGTTCCATGGGCCACTACACCTGGGATTCAAAGGACTTGTGTTACAAAGACCAAATTGTGGTTGTTCCTTCTTCCCCTTGCATCAAACCTATTTTGCATGAGATGCACTCTTCACCTTCAACAGGGCACTCTAGATTTCTGAGAACATATAAGAGGGTAAAGCAAAACTTCTTTTGAAGAGGCATAAAAAGATCGATTTGTGATTATGTATCTAAATGTATGTATGCCAGTAGCAAAAAGGTGAAACGGTGGCAAGTCCGAGAAAACTACAACCTCTATCTATACCAGACTCATTATGGACTGACATCTCCATGGATTTCATCGAAGGGCTATCACCATCTGAAGGTAAAAGCACGATCTTTGTGGTGGTAGATCGTCTAACCAAATATGCTTATTTCTATACTGTGAGACATCCTTATACCGTTGCCAATATTGCTCAACTCTTTATGGAAAATATTGTTAAACTGTATGGGATGCCAAAGTCGATTGTGAGCGATCATGATAGGGTATTTATAAATAAATTTTGGACCGAGCTCTTCCAATTACAAGGCACCCAACTGAAGATGAACACAACTTATTATCCGCAGACGAATGACCAAACTGAAGTGGTGAACAGATGCCTCGAGACTTACCTACGATACTTCACTAGTGACTAGCCCAAAGATTGGATAAGGTGACTTCCTTGGGCTAAATGGTGGTACAATACAACATATCATTCATCAACTAAATGTACCCCTAGTGAGGCATTGTATGGTCGATCACCCCTTGTAATACCTAATTAAGTAATTAGTACGACCAAAGTAGATTAGGTCGACCAAAACTTAATTAATAGGGACAAGCTTCTGCAGCTGCTGAAAGATAACTTAACTGCCACCCAAGCCCATATAAAGCAACAAGTAGACACTCATCGAAGCGAGTGAGAATTTTCTATGGGAGATTGAGTCTACCTTCGCCTACACCCATACAAGCAGCTGTCAATCAACACTAGAGCATAGATGAAGCTATCTCCACGATTTTATAGACCATATTAGATCTTGGAGCGGATTAGGGCTGTGGCATACAGATTAAAGCTCCCAGATGACACTAAGATTCATCCTGTCTTCCAAGTATCCTTATTGAAATTGAAATTGGGAGAATGTAAGTCGGCTCAAACCCAGTTACCGAGCACTACAAATGATGGCGAGATTCAAGCTCAATCATAAGCTATATTTGATCAGAGAATTATTATGTACCGTCAATGCCCCTCAGCTGAAGTACTAGTGAAGTAGAACAATTTACCAACGTGGGAGTCTTATGAGGAGCTGAAGACCCAATTCCTAGAGATTATGAACCCTCAGCCTTGAGGATAAGACTAATTCAAAGAAGGCGAGCTTGATAGGACTCCAGCAGGGTTGAGTCCTAATCACCCTAGAAGTAATCAATAAGAACCCTGTGAGATTGTAATAAAATCTCACTTAGTCACTTTTATCCTATAAAGAAGTGTGGTTATAGTTTAGATTAGGGCCTTAGGGCTTAGTGGCCGCCACCCTCCTTACTGGGCTAGTCGGCCAGGGTTTTTATCTGTTAGAGTTAGCTATATAGCCAACTTAGCCGTCGTCTACCCCTACTAAGACAGGTCAGTTATAGGAGGGGCAAAGGGATAATTTTACTTAAGCAAGCATCCCCATAGGCTAGGGTTTAGAACCCTATATAATCATGTAGCCACCCCCTCTTTTTATCAAGCAAGAATCATCTTTGATTCAGCCTTGTGTCGAGTTCTAGGAGGGAGGAACCTTATAGTGTTCCAAGAATTGATCTCCCTCAAAGATCAAATTCTATAAAGCTTTTTCTGAGATTTTATCGTTATAACACTTTTCAATTTCAGAATTATCTTTTTAAGTCATAACAACTGCTTTATAAATAGCGAGCAATACAATCACGAGAATTATAATGAGCCTCTAAATCTGGATACCAAACTAGAGAATAAATTAATAAATGGTGTTTAGCACTAAGGATTATTCAACAAGCAGCATTTGGACACTCAGAGTTAATACAACAAAAAATGCTAACAACCTGAAGGATAAAAATGCAATTAAGGAGAAGATGAAATAAAATATCAAAAAATAAAAGTTTAACGCTCTTAGTTGACTACGAAATCAAGAAAAGAAAGGATGGAGAGGAAGTCCAAATAATGTTGTTTAGCTATAGAACTTAGGAGTGCAGGGGAGAAAAGTGAAAATTAAAGATATTTAAATTCCTGACTGTGGAAAGATATTTCTGTAAACCAAGTCACACTCTTTTAGCTTGGAAAGATGGGCTATCCACTACTTTAATGTGACAAGAATGAAATGAAATAACAAATGAGACAATCACCATCCATGTTGCGGGGTGGTTCTTGTCGAAGAGAATATCGCTACAATTCAGAAAGACTTGACATAGGCTATTTATTTGGTTGCATTTGAAGACAAAAAAAGCAAATGAAACAGAATATGTATGAAAAATAGATTCTCCACAAGACATTCAATTGAATAAGAATTAGACATTTCGCTTTTTTTTGTTACAATTTGACATGACCCAAGAAATAATTTGGTAAAAATTCAAGACAGCATAATCAATACTTTATTGAATTATTTTAATTGTAACTGAACAAGAAGATTTTGTTTATCGAAAATTTTCAACTGAATCATGCATAAATCACTTAATGAATAAAGTATACTTTTTTACTTTCTCATCTATTTTCTAACGTAGTATCAGAGCAATAAAAGAACTCTTCTCTTTGTCAAACGACAGAAAATTTTCCCCAAAACTCCGATACTCTGCTAGGCACAACATCCTCTCTATCTTTCCAATGACAGTGGCATTTCCTCTCATTATTGCCAGCATCTGGAGCAAGAAGGAATTTGTCACCAGCCAACCCTCGGCAGTGCCGCACTAGCTAGCCCTCAACAGCATCGTCGTTCTGCAGCAGCCGCCCAGCCTTCTTGGTCAACCTCGCTGGCACCTGCTGCGTTCATCACTAGCCGCGCTCTGTAAGGCTACTTGCTATCCATCATTTTCTGTGCAGATCTACCAGATTCCCTTACCTTGTTGTCGACTTCTTCACTGACGTAGCTGCAACCGTTGCCTCCTCTATCGCTGCTTCGCAGCCATCGAAAAAGAGCAACTGGTGCTCTGTTTCTTCGGTTGCTAAAACAACCAAAAGTGCTGCTGCCTCTCTCGTCGGCTTCCTCTAGCACCCGCCTCTACCATAGAGTTGCCATTAGCAGCAGCAACAGCCCTCGCCGGCCACAATCGCAGCCTACTCCTTCAGCCCACATCAGATCTTGGTGCTTTCTGCCGACCAGCCCTCGGCAGCGCACAACCAGCGCCGCCATTCCCTCCATAGCAAGATCAACCACTCTAGCGCCCCCTCCTCGTGGTCGTCTGATCTGCACAAGAGATTGCCCCTCATCAACGGCGATAAGCTCTTCCCCAAACAGATCTGCACCTTTTCCTCCAACAGTTGCAATCCACTAGAGGCGACCATCCTCACCAAGCGGTCGTAGCCCTTGTTTCACTAGTTGCTCGATGGTCTTCTTCAGCAGAAATCACAACCATCTCGTGTTCGCCGCTCTCATTGTTGCTTTCGAGATCAACGGTGGAGTGCTCCAAGAGGCAATCGCTAGCCTACCTCGTCGACCTTGTCCAGGATCATCAGTGCAGAATCTCCTTCCCTATCGGAGCTGGCTCCCCATCAATTGCTGCAGCCGGTCGACCTCTATTTTCTTGACAAAAATATAGCATCCCTTTTGGCAGCACACGCAGCCTTGGACACATCGCTGCCGGACCCATCACCATCTTCTTCCTCTACTGCTCCAGCGCTGCCCTGCCGCACGGCTCCCTTACCTGTCGCAGCAGCCACCTGCCCCATTAGCACCAACCAGGGTTCTGCACTCTCTTGTTGCTTCCCAGCCGCACGAAGGATGCTGTCTCTGCCACCGGTGCTCTTCTTGTAGCCCAAGCAGCTGCTGGAAGGGAGAGTAGCAGCCTCATAGTTCCTGTATGCTTCATCATTTTAGACATTGGAACGACTGGTTCTGCTGCCCAAGACTGCTCGCTCCAGCACTTGCTGTCGCCTTTGGTGCTTGCGCTCTTGCAGCCTCCACAAGTCTCAGCTTTTTCCAAGCCGTAACAGACTACGCCGGTTGATTGTGCGGAAGGACTGCCATTGCTACTTCTTGCTTCTCTCACATTCGGATTTGCAGCCTTGTCTTCTTGGTGTGACTTCCATTCTTTTTATTGTTGGTTGCCCCTGGTATTCTCCTTTACTTCCATTTCTTACTTCACTATTTCATCTATTTCATCGTTGTCACCTTTCTATCATTGTGAAGCCATCTACTTGTATATTCTTTAGTCTGCTCACTATTCTGTCATTAAAATAAAATTCTTCTTCTCTTTGTTCCGTATGTCTTCCTCATCTACCTCTGACACTACACCCTCCTATCTGCTGAGAATTGTTCCCCACATCCAGGAGTTATTTCTATTAATGCTACCTCCGTCATTCTCTTTAAGTTGTCCAAAGGCGGCAACTACGCGTCTTGGCTTGCTCAATTTTTTAATCTTTTATTTGGCTATGATTTATTAGGTTATATTGATGGTTCTCTCAGCTATCCACTAGCATTGGTTCATATTCCCGGAGAACCTAACCCAGTACTGAATTCAGCCTACAAGTTATGGTTACGCCAAGATCGACTCATTCTCCAAGAATTCAAGCTTCTATCGCTGGATCCATTGCCCCACTTATGTCCTCCTGTGCTACTACTGTGGAGGCTTGGACCAAGTTACAAACTACCTTAGCGAGTCGCTCACGGACTCGCATGCTTAGAATACTTTCCAGCCTTATGACCTTTAAGCAAGAGGGCAGTACTATTGCCGACTACTTACAATATATCAAACTAATGATCGATGATCTGGCTTTGATAGATCATTCACTTTCTGATGAAGAGGTACTCGTCCACACGCTTAATGGACTGAGTTTCGAGTTCAAAGAACTGGCAGTAGCACTTCACGCGCGCGACTCTCTAATTTCCTTTGAATAACTTTACGACAAGCTGGCAGACTATGAAACTTACCTGAAGCATGATGCCAAGCTGCCAGGACCGTTGCCAGGACCTCACATCACAGCTCAGTTCAACCAAACATCCAAAAGGCACAACCATAAATACAAGAAGAATGCTTCAAAAGGTGTGGCCAACTTTCCTACCACCTCTATGAGCAACCACTCGTCGCTTCCTCCTCCATATCCTCCATACCTCAACCATCATCAGAGTACTCCATTCTCGCCATGTCGCCCTCCTCCTGCATTTCAACAACCGGTCGTCTGCTAGTTGTGTGACAAAATCGGTCACACTATCAAAGTTTGTCGGTCTCGACCTCGCTTCCCTGCTCCATCAACCTGGCCTCAAGCAAATGTCATGACTACTCCTAACAATCAGTCTAGTTAGATTGTGGACTCTAGTGCTTTCCACCATATCGCTTCTGATCTCCAGAACTTGTCGCTCCATAATGGCTATAGCGAAAATGAAGACATTATCGTCGGTGATGGTAAAAGGATTCCTATTACTCATATTGGTTCCATGAAATTTAATGCCAATACCACTTCTTTCATACTTGATAATGTTTTGTGTGCACCTCATATCAAAAGAAATCTTATTTCTGTCTCTCAATTCTGTCAACAAAATCATACTTTCACTGAATTCTTTCCTGGTTATTTTCTTTTCAGGGACTTAAGCACGGGAGCATCCTTAGTTCATGACCTGAATATAGACAACATCTACGAATGGTCGTCAGCCCTGTTTCTCACTAAGCCTATTGCCAACTCTTCCACTGCTGATCCAGTTGACATATGACATCGTCGGCTTGGTCATCCCTCTACCTCTCTTCAACAAAAATTACTTTCTCGTTATTCAATTCATGTTTTAAAATCCAGTAATGTTATTACTCACTGTGATGATTTTCTTAGCAATAAGAGTCATCAACTACTTTTTGTTACATCCTCTCTTTCCTGCTCTAAACCGTTTGAGGTTGTTTATACTGATGTTTGGGGTCATGCGTCAGTTGTTTCCTTTGATAAGTTTAGATACTATGTTGTCTTTGTAGACTATTTTACGAAGTACACATGGTTATATCCTCTACGTCAAAAGTCTGATGTCGTTGTTGTCTTTTCTAACTTTAAAATTTTAGTTGAAAACTACTTTCAGACCACTATTAAAACTATCTATTCTGATGGTGGGGGTGAATATCAAGCCCTTGCATCTCATCTATCTGCTTGTGGTATTCAACATCTTAAGTCCCACCCATATACTCCTCAACTGATTGGTTGTGCCAAACATAAACATCGTTATATTGTTGAAACTGGTCTAACAATGCTTCATCAGGCTTCCATGCCATCTACATTTTTGTCTGTAGCTTTTCAAACTGTTGTCTACCTCATTAATCACATGCCTACTCTTATTCTATAATATCAATCACCATTTGAAAAGCTCTTTAAAAAATGCCCCAATCTACAAACATTAAAAGTCTTTGGCTGTCTATGTTATCCGTGGTTACGTCTATATAATTCTAATAAAATGCAGCCTTGTTCTCGCCCTTGCATTTTCATTGGATATTCTCTTGGGCATAATACTTTTCGATGTTATGACCCTCACTCTGCTAAAGTCTTTATTTCCAGACATATCACTTTTGTGGAGTTTATCTTTTCCTTTCAAGATCATGGGTGATCTGTTGTCCCATTAAGTTCCTCTGACACATTTTCATCCTCCAACATGCCTATGCCAGATCCACACTATCTAGTTACTTTTGTTCCACACCTTTCTTCTTCCTCCTCTCCTCCGGCTTCTTTAGCTTTTGCCCTCACCTCGTTCGGGTGATTTTGTCGTCCTTCCATTTGACTCCACTTGTGATACCCCTCAGTCCTTACCCTCTAATACTGTTATACTCTCCCGGCATCCAATGTAAACTCGTTCTGGGAGTGGTGTCTTTAAACCCTATCAAGTCCTTGACCTACATGTTAGCACCAAACCTTCCCCTGACTCTGCTGAATCGTCATCTTTTATTCAAGCCAAAAAATCTCCACATTGGCGTAAAGCCATGTGTGAGGAGTATGATGCGCTTCTTCGTAATGCTACATAGACCCTTATCCCCTCTCACTCCACACAAAATATTATCGGGTGCAAGTGGGTCTATCGAATTAAGCGAAACCCCGATGGTTCGATTGCTCTCTATAAAGCATGACTTGTGGCTAAAGGATTTCATCGACGCCATGGTATTAACTACACTGAGACATTTAGTCCTATTATCAAACCTACTACAATTCGGTTTATCCTAAGTCTGGCAATATCCAAAGGCTGGTGCTTACGCCAATTAGATGTTAACAATGCCTTCTTAAAAGGGACTCTCACTGAAGATGTCTTCATGGAACAGCCTCTAGGCTTTATACATCCTCAATATTCACGGCATGTCTGTAAACTCCAAAAGGCCATTTATGGACTTCGTCAAGCTCCACGGGCCTGATATACTGAACTTGGTCTATACTTTTCTTCAGTTGGCTTCATTAACTCTAAGTCTGATGTCTTTCTATTTCTACGCTGACAACATGGGTGCACTATCTATCTTTTGGTCTATGTGGACGATATTATTGTCACCGATGATAACTCTATGGAGGTGCAAATATTTATTAAGCAATTGGCTGACAGATTTTCTCTTAAAGATCTTGGTCGCCTGAATTATTTTCTCGGTGTCGAGGCCACGTTTACTTCTTCCAGTCTCTTTCTTTCACAGAGTAAGTATATTCATGACTTGCTGTTGAAGACGAATATGCAGGATGCAAAAGAGGTTACCACTCCTTTATCCTCTAACGAATCATTGAAGTTATGTGATGGTAGTCCTGCTACAGATCCTACTCAGTATCGACAGGTAGTTGGCTTCTTACAGTATCTCACTCTTACTCGTCTAGATGTCTCCTTTGCAGTTAATAAATTATCTCAGTTTATGCATCAACCATATACTTTACACTGGACTGCTGTCAAACGTACTTTGCGTTATCTTAAGGGGACCATTGATCATGACATTTTTCTTCGCAAACACTCTCCCTCTCAGCTTCATGCCTTTGCCGATGCTCATTGGGTAAGAAATATTGATGATAGAACCTCTACATCAGGTTATATTATTTTTCTTAGTGCTAATCCAGTTAGTTGGAGTTCTAAGAAACAAAAGATAGTTGTTAGGTCTACCACCGAAGCTGAATATCGTGCTATTGTCACTGATGCTACTGAACTTAATTGGATCACCGACTTGCTTAAGGAGCTTCACATTCACTCTACTTCTACGCCTGTTATTTACTGCGATAACATCAGTGCAATTTACCTTTGTGCAAATCTAGTTTTTCACTCCCGCATGAAGCATGTTGCCATTGACTTTCATTTTGTACGAGATCAAGTTATCCGTCAGCAGCTCCGTGTTTCTTATGTTCACATGGCTGATCAACTTGCTGACTCCCTCACGAAGTCTCTGGCCCGACGGAGGACGTCGAGGAGGAGACAGACGGCATAGTCGGCAACGTCTGTGGAGTAGATGGTGCCAACATTGGCGACAGAAATGCCGCGGTGGGCACACTTGGCGAGGTTGATGTGATCGACGCCCACGTTGTTAGTAATGACAAAACAGAGGGCGGGTAGGGCGTCGAGGAGGGGGGCATCGACGACGGCGAGGCCGGTGCTGAGGAGGGCGTGGATGCCAGCGGCATGGGCAGCAAGGAAGCGATCGCGGGGCAGCGAAGACTCCCACGGCCTCAGAAGCTGGAGCCTGGACGAGAGGGCTTGGTCGAGGCCTACGAAGGGTCGACAGAGGAGGAGCAGCTGCGACCGCCCCGCCACCAACCGAGGCTCTGCCTTGGATTCCGATGCCATCGAATTCCGAGTGAAATATTTGAGAATAATACTACTTACCTTGTGAAAGATCAATCTCATGCCGACTGATTGAATGGAGTGTTTGATTCCAAGTAGATGGGGCGGGAAAAAGTTTCCAACTTTTGAATTTTCGAATAGAGTTTTTACTTTTTTAAAAAAAATATCCAAACAGCGTTCTTGATTAACTATTTAATTCATTTATTTTTAGACAACTAAATCATTGTTTTAATATTTTAAATAATGATTTTTGAAATATTAGTTCAATGGAGCTTTACTGATCAGTTCGGTTTGAGATGGTTCACTGCTAATTTAATATTTTAATTTTATTAATGAACACTCATAAAAAAAAATTTATTCGTGAACACTCGTATGAGAACAGCTTACCGCTTTCTTCCCCTATAGGTCTTCTCCATATGTTTTAAGCACTAAGCCAATCGTACTCGTGATTTTGGCAGGTTCGTCCATTGAACAAAGGGCTTCTTAATCCGCTCAGCATAACTGATCTATATTGGCACTCTCATGAAGGCTTCATTAATTTCAGCTTTCCTGGCACTCTCAGTAATGCAACATCATCTCTGCTTATCAACCTCAATTTTTCTTCCAATGACTTTCTAAACACTTTATTGTTGTCATTTTAGGAATTACAGTTGGCAGGAGCCTAGGAATGCTGAAGAATGAGCAAAATAGATGGGAACAAAGAGATGATAGCTTTTTTTATTAATGAACATTGTTGGTTCCTTAATCTCATGCTTCAAAAGATATATGTTCTCTTCCTGTTTGTGTACTAGTAACACATTGAGATTATTATAGCAGCATTGTTCACTTTTAGCCTTTGATTAAACCTAATGCATTTGTAATTTTGGTGCAGTGGAAGCACCATTTACAGGATATTTCTTGGCAACTTTATCAATCTGATAGAGACTGAAGTATAAGATCAACATATAAATTATCCTCTAGGATCATTCATAGATCTGTGAGTTTTTTAATCCACTCAATCATCTTCAAAACATGGTTCGGAACCAATGTTCCTCTGCCATCTTAGCAAGAAAGACATTATTTGATATCTCATATCTCTTAGTTCTTTCTTATTTTTTAAATAGTTGATGAATATAACAAAAGGATGGAATTGACATCCATGCTCTTATATTGCCTTTGTAACTAACGAGTCATAGAAGCCAACATATAGCACTTAGCTAAAATGAAATCGTTTATATACTTCATATAGTAAGCGATCTCATCCTCACATGCCCCTTCCTCCAGCGTGGGCAATATCATGTTAAAGACATATGTTATTTTCTCTATTATAAGAATGATTCTCAAGTTGTAAAGTTAATCTATATAGTTTGAACTAATGATATAATTGGCATCAAGTATGTCACGTAGAGGGTTTGTAAGCGACATATTTATGATAAACAAAGGTGTAACATAAATAAATAACATGTAAATTTTATAAAAAAACTAAATAGTTAAGATACAGATTTATATCTTAATATACTTTGACTATTTTTGCTGATGAATCATATGACACCCTCGGCACATGAAACGAAAGTCTTCGGTAGACTTCTAGTAAGAATTATGATCCAATCAACATTTTAATGTAACATTGAGGGACTAGACCAATCACAATAAGCCCAAAAAGATAAAAAAACTCTTGTCAATCACATTCCCTGTGATTCTTGTCTTGTTTCGCATCTAAACCGTCATAGCATTGAGAGATTCAACCAATCATGATATTCAGTTAAGTCATCACTATCATACCTAGATGAGTCTGATTTGATTATATGCCATCGAGGGACTTGACCAAGTATACTATATCATTAGGTCACCAATGACATCTCTATATCATAAGCAAAATCTCAAATTGCAAAAATAGGTGTACCTAGAGGGACTGACTAACTCAACCTACGTCAAGATTCAATTTCTTTCTATAATGGTAGAAGGTCACGTGGGTCAATTTAATTACCTCACACTTACTAGCTTAATATTATCGTAGAAGAGGTTTTTGTTTCGGTCTTCTAATATATCGTGTTACACACATATATATTTAATATATATCTAAATTAAATATAAATTAACATATGTCTAGTGAAGCTATTATTGTATTAGATGTATATTATTTTATTCCTTCTACTATCAAAAGATATTATTTTTATTTCTAATTTGACAAATAATAGATATAGATTAGCTTTTTGAGAATAATGCATATTCATTAACTTTAGATAGTGAGATCATTGATAGATGAATATTAATAAATATTAAATATTAGATTTTGATATCAATGGTTTGTTGATCTAACATATGCATTAGAGATGATTGATGTATGATTAACTACGATAGAGAAAGAAAATTACAATCAGATATTGGGCCAAAGGCAAGTCCGGGTATCTGGCCAAGGTTCAGACGATGAAGTAGGAACTCACCAAGAGACTCGCCAGAAGCTCGCTGAAGGTATTAGGGGCTTCTCGAGAGTTTGCCAAGATCTCGTCAAAGGTGATCGGGAGCTTGCCAGGAAGGCATCGAGAGTTCGCCAAAAAAAGACTAAGAGACTCGCTAGAAGATCGTCGGGGGTTGCCAAAAAGCTTACCAGGAGTCAAGAGGGTCTTGTTGGACTTTATAGTCACAATCGCTGTAATTAATTAGTCATAGTTAGCATCAGTAAGGTTTGAGTCCTACTTGAGTTATGGAAGGAATCCAAACTAATTTAAGTGAGGTAAACCGGGTCCACACTTGGGTTTGGATTAAGCTCAGGTTGAGGTCAATTGGTTGACCTGGAAAGGGGTCAAGTGAAGATACAAGTCGGGATTGCAAAAGTAGAGAAAACACTTTTTCGGGATTCTCGACGATTGTACCATCATCATCCTATTTTTCAGGCATCTTTTGGCGGTAGTACTGATAACACCGGTGATGGTACCACCCGTACTCAGATTTTTCAAATATGTTTGAATTGTTGGCTCCAATTTATGAAGCCAATTAGCATAATTTATGAAGCTAATTAGCACAATTGGTATTTATAGACTAAGGGTCTATAAATACCCTAAGTCTTTTTTCATTTAGCATAATAATTGGGCAAGAAAACTAAGAAAATAGTTTGCTAAAATTGTGCAAGAAAAAGAAAGGAGGCAAGGGAGTGAGCAAAAGTATTGTAATATTTGTAAAGGTCTCATTTATAAATTGTAAGTGTAAAGCTTATAAAGTTCATCTCCTAAGCCTATAAAAAGGAGAGTGGGAAGTGTAAGAAGAAGATCGGTAGTGGACTCCGATGGATCTCGACGAAAAGGACTCGGAAAGTGGACGTAGGCTAAGTTGTGGATGAACCACTATAAATATGTGAGCTTCTCTACTCTTATATTTTCTATCACATTAAATTATTCTTAATTAGTTAAAAAAAAGGTAAGAGCATTATGTTTCGACTTTATTTTAAATTTTTTACTTATTTGATTTCAACATAGTCAAAGAAACGCTTTAAATTTATTCTTTACTTTAAGTAAAATTTTCAAATCGAGTATTTTTATACTTACACTAATTCACCCCCTCTCTCTTTTTGTCTCTCTTGGTGTCAATTGATCCTAACAATTGGTATCAAAGCCACGTTGTACTCATTGGATTAACACCCAAGTGAGTGAAATTTTTATTATAGCATTAACAAGGGTCAATGTATCATAAGTCCTCCTATATTCAATAGGACGTATTTTTTTTATTTCGATAGATTTTGATTTATGGTGTATTATTAAAAAAAGATTTTTAGAAGTCATCCAATCCATTAAATGATTAAAATAATTATAAAAAATAGAATATTTTATTTAAATGTCAAAGCTATGAATGTTTTGTTCTATGCTTTAAATAAAAACGAGTTCGATCGGGTTTCTACATGTGATACGGCTTTTGAGAATTGTCATATATTAGAAATGATACATAAAAGCATAATTAATCTAGATGAATCATTAAATAAAAGGACTTCCAAAAATAAATTTAAAGAACACCTTCCAAAGAATAGGAATGATATTGAACTAAGAATAGAAGAACAATACTATCTAAAGAACAAGAAATAAATAGAACTGAGGACAACAGATGACTCCTTGAGTAAAACCTCGAGTTGAACTTATAACAAATAAATAAATAATAATAATAAACATAAACTATAAAAATGAACTTAAATTGGATAAAACCTTTTGCTATGAACGCAAGAATCCAAGACACTTCAAAGATGAGGAGCACAACCAAGAAGTGGAAAATCTCGCACACGTAGCTAACAACGATGGGGTAAGTAACCCACTTGAAAGTTCTTTTACTTTTAATGAGTTATTAATTTCTTTTCATGAGCTTTATGATTATTTTAGAAAGATTAGTAAATCTTATAAACAGTAAGTAAACTTGAAGAAATACATGAAGCATCACCAACACATAGTTCATACACCAAACATGAAACTTTGAATGATACATCAACATCATATATTTTTTATTCTAAAAGTGAGTCACTAGAGGTAATTAAACAAGAAAATGAGATACTATAACAAACTCTAAAAAGGCTCAAGAAAGATAATAAGTCTTTAAACATGATCCATGTTGATAAAGGTCATGTTCATAAAAAATGAATTGGCATTATTAGCAATACTCATCAAAAGCCAACTACCCTTATTAGAAGACCTACATTACACTCTTTGCCCAAAAATAGTTGTAATTTTTGTAGTAGATGTGAACACTTTACCTATAGGTGTTTATTTAGAAAGTATAGTCCACATAAATTGATTTGATTTCCTAAAAAAACCATAACAACCAAAAGCCATTAGAGAAAATGGAAAGAGCATTTCATGAAAGATCCAAAGTCGAATGGATACCTAAATCAAAACCCCATATACAATAAATTTATCTCCTAACAAGGCTAGGAGCTAGTAAACTTGAATAAATATATGAAGCATCATCAACACATAGTTCATGCACTAAACATGAAACTTTGAATGATGCATCAACATCATGTATTTTTTTATTCTAAAAGTGAGTCACTAGAGGTAATTAAACAAGAAAATGAGATACTACAACAAACTCTAAAAAGGCTCAAGAAAGATAATAAGTATTTAAACGTGATCCATGTTGATAAAGGTCATGTTTATAAAGAATGAATTGACATTATTAGCAATACTTATCAAACGCCAAGTACCGTTATTAGAATACCCACATTACACTCTTTGCCCAAAAATAGTTATAATTTTTATAGTAGATGTGGACACTTTACCTATATAGAAAGTATAGTCCACATAAATTGATTTGGGTTCCTAAAGAAACCATAACAACCAAAAGCATTAGAGAAAATGGGAAGAGCATTTCATGAGAGATTCAAAGTCAAATGGATACCTAAATCAAAACCCTATATATAATAAATTTGTCTCCTAACAAGGCTAGGAGCACTACATAATGTTTTATAAGTGGATGCTCAAGGCACATGACTTGATATCTAAAATACTCTTTCAAGCTTACTAGCATAATTAATAATAAGAAAAATTATTAAAATTTAAATTATTGGTAATGAATCTTTTGGATGACTCATTGTTATAATTAATCTTGATTGTTTTAACTTTAGCATGTTAGTATAAAATGAATTAGAATAATAATATAAAAAAGGGGGAGACTTTAGCTATTTTTATGGAAAATTATATATAGTTAAATATATGATTTTGATGATAATTATGCTTGTATGATTGTATTGGCTTGTAATGGTTAAATAAGTGTACGTTGTCCTGAGATAAAAATTGAATGGAATAATTAAATACTTAAAAATTATATATATGAAATCATGTTTAATTTTCTAATGTGGTTGAAAAATTATTAAACGAGAAATTTTTTTTCTTAGTAACATATTAGACTCATTTAATAAAGAAAAATTGTTAGATTGAGAAAAAAACTAAAAGATTGAAAAAATCTTATTGTAATAATTATAATGATTTCATTGAAAATATTTTACTTATTTGGAAATTTCATATTGTAATGACTTTAATGATGTGATATTAATGTTAGTATTGAAGAAGTGACTTGAAATATGATTGAATGGATGTTGTTGAATGTTGGAATTTGAGCATAAAATAAAATAAAAAAGGAGAGAAAGATCATGCTTATTTTCTAGTATTTTAAAAAATTAAAAATATTTTTGAAATGAGAATGAAATTAGCATAGTAACTAATTTCACTAAGTCTAAAAAGTTTGACTCACTTAAGAAAGAAAAATTATTGGAACTAAAATAAATCAAAGCTCTTATTAAAAAAAAAATTATCGCAATGATCTTGATGCTTTCTTTTTAAATGAAACCCAATTTTTTATTTTAAATAACAATGAATAAAGATATTCTTGAAACAATTACATGAAACAATTAAAAAGAAGAATAATTCTTCTTGAAAATATTTTTATCATATCAAGTCTTCAACTAGAGATAAAATAATACCATTATTGTTGAATCTCTTAAACTATAAAAGTAATTTGATAATTTAAATTTAAATAAGATTTTTATCCAAATAATGATCTTGACATATTAAGAAATTGAAACTTAAAATCCTTATATAAATTAAGTTCGTTCAAAGAAAATTATATAAATAAATCATAATTTGTCTCTTCGGAATAATGACTTGAAAATCTTCTTATGAACCATATTATTAACAACTTGAAGTTTTCTATACAAAAATCAAGATCTTTTCTTCTTTACAATTTATTCATGATCTTGATATTTATATTTTTGATATTTTTTATGAATGAATACTCTTCTTATTTGATTTCCTAAGATTTCTAAAGCTTTGAATCTTATTTAAGAAGAAATTTGTCTAAATAAATCATGTCCTTTGCCATTCATGATTTGACAATAATATCCTCATGACATGACATGATTATTTATGATTTCTTTCTTAGTATAATTTATCACCAAAATTAGTATTTCTCAAATTTATGATAAGTTAAAAATTAAATAAGATTTATTTTATCATGAACATTTCCTTGATTTCTAGACTTGATTTATCCTTTATGAGAATCACGTTTAAATCTATATGATTTTTTCTATTTTAATAAAAAGAATATTTATGATCTTAACAATTATAATTGAGATTTTTATCAAGATCATTCTTTTTATTTTATTAAAAATATTTATCTAAATAAATTGGGTGTCTTAAGATTTATCTTGGATGAATTAAAATTATTTAATCCCCTAAGACTTATTTTTATTATTTATAAAGAAAAATAGACAATTCTTAAAAGAAACAATGTCTTTTGGTACTTACAATTTGAGTTTTAATCATTAATGACATGATTTCTTTGTACTTATGGTCATAATTAGGATATAGATGTAAAAAGAAAAATTATACTAACATATTCCTTTTTGACAATGAACAAAGGAAGAGATAAAATAATCAATATAATTAAAAAAAAATTAGATATGATGAATCTTATAACATTCAATGAGGAACAATTTGCTCAGAATAAAATTTAGAACTTTAAATTTTCTAAATGCATGTGAAATGCATGATTTACAATTTGAGTCTGATTTACTATCATATTTTCTTTTGGATTTCCTGACATTTACAAATTGAGCTTCTTATCAAAATTTATATGAAATCATCTTCAAAATGTATGAATTACTATTTTTTGGATTTCTTGATTTGCTATTTGTGATGAATGCATAACTAGCTTTTGGATTTCTTGGATTTTTGAGCTTACCTTCAAAATAATTCTCATTAAAGAAGGGGATTCAAGATTTTTTTTATGATGAAACTTTATCTCGATTCATAGACCTTATATGAATATTTCTGAATGTAACCCCTCCCTCCCCCCCCCCCCCCCCCCCCCCCAACTCAATTTATTTCAAATACAAAACTTTTGAATCTTTAATTTCACCCCCCTTTCTTATTCATAAAGGGGAAGAAACTTTTTTCTTTTAGAAAATCATGCCTCTTATCCTATTTTACTAATGGGGAGAAATAAAATTTTCATGTTTTGAATGTTTAGATATATAATAAATACTTCTCATTTTATTGATAATAAATTGGGAGAAACTTGAAATTTGATGAACATTTGTCTTGAAATTATTTATTCAATATTTCATCTTTTTATTGATAATAAAGGGGGAGAAATGGTATATTGATGACAAATGTAGAATGAAAAATGGCAAAATAGGTATTTCTCTTTTTTTGTTGATAATAAAGGGAGAGAAATGATTGATGGCTTAAGGGAAAGATTTTTAAATTAATGACTAATGCATGAAATGAAATTTTGTATACTTGCAAATCTTTGATGATTTGATAACTTAAGGTAAAAATACTTAATATTGGTGAAATATCATTTTTGAATTTGATAAATGAATGTTATGATGTGCTTGAATTTAAATTTTTCTTATTTGGATAATGGCATGGACAAATGGGGCGTTAAGGTTAACTTCTTTATCAATTGGTTGTTATCATAAAAAAGGGGGAGATTGTTGAATTTTAAATTTTGATAATGAAATCAATTGATAGTTTGCTGATCTAACATGTGTATTAGAGATGATTGATGTAAGATTAACTATGACAGAGAAAGAAAATTATAATCAGATGTTGGGCCAGAGTCAAGTCCAGGCATCAGGCCGGGGTTCAGACAATGCAGTGAGAACTTGCCGAAGGTATCAAGGGCTTGTCAGGAGTTCGTCGGGAGCTCGTCGAAGGTGATCATGAGCTTGCTAGGAAGGCTTCAGGAGTTCGTTAGAAGAAGACCAAGAGACTCGTTGGAAGATTATCGGGGATTACCGAAAAACTTGTCGAGAGTTAGGAGGGTCTTTTTGGACTTGATCGTCGTAATGGTTATAATTAATTAGTCGTAGTTAGTATTGGTAAGGTTTAAATCCTACTTGAGTTAGATTTGTAAGGAATCCAAATTAACTCAAGTAAGACAAACTGTGTCTATACTTGGGTTTAGATTAAGCTCAGGTTGAGCTCAATTAGTTGACTTAGAAAGGAGTCAACTGAAAGTATAAGTCATGATCGAAAAAGTGGATAAAACACTTTTTCGGGATTTTCGATGGTTATACCGCTAGTAGATGATGGTTGTACTGCTCAGGTTGATAGCCCTATCACCCAGGTTGACGATCGTATCACCTAGGTCGATGGTTGTACCATCATCGCCCTATTTTCCAAGCAACTTTTAGCGACAGTACCACTGGTGTCGGTAGCGGTACCGCCCTTACTCGGATTTTTCAGATACATTTGAATTTTTGGTTCTAATTTCTAAAGTCAATTGAGTTCTATACATAGCCCAAGACTTTTTACATTTAGCATAATAATTGGGCAAAAAAACTTATAAAATAATATGCTAAAATTGTGCAAGAAAAAGAAAGGGGGTAAGGGACCTCAACGAAGAGGCCTCGAGAAGTGGACATATGCCATGTTGTGGCCGAACCACTATAAATCTTTGGGAGTCTCTGCTCTTATTTTTTTATATTACATTAAATTATTCTTAATTAGTTTAAAGAAAGGCAACAGCATCATCTTTCGACTTTGTTTTAAATCATTTACTTATTTGCTTTCAATGGAGTCAAAGAAACGCTTCTAATTTATTCTTTACTTCAAGCAAGTTTTCAAATCAAGTATTTTTATACTTGCACTAACTCTCACACCCTCCCCCCCCCCCCCCCCCCCCCCCCTCCTCTTAGTACCAATTGATCCTAACAATAAATGATTTATTTTTATTAGATATTGCTTCACATGTCATCAGTGTTGGTGTGTCTAAGAGGAAGAGATATGAGATGAAAAATAAGTACATATGACATTGTAGGCTAGGTCATATCCATGAGAGGAAAATCCAAAGGTTGCTGAAGGATGGATATTTAGATCCCTTTGAGTATAAATCATTAACATACAAATCTTACCTTCAAGGAAAATTAACAAACCCTTCATTTCGTGAAATTGGAGAGAGAGCCACTGTATTTTTAGAACTCATACATACAGATATATATGGTCCTATGTTAATACAAGCAATATGTGGTTACTTATACTTCATTATATTTACTGATAACTTTTCGAAGTATAGACATATGTACTTAATGAAGTATAAATCTGAAACTTTCAAGAAATTTAAGGAATATAAGAATGAGGTAGAAAATCAGACTGAAAAGAGTATGAAGACTCTTCGATCAGATCGACGAGGTGAGTACTTGAGTATAGAGTTTAACCAGTTCCTCAAATATTATAATATCCTATCATAATGGACTCCTTATGCATCATAGCTCAATGGTGTATCGAAAAGAGGGAACCACACACTATTGGACATGGTCTATGATGAGTTTTACTAATCGACCCATCTCTTTATGAGGATATGTCCTAGAGTCCATAGCTTACCTTCTGAACAGAGTTCCAGCCAAATCGATAGTATCAACACCATGTGAGATATAGAAAGGGAAGAAACACAATCTTAAGGTTGTTAAGATTTGGGGCTACCCTACTCACGTTAGAAGAGGTTTAGATACTTGTAGATATTATTTCTATCACCCTGAGACCCAAAAGGTCTATATTGCTAAGAGAGTGATGTTTCTTGAGAAGCAACATATTCTTGGTGAAAATAGTTGGAGCATAATAGAGTTGAGTGAGATTGGAGAACCTAGCTCAAACATCATTCCGTAAGACGAGTCTGTTCAAGTATCTAACACATAAGTTCAAATTTTATGTAGGCTAGGCAAAGGGTCCCACCCTCCTAAGAGATATGTGGGACATATCAAGGGAGAGGACATTGAGGATATTAATCCTCAAAGCTACGAGGATGCTATTGCAAGCATAGACTCTAGGAAGTGGCAAGAAGCAATGAATTCTGATATAAATTTCATGTACTACAATAAGGTTTTAAACCTAGTCGATGCACCTGAAGGTATCGTACTATTGGATGCAAATGGATCTTCAAGAAGAAGATCAGAGTAGATGAAAATGTGAAGACCTATAAGGCAATGATAATAGGTAATGAGTATCATCAAAGACAAGGTGTTGACTACACAAAACCTTCTCACTTGTAGCCATGCTAAAATATATCTGAATTATATTGGTCATTATAGCACACTATGATTATGAGATCTGACAGATAGATGCAAACACTGCATTCCTCAATATTAACCTTAAGGAGGAGGTGTATATAATACAGCCTGAGGGATTCATATCCGAATAAAGCATAGATAAGATATGCATATTGCTTAGGTCCATATACAGAATAATGTAAGCTTTCTAAAGTTAGAACATAAGATTTAATAAGGTGACAAAATCCTATGACTTCATTAAGAACAAAGATAAGCCATGTATGAACATGAAAGTAAGTGGGAACACTATTATCTTCTTGGTCTTATATATGAATGACATACTAACCATTGAGAATGATGTAGGAATGCTTTCCATAGTTCAGACTTGGCTCTTTAGACACTTCTTCATAAAGGACTTACGAGAAATATCCTATATTTTGGGGATTCAGATTTATAGAGATAGATCTAAGATGATGTTTGGGTTATCCCAATCCAAGTACATAAACATAATTATCAAAAGGTTTGGTATGAAAAATTCGAAGAGTGGTATCATATAGATGAGACATAAAATATCACTTTCTAGGAGTATATCCCCAAAGACTCCTTAAAAAAGCGCAGACATGTATAAGATATCCTATGCCTTTGAAATAGGGTCAATCATATATGTTTTACTATGTACCAAGCCTGATATAGTATATGCTTTGAGTGTCATGAGTAGGTATCAAATGGATTTAGGTTTTGAATACCGGAAAAGCAGTAAAGTGTATCCTTAAGCACCTAAAGACTAAAGATCTTTTATTAGTACACGGAGGAGGTAGTCTCTAAGTTGAGGGCAATATAGACTCGAGCTTTCAGTCTAATATCGATGATAGCAAGTCAAACTCATGGTATATCTTCACCCTAAATGAAAGAGCAATAAGCTGAAAGAGTTTCAAGTAAGATACTATTGCTAACTCGACCACAGAGGCGAAGTACATTGCAATGGTAGAAGTAATAAAGGAATGAGTCTGGTACACGAAGGAGGTAGTCTCTAAGTTGAGGGTAACACAGACTTAAACTTTCAATTTGATATCGATGATAGCAAGCCGAACCCAGGGTATATCTTCACCTTAAATGGAGAAGCAATAAGTTGAAGCAGTTTCAAGGCAGATACTACTATTGACTCGAACATAAAAACAGAGTACATTACTACAGTATAAGTAATAAAAGAAGGAGTCTCGATGAAGAAGTTCATCATAAATTTATAAGTCATGCCGAGCAGCGATGAATCTATTTATTTATTTTACGATAACAAGGGACAATTACTCAAGCAAAGGAACCTAGGTCCAAGCATGTTATGAGGAAGTTCCACTTGATAAGAGGGATCAGAGCCCTTAGTCATGTAACGGTAGAAAGAGTTCCATTCGAAGATAATATCACAAATGCATTGATAATGTCTTTGTCTCGGATTGCCTTTGAGCGATATCAAAACCTGATGGGGATCAGACATGTAGGTGATTGATTTTAGGTCAAGTGGGAGATTGCTAGTTATAAGTATCGTACAAGCCAATCACGTGAGTGATGCACGTTTGATATAATATGCACTCTTTTTTGTTATTAATATTATGATTTTTTTCTCACTTTATATTATATAATTAATATATTGTGATGTCTTGGATCTGTGTAATAACAATCATGATAATAAGGCCAATTTATTTTTAAATATAGATCATAAATAATTTCGGTCATAGGTTACTCAAGAGGGACATTGAGATAATTAGACAGATCGGTATACTATATACCTGTCTATACAGTGGAGGTAGCTGGTCTCATAGTTACTTGTGTGGGAATACTAGGGATACAATGCAGGTACTTATTGGAGAATGAGTTCACTTCTGCGTACAAAATGCGAGATGGTTAATGATACATGATCATTAGATAGTGATTTCATGGTGTTAGTTGTGTGTTTGGTCCTTAGACTTAAGACACAAGGATGTCTTGTTTGAGTACTTCATTCTTTGATACAAGACTTATAGATTTAAAAGTTTCAGATCTAGTATAACCGATTATTGGGGATGGTAACCAACCTTATGAAGGTAATTGAGCATCAATACGGATCATCCACTCTCGGGATCACAAAAGGAATATCTAATGTGTTCTTACTCAAGCAAATCCCTCGTTAGGATCATTCAGATTAAGAAATGAGTTCTCTGGGAGAATTTGATTAGGGTGAGGCTCAGATGGATTTTATATGGGCTTGATAGTACTATGCCTGATATAGGTCTTTAAGATATTAGATGGATGAAAAATTATAGATACATAGTAATTGAGAACAAATAGGTCAAATGCATTAGATCCCTCTATACCGTTTAGGGATTATGGCTTAGTGGCCTAGTATGTTTATAGTCAATGAGTCTAGTGAATTATAATGAGATAATAATTTATTGAGTCAGAAGGAATTTTGATAGATACAACTTACAACTAGCTCGGTATTGAGCCTAGAGGGTCACACACATATAGTGGATGACGCAATGAATAGAAGATTTGATATGTGATATCCAATAAGAGCTATATTATTGGATCTATTGGGTGAAACCCAATAAGGGCTTATAGTATATATTTGGATAGAGATCCAAATTGTATTAAGCTAGGGATAATTAGATAAAAATTTAGTATCTAATATGTCAAAGTAATTGAATGATGATCCAATACCCAATAACATAGGATTCATTAATGTAAGTTGATAGGGCTCCCTATAAATAGGAGAGCAACCAAAGGGTCATAGGCTAAACTTCTTTAGCCTCCACCTCCAATTCTCCTCTCTCCCTCTCATCCTTAGCCATTAGCTCCCTTTGGTGGTGCGTGAGGACAGCAAGAAGGGACCAACCCTTCTTGATTATTGCTGTGAGGTAGTGTGCGATAGCTGCGAGGAATTACATTATGAAGGGAGGTGCATCATTGCGTCATCTACTATGTGGATCACCACTAGAGATAATGACATATGACCTCATTCATCCATAAACTTAGATCTACGATTTTGAAATATACAATTCTTCCCTAGGTGAAAAGGTCTCACATGTGTTATACAGATTTTTTTATTTGAAGATTTTTCCCTCCCAACCATCGCACATACATTTCAAGCTAGCTCTTGAATCTTGCTATCTTTTGTTTTGGGCTTCTCTATATAGATTTGGTTATTAATACTTTTCATGTATGATAGTATCTCATCTTTATATCTCTATTAATGATGTTGCTAACAATTATGCATACTTAGTCATGTATATGTTCTTTATATATTAGAAAAATTTTCTCAGATCGGTGATGGTCATCAAGAAATTATGGAGAAGAGTTGCAGGAGGAGAATTAAGAAACTCAAAACTAAAAGCTATCATTGATAAAGATGACCCATAATCTATCTCATACTTTGGACCTCTAATCCTCTTTTGTCTGAATAAACTAATTGAGTTGGATGATAGTTGTGTGAACTATGTTTGCACTTTCCTCCGGTGAGTAGTTGCCAAGGACGTGAGTGTGTCAATCATTACATAAAGTATCATTTACGTGGCAAAAGTTACATGTTTGGACGGGTCTGAGTTATCACTGTAGATCTCCATAGTAGAGAGTTAGAAGCTTTGAGGGATGGATGGGTTCCTTCATAATGTTTTAGATGAAGGAAGATTGCACATAACATTCAAGGAATTTGGTTGGTTTTCTACTTGATCTCTCGTCTTATTTATTTGAGATGTTGCTTCATCTTGAAAAGATAATCTCTAACTTCAAATTGAAGTTAATGCTTATGAATCCTTTTAATGCTTATGAATCCTAAATACGGGTGTGATACATAGACTATAAAGTCTCTTATAGTATCGGTTGAAATGATGGTGTTGGATATCGACTTTGTAGGAGGCACCGATGGTGTGGTCAAATGAATGGGTGTTTGTTGGGCTAATTATGCGAGTTGTGATAAGAATGGGATGATAATTTAAATAATATCTACTAAAGTTAGGATAATAATAATAATAGGTGAAAAATTAGGGTATTGTAGGAGTAATGTGATGGCATGTTCATTCATTTGGAACGTAGAGGATCCAAAAATGATGTTTGGGCATGGAAGATTCACCTTGCAAATCTGGTGTAATTTTCTAAAATATTTTAATTATGATATATTTTGGTTGTTTAACACAGGAAGAGGATTCGAAGCCAACAAGAACTACTTTAAAACTTATGTTGAGATGTTAGGAGACACAGGGATTTGGTCTGAAATCCTATAAATACTATGTTAGGGATATTATATATAATAAGATGTTTTTGATGCTTAAATTACTAAGAACGAGTAGAATATGATTACATACCAGAGTAAATATATTTAGTAAAAAAAGTTTATTGCTAAGAATGCATTTAAAACATTGACTATTTATGGTAAGATAGATGATCAATAAATTAAGCGCATGATAAATATTAAAAATGATTATAATATTCATTGGACCATGAAGTAATAATTTATTAAATAAAATTTATTACTATTATTGTATGATTGAGTCTATATTCTCATTTATGACGTTGTTATTGTATGATTGACCTTAGATTAGGTAGCTGTAACTTCACTTCAGTCTCCCATGGCGAGACATGCGAATCTCTTTTTTAAATTGCTTCCTTCATCAGCCACATTAAATATACCTATAGGAGGACTGCTGCTGGACTTGTGAAAGAGCACACGCCTTTCTTCTGTTTTTTTCTTCCCCCTCTCCTTTGCCAATACACATGTGAAGAGAGATCAGTGATCCGATGGATGCGCTTCCATCCAATCAAACCCGCGCAATGGGTGCTCAATGATTCGGCAGTATCTACTTTTTTGTACAAGTAAAGCTGAACCATCTCAGAACATAATATATTCTTCATTTAAAAGACACCCACGGCAGAAACTCTCACAATATTTATACAATTAAGAACAACGGAAACTCGTGCACCATAAATAAATAAATAAATAAAAAACCCCTTGAAAAATTAAGAGTATAATGACTATTAATTCAAGAAGCAGCTCAAAATTTAAATGGAATGTCTTCCACATACTAATAAGTACAAAGCCTAACAAAACCACATCTTTTTTTTCCACTGTTGGCGAGCAGTGGTGGCGGCAAGAATAGATACACCGCCATAATTTCCTAAAACAAAGATGTGGTTCTAGGAAATTATGGCGGGTTCATAAAATAATAATATATTAATTATAAGGGAGGGATATCACAAAAAAAAAAAAGATAAAGGAGAACCTAATAGTGTAATGAATATTGCTGCTAAGCCCATTTAGCCAGTAGAGACATCAGACCTGCTCCAACAAGTAGAGATACATTTATCATAAACTGCAATCTTCCTTTACTCTGCACCCGCGGGTTCATAAAATCTGCGGCAAGCAGATCAACCAGCGCCATGTAAATTAAGATGCCAGATGCGACAGAGTTGAGACATCCTTCCACGATCAGAGCGGTGGGACTGTTCTCGTTGTAGACGGATGCTATCCCAATGCCTATCGCGATCCCAACTGGGGTTGTGAGAGAAAAGAAGAGCACCATGGACACTACAGACTTTGCCTTGAACTTTGCCTGCAAGTAATAAATAGCAGATAGTTAAATGGCAGGCATTAAACCAGGCTTTAGTCAGTCAGTTCTAACTATGCAAACGGACTACTACTATTCAATAGGGACCACAATCTTTAGGCGACTTTATCCACCCATTTTTTATGTGAACATACATACTGCTTCCCTCTATGAATTGGTGAAAAGGTGGGGGCTGGTCCATGTTTGCGGCTACGCATACCAAAAAAAATAAGCTAGCATAAAGTTCATCTCCAGCTTGTATGTTCAACTTATCGACACAGTATGTACCTCTTAATATAATAATATAAATTGTACGCAACCAAGTATTTTATTATACCTGAACGATACACCCTCCCAGGCCCATGCCCTCGAAGAACTGATGAAAACTGAGAGCCGCTACCAAAGGTCTTATGGTGGATGGTACCTCTGATGCACCCAGAGAGATCCCGATGATCACGGAATGAACAATGATCCCGAGCTCCAAAACCTATCTCAGGTCCATCAAAAAAATTCTCAGCACTTTTTACTATGATTCTTATTCGAAAAGGCAAAAAAAAAAAGTCTTTGAGTTTGCCGTGAATTTAATAAACTGAGAAAGAAAGCACAATATATATATATATATTACCTGAGAAATAACTCGGTTCCGAATGAGTTGAGCAGAAGCGTCCCCCAAATCCATCATCGTCGAGCCATGCGCGTGGCCATGGGTTGCATGAGTGTGCACGTGATCCAAGCCATCGGATGTCTTCTCCACATCCGCTTCTGTGTCGTCGCTCACCGTCGTCCCCCTATTGCCGTGGAGGCGATTAAAGTATCCGGTGGCAAGCGTATCGACCATCAGCGTTCCGACGGCGGCGACCATCGCGCCAAACCCGGCGAAGGGGAAGTCCTGCCAAGGGCTCGACGGAAGACAGGGTGACGTGAGGTTTTCGAATGCATCGGGTAGGATATGGATAAATCCGGTGGCGAGAATGACTCCAGCAGCGAAGGCCTTGATCACGAAGAAGATGTCCTTGTCGGGACGGAGCGCGGGGATCCATTTGCCCAGGATGGGAATGCATACGCCAATAGCTCCGCAGACCAGGATAGAAAATATCGCCGCAATCTTGAGCGGCAACGCCTTCTTCTTATCGCGGCCTTCATCTTCAGGCGAGCAGTCACAATCGCCGCGAGCAACGAGAGGAAGGAGCAAAACAATGAGAAAGACGAAGCACCAAACGCCTCTCATCTTCTATCCGGGATGTGAGCGTGATGAGGTTCGTAGAATAAAGATGTATATATAGAGAAGGGAGGGAATCTCCCACAGTTAGATGAGCAAAAGAAGTTGTAAGAAAGTATGAAAAAGAGAACAAGATTTATGGATGCAATGTGAAAGAGGGGTTTCACGATGAGGAGACGATGAGCACACAAAAAAGCGACGGGCTTGTTGGTTACAACATAATTAAATTATTGTTATTACATAATGGGATTTCAATGTGTGGAATTAACGGCTTGGATTTCTCCAATCAAATCAATTAATGGAGGCTCTCCAATCAGGGTGTGTTTTCGAGTCGACCAAGTGTCGACATAATGTGGTCACTCACTCCGATTTGGAAGCTAAAGTTTTCTTCATCGCAACGGTTGAATCAGCAACGTGGATCGTCGCAATTATAGGCGAGTGTGGTTACGGTAAACATAGGTGATTAACACGTGGATTCATCGCCCTCACATCATCCATGATGATGTGAGGACGGGCTTCCGCGGAGCTCCCACTTGAGTTCCGAGTCCGGTGTGAACCAAAAGCGCGTCTGCTTGGGTGGAGAATCTGTTTTTTTTGAACGGGTGGTTGCCATTGGAGAGTGGACTCCAAGTCTTCTACGATAAGAACATGGATTGCCCAAAGCCCATCACGCGCACCGTAATGGGGCCCTTTTGGAGAGGCGGAAGAGGGAAAAGACAAAAAAAAAAAACACTGACGAATTTAAGATCTGTTGACTGCAAAAGTCGGCAGCTCTTAGTCAAAACTCGGAAAAATAATGGTACTAAGTTTTGGGACCATATAGAAAATCTTTCTTATCGACTAGTACATGATGTATTCCAGGCTGTCATAGAAATTAAGATCGATGTTGGAAACTGAGAGTGCAAGAGAGTCAAAGAATGAAGAACCAAAGCACTGAAAGCAAGCCAAGCTGGTGATGGAGACAAACTTTGCAGAAGAACAAAGGCAAAATAATCACTCAAAACGAAACAAAAAGGTAAAAAACATTTTCATTAGTTTGCGTCCCATCTCAAATTCAGTTTTGTGTTTTGATTGGGTGATAACATTAGATTATGTGATCATATTTAATTAACTAAGATATATTATAAATATGAGAGATGGGAGCTCTCCTAATTAATTATCGTAAACTCTTATAAATAGATACAATCTCTTAGGAATATAACACGTTAAAAAAGAAAATGAGAACACAACATCATATGATATATTATGATGAGTATGATAACTCCTAAACACAAAAATTATATCAATGATACGATCAAACATACAAATAGAATAAATAATTTAATAATTAAAAAAATAAATTGAGTAATAATATATAATATTAGCATAAGGATTACATAACATAATATGCTCATAACATATCAAATCATCAATAATAGCTCAATAAGATATTTGACTTGCGAGATGAATAGTAGAGGATTCTACTCGCGCTTTATTATAGGGAACGAACATCTGTTACCTACTATATATATTATCATGAGTCATTAGTCCTCTAAAAAAATTACCTCTTAATACATGCCATACTGTCCTTGGCAGCCATCAATGTCTTCAATATATATAAACCATATCTCATGCAGATAATATACTCTAACACATAGTTTCAAATGCCTAAATATATGCATAGAATATACGGATACATAATAATAGGTATAATTAGAAAGAGTTGAATAACTTGCATGATCAAAATGATAGTTGGCTACAAAATAATCACAAGAGACATTCAACAACAGGTGCTAATGAGGTTTCCAATGCCCTCCTTATTATAAAGATCCACTTCACTTAGATTTAAACTAAGTATTGATTCTTCTGCATCTTCACCAAGATTTCATGATATGATCTTTCACATTAAGAAGCTCAGATGCCATCTCATAATAATATCAAATGCCCAACAATTCTGAATGTAAACAGTTGATGTAGTATCTACTTTATCTAGCATGCATCACATATAAGATCCAAACCATATACTAAGTTGAAGAGTGATAGTACAAGCATGACATGTTCTTACTGTACAAATTTCATTAGTAAAGGGATGGAGTTTGGATTAATAATGCAGCATTGCACACGGCTTAAAAATAGCGGCCTAATTGGGTTCGTGCGAGCTACCCTCTACATGAGATAAATAACACTTGCATATGAGATTAGAATGTGGGCTACTTCTGGTTGCGCATGCATGCCAGTGGATTGATATAATATTAGAGTACTATAGACACTATTTGATAGGATTTAACTATAATACTATAGACACTATTTGGTGTATCAGTCCTATTATTATCTTATTTAGTTAATTTTTAAATTTAAAAATTAACATCGAACAGTCCAGATCAATAAATAACTTTATTTTAATTCAGTTTAGAATCAATAAATTAGTAAGTTCTAGTTTACTTCAATTTTGATTCAAATAGAATCATGATCAAAACTACTTAGGTAGCCCATGAGAGAAGTGAGATACAAGTTGACTTGGCAAGGTACATGAGAGAAGATTATCTCCTTATTCAAGAAAATCTGATTATCTCTTATACTACTGTCATCTTCTTTATTAAATTTAAAATTTTCAAAACCATCATCAAAATTTTTCTATATACCCAAGTGATATAGCATATTCTGACTTTCACTTCATGGGACCCTTAGGTTATCACGGAGAAACCAACCCAACACATCAAACCAACTCAACGCCGCAAATTTGGGACGTCACTTGTCACCTATGCCAGTGGTCCTTTGTGTCAATTTTACTCGAGGATGTATGGGATGCTGCAATCTCGCACCCGATTACTCCAGAAGCGAGGAGCAGCATTGAACAATCCAGATGGTGTCTGTACCTAGTGTATGGGTCGATCGTACACCTGCATACACTGACGTTGATGATCATTAAACAATCATGTATATCGACCCAAGATAATAGATAGAAAAACTACCATCATGAATAGTATCGGGGGTAGGACTTTCCACACTCATACATTGCTACTCTCTCTCTCCCTCTCTGGTTCTTACTAATTTAAGCATTGAAAAGGTCGAGTCGAGAGACCTCCTCGCTTGACTTCGACTAGGAGGAAGGATCAATCTTCAACCATATTTCGAGAAATTGATCGAACAACTTCCCGATCATATCTCCCACCGACTCGCTCCAGCTCAAAAATCACGTTAGTGATCTTACGTACTTAGATTGGACTGAGCGATGCTTACACATCAACTACCACATAAGAAACAATAACACCAAGAAAAGCAACATATCTATTGGATCCACATTTTATTTCATGGCAATCTATATTAATTAGCATACCTATCTTTTTTTTTTAAATGTACGTATATGTTACACATAAGTCCAAAATTAGTAATCAAAATAAATTCTGTTTCCCCTTGTTTCATTATCTTATCATCTCTATTTACGTTGATCAAGAAAGAATAAATCTGTGTAAACCTTAATCGATAAAAAGAGAGGGACATATGAGATAAGATAAACACAAATGGTAAATAAACTAAACTAAGATTGAACTAGAAAATATATTACAATACTTTTTAAAGGTTTGTAAAATATTGTAATTTTTTCTTGTAAAACTAAGATGAGAATGTCCTTTTCAATGTAAAACTAAGATTGAATTAGAAAAGATATTAAAGTATTATATCTTAATCCTATAGGTGATGTCTTCTCCTTAATCCTTATCTTCCTCCTTATTGAGCCTTCAAAGTCGTCACAAGATAACATACAGTTTTAGATGGCAATTACGGCGATCGAGCACCGTAATTGCCACCCCAAGCTATAACTACTTTCACTTTTTTTTTTCTTCACATTTCCACGTTTAAAGTTTAATAAACTAAAATAAACAAAGTAGCATGAACTTTTAAATTTTGGTCCACAAATTTAAAGCATTAAAAATATAAAAGATATGTCTAATGGCTATATTTTATTGCAATTGAATTAATTGATAAAACAGAACTTGTGAGAGATCCACAATATATTTTCATGGATACATGAAAAACATTGTGTTTGTCTAAGAACACCCATGATAATATAAATCTATAAGCTACTTTAGAGGATTTAAAAAATGTCCAATATATTTTGGGAGTTAATTTTTCTTTCTTTTTAAATCTCATAATACCTTTAATAGATGATATATTAAGAAATATACGATCTCTAACCTCATATTTGTAACTCTCATATCTTTCGATCAACATTACTCTTTTGTCTGCTGTAGATAGTCAATAATTTTTATAATCTTTTAATAACACTATATAAGGTCCAAGCAATTTCTGAAGCTATTAGAATACTAAAATAATAACTATTATTATAAAAAAAATTCTATAAGATGAAGGTATTGGTCTCTATTACCACTCATGTCCAACGTGTTAGGATCTTAATGGTAATCAAATGGGGATGAATTAATACTTAGTAAATTTTAACTGACTTTGAAATTTAATTAAGAAAAAATATGTATAGAAAAATATGATTACTCAACTACTGAGTGTAAGTAAAAATTGTGAGCGAAGTAAATGATAATAAGTAAACAATTATGAACAAAAGACATAAGTAAGATAATGAATATAAATCAACTTTTTAATAGTTTGGTTTTCTTGACTTATATCTACTCTCGATTTTTATTTCCTTTAGGATATTAGCTTTCATTATTGATCTTGTTTCTAATGGGTGAATATCGACAATCATTTATGACCATTTTTTTTTTTAAGATTTAGAAGAGAATATTCATACTCGATCTTTCATCTCCTATCATTTGGTATTATAACTAATACAAGCGTAAAAAAGAGACTCCTACAATGCTCAAAGAGAGAGTTATAATACTTTACAAACCTTAGATTGGATACTCCATCTATCAAGCCTATGTTGGATATTTATAGCCCTTAAAAAACTTCAAATTAGAGCCAAAAATTTAAATTTGTGAGATTTCGACATAAAAGCGATATTACCACTGACTTTGGACAATATTACCATTGTAACTTTTAATATAGAGTTATAAACCTAGATTTAGATGGTCTTATCACCACTATAAGTAATACTAATATCGTCATTGGTGGTACCACTACTATAATTGCTAACAAAATATAAAAATGATTGTCGACTAATTCAAGTGGTACTATTATAAGTCTTGATGGTATCACCGCTCCCAAATAGTTCAAGGCAAGTGTTTGGCCTTTTAGCAAGCCCAACGTTTAAGCCCACTGATTACTATAAACTTAGGCTCTATTTTAGTCCAGTATAGTCTCAAATTCATCCAAAATAATTTCAACCAAGTTCTTGATTCATAAATAGCTCATTGGACACATCTTTGAAGCTTTTGCATATCATCCGATCTTTGAAAACTTCTTCCAAATCTTTGACATATCATCTTATCTTTTAGAACATCATCTAATCTATTATTATGTTTACTTTGTCACAATTTTGATCTTCCAATATAATATATGATCCTTCAAGTATGAAATCTTAACCTTTAGTATGAAATTCAATATTTGATACGTTGGTCAATCATCTCGTCCTACGTTCAATTTTCAACATAACAATCTTTTAGCACAATGTTCGACTATTTGATTTAACATTTAGCCGTTAAGTGATCTGAGTCTATGGCCATAATATTTTTTATATCATTTATCTCAATAGCATATTAGTTTATCTAATTCATCAATTGATTTTATCACAAAAGTTAAGACTTAATAATCTTTTCCTTTTTAACAATTACAACTAATTGATGATGGATTTCTTAAAAGTCATAATAAACTTCAACTCAAATAAAAAAAAACATATATCTTTTAAATGCTTATCTTGAATTCAAGTTAAATTTATCTTATTGATATTAAGATTCAATCATTTCAAACCTAAAATTAATGTAAATCAAGTTTTAGATTTAAAAGTATAATAATAAATAATATTCAATCATTATCAACATATAATATTAATTAAAAATAAATATAAATTAATTATTTACATAAAATAAGTTAAACATGAGTTATATAACCACCAAAAATCGTATATGAAAACACATCATATAAGCCAAAGCAACACAATGACATCATCAAAGCATGGGTTACTTTTCCCATCTTGTCCTCAACAAAAGGAGGAATACATAAATAATAACTTAAGCTACTTTGATGGTAATATTCCAAATTGGCTAAGTATAAAAATATTCATAAAAACTGATAAAACACTAGTGAAGATATTATATCTCAGTCAAACTATGGTCCTAATAAAGTTAAAATATTCATAAGTAGGAGCTAGATTCATAATAGGTCTCACCTCAATATCCCTATAGATAGGTGTGTCCTAGATAGACTTACATACACGGAGGAGGGTTAATTCTCTGAGATAATCTACTCCATATATTATTAATTAAAGAACACCTCGACCTTCTTAAGAGGCTCTTATTAATGATATTTAATCTATCTTATTTTACTATTTCTTCATTTCTTAGTATGGCTTTGTTATTAGCATATAAATTTTTTATATTAAACCTTTACAAGGAAGTATCATATCATTCTCAAACATATCAATCATGCTTTGACGAATAAGTCATCATTTTTCTTAATATCTAAAATATCATAAATAAAACACTCTTGATAGGAATATAATGCTCTATAATATAGGCAAATGACTTATCATTTTTATTTACTTGCATATTATTATAAAATATTCTAACTAGTCTAGTAAAATACTAATTAAATTATGACAAAGTACTAATCAAAATGTGACAAAATACTAATTAGAATGTGATAAAGCAATTTATTGCTAAATGGTAGAAGGTGATCACAACTTTTAGGAAGGTAGATTGATTATGATTTTTAAAAATAGTGCCAACAATCTTGTGATAGGTGGCCCTAATGAACTTGACATACCATTATCCTCATGTAAAGCAATCTTTGATTTTATTTTCTCAATACCAAAAATATCATAAATCACCCCGCTGTAATAAGCATATGATGCTCTAACGTAGGCAAATGATATATCATTTTTATCTACATACATATTATTATTAAATATTTAACTAGTCTAATGTAGATTAATCGACTAATTTGGAGAATGAAAAGTGCATATAAGATAGTGAACTATTGGATAGTCTCTAAATCTCATAGATCTTCTAGGTTTAGATATTTCCCTTTGCAAACAATCTTAGATTAAAATTTAGAGAATTTTTGTGCATGTACGAAGCAATCAAATAGGGTGAAATAATAATTTTTATTAATTCTACCTTTGTCTTTATCTCTTGAGGATATTCCTAGATGTCATAAGGGTTATAATATGTATTATAAAATAAGATAATGAGTGAACTATAACTTTGAAAATAAGAGGACTAACATATTATCCTTATAGTCTTAATCCTTGACCAAATTAAGGCTCCTTTTTTTTTTTATCACCAAGAAGAATAGTTGAGCCCTTAACTTTATCCTTAGCCTTGTAGGAGGAGAGATAAGTGTCGTAGAGTTTGTAGAGTATTGAATTTTAAATTTTGATGATGAAATCAATTGATAGGTTACTTATCTAATAATATTGTTAGAGCTGATTAATGCAAAATTAACTATGATAGAGAGAAAATTACAATCAGAGGTTTGCCCAAAGTCAAGTCCAAACATCGAGCCGAAGTAAGGACAATGCGGTTGTGAACTCGCTTGAAGTGCGTCGGGAGCTAGCTAGAAGAAGATTGAGACTCGCCAGAAAATTATCGGGGGAAGCCGAAAAGCTTGCCGGGAGTTGGGAATGTCATGAAGTGGATTTATTGACCATATTGATTATAATTAATTAAGTCATAGTTAGCATTGTTAAGGTTTAACTACAACGAAGAAAATGAATTATAACCAGATGATGGGCAAAGATCAAGTTTGAGCATCGGACCAAGATTCGAAACCATGCAGTGGGAGCTCGTCGGGAGTTCGCTAGGAGTTTGTCGGAGGAATCGGGAAGCTCACTAGGAACACGCTAGGAGATTGCCGGAGGAGGACCGTAAGACTCATTGCAAGAATATCGGGGGTTGCCGGATTGGTGAGAGTTAGGTCAATCGTTAGACTTATGGTCATGTATGGTTGTAATTAAGTGAGTCATAGTTAGGTTCGAGTCATAATTGAGTTTGATTTGGAAGGAATCCAAATCAATTGAATGAGGCAACCAGATCCATATTTGAGATTGGATTAAGCTTAGGTCGAGTTCAATTGGTTGACTTGAAAATTGGTCAACAGGAGGTACAAGTCGGGATTGAAAAAGTGAAGGGAATCACTTTTTCAAAAATCTTGATGATTGTACCATCGATGAGCGACAGTACAGGAATTCGGGCAGTAGGCGATGGTTGTACTGCCCAGGCCGGCGATTGTACCATCGTTGCCTAGGATTTTGGGCAACTGGGGATTGTTGGACCGTCCAGGCTAATGGTGTACCTCTCGTACCATATTTTTAGGGTGGCTTTTGGCGGTTGTACCGCCAATGCTGTTGATTGTACCGCCTGTACCCAAATTTTCTAGATATATTTGAATTTTGGCTCCAAATCTTGAAGTCAAATGGGGCCTATATATATTCTAAGTTTGCTTGCATTTCATACGATAATTTTTGGGTAGAAATACTATGATAAATTATGTGTGAAAATTGTAAGAAAAAGAAAAGGGGTAAGGGAGAGAGAAAAGTCTTATAAAATTTATAGTTCTCCATTGTATAAGGTTCATCTCTTGAGCCTGGTAAAAGGAGAGAGGAAGTTGTAAAGATTTGATCTTCACCTAAAGAAGGTTGATAGTTGATGCCGGTGGGCCTCAGAGAAGAGGACTTGGAGTGGACGTAGGCTAGGTTGAGGCCGAACTACTATAAATGCGAGTATTCTTTAATTGCTTTCATTTTACTTTTGATTTCTCTTAAACACTTGATAGTTAGATATAAAGTTTCAATCTCTCAACTTCTTTCAAATAGACTCTTAATCGATTTTATCGAAATATAAAAAAAAACTTCCATTGTTCACTCTTTACTTTACAAAAGAAAGGTTTTTAATTAAGTACTATCTCTCTTACACTAATTCACCCCCTAGTGCCAATTGATCCTAACAATTGGTATTAGAGTAAGGTCTTACTTATTAGACTAACAGCCACTTGAGTTAATAACTTTGTTTGGTATAAATGAGAGACATTCTATTTCACGTCCCCCTATATTCAATGTGATGAATTACACGTCTTAGAAAATCAAAATGCATATCCTTTTGATTTGATAGATTTTGATTTATGATGTATTATTGAAAAAAGTTTTCAGAAGTCATTCAATCCAACAAATGTATGGAATGATTATGAAAAATAAATATTTTCTTTAAATGCAAAAGTAATGAAAGCATTATTTTGTTCACTTGATAAAAATAAATTTGATCAAATTTCTTATTTTGATTCGACTTCGATATATGACATACATTAGAAATGACATATGAAATCACAACTAAATCAAGTGAATTATTAAATAAAATATATATGAAAATGAACTTGAAGAACACATTCCAAAGAACAAGAAGGATTGTGAACTGAGAATGCATATGACTCCTCGAGTGATGAGAACCTTGAACTTAAACTTTTGACAAAAGAACTGAGAAATTTAATGAATATGAACAAAAATAAACTTAATATGGAGAAAACCTCTTACTACGAACGCAAGAAGCCGAGACACTCCAAAGATGAACAACACAATCAAGAAAAAGTGGTGAATCTCACGCTTATGGCCATCGACAATGAGGTAAGTGAGTCTTTAAATATCTCTTTTTCTAAATTATTGAATATGTTTCATGAATTGTTTGATGAATTTAGGAAAATTAGTAAACCTTATAAGTTGCTTAAGAATGAATATGATTCGTTAGTTAGTAGAATTGATCAAATGCATTATATATTACCATTACATAATCTTTGCTCTCAATGTGAAATACTAGATGATGTTAAAAAGAAAAATATCATACTTAAACAAATGTTAGAAAAATTTGAAATAGAGAATAAATCACTTAATATGATCCATGCTAATGAGGGTCATGTTAATAGAAGAAAGGGTATAGGCTTTGTTGGTTATACTCAACAAAAGCCAATCATTTTTGTTAAAAGACCTACATTAAATTTACCATCAAAAGTTAAATATAATTTTTATAAAAAATTAGGACAAAAAGCTAATAAATATTTATTTAGATATTATAGTCCTCACAAATTAGTTTGAGTTCCCAAAGAACTACAAACAACTGAAAACCATTAGATAAGAAAGATAAAGTTTTTCATGAAGGACCCAATGTACTACAAATTTATTTCCTAACAAGGCTAGAAGCACTAAATAATATTTTGAAGGTAGATATTCAAGACATATAATTTGAGATCTAATACTCTTTCAAACTCACTAACCTAAGTAATAATAAGAAAACTTATTGAAAATAAAATTATTGGTAATGAATCTTCGGATGATTCATTAATCTTGATTGCTCTCAATGATGCATGACTTTTTGAGTAGCTATGTTAAAATTAGAATAAAGAAAGTTTAGTGCAAAATTATCTAAGTTGAAATATATGAAAGAGAGAATTTGATGATGAGTATGCTTATATGCTTGTATTGACTTGTAACGTTTAAGAGAGTATACGTTGTTTAAGATAAAATTGAATGAAATGATTAAATGTTGAATTTAAACTTAAAAAAATTATATATATGAAATCATGCTTTATTTTCTAATGTGGTTGAAAAATTAAAAAAATTAAATGAGAAGGAAAATTTCTTGATAACATATTAGACTCATTTAACGAACAAAAATCATTGGATTGAAAATATACAAAAGATTTTGTTTGAAAATATCTTGTTGTAATAATCATAATGATTTTGTTTGAAAATATTTTACTCGTATAAAAATTTTATATTGTAATGACCTTGATTATGTTATGTTAATGTTAGTGTTGAAGAATTAACTTGAAATATGATTAATTGGTTGAATATTAGAATATGAGTTTAGAATAAAATAAAAAAAATGGGAGAAAAATATCATTATTTATTTACTAATATTTTTAACAAATTAAAAATATTTTTGAAATGAGAATGAAATGAGCATTATAACTCATTTCACAAAGTCTAAAGAATTAGACTCACTTAAAAAGGAAAAATCATTGGAATGAATTAAAGCACTTTTTTGAAAATATTTTCCTATAATGAATTTGATGATTTCTTTTGGAAATAATTACTGGATTTTCAGTTTTGAAATATTTAAAAATATTTTACTTGGTTGAAAATATTTACTATGAATTTTATATTTTCTTTTATAAATGAAACTCAATTTTTGATGACAATGCATAAAGGCATTCTTGAAACAAATAACGTGAAACAACTAAAAATGAGTATATTTCTTGAAAACATCTTTATCTTATTAAGCCTTCAATAAGAGATAAAATGATATCTTTATTGTTGAATCTCTTAAACTACAAAATTGATTTGATGATTTAAACTTGAAATTTTTTCATCCTAATCATGATCTTGACTTCTCAATGCTTATAACTTCATATTTCTACACGAATCAAGATTCTTCTTATTTGATATCTTAAGATTCCATTTTATCATCTAATATGAGATTTATTAAATCATGTCTTTTTATATTCATGATTTGATAATAACATCCTTCATGACATGATTACTTATGACTTCCTTCTTAGTATAATTTATCAACAAAATTAATATTTCTTAAATTTGTGATAAGTTAAAAATTAATTGAGATTTTTTTATCATAAATATTCCCTTGATCTCATGACTTGGCTTATCCTTTATGGGAATCATGTTTTAATCTCTATGATCTTCTCTTTTTAATAAAAGGGAGATTTATGATCTTAACAATTATAATTGAGATTTTTATCAAGATCATTCTTTGATTTTATTAAAAAGATTTATCTAAATGAATTGGGGTCTTATGATTTATCGTGGATGAATTAATTTAATCCCATAAGACTCATTTTCATTATTTATAAAAAAGAGGAGAGATTTATTAAAAGAAATAATATCTTTTGATGCTTATGATTTGATCTTTCATCTTTAGTGACATGATCGCTTTGTGCTTATGGTCATAAAGAAAATATATTATAATAATCCTTTTTGACAATAAAAAGGGGGAGATAAAATCATTAATATGATTAGAAACAAATTGGATATGATGAATCTTATAACATTGAATGAGAAATAATTTGTTCAAAAGAAAATTTAGAATTTTAAAATTTTCTAAGTGAATACAAAATGAATGATTTACAAATTAAGTTTGGTTTACTATCATATTTTATTTAGAATTCATGACTTTTACATATTGTGCTTCTTATCAAAATTACATAAGTTGATATTAAAAATGCATGATTTGCTATATTTCAGATTTCTTGATTTACTATTGTGTTTAAAATTCTACATAAAATAAATACATAAGTGGATATTGGATTTCTCCAATTTTTGAACTCATCTTTAAAATAATTATTTTGAAATTTACATCTATAAGATTGAGGCTGAGAGTTAGGAATGCTAAACCATGAGAATGATTGAATTGCTTAATGAATTAAATTGAATAGGTAGTTCTTAACTTTTGGATTTCCAAATTTATAAAATTAAGTTCTATTTTGTGATATGATGTTTTCACTCTCCACTCTTGTTTCTTTTTTATTATTCAAAGAAAGGGAATATAAATTTTCATAAGAAAATTATGGGTTTTATCATATTTTATTAAGGTGGAGCAATGCAAAATTTATTTTGTAAAAATATGAAAACTTTGACACATGATGATCTTATGTATCATAAAATTACTTGCTTGTTTTATCTCTTTTTGATGATGACAAAGGGGAAAAAAGAGCAAATTGATGATACAAAAATGATACATACATGTTAAAGGGAAAATTTAATGAGAAAATTATTACTTATATCCTATTTTACTAAGGGGGAGCAATGCATATGTGGCTTGAAATCTTTAGCCCTATATTTCATCTTTTTGTTGATGACAAAGGGGGAGAAATGAATATTGATGAGTTATGTAAAATTGATGCTTAATTCATGAAAATCTTTGATGAGTTGATGACTTGATAACTCAAAGCAAATTTTTGTATAAATTGATGTATGAGTGTCTCTTTGCATCCTTGAAATATTAATTACTTGAAAAATTATTTCATGATACTTAAATTCAAGACTGTGTAGTTCTCTTGAATTTAAGTTTTCCTTATTATGACATAGATTGAGGGGAAGTAAGGTATAACTCCCGTCATCAATTGATTGTCATCATAAAAAAGAGGGAGATTATTGAATCTCAAATTTTGATGATGAAATTAATTGATAGGTTATTGATCTAACAAGGTTGTTAGAGTTGATTGAAGCAAGATTAACTTCAATAGAAAAAAAATTACAATCGGAGGTTTGGCCAAAGTCAAGTCTAGGTATCGGGCCAGAGTAAGGACGATGTGGTTAGGAACTCGCCTGGACTGTGTCGAGAGCTCGCCGAAGGTATCGGGAGCTTGCCAAGATGGCGCAAGGGAGTTCACCGAAAGAAGACCGAGACTCGCCGGAAGATTGTTGGGGGAAGCCGAAAAGCTTGCTATGAGTTGGAAGGTCTTGAAGTGGATTTGCTGGCCATATTGATTATAATTAATTAAGTTATAGTTAGCATCAAATTAATGTTTAACTATGACATAGAAAATGAATTACAACTAGATGATAGGCCAAGATCAAGTTTGGACATCAGGTCAAGGTTCCGACGATGCAATGGGAGCTCACCGGGAGTTCATTGAAGGAATCAGGAAGCTCACTCGGAATACGTCGGGGGATCACCGGAGGAAGACCGTAAGACTCACTGTAAGAATGCCGAAGGCCGCCAGATTGGGGGGAGTTAGGTCAATTGTTAGACTTGATGGTCATGTATGATTGTAATTAAGTGAGTCGTAGTTAGGTTCGAGTCCTAATTAGGTTTGGTTTGGAAAGAATCTAAATCAACTCAATGAGGTAACCGAGTCCACATTTGAGATTGGATTGAGCTCAGGTCGAGCTCAATTAGTTGACCCAAAAATTGGTCAATAGGAGGTACAAGTCGGGATTGAAAAAGTGAAGGGAATCATATTTTTGAAAATTCTGGCGGTTGTATTGTCAGTGAGCGACGGTTGTACCATTGGTGAGTGGCGGTTGTACCGCTACTGCCCAAGAATCCGGGCAGTAGGCGATGGTTGAACCGCTCAGACCGATGGTTGTACCATCGTCGCCCAGGATTTCGGGCACCGGTAGGCCTCAGAGAAGAGGACTCGATAGTAAACGTAGGCCAGGTTGAGGTCGAACCACTATAAATATGAGTGTGCTTTAATTGCTTTCATTTTACTTTTGATTTTTCTTAAACACTTGATAGTTAGATACAAAGTTTCAATCTCTCAACTTCTTTCAAATCAGCTCTTAATGGATTTTATCGAAATATCAAAAGAAGTTTCAATTGTTCACTTTTTACTTTACGAAAGAAAGGTTTTTAATTAAGCACTATTTCTCTTGCACTACTTCAACCCCCCCCCCCCCCCCCTCTCTTCTCCTCCCTCCTCTTAGTGCCAATTAATCGTAATAAAAAGAATATTAAGAGTTAAAAAGAAGTTTAAGAGGGAGGAGACAAAGAGGGGGCTGTGGAAAAGGTTTAGAGGGAGGAGGAAAAGGTTTAAGTAATAGGAGGTTTATTGAGGTTGGGTTTGAGAGATGGGAGAAGATATTTGGGATTTTAGAATGGTTAAGGTGGTTTTTCCCGAATATTCGAATTGTATGTTTTGTTTGCTTACTAGCTTCATATAATTTGGAAAACACTAGTTTTCTTGAAGCCTCTTACTCGTATCTCTCGTCAAAAGTTAGTGAGATGGAAATAGGATGGGTTAAGTGATAGTTCGATCTAATCGGATTGTCGAATTTGGCTCTAGCAGAATCGTCTGCTTCTTTCTTCGGATTCATTGTCATCGGTTCAAGATCAACGTCCTCAGTTCAAGATCGACGTCCTTACAGGAGCTCGATCTTGCGGGGGCATGATAGAAGATAAGATGAAGTTAGGATTTAGATATGATTTCCTTAACTGAATGAGGAAATCACGTAGGTTAGTTGAGGGAAATCCTCCTATCTTCACCTGTATAAATTAACGATGGATCAATGAATCAATTGGGTATTTTCATTACTTCTTCATATTTCCAACATGGTATCAGAGCCCCTCTCTCTATAAGAGAGATTACTTTTTTTTTCTTCACTGTCAAACGACAGCTTTTATTACCGTTTGTTCGTCGACAACCCCGCTGCAAAACTGCAGATACTCAGGGGTCATCTGTCGCCACCCTCCCGGACATTCTCTGCTCCGGAGATCTCTCCTACCTCATCTGCAGTAGATGACGACTTCTACACCCGCTCGCCGGCATCGTCCCTCCTGCAGCCTTTGTTCTCTCTGCCAAGAGCACCTGTAAGGGCCACTGCCCATCGTCTCTCGGTGTTTTGTAGAGAGGGCACAACAAGTTCCTTCTTGCTATCAAACGGCACAGCAAATCCCCATCCCGTCGACTGCCCTTTTGTGAAGCCGCAATTGTCGACTCCTCTTCTGCAAAGCCGCGATCTCTGTTTCCTGACAAAAAAAAAAAAAAAAAAAAAAAAAAAAACAAAGCATCGCCAGCGCCGTTTTCATTCGCTACTGCTGCCGTCACAGCAATAACTCGGTCGCTTCTCTTCGGTGCAGATTCCTCTTTGCATCGTCTCTACACCTCCAAAGAAGGGACCGCAACATTGTGGTCCTGAAGTCAGGGAAGAAAGGGAAGCACACCTTCACTACAACGGCTTCCTCATCTTCTCCTTCGGCAGTTACTATGCTCGCTGCCGACCCCCCTTACTCCAACAATTGCAATCGCAACTGCAGCCCTCGCCGGCCACAACTGTTGCCCTCTCCTTAGATCTATCGCTTCTTGTTGTCAAACGACAGTCTCTCGTCGACATCGAAGCTGGAGACTTCTAGTGCGTCGGCTTTCTCAATTCCTCTACCGAGGTGTTCTTCTGCACGAGACCATCTTCCTTGTGCACCACCACTGTCGCATCAGCACTAACAAGCAGCGGCACCTTCCCTACCTCATCAGCAATAAGTTCATTCTCGCTATCAAACGACAGTAAATCTACGACCGCACGCTTCTCCCGCTACCCTTCAGATCTACCGATCGCCCCAGCCGTAGCAGCATCTCCTCCGCTGAAGTCAACCGTTGTCAGACCTTCACCGCGGTTGACAACACAGCGGTCTCCTTGACATCGGGTAAAGATCTGTGTCCTTCACAGGAGCTTGATCTTGCGGGGGCATGATAGTTCGATCTAATCGGATTGTCGAATTTGGCTCTAGCAGAATCGTCTGCTTCTTTCTTCGGATTCATTGTCATCGGTTCAAGATCAACGTCCTCAGTTCAAGATCGACGTCCTTACAGGAGCTCGATCTTGCGGGGGCATGATAGAAGATAAGATGAAGTTAGGATTTAGATATGATTTCCTTAACTGAATGAGGAAATCACGTAGGTTAGTTGAGGGAAATCCTCCTATCTTCACCTGTATAAATTAACGATGGATCAATGAATCAATTGGGTATTTTCATTACTTCTTCATATTTCCAACATTAAGTATAAAAATCTAATATAATTCCAACAAATTTAATAAAAAGAAACGTTGCTTGGTCTTTTCTTTAGTATCTCTTTCTTAGATTGGGACCGGAAGGCATACATCAAAAATTCAATGTACAATTTAAATGAGAATGAGATAGACGGTGTTATCATCACTAGATAGTGTTTTCATGGTGGTACACCAAATCCAACAATGCTGCCACAAGATGTCTTTCCTTTTTGGACCAGTGTCCCATATAATGCCATTGTAACATCATTTAGATAAATTTAATAAGCTTAATTATCTTCTAATAAAATTAAATTGATCTTCATTAAGAGATTTTGTAAAGATGTCTACCGATTGATGTTTTGTATCAATGAAGACCAATGATACATATGGTGAATGCTAATATAATCTCTAATAAAATAATGCATAACGTTAGTAAGCTTAGTCTAAGAGTTTTGAAAAAGTTTTTTTTATCAAGAAAATTATACTAGTGTTATCACACTTTATTTCAAGCAATATATATAGCCTTTGTGTTTCATCCAAATTATCTATGCATAATATGTACTTGTTATAATATATTCAACTTAGCTGTAGATAAAGCAATACAATTTTACTTCTCGGATGATCAAGAATCAAGTGCATAGCGTAGGAACTGACAAGTTTCAAATATATATTTTTTATCAATTCTACATCCGGGAAAGTCAACATCAATATAAATAATCAAATCAATATTATCATATTTATGGTACTAATAGTCCTAGAGAAAGTATTCCATTTAAGTATCTAAGAAACTTTTTTATAGTCTTATAGTAAAACTATTTGAGATTTGATTGGAACTTAGCACAAAAACTTATACTAAACATAATATAAAGTGGTATTAGTGAGATATAAACTTCATATCATGCCTCTATAAATTTTTTGATCAAATTATTCACCATCATTATCCATGTTTTTTTATGTGATTGTTGTCTTAATGACCTTAGTGTTTTTATATTAAATATCTTAAGTATACTTAATTTGGCTAATAAAAAATTTCATAATAAAATCATTAGATTATTTAATTTATAAATCTAAAAAATATTATTTCATATATTAGACTCATTTTATACTCTTGGCAAATGACTCATACCTCTTCATTAGTTAAATTAAAAATAATATCATCAACATAAATTTAAATAATAAGAATATCATCAATAAAATATCAAATAAATAATGTAGTGCTAATCTTTTCTTTTGAAAAATTATTTTAACTTAAAAAATAAGTCTCTTATATCAAACTCTAGAGACTTTAGCCCATACAGAAACATAGATATTTTATAGACATGATTTAGATAATAATTATTTTAAATTTAGGCGATTGTTTGACATATTTTTTTAAATAAAAGTATTAAGAAGAATACTTTTAACATCCATTTAAAATAGTTTAAAATTTTAAAACAAACATAGACAAGGAGTGTTTTAATGGTTTCAAGTCTAGCTATAAGGGTAAAGGTTTCTTCGTAATCTATATATTTTTCTTGATTAAAACCTTTGGCTACTAATCAAGACAATCATTAAGTCTAGGAATAAGCATCTAAACTTTATTTATCTTAAATTAGTTTATTTTTATGTATTACCAAGATCTATTAGTCATTTTAAGTGTCATTAATGTTAGGATCATAATGACACTGAGAGGGGGATGTGAATTAGTGTTAACAAATTTTAATCGATTTTGAAGTTCGATCAATAAATCTATATCGAAAATATAATTAACAAAAAAATGCAAGCAAAGTAAATAAGTAAGTAACAATAAATCAAAAGAAAAAAAAGCATGTAAACCGATTTATAGTGGTTTTTGACCTACGTCCACTCTCGATTTTTCTTTCCTCGAGGCTATCAGCTTTTACTACCAATCTTTTTTCTAACGAGTGAAGATCAACTACCCTTGTTACAACTTTTATTCTTTTAACAGGCTCAGGAGAGAACATCTATGTTCACTCTTTTACAAGATCTCTCATCTCGTACAACTTAGATTCATTTCTAAACTCAAGAAGTAAAAGACTCAAACAATGCTCAAAGAGAGAGTTTATAAAACTTTTGTAATCAGGAATAGGTGCTCTATCAACAAAGCATGAGTGATATATTTATAGACTCTAAAAGGCTTCAAGAATGGAGACAAAAATTTATATCCTTAGAGTTTAGGGTACTAACGATACTACTATCAGCATCGGACGGTTATCGCTATAACGGAGCCACAAATCATGGCTCTAGCAGTACTACCATTGGGAATTATTGAAAAAGCACAAATAGTGCTTTTCGATTGACTCAAGCAATACTACCACTTGGGCCTAGGCCTGACAGTACCATTGCCTAGCCCTACTTTAGGTCACCAATTTGGCCTTCTATCATGCTCAATTCAACCCTGGTTCAAGCCCAATAAGTTCTTTGATTAATTGGCATGGTTTTGACCTAATACCAACTCAATTTGACATAGAAAGATCTTGATCAAGACTTTAACAATTCAATCAGATATCCAGTATAATTACGAAGCTTTTAGAATATTGTATGCTATTCCGATATATCATTCAATTTTCTAATACTTCATTTGTACCTCCGACACATCATCCTTTCCTTTAATATATCGCTCGCTTTATCGGCATACTGACTTTCCCATGATATCCAATCTTTTGGTTCAATACCTAATCCTTCCTACATGATGCCCAAACTTATAGTACGAAGTCTATTATTTAGCATGTTAACCAATCCTCCAGCTCGACATCCAATTTCTATCATGATACTTTTTGCGACACAATGACCAATTTTCCTATTTTGATAATTTGTTCTTTGATAGTTTAAGTCTGTGATCGAAGTATTTCTTGTGTCATTGATTTCAAAATATATTAGTCTATAAACTAATCAATTGATTTTATCATCAAAATCTAGGATTCAACAATATACCCTTTTTTGATGATAACAACCAATTGATGATAGGATTTTGATAGGACACTCCTGTCTGTTTGTCACTTTAAAATATTATGATAAACATGAACTCAAATGATCATATATCCTTTTAAATGCATATACAAAATTTAAGTTGAAAAAAAAATGATATTATCAATATTATGATTCAATCACTTAAGCCCAAAAATCAATGTTCAATCAAATTTCAAAAATCATAATCATTTCAAGTTTCAAATTTCAATAATTATCAATATGTAATGTCAATCAAAATATAACTATAAGTTAACCATATGCATAATAAAAAACATAAGTAGGATATCATAATTCTTCCTGTTCATGCATGAGTCATAATTTCTCCCCCTTGGTCAACAAAAAATATACTTCTCCCACTTTGTTAACAAAAAAATAAGTTACTATTTCTCCCTCTTTATCATCAGCAAAAAGAAGAGAGTAATATCATGTTATCATGGTACTATTTCTCTCCCATTTTATTAATGTTCCAATTGTGTGAAAATAAAAATTACTTTGATATCATTGCACATGAAGGATCTTAATATTATGTGATCGAAGATAAGCTTAAGTTATGAACATCGAGAGATCAATTAATGATGGGGTCTTAACAAGACTCATCCTTACTATATGCCATTTACAAAATATGATAAACTTGAATTTAAAATAATATTTTTTCAATAGTACTCTTGAATTCAAGTTAAGACAAATTCGATCTTGATATTATCATTACATCCCTAATATTCAATAATGTTTCAAAAAATAATTAAAAAGTAAGACATGAGTCACTAATAATAAAATATTATAAAAGCATCATAAGTCTCCTTTTTCAACATAAACTTGGCATAAATCACTACTTCTCCCATTTTATAATCAATAAAAAATATGAGTTACTTCTCCTTTGTCATCAACAAAATGGAATATACAAGTCATGGATACAAAATAGTCATACAAAATAATTCTCAAGTCATGAATACCAACAAATCATGATTCATTTAGATAAATCTCCTTCTTAGTCATTAACAAAAAGAAAGAATCATAGGAAATCAAATAGTAAAAAGTCTTGACTTATACAAAAGAAATCTCAAGTCATAAATATCGAAAGATTATGATTCATTTAAGTAAATCTCCTTCTTAGTCATTAGCAAGAAGAAAGAATCATAGGAGATCAAATAATAAAAGGTCTTGATTCATACTAAAGAAATATCAAATCATGAATATCGAAAGATCATGATTTATTTGGATAAATTTCCTTCTTAGTCATTAGTTTAAAGAATGAATAATAGGAGATCAAATATTAAAAGGTATTGATTCAAAAGAAATCTCAAGTCATGAACACTAAAAAGTCAAGTAAAAGATCATGATTCATTTATATAAATCTCTTATTTAGTAAAAAGATCATGTTCTTGATGGGGAGATCATACAACTCGATGATGCTAGTGTTGATGCACTAAGCCATAGTGAACGAGCTCACCAGTGAGCAATTGAGCTTTGGCAATGCAGTGAAGGGTTTCCACTATAATGGGTGACAGGGAAAGGGTGGTGTAATTGATGTAGTAATACTAAATGTGTAGAAATTGAAATAAAAAGTCTAAAAGAGGAACCCAAAGGCATATAAGCAATGTCTTAAGTGTATTTCTCGGTCTTGTGCAAGTGTCATCGAGGAGTCGCTGAAGATACAACTAGGATAATTCTTCTATGAGCACGATCACAAAGACTCTGAAGATGTACCACACCAGCATTGAATGAGAAACAAAGGAATAAGGAAAATCGGAAAACTTCTCTCTTTTCTTTCTCTCTCTCTCTCTCTATTTTCTAGGAGTTAAACTTTTGGCTAGTTAGTATTAGGGTCTTCTTTACTTGATTTGATTTGGAGAGAGGAAAGAAAAGGATTCTAGAGATCTATTTATGGAAAAAAATTAAAAGAAATGATTGTAAGCAAAAAAACTATAATCATGCTTTTGTTATGTGAAAAACTATAATGCAATAATTAAAACCAAATAACGGTAAATTCAGATTAGGATTGCATACTTTTTTGATGTGATTCAAAGAACCTTTATTTGATCTACAAGTGTATCATCATCCGATCCAACAAAAGCAATGATATCGATCTGGAAGGAGAACTATACTTATTTTTTATGCTCTTTCTATTCTTTATAGGACTACTATGATCGATGAAATATGGATTAAGAAGAGATAAGAGAAGATCTATAATATTTTAATGTATATTATAACATAGTGTCACATATTGAGTCCCTCGGATGTCTATTTATAGGTAAGAGTAGAAGGTGTATGATAATTCATTATGAGAGTCCCTCCCATCAACGTCTTCTCCTAAGAAATACTACCATAATTAGACTTTTTTATTGATCGATAATTATAATCAATATATAATTATATTTATAATATATCTTAACCAATTAAATAGAATAATATAATCTAACATTCTCTCAATTGATCTATTAATTGATAAGACATACATGAATTCAAAATCAGAACAAATAAAATAAAAGGTTATTTAAAAATAATTTTATTTAATTATATATTAAAACTTTTAAAAAATATTTTACATGTGCATATAAATTTTATAAAATAGGTCATAAGTTTAATAATAATAATATCACATTAAGTCTAACTATCAATACAAGTCATAGTGGTTATATGTGATTCTTTATGTGGCCTAAAATAACCTATGTAATTTATCTTATCAAAATAATCTTATTATCATATTCAACCACAATATGTAGTATATACATAAATATGAACATGATTGCTGAAATAAATAATTTTTATTGTATAAGTAAAAAAAATAATTATAATATCTACTCAAACATGTATCATTATATCTTTAATAGTTATTCGTAAACCTAATCATAATATCATATTCTTTCTAGTAAATTCGATTATAAGTGAATGGATCAACAATCAATACAATAATACTCAAGTTTTAATTGACATTAATTATTTTTAGACTCTTTCTCTATCCATCAAGTACATTTATTATAATGCATAAAATTGTTAAGAGTACTTATCATTCTTGGAAAAGAAAATTATTACGATATATCACAAAGTATCCTTAGTGATTTAGCAACTAAGTTTGACCATACCAAGTCCTAAGAGAAAATTTTATAATAATAAAATTTGATTAGTAGCATCAAAACATACCACAAAAGCAGCTTCTATTATTGATAATGCAACAATACATTAATTTATATATTCTACTACAAATTGCCCCTCCAATTAATATACATATAAAATATAAAGTGGACTTCCTACTATCAATATAATTTGTAGAATCAGTATATGAAAATATTATTATTTTAACCTGATCTAATCTCATAAATGTGAGCATATAATCTTTTATCCCTTCTAGATATTTTAGTACTTTATTTGCCATCTTTTAGTATTTCATTCCTAGATAAACTCTAAATCTACCCAGTATTCTAATTACAAGAATAATAGATTTTTAACTGTCTATACATAAAGAATATTTTTCTTCCTTTTGATTCTTTTTTAGGACATTTAAAAACACTTATTTTTATTAGAATTTTTTACTTTTGTCATTTGTTGAACAAAACTATATACTAAATATCTCCAAGACTCAATTAATAAATCCTTTTTGATATAGTTGTAACAGTCCTTGAGATCTATTTGTAAATATCTCAATACCATTAACATAATCTATCTCATTCATATCAATCATGTTAAATTTTTGGTGGTAAATATCTTAGTTTTGTACAATAAACTAAGATCACTACAAGTAAGCAAAATATTATCCATATACAAGACCAATTATAACAAACTAACTCCCACTAACCTTTAGATTTAAACATTGATCAAAAGTATTTTTTTGTTAAATCTGAAGTAAATAATGGTATTATGAACTGATAGGACCGTAGTAGGGTTAGGTCCTAATCAATCGAGTCATAATGTCAATAAAACCCTGAGGCATGTAATAAACCCTAACTAGCCGTCGCCCACCTTGATTGGGAAGGTCGGCTAGGGTTGAGGGAGATGCGATCTAGTGGTACGACTAGTTTGAGCACACTCATGGAGTTCCCACATGGAGGTAATTTAAAAGTGGGCTATTGATCTGCTTCGGACATTCAGAATACGAGAACATTGACGACCAACCAATAAAGATTCGTCAGACCTCTACGATCCAAGATTATCAAACTAGGTTTGAACATTTTCAAATCAAACTAGAGATCGATCTGAAAAGCAATTGTTAGGAACATTCATCGAATGATTAAAGTCGGAGATCAGAGGAGAAGTTAAAGCGTGACAACCCTATACACTGATGGTGGCTATCTCCTTCACTTGAATCCAAGAAAAGAGACTAAACAATGACACCCGGAGTACAAAGATCACAACCTGTCCAGCAGCTCCTAAGCCTTCGGCCCCCCTGCTGCTAATTGACCCTACTAGCCCAAAAAGTTGATTTGAGAATAACTTCGAAAGAGATCTGCAAAGGGGTTATGCTGGCATTATGACGAGTCATGGAGCTGCGACCACTGTCGCAAAAAATGGAGACTCTTGGTGATCGAACCTATTCAATAACCAGAACCTAAAGATGCAGATTTCGAGTCTGAGGAGGAGGATACAGAGGAGGAATCGTAGCCAACCGTCAACACAGTACATGTTTTACTCGGTTATGCAAACCCGCTGACCATAAAGATTTTGATGGGTTCCTCAAGCATCAGCCCGTCACCATCCTCATCGACACCGGAAGCACCAATAACTTCATGGACAACAAGGTTGCTACCCGATTGACCCTCCAGATTCAAGATTGCAGTAGGTTCGATGTAAAAGTTGCGGACGGCTAAATCCTCAATTGCAATTGAAAGTGCCCGCGAGTGAAACTAGTCTTGCAAGGCCAATAAATCACCACTGACTTCTTCCTCCTACCAATTGATGATTTTGAAGTAGTGCTCAGCGTCGAATGACTATCCATATTAGGTGATATTTCTTGAAAATTTTCAAACTAATTATAAAAATTTTCAGCCATGGGGAATAGGTGATCCTATGAGGGAAACATGGGTCGAAATATCCACTATTTCTATGCAACACATGGAGAGGGTGCTATACAAATCTCACATTGGCTTCCTAATATAACTTCAAGGGCTACAAATGAAGGAACCAATGGTGAATGAAGATCCAAACCACTCTTTGCTGCTTGCTGAATTTTTGGATGTCTTCGCTGAACCAAAAAGTCTGTCCCCTACCCGGTTGCATGACCACAACATACCGATCTTGCCAGGGAAACCACCAGCAAACATTCAGTCATATCAATATCCCCACCTTCAGAAGGTTGAGATTGAGAAGATCGTCAAAGAGATGCTGGAGACAGGGATCATTCGACCAAGTGTCAATCGCTACTCTTCACCGATGCTCCTCGTATAGAAGAAAGACGGAACATGACGAATGTGCATGAACTATTGAACCCTCAACAACATCACAGTCAAAGACAAGTATCCTATCTCTGTGGTGGACGAATTACTCAAACAAGTCTTTACAAAGCTAGATCTATGATCTAGGTACCATCAAATTCGGATGCATGAGGGGGACATATCAAAGACCATTTGCTTTACAACCCTTCCATTGAAAGCCACCTCTCTCACTTACGGCTTGTTTTGTCGATTCTCCAAGAACATACTCTTTTTGTCAAATAGTCCAAGTGTAGCTTTTTGTAAAGTAAGGTGGAGTATCTCAGACATATAATCTCAAATGAAGGAGTGGTAGTAGACCCCTCGAATATCGAGGCGATACAAAGCTGGCCACTATCCAAAACCATTAAGGCACTATGGGGATTTTTTAGGCTGACTGGCTATTACCGCAAGTTTGTAAAAAATTATGGAAAGATCAACGTCCCCCTCACATCTCTACTAAAGAAGGATGCCTTCCAGTGGTCGGACGAAGCAACCACAGCCTTCGTCGCCCTCAAGGCTGTGATGACATCTACACCCGTGCTTGCGCTATCCAATTTTAACATAGTGTTCGTGATTGAAGTAGATGCATTGGGAGCCAGAATTGGTGCTGTCCTCATGCAAGACGACCAACCCCTCGCCTACACTAGCAAGGCCCTCTCTCCTTTCCACCTAAAGCTGTCGATCTATGATAAAGAGATGCTGGCAATTGTGCACGTGGTGACAAAATGGAGACCCTACTTGATCGGCTGACACTTCCTAATTAAGACCGACCATAAGAGCCTCAAGTACTTCCTGGAGCAAAAGATTTCATATCCTAAATAGCAAAAATGGGTAACAAAACTACTTAGATATGATTATGAAATTATTTATAAAAAGGGGATGGAAAATGTGGTTGCAGGTGCGCTCTCTCGACTTCTCGAACATACTAAAATTTCAGCCATCTCTCTTCTGGTTAGTATCCTCCTTTAAGACATCAGGAAGGAGTGGCAAGATGATCTATAGATCTGAGAGATTATCACAAAATTGGAGGAAGAATCGGGCCCCGTAGTACACTACAACTGGGATTCGAAGGACCTATAATACAAGAGCCGTATAGTGTTGGTGCCTAACTCCCTTTGCCAAAATATTATTCTTCAGGAGATGTAATCTTCACCAGTGGCTGGGCACTCTGAATTTCTTCAGACATATAAAAGGATTCGGCAAAATTTCTATTGGAGGGGAATGAAAAACATCATTACTAAATTTTAGCGCGGTGTGACACGTGTTAGTAACACAAAGGCGAAACGATGGCAAGCCTTGGGAAACTGCAGTCGCTACCCATCCAGACTCAATGTGGACTGATATATCCATGGACTTCATCGAAGGGCTACCCACATCCCAACGGAAATGTACTATCCTGGTTGTGGTCGATTGCCTCACCAAATATGCCCACTTTTGCGTTGTTCGAAATCCTTATACCGCTGCTAGGATTGCTCGAATCTTTATGGATAATATTGTTAAATTGATAGGATGCCTAGATCTATTGTAAGAGATCGTGATAGGGTCTTCACCAACAAATTCTGGACCGAACTCTTTCATTTGTAAAAAGATGAGCACAACATATCATCCTCAGACCGATGGTCAGACTGAAGTGGTGAACATATGCTTGGAGACTTATCTCAGATGCTTCACTAGTGACCTGCCAAATGTACAATACAACTTATCATTCGAGAGTGGATAAAGTGGCTTCCTTGGGTTGAGTGGTGGTACAATACAACTTATCATTCTTCGATAAAATGTACCCCCTTTGAAGTTGTGTATGGTCAATCACCCTATATAATTCTTAAATATGTAACCGACATATATAAGGTGGATCAGGTAGACCAAGAGTTGATTAACAGGGACAAAATCTTACAATTGTTGAAGGACAACCTCTCGACTGCCCAAGAAAGGATGAAGCAACAGACAATATACATAGGAGCGAAAGGGAGTTCTTTGTTGGAGATTGGGTCTACCTTCAACTCCAGCCTACAAGCAGATTTCCATTAAAACATGAGCATCTATGAAGTTGTCTCTCCACTTTTATGGACCTTACCAGATTACGAAGCATATTGGAGCTGTGACGTATAGACTGGACCTACATACAGATTCCAAGACCCACTTTATCTTCCACGTGTCCTGCTTAAAAAGCTCAAGCTTGGAGAAAACGTATCAGCCTAAAGCCACCTGCTAGACACTACTACTAATGGAGAAATCCAAGTCCAATCAAAGGCAAAACTAGATCGCAGGATTATGATACACTGCTGACACTCCTTTACTGAAGTGTTGGTGTAATGGACTAACTTACCTGCTGAAAATGTCATGTGGTAATCCTATAAAGACTTGAAGGCCAGGTTCCCAGAGTTTATAGATGTTAGGAAACCCACCGGGAACATCACATGCACAACAGAAGAACAAAATAAAATATGTTTTCCACGTAGATCAAATCATCGTGCAAAGATTGGATCACGAAATACCCATAAAAATGAAAACCGTGATACATGAGAGATTGATTACTTAGAGAGATCGTATATCCTTGAAATCCAAACCCAAATGGAGAGGATGAAGGAGGTCAAACATCATCCTCTCTAGTAATATCCATATGATGGATCGTTGTAGTGATGCTCCTCCAATCACAGCCAAGATCTCGTAACTCTTGTGTAGAAGATAAAGAAGGGAGGATAATAGGAGAGGGCAGCCAAAAGTGTAGCATATGATAATTTGTGCCCCTTGCCTCTTATTTACAGAGAGCTACCAAAAAATCCTAATAGATCTTGCCTTAGTGGGTATTGGATCTCCATCCAATTACCTACTAATATTAGATTATTAGATCTCTATCCAATAATCTTAATTGATCTCTAATTGGGCCTCATGCAAGGAGCCCATCAATATCGGGTCTCATCTAATGTAAATATGGGCTAATTGGATAGTTATCATACCCAATCCTCTACTTGCTGAAACATCCACCATATGTGTTTGACCCTCTAGACCCAATACCGAGCTGGCCATGAGTCCTACCTATCAGAACTCTTTTTGACTTAGTGAATTGTTATCCCATAACAATTCACTCAACTCATTAATTATGAAAGTACTAGGTCACTACACCATAGTCCCTAGACAGTATATGAGATCTAATCCATTAGACCTGCTTGTCATCAATTACTGTGTATCTATAGTCCCTCATCCATCTAATATCCTAGAGATTGTATATTGGGTATGATACTATCAGGCCACATATGGATCTGTCCGAGTCTCGCTCTAATTAGATTCTCCCAAAAACCTCCTCTCTCAATCCGAACGACTCCGGCCAAGGATTTGTTTGAGGGATAACAAATGGGATATCCTCTTGTGATACCGAGAGTGGATGATCCTCTAGTGACACTCAATTGCCTTTATAAGATTGGCTGTCAATCCCGATAATCGGCTGTACCAAATCTGAAACTTTCCAAACCTGTAAGTTCGACATCAAAGAAAGGAATACTCAAACAAGACATCCTTGGTGTTTCAAGTCTAAGGACCGGACACATAATTAGGACTACGAAATCATTATCTGACGATAGATATCATTAACCATCTAGCATTCCGTAAGTGGATCAATCAGTGAACTTATTTTCCAATAATATCCTTAATGTCCCTACACAAGTGGCGATGAGACCAACCACCTCCATCATATAGACAGGTAAACAGTACATCGATCTGTCCGGTTATCTCGATATCCCTCTCGAGCAACCTTTGACCAGGATTATTTAGGATTTATGTTTAAAGCTGAATCATTTTCGTTATCGTAATCTCATCATGATCTGATTCTCAATGCACAGAACCAAGGATATATATATATATATATATATATATATATATATATATATATATATATATATATATATATATATATATATATATATATAATAGATAATATAATATGAGAATATGCCAATAATAATGATGTGAAAAAATTATGCAGTGTGTCACACGTGCCATCACTCACGTGATTGGCTTGCAGGGCACCTATAACCAGTAATCTTCCACTTGACCTAAAGTCAATCACATATGTGTCTGATCCCCATCAAACCCCTATGACGCTTAAAGATAGTTTGAGCAACAGCTTTACCAATGGATCTACAATATTATTTTTAGATGAAACTCTTTCCATTTCTACATCTTTTTGGGCCATGATCATTTTAATTAGTTGAAACCTCCTTAGAACAATTCTGATGAGACCTGGGTTCCCTTGCTAGAGCTATAACCCCATTGGTGTTGCTATATATGAGAATCAACACAATACTGCTTGGTATGACTCCCAAATTCTTGGTGAACTTCTTCATCCATACCCCTTCATTTGTTGCTTATACTACAGTAATGTACTTTGTCTCTATGGTCAAGTTACCAGTAGTATCTTGCGTGGAACTCTTCCAGCTTACTACTCCTCCATTCAGGGTGAAAAAATACACTGAGTTTGACTTGCCATCATCGATGTCAGATTGGAAAGTCGAGTTTATGTAGCCCTCAACCTAGAGGCTACCTCCTCCAATACTATTAAAAGATCTTTAGTTCTTCTCAAGTACTTAAGGATACACTTTACTGCCTTCTAGTGTTCCAAACCTGGATCCGTCGGATACTTACTCGTGACACTCAAAGCATGCGCTATATCAAGCTTGGTACATAGCACATCATACATGATAGATCTTATCACTGAGGCATAGGGTATTCTATCCATGTGCCCTTTCTACAAGTATCTTTAAGGACATACTCCTAGAAAGTGATATTCTTTGTCTCATCGGTTTGAGAACTCTCCTGGAATTTTTCATACCAAATCTTTTGATAATAGAGTCTATCTACCTAGACTGGGACAAGCCAAACATCCTCTTGGATCTATCTCTATAGATTTGAATCCCCAAAATATAGGATACTTCCTCTAAGTCCTTCATGGAGAAATTTTTAGATAGCCAAGCCTTAACTGTAGAGAGCTTTCATGTATCATTCTCAATGATTAGGATATCATCCATATACAACAGCAAGAAGGTGATAGCGTTCCCACTTATCTTCCTGTACACACAAGGCTTATCTTCATTCTTAACGAAGCCATAAGATATGAGCGTCTCACCAAATCTTATGTTCCAACTTCGAAAAGTTTGCTTCAATCCATAAATGGACCTGAGTAACTTGCACACTTTAATTGGACTCTCTCTGGATACAAATCCCTCTGGTTGTATCATATACACCTCATTCTCGAGATGCCATTGAGGAATACGTTTTTTATAACCATCTGCTAGATCTTATAGTTATAGTGTGTTGCAATAGCCAAAAAAATTATGATGGATTTTAGCATAGCTACAGGTGAGAAGGTATTGTCATAGACAACTCCTAGCCTTTGACAATATCCTTTGGCCACCAACTTTGCCTCATATGTCTCCACCTTTCTATCTACTCCGGTCTTCTTATTGAAGATCCATTTGTAGCTGATAGGTACGATACCTGTAGGTGCATCTACAAGATTCTAATCCTTGTTGGAGTACATGGAATCAATCTTAGAATTTATGGCTTCTTGTCACTTCTTGGAGTATACACTCATAATAGCTTCCTCGTAGGTCTGAGGATCAACATCCTAAGAGTACCCACCACTGATATGTCCTACATATCTTTTAGGAGGGTGAGATACTTTACTGAACGTATGTATAGTTAGAACCTATGTGCTAGGTACCTGAATAGACTCAGACTCTAAAATGGTGATTGAGCTAGGTTCTCCGACCTTGCTCAACTCTATCTCACTCCCATTATTTCCACCAATAACATGTTCTTTCTCAAGAAATATATCTCTTTTGTCAACAATGATCTTCTGGTCCTCGAGATGATAAAAATAATACCCACAAGTTTTCTTGGGGTATCTCACGAACTTGCATCATTCCGTCCTTGATTCTAACTTATCAGAGTTGTATCTTCTAATGTGGGTAGGTGATAGAACCCTTATAGATTCTAAGCTTGGGGTGATCTCTATAGGGATCAGCCTCCTTCGAACACTATAGGGGTTCCTCCCTCCTTGGTTTTCTGCACATAAGCTAAAAATAATTGATTTATTGATGATCAAAAGTGACTACTTATAAGACTATTTATAGGGCTTCTAAACCCTAACTTCCAATAGGATTCCTACTCAAGACTCCTACTCTTAACAACTCTAACTCCAACTCTAAGAAGAAACTCCTACTTCCAACAACTCCAACTCCAACTCTATGAAGCAACTCCTACTTCTAACAAACTCTAACTTCTAATCAACTTCTACTCCAAGTAAACCAAGACTCATACTAAACCAAGACTCATCTTCCCCTCAACTCCTAACCCATAGCCCACTCCTAACCATGATGTGGCTAGTGATTATAGGGGTCTCCAACTCCTAATTTTATTCTTATTCCACTCTAGAGAGAGTCTAAGCTAAATGGGACTCTCCCTCTCTTGCCCTAGCCGGCCTCTCTTAAAAGGAGAAGGCGGCTAGGAGACTCTCATCCCATAAGGACTCCTCCCTAACCCTAGCCTACCACTTTTTTACTAGGATAGTTAGATTAGGGTTCATTATATTCATGACTCAATTGACTCTGACCCATTATCCAACTCCGACTCCTAATCAGATTCTAATTCAGTTGAATCCTAACCCTACAAGAATTTGGGTGGTTTATTATAATAGACTCAAATTTTCTCCTAGCTAACCTAATGGCAGGTCTAGGTTGGCCAACAAGGCCTAATTTGAAGACTCAACTTAATTAACTAGGACCCGACTCAGCTAGGGTCATAACAGACCCGCCCTCTTTAAATCAGCCTTGTCCTCAAGGTTGAGCTCCATGTCTCTGGGTCTTGATCTATAACTCCTTACGAGGCTCCCTCATGGCCTTTATAGTAGGCGCATCCTACTCTTGCGGCCAGCGTCAGTAGTAGTGATTTGACAGTGATGTGTTGCGATCCTATGATCTCATGCAATCATCAGCTGAACCTGGGCCTCCTCATCAACTTGGGTGTTGGGTGGATAGATCTGGGCTGAGTCATCCTATCTAAACTTCCATTTACAGTAAAATTCCTGGAGGATCAATTAAAATTTTGAATTCGTGTGCCGATCCAATCCACAAGTTAGGGCTTCAATGTGATCTCTAATTTTGTAGGGTCTAAAGAAACTGGGAGACCACTTCCGTGAGGCTCGAGTTTTCATAAATTCCTGGTGGTAGGGATGAAGATGAAGGAAGACTCGATCTTTAATAGAAAACTTCCTTCTACTCCGGCGTTTGTCGGGCGGCTGTTTCTTTCTTGTGCGGGCTGACGTGTGGTTATTATTTAATGGTAGCCAGGCTTTCCTTTGGATAAAGGTTTCCCTCTAGTAGAGTCCATGGTAAGGCGAGCCCAATCTGAGTTTGGAGGGAGTAGAAGTTGTAATTTTTCAGGACTTAATTTTATTTCCTCTTTGTGCTATTGTCCTGTATCATACCAAGCCACAAATTCAACAAAGGTTAGCATTCCCTTGCCGTTGATTGATAGCTTCAAGTGATTTGGAGTGAGGGCTTTGCTGAGGTCGGCTAGAGGTCAGCCATCTTGCATGTGGGTAACATAATTTCTAGCTCTCGATGCGTCAATAATAAACACTTTATGGAGTCGGGTAAAGCCAGCACTGGCGAAGAGTAGGGGCTACAACTTGGCCAAATGACCCATGTTTCCAGCGATTTGCCCTAGAGAATCAAAATTTGATGGTCATACCGGTAGGTAGAAAGTAGGCTATGCGGTTCCGTGAAAATGTCTGAAAATTCAGCAAGCGATTGGAGAAGGTTTGGGTCTTCAATTTTTGTTGGTTCCCTCATAGAGTGCTACTGAAGTTGCATCTGGAAGCTGTTGTTCACCTTGTTCAAAACTTTCTCTGTTTGCTGTGTGCAAATCATTGTTATATCGCTCCCCGCGTTTCCTACGTAGGATCTCCTGTTTCTCATGGCTGAAAAATTTCATGATAAATTTGAAAAAATTCCAGGGAACATCACCTAGTGTAGTAAGCCATTTGATGTTGAGCACGACCTCATAATTATCAAGAGGAAGGAGGAAGAAATCAACAAGTATCTCTTGGTCCTATCGTAACAACTTCACCCGCGGGCATCTTTGGTCGCACTTCAAAATTTGGCCGTCGGTGACCTCAATGTCAAACCCGCTACAATCTTCATTTTGGAGCATCAATTGGGTAGCAACCTTATTATTTATAAAGTTGTTGGTGCTCTAAGTCTTGATGAGGATGGTGATGGGCTACGTCTTAAGACATTCTTCAACTTTTGCTGCTTGCGGGTTCGTATGGCCGACTAAAGAGTGTGTCGTGTAATCGGCTGACTGTGATTCTTCCTTTGTGTTCTCCTCCTTTGGTTTATGGACCTCTTCTTTAGATTCTTCAATAGGTTTTATTATGGAAAGCTTCCCTTTTTCGCAGCGATGGTTGCGGCTCCAAAGTTCATCACAATACCAACAAAGTCCCTTCGTCGATCTGTTGTGTAGCTCTTCTAACGTTAATTTTTTTGATAGCAAAGGATGACTGGGGGCAGAGGGTGATTTATATGCTACTGGTCTAGGAGTGGTTCTCATCCTCTGAGCATTTTAGCTGAGCTGTTCTTCTTAGATTTAAGCGAAGGAGATTGTAGCCTTCATAGTACGGGACTGTTGTGCTTTAACCTTTTCTTTAATTTTTGGCTTGAGTTCTTCGATGAATATCCCTAATAATTATTTGTCAGACCAATCATGAGCAAGGTAAGATAATTTCTTAAACCTAGTCTAGTATTCTTAGATTATGGAGGTTTGTCAAATCTTGGCAAGTTGTTCGTTGATATTCTCGTACTTGGTCGACCCAAAGCGGTTCAACAATGCCTTCTTGAATTATATCCACGTCGAAACCCCATGGGTGTACAAGACAATTGTACCACTATATAACATCTCTTTCGAGGTGGTTGACAATGGTGTCCACCATGGAATCCTCCGATGTTTGGTAATAGTGGAAGTAATATTCGACGTGCAAAATCCATCCCATCGGGTCTCCTTCTTCCCATCGAGGGAAGTCCACCCTCATGCGTGACTATATCATGTCTGAGGGCTGTCCTTCCCTCTCTAGAGGCTTCTTTGAGCTTTCTCCTTGTTGGAATTTTATTGGGCTCGGAGATCAGCCCAATCCAAATTTGGCGAATAAGACGCGCAATCTGTCCTCAATACGTGATTCAAGCTGTGATTCAAGCGCCTCCAACTTGGCACCAATCAGATCTACCGATGCCATGGCTTAAGACCCTAGATTTACAATGTCAAGGTCCTTTTCTTGTTGTTAGGTCAATGGTATGAATTAGTTGGGTGGATTGATGTCTGAAAGAGGTGGTGGATCAAAGGTAGATGGCTATGGTTTGGGGCTGAAAGGTTGCTATTTTTGGTTGATGTTGGGGTTGTAGTTTAGAGCTGCTGTAGGGGTCATATAAGAGGCACGATAGCTAAGGTTTAAGGTTAAAGGAATAGTTTAGGGTTACTATTGATGATAGCAATAGATTTGGTAGGGATCAGATGTAGATGTAGCAAGTAGTATCGAAGGTAGTGCAACAAATTTTTTTGTCAAAGAGGATGCTGTTGATGTTGTTGTTTGGGGCTATTGTAGAGGCTGTAAGGGGGGGTTTGGTGATAGAGGTTTAGGGTTAGGGGGGTGGCTTAGGGTTATTGTTGATGGCAGCAACCAATTTGGTAGGGATCGGTGGCCACAGAAAATAAGATCGGTGGTGGAGAGTTGTGGCTGCGATAGGTCGCTATTTTGGGTTACAGTTTTGGGTGCTATTAGGGTTATGGAAATAGGTTACGATAGCAACATCTTAAGGCTAGATGGGTGCCCTAAAGATGTCATGGTGGGTGGCAACAAGATGGTTAGAGTTTGGTGGGTTTAGAGAAGAAGAAAGACAAAGGCACAATAGTAGATTTTTTCATCAAAAAATTTCAGCAGTATAGATGCAATCTTTTCCAGCAATCTGAAACAAGGATTTAAGTAAAACTCAAGGGGAATCCACTAATAAGGGAAAGGTAATGCTGTTAAAATTTTTGTGGAAGAAAACAATAGCAAAAAATTCAGCAAGATCAAAGATCATGGGAAGGTACTGCGGTATATTTTTATGTCTAAAGTGCAGTAGTTTGGACGTAAAAGATCAGTGGTTTATATTAAGAATTTTTTGACAAAACCAAAAGGAAATCTGTTGTTAAAGAGTACCAAATCGTAAAAAACTTGTGGAAGATTGAACAAAAAATCACAATAGCAAGATTAAATAGGCAATGCCATGCGGCTGAAATTCGGTAGCACAACTTTCGTCATAGAGATAGAAACTTTACGATGAAAAATTTATGCAGCAAGATAGGAATAATTCTTTTGGGTTTTTGGAATAAGGATAACTAAATTACAGCAATAGTAAGGTAGAAAACCAGAACCTATTGTAATTCACAGGGAGATGAAAGGATGATTTACGGTAGTGGAGATGATGGTGAAATTTGGTAACGATCCTTAAGCAATTACGAGAATTGCTTGGGCGGTTGCAGAGGGATGATGAATAGCTGTGGAAGGGCAACGAGATGCCAAGAACGCTGCTCTAGTACCTAGTGCTAGAACCCTTGAGGATTCTAAGCTTGTGATAATATCTATAGGAGATCGGCCTCCTTAGAACTCTATAGGGGTTCTCTGATAGGACTCCAGCAGGGTTGAGTCATAATCACCCTAGAAGTAATTAATAAGAGCCCTGTGAGATTGTAATAAAACCCCACCTAGTCACTTCTATCATATAAAGAAGTGTGGCTAGGGTTTCTTTTGGGGTCTTAGGGCTTCTTGGTCGTCACCCTCTTCACTGGGTTGGTCAGCTATAGTTTTTAGCAGAGGGGCATGGCTTGTGTAGCCACTTAGGCCACCACCCCCTTTATTTATGCATGGTAGCTATAGGAGGGATAAAAAGGGAAATTCACTTAGGAAGCACCCCCCTTGGCCTAGGGTTTGTAGCCCTATATAAGTATGTAACCTCCACCTCTTTCCAACAAGCAAGATTACTCTACAATTCAGCCATATGACCGATTACTAGGAGGGAGGAACCCCTATAGCGTTCCAAGGATTGATCCCCCTCAAAGATCAAAATCTATAGAGCTCCATCTGGGGTTCTATCATTTGGTATCAAAGCCGCATTCTTGCTGTCCTGTAGCCATCTCTGCCGCCTCCACCTTCCCAAGCAATTCCCACAATTGCTTTTGATGTCGCCTCCACCGTTGCCCACCAAATCGTAGATCCATCAATCTACTGCCGTCCTCTACATCAACATCATAGATCTGGTAAAAACTCCAAAGCCCACGCCTCTTGCTACTGCTATTCCTTTATCTTTTACATGGGAGAAGGTTTTCCAAAGTTTCCTTGCTGTAAAATTTTACCGTCGCAAACGTTATCATCGTGCGAAGGGGAAACACTGCAGAAAAGTTTAGCCGATTGTTGCTTCTTGAACCTGAACTTTTGATCATCCTTTTTTACTAAAACTTTTATACAAATTCCTAGATCATCTTAGCTTTTATTTAAGATAGATCTCTGGAAAAAATTCCTTATGGATCTGGACTTATAGCACTGTAATTCTTCATCACATAGTGTTAAAATTTTGCGATGAAGAATCTGCCTTTTGCCTATTGGCCTCTTGAAACCAAACTTTTATTCATCCTTTTTGGTCGAAACTTTTACACAATTTCATAGATCATCTTAGCTTTCATCTAGAATTGATCTTTGAGAAAAATTCTTTCTGAAGCTGGAATTATAGTGCTGCAATTTTTCATTGCACGGTGTTGAAATTTTATGACAAGAATTCTGCGATCTTGTTTGCAACAATTTTCCTACCGTTACGCTGCCAAAATTTTCTTGATTCACATTACTACTACTATCACCATCTGAACTGAGATTTTGATATTAAAATTCTCCATAAAATTTTCAGATTTTTGCTGGAATTAACATCGAGAAACTACTGCTTCTTCGACGGGAATTCTGTTCGGCAGTACAACGTATATCACAGCGATCTTTCATCGAAACTTTATCAGATTCGCTGCCATCTTTTCCAGATTTGAAACTCTCTTTCCTCATCTTCATCTCCTAACACCACAGCCTCAAAGTTCATAATTTTTTGCTAGAATTTTCATTGAGAAACTACTGTTTCTTCGACGACAATTCCACTTCTGCAAGGCATCATACGTTACAGCGAACTTCGTCGAATTCTATCAAACCTTTACTGCTATCTCTTCCAGATCTGAAACCATCTTTCCCTAACCTTCACCCTCTACCATCATAGCCCAAAAACCCTACCAAGCCACAGCCAAAACCATACCTAAATCAGCCACAAAATAACCTAAACCCGCAGCCTCTTACAACTAGCACCTATTGCAGCATACCCTTTCCGATCCCTAACAAGCCTCTGCTGCCATCTATCCCAGACTGAAAACCCTTTTTCCTAACCTTCATCTACTGCTATCACAGCCCTAAAACCATACCAATTCATAGCCAAAACTCCACAAAACTGTAGCCCCAAATCGCACCCAAAACAGTCACAAACCGCACCCAATATTCTCCCTTATCCCTTCAACCAGAGCATGCATCTTTTGATGCCCAATGCTGCCAAAAGCAACCTCTCACTGCCATCCTCCTTGATCGTAACAGTAGTGATCCTTGCGGCAAAAAGCTACTAGAAGCGATCTTTCGCTGCAATCTGTTTATATTATAACCCGCAACAATCATTCGCGCCAACTATCTTGATCGCAGCCAGCAACAAATTGAACATGACAGCAGCCATCTCTCGCTCGTTGCCACTGCTGTCCCCATCCACAATAGCTATGCACACCACTGCCTCGTCTTCCTCCTATTGCAGTTGCACCCTTGCTGTAACCGACGCCACCTGCAGCCACGAAGTTGCATCGCAATTGTAGTCGACATCACTGTTGCCCTCTTCTTCCTCCACCATCGCTGCTGCCTTTCGACTCAGATATCTTAGCTGCCATCTTCTGATAGATATTAGCCACCTGAAAAATCACAGCCTTGATGACATTGCAGTATCACCACAGAACCGCAGCCGACGTTACTACTGCCATCTTCTTCCTTCACCGTTGCTGCTACCCTTGGCTGCCATCCTCTACTTAGAGACTTCACCACCATAGCCCCAATAGCTACCATTTGTTACCTTCAACTTGAAGATTGCAGCTACACTCTTCAATCGATTTATTTGATAGGTTGGAGATCCTTACGTCATGACATTGATGGGCTTATTCGAAGCCAAATTGGAGGCTTTTGAGACGCGTATGGACTAAGCCCAATAAGATCACAACATGGTGCGACAGCCGTACACACTTAAGACAGCCATCTCCTTCACACGACTACACAAAGACAGGTTGAACCAAGATACTCGGAGGATCAAAGCCATCGCACGACCAGTAGCACAGAGACCCTCGAGCCCATCTACCACCAGCCGGTCACCTTAGCCAAAAAAGTTAATAAGAGAAGAGCTTTGTAACAAATCGACAAAGGGCCTATGTGGGAATTGTGATAAACTGTGGAGCCTATAACACTAATGTAAAAAGGAGACACAACTGATAATTGCACCCACTGAAGAACCCAAAATTTAAAGATATGACTCTTGAGCCGAAGGAAAAGGATACACCACAACCGGTCACCCGCACGGTCCCTACCTTAGCCGACTACACCAACCTGTAAAAATTAAAGATCGAAGGGTTTCTTGAGCAGTAGTTCGTCATCATCCTCATTGACACCGGGAGCACACACAACTTCATGAGCAATAAGGTTGCTACCCACTTAATGCTCCAAAAAGAATATTATAGCGGGTTTGAAGTCAAGGTCGCTAACGGCCAAATTCTGAAGTGCAACTATAAGTGCCCCCAGGTAAAACTGATTCTACAGGAGCTAGACATAGTTGCTGATTTTTTCCTCCTTCCTCTTGATGGTTTTGGTATAGTGCTTGGCATTGATAGGTTGTCTACGATTGTAGATATTTTTTGAAAATTTTTGAAGCTAACCATGAAATTTTTTAAAAAAGGAAAGAAGGTGATTCTATGAGGGAGCCTAGCAACTACAACCACAACACAACACTTGGAGGGGGTACCAAAAGAAAAATTCAATGATTTTTCAATTCAAATTCAAAGGTTTCATGAGATTGAAGATAAGAACCCTCTCCCACAACTTGTTGAAATTTTGGGCGTCTCTACCAAACCGAGCCGATTACCTCCTATAAAGCTGTCTGACCCCCCAGAGCTGAACGGGCCGAAACTTCTACCAGTTGTTGCTCAGCTAGATTGCTTCCTACAACCTCAGAAGATCGAAGATAAAAGGGTCATCCAAGAGATGATAGAGACACGGATTGTTCAGCCATGCTTATTTCCCACTACGACATATTCCTATATCCTTTTCCCCGGAGATAAGCTACTTCTAAAGTATTACATCCCACTGAACTCACCATGGTTGTTGATGCTGCACTTCCAGATCTTAGGTGACTTTCACGACTTTCCCCAGGATTAGACCATGATGCTTAAAGACTTCCTTGATGATGACCTTCGATATATGGCTCAAGATCGCGAGAAAATTGAGCCCCTCCATTGGCAAAATTAGAAACGGGGAAGGATCATTCATAGAACTCAACAAAGCATGAACATCATCCCTCTCATTATAAAGAAAGATGCACCACTTTGACCGAGTGGAACTATAGCCCTCACGACCACGATGTCGTCCACATCAAATCGTGGCCAGATATTTATTATTGGAGTAAACACATCCAGAGAGGGGGTCAGCACCATCCTCATGCAAGATGGTCAACAGCACGAAAAAGTAAAAAATGGGCCACGAAAAATCACCACTTCTACCCACCTCAGACTCAGATCGGGCTCACACCGCTAGAGATTTTCTCAAATGACAGCCCTCACTCCAAAAGAAGGCACGACTACTATTACTAAGCAACCACATGACAGTCCATGTAAGAAAGAAACTTCCCCCTGACAAACACCGGAAAAGAAGAAAGTTTCCTGAGAAAGATCAAGTCGCCTTTCATCTCCAGCTCCACCAACATGAAATTCAAGCCTCAAGAAAGTGGTCTCCCTATTTCTTTGGATCTTACAAAATTGAGGATCATATTGGAGCCCTAACATGGAGATCAGATCCATGCACTAGATCAAGATTACAGTTGATCCTCCAGGTGTCCCACCTCAGAGGAAAATCTAAAGATGACAACTCAGCCCAAATTCTTCCACCTGACACCCAAGCTGATGAGGAGCTAAATACCCAGTTCCCTGAGTTCATGGAACCTCAGCCTTGAGGACAAGACTGATTTTAAGGGGGCGAGTTTGATAGGACTCCAGTAGGGTTGAGTCCTAATCACCCTAGAGGTAATTGATTGTTATTTTCATCAAAACAGATTTAAGCGGAGCGATAATGAACCTACCATTTATCTAAAGAAGGAAGGTGAATATAATATTCTTATGGTTTGCCTTTATTGATGATATTATATATGTGTTCATCTAACTCTTTTATGGTAGAATTTAAAAAATATATAATGAATAAATTTGAAATATCATATCTAAGTCTATTGTACTATTTTTTGGGTTGGAGGTGAAGGAAGGATCAGATAAAAAAATTATTTCACAAAGAAAATATGCAATGGATCTGCTTAAAAAAATCTAACATGATTAATTGTAAAGCTACAACAACACTCATGAATGCAAATGGGAAATTAAAACATGAAGATAGTACATATTTGATAAATGTAAGATACTATAGAAGGTTAGTTGAAGGTTTGATCTAACTCATGCTCGACCAGATATTACCTTCTCTATTGGTCTAGTATTCAGGTTTATGCATAGCCCAAGTAAATATCATCTTAAAGTTATAAAATGAATTTTATATTCTAATGCTAGAACTATAGATATGGCATTTTGTATTCTCATAATTTTAAATATAAATTATCACTAATAGTGATTAGGTAGGAGCTTTGGATGATAGAAAGAGTACTTTAGGTAATATTTTTAGCCTTAGATCATGATATATATCTTGAAGTTTAAAGAAGCAAACAATAACTATGTTATCGACATTAGAAATAGAATATGTAGCTACAATATCAACAGCTTATGAAGCAATATGACTTAGAAGACTTCTTGAAGATCTTCATCAAGAACAAAAAAATGCAACTGAAATATTTTGTGACAACAAAGTCACAATTGCAATGACGAAGAATCCAACATTTCATGGAAGAACGAAGCATATAGAGATACATTATCATTTCATCCAAGATCTTGTAATAAGTGGAGCCACAACAATGAAGTATTATGACACATGAACAAGTTACAAATATTCTTTCTAAAGTCACTTTCAGTTTAGAAGCATGTTTATTTCATGTCTCAAATCAGTGTATGCAACTATGAATTAAGGGAGAGTATTGAGAATTGATTCATAGAAGTTATCTAAATAGCTAATATGTTTTAGGTAGTGGCCCATGATTTAGGAGTTGTAAGGTTAATGACTACATTTGCTCAATCATGATGAGACAGTGAGGTGATATAGTTACTATTATGTCATATAAATAGGACTATAATTCATTAAGGAAGAAGAATAATATGTGTATTTAGAGAATATCTTATAAGTATTATATTCCCTTATGTTTAATATTATGTTACTTTTATGATTAAAAAATATTCTTATTTAATTATAATATAATATTTTTTTAATAATTTTATTGCTCCTCCAACCCCCCCCCCCCCCCCCCCCCCCCCCAACAAGATCAAACAGAGCTCTGATGTCCGATTTCACGCCCAATGGGTCGCTGGACTTCATCTATTAAGATAGATCAAGAAATGAAGTATGGTTTGGGTGGGAGACGCAATGAAGTATGGTTTGGGTGGGAGACGCTACACGAGATCGCTTTCGGCATTGCTCGAGGGCTCGAACATCTGCATGGTGGGTGCAAAACACGTATAGTAAGTACACTTCGCCATTAAGCCCCACAACATCTTACTGGAACAAGAATTCTGTCCCAAGATCTCCGATTTCGGATTGGCCAAAGCTGTGTCCTTCGAAGGTGAGCATCCTCTCGATGGTGGCTGCGAGAGGCGCCATTGGGTACGTTGACCCGGAAGTATGCTCCAAGAAATTTGGAATCATCTGGAGTAAGTCTGATATCTATAACTATGGGATGGCGTTGCTGGAGATGGTGGGAAGGAGGAGAAACATTGTTGCAACCAATGAGAACACTAGCCAGATTTATTTCCCGCACTGGCTCTACGATAACCTCGATCGATTTTATAATGCATGCATTTTTTTTTTTTTTTTTTTTTTTTGTTGGAGTAACCCTCGAGATGGAAGGGATGACAAGATGATAAAATAGTTGGGCTATGGTGCACACAGATGATGCCTGAGAATCGACCTTCAATGAGTAAGGTGGGTGGAGATGGTGAAAGGGAGTGCCGAAGACTTGGAAATTGCCACCAAGACCATTTAGTGTTGTTGACAGCTCAATAATACCTGTTTGCTAAAGTTTGTCTTGCACAGTTGTATTAGGATTGATAATTATTTTGGGATTGAGATCCTAAAATTTAGGATTTGGTTCTTATCATATATATACATATATATCTTAAATTTTGATTGGGAAGAACAAGATACATAAAGTCGTGTGATACATTTTTCGATTATTAATTTCTATTTTTTTTAGTTTTCGATTTTTCTCTCCCTCTCCTAATATATATAAAAGTTAATACTAAAAGAGCGAAGATATGCGCAGCTGACCGATTCAATAGTGGACCAAATTCCACTGTGATGTATTATTCTACACATGAGATCAGCTTAAACCACCCGTAGACAAGAAGCAGAGCTCACATGCCGCTCCCTCCCGTCGAGGCCGTCTCGGCTTCATCGACATCTGCACAAACGAGACGCTGCAACCTTTCACACCCATCAGAAGAATTGGTAATCGAAGCACCTTTGGCTACTCTATATAAGCACACCCATGGGTCACTCACAAACCACTGGTCTTCTCTCTCTTTCTCCCTCTTTCCACCTCTGTCAAGACCTCTCAGTCCACCAAGTCATACACCCACCTCAGATCGGGTTCCGCAAACTCCTCCCCCCTTTCCTCCGGCCTCCCTGCTGAAGTCCCTTCCGCAAGCTTTCCCACCCCTGCGGGGACGCCGCCGCCGCCTTCGCCAAGGCCCTCAGGCCGGAGCTCGTCAACCGTGTGCGCGAAGAAGCAGATCTTGCGCCTGCACGCCGGCCCCGAGATGCACATCCGGGTCCGGTACCGCGTCGGGTGCAGCCAGAACTCGAAGACCCCGTGGGCGAACTCGCATTTCTGGCCGCGCCGGCAAGCCCCTGTCTGCCGGAACTCGGGGCACGGTATGCCATGGTTGGGAAACCTGCGGGGGTCCCGGCGCCGAGCTTTCTCGCCGCGGTGCGCGAACGGGCACGTCATCCACTGGTGCGGGTACGCCTTGGCGCACCGCTTCACCTTGAACTCGTACATGAGGAAGTCGTCGAGCTCGGCCTTGGTGACGCCGTAGGCGAGTCGGGCGGCCTCCGAGAGCTGGAGGTAGCAGGGGAGGACCAGGATTGGGTTCTCGTAGTTCATGTTCGGGATGTCGTTATGCATCCTAAACATCAATCTCTGTTCTTTTCCCCCTTTATTTCTGGCGTTGTGTTGTAAGAAGGAGAAGGAGAAGGAGAGCGTGTAGTGAAAAGAGGAGTAAATGAGCAATGGAAAAGCCTTCTTCTTCTTCTCCGATGACGTCGACGGGTCTCGAACTCGCACTATTTATAGAGGCATCGCCTTTGTTTGGACCTGCATGCATGTTAGGCAAGTGTAACTCACAATTCTGCCACCAACTCGAGTAGTTAAAGTTATGAAACCCGATGACCTGTGAGTTGAGTGCTGCAGAACACTGCACACCACAACTCCACATCAAACTTTAGGACGCAGTCTTAAGTTCTGCTGGTGGTGGTTTCATGAGGAGCCAAGCCACGGCGGGATAACACGGCACCATCGGGGGAGGAGGTGTAAAGGGAGGGGGGCGACGAACGCGTGGAGCCGTGCCATTCGATCTGTTGCGGGCGACGACAAGAGATGCAGAGAGGGCTGTTCTACGCCTATCTGAAACGGCTTGGTGCTTTGTCGGAGCTCTCCGGCAGCGGACAGAATGGTTGGTGGAGATGGTCTTTCTTCTTCTACTGGTGCAGCTGGTGGCGGTGCATTCTCAGGCGAAACACGCAGGCTTTAAGTCTTATACAACCATGTTGTAGACAAACGATTGCTTGATACTGGAGGCAAGAAGAAGAAGAAGAAGAAGAAGAAATAGAGAAAGAAAGAAGGGGAGGGGAAGGAATGGTTTATATGATAAGATGAACAGCACTGCGATCTTTCCTTCTCTATTTCATGAAAACTTACATCTTGACTCACTCCATGGCCATCTCCCGCAAGATGAAGGTAAGACAAAATTATCGAGTGGATTTAGAGGAGCAAGACCTCGAGATCCTGAGGAGGCTTAGCTGGTCTTGAATTTTGTTCCAAAAGCTTAAGTTTAATAAGTCATGCATGAAAATCTAATATACTTTAACCCCACTTTATCACTTATGATTGCAAAACTATTTACTTCTAACATGAGAATATTTCATAAAACATCTATCCCTCTTCCTTTTTTTTGTGGAGCTCATCCATAAACCTTCAGTGTCTCTTTCTATATAGTAGGTTTCTTCCAATATCACCATACGAGTGTATCTTATTATATGACTCAATAATTTAGGATAAGATATATTAAAATTTTAATTCGATTCTGATTAAAATTATTGACCAATTAAAAATTAATCCTAATATCGAAATGTTACCATGATGGGAGAGACTATTTTAACTCCACCTAGATCCTTCTGTTCTCAAGTTCATCTGATTGATTGTTCTCTAGTATATCAATTATAGTGGTTATATAGAAATAGAAAGAGAGGATAACGACCTTAGTCTTCTAATGCAGAACTATAAGGGCTTCACCACGTTAGATGTATTCAATTCTATAATGTCGTTGAAAGGTATGTGTGCTATTCTTGATAATGATAACTTAGATTTCAATCCTGATTAAATTATTTCCGTATGATAGTTTAAACTTACACTCTAAACTCTCGAATATGTTTGGTGATGTTATCTAAAATGGTCATCAATTTATATATGCATTTGAAGGTCCATCTAATAAAAAGTGCCACCACTTAGCAAGGTAGTAAGAAAAAAAGCATTAATTCTCAAGACACTGGTCAATGCCTAGCTTATTGTACTCACACAGCATGGTGCTGAAGGATCTCCTGTTAAGAATTTATTGATAGTAATTATCTAGGTAATTTTCATGTTCTAAATAGTTATAAATATGTTTTAGATAATTATGGATATGTTGTAAGTAATAAACCATGATTTAGGAATTTTGGGGTAGTGGTTACATTTACTCGGGTGAGATAGTGGGTGCGATAATTATTATTAGGTTCTATAAATATGATCATAGTCAATTCTATAGCTTATTATACACACATAGCATCATGCAAGCTTAGAAGAATCTCCTATTAAGAATTGATTCATGATAATCATCCAGGTAGTTGTCATATTCTAAATAGTTATAGACAGGTTTTGATAGTCATGGACATGTTCCAAATAATAACTTGTTATTTAGGAGTTGTGGAGGTAGTGGCTATACTAACTCAATCTTGAGTGAGATAGTAGGATGAGGTAATTACTATTAGGTCCTATAGACAAGATCATAGTTCATGAAGCAAGGTGAAGTATGTGTGTGTGTATTTGAATAATATCTATCTTGTAAGTGTTATATTACCTCATGTTTAATACTATATTTTTTTTATTAAAAATATCTTTATTTAATTGCATCGTAGTATTATGTGACATTCTGTTTAATACAAAAATCTGCATGGATGGCGATCATGTTCCCAAGGAAGAAGATGGTCACTCTTGCACCCCCGCAACCTTTGATGCGAGCGGTCGACAACCGAGCCCCCGACAGTATCATCGAGGAGCACGGGTTGAGCTCCAAGGGGTTGCAGGTCACAAATGCTGTCAGCGTCGCCGCGGACAGGAGGAGCACAGAGGAATGGAAGAGCAGCAGTATCGACTTCATGCTATGTGTGATCACTGTGATTAGGTCAGATGATGAGGAAAGCTAACCATATCCATTAGTTATAGGCTCAGTGGACGAAGGTGACAGTACTGTGGATGAACACCCATTAAAGGAAACATATAAAGGGCAAAAGCTTACACGAGATGATGAGTGGGAGCTTTAAACCTTAACTAATAGATGGTGTGAAGGACGAAGTGTGACAATACTTTTATTGTTGCAATTAGAGACTGGAAGAATTTGGTTGCACTCCCCACCTCGAAAGCTGATGCTTTAAGCCTTTAAGTTCCTCTTTGGTGGATCTTTTGATGAAAGGTTGTGCCGTTCGTTGATTGCCTCCATTTGTTATTGAATACGTTAATGGAGATACAATGTTGCAATAATAAAAATAGTGGACTTGGAGATTGTACCATATATCATTTGATATTTGTATCATTAAACTAACTGTTTAAAAGGATCAAGAACTTGATTTGGATACTTGCATTCAAGTTTGATACTTATGCAAGTAGGGAGATTTCTATAAGTCAAATATTTGTAGAAAAATTTGTAAAAGAATAATCTTATCATGATAATAGTTCAATTTTTATAGATAACGATTAGGTGAAAGACCGATAATATCTATTTCAACAAGATGTGCTTGGATCCATGTGCACATGAGCGATGAAGTGACTATTGATATATCTCTCGATCTCTCCCGAGGATTGAGGCGAATCTGTTTACATGTTTCGATGATGACCTACATGAAGAAGACTTGATCTCTCTCATGCTCAAGTTAATTCCGAGATTGATGAGTCAAAATAGTGTAGAATGTCTAACCTTAACTAACATGTAAAAGATAGCATTTTGTACTAGGTAAAAAAAAAGGAGAATATTCGATAGAATATTTACGAGGGAATAACCTATCATATTCCTTATAACCATGTGTAGAGTTGTCAATGATTTAAGAAGATTTACCTCATAAACAAAAATGAGTAAATCATTGGATGTACCATACCAATAATTGTTGGACTGTAATTCTTAATCAAAAAATAAAACTACCAAACTTATAAGTGGGAGAGAGGATTTATCACCTTAAGCAATTGTATGACAGCTAAGCCTTCTTAAGGGTCTATTATTGATTATAGCATCATCTTAAATGTCTTCTAAACTAACTTTGTTTTGATGTATCCATCATCAATAGCCCCCATTAGCCCAAAACTTCAAATGGAAATATCAATTTTGTCAAATGAGCTAAAAACATAAAAATAATTTTGGTGAAAATAAAATATTAATATGGGAAGAAAAGTTTCATTTAGTTAAAATTTAATGAAGATAAAAAAAATCAATGGGTCTAAGTTTTTTTATATATGAAATCAGGTTTTCTCTTTTGCATAAAAGAAATATTTTGAATAATACCTACTTTTGGGAATCACATACTTATCTTTTAGCAGCATATAATTTTTTTGATAAATATTTTTAATATATTAAAATTATATATTTGGTATGGATAAAATTCATGCTCACTTGAAACTTACGGATATTGCCCAATTGGTCATGAGGGTCCAGTTCGCATGGTGATGATGTGATGCCAACCATGATGTGATGCCAACTTAGGAGAAGGATCGACTTCATATAGAAAACTATAGATGAAGCTAAAGACACCAGCATACAAGTTCGTAGTTATCGGAGATATGATATGATCTCATTTGATCTAATGTTAATAGCTTTTAAAAACTTGTAAAAGATGGATATACGATCCGAACAAGCAAGTATGTCGATAATAGCTTTTAGGGAGTGAGTCACCTAAATATTATCAAGATGACCATAGTTCACAAACCATCTTAGAGTCGATAATAATCTTACAAGGACCACTAGGTTTGGAGAAGTTGCTCAATCAACTTGACATTACCTCCTCTTCCTTTCGCTAATCAAATGATGTAGGGTCACTCGTTCCTACTCTATGCCCTTCATTCTAATTGATCACTATATCACATCATGCACTATAGCTTCATCCATTGTCCATAACATCATCCATGACTTGATCCATTCTTTGCACAACATCTTTTATCGACATTGTCCATTGTTGCATCTATCAACCATAGCTTCATCATGGGTTTATCTTAAGGATTATGGTAAATAGGGATATCTTTTAGAAAAAATGTAAATGGAAGACATCTCTTTCTAAAAGCCGAAAAAAACATTCCCGAGAATTTACCAAAAAAATATTTATACTTCTTGCACTTATAAATTCAATTATTGAAGCTCCATGAAACCTTGATGCACACATCAAACCAATACAATCTTTAAAAATTTTGCAAGGTAAGACCATAAAGTTGATTATCATGAAAAATAGAATATAATCTAAATAATAATTTTAAAATAAGATGATTTACTCCAAAAAAAGCTCTCAGTAATGAGGTTTTATAAGATGGCACCCCCCATGTTTGTTTTTATCAAAGGACGCACCATTTTTTCAAACTACGGTCGAAATATCCTCTCTAAAAAAATAAAATAAAAAAGATAATCGATGCCTGTTGGTTGTGGTTTTGGTTGACTCTGGTTTTTTGGGCTGACCCAATTTGTTGGAGATGAATTGGACCAAACCGATTTAATAAAACACTAGGTATTTGATATATTCTTATTAGGTCCTAAATAGCCCTTAATTTTTTTTTCTAAGTCACACCATTACTCCTATTCTACCAATGCAACAACAACGCCAAAGATTGTTGTTGCCAATCTTTTTGCCGGTTGTGGCCATCGACATCACGATCTCCATCACAGTTGCTAATAAGAAGCATGACTAGGAACCCTAACCGTCTAAAGCGACAACAGGTGGGCAAGCGTCATCAGAGATGAGGAGGACACTACATCCACTGAGGCTCAGCGGTGGCTCAAGTGCTTCTCGTTATCAACTTCCTATGCTGTAGTTATCATAGTAGCTCACTATTGTGGTTACGATTAGTGTCACCGATGGAGAAAGAGGTTGACGTCGCCTTCCGACCAAGGGTAACTCAGTCCCATTTCGTTGCTTTGGAGGTCGTTGTGATGGTCGACATCACCAATAGGGCAAGAGGTGGATGCACCTTGCCAAGAGTAGGTTGGCCTTCCCATTGTTGGCCATCATCATGACCATTGATTAAGCATTGCGCCTCATTGATCATTGGTGGTTGGTTGAGCCTCAATAATGATGAGTTGTCACTAACATTAATGTTCTCCTTCGTCTCTAGCGTCATCGACTAAGTATTGTAGAGCCTTGGTTATTAGCAATTGATTGTCATATCATTATTTAGCTTTGTGCACCTTAATTATATCTATTATTTATAGGTGCCCTACAAGCTAATCACATAAGTGATGACACGTGTGACATGCTGTACGATCCTTTTGCTTACTATTATTATTAGCCTAATCTCACTTTATATTACCTATTACATATATTGTGATGTTTTTCGATCTATGCAATAGGAATCGGATCGTGATGAGATCACGATAATGAGACTGATTCACCTTTAAACACAAATCTAAAATAATCTCGATCATAAGTTACTCGAAAGAGACATCGAGATAATCAGACATATTATTCTATTATATACCCATCCATATGATGGAGGCGGTTGGTCTCATAGCCACTCGTGTGGAAACATTAAAGGTACAATACATATGCTCATTGAAGAATAAGTTCATTAATTGATCCCCTTATTAAATGCTAGATTGTTGATAATACTTAACGTCAGACTATGATTCTATAATCTCAGTTGTGTATCTGGTCCTTAGACTTGAGACACCAAGGATGTCTTATTGAGTACTTACTCATTTCTTTGATGTCAGACTTACAGGTCTAAAAAATTTTAAATTTAGTACAATCGGTTATCATGATTGGTAGCCAACCTTACGAAAATAATTGAACATCAATAGAGGATCATCCACTCTCTGTATCATGAGAGGAATATCCCGTATGCTCTCGCTTAAGAAATCTCTAGCCAGGGTCATTCGAATTGAGAGAAAAAAGAATTATTCAAGAGAATCCAATTAGAACGAGACTCGAATGGATTCTGTATGTGGCCTGATAGTACTATGCCCAATATATTATCTCTAAGATATTAGATAGATAAGGGACTCTAGATACATGATAAGTGAGGATAGACAAGTCTAATGGATCATATCTCCTATACCTTCTGAGGACTATGGCGATAGTTGATAAGTTGAGTGAATTGTTATGAGATAATAATTCACTGAGTCAGAAGGAGTTCTGACGAGTGAAACTCATGACCAACTCGGTATTAGGCCTAGAGGGTCACACATATATGATGGATAATTGCAACAAGTAGAGGATTGAACATGAGTTATCTAATAAGCCTCTATTATCATTAGATAAGATCCAATATTAATGGACACCTTGCATGAAGCTCAATTGGAGTCAAATTGAGATTATTGGATAGAGATCCAATAATCCAAGAGGTGTAGATAATTGGATAGAGATCTAATATCTAGTAAGGCAAAATCCATTAGGGTTTTTGGTGGCTCCCTATAAATAGTAGACATGGGTGGCCAAGGGATATGCTTCACCTTTAGCCGCCCTCTCCTATTCTCCTCCCTCTTATCTCTTCTTAGTTGACCACCTCTTTCCCTACTGTGTGAGGGCAGCAAAGAAGATAGAATATCTTCTTCCATGTTCACTACAAGGTGGTGTGCAAACGCTTGGAAGAAGGTTTGCAAGAGTTGCAGGCTTTGTACTACGATTTAAGGAGTATCGCTATAAAAATCCACCATGTGGATACCGCTAAAGATGAGGACATCTAACCTTCTTCATTCTATCCTGTTGGATCTAAAACTTACGGTTATATACAATCTCCCTAGCTAACAAATCTCACACGATTTATAATTTTTTGATTTTGTAATTTTTTGCGCACCAATCGTTGCACGGCGACATGATAAACATGAGACACTTTTGTTTTTGTGTTTTCCTTACACATGTGATGCTCTCATAATTTCCCAATAGCATCACTATATGACTTACTATTGTATTATTGTAGCATTTGCAGTGTTGTTGAAGCCTCGACATCATCCTTCACGGTGTTGTTGAAGCATCGCTTACATCGATGTTTTATGCATCAACGAAACATTTGTTGTAACAACAAAAAATATATATTATTAAATAAATATATATTTGTAGTTTGGTATTATTAATTTGAATGACATTTAAGTATTTGATACTTATTACAAGGATGATCCTCTTTTAAATGAAAATTTTAGTTTTTTTTAATGAGATAAAGGCTTTCAACGAAACACCACTTTTCTTGATATCAGAATCATAAGTAATTTTGGGAAGTAGTTAGAGAATAATAGACTAAGTTGAAGGATCTACCTCTACACAACTTCAAACATCAAAACTTACAACTTGAAGGATCGTCTTTTATACAAACTCAAATTTAGAACTTCTATTTGAATGAAATATTAATAATAGATAATTGTTATGACCCCCACGAATTATCGCATTCAAGAGGTGTGAACTGATCTTAAATGTGAAAATATTATAATTCATCAACAGACCAAATCCATAATCCAAACTAATATTTTAGGACACTAAAAAATATTCAAATTTTAAAATCCACATCTATAAAACATGTTCAGTTTATAACACACTACTTCACCCAAATATTTATAAAATCCGAGCCAACTCTACGAAACAATAACCATATCATATATCCACAAGAGTGGGAATCTATATGATCACAAAACCAATATTTACTATAAGTTCTTATCATTATACAAATTAACTTAACATTCTAAAATACTAAACATGAGAGGTCTTTTAAACATTTACAAGACACATCACTTCAAAACTTATCGACAACATTCCATCATATGTAAAGCATACTTATACAATATAAACATATCATCTAATAAAGATTTGCCTAAAATCTTCTAGCTTTCCACTACATCAACTCAGTTTCAAACATTTCAGTAACTGGCAATCTAACATAAAAAAATTGATATATCAACGAAGTGATCTACAAAGCTTAGCAAATAACAAACATATCTAAGGCAAAGGAGGCTAGTTTCAAATATACTTGGTATCAAAATATATGGCAGAGATACAAGAATTCATGGATATCAGCTCATTAGATACATAATTGCAAATGTCATTTCATTCAAAACACATTTGGTTTATAACAAATAGAATAAAGAGTAATTAGAGCATATCAATGGTGTAATAAGTATTTCAGAGCATATCAATAACATATAAAGTGTTTTAGAATATATCAATGACAAATAAAATATTTCATATCATAATAATGACGTATGAAATGTTTCAAAACATAATAATGGCATATGAAACATTTTGAAGAATATAAATAACAATACAAAATATTTCAAAGCATAACAAAGGTGTATAAATTATTTCAGAGTTTATCAAATAAACAAATAAGGAATAGAAGCTCAAATATCATAACATACATTACATTTGTTTCATTTTTAATCCCAAGTACACATATAAACTCAAAAGTAATGCTTTGGAAATCATAAAAAAAATATAAAGGGTGAAGTGAGATCATAAACATAATATGGTTCATCCATTGTTTAATAACCACTAAACATAAGTCTCCCACATTTGGGAGTTCCATACACCCATGTCTGAGTGAAGTCATAGGGGGTCAGCAGAGCATCGCGGGTTCTAAGCATAACTCACTTTATCATTTTTAGTAAAGGTTCATATTATCCCACAAACATCAGAGTACAAAAGGACATGTAAAAAATAAATTTGGTATACATCGGAAGCACATGAGAAACAACAAACATGCATGCGCCTATACGAAATAATGCGATACAAACGTAAATTGCACATAATTGATTTAGGTATGCAAATTATTTAAGGACAATAGTATTTAAGATTTCGAACCAATAGTGTAAAGCTCAATGGAAGTAAGGATTTTAGCAAAAAAAATCAATTTCCATAAGAGTGAATAAGAATACGCAAAATCGACACAGGCTTAATTCTGATAGAATTTAAGAGGCATATTATATAATTATTTGGTCAATCATACTCTGAATTACTCAAGAAAGTTGTTGTTAGAAATCTAAATCAATCTAGTTTCATATAAAATAAGTTTAATGTAAATTAAAGTTTTCAACAAAGAGTTACAAATTATTTGGCAACTAAAGGTCATAGAACAAAAGTTCTGTTTTACATAATCTATAGGATCAAATTCAACAAATGACTGGTTCAGTAATTGTATTCCAAATCTTTTAATCCTATATCTAAAGAAATATTTAGGTATTAATTTTCAACAAAATAGGTTTCGCTTAAATCAAAGTTACTAACAAGAAGTTATAAATAGTTTAGTATTAAAAGGTCTAAAATTACAGTCCCTATTTTGCAGAATCCATATAGTCAATCAAAACATAAATCTATATAGTCATTTGGACTCAAAATAAATATTTCAATCTAGGTATCAACAGAAATAAATATGAATATGTTTTCTAATAAAATAGGTTTTGCCATAATTGAATTTTCAATAAAAAGTTATAAGGAATTTAGTATCAAGAGATCAGAGATTACAAAGTCTATTTTATAGATTCTTCAGGATCAATTGAAATAAGAGTTTAGATAGGCATATAAACTCTAAATTTTTTAATTTCAGCATCAAAAGAAAGATCTATAAGCATATTTTTGAATAAACTAGATTTTGCCTAAATCAGAGTTCAGTACATAAAGTTATGACTAGAACAATACAGAAAGGTCGAAGCCCCAAAATTTTCTAGATTCCTAGTTTCACATCTAAACAGGTGAGAATTTTGTTCTAAGCTGAAATCTATAGAAATTATTTTGAAATTGAGATGAAATAAGGATTAAAAGAACTATAAGGTAGGGTTATAAAACTTTCCTTTGAAGATTTTGATCCCAAATGTATGGATTTGATCAAAATCCCTAAACCCCCAAATCTATTCTTCTCCTCTTCATTCTCTTCTTCTTCTTCTTTCTCTTCTCAATTATATATTGCAGCAAGCCTTATTTTTCTCAATTTTTGGGTAGATTTTCTCCTATAATTACTGCTTAATTTTGGTTAACATAAAGGTTACTAGGTGGCAAGCATGCAATAAAAATACTTATGTGTCATATATGCAATAAGCATAAGTGTTATCATCTTTAAACTAGTTACACTCAATTAAATATTCAATGTAAATAATTTTTATTTTCAATTAATCAAAAAAATAAAAGTGATACTAAAAATGTTAGAAATATGTTATCATAGTTTTCAAAGAGTTTTTTGAAGTTTGGGGATAATTTTAATATATACACTTGAGTTACCCTTGATCATAGACTTAAAGTAAAAATCTCTTATTTCTCTGATTAATGACCATAAAGTCAATAAAACATAAAAAAGTGATAGTAAACATGTCAAAAATATGTTATTATAATTTCGAGAAAGTTAAGATAGGTTTGGGGATAATTTCAATATTTATACTTGAGTTATACTCGATCATAATCTCAATGTAAAAAATCTTCTATTTCACTAATTAATAACCCTAACAATAAAAAAATAAAAAAATATAAACATGAAATATGTTATTAAGTTTTGAGAGAAGTCTTAGTGCGTATAATTTTAATATTTATACTTGAGTTACACTCTGGGTATACTCAAGTTATACTCGGTTACAAATTCAATATAGAAATCTCCTATTTCACCAATTAATGACTCTAAATTCAAAAAACTATTAAATAATAATAAATATATTAAAAATATGTTATTTACACTTGAGTTACACTTGATTTACATTCAATCATAGATACAAAGTAGAGACACACTATTTCATCACTTAATAATTCTAAAATAAAAAATATATAATAAATGATAATAAATATGTTAGAAACATGTTATGATAAGTATAGGAAAGTTTGGGGATATTTCAATATTCACACTTAAGCTACACTCGAGTTACATTCGATCACAAATTCAATATAGAAATTTTTTTTTCACTAATTAGTGATCCTAAATCAAAAAATATAAAAAAATATTGAATATGTTAAAAATATGTTATTATAGCTTTAGAGAATTTTGGATAGGCTTGGAGAGTATTTACTAGTAGCTGTGGAAGGATGAGATGGTGAGATAAGAGAGAATGATGCAATAGGGGACAAAGGAGGAAAAGGTGTTTCATGCTTCTTCGACTTTACACCTTAAAAAAATAATTATATATAACTTAATAATGATTAATTTAAATCTTTAAGTTATGATATATATTACTTATACTAGCTACATTATTTTTTTTTTTTCCAAGTCAAAGAGATCTATGTACAGACGTAATTATGTATATACATGCAAAAATAAAGATTATAAATAGGAAACATTATATCCAAAGTTTCAGGAATAAAAAAAAATAAAATAAAACATATTTAGAGAGTTTAACACCCTTACATTCCAACCAAGCATTATACCTAACTAAATGAATTAACAGTCTATTTGGTAAAGATAACCTTATCAACGAAGTGCAATGATCTGAGCCTGCTAAAGGGCAAGCGGGGTGTTAAAAGCATGCCTATGGATGACTACTGAAGAAAAAAAAAAAATCCAAAAAGATGAGAGCCTGCCAAAGGACATGCAGGTTATCATGTATCATCGACTAGATAAGATGATAGATAATAATTCATGGAATAACGACACGCCCGTACTCTTAATGTTCCAAAATTTGGAACTATATTTTATGAAATCCTACAAACGCCAAAAGAGTTTAGGCCTCATCTATCCTCTTAGCATCACAATAAAGAAGACTAAGTACACACTCTTATCATAGTAGTATTGGCACCACAAAATGAGATCAAACATCTTCTCAAGCTTTTAGATGTTGCACAACTAGTTGTTAAAAGATAGAGTTATTGTAATAATAGTAGCAGAATGATTAGACTATTGAGAAAAATCTTCAATGCTTAATCCTTTTACCCTTCTCTCCCCTTGTATAAATAGATATGAGTGAAATAATAAATCATATCACTTTATTTCCTTCTAATCTCTTTTCTCGCTTCTATCATGGTATCAGAGCCACTTACCTAGAGCAAGTTTTCTTCTCGTTGTCAAACGACAGTAAATCCCCACCGCGTCCGGCTGCGTGCCATAGCCCCTTCTTCGTCGCTGAAGAGTTGCTTTCTATTGTTGTCAAACGACAGTTCTCTCCTCTCCTCCTCAGCCATAGTTGTGACCCTCTTCTTCAGCCTCAGCCACGGCCCTCTACTGCTGCTACGCATCCGTCAGCTTCCTTTGGCACCAACCTCTACCACAGCGCTGTCGTTAGCAGCAACAGCAGCCCTCGATCGCGCACAATAGCAGCGACGCTACCAACCACGTTGTTGCCTTCCTCCTCTGCCATCTTACTGCTACAGTCGCTCCCCACGCTGCTGCCCCACCCTTCCCAACTGTGCCTTCCTCTGCTGCTGTAGTCGCTTCCAGCCGGCTGCCTGACCATTGTCTCTTCTTCCTCACTTGTCGCTGCCTCTTCTTCCTCACCTGTCGCTGCTTACTCTCTGCATTTTTTTTTCCCTCCATCAGCCACCCACCGGCGCTCAGCCTTGATCATCGACTGTTAACTTCTGCTCCCAGCCATTGACCACCGCTGCCCTCAACATCTTCATCGGTGGCCAGCGCAAGTCCTTGGCCGGCAGCAAAATAGATTGGGTGACATTAGTCGCCAACACTGCGATCTGCACCGATCATAGCAATCAAAACCTCTCAGCTCTCTATTGTCTGCTGCAGTAGCCCACATACATGGCCTTGCTACAGCTTTCATTCTGGCCGAGCGCAACATCTATCTCTCATTCGCAGGGACCACAACACTGCAATTCAATAGCTTCTATCTTCCGAACCCAGCCATGACAGTAATTGGTATTCTCTCTCTTAATGTCTTCATCATCTACCTCTTAAGTTCCAGTTATTGTCCCCATCGGGAGCGATAGTATTTCTCCACAAATAGGACTTGTCTCTATCAATACTGTAGCATTCATCCCCTTCAAATTATCTAGAGGAGGGAACTATGCATCCTAGTGTGCTCAATTTTCTAATCTCCTCTTTGGATATGATTTACTAGGTTATGTTGATGGATCTTTTAGTTGTCCACTAGAAATGATCGACATCCCGGGGGCCACAAATCAAGTACCAAATTCGGAGCATAAATTATGGTTACGTCAAGATCGTCTATTCTCCAAGCGATTCAAGCCTCTATCACTAGTTCTGTCGCACCACTTATATCTTCCTGTGCTACTACTATTGAAGTCTGGTGCAAGTAATAAACTACATTAGCAAATCGTTCGCGCACTCGCATGCTCGGCCTCCTCTCAAGACTAATGAACATCAAACAAGAGGGAAGTACCATCGGTGATTATCTTCAAAATATAAAGATTATCATCGATGATTTAACTTTAATAGGGCATAACCTTAGTGATGATGAAATTATTATTCACATCCTTAATGGTCTTGGAGCCGAGTACAAAGAATTCGCGGTAGCAATATGGCACGTGACTCGTCGCTATCGTTTGAGGAGCTATACGATAAACTTACTGACTACGAGACATATCTGAAGTGCAAAGATAAAGCATCAGGACCACCTATTACTGCTCAAGTAAGTCACAAATCTAAAAAGAAGAGCAATCAGTATTCTAAGCCTGTCAACAAGGGTCTAGGGCAGACACCGCCTTATGATAATCCAAGTAGCAACTACGGTTCCCAACAGCCTTGGCGTCCTGCTCCCATGTCTCAAGGTAGCAACATCAATTACTAACAGCTTTGACGTCCTATTCCTATGCCTCAACAATGAATAGTCTGCCAGCTATGTGATAAGGTTGGTCACTCTGCTAAGGTCTGTCGTCTCGTCCCCGACCTTTAGCTACCATGCCCTAGGCGCATCTCACTGCTGCCCCGACTTTTGATCAACATTCCTGGGTTATGGACTCTGGCGCCTGCCATCACATCACCTCGGATCTTCAGAACTTGTCCTTTCATAATAGCTACGGTGGTAACAATGACATCATCATCGGTGATGGTAAGCGACTTCCCATTACTTATACTGGTTCCACAATGCTTAATTTGCATTATCTTAACTTTACACTCGATGATGTGTTGTGTGCTCCTCATATCAAACGGAATCTTATTTATGTCTCTCAATTCTGTAAACAAAATAATACCTCCATTGAATTTTTTTCTGACTACTTTCTTATCAAGGATCTGAACACAGGGCATCGTTAGTTCAAGGCAAGAGTAAAGATAACATCTACCAGTGGTTATCGATCTCTCAGCCTACTGCCTACTCTTATGTTGCTGCTTCAATGGATGTATGACATTGTTGTTTTGGTCACCCTTTATCCTCAACTCTACAATCTTCCTTACTTTCAAAAAAAATGGTGGAAAATATCTTTCAGTCCATCATTAAAACAGTTTATCCTAACGGTGGGGTGAATACCAAACACTAACACCACACTTGTTAGCCTGTGGTATTCAGCATCTCAAAGTCTCTTTCGTATACTCCTCAACTAGTTGGCTCAGCCGAATGCAAACATCGACATATAGTTGAAACTGGTCTTACACTTCTCCATCATGCTTCTATACCAACTACTTTTTGGTCTGCAGCCTTCCAGACTACAGTCTATCTGATTAATCGCATGCCTACTTCAGTCCTTCATAATCAATCACCATTTGAAAAACTGTTTCATCAATCCCCAAATCTTTAGAAACTTAGGATTTTTTGTTATGTCTGCTATCCTTGGCTACGTCCTTATGCATCACATAAACTAGCCCCACGGTCGAAGCCTTCTGCCTTCATTGGTTACTCTCTTGAACATAATGCTTACCGATGCTATGATCTTTTAACTCATAAGGTCATTATGTCTCGTCATGTTATCTTTGTGGAGTCATTCTTTCCATTTCACCAGTACAAATCTTCTACTGTACCAACTACTCCGATGAATATGTATCAGTGGCACATGCTATTATCCAATGAGCCTCCATAAGAATCATCCACTCCAACACAGATACATGAGTGGAGCACTCCTCTAATACAACATCTTGCTCCCTCTTTTTCTTCTCATTCTTCTACATACATACCTCATACCACAGACATCCAATCTTCGAACACTCAATCACTAGCATTTCCCTCACCTCAGCCTATTAGTGCTAATGTTCCTCAATCCAACTCACCCTGTTCTACTACTTCCCCAGCACCCATTCCACCTTCATCTCCTAAACCACTTGGACATCCCATGATAACACGCTCTAAGAGTGGTCTTTTCAAACCACGTTAGGTTCTTGACCTCAATACGGTTGTGACTCCCTCTGTTGAGACTATAAACCTACCACGGTCATTTAAGCTCAAAAGTCTCCTCATTGGCATCAAGCTATGTGTGATGAATATGACACCCTCCTTCATAACTCTACTTGGACACTTGTTCCACTTCATCCCGCACAAAATGTCATCGGGTGTAAGTGGGTTTTTCGGGTTAAGCGAAACCTTGATGGGTCCATTGCCAGGTATAAAGCCTGTTTAGTGGCTAAAGGCTTTCATCAACGTCCTGGTGTTGACTTCACGGAGACATTCAGTTCTGTTGTTAAATCCACAACAATCCGACTGATTCTGAGTTTAGCCGTTTCAAAAGACTGGCACTTGCGACAACTTGATGTGAACAATGTTTTCTTATAAGGAACATTAACTGACGATGTCTTTATGGAGAAACCTCTTGATTTTCTTCATCCTTAATATTCGAAACATGTCTGTAAACTCCACAGAGCTATTTATGGACTTCGTCAAGCTCCACGAGCCTGGTACAGAGAACTCGACTCATTTTTTATGTCAGTCGACTTCTCTAACTCTAAGTCTGATACCTCCTTATTTCTTCATCAATAACCTAGCAGTACAATATATCTTCTAGTATATGTGGATAATATCATTGTGATAGTTAATAACTCTATGGAGATCACAATGTTCATTAATAAGTTGGTCACCATATTTTCCCTCAAAGATCTCGGTCCATTGAATCATTTTCTAGGTGTGGAAGCAACGTCTACATCTTCGAGACTCTTCCTCTCTGAATGGAAGTATACTCAAGACTTATTAGTGAAGACAAATATGAAGGATGTAAATGATGTTTTAACTCCTCTCTCCATGAGTGAATCGCTTCAGTTAAATGATGGCAGTCCTGCTACCGATCCTACACAATATGAGCAAGTAATTGGTTCTTTACAATATTTAGCTCTCACCCGTCCAGATATCTCATTTGCAGTTAACAAGCTATCACAATTCATGCATAGACTATCTATCACACATTGGTCAACAATTAAACGAGTATTAGGATATCTTAATGGCACTCTTGACTATAGCATATTTCTCTATAAAAACTCTCCACTTCAACTTCATGCTTATGTTGATGTTGATTGGGCTAGAAACTTTGATGATAGAACACCGACATGTCGGGGCTACCTAATTATGTGCCAATCCAGTGTTTCACTCTCGTATGAAACATATAGCAATTGACTTTCACTTTGTACGAGATTAAGTGATAAATCATCAACTACGTGTTTCTCATGTTCACACAGCAGATCAAGTGGTGGACTCACGAAGCCACTCGCTCGTAAGTTATTTTACTTCATAGGTCCAAGATCAACGTCCTTAACAAGAGCATGATCTTACAGAGGCATGTTAAATGATAGAGTTGTTGTAACAATAGTAGCAGAATGATTAGACTGTTGAGGAAAATCCTCAACTCCTAATCCTTTTACCCTTCTCTCCTCTTATATAAATTGATATAAGTGAAGGAATAAATCATAGCACTTCATTTCCTTCTAATCTCTTTTCTCGCTTCTATCAATAATCACTATTTAGCTTTCGGCACAATCACAACAAGCACATAGCTATATGTAGTCATTTACTTCGTCTTATGCATTATATATGAATAGGTCCTCATAAGACTTCAACCAGTCAAAATCTGGTTGGAATTAATATGACACAACAATTTGGATTATGCATGTACAATAACAATATTAATTTTCATAACAATATAGTATCTAAAATCATAACAAGTGAAGGGAAAACAAATTGTAAATGCAAAGATCTTCCTTAAATATAGTAAGTACATGAGAAAATTCAAGTGTTAACAATTACAAATTACTTTCCTAATCATAAGAATGTTGTGCAAGCATAACTATATAAAACATACACTCACCACTTGCTCAGAGTAAGCAACTTTTTCCATTTCTATTAGGTGACTAAATCGGTCGCTAATTACCAGATAACAAGATTAGGTCAACCTCTAAAACATTCCTCCATTACATAGCTTTTAAATCGTCTTGTTATTTTTTATATTACCTAACAATTCCAAATAATACCAAGTGTTAATGTGAAAAACATGTCAATCAATATAACAGCATATGCAAATTTTCGTCTCGGAGAGAAGCACAGGAGTTTGCCACCACCAAAGAGGGGAGGAGCCGCCACCATTCATCGTCAAAAAGGAATGCAACCTTATAGAAGAGAGGAGGAGGAGTGTTGGTCACTGTCGCTCATTGCTGAAGATAAGCACAAGAGAGAAAAGGAGTACTAGTCGCCACTGCCTACACTAGAGTTACACTTCCTTTGACTTTTGATTCAAAATCGACCCAATCCGTTTTGAAGGATCTGACTCGAATCAATTCGACCTAGAGCAAGAACCTAGTTAAACCAGATCAGTCGAGTTTGAATTAGGTCATTCGGTTTAATAAAAAGGATTGACCTATCTTCGAAGGTATTTTTTATATTTTAAACAAAAGAGGCACCCTCAATAAAAAGCAAATATGGGGGTGTCATCTGGTAAAACCTCATTATTAGGGGTAAATTATATAAGATCATTTAATAAAATTAGTGATAAAAAATATATAGAAGCCAAATAATATAAATCACAAACATGAATAGTTAGGTATCCAATAAGTTAAATATTGATCAATTGGATAAATATAGAGGCTAAGATGAATATCTCATATTTGAAAATTTACCATCAATTGGACCACTTCTTTAAATATCTGAAGTATCAACTTTTTTTAAAAAAAAAAAATAGTCCCTGTAGATAGATAATAAACTAACAAGTTAATAAAAGTTAATCTTTTATGAGTCTATTCATTTACCATAATTGTACATGTCAGAATTGGAACTAAAAAAAAAAACTAACCTCCCATTAGAAGGAAGACGGGTTAAAATATGATAAAATGAAATAGAGAGTCATGAAGAAAGAGAGGTAAGTGCTATGCTAAGCGTATTTGTCAGGGTGTTGGTGTTTGCCGACGAAATCGCTCAAGGAAAGCCTGGAAATAATGAAAACTCACGTTTGCAATTTTGTTGAGTTTATTCAAGGTTGAGGCTTAGAAGGTTGTCCATCCATCCACATACCGCTTTTACCTTATTTAGAGGAGTTTGTCGCCAGCAAAATAGGATAAATATAAAGGCCACTTCATTTGGTTTTCTACGATTGCCTGCAGCTCAAGTTTTCATCAGTAAGACAGCAATCTTGTTTTCGATCGACTTGTGGCAGAAGACTTCGAATGTACTGTTTGTCCATGTCACGTTGTAGAGATGGAGGAGTTCCTTAGTCACCAAGGCGTCTGCCCTTCATGTTCAACATGAATGGCGGTAATGGACCACAGCTCCGCTGTTCTTTCCTTGCCATGATTCTATGCAGTGTACTCTCTTCCAAACACAACTCTACAAGTCTGGGGTCTGAAGTAACCCTTTTCTGCCTCAATCTGCTCACCCACCTTTGCAGAAAAAGGAGAGAGGCACTGGAATCTGATGACCCTTCCTTCCGTGAGGGCACTGTTTCATGTCTCTGCATCGAAGCAGAAATATAAAAAAAAAAAATATACTCACAAAAGAACATCTGTGGCAGATAACACACAGGATCATTGGAGGTTTTGTGAGGAGATTCTGATTAACACAGAAAATTGTGGAAACATCAGTTAGCATCAACATGCACACACAACAGTAGTCTTTTCCTTGTACGTTCTGATGATGATGTGGTCCAAGTATTTGTTGCCGTCTCAACCACACTTCGATAAAGGTGATGTGATAAAAGGAGCATATAAAAGATTCAAACGAGAGGGCAGTGAAGAGAAAGAGTGGCCACATTCCAAGCGCCGAGCAACTCGATTGCGATACCAACTTGATGGTGTCGCTTGTGCCGTGGCCCCCCCCTAAGTGTCACGACTTGGTCTGGCTTGAATGAGGCGAGAACATCTGTGCGTTTTTTCGAAAGAGAAAACTTCTCTGCTAGGGGAGATAGTTGTTTTGATCGTCACCTCCAGAGGTATCTACAGGAAAAGTTACTCTAAAGGTCGTCAACTTCGCACCCCCTATACAATAGGCCAATACAAGAAGGAAATTTCAATGTGATCCCTCCGATGTTTAAGTTAATTTTTTGTGCATCTGAAATCTGTCTTATTGGCTTCTACCTCAGGACCATTTTTATAATTGCGGTGGAGAATTTGTTTTCCTTGAACTAATTCGATGCCTTTACAGTTTGTCTGTTCAGAGACAATATTTTGTTCTCATTTTTTGTGCAATTACTGTTAGCTGAGCATAATTATAATTAAACGAGAAGGTCTAATTCATTTGAATCCTGTATAAATAAATGTTCACTCAATGAATAAAGAATCTCTTTTCTAACATGGTATCAGAGCAATAAGAAAACTCTTCTGTCTGTCAAACGACAACGACATTTCCTCTCATTGCTGCCAGCATCTGGAGCAAGAAGGAATTTGTCACCAGCCAACCCTCGGCAGCGCCGCACTAGCCAGCCCTCAACAGCATCGTCGTTCTGCAGCAGCCACCCAGCCTTCTCGGTCAACCTCGCTGGCACCTGCTGCGTTCATCACTAGCCGCGCTCTGCGGTAATCTTCCAGCCGTGCTCATCGCTGGAAGCGCCAGCAACCCTCGATCCTTCGCTACTCTGCTGCCACTATCGTGGCAACCACATCGCTCCTCTGTTGCTGCCCAACCGAAGTTTCCTTCGGTTTCGATAGTGGCGTTTTGCAAGGCTACCTGTTGTCCGTCGTTTTCTGTGCAAATCTACCAGATTCCCTTACCTTGTTGTCAACTTCTTCACCAACGTAGCCGCAACCGTTGCCTCCTCTATCGCTGCTTCGCAGCCATCGAAACAGAGCAACCGGTGCTCTATTTCTTTGGTTGTTGAAACAACAAAAAGTGCTGCTGCCTCTCCTGTCGGCTTCCTCTAGCACCCGCCTCTACCACAAAGCTGTCGATAGCAGTAGCAGTAGCCCTCACCAGCCACAATCGCGACCTTCTCCTTCAGCCCACATCTGATCCTAGTGCTTTCTGCCGGCCAACCCTCGGCAGCACACATCCAGTGTCGTCGTTCCCTCCACAGCAAGATCAACCACTCTAGTGCCCCCTCCTCGTGGTTGTTTGATCTGCACAAGCGACTGCCCCTCATCAACGGCGAGAAGCTCTTCCCCAACTAAATCCACACCTTTTCCTCCAGCATTAGTTCATGTTCCTGGAGAACCTAACCCAGTACCAAATTCAGCCTACAAGCTATGGTTACACCAAGATCGACTTATTCTCTAAGCAATTTAAGCTTCTATCGCTGGATCCATTTCCCCGCTTGTGTCCTCCTATACTACTATTACGGAGACTTGGAACAAGTTACAAACTACCTTAGCAAGTCACTCACGGACTCGCATGCTTGAACTACTTTCCAGTCTTATGACCTTCAAGCATGAGGGCAGTTCTGTTGCCGACTACTTACAATATATCAAACTAATGATCGATGATTTGGCTTTGATAGGTCATTCACTTTCTGATAAAGAGGTACTCGTCCACATGCTTAATGGACTGAGTTTCGAGTTCCAAGAACTAGCAGCAACAATTTACGCGCATGACTCTCCAATATCCTTTGAAGAACTTTACGTCAAGCTGACAGACTATGAAACTTACCTGAAGCATGATTGCAAGCTGGCAGGACCGTTACCAGGACCTCCCATCATAGCTCAGTTCAACCAAACATCCAAAAGGCATAATCGCAAATATAACAAGAATGCTTCAAAAGGTGTAGCCAACTTTCCTACCACCTCTATGAGCAACCACATGTCGCTTCCTCCTGCGTTTCAGCAACCGATCGTCTACCAGTTGTGTGACAAAATCGGTCACACTGCCAAAGTTTGTCGGTCTCGACCTCGCCTCCCTGCTCCATCAACCTGGCCTCAAGCAAATGTCATGACTACTCCTTCTGACAATCAGTCCAGTTGGATTGTGGACTCTAGTGTTTCCCACCATATCACTTCCAATCTCTAGAACTTGTTGCTCCACAATGGCTATAGCGGAAATAAAAACATTATCGTCGGTGATGGTAAAAGGATTCCTATTACTCATATTGGTTCCACGAAATTTAATTTCAATACCACTTCTTTCACACTCGATAATATTTTGTGTGCACCTCACATCAAAAGAAATCTTATTTCTGTCTCTCAATTCTATCAACAAAATCATACTTCCATTAAATTCTTTCTTGATTATTTTCTTGTTAAAGACTTGAGCACAGGGGCATCCTTAGTTCGCAGCCTGAATAAAGACATCTACGAATAGCTGTCATCCCTGTTTCTCACTAAGCCTACTGCCAACTCTTTCACTGCTACTCCAGTTGACATATGGCATCGTCGGCTTAGTCATTCCTCTACCTCTCTTCAACAAAAATTACTTTCTCGCTATTCAATTCATGTTTTTAAATCCAATAATGTTATTACTCACTGTGATGCTTGTCTTAGCAATGAGTCATCAACTATCTTTTGGTACATCCTCTCTTTCCTGCTCTAAACTGTTTGAGGTTGTTTATACTGATGTTTGGGGTCCTACGTCAGTTGTTTCTTTTGATAAGTTTAGATACTATGTTGTCTTTGTAGACTATTTTATGAAGTACACATGGTTATATCCTCTTCATCAAAAGTCTGATGTCGTTGTTGTCTTTTCTAACTTTAAAAATTTAGTTGAAAACTAATTTCAGACCACTATTAAAACTATCTATTTTGATGGTGGGGGTGAATATCAAGCTCTTGCATCTCATCTATCTGCTTGTGGTATTCAACATCTTAAGTCCTCCCATATACTCCTCAACTGGTTGGTTCTACCGAACGTAAATATCGTCATATTGTTGAAACTGGTCTAACAATGCTCCATCAAGCTTCCATGCCATCTACTTTTTGGTCTGTAGCTTTTCAAACTGTTGTTTACCTCATTAATCGCATGCCCACTCCTATTCTCCAATATCAATCACCATTTGAAAAACTCTTTCAAAAACGCCCTAATCTACAAACATTAAAAGTCTTTGGATGTCTATGTTATCCGTGGTTACGTCCCTATAATTCTAATAAAATGCAGTCTCGTTCTCGTCCTTGCATTTTCATCGGATATTCTCTTGAGTATAATACTTTTCGATGTTATGACCCTCACTCTGCTAAAGTCTTTATTTCCAGACATGTCACTTTTGTGGAGTTTATCTTTTTCTTTCAAGATCATGGGCAATCTGTTGTCCCATTAAGTTCCTCTGACACATCTTCATCCTCCAACATGCCTATGCCAGAGTCACGGTATCTTGTTACTTCTATTCCGCACCTTTCTTCTTCCTCCTCTCCTCCGACTCCTCCAGCTTCTCCCCTTCTAGAACCCCAGCCTTTGCCCTCATCTCGTTCGGGTGATTTTGTCGTCCTTCCATCTGACTCGACTAATGATACCTCTCAGTCCTTACCCTCCAATATTGTTATACCCTCCCGGCATCCAATGCAAACTCATTCTAGAAGTAGTGTCTTTAAACCCCATCAAGTCCTTGACCTACATGTTAGCACCAAACCTTCCCCCGACTCTACTGAACCGTCATCTTTTACTCGAGCCAAAAAATCTTCACATTAGCGTAAAGCCATGTGTGAGGCGTATGATGCGCTTTTTAGTAATGCTACATGGACCCTTATCCCCTCTCACTCCACACAAAATATTATCGGGTGCAAGTGGGTCTATCAAATTAAGCGAAACCCCGATGGTTTGATTGCTTACTATAAAGTACGACTTGTGGCTGAAGGATTTCATCAACGCCTTGGTTTGACTACACTGAGATATTTAGTCCTGTTGTCAAACCTACTATAATTTGGCTTATCCTAAGTCTGTCAATATCCAAAGATTGGTGCTTACGCCAATTAGATGTTAACAATGCCTTCTTACAAGGGACTCTCACTAAAGATGTCTTCATGGAACAGCCTCCAGGCTTTATACATCCTTAATATCCACGGCATATTGGTAAACTCCAAAAGGTCATTTATGGATTTCGTCAAGCTTTATCAGTTACATCCTTGATAAATGGTGCTTGGTTCTGAACGACATCGATATATCTTGTGTCGCTTTAGAACCGAAGTACGTCCTTTCCGTATTGGGTCACATCGATCCAGGATATGATCACTCTAGGGTGCTTCGAGGTATGCTCATAGTTTTTACTGAAATGGCATCACGTGTGATCCGAGATGACTTGCCGGATAGAGGACACCAGAATTTCCTCTATCACCACTCAAGATGGAAAACTTAGTAATGATTATGATATCAACAGCTGAGAAACTGTAGAGAAGTTTTTGGCTCAACTAAGGAGCATCACCTTTGATCTCAAATAAGGGACGATGGAGATGACTATTTGCAACCCCTTATTTCACATGATTATTTAAAAAATAATATAATATAATTTATTCAATATAATCTCACAATTATCAATCATTCTCTTATTTTCCATAATCTCTCAATTTATCTGAAATAGGATTTTTTGGGTTGATAATCCAAAAGATGACATCTTCCGAGCCATTTTGAAAATGCTCGAAATATCTATATTCTGATATTTTTGTACTTTAAAAATATTAAATTAATCTAATAAATCTAAAATACTATTTCTTATCTTCTCCTCTTAGATCTTCATATTGTCCGACGTGATTATCTCTGTTTTTATATAATTTTATGTCATTGATAATCAAATATACTATGATAATTCGGAGGAGCAAAAGTAGTCTAAGAAGAAGAAGGAGAACAAAATGTTGGAATTAAGTGATAAGTTGATGTTATTTACATTCATTTCAAGAAGGATATCCTGAGAATATCAAAGCTTATACGTAAGATTATAAATATTAAAAAAAATCAATAAAACTAGTTTAAAGAAAACAAGATAGATAGGTAGGTGCTCTTACCAAGGATCTAATGGGGCTCTGATCTGATGCATGGTTATACCAGAGAGACTGTTCTGGTTGTTCTCTAGATGAAGATTAGTGAGTACCAATTATAAGGGCGTATATAACAAACAGTAAAGAAGAAAGACCAAAATTGAGTAAATAGCTACACAACTAAGCAGTGCTAATTCTCATCATTACACAGTAGTGGAACAGTGAGTTCCTTGCACCAAACTCATCGGTCCCGGATCAGCGCCGGGTCTCGGCACTATCACAGCAACGCAGTCTACATCGATTCTGTAACTCCCCGACACCCAACTCCCCACCTTCCATCGGAGCTTCCCGTCGAGCTTGAGCTCAAGATACAGCCTCCCAGCGGTCTGGTCGCGGCTGACGTGGTAACCAAACGAGGGAGCAACCGGCATGGCGATCCCATACAGGGAGGAAGACAAGATGTTGATGTCCTGGTGGCCCTGGTAAAACGGCGGGAGCTCGGAGTCGGCGGTGATCTGCTGTCCTTTGTAGGCGGCGTAAGTACGTAGCCGGTCGTAGTAGATGCCGACATGGGAGTTGGGGTTCTTGGAGACGACGGTGGCTTGGATGGTGGAGTTGAGGAGGCGAGGCGACGCGAGGCTCAGCTCGTAGACTGCGGTGTCCCTGAGGTAGAATTCCGGCTTCGTGGGGTGGAGGACGAGCCAGATGAGGAAGACTACGGAGAGGATGGAGACGAGAAGGGAGGACAAGCTGTAGAGAATTTTCTTGTTCAGCTTGTTCAAGTGGAAACCCTTCTTAGAGCAGTCCTTGGGTGAGGTGGTGACGAGAAGAGACATCTGCTCTGAAGGTGGGATGGTTTGCAGGAAGAGAGGGGTTGAGGTTGAGACAGCAGCGAGGAGATGCCTTTAATATAAGAAGGTGGTGCGCGATACATTATCATGCATAAAGCTCAGCAATTATTTGTAGAAATCAACAAAACTTTTTTGACTAGTAGATAGGGTTGGTTGTCCACTGCTTCATCTACTTTTAAGTGTTGTACACAGTAGATATCGGTGATCCACGGATCCAATCATGATGATGCATGGAATTTGGGATCAAAACATGATCTGATCTGATGATTCGAATCAGTGGTTCGGATTCAGATATATATATATATATATACCACATTGTAGAAGAAATAAATTGACAGAAAGGAAGCTATCAAAAGAAAAAGCTAACTAGTTCTTTTAGGGTTTCAAGCAACTATGATTGGAGAGGATTGATTGAGATGGAGAAAGTGCGGTTTGGTGTGCTAGTGGTGAGCGGTGGAAGAGATGCAATTTGATTCTCTAACTTTGACATGTCTAGCAGTTTGGTGTTGTTTTTGCCACCTCAACCTACCTAAAAATGTTCTTTAATTAGAGGGCAGATTAAATTAAATGCAGAAGGTTTCAGCAAAAGAAAAGGCTTGGAATCATGTACTGGAATATTTAACTGAAATAGAAAAAGGAGTGAATTCTCTCTTCACAGTTCTTCACACGTTCGCTATCATTATTTAGAATGGGCAGGTTGACATATTAATAGATAACAGATGGATGAATGAACAATCTTTTCTTAAAACAATTGAGTCTTAATGTCGTACTGATATACATCCCCATTTAATATTTTCTTTATGTGAAACTATTAATTTCATAATCAAATACTTGGCACATCACAAAATAGGACAAGGCATTCTTGTACTTGAAATTTTTGAAAAAGGTAATTAGGCAGCTTTCCATATAGACTGTGAAACAAGAAGCAAATACATGATTTCTTTATGATCAATTCTTTGCCATATGTAACATATTTATTTATTTTTTCTTTAAGCAATCCTCTCTAGCTAGGTTGAATTTGATATTTAGATACATATTCTATTAAAATAAATTGGATTTCTTCTTTCCTTCTTTTTCTTGGAGAAATAATTATTGATGATAACATTCAATCGCACAGGAACTTACCATCAACAATCAAGATCTTTAAAAGATATGTTGTCTTGTGTTTGTTTAATCAAACTCATAATTCAAGCATAGGTAAGTTAGATGTACTATCATTTTATGTATCAAATTTATTGAATGAGGCTACAAACTCTCAAATGTCAACAAGTGAGTTATGTAGATGATGTTTTTTTTTTTCGTTTTTTTTTTCATTTCTCATATTAGTTGCAAGGGCCATTTGATTTTTCCTATAACACAAATACACATAATATCTCAAGTTTATGAATCATCAAATTATAAAACGAGAAGAGGACAAAGTGCGGTTGAGGAATCTTAGAAAATTGAAAAAGGAACCCTTTTTGTAGTGTTTTTTTATCATTAGTACCTCCACTTTGGAGTTCAGTGGGGTTCCCAAAAGTCACTTGCTTTTTTATAAAGATCAATGTTAGTGCTCTCGGGTGAGGAATTGGAGGTTCATGATCCTCGAGTTACTTGCAGTGGCCAAATGTTAACTAGGAACATTCTTTAGAATATTATACAGTCCAATCATGAAAGGTTTGAATCTAATTTTTATGGTGAATTGTCAAGGGAGAGAACAAAAAATTGAAGATGACGAAGACCCTACAAGGTATTAACAGAGGCAACACATGAAGAAATCGTTGTCCGAGTCCATCACACGAGAATCTGTATGCAATGGAGATGTCACCAGGAGGCGACTTAGTGCAGCGGATCGTGATGGAATAGTTCGTGACAATGCAACACATGCGGTCATGTCCCGTGAGGGATAGGATCATACGGATGTATGATCAGGAGTTACTGGGAGCTCCACTTTGGTGTACGACACAACAAGAAGAAGGGCTATAGATTCAAGGAGTGAATGTCGTGGTACCACCGAGGCGGGTCTTCATGTGTGCATCGGAGCTTGCATTAGATGAAAGTCTTAGTCATCCACATATGAGGGCTGTATACCACCAAGGAAGAAGTCCAAGTGCAAGTACCAGTGAGTCCCATGGATGGGGACGTGATCATGTGAATGATCAGGAGCTGCTGAGAGCTCCATTTCGGTGAACAATACAACGATAAGAAGGGCTGTGGATTCAAGGGGTGAATGTCATGGTACCGTAGAGGCGATTATACAAAGGTATGATCAAAGCGGCTGGAGAGTTGGACTGCTTCAGTGCTCATATTCGCTTAAGGGAGCCCGACGAGTCGGAGGACAAAGTTGAGTAAGCGAACATTGCTATCAAGGAAGCTAAGGAGAACAGAATTAGCACGAGTCCTGCAACAAGATGGCAGAGGCTATACATGAGAGTTGCAGTCTGTCTTTCCATCGACCAAGGAGAACTGCTAGGAGGACACAGTGGTGTTGAAGTAGGTGGTTGAAAGGGGCGAGGAAGCGACGACGAGTCTAGTGGGGCTCAGCTACCCAAAAGCAAAGCGTCGATTAGAAAGGAGGTGGACTCGGAGGAGCACCACAGTGCCGCAGAGGCGGATCTACCGATCGCGAAGGAATGGATACAGATGCAAGGCAACGGATAGTAGGACCATGGGCTTGGCAACACCATGTTATGCAGAGGTGGGACTTCCGTGGAGTCATCGATCCCTTGCTCTCATGGAAGGAGAGCATTGGTCATAAAAAGGGGCCGAGGAGGTGGAGAATACAAAGACAAACTCCAGGTACCAAAATAGGGCGGAAGGGCATAGGCCAAGAAACTTCATAAGACCGGTGTCGATGGGCTTCTCATCAAAATAGCCGAAAGTAAGGGACTTCATGTTGATTCAAAAGTGCTCGACCAAGGAATGAAGTAGGTAGTATGCGGTACTATACCTTTTCTACTCAGAGGAGTAGGCGACAAAGGTGATGGAGAAGACGGTACAATCCCAGAGGCGACCAGAACTATCAAAGACTTACTCCAAGTTGGGGTAAACTTTTTGCTCTTTTTGAGTGAAACTTCTTGCATTCCAAAAGTTAAACGGCAGTGGGAAGGTGAATCACAATAACTAACTTAACGCAAGGAGTGCAAACACTTCAAGTACTTCAGAAGTATCAATAAAGAGTGGGCGAATGTTAGTAACCAGCTCAATGCATGAAGTACAAACTCGGGGAGGCAAGCGAAATTGAGTAACCTTTGCATTCTTAACTCAAGAGAATGGACGAAACTGAGTACCCTAATTCTCTTAACTCGAGGAGATGAGTGAAGTCAAGTAACCTTGCCTTCTTAACTACTAAGAGAATAGGTGAAGTCGAGTATCTCAATTCTCTTACTTATCTAGCAGAGGAGCTATGCATAAGTTCAGTGACCCGTCAAATCCTCACCATTGGTGATCAATACTACTGAGAGTATATTGTCCGCATCATTTTCCAATTGAATGCCAATCGAAAATGGGAGTGATGTGAACATACTTGGAAGTGACAATTAAAAGTGGAAGAAGGTTCATTGGGCAAACATTGTGGAGGAAGGACCTCAAAAACTTCAAAGTCTATGAGACGATGCTCGTTAAAGTTCCAACAAGCATCCATCCAGCTAAAGCAACATGAGTATACTACGATACTGGCACATATTAAGGCGGGTCTTCTCCTTCATCAGATGGATCTGCGAGAGTCAACAAGGATTATCATAACTCAGCCAACCCCACACCAGATTTAGTCATTGGTGAGTTGAAGTAGCATGACGAATCAGAGTTCGACTACTCAACAACAGTGACGGAGAGTGACTGGGAGCCAAAGGGGCGTATTATAGTCAAAGCAGAAGATTGAAGATTCAGCAAAATGCGAGGAGATGCAGCGTCTATAGTGGCTTCGACGAGGACATCGAAGGAATAAGTGAGGGAGAATGTCACGGACAATAATGTAAACAAGGTGTTTGATGAAATGCTCGTGTTTGTCTGTGTCCTTTAGTTTGTGTACGATTCTTGTATAGCGAGTAACAAGCTTGCAGTAGGCTTAGCAGCCCTAGTTTGGTTTGCTTTGTGGCCAATTTTGACTTGTAAATACAAGTGTGTCTTGTAAGCACATGTGGGGATTTCAGTCTGTAATGAACCATTATTCTTTGTATGCAATCTTTCTGATTTTGTATTATCCATAAGTGTAATTTATATATAGCTTTATAAAGTGTTTGTTTGAGCAGTTACTTTTGGATCCCGTTGGAATTGTCTCTTCTGGCCCGTTTTCTCTTTTATAAGTCTAAGGGATCTTAGGAGATCTCGGGGAAGGTTGACCTTTATAGACGGACACGCATGGGTGCCGCACGACTTAAACAAAATCAACTAAATCCGTGACAGATTATAAAAATCCGTGTCCTCAAAGCTTCTTGGATTTATGAGACCCATCGAGAATTCCTTGAAGTGTTAGTAGTGGTGAACATAAATTTCCATCACGTAACTTATCAAGTTGTTTGTTCACCACTGCAAGAAGAATCTTTCATTTCCTTACAAAAGGGTCATCGTCAGTGGTTTAACTCAGGTCACCAAAAGATACATACACCTCTTTTTATCTATCCTTTAGGTGATCGATGCTTATAAGCTAGAGAACTTTGAAACGCTTTCATGGCGGTGATGCCACTCTCTAGAATGTTAACTACAAAATATTTACTATGAGGGTTCTTTTGTGTTCATCCAATAGATGGATGGATGTACAGGAGAGCATCCAGTTTCAAGTTATTCTGCATTTATTTCTGACATGATTAGTAGTACTCAGTTTCTAATGGAAAATAATAACATCCAGATGTTAATTAGATATATATATATATATATATATATATATATATATATATATAGTATATATTTATATCTTTAAAAAAATAGATGAAATATTTTCAAATGAGATGCCCATTTATTTTTGTGTGAAAAATACACTTCTGTATCCAATTGTATGTCAATTAGAATTAGGTCTACTAAATCCACTATACATGGTTATTCAAAAAGCAAATGAACCTACAAAACCTGGTATCCAAATAACTCATGTGGAAAGTTGGATGTCTCTGAATTATATCATAACTTTATCAATTGACCAAAATATGAGATTTAATAGAATATGATTTTCATATCCATCTACTAGATCTCTTAGTCATAGTGTGTTGCAATAGCTAAAAGAATTCTGATAGATTTCAGCATGGCTACGGATGAGGAGATTTTTTCATAGTCAACCCCTTGCCTTTGACGATACCTTTTGGCTACCAGCCTTGCCTTATAGGTCTCCACGTTTTCATCTACTCTGATCTTCTTTTTGAATATCAACTTGTAGCTGATGGGTACGACACCCTTAGGTGCATCAACTATGTTTCAAACCTTGTTAGAGTACATCAAATTCATCTCAGAATTCATAACTTCTTGTCACTTTCAGAGTCTATACTGATAATAGTCTCCTCATAGGTCTGAGGATCAACATCTTGAGTGTTGTCTCCTCTGATATATCTCACATATTTTTTAGGAGGAGGAGATTTTTTACCAGACTTGCACAAAGTTGGAACTTGTGTGTTAGCTACCTGAAAAGACTCGACCTCCGAAATGGTGCTTGAGCTAGGCTCTTCAACCTCGCTCAACTCTATCACACTCCCACTATTTCCACCAAGAATGTGTTCCTTCTCAAGGAACACCGCCCTCTTAGCGATAAAGATTTTTTGCTCCTCAGGATGATAGAAATAGTACCCATAAGTTTCCTTAGGGTATCCCACGAACTTGCATCGTTCTGTCTTTGATTCCAACTTGTTAGAGTTGTGTCTTTTAACATGGGTAGGGCAGCCCAAAATCTTAACAACCTTAAGATCAGACTTCTTCCCTTTACATATCTCATATAGTGTTGATACTACTGACCTTAATGTAACTAACTCTATTCAGAAGATAAGTTACGATCTCCATGGCATATCCTAAAATGAGATGATAGGTCGGCTAAATTCATCATGGATCGCACCATGTCTAACGGCATACAATTCCTCCTTTCTGATACACCAATGAGCTGAGGTGTATAAGAAGGTGCCTATTATGATACAATCTCTTGGTCTCTGAAAAATTGGGTGAACTTCATACTCAAGTACTCTCCTTGTTCACCTCATCTCATTTTCTCTTGGATGCACTTACATTCATGATTTGTGGAGCTATATCTAGCACAAATAAACCATTATGTAATGTTCATCTAATGATGATCTTATCACCAAAATCAATGAACAACTATTGTTTTCAAAAACTAATTTATATCCCATAACTATTAAACATGAAATTGAGATAATATTTTTTGATGATAAAAGGAACGTAATAACATGCATCTACTGCAATAATAACTCCACCAGACAGACATAGGGTGACCTTACCAACAAAAACTGCTATAACTCTTGCTCCATTTCCCATCTTGAGATTCATCTCGCCTCTCGCCAATCTCCTAGGTCTTGTCAGAACCTACAACAAATTATAGATATAATAAGCACTCCTAATATCCAATACTCATGTGTTATCATAAGAATCTAACAAATGGAGACTGATCATGAATGTACATTAATCTTTTCTAAGCTTCTATTTCGCATTCTCTACAATATACTCTTTTTTGTTCTTCTTTCAATGCTCATCTTTGACGTAGTGGAAGCACTGGACTTTGTCCATTTCAGGTCTTTGTTGGCAACATTTGTCTTACCTTGTTTACCCTTGCCCTTCTTAAGGGACTTGTCTACTTCCATTTTCATTTTGGTCTCACAATATAAAGAACTGATTTCTCTTTCTTGATTATACTCTATGCCTCCCTCAACATATTGAGGAGCTCTAGGAGAATCGCCTCAGGTTTTTTGTTGTTAAAATTTATGATAAATTGAGAAAAGGAATATGGCAGGAATTGAAGTATAAGATCAACGCACAGGTTATCCTCTATGACCATTCCTAGACCTGTGAGTTTCTCAATCCACTCAATCATCCTCAGGATATGGTTCTGAACCGATGTCTCCTCTACTATTCTAGCATAGAAGAGACTTGGATATCTCATACCTTTGAGTTCTTCCTTATTCCTCAAACAAATGACGAAGATGAAGAAAGATGAAATTAGTATTCATGCTCTCATGTTGTCTCTATAGCTTAAAAGTCATAGAGGCCAACATATAGCACTTAGCTAGAGTGGAATCGTCTATATACTTCACGTGACGAGCGATCTCATCGTCACTTGCCCCTTCCTCTAGTGTGGACAAAATCATGTTAAGGACATATATGATTTTCTCCGCTGTGAGAATGATTCTCAGGTTACGGAGTCAATCTGTATAGTTTGCACTAGTGAAATGATTGGTATCAAGTATACCACATTTGAGAGTTTATAAGTGTTTTTTATAAGCAAAGATGTAGCATAAATGAATAATATATAAATTTTATAAAAAAATATGAGAGATGTCCTTTCTAAGATATAGATAAATCAAGTGGATGTATGGAGACAGATAGTTGTAAAGAAGTTTTCATAAGAAAATCTTGATTTTTTTGGAGAATGTAAGGTTCCAAATAGCTTTTCAGCCATCCCATCTATCCTCCTTTAAGAATCTATAAATATTTTTGAAGGTGACTAATCTAGAAGGGTGGAGGGATGGAACCCAAGCATCATCATTAGAATGATGGATATCAATAATTTTTTAAACTAACTTTGGATATGTTGGGTGGTCTTGCCCATGACTTAAGTAGTAAGACCCATGTGATTAATTAAAAATTCTAATTCTAAAATAAGAAGGTGATCATCATTACATTCATTTAGGGAGGGAAGAAAAGAAGCTTTCATTTGGGGAGAAAAGATTTGATGATTGGTTAGTGAAACTACTTTTGATTGTCATGATTTTCTTATATGCTAATCTTATGCTTTCTTAATTAATTGGAGTATATTTTTAAGATTTTTTTTTTTTGCTTAATTTTTATTTTTGTGTCAGTTTTCATATAAAAATTGATATCCTTTAGTTAGTCCAGAGAGCGTAATTCTTTATTTTATAGAAGAAGATTGTAATTTCGTTATTTTATAGAAGAGGATTGATCGGGTTTGTCTGTAATTCTTTGCTTTCTTTCATATTAAAGGGTTTTTTCCTATAAATCTTAACTCATAATTTATTTAATATTTTGTTACTAATATGATTGGCTTGCATTATTAAATTATTTATATTATATTTGATGTTAAATTATACCTGTATCACATGAGTAAAAAGAAGATTCTAGTACCTGTATCACATAAGTAATCTTTTCTCAACAAAGGAATACCAAAGCAAGATTCTTTTGATTGTTTTTGTGTAAATCAAATAGAAGATTCAGGTAGTACTACCATGTTCAAATTAACAAAAATCAATTATTCTGTCAAGAACCCCATGATAAAGAATTATCTTATTTTGTAAAGATTTGTATGATTTCATTAAAGGATATACCAAGTACCAAAACAGACAAGGAGTGACAAAGAGTATGATCAAATGGATAGAATACTATTCATTTGATTAGACAATAGAGTGATAATAGTGTATTACATCATGTTTCCTAAGAAATAAATACATATTCTCTGTGGATAAATTGTACAAACTTGTATAAGAGAACAACTCTACAAAATAATTTTTTTATTAAAAGAATTATTCATTTGAGATATAAAGATGGAAGTAGTAAAGTTGAGCACATGAATGACTTCCAAGATGAATTAGTTGAATAATCTAAAAATTCTCCTCAGCACCCTACCTGATAGTTAGAAAACTATAGTAATAGCTCTTAATAATTCTGCTCCTAACAATAAGCAGTCTATGAGTGTAGTGAAAGATAGTCTATTCAATGGAGAAACAATAAAAAAAGGAACATAGATAGATTTGCTTCAAATCTGATGCATTTGTTTATAACACTAGAACCTCTCAAAATTCTAAAAATCGTGGCAATAGAAAGGTCCAAATCCAGATCAAGAATAAAGTGCTATTATTATGGTAAGTTGAGGTATATAAAAAGAGAGTATAATGTTAAAAAGGGAACAATCAAAAGAACATAATGAAAAAAATAAATAAAAAAGAAACAACTGCAGTTTTATTTTATAGTGATGTTAATATTACTTTATGGCAGTATAGTAGTTAATCTCATATGCTAGGATTCTATGTGGGTTGTTGGTTCAACTGTCTTATTTCATGTTACTTCTGGACGTGCTTTTTTTTATATTGTATATTATGTAAAAATGAAAAATAATGCAATGGTTAAAATTATGAGCATCGGAAAGATCTATGTGGAAATCAACATTTGATGCTAATAGTGTTAAATAATATGACACATATTTCTGAAATATGCCTTAATTTAATTTCTATAGGTGCACATTGTTGCTAATAGTGTTAAATAATATGACACATATTTCTGAAATATGCCTTTATTTAATTTCTATAGGTGCACTTGATGATGAAGGTTATGTAACATATTTGGTAATAGAAGATGGAAGCTCATAAAGAATAATCTTATACTAGATAAAGGAAGGAAAGACAATAACCTTTGTATGACAAAAGTGAAATCAATTCACGAAGATGTTAATGTAGTTAATAATTCTATTGAATTATGAAACAAAACACTTAGTAACATTAGCGTGAAGGACTTTATGTTCTTGTTAGAAAAAAAAACTTATTTCTACGACGAGTATGTCTCTCAAAACTTGCACTCATGTTTAGCTGGTAAGCAATATAGAATTGCATTTCATCGTCTTCTTTTGGAAAATCATATATTTTAGATTTAATTCATGTTGATGTTTCTATTATAAATGTTAAAACTCTTGATGGTGCTTTATATTTTGTTATTTTTCATTGATAATTATCCTAAAAAGACTTAGTTTTTTTGCTTTGGAACATAAGGACCAAATGCCTAATATGTTTAAGTATTTTCAACACTAAAGCATAATAAAGTTTAAAAAGATAATTCCTAGAATATCATAGCATAATAAAGTTGCAAAGAGAATAAATCTCACAATTGGTAAAAGAATAAAATATATATTTTTTCCTATTGAACTTTCTAAACCCTTTTAGACTGAAACCATAACAACTATAAAGGACTTAATCAATTTTTCTCACTCGGAGATGTGTCAAAAAGAGTATTTGGATAGGAAAAAAAAGATGTATTGCTTAATGGAGATGAGCATTTGGCTATAGGACATTTATTTACGTTACAGAAGATGAGAGATTAAAGCCTGATGATAAATCTAAATAATAAATTTTTTATTGGACATATAAAAAATTTAGTTACAGATTAAATATTTAAATAAACAGAATCGATCAAAAGCTTCAACATTTCTTTAAATAAAAAGTGATAAATCTAAATAATATATTTTTATTAGACATATAAAAAATTTAGTTACAGATTAAATATATAAATAAACAGAATTGATCAGAAGCTTCAACAATTATTTAAACAAAAAGTATTGACCACCTTAAAATTCATTGGGCACGTACGGTGGAATCAATACATAATTTCTAAATTTTTTTTCCCCCTTTTCGAGCAAAAGCTTCGACAATTCTTTCATTAATAGGGCACGTACGGTGGAGTCAGGAGTTCCATTAGAATTTTAGTGTAGTTTCTGCTCATATGCACTCTTTTTCTTCCATAGTCTCTATATCGAATTGATCATTTCCATTATTTAAAAAATGAGAACATTAAAAGGAAAAGAATAGTGAGCCCAAACTGCTCAGCCCAATGTACCAGTATGAGATGGATCCATGGCATTGAGCGATTCTGAGATAAATATACTTCAAGATTAAAATTATGGATTTATGGTCTATATGCATGGATATAATTTGTTAGGTGCCGAGGAATCTAATGAAAACCACATCATCCCAAATTCACCTGATTGACAGATTTGGAGTTGTTGAATCCAACATCCAGCCTCAGTTCATAATGTCATTATAGTTTATATTAACCTAGATAAGATGATATATATATATATATAAACTTGTACATAAAATAAACTTTTGATTCGAGGAATCTTTTCATGTCTAGGTTGAGTTTATTGGGGATGAAGGAACAAGGAAACGATAATAATATAATACTAGGATGTAATCAAATGAGAATGCTTTTAATAAATAAAAAAAAAATAACGTAGTATTAAACATGAGATTACATAACACTTACAAGATATTCTTCAAATGAGCACTCTCTTCATATTACTTCGTAAACTATGATTCAATTTATAGGATATAATAGTAATTTTCTCATCCATGATTAAGTATAGCCACGACCATCATAATTCTCAAATTATGAGCCACTATTTAGAAGATGCTAGTAACTACCTAGAACATGATAACTATCTAGATATGTATGAATAGATAGATAGTCATCAAAGTTGCATGTGTCAAAAGCAATCCATCTCTTCTAATGTCTAAGAGGTTATTACTAAAGCTCATTAAAATAGAAATATAATTAATTGGAATTGAACATCATAATGCATGTTGCTAATTGTGATTATTACTTTTGTTGTCTGTCGGCCAAACCCGTCCCCTGTAGCACTGAACTGAACACTTGGGTAGGTCAGCAGACAAACTAAGCCCAGATGCATTATCTCAGGGACCCATGTCTATGGCATCTTAGCTGAGTAATAAATATGTTGTCAGCAATGCTATCTATGTACAAGAACATGACCTGCTCTCTCTCTCTCTCTCTCTCTCTCTCTCTCTCTTTTTGTGTGGAATATATTGATGAGCTTCATATGATGATTGAGAGGTCATCTTTAGATGCTGGTGGTTGTGAAGTATTGGTAGGGATATGCATGTGACACAGTGTGGGAATGTTTCCTATAGCCTAAGAGAAGGATAAGACCTAAAAAAGACTCAACTGATGAGTTCACGCATTTGGTTGGTGTGGTCACCAATCAAGTCTACAACTCCAACACCGTTCGCAAATTACGACAACAAGCCAAGGAAGATTAGCAGATATAGAGAGGTCTTTTTAACAGTTTGGAGGGGAAGGTAGACATTGAGCTTTATTGATTGGTGGGTGCGACACAGAGTCTAAGACTAAAAGGAGTTCTCTCCAATTGTGTCTCATATTTTCTTAATCCAAAGAGACGAGCTGCACAAATCATTCTCCTAAAATATATTATAGCATCATGACTAGTGAGTAATATGGTTTCAAAGAGGGATTTAGTCCATCAACCGATATAAAATAATACCTAATGGAAATTACGAGTGAGAAAGGATTAAGTCTACTGGTGAGGGTTTTTTTTTTTTTTGCTTCCTTCCGAAAGAGAGAATTCTATCTAATTATTCATAAAAAAGAATAATAAGTTTGATACATAGGACAAGCATTACAATAATGAGAAAAACTATGGAGACTACCCAAAGTTGACTAAAACAATATGCCAACTAATTAAGGTTCCTGGGTAGGTAACCAAATTAAATCATATCAACTTCATTAGTTACTTTAAGGATATCAAAGACAATTGGTATTAAGGAGTCTTATGTTTAATATCTGATAGTTTAGTAGCTTTGGCTTGCATTGAAAGGTTATCCCAACAATGACTTGAAGGTGTGCATACAGTTTGTCTCAAAGTACTCCAAAGATTTCACAATCAATCAACCTTCTCCGATCAGTGTAATTGCATGAACCTAAAAGAGAACAAATCTTAGGCAGTGTAATAGCCTTGAATCTATATGACAAATGATTATTAAGTATAAAAAAGAAAGATAAAGAGAGAAAAAAGATGAAAGATTCCACAACCAAGTATAATCCAGCAGAGCTCTTATTATTGAAGAAATAGACTATTTTAAGTTTGGATAAAAAATCCTTTTTTTTCCCAAAGAGTATCTATCCTCTTTTTTCTTTTCCAACTGCAAAGTCCCTCATTTTTTTTAATAATATCAAAATACCCCCTTAAACCTATACATAAGGGGGGAAAAAAAAAAGAAAACAGTATAAAGGTATTTTTGTACAGAGATAACACCTATAGCTATTCCGAATGGGAAATTTGAAAAAGGAAGGGACACCATGTGGGAAAAAAAAAGATGAAAAGAGGGGGATTTTTGGGAGAATTTTTCCTATAAAGTTTTTACTTTATGTCCATTCATTAAATTAAAATACTAATTTGCTCAAGCAAACTTTTTTATAACAATGGTTATTGAGAAATCAAGTGAGAGCATTATATGCACAGCTGAAGATCAAAATAAAATAAATTTTCTATGCAGATTAAATCACCGTGTAAAAGATTGGATCATGAGAAAATTGAAAAATCGAAAGATTGTTTACTTAGAGAGATCATATATTCTTATTTTTTTAAATCCGGATAGAGAGGATGAAAGAGTTCAAGTGTCCTTCTCTCTAATGGAATCCACACGATAGATCGCTATAGTGATACTCCTCCGATCGCAATTCTAGGTCTCGCAACTCTTGAAGCTTTAGAAGTTTTTTTCATTTTATATATTTTGTAAGAATATATAAAATTAAAATATACAAAAATCAGATTTGGCATTTGATTCTTCACCTTTGCTTCTCTCTTTAGAGAAGATATTTTTTTCCAAAAATAAATGAGGAAGATAGGATGCATATGACAAATGATAGTGTTAGATTATAAATATTTAATAAAAATAGAAAATTTTCTTTAATTTTTTTTTTCTATCTCTTGGAAAGCACTTTCAATATTCTTAGGAATATACAAGTTATAAACTCACATTATGAGCAAGCAAAAAAGATTTAATTACATGAGAAAAATATATTTGAATAAAATTATTATAATTGTTTGTAAAACGTAGTAATCTTATAAAACAATTACATAAGTTAAAAATTAATTCATTAGCGACCTATTATTTTTAATATATGACTATGAGCAAGCAAAAAAGATTTAATTACATGAGAAAAATATATTTGAATAAAATTATTAGAATTGTTTGTAAAACGTAGTAATATTGTAAAACAATTACATAAGTTAAAAATTAATTCATTAGCGGCCTAATTATTTCTAATATATGACTAGAAAACCTCCAATCAAATCCATGAAGATAAGTTATTATTTTTTCCTAAAAGATTTTGATATTATCTTTCTTCCACTCTCCGCAATTAAGGGAAGAAATAATAACTAATATCGAGCAGATTAGCAACACACCTTTTTTTTTATATTATTTGGATCCAAGAGTTTAGAGAAGACACCATAAACTATGTCTAATATATAGTACACCTCTTTTTTCTTTTCTCTGATGTATTGAATTGAAGAATAAGCTCACGAGTCATTTGCCATCCAAGTCCTGTTTAACTCTATCAAGCGTCCAATTAATTCCATCACCACTACCATTCAAATCCTTTCAACTTCAATTGCATTTGTAGTTTCCCCCAATGTAATGTACTTGTTTATGTGTCTGTTCATCAATCTCAACAATCTAATTTGTTTTTTTTTTTTTTTTTTTTTGAATGAAGTTGAAAGTTAGATACCCCCTTGAGTATAATTAGAAGGGCTATTCTTCCTTGAGAACAAACTCCCCTCAAGCTAGAGGATCCTACAACTTGCGTTGATGACATGTCTAATGAATGCATCCGAGGTTTAACTCAGCAAATAACTAAAACAGATTAATTCTAATTTCACAATTAAGCAATGAGTGCATACATAAATCTTTTAGAGTCTAAATTGTAATCTCACGGGGATTAAACGAGAAATATTTGTATTTTAGATATCATGTTGTTTAGGTTATGCTAGCTGGTGTCTTATTATCGTCATATTAGCTGATCAAGCTTAGTGGAGTAGTCCGGTCTTAATTAGCCCATCCGTGATTTAGTTTGATTTCATCCATCGATCAATTCTAGTTTTATCAGCTTCTCATCAAACCAAAAGAGAAAAAAAAAACACACACACACACATGCATTCATATCTTACTCGAGTTGGATTTAATTTATCTATCTCTCGAGATATGCGATAATAAACCCCACATATTCAATTGACAAACACTATAGTACTCTAAAACTTGGAGCTCCTTGGAAACTTACTAGTAGAAACTATTAATCATTCAAAGGTATCGTACAATAAATGCTTTGAAATAGATGCGTTGAGGTCGGCGTCGTGTCTGTGTCGGCCGCCGGTGCTTTTGGTCTGGTCAAACCCTGTGTGGCCTCCGGCCAAGGATGGGCCACCGATTGCCGTAGCCTACTCTGTAGGTTCTGAGCTCCTCATGACCTAATCTGTAGGTTCTTACCAAAGTCTAAATTAGCTGTGGGCAAAGTGGATGGGCTACTGATCGTTTCCTTTTAGTTTGGCTAATCGATTCATAAGGTGCTTAGTCTCTTTAAAATTGCCTTGTGTTTCTCTAATCTCAGAACAAGAATCTAAAAATAGATTGATTTCTTTTCTTTGCATTTGTTTTGTATTCTTATAAATAATACAAGGGAAAAAAAAAAGAGCTTGACGGCTTAAATAAACATCCAAAGGCCTTTTGTTTTAATTTGAGTACTGAGTGATACTATCATTAAATATAAAGTATTTCTAGTATATCAAAAATTAAAAGTTTAAGATTTTTTAGGATAAATCATAAATCATAGCATGTTTGAGAAAACAATCTTCAGATCACACCTTAATATTAATTCATATATCATATTTTCATATATATATATATATATATATATATATAGAGCATTTAATGAAGTTATATGTTGGTTTAATTTATTTGACTAACTTAATCGTTTATTAACTGAATGATTTGTAACTTAAAAAACTCTTAAAAGCTGAAAGAATAAAACGAGAAATGAGTAATATGAAAAGATCCAAATCTCTTGTTTGAGACAGACCTTTCAAGATGATATTGTTTCCATCATTTTTCATTCTGGTTTTTAGTTCTGATAAAAAGACAAAAGACAATTAATGCAAGACAAGATCAAGTGCTGTTTCCTTTCTTCCCTTTCTCAATCTCAATAACCAGCTTGAATCGGTAGATGTACGAGCCTAACACTACAAAACTGGTGGTAACGGGCAATCATCCATTGCCATTCATGTGTCTCTTAATTAGATTCCCAGTCGCAGGCAATCATGTTGGGCATCATTAATCTTCCTACCTAAAAGAATGGCTCAGAATTGTTGGAGTACTACTACTAAGACAAACTCTCTTTTATTTTTTATTCCCCCCCTTTATTTTAACTTTGGATTACTGGAATGCATGACCATGGCATCACGTAGCTACGCCAATAGGAATGAAAAATTGTGGGCTCCGAATATAAATATAATAAACTCCTATTATCTGTAATTTTAATGTAATAAAACAACAACAAGCACATTATGTGTACAATCGTAAGAGATTAACTTGATCAAGGTCCAAATTTGCAGCCTTGATAACAACACCACCATTGTTCTGATGATTAAAAGTTAAATTTCAAATTAAGTATTATTTTGTTCGATGTTTAGTAACAAAAGTCGAATATATTGTATGATGTTATACAATAAGAGTAAGGAAAACTTATAAGCATCAGAATCATCTCCGTCTTCCAAGTCTTTTGAATCCATCTCAAGTGAACAAAATCAAGTGAGTTCCACTTTTCTCTTATCCTTTTCCATCCGCAGTTGCATATAACTTGGCATTTTTTTCCACAGCAAGAGTCCTATTCCTTTATTTTTCTTTGTTCTTCAACATTTAATTATTTTCTAGAACTAGCTTCTGTAAGAGTTATTTTCTTGTTACCAAGATGGGGGGTAATTGCCTGCAATTTATATTTTTGAGATTTTAACAGTAAGTTATATGGAGCTGTCTATCATAGATAACTTGAACTCGACGAGTATGCGTCAACTTAGTTAGGTTAACATATATCACAGGACACTTTTTTTTTTTAGTGAATACTAATTCAACTAAAAATTTAACCTAATATATATCACCCTAACTCTTTATCAACAACATGCTGATCTTACATCTCTTTATCATCTCTCCTCACACATGAATATTTTTTTATATAATATTTATAATTAATAACCTTTAGAACTTGATGGTGTTCTTCGTAAACCCTTATTTTTAATTCTGTATGTATATATATATATATATATATATATATATATATATATATATATATATATATATATATATATATATATACATACACTTGCCGAGTCTGTAAACAACATGATTTGTCATTATAAATTTTGAGTGTAGCACATTTATCCATTCCAATATTAGGGAACTCCTTAACATTCATCCGCAAAATTCAGATAAATTATTTTTAATTATTAAAAAAAATTGAAAGGGTTGTGTGCAACAACAATAAATGATAGATCCTACATCACAAGACTTAATTCAAAATTCCAATAGTTTGTTTGATTTTAAGAAGCATATAAAAAAATATAAAATTACTAATTTTTGAAAGGTCAAATAAAAATCACCGACTTTACAGGGACAATACATGAATGTGCAGTCAACTTTTCGTATAATTTATTTTATATCTTATTTCGTGTATCTGATATGATATAATAATAGAGGAACTTCCTTGAGGGTTCACTCTGTACCAACGGAAATATATATATATATATATATAAAGAAGAAGAAGAAGAAGAAGAAGAAGAAGAAGAAGAAGAAGAAGAGAATAAATTAAGGGAGGTTTCTCGTTGCTGCACCTGACTGCGTGTCTTATTAGAGTAGAAGATTTATTTCCCGTCGATCCAAACTGAGCACTTATCCATATTCTATTGTGTAACAACTAATAAACAGATCTGCATCTGAGCTGTTGATGCCAAGTTTACAGCACCGTCGTCCTTTTTTTCACTACAAATCTACGTGAATCCCATGTACGTCCACGTTAATATATTCCCAACTCTCTCTTTCTCTCTCTCTCTCTTTCTCTCTCTCACACACACACTCTCTCTCTCTAACACTGTCACTCATCTTATTGTAATCCATTAAATCCATTAAAGTTCGCACACCATTAAGTTGACTCTCTCTCCACGCCCCCCACCCACTTTAAAAGCCCATCTGCGTTTGCTCCGGTCGTCCAAAGTGACTTCTCTCTTGATCGCGTTCCACAGACTCCGCCATCAAGATGCATCAAGACGAGGGGCTCTGCTTCTGTCCGCCGGACTCGTACTCGGACCTGGACAGCAGCTTCACGAGCTCGACGACGTCGGCTTCCACTTTAAGTGCCCGTAGCAGTCTCAGCCTACCGTCCTTCTTGACCTGCTCCTCATTTGCTATTAAGCCACTTCCCCGCAACTCCTCCGATCCCCACTGGTCCGCGCTTCGCGCAGTCAGCAACCTCTCCCCTGATGGCCTCCTCCACCTCCACCACTTCCGCCTCATCCGCCACCTCGGCTCAGGCCACCTTGCCCGCGTCTTCCAATGCCGCCTCAACGGCTTCGATGACGACCACTCTCCCGTCGAATTCGCCCTGAAGGTCATTGACCTCGATGCTCTCTCCCGCTCAAAGTCCGATTACTCTAAGCCCGATAACGACGACGATGTTGAGGATTCCGGCGACGGCAGCGGGAAGACGTGGCACGTGTCGGCGGAGGCGCGGGCTCTGGCGGAGATGGATCACCCGTTTCTGCCGACGCTGTACGCGCGGCTCGACGCCTCCCACTACGCTTGCTTCCTCATCGACTACTGCCCCGGAGGTGACCTCCAATCCCTCCTCAGCCGCCGCCGTGGCAACCGACTACCGCCGGCGGCCGCTCGGTTCTACGCCGCCGAGGTGCTTCTCGCCCTCGAGTACCTCCACGCCCTCGGCTTCGTCTACCGCGACCTCAAGCCCGAAAACATCCTCCTCCGTGCTGACGGCCACGTAATGCTCTCCGACTTTGACCTCTCCTTCCGCTCCCAAGTCTCCCCCGCTCTCCTCCGCCGTAGCCACCTCCCGCGACGCAGGAGCCGCTTTCTCTGCTGCATCTTCGGAGGCGGCGGGGCCTCCGGAGAGGGCGAGGAGCTCGAGTTCGTGGCCGAGCCGTCGTCAGCCTTCTCGAGGGCGTGCGTCGGGACGCACGAGTACCTGGCCCCGGAGGTGGTCAGCGGAAGCGGCCACGGCAGCGCCGTCGACTGGTGGGCGTTCGGAGTGTTCCTACACGAGCTCTTGTATGGGCGCACGCCCTTCAAGGGCGCCACCAAGGAGGCGACGCTGAGGAACATCCTGACGCGGGAGGTGAGGTTCCCGGAGGCCATCAACGGCGGCGACGAGGCCGAAATGGCCAAGGCGAAGGACCTGATCACGCGGCTCCTATTGCGGGACCCGGCGGCGAGGATGGGGTCAACCGCTGGGGCCGCGGAGATCAAGCGTCACCCGTTCTTCGAGGGCTTGTGGTGGCCGCTGATCCGCTGCGTCCGGCCCCCGGTGGTCCCGGGTCCCGCCGGCGGGTCACGGGTACCGGCGCCCAGTGAGGGCAGTGGGCGATGGTTGAGCGGTTGGAGGAAGAGTACCAACAATGATAAGATTAGCAACAGGAAGAAGAGGCGAACTAAACCGGGGCTTGGCTTTGGGTTCAGGGTGCGATCTCAGAAGAAGGGGACAAAGGAAAGGAGTGGTGGTGCTTGATGTGTTTGCTCTTACGAGGAGGTTTGTACAAAGTAAATGAGTTGCAGTTTCCAGAAACGTGATGATGAAGAGCATGATGATTATGTATGTGTTTTTGACTGTACAAAAGCTATCATTGTTCAGACTATTTGGTGCAAAAATGTTAGGGAGATTTATGATCCATGTCTGTCAAATATCGCATCGTGCAATATTAGACGTGATGGAAATGTTGCTAAAGACTTTGGAACAAACAAATAGCTCTCAGCCCACAGTTTGGAAGGTCCAACCAGCTCCACGCAGCAGCACCCAAGCTTGTGCTCTCCTTGCGCTGCTCCAACTTTTTCTTTTTTTACAAAGGAAAAAATATATATTACTCGAACAGGGAATAGAGCAGCACAAAAGGAAAGATTATGACAACTTATTTTTGAGTAATAACAAAATCATGACACCGGTTTAACTCCTCCCAAATAAGCCGCACAATGTTGAGGATGGCCCATGGAGGATTATGTTATACTATTTACATGTGTTAAAATCTTGGTGCTTCTTGTATATCTTATATTACATGAATTTCACAGGTTTAATTATGCCTATTGTTTCTTTTTCTTTGTTCTTAATATTATATAATTTTTAAAAAAAAATTAAAATAAAACCATGCTTCGATCCTGACTTATAAGAGTGGCATGCTGTAATATAAATTTTGATGGGGCCAATAATATAATGGTCGGCCCACCAATATTTTAGCACGACACCCCTTCCTACCACGTCACAGTGTCACCAAGTCGGACGCACGTCGGATGCTGACCGGACCTCGGCAAGGTCCACCGGGAGACCTAGGCCCCCGAACAATCTGTGGCACTTCTGACACCAGACATCGCACGGTGCAACAACGCAACTGACGGCATGGCAAAGCGAGTGCGGCGCGACAGAGCCGATGCGACACGACAGAGCGAGCACGACGGGCCGATCGGCCTGCAGAACAACTGACAGCGGGTGGCTAGCGATGCAACAGGTATTGTAGCGACGACATGGCCCACGTACGACGAGCTCCTCCCACGCAGGTATAAATGCCCCCAGACCACCACTGTTGAGGGATCGGAACTCAGTCAAATCACTTCCACTCACTCATTCTCATCCCTAACTTAATCGTCGAAGGAGCTCGGCCAAGCGCCAATAGCTCGGCCCGAGTCTTTCTGCAGGAGGGACGCATCGACCCCACGAGGAGTCAACCTAAGGTCGGGGCTGAGTCAACATGTCGCCAGACCACGGACGCGAGCTTGCGCACACGATTAACCTCCCCGGCTGACTCATCATCCCACATTGTGGAACGACCCCCACGCTAGAAGAAGGGCCCATGTCACAATATCATTTTTCCAGTCTCTTCCCCAACCGAGTGGTCGAGGAGGCGATCCTATCGGCCCCTACTGCCGCGATCGCACCTCAAGTCACAGTCGCGCCTTCGGCTCCCCAAGCGGGGCTAACAGACGCGGGGCAGTCCACGCTGACTCCCGACAGATATTAGACGTTACTCACCGATCTCGGGCTCACTCACCCCCCCGGTCCACACCTCATCCCAAATGGTCCCAGCCGAGGTCTTCTTCGATCTAGCCCATCAAGTACAAGCCTTAGATGGGATGATACAAGCTATCATCCCCCACATTCCCCAGTTGACCCAGATGACGGCTCCACCTCAGCCGGAGCCCCAGCGACCCCCAATCAACCAAGGGGGCTCTAGGGAACACTCAGTCCCAGTCCGACACGGCCCAGCAGCGCCGAACCCACCAGAGACTCGATCGGAAGCCTCTTCGATTGTCTTGGAGAAATCAGCCACTCCATACCTCGAGGTGGAGCACACCCCACAAGAGCCTGATACGCTATCGTCGGACTCGACTGATTCGTTTTGGCGTGTGAACCAACGGTTGGATGAAGTGCAGAAGGAGGTCACGAAGTCAAAGGAGGAAGCTAGTGAAAGCTCCAAGCGAGGCTCGCCCTTCGCTCCCGACATACAAGACAAACCAATACCAACCAGTTTCAGGTTGCCTCCCTGGAATCGTATAATGGAAGCTCGGATCCGACCGAACATGTGGCTACCTTCCGAGCTCATATGGCCTTGTACGATTCGTTCGACGCACTCATGTGTCGGGTCTTCCCTACCACTTTAGGGGGACCAGCTCGGATGTGGTACAGCTGACTCAGACCAACTTGCATCTTCTCTTTTGACCAGCTCGCGAGGGAGTTGGAGCAAAATTTCCTGGTGAGCGCCCAACCCAAACCCACAATCGCTTCGCTCCTCGACATTGCCCAAGGAAGGGAGGAGCCACTCGCTCAATTCGTTAGTCGATTTGCGACTAAAATCCGAGCGATCCCCGACGTGCATCCTTCCTTAGTCATCCACGCATTTCTGATAGGGATACGACCTTCCAAGCTGCTATGGTCGCTAGTGGAAAAACCCCTGACCACGGTTCCCAAGATAATGCAAAGGGCCAACCATTACATTGTGGCTAAGACTCTGATTGCCGGAAAACGTGAGGAGCAGAAGCTTCCCCGAACGGAACAATCCCGAGGATCTACGTCAAGGTCGTCAAGGAGGAGGGTAGAGGGGTCGGACCTCAGTCGGTCGCGACTACCGACGACACCCCTCAACTCAACACGAATCGAGATCTTCCTCCAGATACAGGGGAAGGGACTCCTGGCACCCCCGAATCCGATCAAGACCCGCCCTGAAGAAAGGGACCGGAGAAGATATTGTCGTTTCCATCGGGAATATGGTCACGACATCGAAGAATGTTGAGACCTAAAAAATCAGATCGAGGACTTAATCCGTCAGGGACACCTAGTTGAGCCAAAACAAAGAAAGAACTCCGATACGCGTCCAGAAAGGGATCAGTGGCTGCACCCAGCTAAGCCGATCGAAAGACAGATTAACGTCATAGTCGATGGACTAGCTGTTGGAGGCGACAGCTCTTCGGCGCGAAAGGCCTATGACAGGGTCGCGGTCGAGAAGAGGCCGAGACATCGCCTCGACCCAGAAATCAGTTTTCGACCCAAGGGGGAAGAATATCCAGATCACGACGACGCTCTGCTCGTCACTGTACACATCGCCAATGCCCGAGTCAAGCAGATAATGATAGACACAAGGAGTTTCGCAGACAATTTATATTTCGAAGCCTTCCAGAAGCTAGGTCTGACCGACAAAAACTTAATCCCACTAATGTCTTCATTGACAGGATTCACAAGGGACTCCATCTCGCCTCTCGGGACAACGACTCTTCAAATGACACTCGGCGAGGAGTCCGCACCAAGACGCTGATGGTCGTCTTTATGGTGGTCGACCTCCCGTCGACATACAACACTATAATTGGCTGACCAATGCTCAACAAGCTGAGAGCTGTGGTATCGACCTTCCACCGCTCCATGAAGTTCCCGACTAACATTGGAGTCGGTGAGGCCCGAAGCGATCTGCGGGAGTCTCGAGGATGCTATTTAACAGTCACCACACTCTCAAGAAGCCCAGGATACCGAGCCTAGTGACCGACCCAAGGGAACCCAGCAAGCTCACCTTGAACCCCGAGCCGGTCGAGGGGGTGAAGGAGATCGATACCGACCCCAAACAACCCAACAAGACTTTGAGGATCAGCTCGACACTCTCGGGCGAGCAGCAAGTCCAAATGGTAGAATTTCTCGGAAAGAACTATGACCTATTTGTATGGACCCCGGATGAGATGCTCCGCATTAATCCTAAAGAGGCTCAGCATAACCTCAACATAATCCCTGAGGAGATTCGCTCTGAAGCGTCAAAGGGTCATCGAGGAGGAGGTGGCACGACTACTTGAAGCCAATTTCATTACGGAGGTCACATACCCGACCTGGTTGTCGAACGTTGTATTGGTTAAAAAACCCAATGGAAACTGACGGATGTGTGTTGACTACATTGATCTAAATCGGGCCTGCCTGAATGATTGCTATCCCCTGCCTCGCATTGATCAACTAGTCGATGCCCTGTCGGGCCACGAGATGCTCTTCTTCATGGATGCATACTCATGATACAACTAGATCCAGATGACATCTTGAGACCAGGAGAGAACGACCTTCATCACACACATCAGCACGTATTGCTTCAAAGTAATGTCATTCAGATTGAAGAATGTCGATGCCACTTATCAAAGGATGGTGAATCGCCTATTCAAGGACCAAATCGACAGTACCATGGAAGTTTATGTCGACGATATGATTATAAAGAGCAAAGCCTCAGGCAATCACCTGAAGGACTTAGCAAAAGCATTATGAACCATGTGACAAGTCAGAATGCGGCTCAACCTAGCAAGTGTGTCTTCGGGGTCACTTCGGGAAGATTCCTCGGCTTCATAATCCACCAACGAGGGATCGACGCCAACACGGAAAAGATATAAGCAATCCTTCAAATGAAGTCCCCCTGGACGTTAAAAGAAGTGCAGCAGCTTACCGAGAGACTGGCAGCTTTGAGCTGGTTTATCTCTCGAGCTAGTGATAAGACTTGTCCCTTTTTTTGCACCTTAAAATATGTAAAAGATTTCCATTGGACTCCGCAATGTGAGGAAGCCTTTTGAGAGCTAAAGGCGTATCTCACCCAGTTACCACAGCTTGTCGCGGTTTCCCTCGGGGAACCCCTCGGGCTGTACATGGTTGCATCAACAATGTTCGTCAACTCGGTCCTAGTTACGCTAGGCAAGGAAGGGGAAAGGCTCATGTACTTCTCAAGTCACATCCTCAATGGCTCGAAAGAGCGATATCCTCCAATAGAGAAGCTAGTCGTGGCACTAGTAATGGCGCAAGAAAGCTCAGACCATACTTTCAGGGGCACCCATTAAGGTAATAATCGACCAACCGCTTCGTCAGATTTTGTCTAAATTCGATGTCGCAAGCCGCATGCTGAAGTGGTCGGTCGAGTTGGGGGATTTCGACCTCGAGTATGTGCCCAGAATGGCCGTAAAAGCGCAGGTAATGGCCGACTTCATTGTGGAATTTACCCCCGCGTACAACTCATCTGACCCGCTATCGGCTTGGAAACTATATGTAGACGGGTCGATGAACGCCAAGAGAGGGGGCGACAGCCTTGTACTGGAAAGTTCTACAAGCCAAATTTATGAGCAGGCCCTCCACCTCGACTTCAAAGCCACCAATAATGAAGCAGAATACGAGGCGTTGCCCTTCAGACTAAGGCTGGCAGCTGAACTTTAGGTGGAAGAAATCAAGACATTCACCGACTCCCAGTTGGTAGCTGGGCAGGTCCGAGGGGAGTTCAAGGCCCGGGATGATACCATCGCAAAATACCTGGCCGAGGCATGACGATTGATCAACACCTTTCGTCATTTCACTATCGTCAAGGTGACTCGGGCCGAGAATTCGCACGCAGACTCTTTAGCAAAACTTGCTTCAGACCAAGGCACCAACGAGCAAACTGCTCGACTGATGAGACTTACCTAACCTTCCATCAGCGCACCTGAGGTGACGGTGGTAGAAGCAGAACAAAGTTGGGTCGACGAACTTCTTCGATTCAAGATGGACAACCTCCTTCCTGACTGTGTAGCCGAGGCGCGGTGGGTGAAGCGGTCGGGATCCTGGTATTGCGTGATCAATGGGCGCCTCTATCGGAGAGGGTTCAGTCAACCTTTGCTTCGATGCCTATGCCTAAACGAAGCACAGACAATACTCGCCCGAGGTACACGAAAGGGTGTGCAGGGAATATATCGGTATCCACACCCTTGCTCACAAAATCCTCAAGCAAGGCTACTATTGGCCAATGATGCGCAAGGATGCTCAAACATATGTACAAAAATGTGAGCAATGCCAACGCCATGCTCATGTGCAACACCAGTCAGCAACTCCCTTGATGACTTCCGACGCGGCCTGCCCATTTGCCCAATGGGGAATGGACCTACTCGGCCCGTTCCCCCTCCCCCCCCCCCCCCGCCTCGGGGCAACGAAGGTTTCTCATAGTGGGAATCGACTATTTCACTAAGTGGATCGAGGCCGAACCACTGGCCTCGATCACAGAAAAGCAAGTCGAAAACTTCGTTTGGGAAAATATCATCACCAGGTTCGGCATACCCAAAGTCATTATCACGAACAATGGGACACAATTCAATAACCAAAAGTTGAAAGAATTCTGCCAAGGCTTCAACATTCAGCTCAAGTTCAGCTCGGTAGCACACCCAAGCCAACGGGCTCTCCGAGGTAACCAACCGAGCTATCCACGAAGGCCTAAAGAAGAGAGTCGTCGGTGCCCGAGGAACTTGGGCCAACGAACTCCCAGCATCCTGTGGGCTTCAAGAACAACCCCAAAAACATCAACGATCAAATCTCCATTCAGCCTCGCCTTCGGAACGAAGGCGGTCTTACCTTCCGAGATGGTCTTCCCAACATTCAGATCCGAGTATTATGAAAAAGACACCTCGAATGTGCAACTACGTGAAAACTTGGACCTACTGGAAGAAAGGCGGGCCGAGGAACATCTCCGAGAACTCACATACAAAAAAGTTGTTGCAAGTTTTCACGTAGTTGCATATTAGGCACATCTCCGAGAACTCACATACAAAAAAACTGTTGCAAGACTCTACAATAGCAAAGTACGTCCTCGGCAAGTAACTACGGGCGACCTTGTCCTGCACAAAGCCGAGGTAAGCGACCCAACCCGAACTCGAGGTAAACTAGCACCAACCTGGGAAGGTCCATATCGAGTCATCAAAGTTGTCCAAGAAGGCACTTGCATTCTCGCGAACTTAGACGGTAAACAGCTGCCAAGAATCTGGCACATATCCAATTTGTGGAAGTTCTACGCATAAGTCGAGAACAAGAAAAGCCTGTCTTTCATTAATCAACATATGCAGTTACAAAAGATGTCGATTACAAAGTCAGTAAAGTCCGGTCGACACTCGAGACTGAGGTCGGGGACACATGCAAAATGCTTGTCCCGACTTACAAAATGGGGGGGGGGGGGGGGGGGGGGCATCCCCAGAAGTACAAAACACAATAAGAAAACTCTCGATTACTCCTCGGGGGGGATGGAGTCGTCAAATTCTGACGAGTCTCCATAGGAACCGAGCTGTCTTCCGGCTTCTCGGTGAAGGGGTCGTTGTCCACCTCCAAGTCGGGATACCGGGCCTGTAAACAAGCCAAGACGACCTGATACCCGTACTCGTACGAGACCTGCCCCATCCGACGCAAGCCCCACCAAACCCAACCGACTGCTTGTAGTCGACAATGCTCTTACTCGGGAGATCGGCCTTGAGGGTCTCGTTGTCCTCCATCAGTGTCAGTAGTTCGTTATCCGCCTTGCGACGATATGCTTTCTGCTCTTTAATTTGGCGTTGGCTCTCCGCCAAGCTTTCTCAAAGCTCATTCAGTTCCTTGTCGGCCTGGTCCGACCGACGAGTCAATTCTTCCAGTTTTGACTTCAGCTCGACGTTGTCCGCCTGAAGCGCGACCACTTGCTGCCGAGCGACAGCCAGTTGCTCGGGATCCCCCTCCGTCTTTAGCTTGTCAATCTCCGCCTCTAGGAGGGATGCTCGGTTCCCCATGATGGTCACCAAACGACCCACGTCATGAAACATGTCCAAAAAGGCCATCTGATAATGGTGACCCTGCAAAACACAAAAGGAGGTTAAAAGATATAAATGGAGAAGGGCAGAGACAGTAAACCCCAAGACATGACTTACCAATGTGATTTGTTTTACTGCCTGGGCCATGAGGATCCCGGAGGGCAAGGTGTAGAGATCCTTTGCCAGGGTTGAGTGCAAACCCCCCCCCCCCCCCCCCCCCCGCCCGAACTCCGAGGCTTTGGGAGTCGTCCCAGACTTTTGCAGTGTACGAGAGGTTCAGCCACCGAGCTCGCATCGCGGCACCCAGATCCTTGGGGGCCCAGTCGGCCATTTGAAGGACGTAGTAATCTTCGTCATCCTTACGGACCCTTGTGCTACACAAATCCTTCATCGACCTCGGTTAGGGGTAGGAGGGGGACGAACCCTCCTCAGTTTGAGTCGTTGGCTCTTTTCCCGAGCCGCTGCCCGGGAACTCCCTTCGCCATGACAAGACTTATGTTTCCTCACCGCTATCTTGACCCGCTTCCCGGGTCGGATAGCAGCTGCCTGGTCGGGAGCCAAACTCTCGACTGGCCTCTTTGTTGCGGTCTCCACGCGGATTTCTTCTACTTTCGGTGGAGAGCTTCGGCTCCAGCAGTAGAAGTGTTCTTCCCGCTCGGCATCCTAAGCTTCTGCGCAGGGCATTTAGATCCATGACACCTGCATTCCGACCAACAAGTTAGGGTTACAATAATCATATCACGCGCGACAAAGCATCAAAAGCAGATACCCCGAGAAGCGGGACTGAGCCCCGCCTCGACCAACCATAGCTCGGTCATGTCCCAGATTGCCTGGAAAAGGGGAAGAATGCCCTTCAGTCTATTGATCATGATAGACTCATCCTCGGACAATAAGGGGGGAATGTTACTAATTGAATGAATCGACCAGTCAACTCTAAAGCCCCAACTCGAACTACTGATGAAAAAATATCAAGCCTTCCAACCTTTGTTGTTGGTCGACGCACCGCTAACCTTAAAACTGGCTCGAGCCGTCAAATAGTAACCCCACTTTTTCGGAGATTCCGATGGGGTAAACCCCAGGCTTTCGAGCAGTTGACGACGGTTGAACCGCCCAGGACCAACGGGTAAACCGCTCGTACCCAATTTTTCCAGGTGAGTTTGATTTTTGTCTCTAATTTCTGAAGCTCTTTGGGGTCTATAAATACCCCAAGTTTTCTTGCATTCCATACAACAATTTGGGATTACATTTTGTGAAAAAATTATGTGTTAATTGTAAGAAAAAGAATGACTTTTGCAGAGACAAAAACAAGCAAAAAACAAAGTGCAGGTGGGAACAATACTCGTGCCTCGGCACTCACCGAGGAACGCAATGAGGTAGCGCCACGAGTTGGGCGCCATTTGACTTAGAGAAATCCTCCACCACCTAAGGTATTCCACGATGGTGGGATGCAAAGGAAAACATAAATCGGCTTCCAACGCATCCACTGAGATACTTATCTCAGAGTACTCGAGATTGTAAGGTCGCTACTCGAGCAGAGGAGCCCGCGGAGCATACTCCTCCGGGATGCTATAGCATTCCCAGATAAACCCGAGGGCTTCCTCGTTTATGACCGAAACCACGTCATGGCACGACTTCATGACCTCAAGATCCCTTTGCGACTTAGCACCTATCGGGGAAGGTATCCCCGAAGACGACGACCCTGAGATGCTAGCCTCGGGACCCTCCGACCGCATTCCTTCTGAACTGGCGGAAGGAACGACCCTGACACTAGACGAACCCGATGAGGACATCCGACCTGATCAAGGGGATGAAGGGAGCAGAGGAAGAAGGATTGGAAAAGCCGAGACGAAAGCAAAAAAGAGGTTCAAGAGTGCAAGTGAGGCCTCTGGCCACGAGAGATGGGGTTTATAAAGCCTCCGGGCGACGGTTCGCATACCCGAGGCAGAGAGAGAACTCTGCCTAGGGAACCCACGATGTCAATAAATACGGATCCGTGTTAGGAGTCGGCCACGTCAGCCCTAGTTGGCCACCACAGGAATTGTACGCACGGCACGCAATAGTCTGAAGCGCAAATCCGCATGCGTGCAAACCACGAGAGCCGGAGTCCTGGCGCGCGTGCGGCCCACAGTCAAGTAATTTTAATGGCTGATTCCCTCGGACCCACGTGTTCTTGCCATGCAAAAACATTGGCGCCTGAGTCGTGTATCTCGACCACCATCAGTCCAATTGTGCCCGAGTTGCCCACCTCGGCCACCATCGGTCCAATTGTGCCCAAGTTGCCTACCTCAGCCACCATCAGTTCAATTGTGCCCGAGTTGCATATCTCGGCCACTATCAGTCAATTGTGCCCAAGTTGCACACCTCAGCCACTATCAGCCCAATTGTGCCCGAGTTGCATATAGCCACCATCAATCCAATTGTGTTCGAGTTGCACACCTCGATCACCATCAGCCTAATTGTGCCCGAGTTGCATATCTCGGCCACCATCAGTCCAATTATGCCCGAGTTGTATGTCTCGACCACCAGTAGTCCAATTGTGCCCTAGTTGCATATCTCAGCCACCATTAGTCCAATTGTGCCTGAGTTGCACACCTCGGCCACCATCAACCCAATTGTGCCCCAGTTGCATATTTTGGCCATCATCAACCCAATTGTGCCCGGGTTATATATTTCAGCCACCATCAGTCCAATTGTGCCCGAGTTGCCCACCTCGGCCACCATCAATCCAATTGTGCTCGAGTTGCGCACCTCGGTCACCATCAGCCCAATTGTGCCCGAGTTGCATATTTCGGCCACCATCAATCCAATTGTGCCCGAGTTGCACACCTCGGCCACCATCAGCCCAATTGTGCCCGGGTTGCATATTTCGGCCACCATCAGTCCAATTGTGCCCGAGTTGCCCACCTCGGCCACCATCAATCCAATTGTGCCCGAGTTACATATCTCAGCCACCATCAATCCAATTGTGCCCAAGTTGCACACCTCGGCCACCATCATCCCAATTATGCCTGAGTTGCATATTTCGGCCACCATCAGTCCGATTGTGCCCGAGGTGCACACCTCGGCCACCATCAGCCCAATTGTGCCCGAGTTGCATATTTCGACCACCATCAGTCCAATTGTGCCCGAGTTGCCCACCTCGACCACCATCAGTCCAATTGTGCCCGAGTTGCATATCTCGGCCACCATCAGTCCAATTGTGCCTGAGTCGCCCACTTCGACCACCATCAGTCCAATTGTGCCCGAGTTGTACACCCCGGCCACCATCAGCCCAATTGTGCCCGAGTTTCATATCTTGGCCACCATCAGTCCAGTTGTGCTTAGTTGCATATCTTAACCACCATCAGTCTATCCACACCCGAGTTGCATATCTCGGCCACCATCAATCCAACCACACCCGAGTTGTATACCTCGGCCACCACCAGCCGAACTACGTCCGAGTCGCTTATCTCGACCTCCATCAGCCCAAAATGCCCGGAGCCTTAGGCCCAACCGTGACAAGTCTGCGACGCCCAAGTCGATCAGCTCGCCCCCAACATGCTCCAAAGTTCCAAGTTTCGCTACAATCCTTTCCAGGTACACCCCCTAGGGACCTAACGAAAAGGATTTCTACGAGGTGGAGAGAATGATGGGGCCAATAATGGTCGGCCCACCAATATTTTAGCACGACACCCCCTTCCTGCCATGTCACTCGATCACATCACAGCGTCACCAAGTCGGACGCACGTCGAATGCCGACCGAACCTTGGCAAGGTCCACTTGGAGACCTCGGCCCCCGAACGAACCCGAGTTGCATATCTCGGCCACCATCAATCCAACCACACCCGAGTTGTATACCTCGGCCACCACCAGCCGAACTACGTCCGAGTCGCTTATCTCGACCTCCATCAGCCCAAAATGCCCGGAGCCTTAGGCCCAACCGTGACAAATCTGCGACGCCCAAGTCGATCAGCTCGCCCCCAACATGCTCCAAAGTTCCAAGTTTCGCTACAATCCTTTCCAGGTACACCCCCTAGGGACCTAACGAAAAGGATTTCTACGAGGTGGAGAGAATGATGGGGCCAATAATGGTCGGCCCACCAATATTTTAGCACGACACCCCCTTCCTGCCATGTCACTCGATCACATCACAGCGTCACCAAGTCGGACGGACGTCGAATGCCGACCGAACCTTGGCAAGGTCCACTTGGAGACCTCGGCCCCCGAACGATCTGCAGCACATCTGACAACGGACAGTGCAGCTGACGACATGACAGAGCCGAGTGTGGCGAGGCAAAGCAGATGCGACGCGACAGAGCAGATGCGATGCGACAGAGCGAGCGCGACGGGCCGACCGACCTACAAAACACTTGACAGCGGGCAACTGACGATGCAACAAGTACTGAAGCGATGACGTGGCCCGCGTACAAGTTCCTCCCACATAGGTATAAATGCCCCCAGACCACCACTGGTTGAGGGATCAGAACTCAATCGAATCACTTCCACTTACTCATTCTCATCCCTGACTTGATCGTCGAAGGGGCTCGGCCAAGCGCCAACAGTTCAATCCAGGTCTTTCTATAGGAAGAACGCATCGACCCCACGAAAAGGAGCCGACCTGAGGTTGGGACCGAATCGACATGTCGCCAAACCACGGAGGCGAGCTTACACACACGATTAACCTCCCCGACTGACTCATCATCCCACGTTGCAGAACAATCCCAACAAATTGCAAATCCCCTTGCAACATGCAGATGTATATTTGCGTCATATTTGTCATTAACAAAATGTTTGCAAATGTACCACTTGAGGTAGGCTTGTAGGCATCTCATTTGCATGAAAAGACCCAACTACTTTGTAAACATTTGTGAAATTTCAGAAAACTCCGTACCTATTCGTAAAATTTGTGCAGCTTTATTTAAAAATATGTATTAAGGACTCAGGAAGCCTAAAGAGCAACGATAAAATACTGCTGTCCATGCTAACTGTTCTACTAATGTTCAAGAGAAAATAAACATACGATCAGTTCTATCCTAGAAGTGTTACCAGATTAGCTTTAAGTACTGAGTGGTGGAAAGTGACGGACGGGGGCAGCCCGGTCATGCTACCTGGAAATCTTTGCAGTAAGCTCCCTTACCAGCTTTGCAGCTACCATTGCTGTCATTCCATCAACGGTATCACGCTGTGGGTTGAACTCCACAACATCCGCAGCTACAATGTCAGCTTGCAGATTGTGGAGAATGTTGAGCACATCACGGAAAGAGAGACCTCCTGGCTCAATGTGCGACACTCCAGGAGCGAATGCAGGGTCCAGGCAATCGACATCGACCGAGATGTAAACACCCTTGACACCTTCCCCTAGTTTCTGTCAAACGATCAAAAGTACAAATCACTTAGTAAAACCAGAATGATATGCAGCAGTAATCCATGTCATGAAATCTTAATTTGGAGTGAAAACTACAATCCATGTCATGAGATTGATGATTAACATCTTAAATTCATTGATGATGCTTGAAAAGTCACATGAAAGAATCCAATTCAGCTAAGTGCATTTGACTTCTTGCTGTTAAATCTTCCAGAGAGGATTATGTGCCTTTTAGTTCATCTCTTGCAGATATCATTATTTTAATGCACACAAGAAAAATTAGGATGAATACCAGATGTCATTTCAGCTTGATCCATGCCACTGAGTTCATGAACCTTGCAACGCTATTCAAGTATATATTAATTTGGATTGTAATAAGTTGAGAGAGAATAATGGTCAGTGAAGCATGAATTAGAACTTCTAGATAAACCATCATAGCAGCATTCATATTACTGAGTAATTCATTGTTTGATAAAACAAGATTCTGTACCAGATTTTCCAAAGTATGACAATCTCTTGAAAAGGTGCGCATTTCATATTGCTCAACCCCAAATCTTTTCCCTTGTTCACGTCCTTCACGAGTTATTGATCTAATACCAACCTGAAATTTGGAGATGCACTTGGCAATCATTTACAATCTTACAGGCATAATTCAGGGGAAGACATTCTAGAAATAAGAGGATATAAAACTAAAAGTAATCATAAGTGTCAATAAGACTTGCAAATTGTTTAAATCGCTTAATTCAGCAAATGCAAATAACAAGAGTATGGATATTCTAATCTAATCTGCAAAGAAATCCTCTCAGACATACTATATATGTAACTCTACTAACAGAACCATCTGTTTATACAATTTACTACCAACAGCATTATGTACATCCAAGTTTTCAACCAGCATTATAGAAAAAAAATTTAACCATACTGCTTTCTGTAATAGACAGAAAAAAGGGCACATTATGTTGTAACAAAACTACACAACTAATTTATTCATCATTTGATCCAAGCAAAAAGTACCTCAAAAAAGGGTCACAAAAGAGTGTAAATAAATGAAGTTATTTATGTAACAATTGCATGGGGGATGCCATTCCAAAAATGTAATGTGATGTACGAAGGAAGGTTCATCATACCGGTCCATACCAATATACCAACCGATCGGTGGTATGGTATGTATTGCTCTATACTGATGTATCGTGTGTCTTTATGGCGAGGCGTAACGACAGCATGGAAAAATGATTGAAAATAGCTACAAAAAATTCTTGAAAAATAAAAAAGATAAATAATTTTTTTTAAGTTGGAAATAAATATAAATTTAGTATAATTTTAGCAAAAATAAACAAAATTAAGAAAAAATAGTGAAACATATCTTTTGGGCCTGAGGAGTAGCTTTGTGATACATTTCAAACCATACTTTCGTTGATATTAAATTATCTACAAAGAAATAATTTGAATTGTTAGATTATTTGTTAAACAATTTAAACTTTAAGATTCAAATAAAACAAGTAATCGATCAATGGATATACCTGGTTCTACCATCAAAAAGAATGATGGGATCCCACAAGCGGTGGATCGAGGTCCTTGATCGTATGTATCTATATATTACTTTGATATATTTGTCGGACCCAATCCCAAAATGATCCCACGACATAGTATGTTGATACATCGTATGCTATTGGTGCATCAATGTGGTGATGGTCATAGTATGATCGTCGTGAACCACACATGTCTGAGGCGGCTCCTAAGGCAAGTACGATTGTAGCATGTATTGGTGCAAAGCACGAAGAATGTCTGAAGATTTGTTACTCCGTATAATAAGATCAATCATCGTACCAATACCGGAAGAAGAATGCTAACTATCATGTCAAGTTCCATAATGTGAATCTTGGATGGCATGCATAAGATATTGCTCATCGATACATGCACCACCATCAAACTATGTAAACGGGACCATCAACTCCCCGACATCGTCGCCATCATCGGTTGAGGCACTATTTATACGTTACTGCCATGTCTTTAAACTGAGTGGGTTGTTGAATGTAATTAAAAAGTCTACATACCTTTGATTAGAGAGTTCTTCCTCTAACTTTGGTGTTAATCCTCCCTAATTAGCCTTCCAAGCTTGATCCAATCAACAAATTGTAGCTTTATGGAGTTCAAGAGAGCAAGGATTGTCGTTTCGACGTGTACCGCTCGGCACGAGCAGTATGTACCAGTCCGCCAGCTGACCGGTATGCAAACTGCCCGCTACCAGGCAGTACCGTCGATTGGGGTTGTTTCCGCTCCGTTACCACCCGAAATCATCCGGTAACGATCGATTTCGGGTGGTATCAGCCGAGGGAGGGAGAAAGAAGAAGAGGGAGAAGAAAAACCTAGAGTCCACTACTCTTCCCCCGTACTATCCGTCGCCCGCGAGCGATTTCTTCTCCCCACGCGGGGAGAAGAAACATCTCCCCATGTGGGGAGAAGGAACGAAGCGACATCGCCCCTTTTTTCTATTTTTTAACTTTTTTATATTTATATTATATTATATTATGCAAGCATACCGCTCGATACCGAGTACCGTACCGTACCAAGCTCAGCTCGGTACACTGGTACTGAGCTTAGTATGCCGGTACAGACCGATACGACGAACCTTGCAAAAGAGTCCAAATGAGAGCATGAGAGAAATATATGTGATTAAGAGAGTAGATGAGTTAGAAAGAGTAAAAGGGGAGAGAATGAGAGGGTAAAAAGGGTTTAAAAATCTTTAGATCTGATTCAAACGATCAAATGGATCGTTTGAATTCAACAAATCCCAACCATTGATTGGTATTGGTCGAAATCTGACCGGTACAGGTCGGTAACGATCAGATTTTGATTGTTTCGACCGGTGCATACCCCGTAATGGGCGATATGGGGTCCCCTATTATGGATCGCCCCAGTATGGGGCGATCTATATGCTGGTCCCCTATCAGACCAATACATACCACCTGTACCGTTCGATACAAGTCAGCACGATGAACCATGTGAAGGAGAACCATGGTTATCCAATGGCCTAGAGTAATCTTATAAACTCATGAGTAGTTATAATCAAGATTCGTCGTATCGGTCCATACCGACATACCGAGTTTATCTCGGTATGGTATAGTACCCGATACCGAGCGGTATGCACAGTGCATACCGCTCGGTATATTATAATATAATATAATATATATAAGAAAAAAGTAAAAAATTTGGGCAACACCACCTCGATCCTTCTCCCCGCGTGGGGAGAAGGAATCGCCCACCGACGATTCCACGCCCGCAAGCAACGAATCGCGCGGGCGACCCGCGAGCAATGGACCACGCGGGGGAACCACTAAGAGCAACACGAGGTATTTTTCTCCTCTTCTTCTCCTTCTTCTTCTCCCTTTTCTTATTTCTCCCTCAATTGATCGTCAACGATCGATTTAGGTGGTACGACCCGATAGCAGGTGGTCCGCGTACCGATCAGCTGGTGGACTGATATATATCGCCCAATACGGGGCCTTACCACTCGGTAAGGCAAACCTTGATTATAAGTTTCAACTTGGTTCTATTTTCAGGTACACTATTTGGTACATGTACTTCAAAAGAATCCCAAATAGTAGCGAACAAGACAATACTTGCAAATTTACAATGCCAAAGAGTGACAAACACCTAAAGCATGTCTGGCAGGCATCAAATGTAAAGCCCTAATTTACGAATTGAATATTTGCTCCATTAACTTAATTAAATTACTACATCTCAAATGGTTTGGATGATACAAAATCCCATAGCTTGAATTGGTTGTTTCTCAATTGAGAACTTACCGTATTTTCCTTATTGTCATAGCAATTATCCACAAAGACTATAAATTGCATTCTTGAAAATGCACAAGCTTTTGTTGGTCAACAAGACTTGGGAAACTGATTTTTTTTTCTATATATGTATCTTTATCACTTATCACACAACCTAGCCAACAAGTATGTTCAAAGATTAAGATATGGCATGATACACTCCAAGTTGTGACAACACATGCCAACGAACACACCATGACATCTCAATGATCTCATTTGTACCAACAAGATACTTATTGTTTTTGCCGATGCATCAAGCCAGCATTCACACGCCTGTCGAGCAAGAAGAGATAAACATATTTCTCTTGTAAATAAACTAGCCCAGTACACATGCTGAATGATGATCAGTATTAAACATGAACTAAAGCATTAATCAGAATAGGAACCATAAATACCAGTTCTACCATGGATACATATTGAAAAGGCTTTCACATAGTGACATAGGTATTTATTTAATGATGTTCATATGATTTGTCCTTAGCTCTTAGACACCATGACTGCAGAAAACCATTATATGGAGTAGAAAAACTATTAGAACATTCATTCAGAACTTGTTATGTTTATCTCATGAACTAACAGTTATTACAAAGATCTCATGCGTAATTTGGTATGGATGGATCCAAGGTTTTTCTGTATCTATTCCAGCCTCAAGCCACATGATTTTCGTGACCCTGAAGGAACTAATTCAATCAACAAGGGTGCTGGAACGATAAGTTCCAAAGATGGCATCCTGCTCAACATACCAAAGGGAATAAAAGTGAAATTTATTCTCAGTCATCAGATTGCTATCATCAATTCATCACGTCAGCCATCGTAGGGCTGGCGCCAAATCTGCCTTGGTTATCTAGAGCATGGGATTTTTGAAATAATGAAACCAAGACATGCTGGGCTACCAGGTGGACCGACAAAGAGAGCAAAGAGGAAATGATATCAGCATCAAGAAGGCTTAATTATCTAAGGTGGACTGGTGAGGTCAGCAACAAGAAATTGGGGGCCCAATTAAGTCTCTCATTTCAGCTTGGCGGTCGAGTTTCTCCAACTTCCTGTAGGATCATAGCTTGGCGCAACCATCTTGGATGGTTGTAGGTGGACAAACTGATTGGAATAGGAATAAGGGAGCACCCTCCTTGGACAGAATCCCCACTGACTCGAGAGGGAGAGGATGTTGAGCCCACCACCCTCCCCATTCTGGGCCATAAAGTAGATGTGATCTAACCTCCACCACTCAAGAAGGGTCTCTCATGCATTATTCATGGCTCAATCCATATTGATACCATTTATCATCAATACAATTTTGTCTAATCTTTTGGCCATATACTAAAAAATTAAAGGGGAACAACTACAATCAATCAACTAGAGTAAGCCAAATTTTGGCCTTATCAGCCTATTTAATATCCTTAAAAGAAGAAAGAGAAGAGGAGAGGAGTGGGAGCCAGAGAAGCAGAGGAAAACTGAGATGAACAACACAAAACCTGTGATTATTTACTTCGAAACAGAGAAAACACTTATTGTTTTCTTTACATTGCAACCATCATATTTATTGTCTATCACCATCATGTGAGAAGGAAAAGGGTTAGGCAGAGATAAGGGATCTCATTTTTTCATTATTAATTACTCTATTACCCTATACTGGCATAGCGATTAGAGAACCATAAATGTCATAGTGGCATCTATGGCTATTTTGAAATTGCAGGCGAATACGGTTTAGATCATTTGCATCACATATAGTATTTTTATTAATTATAGTAGTATATTTATATAATATAACTGTTACTTATATTTTAATAGAAGTTACTTTTATAAATTTATTCACTAATATTTCCATTTCATGTTTTTTAAGGCATAGATACACCTTATAAAGTATGAAGATAAAACAATCTTTTACTTAAAATATTATTCCTTTACATTATAGGGTTTTCCTATTCTAATAGTCTAAATCCCACTAAAATCTATCTAATCAATCCTAATGACTGCAATTGTTCCATTTCTAGCCAATTCCACTGATAAGTGTAATTGTGATCTTGCTATCCTATAATGCCTCCAAAGCTTAACAGGAAAGTGAGGGCTTGCAACACACCTCGCAAGACAGTATTCCACCTCATTGCCTCAGATAAGCAAGGTTTACAACCAATCTAAGGGTATGTTTGCCATGTTCTAGACTAGTAAGAATTGGCACTTAACAAATAGGTGTAGTCATTCTAATGTTTTTACATCGAAAATTGTTAGGACCACAGCTGAGTTAGGTCCTAGTCGATTAAGTTAAGTCCTTAGATTGGGCCTTGTTGGTCAGCCTAGACTTGACATTAGGTCGGCTAAGAGGAGATTTGAGTCAATTGTAATAAATTAGCCCAAATCCTAGTAGGGTTAGGATTCGGCTGGACTGGAGTCGGAGTTGGATTCGGGTCGGAGTCAACCAAGTCAAGCTTGTAATCAACCCAATGGGCCGCCCACCTTGATGAGGGGAAGTCGGCTAGGATTAGAGAGAGGAGGAGTTTCACTTAGATGGGACTCTCTCTAGGGTTGGTTAAGAGCTAGATTAAGAGTTGGAGTCTTGGTTTAGTATGAGTCTTAGTTTAGTTGAAGTAGGAGCCTTGGTTTAGTAAAAGTATGAGTCCTGTTAGGAATTTTGGGGTTTGAAGACCCTATATAAAGCAAGTAGCTACCACCTATTTTGCCAAGCAATAGATCAATATTTTTCAGCTATTGTGGTCAACTACCAAGGAGGGAGGAACCCCTGTAGAGTTCCAAGGAGGGTTGATCCCCTATAGAGATCAACCCCAAGCTTAGAATCTGCAAGGGTTCTAACAAAAACCTTTAGGCATAAACCGAAGATACTAAAGTTCTCTCTGAAGTTCCTCTTACATCTCTCTTCTCATGTTTTATCCTAATCTCTCTTTTCTATTTCTCTCTTTAATCTCTCGTATAGGAAAAAAAAAGGATTAAGGTTCATTTTAGCCCTTATGATTTTGACCATGGACCACTTAAGCCCTTATGGTTTACTCGTGTCCAAAATAACTCATACAGTATAAAAATCGTAGCATATAAGTCCCTCCCATCAAGTTTGAGTTAACAGGTTTAGAGTATGCTTATATGACATGCTAACTCATAATAAATTATTAATATAATGACACGTGTAATCTAAATAAAAAAAAGAATCCATTTTAGTCCCTACGATTTTGGTCATGGACCACTTAAGCCCTTGTGATTTTGTTTGTCTAAAATAACCCTTATATTTTTAAAAACATAGCATATAAGCTCCTCCCGTTAAATTTAAATTGACAAGCATTAGAATCTGCTTATGTGGCATGCTGACTCATAATAAATCATTATATAATAACATATGTAGTTTAAGTTTAAAAAAGATCAATCTTGTCGAGGAAGAGGAAGCGGCAGAGGCTATAGTCGACGGACGAAGGCAGAGAGACAGAAGTAGAAGAGGCTGGATGCAGACGTCAGAGAGAGTTGGACCACCATGACGTAGGCGCGACAGGTGGGGGCACAAGAGAGGACAAAGTGAGAGGCAATGCACGGGTAAAGGCAAAGTAAGGCAATTATGACACAAGGAGATGAAATGTCAGACATGAGTTCCTCATAACCACAGTCTTCCTACTCAGGAAAAAGTATATACACACACATAGAGACACCCAAAACCCTCATCAAAACAACTAACCAGCACAGGTGTAAAGGCAGAGCTTTCCCATATGGAACCTCTTTGTTTGCATATAAGGAGTTCCAGAAAAAAAGAGTGCCTTACCAAAAACATTTAATTAAACTTAAATCATGCTATCTTGTACTTTCAATAATTCAAGCCATAAAAATTCAGATCTATATTTGTATATTGTAAGCAAGGTTTGCAATTTTGACCTATACCGCCCGGTACGGGCAGTACATACCGGTCCGTCAGGTTGCTGGTACGCGGACCGCCCGCTACCGAGCGATTCCGCCAAAAATCGATCGTCGACGGTCGATTTCGACCGTCGACGGCCGATTGAGGGAGAAATTGACCATCGGCGATCGATTTTGGCCGTCGGAGGTCGATTAAGAGAGAAAAAGGGAAGAAGAAGAAGAGGAAAAGAAGAAAAAAAGAAAAAGAGGAGTACCTATTTCCCCGCGCCATCCTCGTCGGCGCGCCGTCGTTGCCCGCGGGTCGCCAGCGCCCGCGCGCCGTCGTCGCTCGCGGGTCGCGAGCACTTTTTCTCCCGCGCGAGGAGAAGGAACGTCTCCCCACGCGGGGAGAAAGGTCGAGGCGAAGTCGCCTTGGCGACATCGCCCCTTTTCTTTTTTTATTAATACTTTTAATATATTTTAATATTATATTATAAAAATATTTATATATTATATTTTAATATACCGGGAGGTATGCACTGTGCATACCACCCTGTACCGGTACCGTATCGGTACCAAGATAAACTCGGTATACCGGTATGGACCGATAAGTCAAACCTTGATCGTAAGTGGAGAAACTTTCTCCTAACAGAAGGTCAGGGTACTTCCAATCTTCTCCAACTGAGAACTAAGAGGTTTTTCTGCAGTTGTCAAATAAGCCAAGGATATTTAACTTTTTGAACTTTGTTTTAGGGATGCATACCATTTTTGAATCCCAAAACTGGGTTCAATTGATTATAATCATTAATTAAAATTCACATGTCAGTAAATTTTTAAATACTATAATTTAAGTTTTAATTTCATGTCAAGTAATTATAATTCATGCTACACAACAAAAACAATAATCACCAAAAGAAAAACTTTAAGAGAATATAGGCCAAAGAAGAAATCACATGGTAAACTTTTCTTATGGAACCCGATAATAGAAAATGAAAGTTCTATGGGTCAATTCTTTCTGATAAAAGGTGAAAACAGTCTTGTAGTTTAATTTTTATATTTGTAACATGCTGGCATGCTCTTTATAATCAGCTGAGGGACATATATTACCTGAAGAAGGCGCCTGGCATAACCTCCCTCCATTATTCGTGCAAAAGAAGAAGCATGTGAATATATGTTTCCCTCAAAAGCATCATATATATCAGGATGGGCATCTAGATGAAGAATATCCACAGGTCCACCCAGCTTTTCTGATACAGCTCTAACAACTGGAAATGATATGGAGTGGTCACCACCCAAAACCAAGGGACGTAATGGATCCTATAAATGAAACTTTGTCAGGCCAACAATAACATAATGCAATAGAAGTAAAAACTGTTGGATGCTACAGCATACTTCTTGGAGAAATCATCTCACTAATAATGGTCAACATAATTACTTGAAAATCAAATAATTCTGGTATTCTGGTAATACTGTTGCCAAGCCTCTTGATGGTTATGACATTATAAGTATATATCATTTTCGTAGATAACCAGATTGTTTTAAATTGTTTAACCTATATAAGTAATTAAGTATACATTTTGCAAATCCAATACATGTTTAAGGGAAAATAAATTTCTACATAATCAATGCTTGCCAATCACTTTATAATCATCTATATAATTCACATATATTCTTTGAAACCTGTAGAGTCAAGGTTTGTCTTAGAAACTAGTCACTCTCAAGTCTCAACAAGCAAAACCTTTATTTCACATCAGGGCACTGCCCTATTTTCTTTGCTAGGAGTTTTGTTGTTCAAATCAGCATCGCAATTTTGAGCATCAGATATTCAGATCGATGCAGGTCATTGGCCGGACTGGTACAGGTCTGGTGTGAACCAGCATTTGGACACACGAACTTTCGGTACATACACCGATACTAGAAGGAAGGATAAAGGAAAGAAAAGGAGGAGAAGAAGAGGAGGAGGAGGAGAAGGAGAAGATGCTGAGGAGGAGAGAGGAGGAAGAGCAGGCAGAGTACAAGAGGAGGCTGAGGAGACAGGAGACAAGGAGGATAAGAAAGTGACAACGGAGGAGAGGAGAACCATCAGTGGGCTCGGGGCTCTTTTTTTTTTTTTTATGACACTCAAAATTTGTTGTAGATCATCCAAGAGATCATTTTAATTCAATCTATGTAGCTTAAGTTTCACTGAGCTGAGTTAAAATGCACTTTAAAATTAAAAGATCGAAATTTCTATCGTACAAATTTCAAAACCTACAGCATTCAGACTAATGAAGTGATACACCCACAAAATAATGGATGAACAGTATCCACAAATGTCAAAGGACGATTGGGTTGCCCCAATCTTTCTTCTCTATTGTCTCTATTCTTCCTCTTCCATGCAACCAACATTCTGATGTCAGGATAATAGCAAATGCAGTTATCTCTTCACTGCCAGTTAGTATAGGAGTATGCCACAAGAATGCTAACCTTGGTCATAGAACATCGATATCATATTGATTTTTCTTCTCATTTAATATTTATAGCCTAGCACCATAGGATTAGACAATTGATTTAGAAAAATATAAAAACATTTAAGGAAGAAATTAGAATTGATAGATAATTTAATGATAACTAATAAAAATTTGTTTCAGGAAACCAAGACAATTGAGGGAAATCTAGAATTGATAATAATAGATAAAAAGAAAGCAACGGGGAAGTTAAACATAGGAACGTTGACCAAAAAATGTAGACATTATTAGAATAGTGTAACAGAGGAGTTGATAGAAAATTAGTGTATTAGGAGAAGAGATCATAAATGTCATGCATTTAAGAAAAAATTAGATGAAAATTGGAACGATATAAAAAAAATACCAACAAGTGAAAGACTTGTTACTGGAAGGCAAGTTAAATAGTTATGCAGGAAAAACATAAAGAAATTGGAGTGCTGCATAGGATTTATTTATACAGGAAACGGAACAAAAAGGGAGATATGATTTTGGATACCAGCACAACTATGATCCCAATTGTAAATACTCACTTCAAGAAAAGAAATGAATAATTAATCATAACCAGAAAGGAAGATAGAGTTGCGTGAAAGGATTGTGAACTTATGCCTGGATAAAATTTGATTTATCAAAATAGATTGATAGTAGATGTATACTACAGAAAGGAGATAGAGTTGCGTGAAGGGATTGTGAACATATACCTGGAGAAAGTTTGATTTATCCAAATAGATTGATAGTAGATGTATACTACAGAAAATATAAGAACAAAACAATAGAAAGCAGTTTTAGTGAAACCGGATGTTACAACAGAATATGTAGTTTCACTCAGTTTACCTTTCTACCTTCTTTATAATATTATATTGGATAATACTGAAAGTGCATAACTTGTGGCTATCACGGCATGCACAAAGAGGTTGACACACAGGTCTGGATATGTTGCAAACCAAGACAAGATTGCATCTGGATATGTTGGATGACACACAGGTCTTTGCCATGTCAGTGTAGAAGAGGAAGAAGAAGAAACCCCTCAAGTAATAGTGAAAGGATTTTAATTCATCAAAGCAAACATCATATTGAACTACTGTCTTTATATAATTTTCAACTCAAATACATATAAACTTATGACAATTAGGCCTTAACATGCAGAGAATCTTTTACAAGATTGATCAGGTAGACCTAGAAGGTAATTAGGCAGATAATAAACTCACAGTTAGCTAAGCAAAAATTTCCAAAGTAGCATAATGAAATGCATCAAATAGTTAAGAGAAGAATATTACGAAAAGGGAAATAAATAAAAAGTTGTCTTACCTCCTCCATCACTAGCTTAACGGATTCGCTTATGATATTCATTAGTCTGTCATCATCAATCCCACAATCACGTATCTCTTGGATAGGAACATCACCAACATCAGTAAGCACACGAGGATCATTTAATTCTTTACCTGTATAATCACCAAGTTGTACATGAACCATGTCTAGACATCCAATTAGCTGAAAGAAACTGGACACAAAAGAATACAAGTGATTAATTCCAAAAAATGTAATAAAAAAAGGAGTCATCCACTTAATACTCATACTGAGTATATCTCATATATGCCTCTTGATTTATGCTGATACGAACGGGACAATATAAAGCAAGTACTTCCTAACAATAAAACATAAAGTAATCAGATAGATTTTGCAATAGAGAGTATACCTTTTCTATCGTTTACCAATCCTACCTCAAAATTTTATTCATCAGCCAAATCATAAACGTTACCTCAAACCAAGAAACTTCCACCATAATAAATTTTAGCTAAAAATCAATAAATTTTGACTAAGACAAATTAAACTCAATTCAGTTTCAAATTTCAACAAGATTAAGTTTTACTGGTTTGTTTTAGACCAGTGCATTTCAGTCAATTTGGACAAATATCTTCAAAAAAACCAGAACCTGGACAGGAAAGGGTTCTAGGTCTGCCAGACAAACTAGATCTTAAATGATCCAATTGTTAATGGGTACAGTCACATCTATGATTATACAACCTGACTTACTACACCATCCCGATTTACTACACCATCAAACTACATTACAAACAGGTCAGAGGAAATTTGACAACATGTCCATTTAGCAATAGATTCAGTTGGATATTGTTTTTAACTTTTTATTACTTTGGACCAAGGTCTGCAATACTCATGGATACCGCCCGTACAGGGCGGTACGTACCGGTCCACCCGCTGACGATTGGGGCTGTTTCCGTCCTATTACCACCCGAAATCAGCCAGTAATGATCGATTTCGACCGTTGCCGATCGATCTCATGTGGTATCTGCCGAGGGAGAAAGAAGAAGAGGGAGAACCTGGAGTCTGGTGCTGCTCTCCCGATTTCGATCCATCGCCCGCGAGCGATTTCTTCTCCTCGCGCGGGGAGAAGAAACGTCTCCCGCGTGGCGAGAAGGAACGAGGCGACGTCGCCCTTTTTTTATTTTTTAACTTTATTTTATAATATATATATATATATATATACATACCGAGCAGTACACCTAGGCGTACTGCTTTATACCAGCATATTGTATCGTACCGAACTGAGCTCGGTATGCCGATATGATACGGTTTGGCGAACCTTGCTTTGGACATTGTAAAGACATATTTGAAGTCATATTGACAAATTTTAGTTCAAGTTTCGAATCGACCAACTTGAACAAATAATTCCATAGTCACCATCTTATTGATTAATCGAGTTTTAGCAGTTCTATTAACTTTGGTGCTAATCAGATGAGATCCAATTTCAATCCAAGGTGTTTAGAAGCCTAATTTCTTTTAGATATCTTTAGAAACATGAAATACTAATTTAAAATAAACCTGCCAAAGCTAACATTCACCAGTTCAATATACACAATGAGGTATATTAAGAACTACAACTTTTTTGTGATGATAAGACTTCAAAATGTGCAGTAAAAAAGGAAGAATCCAAATTACTACAACCAAAACAAAGAAGGTACCATAGAAATTGGAACCATATTATAGCTTTATAAAGAAAAACAATTCAATTCGTTGCACAACATCTCTACAAAAAAACATCCACTCATCCAAGCCTTCACCCACTTCTATGGGGTCTATGTGAAGAAAATTGGCAATAGAAGTATTTGCACATCTCTTTTCTATCTTTTTACTTTCTCAAATTTTCTCCATCTATCAAGTCCAAAGCTAGATAAATCTTAGTTCATCTTGATACAGAATTAATTGTTATGTTCAATTGGCACTAAAAGGGTGGGTAAATTAGTGCAAGTGTAAATTTTCTTTCAAAATGAAATCTTTCCGATTAAACCAAGATAGGGAAATCGAAGCTTTTCGTCCCTAGTGAAATGATTGAGTGAACAAAGAAAATTTGCTAAGTAAATAATCAAACCGGAAAGATAAGCAACGTTTGAAGGAAGGAACTTATCGTGAAAAACTTTGTTTTCTAAGAGTTGGATAAATCGGAAGCTTCAATATAAGAAATATATAAGCAATGAAAGAAAAGAACCACTCACAATTTTTATAGTGATTCGGCACCAAAGGCCTACGTCCACTCCCAAGTCCTCCTTCTTGAGGCACACCGGTGTCCACTACCAATTTTCTTTGGGTGAAGATCAAACTCTTACACTTGCTTACAAGGGAGACTTGAGAACAAGGTTTGACTTACCGGTCCGTACCAGTGTACCGACATATTGTCGATACCGGTATGGGACCCATACCGGGCAGTATGCACAGTGTGTACCGCCCGGTAATAAATATAATATAATATTTTTATAATATAATACAATATTAAAATATTAAAATATTAAAATATTAAAAAAAAGAAAAGGGGGGCGACGTCGCCTCGATCTGTCCCCCCGCGCGAGAGAAAAAGCGGCCGCGGGCGACCACCGGGCGACGACGGCAGGCGGACGAGGACGACGCACGGGCGAGGTATTCTTTCTTCCCCTCTTGTTTTTTTTTTCTTTTCCTCTTCTTCTTCCCTTTTTCTTCCTCAATCGACCGCCGACGGTCGATTTCACTCTCAATCGACCACAGACAATCGATTTCTTCTTCAATCGGCTGTCGACGGTCGATTTTTGACGGAACCGCCCAGTAGCGGGCAGTCCGCGTACTAGTAACCTAACGGGTACGGGCAGTACAAGTCAAAATTGCAAACCTTGCTTGAGGGTACGGACGGTACAAGTCGAAATTGCAAACCTTGCTTGAGAAAATTTCTAACTCTAGCTTTCTCCCTACCCTTTTCTTTTTCTTACAAATCACACATAATTTCTTTCTCACAGAATTTAATTGCCCAAAAAGAGTTGTTGTGAATGAAAAAATACTTGGGGTATTTATAGACCTCAAATGACTTCAGAAATTGGAGCCAAAAATCAAACATACCCAAAAAAACCGTACAGGCGGTTTACCCGCCGACCTGGGCGGCTCAGCCGCCCAAACACCTGGGTATAGGCGGCTTACCCGCCGGCCCTACGCGGCTCAGCCGCTCGAAGTACCCAGATTCCTGGGTACCGGCGGTTCAACCGCCCAGCCTGGGCAGGTCAGCCGCCCGAAAACCTAGCGACGGCGGTTTACTCGCCGGAATTTCCGCAAAAGTGGTTCTCTCCACTTTTCGAATTCCGGCTTGAATCTGATGTTGACCAATCCTTTGGTCAACCAATTGACCTCAACCTGAGCTCAATCAAACCCCAATATTGGACCCGATTGCCTTATTGAGTTGATTTGGATTCCTTCCAAATCCAACTCAATTTGGACTCAAACCCTAACTATGACTCAATAATTACAACACTTAATGACCAATCAAGATAATTAAGACCTAACTCCCGCCAATCCGATAGCCTCCGGCATTCTTGCGACGAGTCTTCCGATCTTCTTCCGGCGATCTCCCGACGTGTTCCTAACGAGCTTCCCGATCCCTTCGACGAATCTCCTAGCGAACTTCGGCGAGATCCCACTGCATCGTCCGAACCCGGCCCGATGCCCAAGCTTGATCTTGGCCCATCATCTGGTTGTAACTTCATTGCTCCTGTCATAGTTAGACCTGCAAATCTTCCTCTAACACACATGTTAGATAAACACTCATCAAATTAATCTCATCATCAAAATCCGAGATTCAACAATCTCCCCCTTTTTTATGATGACAATCAATTGATGACGGGAGTTAATCCTAACTCCCCCAAAATTCATGCCATGATAAAGAAGACTCAAATTCAAAAGAATCACATACTATTGAATCAAAGCAACAAGCAAATCATCTTTCAAGCATACTCATATATCAACAAGAATTTGCTTTTAAACTTTTAAATTCTTCAACTCATCAAGAATTTTCAAAGATTGTCATGAAGTTGAAACATTTGAAAATTTTTCCTCAAGTTATCGAACATAGGAAATTTTCAAGTCATCAAGCATAGAAAATTTTCAAGTCATCAAGCATACCTCTATATCAAGCATAGAAAATTTTTAAATCATCAAGCATAGAAAATTTTCAAGTCATCAAGCATACCTTTCTCCCCCTTTGTCATCAACAAAAAGGTGAAAGGTGGGAATAATCTTTTTAAAGCAAATGAGTTTTTACTCTCCCCTTTGCAACATGAGCCAATGAATTTTCTCTCTCTTTAAAACCAAGAAGGAAAAAAAATAAAGGAGGAGTTGAAAAACATCGTCAAACATAGCTCTCAATGTAAATAAGATAATCATCTCATGGAATTTTAGAAGATTCAAAAAATTCGAGAGATAAAAAAAATTAGGAGCTACTCTTGCATTTTAAAAATATCTCATGTAATTTTTTGCAAGTAAACATCATTTAAATTAATCACAAAGATAAATAACTCAATTTCATATATTTTCAAGATTTAGCATTCCAAGTTCTTCTAAGAAAATCAAATTGTTCTTCATTTAAGGGTTTTGTAAAAATATCCGTTAATTGATGCTTAGAGTCAATAAATTCCAACGAGATATCTTGACAATTTACATTATCCCTTATAAAATGATGTCTAATATCAATGAGTTTGGTTCTTGAATGTTGAATAGGATTTTTGGTTAGACATATAACACTTGTATTATCATACTTTATAGGAATATTTTTCAATTTTAATCCATAGTCTTCTAGTGCATTTTTCATCCGAATGGCTTGTGCACAACATGTACTAGCTGCAATGTATTCTGCTTCCGCAATAGATAAAGCTACTGAATTTTGTTTCTTAGAAGTCCAAGAAACAAGTGCATGCCCCAAAAATTAACATGTTTCAGTGGTATTTTTTCTATTTATTCTACATCCACCAAAATCAGCATCAGAATAGGCAATCAAATCAAAGTTCTTTGATTTTGGATAACATAATACTAGTTTAGATGTTCCTTTCAAGTATCTTAAGATTTGTTTAACTGCTTTTAAATGAGAGAGTTTCGGGTTAGATTGATACCTTGCACACAATCCAACACTAAACATGATATCTGATCTAGTTGCAGTTAAGTATAATAAACTTCCTATTATACCTCTATAAGCTTTTTGATCAAAGTTTTCTCTTTCATTATCTAAGTCCAACTTTGTAAAAGTATTCATGGGAGTGTTTAATGTCTTAGCATTTTCCATCCCAAATAGTTTTATCAAGTTTAAGGTGTATTTAGTTTGACAAATAAAAATATCATCATCTAGTTGTTTTATTTGTAATCCTAAGAAGAATGTTAACTCACCCATTAGACTCATTTCAAACTCTTGGCTCATTTCTTTAGCAAACAACTTACATAAAGATTCATTTGTAGATCCAAAGATGATATCATCAATATAAATTTGAATAACAAGAAGATCATTTTCAAAATGCTTAAAAAATAATATGGTATCAACCTTGCCTTTAGAAAAAATTATTTGAAATAAGAAAAGAACTAAGTCTTTCATACCAAGCCCAAGGAGCTTGTTTCGATCCATAAAGAGCTTTTGTAAGTTTGAAAACATAATTAGAAAGAAGATTATTTTCAAAACCGGGAGGTTGTTCAACATATACTTCTTCGGAAATAAAACCATTTAGAAAAGCACTTTTAACATCCATTTGAAATACGTTAAAATTTTTAAAAAAAGCAAAAGCAAGGAGTATCCTTATGGCTTCAAGTCTAGCCACGAGAGCGAATGTTTCATCATAATCGATTCTTTCTTGGTTGAAACCTTTGGCCATTAATCGAGCTTTGTTTCTAACCACGATATCATTTTCATTTTGCTTGTTTCTAAATACCCATTTAGTACTAATCACTAAATGGTCATTAGGACAAGGAACAAGCTCTCATACCTTATTTCTCTCAAATTGATTAAGCTCTTCATGCATTGCATTAACCCAAGAATCATCTCTTAGGGCCTCATTAATGCATTTTGGCTCGATTTGAGAAAGAAATGCGGCATTTGCACAAAAATCTCTAAAAGAAGACCGAGTTTGAATTCCTTTTGATGTTTCTCCTATTATAAGCTCCTTAGGAGGATCATTCATATACTTTCATTCCTTGAGTAAGGTATTGGAAGTAGATACATCCAAGTTACTTTTAGGAGTGTTATCATTTAAATTCACAATATCGAGATCAATATTATCATCAAAATTAATCTTTTAAGTTCGGAAAACTCATTAAAAACAACATGAATGGATTCTTCTATTACTAATGTTCTTTTATTAAAGACACGATAAACTTTTGAAATAGAAGAGTAACCAAGAAAGATGCTTTCATCGGATTTTGCATCAAATTTACCTAAAGCATCTTTTTCATTCAAAATAAACATTTGCATCCAAATATTTTAAAATAAGAAATATTAGGCTTTTTACCATTCCATAATTCATAAGGAGTTTTAGTGATTAATGGTCTTAGAAGAACCTTATTAAATAAGGTTAGTGAGTCTTTAGATATTTCATTTTCAGAATTATCAAGCATGTTTCATGACTTACTCAACGAGTTTAGAAAACTTAGCAAGTCTTTTAAACTCTTAAAGTTGATCATGATTTGTTAGTTAAAAGACTTGACGAAATGCATGACTCCTTAGCATCACATAAACCATATTCTAAATGTGATATGCTAGATAATGTTAATGAAGAAAATTGTATGCTTAAAACAACACTAGAGAAATTTGTTAGTTAAAAGACTTAGCAAGTCTTTTAAACTCTTAAAGTTGATCATGATTTGTTAGTTAAAAGACTTGACGAAATGCATGACTCCTTAGCATCACATAACCATATTCTAAATGTGATATGCTAGATAATGTTAATGAAGAGAATTGTATGCTTAAAACAACACTAGAGAAATTTGAAATAGGAAATAAATCTCTAAATATGATCCTTGCCAATAAGGGTTATATGAATAATAGACATGACATAGGCTTTGTTGGAAATATTCAACAAAAGCCAACCCATCTTTGTAAATTTTCCTTCTAAATGAAATCTTTCCGATTAAACCAAGATAGGGAAACCGAAGCTTTTCGTTCTTAGTGAAATGATTAAGTGAACAAAGAAAAGTTGTTAAGTGAATAATCAAACCGGAAAGATAAGCAACGTTTGAAGGAATAAACTTATCGTGAAAAACTTTGCTTTCTAAGAGTTGAGATAAATCGGAAGCTTCAATACAAGAAATATGTAAGCAATGAAAGCAAAGAACCACTCACAATTTTTATAGTGGTTTAGCGCCAAAGGCCTACGTCCACTCCCGAGTCCTCCTTCTTGAGGCACACCGGTGTCCACTATCAATCTTCTTTGGGTGAAGATCAAACCCTTACATTTGCTTACAAGGGAGACTTGAGAAAATTTCTAACTCTAAGTTCTCTCTCTTCCCTTTTCTTTTTCTTACAAATCACACACAATTTCTTTCTCACAGAATTTAATTGCCCAAAAAGAATTGTCGTGAATGCAAGAATACTTGGGGTATTTATAAACCCCAAGTGGCTTCAGAAATTGGAGCCAAAAATCAAACATACCCGGAAAAACCGGATACTGGCGGTTTACCCACCGACTGGGTACGGGCAGTTCAACCACCCAGCCTTGGCGGCTCAGCAACCGTCAGCCGCCCGAAAACCTAGGTGACGACGGTACACCCGCCGCTCACCGGTGGTTTACCCGCCGAAATTTCCGCAAAAGTGATTCCCTCCACTTCTCGAATTCCGGCTTGAACCTGATGTTGACCAACCCTTTGGTCAACCAATTGAGCTCAACCTGCGCTCAATCAAACCCCAATAATGCACCTGATTGCCTTATTGAGTTGATTTGGATTTCTTCCAAATCTAACTCAATTTAGACTCAAACCCTAACTATGACTCAATAATTATAACACTTAATGACCAATCAAGACTTAACTCCCGCCAATCCGGCAGCCTCCGGCATTCTTGCGGCGAGTCTTCCGGTCTTCTTCCGGCGATCTCCCGGCGTGTTCCCAGCGAACTTCCTGATCCCTTCGGCGAATCTCCTAACGAACTTCGGCGAGATCCCACTGCATCGTCCAAACCCGGCCCGATGCCCAAGCTTGATCTTGGCCCATCATCTGATTGTAACTTCATTACTCCTATCATAGTTAGACCTGCAAATCTTCCTCTAACACACATGTTAGATAAACACTCATCAAATTGATCTCATCATAAAAATCCAAAATTCAACATTAATAACCTACGTGATATAAGTTAAAACACTACAATAACAAAAACAAAAAAAGTTGAGAAAGTTAATAACCTACGTGATATAAGTTAATAACCTACGTGATATAAGTTAAAACACTACAATAACAAAAAAAGAGGTCATATTTATGGTAGTGACAGAGCACATACAACCACAAACATGAAGAACTTAGTTTCGTTATGTACTAGACATGCTTCAATAAAAAGGTCACATTTACCAAATTAATCGTACAGCATTTAATAAAATTTTGTTAGTACCCTCTTCGGTAGTAGAATTGGTGCTACCACACCAGATAGCTTCCCTAATACGAGGAGGAGCAAAAGCAGGTCCCTGCAGGAAAGAGGAATTGTGCCCTAGTGGAACTCCCAGAAGTGATGTTGAAGCTTTAACACCACCCAATGACCTTAGTAACTCTCCCTGGAAAAGAATGGGGATTCATAGTGTTAACTGTTAAGGGAGTTGCAGAAACAAAACAACAGGAACAGAGCATCTGAAATCAATCAGCTTAACAAAAACATGCCTATACTTGTCTCATCATTTTAAAAAAGCATCACAAAGTAACCAACATAACAAAGTGATCCCATGGTTGGCTGTCATCATTCTTTTTCTTTTAGAGTCCAAATTCTCACAAGCAACACAATAAGCACTATTTGGTAGTTATCGAAAAAAATGATAATAATACCATACATCGTGATATATTTTGTTTGGTAGATGTGTTGTAACACAACTAGCAGCTTAATCCTCGTGCACTATATTCAGTCAACAAACATAAATATCAACGCAACTAATTTGCAATTGGTAACTCTTCTGGTATCAATTCACAAGCCTGGCTTGAGGGTGAAACATTTTAGGTTGATTACATTAAACTGCTTGATTCCAGCAGAAGTACAAGTGCATGACGAGGTAGACAGCAAATATTTATCTGAATGTCTTGTATACTTCTCTGGACAGGTATTTAGTGATGCAGATCCAGACTCGAATAAGGTTCCGTATGGCGACACTCAACAGACTTAAAAAGGCACTTAGGAGGATAAATTTGACTGCCGCTGTTTCTAGTTAATATGTTGATTCTTTAATATTTCACTTATAACTTATCACTGGTAACAAATTTGATAATACCAACAATTTAATTAAATAGCTGCTAAATGCTGAACAAAACAAACATCAAGCAACAGAGTACTTTATTCTATCGCGATCACCAAATAATAAGTTTAGCGAACATAACACTCGCAGGAGGAATCATTCAGCTGCTACTACCTTGAGTTTGGCCCTTTCCCGGATGAGCGTGAGGGAAGCGTCGATGACCCGGTTCTGGCCCTTCTCTATCAGGGCAGCGGGCACGTTGGCAGCGCTCAGTTGCTTCAAGTAGTGCATCCACTTGGTCCCCTGGCCCATCTTTCTGCAACGCATTAACAAGCTACACGAACTTAGGGATGTACAAAACAAATAAGAAAATCTCACACTAGAATCCAAATGTTGAGACAATCAATTCACCGATGAGTCGTTGATGAAGGAGGAGACGTACTCTGCTTTCTATCCTTCTTTTCTCTCTGCTATGAGAGGGAGGCTTTGCGGGTGGAGCGAGCGAACGAATCTGCCGTAGGGCGCTCCAACTTTGGCCGTTTGTATTGAAGTATAGAAAGAAAAGGAAGGGAATCACTTTGTCCGTCCATTTGTGTGTGTGTGTGTGTGTGTGTGTGAGAGAGAGAGAGAGAGGAGAAGAGGAACAGGGTGGGCCATGGGCGGCGATGCGGCCCAATATGGACGCCGGTGTAGGATTAGGATGTGGTGAATGTGGCGCGCAGGGTGCGGATAACAAAGCGTTAAAATGACAGACGGCAAATCGCAGTAGCTGATATATGATGCTCCGCAAGTACATTTGCTGCTGCTGACGGTAGGGTAACGAAGTGCAGTTTTATTTCGGAGCTTTTCTATTTTGGTTTTATCTTTTTTTTTTTGTCTTTTCTGTTGATTCATGTTGATGTAAAAATTACATGGCCAAGTCGGTTCTGATGGGTTAACGCCAAGGAGAGGAGATTCCGACTTGAGCATCTCATATATCGAACTGAGAGTTAGGATTCTTTTAATGCTCGGTAGGTCGAAAAAAATAAAAAAAAAAATATTTTTTTATGTATAAAATATACCCCTAATCACATATGGTCGACAAATATCACTTGAGAGACTCGGGATAGTGAAATTATGGATCCAATAACATGGATAATAATGCTAATGCTAATCAAGCATTGAAAAAATGGGTATTGATCATGCACGTATCATTTTTTTGGTATATTTAATTTACCTCTCACTGCATGATGAGGAATGCAATGTGAAGGTTAATGATGCCTCATGACTTTGTATGGTTGTGTCCAACGATAATTATGTTTTTACTATTCATCATAATCACATTCTGAGGTAGATGATGCTTCATAACCTAATATGATTGTGTTGGGAGGGTAGATTTTAACATGGTCATGTCATAGGTAGATGATGCTTCATGGTCTAACATAATCACAACATAGATAAATAATATTTTTTACTTGACATGGCTACACTGTAGGTCACAAGCGCTTTGCAACTTGACCTGGTTGACTTATGTTGCCTAGTGCCACTAGTTGTTGCAACCAAATGTATAATATTTGATTTGTTTTAGTTATAGTAATATGCAAATCGAGATCTCTAACATACCAATTTCCTCAAAGTTATGATATTCTATAGTGAATCAGGGGTTGTCATGGATTATATTATTTGAAACTATCAGAGAATAAAAAATAAAAAAAAGAGGTGAGTAATAAGTCATGCAGCCCCCATACAAGGAAACTCAATCTACCACTGAGCCCTTATGAGAACTTTGGATTTCTAAATTGGGTGGTATACCCAAAACCTTCCAAATGGAGAATATGAGGCTTTTTTTTTTTTTTTTGGTGTGAGAGTTTGAGACTAGGGGCATCACTAGTTCAGATATCCCATATCTTAATATATTTATTTATTTTATTTTAATTTTTTTTATCAAGTTTGGTCTTTTCGAAGAATGTCACGGTCTTTATGTCAATGTGCCTCTTCTTGGGGTATTGAATATTTATGAAACAAAGAGTTAGAGTGGATGATACATTATTTTAACCTCAACTCAGGTGTTGAGTTTGAAGCTCTATATTATATTGTATGATAGTTTTGTTATTTATTTAATCTGAGTTCAAATTGTTCATCACCTAGCTCTATATTTACTTTCCATATTGTCTCATAAACACTTATGTGTACACTAATGCACCTAAAGCAAAGATCTACATCCTCTTCCATCTATTAATTATGGAGTGAACAAATATTTCTTCCACTTAGGTGACACATAACTTACGATCTTATATCGTGGCATTTATTGAGGAATGTCACAACATTAGTGTTGCCTTTGTCTTAATTATTTTTCACTCTTAGCACAATATATGCTTAAGGGCTAACTTCTTGTTCATCATAACTTAAAATGACTACAAAATTCATGAAACTCCATACTCTAATAAGGGTTTAAAAGTACAACTTTTCTTTTATCTAGTGAGATATCGGTAACACTTCACCTTGGAATAAATCGTCTACAAGTTTTTAAATGACACAAGTTAATTAAGGTAAAAAGAGGATAGTTCTCCTAACTTCTTGAGGCTTATCTGATTTCATCATCATTATTTGGATGGAGGAATGATGGCTCATCTAGATTGGTTCCCACTACTCAAGTTGGCTATAAGACTTTTTGTATATGTTCTCATCACTATTATTTTTTGAACCAATCATATTTTGTATTGTATATATAGAATTTTATTTGACTCTCCTGATGAAATAAATAAGACAAGTTAAAAGATAAAAAACAAAAAAAGCTTCCCTATTATCCAATTGAAAGGGGGTTCGGACATTTGCATCCTACATCGGTGTTGAACATTATGTATTGAAATATCTCCAACTCTTTATATCCAAAAGGATTGATATTAGTTGCTTAAGACGAGTTAAAATAAGTCAATATCAAAGTAAGCCCGACTTCGTGCTATTAGTGTCGACATCCAAAGTAATATTAAAAAGATAGAAGATGAGTTCCATCATGAAATTATGTAATGTAGATCTATTAATATTATATGAGCACTCTAAGTAATGGAATAACTCAAACCATTAGAGAGCTGACTCTAACTGTCATATGATTTGCTCATTAAATGTAAAACTTTGGGAAGTCTTATTCCTTAGCCAGCAAAGTACTATGATATTAAAATTCTTACCAACATACACGAGAATGTGATGGTAAGATGTGGATGTGGAACTAATGGGTAGCTTATTCAATTTTATCAAATAAACATATATTAATACCATTTAATTTTAATAGTTATCATTTACTTTATTATTAAAATTAACTTTCGTTTACTCTGAATCAGTCTAAATTCTTAGTCGAAATTCTTATTGACCCTCCGTACTATGCCTCAAAATCATATTCACCTTCTCGTATTTTAAAACTCGTTTAAGTGACTTTAGTACTATGTCTCAAAATCAAAATCATCATCCGTACTTTAAAACTCATCTAAGTGACCTTCTGTATTATGCTTCAAAATTAAAATCACTTTATACTTTAAAACTCATATAAGTATTAGGTCTTGGTCAATCAATTATCGATTAATTGTTAAAATAAAAATAATATAAGATTTTGTTTGACGCCGATCATTATTAATATTCTTTACAAATTCTATTTTGAGTAATTTTAAAATTTTGATTTAAGCAACTTTATAGTAGTCAAAAGTAATAATTGATACACTCAAATTTAGTCAATAGCCGGTAGTGATGAGATTGATGTGAACTTGATATGTTTTTGAAAAAAAAAGTATCTACTTGTAACATATCTCATTTGAGTATGTTGTCACAATAAGATTATAGCAAAAGTGCGTCCAAGACGCATAGATGAATAAGTCAATTTTGGTTTATTATTGATGAGAAGTTTGAATATTCAAATTTGATTTATTATTCTAATGAAATAATAATAATTCTCGTCGATGACCTCTTCATCATTGTCAAGTTCTCCAAAGTCAATCCTTTTCCAAATTTGTCATCCCCTTTCAACTGGGTAACAGCTTTGCTTGTTTAGATCTATCCCTCCTTTACGTGTGTGAACTGACAAACTACAGAGATTAGATGTCTCGATCTCTCTTGGGTTAGGATTAGGGTTTTACATATTAGTGAAATCATCTATTTTTTTATCGGTGAGGTGATATATTAATCATATTTTCTTTCTTAATTTGTGTCCACAAACTTGATTTCTCTAAAAGCCTTCGAAAAGAGGTCAGAGTTTGGAAGGATAAAATTGCAATAACGCTAACGTTTCAGAATTATATATTTTTTAAAAGTGAATTAATTATCTTCATACATGCATTAAAATCTCGTATAAAAGAGATATAAATATTGTAATTTAATTACAATCTGTGTTCAACTAAGGCATACATTGTATTACTCATCTGTAGATGAATTAGTAACGAAAGTTAACAATTGACAAAGGATATAACAAATTATATTATTTTTGAATAATGTTATAACCATAATTTAGTCTTAAAAAAGTTATCATTTACATAATCCTAGAAATTAACTTAAGGTTTAATGAGTCAGAACAATCTGACTTAATTATGATTTTTTAATTTAAAATAATATTTTTTAAAAAAAATTAAATTTGTTTCACCATATACATATATATATATATATCCTACAACTTGTTTATTTATGATTTTATAAAAAAGATAGGAATTCATAGAGATTTACGTAATTTTCAAAAAGAACCTGAACCTTTTGTATATTCACTAAATTATTATAAAAAACATAAGAATATTATTTTTAGTTTTTATACTTTTTAAAGCAAATTTACTAATTATTTAGTTTTTATTAACTTTTATAAATTTAGTCTCTTTAGAATTCTTATTCTTTCTATTATTAGACTGATCCTTGACTTCTTGTACCGGATCAATAAAAACGACACAAAAGACGAATGAAAAAAAATAGTAAGATTTTGAGGGTGAGGGTGAGGATGAGGGAAAAGGGGGGAGGTGGAAGGGGAGAAGCGGGGAGGAGGGGATTGGGCTGGTGGGGAAATTTTTTTGATAATTAAGAAGATATAAATAGTAAAATTATATTTTTTTTTAAAATAGTTTTTTTTCAACAAACTTCGAAAAAAATATTCAAAAAGAAATACAATATTTTTTTGTGCTTCCTATTAAAGTATTGACTTTGCCAACCACATATCATTATAAACGATGAGTTAAATGAAACCTTGATCTAATTGGACCAGTCCTATTATATTGTTGGCTGATATAGTTTGTAATCCGACCTGAAGAATCGAAAGTAAATCGGATCGTGTACGGATCAAATCATTATCATGAATCCGTTTCATTATTGTATATTGGTTTCATTGCACACTCACAATTCTGATTTGAATCTAAGTTTATTATTTAGAGTTGCATTCTTATTATTTATATCATCTTATAATTTATATTTTTTAAAAAAATAATAAAAAATAAAATCATTATTCATAAATTTTAGTTTTTTTTTCCCTCATAGCTTGTGTCTACGTAAACTACAACCATCGACGCTTCCCGTTGCTTGCACATTTTATTGGATAATTTATAAAGATTTAAAATATGACATCTTTTGGTTTAATATAATTAACCTAAAAGATGATATATTTTAAATTATTATATTAATATAATATTAAAAATATAATTTTTTACTAAATATTAAAAACTATTTCATACTTCTTTTTTCAATCTTAAATTCGTCTCATTTTATTTTCTATTCTTTATTATTTTATGTTATCTCTTATGATTAAAAGGAGGAGAAAGAGGAGAAAAAAAAGGAAAAAAAAGATTATCGGTAAGACGAAAATATTTTATTAGAATTAACTTATAAATTTTAAAAATATATTTATTTATAAAAAAATAACTTAAAAATATTGAAAGTTCTGATTGTAAATAAAAGGAGAGTTTACAAATAGTGATCTCCTCTGATCGGACGGGTCGAAGAAAACCCCTAAATTTAATCAAAATTCCACTTCACCGAACGAGTACCCTTTCCCGAAACCTAATCGCTGCCTCTTCCTCGTCACGGTCGGCGGGAGAAGTGCTCTTTCGCAACTTCTTTACCGGCATGTGTTTTCTCTAGAACTCCTTTTCGAGTTGGAAATCCGCCGCCAAATCAGTGACGTGCCACCGTCATCGCTGCCGCTTCGGCTGCATGTGGCCAACGACAAATACGGCCGGCGGTCAACGTGCCACCGTCATTTCTTGGGTTTCCTACAGGGAGTAGAGATTGAAAAATCAAGGTTCTTTCTGATTTCTTGTACTTATCTTTCTAGAGTTTTGTTATGTGAACAAAACCATATATTCTTAAACAACGTGAAGTTTGATCTGTGTCTTATTAAGGTTTGAGAATGAAGGGTAAATTTAAAGAAATGCTGATAGGGTAAAATTTTTCAAACATGAACTACCGCATCACTAGAACAGAAGTTATAAGTTTTGTTTATCCTCCTTGATGGTTATATTTGCATAATTCACCATCTTCAAGTGTTCTGGTTTTTACCTCATAAGAATCTTTACCAAAGTCCATTGAAAGTGAAAATGTTTTCCACATTTCCTTCTAATTGTTGTATCTAATCGGGTTTTTGGTCATAGTTCGGTGAAAAAATCAATAGAATCCGATCAATTTTTAGTTGTCAAAGATTCAGATCGGATCTGGATTGGCCGTATATAATCTAGGTCTGTTCTTAAATGCTCTTCCTGCAAGCGGCATTCTCTATCAAGTAGCAGAAATCAAGTTAAATATTGGGACTTGCATTGTTTACTTTTTTTCTGCCAAATATGGACCCATCTGATTTTCTTATTACTAGCTTCTTTGCTTTTGAATAGACATTGTTTGTTGTTTATTATGTGTGGATGTTCACTGTAGGTGCAAATGTTTTGAGGTTCATGGCGTTCTTCAAAACAGTGATTGCAAAGTTGGTATGCGTCTATATTCACTTTGTTGTTGCCTAGTTTCTTCTTATGGAATTTCTACAACTGCATTGAACTTTGTTGCATCATGGAATAGATCACATGCTTTAACCTTTTTCCATGCAGTTAGTTGTTTCTTTTTTTTAGTATACATTGGTACTACTTTTTAGCAAATGTAACCAGACTATGTCTATTGTTTAATATGTTTGGTGTTACTTTTTTTTATTAGTGATAGCGATGCTATCAGTAGTTTGTTTACACTTTTGTGAATTTTATTTCTCAGTTGTTCCTTTTATCTGTTGTAGGCGACTGAGGCTACATCTAACAGATGCAATCCTTTTATAACTTTTGTTTTGGGTAAGACATTAACTTTGAACTTTGATAAGCACAAATAATATTATTTTAGATAACTTATTGTTTGTTTAAATTGGGCTTCTCTATAGCTTTTCTTTTTTTTAATCTACAGACAAGCTACTTGGAAGCATTTTTATGAATATATTTGCAATGGATTTATTATCACTCTTGTTTGCACTGTGCTTTACTTTGGTTTTGTTTATGTACTTGACCATGTATGCCAAATAAGAAGATTATTTCCATAATTTGAGTATTTTTGTGTCAAATAATGCACAATAAATCTTAAACATTCACTCTAAGTGATGAAGAATATCTAGAAGATTTTGCTTTTCATACTCTTCACATGCATGTTACCTCGGTTAATGTTTTGATTGAATCTTTTAGCCAGCTCAATGAAACATGCACATGTTGAAAGAAATAAATCCAATGCTTCTAAACAGTCCAGTATGTCTCTCACTCTGAGAAGTGTTTGTCTCGTTGAATAAATTGCAAGAGAAAGTTTTTCTGCCTTTTTTTACCTTATTTGGCAGTGAACTTAGTTCTAATATTGATGAGAAACAAGTTAATACTTTTTAAAACATTCTGTCAGTGCTGAATTTATGCCTTACTACTAGATAGAGTATTAGTCTACTTAAATTATATAATCAGATTACCGCAAGAGCAAGTTTTATTTGTGATTTTTACCTCATCTGGATTTAGTTTTTATTATTCATGGAAATTCTAGCCAGACTTCATAGCTTGCTGAAGTTATTTTGCGTGTTCCAGGTGGTCCTGGCAGTGGGAAAGGAACCCAATGTGTGAAAATTGCTGAAACCTTCAGATTTGCACATCTGAGTGCTGGTGATCTCTTGAGAGAGGAAATGTCATCCAATAGTGAAAATGGGTATGTAATCAGAGTCATTATTTTTCTAACATGTTATTTTATGATGTTCATAAGAAAAACTTTGCCTTAACAAATTTTGCTCTGTAGAACAATGATCCATGACATAATCAAGGAAGGGAAGATTGTTCCTTCCGAAATAACCGTCAACTTGCTAAGGAAAGCAATTCATTCAAGTGGGAACCATAAGTTTCTAATTGATGGTTTTCCTCGAAATGAAGAAAATCGTATTGCTTTCGAGAGGATTGTGAGTTTTTTTCATTTTTATTTACTATTGGGTTGTTAAGTTACTCATCTTTTTATATATATAATTGATGTTCTCATCTAGTTACTTTCGCTATTTTACGTGTTTGCATATTATGACATGTTCTCATCTAGTTACTTTCGCTGTTTTACGTGTTTGCATATTATGACATGATCTCCAAGTAATATAATACATAGAAATGATAATTGACTAAGGTTATTATTGTTTCTGTTATTAAGAATATTATTATACATGATATAGTTGGTAAATACACTAGATGAAAGTAACATATTAATTATGATCAGATCAAAGGAAGGTTTCTAATCATGATTAACTGTGCCTACAAGCCACATGCTATGTGTAGATTGGACTTGCAAATCCTGCTTTGCCATATTTTGTTACTTTCTTTTTGTTAGAATGAGATCAGTATTGTCCTTGCTCACTATCTTTATTAGTCTCTTTCAATTGAAATCAGTTTCATACCTTTAATGTCAATGACTTACCCACAACAAATAGACCTAATTGGTTGATATGCAATTGCAGTTTTGGATAAATACTGAATATATGAAAACTTAAGACCTTTAAATTGAATCCATATTTATTGCTGACTGTTACATCCAGACTTTATAGTCTCTAGTATCTATATTGTCAATTTATATTAATAACTTTGTTATTGTATAAAACAACAGTAATTGAGGTTCATCACTTCTATTTCCTAGTGATTATTTATTACCATCAATTATAATATTTATAAAGAAAATATTTTTTCTCATATCTAAATATTAAGATATTATTTATTAGGGGTATCTTTCAGTTGCTACGCCATTTTTTTTCAGGTGTATAATTCTAGAAAACTATTTTCATGGTATATGTCTTGTGGTATAATTATAATACAATCACTGTATGGATTATTGCTGGTGGGAGAACATTTTGGCCATATTGATGATGCTTTCTTGTGGTCTTTTCTCTTGTTATTCATAGTTATGCCATTCTAATCATAAGTTCAACATGATGAGTGCTAAACTTGTTTTGAAATAATTATAAATGTGTTTCCATGAATTAGGATTTGCTTACATATCATTGCATATTAATTAAGGGGACTATTTGTAGGACTATGATGATAATAGATGGGTAGTTAGGTCTTATCTAGAAGAGAGTGTAAGAAAATCTATTGTGCATGTACATGAGCCTAACTTCCCCGGTGGTTGCTCATGGAATCCAGTGTTGTCAAAGATGTTAGGTGCTAAAAGGTGCATGGTTCTGCAATGCCGGAGGTGCTAGGTGCTTGCCTAGGTGCTTGTTTGAACTAAGTGAGATGCTCATCGATGTAAAAAAATTATAAAAAATATAATTATGGATAAAGTGATCATTATAGTAAAATACATGAGTTTCATGTCATTTTATAGTAAAAATATTGCTGCCAAAATATCAAATTATATATGTTCAACCAAGGTTTTCCTTACCGAGTGGTAAGGCTCATACCGCCTGGTATGTACCGGTCCGGCAGCTGATCGGTAAGCGGACCGACCACTACTGGGCGGTACCGCTAAAATCGGCCATCGACGGTCGATTTCGACCGTCGGCGATTGATTAAGGGAGAAATCGACTATAAAATCGACTGCCGATGGTCGATTTCGGTAGTCGGCGATAGATTAAGGGAGAAATCGACTGTCGGCGGTCGATTGAGGAAGAAAAAGGGAAGAGGAAGAAGAAGAAGAAGAGGAAAAGAAGAAAGAAGAAGAAGAGGAGAAGAAAAAAATGCTTCGCCCGCGGGCCCTCGTCGCCCTCGCTGCCCGCGGGCGACTTTTCTCCCCGCATGGGGAGACGTTTCGTCTCCCGCGCAGGGAGAGAGATTGAGGTGATGTCGCCCCTTCATTTGATTTTTTAATATATTTAATTTTTTAATAATATAATATAATATTATAATATAAAATATTATAAAATATTTATTATACCGGGCGGTATGCACTGTGTATACCGCCCTATCATAGACAAAAATGTAAACAAAGTGTTCGATGAAATGCTCATATTTGTTTGTGTCCTTCGGTTTATGTACATACCTTGTACAGCAAGTAGCGGGCTTGCAGTAAGCCTGGCAGCCCTAGTTTGGTTTACTTTGTGACCGATTTTGGCTTGTAAATACGAGTGTGTCTTGTAAGCACTTGTGGGGACTTCGGTCTGTAATGGACCATTATCCTTTGTGTGTAACCTTTCTGAGTTTGTAATGTCTATGGGTGTAATTTGTATTTGGCTTTATAATGTGTTTGCTTGAGCAGTTGCTTATGGATCCCGTTGGAATTGCTTCTTCTGGCCTGTTTTCTCTTATGTAAGTCCTAAGGGACCCTAGGAGATCTCGAGGAAGGCTGACCTTTGCGGACGGACACGCATGGGTGGTACACGGCTTAAACAAAATCAGCTAAGCTCGTGACATTGTGGTATCAGAGCGGGACAAGCACACGTTGAAACACTCGCCATACAAACATGGGGGACCTAGCTGGGCTGTGTGGAGGACAGCCAGCACACGCAATCGTTTGGAGGAAACGAACATTAAAATGTAGGGAAAGGAGTCGCTCAGAGGAGCAGACATTCAGGTTTGGCATTCAGAGGAATGGACAACTCTTTGCGCGAGAGGCACTACGAGGACAAGCAAGCGAAAAAAAATGCGTAGCGCACAAAGATTGGGATGACTGAGTTCTATCTACGGCTCGATGTTGACAATCAAACTTGACGGTGCTCAAGGCAAGCGTGGCGTTTGGTGAAAGATGAGACTGTGCAAAGTGGGAGGTGTTGCACAACGATCGAAAGAGTTGTGTAAAGCTAACAGAGGTGAGGGGAATTGCTAACTTTAAGGATTCAATACTCATGCAAGGGCTTGTACACAGATGACAGAGTGTTCGTGGTCATTTCAAGGCGCGATCGGAACTCGGCGCTATGGAGCATCAAAACTTTTTCTTCGACATGAAAAGGATACGTTTGTAGGCGGCTAAAGTGTGCAATAAGTTCAGCACGTTGCTAGACCTTGAAGGGTGCAGTGGAGATTGTATTGGCGAAGTGTTGCAATCTAGTGCATTTGCGGGGACAGAACAAGACACAAGTTGTTCAGCAAGACGGAGTAGTCCAAAGGGGATGGTGGTCTTCGAAACTTCCAGTGGGAAGAATGCAAAGAGGAAAGTTGCTCCAACCGAACAGATATCCAGGAGGGATAAGTCCTTGTTCTCCAGATGGAGAGTCATGTGCAACGAACCGCACATATTGAGGAAGAGTTCCTCAAGGAAATATCTCCACAAAGTTCAACAGACCGAGCGAGAGCAGCGAGGAGGCGTTGCATGATCTCGAATGAGGTAATGCATTGGTGGATGCATTTGGAGATCAAGTGGGGGAGCAATCCAAGGCAACATCATATGAAGGCACACTTAGAGTCGATGTGAAAATCGAACTCAACGGAGGGCTGACCCGTGGAATGGTGGACGCGAGGGCGATTATCAACTTAATGCAAATCGAAGAGTGGAGCGACTTGGGTGGAACTTGGTGAGGTATCCAAGCCGCATGATGGGAGTCGACATAGATGATAGAACATGGAGCGAAGGCACAGAGCTTTCGTTGGACGGAGGTCAAGGGCATGAACTCTTATAGAGGCAAGAGTGAGATCATGTCGTTCCATGGGTTCTTCATTATGATGGGGCATACTTATCTTGCATGATGCCAAAGACGAAGGGAGCTTCGAGGCACATGCACCTTACCTCAGAGATGCATTTGACGGAGTAACTAAGGTGATTCAACTTGCGGAGGCAAATTTGAGATCATGAGACCTTAGCACGGGGCAAGAGGACGTATAGACGGGTACTCTTGAAGAATATGTCACAATGATGCCATTCGAGTTGTCAGGAACAAGTGGTGCATATCAGAGATTATGCTGGTAGGGGATAGAGGCCTAGGGTCCAGACAATGGTGCACCAATTCTAGCGAAGTCAGGGGACTTCAGGAGCTACTAGGGGACATACTGTACTAGAGCTATGCTTCATCCGGGTGTGACCCAAGAGTGGGTGGACGAAGGTGAATTGCCAAGGGAGCGAACTAAAAATCGGAGATGGCGGCGGCCCTACGATGTGTTTGCAGAGGCCATATATGGAGAAGTCGTAGTTCGAGTTCATCACACGAGAATCTGTATGCAATGGAGATGTTACCAGGAGGCGACATGGTGCAGCAGATCGTGGTGAAATAGTTCGTGGCAATGCAACACATACGGACATATCCCTTGAGGGACATGATCATGTGGAGGTATGATCACGAGCTGCTGGGAGCTCCGCTTTGGTGTACGACAGAACAAGAAGAAGGGCTATGGATTCAAGGAGTGAATGCCGTGGTATCGCAGAGGCGGGTCTTCGTGTGTGCATCGGAGCTTGCATTGGATGAAAGTCTTAGTCATCAATATATGGGGGCCGTATACCATGGAGGAGGACGTGATCATGTGAATGATCAGGAGTTGCTGGGAGCTCCACTTCGGTGAACAATGCAACGGTAAGAAGGGCTGTGGATTCAAGGAGTGAATGCTATGGTACCGCAGAGGCGGGTCTTTCGTATGTACGCATCGAAGCTTCATCAGATGAAAGCCTTGCTCATCAGCATATGGGGGCTGTGTACCATCGAAGGAGAAGTCCGATTGCAAGTACCAGTGAGTCCCATGGAGGAGACCTGATCATACAAAGGTATGATCGGAGCGGCTGGAGAGTTGGATTGCTTTAGAGCTCACATTCGTTTAAGGGAGCCTGACAAGTCAGAGGACAAGGCCGAGTAAGCGAACGTTGCTACCGAGGAAGCTTAGGAGAACAGAATCGGTGTGAGCCCTGCAATAAGATGGCGGAGGCCATGCATGAGAGTTGCAGCCTGTCTTTCCATCGACCAAGGAGAACTGTTTGGAGAACACAGAGGTGTTAAAGCAGGTGGTCAGAAGGGGCGAGGAAGCGACGACGAGTTCGGAGGGGCTCAACTACCCAAAAAGCAAAGTGTCGGTTAGAAAGGAGGTGGACTCGGAGGAGCGCCACAGTGCCGTAGAGGCGGATCTACCGATTGCGAAGGAAGCGACGCAGATGCAAGACAACGGATAGTAGGGCTATGGGCTTGGCAGCACCATGGTACCGCAGAGGCGGGACTTCCATGGAGTCATCGATCCCTTGCTCTCATAGAGGGAGAGCATTGGTCGTAAAAGGGGCCAAGGAGGTGGAGAATGCAGAGGCAGACTCCAAGTACCAAGACAGGACGGAAGGGCAGAGGCTAAGGAACTTCATAAGACCGGTATCGATGGGCTTCTCATTAAGATAGCCGAAAGTGAGGGACTTCGGGTTGATGCAAGAGTGCTCGACCAATGAACGAAGTAGGCAGTACGCGGTAGTGTACCTTTTCTACTCAGAGAAGTAGGCGACAAAGATGATGGAGAAGACGGTATAATCTCAGAGGCGACCAGAACTATCAAAGATTTACTCCAAGTTGGGGTAAACTTTTTTGCTCTTTTCGAGCAAAACTTCTTGCATTTCAGAAGTTCAATTGCAGTGGGAAGGCGAATCACAGTAGCTAATTCAACGTAAGGAGTGCAAACACTTTAAGTGCTTCAAAGTGTGAGCAAAGAGCGGGTGAATGTTAGTAGCCAGCTCAATGCATGAAGTACAAACTCAAGGAGGCAGGCAAAATCGAGTAACCTTTGCCTTATCAACTTAAGAGAATGGGCGAAACTGAGTACCCCAATTCTCTTAACTCGAGGAGGTGAGCGAAGCCAAGTAACCTTGCCTTCTCAACTACTAAGAGAATGTACGAAGTCGAGTATCCTAGTTCTCTTACTTATCTAGCAGAGGAGCTCTGCATAAGTTCAGTGACCATTCGAAGAAAGCTTATGGAAGACAATAGTTGTCAAATCCTCACTATAGGTGATCAGTACTACTGAGAGTAGATTGTCCGTTTCATTTCCCAATTGAATGCCAATCGAAAGCGGCAGTTAAAGTTCCAACAAGCATCCATCCAGTTCAAGCAACATGAGTATACGGCGATACTGACACATAATAAGGCAGGTCTTTTCTTTCATCAGAAGAATCCGCGAGAGTCAACAAGGATCAACACAACTCAGCCAACCCTACACTAGAGTCAGTCATTGGTGAGTTAAAGCAGCATGGCGGATCAGAGTTCGATTACTCAACAACAGCGAAAGAGAGCGGCTGGGAGCCAGAGGGGAATGTTGCAACTAAAGCAGAAGATTGAAGATTCAGCAAAATGCGAGGAGATGCAGCGTCTACAGTGGCTTCGATAAGGATGTCAAAGGATTAAGTGGGGGAGAATGTCACAGACAAAAATGTAAACAAGGTGTTCGATAAAATGCTCATGTTTATCCGTGTCCTTCGGTTTGTGTACATACCTTGTACAGCAAGTAGCGGGCTTGCAGTAAGCTTGACAACCCTAGTTTGGTTTACTTTGTGGTCGATTTTGGCTTGTAAATACGAGTGTCTTGTAAGCACTTGTGGGGACTTCGGTTTGTAATAGACCATTATCCTTTGTGTGCAATCTTTCTGAGTTTGTAATGTCCATGAGTGTAATTTGTATTTGGCTTTATAAAGTGTTTGCTTGAGCAGTTACTTGTGGATCCTGCTGGAATTGCTTCTTCTGGCTCGTTTTCTCTTTTATAAGTCTTAAGGGACCCTAGGAGATCTCGGGGAAGGTTGATTTTTGCGGACGGACATGCATGGGTGTTGCACGGCTTAAACAAAATCAGCTAAGCCCGTGACAGCCTGGTACCGGTACCGACAAAATGTCGGTACACCTGTATCGATGAAATGTCGGTACACCGGTATGGACTGGTACGTAAAACCTTGTGTTCAACTATCTATAAAGCATTTAAGTACTGAGTTGTCTAAATCTAATAATAAACACAATAAAATAAAAGAAGATTTATAGTAGAATTGCAACAATTTCATCAATAAAGTCAATGATCTTGAACATCCACTTAAATTATCATCATCATCAGGGGGAAGGGGTCTGTGCGTGAGAGGAAAGGCGATGTTGCCACATGTGATAGAGACACCTCTAGGGGTCATGTTTGTTAGTGAGGAAGCATTTAACGATGAAGGAAACAACCATGACAGATGTGCACTTGGAGTCGTGGCCATTGGAGAGGAAGCAATTAATGGAGGAAGCACCCATCATGGGTGTACACACAAGGTCACTACCACTAGAGAGGAAGAAAGCTCGATTGGGTTTACGATGTGCGAGGGGGGAGAAGGGGGGTACAAACTGTGACTTATTCCATGTTGGTCTGGACTGAACCACTTCGTTCAGTTTCGAATTGAGCTTGGTCAAAGCACTTGACATTTCTAGTGTAACCTGGGTTTGGTTGCTTGGGCTGGACTAGGTGAGTGCTCGAGCTACACATTGCCAGGTGCTTGCCTAGGTGGTGCTGAAGTGAAGTTGCTATAGTTGAAGTGCTTGGGTCTTGCCTCGCGCTGCCTGAACTCCTAGGTGAGCGCTCGGTGATAGCATTGGTGGAATCTGTAGCTGGTTGTCTTAATAAGTTTATGAGGAAATAGCGATGAATTTTCAATTTCCCATTATTGTATTTGACATGACCAATTAATTGGGTCTGGAGTTGTATTTTTATCAAGTCTTTGCTCTAGAAATAAATATACCGTGAAGCTGATCAATAGGATTGGCATTACATATTTTAACCAAGGAAATAATATCTATATATTAGTATGCATAGATATGTGTAACATTGCCCTTCTAGTGCTAATGTACTATGAGGGGATGCTTAGTTGTACTTGTAAACAAAGGCTTTTTTTCTGTGACTCACTTTACTCGATGCAGGTTGGGGTTGAACCAGATATTGTGCTCTTTTTTGACTGCCCTGAGGAGGAGATGGTTAAACGAGTACTAAACCGTAATCAGGTTGTTGTTGCTTTAATGACTTTGATTCTCAATATTTCCAAATTTTATAATTCTTTGGATTTGAGTTGATTATTACTGCAAGTGATCAATTTGTCCAGGGAAGAGTTGATGATAATATTGATACAATGAAGAAACGTCTCGAAGTGTTCAAGAAACTGAATCTTCCTGTAATAGATTATTACTCTGCAAAAGGAAAAGTTTGCAAGGTAATTTGAAAATAATAGACCATTAATTTCTTTTTATTAGGACTGGCATTTATAACACTTTCCCGTTCACTTTCTTCTTCTTAGATCCTGTTCTATAAGTAGTCTTCTGGATGGATTCAAATTTTAATGACATACAATTTTGTGCCAGAGTGTTATATACCATATGCCTCATCTTGATATACTGAGTCACTCTACTTTAGTCAATGCCTATATATATATATTTATTTTAATGGATGCCATTTTTTAAAAGTTGTTAAAGAAAGATTTAAATCTGCTGATAAGTCATTGGCTGTAACTCTAATGAAAGAACTGACTATAGCTCAGTATGATGGCTCTTGAGGAATTCAGGATCACATCTTCAATATGGTTTATAAATTGCAAAACTTAAAGCATTAGGAATGAATGTTGATGAGTCTTTCGTTGTGCAATTCATTCTTAATTCTCTTCTCAGTTTGGCCCATTTAAGATTCACTACAATACAAATAAGGATAAGTGAGACTTGAATGAGGTTAGGAGGAATTAAGATTAAGATACGAAAGTTCATATAATGTTATGACTACTACGCAATGAGCTGGTAACAAGAAAAGAAAATTGAAGCATAATCCATTGAAAAAATTTGTCGGGTCTGGAAATGTTAAACAGACAAATGAAAAGAAAGCTATTACAGTAAAGTGCTTCTTTTGAGGCAAGACATGACATGTAGAGAAGGAGTGCATTAAACACAAGATTTGGTTTTAACTCATGTTACTAATAATATGCAGGGATTCCTTTCAATCTGGAAACTAAAAGAACATGAAAGATTTATAATTATGGGAAATCGTCTCAAAGCTAAAGTGGTATCAGTGGTAACTTATCGCTTACGCCTAGAGACGGGTCATCTGATGGATCTTGCAGACACATATTTTGTTCCTACTATTTCTAGAAATTTAGTTTATGTATCTAGAATTGATAAGTTAGGATATTGTCTTTCTTTTGGTAATCGTAAACTGTATATTTTATGATTCAATAAAAATTGGTTCAGGAATTCTGTGTGATGGTTTATACAGAATTAATTTGAATCTTGAGTTTGCAAAGACATTATTGACCCTGCAATCAAGTGTTGGAGTGAAATGTAATTTCAATAATGAAAGATCTTCTATACTGTGGTATAGATGTTTGAGGCATATCTCTAAGGAAAGAATTGAAAGGTTAATGAAAGATAATATTTTGAAAGATTTAGACTTTACTGATTTTGATGTTTGCATATATTGCATTAAGGGATAACAAACTAAGCATACAAAGAAAAATGTCATAAGAAGTAAAGAACTTGAAATTATTCATACTGATATCTGTGGACCGCTCCATATTCCCTATTTTAGTGGAAAAAGGTATTTCATCACATTTATAGATGGCCTGCCAAGATATGACTATGTTTATCTAATACATGAAAAGTCTCAGGTCGTTGGCATTCTTGAAATGTACATAAATAAGGTCGAGAGACAATTAGATAGAAAAGTTAAAATTGTCAGATTTGACAGGGGTGATGAATTTTATGACAGATATGATGAATCCAGTCAAAATATTATTGCTTTTGCTAGATTCCTAGAACAACATGGTATTTGTGCTCAGTATGCATTACCAGGTGTGCCACAACAGAATGATGTTGCTAAAAGGCAAAATCGTACTCTTATGGATATGGTTAGGAGCATGATGAGTTATTATTTTGTACTGAGTCAATGTGGGGTGAAGCTCTTAGGACAACCATGTATATCTTGAATAGGGTTTCTAGTAAGGTGGTTCCATCAACTTTATTTGAGTTATGGACTGGTAGAAAACCCAGTTTGAGACATTTACATATTTGATGGTGTTTTGCAGAGATAAGAGTATTCAATCCACATGAAAAGAAATTGGATCTAAAAACTATTTCTGGATATTTTATTGGTTATCCAGAAAAGTCTAAGGGATATAGATTTTATTGCCTTAATCAAGGATAGTAAAATCTGATAATACAAAATTCTTAGAAGATTGCGAAATCAATGGGAGTCAAAGATCTTGAAGGATCAATTTTGATATTGAGGAGATTTAGGTTAATTCTCCCGTATCATTTCCTATTCGAGAAATTATTGTTCTTCAAATCAATGAGAGAATTGATAAGGGTGAACAACAAGATAACATCGATGAACTCTCACATGATGTTGATGTTGCCGCTGATGATCTTGTAGAATAATCATAATTGGTAGCTTTGAGATCTCAAAGGAAAATAAACTATGTCATTTCTGATAATTATGTGATATATCTACAAGAATCAGATTATGATATAGGAATAAAAATAGACCCCTTATCGTTTTCATAAGCTATAAAAAGTAATGATTCTAAAAAATGATATAATGCAATGAAAGAGGAGTTAAAATTAATGGACTAGAATGATATCTAGGAACTCGTTGAATTGCCCAATAATCGTAAAAGATTCAATTGTAAATGAGTCTTTAAGACAAAATGCGACTCGGTGGGCAATATCGAGCGATATAAAGTCAGATTTGTGGCCAAAGATTTTTCTCAGAAAGAAGACATTAACTACCATAAGATATTTTCTTTAGTTTCTCGAAAAGAGGATCATCATGACATTAGTAACTCATTATGATCTTGAGTTACATCAGGTGGATGTGAAAACATCATTTCTGAATAGGGATCTAGATGTGGAATCTATATGGAACAACTTGAAGGATTCATAGAAAGGGAAAGGAAAGTTGAGCTTGTAAACTTAAGAAATCCATTTATGGTCTTAAACAAGCTTCTAGATAATGATACATAAAGTCTTATGATACCATTACTTCCTTTGGATTTAAGGAAAACACTTTTGATCAGTGTATATATCTGAAGGTTAATGGGAGCAAGTTTATTATAATGGTCTTATATGTGGATAACATATTTCTTGCTAGTAGTGATCTTGGTTTATTGCACGAAATCAAAATATTTCTCAACAAGAACTTTAAGATGCTTGATATGAATGAGACATCCTATGTTATTGGCATTGAGATATTTAGGGACAGATCTCAGAGATTATTAGGATTGTCTCAGAAATGTTATATTAATCGTATCTTGGAGAGATTTAATATACAGTTTTGCTCAGCCAATGATACACCTATCACTAAAGGTGTAAAATTCAGCCAAAACCAGTGCCCGAAAAATGATATACCTATTATATGAAAAATATTTTTTATGGGTGCGCAATTGAAAGTCTATTATATGCTCAAATCTGTACAAGACCAAATATCAGTTTTGTAGTTGTGATACTTAGTAGAGACCAGAGTAACCCAGGAACGGAACATTGGAAAGCTGCAAAGAAATTAATGAGATATCTACAAGGGACAAAAGATTATATGCTCACATATTGGAGATCAGATCAGCTTGAAGTGATGGGATATTCAGATGCTAATTTTGTAAGTTGCCTCGATAGCAGGAAATCAACTTCAGGATTTGTGTTCATGCTAGCTGGTGGGGTAATTTTTTTGGAAAAGTGCAAAACAATCGCATATTGCGTCATAAAAAAATAGAAGCCGAATTTGTGGTACATTTTGAGGCCACAAATCAAGTTTTATGATTGCAGAATTTTATCTCAGGACTTGGTGTGGTCGACTCAATTGGCTGAAGATATTTTGTCATAACATCGTAACAAGTTTTTTCTCTAAGAATGACAAGTACTCTAGTGGTTCTAAGCACATCAAGATAAAGTACTTAGTGGTTAGATAAAGAGTCCAGAAACAAGTGTCAATTGAAAACTTGAGCACCACTATGATGATTGTTGATCATTTACTAAAGTTTTACAGTGCAAAATACTTAAAGAACATGTTCTTAGAATGAGGCTTGTGAGTAAGCCATAAAAGATATAGTGATGCATGTTTAAGTGGATGCTATTTTTGATATTTTTTTATATAATTAAAGTTACTTGTTTATGCTATCCTCTTTGTGTTTATGTTTATGCATATTATGGTTGAATGCAATAACATGATTTTCTTGACAAGACAAATTACAAGGGTCATTATAGACTATACAAGGAAAGACTAACAATGTTGTGATACATAGAAGGAAGTGTAGCATTGATGACAAACAACCACTATGACTCGCATTGATAGTTGGACTGAATATAGTATTATTGTGCTTATTGGACTTATTTGATTGTTTTAAGAATCATAGCTATGTATAAAATGCTTTTCAAAATTTTCAGAATCTAATTATATAAAATTATTTTCAAACAAATTTTGTTTTGTTTATCTTGATTTTAAATATCTTTTATATCTTATCAATTAATGGGCTAAGTGGGAGAATATTAGATTATGTGGCCCTTTATAATTGGATAAGATATATAATGAAATTAATTGGATTCTGATGATAGATATTAGCCAATATTAAATTAAAGTCCATATTAATTAGGATTATTTAGGAGATGCCCTTGATGGAAGAAACTCTCCTAATAACCTATCATAGGTCCTCTGCTCTCGTCTATAAATAGATAGGATTTTCTCTAAACCTAATACGGTGCAGAAGGGAATATAATTGAGAGATTACGACTATTTTCTAAAATCATCAATCTCAGTGATCCTCTGAAAAGATGAGGAGTTCTAGATTTGTTCTAATTCTCTTTTGCAGATCGACGTTACAGTGATTCAGATCCAGAGAACGGTGCTTTTGCAGATCAGAAAGAGATCTTATTCAGATGACATCGAAAGGTATGCATCGCAAATCGATCTAATGTTATTTGATTTCAGTCCTGATATGAAAATTTTTTCGCATAACAGATTGCTTATTACAGTTTTATGCTTACAATTGGTATCAGAGGCTAGGTTCTTGAGATCAAATACATAAGATCTGTTATTTTGTTTACGATGCTTTAATGGTTGTTGAGATCAACGACAGTCGTTGCATAGCGATCATCCAAGATCGTGTTATCAAAAATCTCACAATGCTCGTAAGTAAGCAATAAAACGAAATAGATAGAAATTTAGATCGATAAAACATTCGAGTCATTAAAGCATCGTAAACAAAATAACATATCTTATGTATTTCATCTCAAGAACCTAGGTTCTGATACCAATTGTAAGCATAAAACTGTAATATACAATCTGTTATGTGGAAAAATTTTCATATCAGGATTGAAATAAAAAAAATATTAGATTGATTTGAGATGCGTACCTTTCAATGTCATCTGAATAAGATCTCTTTCTGATATGCAAAAGCACCATTCTCCGGATCCGAATATCACCGTAACGTCGATAGGCAAAAGAGAACTAGAACAGATCTAGAACTCCTCTTTTCCTATCTTTTCACAGGATCACTGAGATTGATGGTTTTAGGGAGGATGAGAGAATGGTCGTAATCTCCCAATCAAGGTTTAACTTGTCGGTCTGTACTGACGTACCGAGTTCATCTCGGTACTGGTATCGGGCGGTACGCACCGATATATTAAAATATAATATAATATAATATAATATAAGATTAAAAAATTAAAAATATTAAAAAAGAAATGTAATATAATATTTTATAATATAATATAATATAAGATTAAAAATTAAAAATATTAAAAAAAGGAGAAAAAGGGGCGACGTCGTCGAGGCGACGCTGCCTTGATCTTTCTCCCCGCGCGGGAGAAAGAGCGCCCGTGACCCGCGGGCAGCGACGGCGCGCGGGCGCTGTCGACCCGCGGGCGACGACGACGCGCGAGCGGCGACAGCGCAAGGGCGAGGACCGCGCGCGGGCGATAGGTCTTTTTTCTCCTCTTTTTTTTCCTTCTTTTTCCTCTTTTTCTTCTTCCTCCCTTTTTCTCACTCAATCGACCGTCGACGGCCGAAATCGATTGCTGACGGTCGATTTTTGGCGTAACCGCCCGGTAGCGGGCGGTCCGCATATCGGCAACCTGGCGGACCGGTATGTACCGCCCGTACCGGGCAGTAAATATCGAAATTGCAAACTTGCTCTCAATTATATTCCTTTCTGCTCCATATTAGGTTTAGAGGAGGTCCTATTTATTTATGAGCAGATGGTCTAGGATTGGTTAGTAGAACAGTTCCTTCTATCAAGAGCATCCCCTAAAGACTCCTAATTAATATGGACTTTAATTTAATATTGGCTAATATCTATCATCATAATCTAATTAATTCAATTATATATCTTATCCAATTATAAAGGGTCACATAATCTAATACAATAGAGTGAGAAGAGAAACTAACAAATGCTAGAAAGAGGAAAGAGAAAGATATGAGGTTCTGTCAACTGCCAAAAAAGAAAACTGGTTGTAGTTACCTATATCTTATAGTGTGATGGCTCACTCTCATCTATCTAGGGCGTGAACCCTAAGCAAACCTATTTTGATCTAAATTATTGATCTAGTGGAAAATGATTGTCAACATGAGTCCAAAACTCCAAATATCTAAAAAAAATAACTAACTGTTCTTCCTTAAATTCATCTTTAGGCCCTGATGAGTTGGCAAATCAAGCCCATATTATGCATGCACAAATCAATGTGTTTTTCATTGAAGCACCCGAACATTATATATAACTCGGTTTAAATGAAATTTAGAATCTCAAGTTCTAGTCCATTAAAGTTACTACTGTTATTATACCTGCAAATAACAAAAATAATTTTAATCATTTAATAGCAAAGTATAACAAATGTAAATCTGATTCAATTTGCATTGGTTTTTGTTTTTGAAATGGAGATTTCATCTCAGTTTTTTTATTTTAATCTTTTACTAATTAGTGTCTCCAAGTGTCATATATTAAACTAGAAGATGTATGATCATTTATTAATCCATCCAGTGAATCATAGTTTTTAATTAAATAACTTGTGGTAGCAGTTATAAAAATTTTGATGGTAAAGTGCTGTTAGAATTTTGCTTTCCTACCTAGTAGAATTTGATTTATCATCTTTTTGAGCATATTCTGTGTTAACAGTAATATCACTGTGTGCAGATTAATGCAGTAGGAACTGTGAATGAGGTTTTTGAAAAAGTTCTACCAGTCTTTGCTGCCTTGAGGTACTGTTTCCTTGATGCCAGCATAATTAGTATCATTGAGACAATATTTTTAGTTGCCATACATTGTTATCAATTAATGTTATAAATAAATTATTTTTTTACTAGGAGACTACCTTTTCCATGGTAATCAATATTAGATATGGTTAAGTAGAAGAGAAAGTTCTTTTTTTTTCTTTGCACATTTATGAAAGTTTAACAGTGATTTAAAAAAGCACTAGGCGCTAAAAGGTGTCAAAGTCCCAAAAATGCTCGAGGCATTAGGCGTTCGTTCGAGTGAAGCGAGACGCTTTAAAATACGAAAATATAAAAAATATATATAATATAATTAATAAATATGATTATGTAAATAAAAATAGGGCATTAAATGAAAAATCTAAAGTACCAACTACTAAGTCATATTATCCATCTCTAATAACAAAAATATCAAAAGACTTAAAATAATAAAATTATACAACAAATTCAATCATTATAATAATCAACATTCATTCTCAAATATATCATCATCTTTCTCTTCCTCTTCCTCTCATCCATTTTTATCAAAATAGGTTTCCTCCTCTTTGACAATGACAGGAGATGAATTTGAGGCCTTAGCATTAATTTTTTCCTTCATTATCTGTCTTGTATATATTTGCAATTCTCTAATACCTGAGGCTCTTGCCACATCTCCCCTTATCAAGCTATCATCTTTAATACAAGCTCATCTTCGACATCTTGTAAGTTCTTATCCATTTCCCCCACCAACCACTCATTTGAATAATTAACGTTTTGTAATGAGATTGAATTAATATTATTTTGCAAATCATGACAAGCCGTTAATGCTTGATTATACTTTATATCAAGGTTTGTTGTATCGTCCGTTCTGACTTACCGAGTTTATCTCGGTATGGTATGGTACCCGGTATCAAGCGGTACGTACAGTGCATACCACTCAGTACATTATAATATAATATAATATATATTATAAAAAATAAAAAAGTTGGCGACGAATCGCATGGGTGACCCGCGAGCGGCAGACCGCCTGCGGAACCGGTGAAGAGCAGCGCACGAGGTATTTTTCTTCTTTTTTTCTCCTTTTTCTTATTTATCCCTCAATCTACCTCGACGGCCGAAATCGATTGCTAATGATTGAAATCGATCGCTAACAACCGATTTAGGTGGTAATGCTCGATATGGGGCCTTATCGCTCGGTAAGACAAACCTTGTTTTATATAAACCAGATCATATAATCGTTGATGCTCTAACCTGTTTCTTCTCTTTGTGTGAATCTGTCATGTCATATAATCTAAAAATATATTAATTATATATTAAAAAATATATTAATGAAAATAAAAATATTTTTTAATCCTTACATGCTTAAAGATATTTCAATTTCGCTTATAACCCGCTGCACTATAAGTCAAATTAATAATTTTGATAACTAATTACTGTAAATTTGAGGTGGAATTTCTAAATAGATTGCACAATTCATCTATGAAATTTATTTTATTATTAACAATAACATAGTATACATGAAATTAATTATATAAATCTATAAATACCCGAGGATGTAGTTGTCCTAGATTGAACTATCATTACAATTCTAAAAATACCATCGACATTCTTATTTAAAGTTAATTCACGCATGATCTTATCTTGCACCTCAAGGCTTGGAACCAATCTTATAATGCACTTATGTAATCAGCATTAAACTTAATGGAGATGTTCTTATAAAAGAATTATGGGTTTGAATAATATCATGTTGCGTGCAATGGAAATGGAGTTGACAATTTTTCTTTAATTCTATGAGAAGACTTTTGAATTCTCCTTTGCTCTATCCATAACCTCATAAATATATTCCATTGTAAGCTTCTTTTCATTATCTATCAATCGAAGGACTCGAACATGAGGGCCTATTACCTTTAATGTATATGATATCATTGGCCCTCTTGCCTTTTTCTCTTTTGCCCATTTGCTTGTCACTCATTTCTTCGAGGTAAACATGTTTCTTAGATAATGTTTTTGACGATGCACGCTTTGTAATGTCAAGAAGGAAATAATAAATCAGGTGACATCATATCTCATCAATTCCTTATTGCTTGTGAATTTTTTCATCATATTTAAAGTCTCAGTACGATTATAAAAAAATCCAATAACAAAGATTGTTCTTTCTAAAGTATTCTTGATGTCAGGAATTTTTCTAATATCCTCCAACATTAAATAAACGGTTTAAATAGGCGCCTGGGCGCTTGTCTAGGCGCTCGGGTGAGTCGAGGCTTGAGAACCTCAAGTTTTGATTAGGCTGCGTGCTTCAATGAAGCACCTCCTAGGTGCTCGCTTAAACCCAAGCACCGAGCACCTTGGGCGAGCTCCTAGTTTAAACCAAGCAACTGAACTAGACTTTAAAGTCTGGTTTGGTTGAATAGTAGGTAGTTGGTTTGATTGAACCAACTAGCTACTTTATTTTACTATACTTGCAAAAGCGACCCCTCGCACCCTCGTGTGACCCCAAGCCATAAACCTAGCATAACTGCTGCCTTCATCGTCGATGCTTTCTCTGTTATTGCCTCTGTCGCCGATGCACAGGATCGAGGCTTTCTTTGTTGTCAACTTATGGGTCCGATGGCCTAGCTTTCGTGTGCAATTCTTTCCATCGCCATTGCTCCCGTGTGCAGCTCCTTCCACCATCGAGGGAGAGGACCGCAGCTTCCTTCGTCCTCGACGGACACCTTTGAATTTTCCTCCACCCGTAACGTTGTCGTTTGTAGCTTTTGCCTCCGCCATTGCTACCATTCGCAACTTCCTCGATTATCGTTGTCATCCGAAGCTTCCTCCGTTGCTGTTGCCCGCAGCTTCCTTTGCTATTGCCGTCGTTGCCGTCATCATCATCTGAAACTTCTTCCGTTATTGTTGCCCCGTCCTTCCCCACTTTCGATTGTTGGTGACTCTTTTCTCCCCCTCTAACTATATTGTTAACCATTCTTTTCTCCTTTAACTACTGTTAATAGTAAACAATGTATTGTTAATAGTAGATTGTTAACTAATGTATATAGCAATCTCTATTTAGATTGATAATATACTATTTAGATTTTCAAAGAACTAATCTCTATTTATTTATAACTATGATAGAACCCCGTATGATTCTATCATCAATGAAGATGGAAAAGGGGGATAAACGACCACTTCGAGGGGATCGGACCTCCTATATCACTTCGAGGGGATCTGCCTCCTTGATCTTTATAGGAGATTGGCCCTCCTGGGGGTTTTGCCTATTGGCTAAAACACGTACTTCTTCATTCATTCATTGATTTTCTCATAAAAGAGTTTATAACAGTATTAATAGGACTCTGCCAAGAGTCCCTCTAGGCTTGGATTCAGAGTCCCACTAAACTTGGACTCTTAGTTAACTGATAGAAATAAAATAAACTCCTAACTGAAAATGATAATCGACTCCATCCTAATTGAAGATAATAACAAACTCCAACCAACTCATAATTGACTCGATTGGGCACTCAACCCATAACTGACTCCGACTGAACAGACTAACATGACTCAACTCCAATTAATTATGAATAGATGGACCTAAGTTAGCTAGGGTCCTAACAAACTATTACTAGGGTTTCAGAATTAATGACAAGTGTACAAAGCAATTGAGAAGATTCTTCAAAAAATTCAAGAAAGCATCATGCTTGCAAGTATAACTATCGAAAGGATCCTAAAGATCCAAATACAATTACTTGTATCTTTTGTGAGAAGACTACTAGAGGTGGTATTTTTCGTGCAAAACAATATCAAGTAGGGAATTTCAAGAATACACCAGCTTGCAAGAAGTGTCCATCTAATGTAAAAGAAGAGTTGCTGGCTTATATGATTGAAAAAAAGATGCAAATGAATGAATCTTATGGGATTGTATTCGAGGATAATGTTGAACATTTTAGAGATGAAGAAGAAGATTATTTTGAAAGTGTCAATCCAAGTAAGAAAAGAGTATATGACAAAGAAAGAAAAAAAGCCATGGTTGTTAAGAAGGGTAAAAAGGGATCAATGAATTATATATATTTCAAGGATCACAGAAGTAACAAGGGCAAGTCGAAGCAAAATTAAGACAAACAAATATAAGTGATGCTTGTGATAAGGAAATAAGGGAAAGAACAATGACATCTAACAAGCTAGCTATTGTTCAACCAAATCAAAGTTAATAGTTTGGTTCGGTTGCTTTGTTTGAACTAGGTGCTCGCCTGAGGCACTCGATGCCTAGGTTCAGGCGAGCGCCTAGGCGGCGCTTCATTGAAGCGCGCTGCGTTGTCAAGGCCTGAGGCGGTTGGGCCTTGCCTCGCCTCACCCGAGCACCTAGGCGAACGCTTAGGCGCCTATTTAAACTCTTGAAAATTGAAAGGTTGAGGTAAAAATGGTAGCAATTGGAGAAGGCCTTGAGAGATTTGGGGTTTAAGAAGGGGTAATGTACATAGTCTTACAAATTAGGTGGTAGGCTTATGTATTATATTAAATTTTTGAGGAACATAGCAATATTAATTTCTAATGATTGATAATTTCTTGATAGTAAAGTTTTAAATATTGATAGGACGAGGAATTTTAGTATCTTATAGGTACAATACAACTTGGTAAGAAATGGCTGGTACACCCCTTATGCTGGTCAAAACAAGCCAAATAGTGGCCTCGCCTTTGTATATAATATTCCATTGACACAACACTAATATAACTGTGAGTTTATGACTTAGCTGACTTTGGACACCCTTCTGATGTTCGTTCGCAAAGGGTACTTTATAGATATTACAAAATAAAAATATGGACTTCTCAAGCTTTGAATGATCACATAACAAAGGGCCCAAGGCAATCCACCATATATAACTCATTGTGCACAAGTGCCAATGCGACATTGACAGTAAGACCGAGCAATGATCCGTCCTTAGATATATAATCAAAGCTCCATACAATCCGGTGCCACCCAAGGGTTCTAGGATGCTGAGAAATTGACATTTCACATCTCCTGGCCATAAGTTGATGGTACCACTTCATGTCCCTTGCAACTTGCTTATTGGGGAACTGTTGAAAACACCGGAAGTATGTCTAGAGCGGATTCATCATTTTTTTTATCATTTTTTCTTACATATCAGATTAAACCCATATGATCTGTGTATAATATCAACAATGCTCTATGTTTTAATGTTATTTATCTATATACCACTTCCATGATTCTCATGGTAGTGATTTTACTTTGTCGGCCTTTTGCAACATGGATTTATCAAAAATTTTTTGCTAGACCAATCTGAGCATGCTACATGTACTTTGGATATGGATCCGTTCTTTATTTTGCTAACGTGCCAAAAGAAGAAAAAAAAGATGAAATGTTCCTCAGCTAATGAAAGATGAGCTTAATTGGTTTATTGATGAGAAGTTGATGTTTAGCAATCACATTATAGCTCATGGAAAATTAAATTCTTCTTTCCTTCTTGGTCTTCATTCTTGGTTAATCTATTCTGATGCTGTAGGTATCATGCATAAGTTTCAAGGGTATAGATTTAGGGAATATTCTATTATGTTAGAAACATAAAAAAACTGATCCTGCTGACAATTCCATGTGGTGGGCATATCTTATGTGCTGCATCATTGTACCTAAAAGCCACTATGCTATTTTATATTTATTAGTTTAAAGGTAATGTGATTGGTTCTCCTAACAAAGAATCCAGTTCGCATCATGTAGTCTGTACTTCAGAACACCAGTCAGTCTTTTCGTGAACAAGTCAAAGTCTGCAACAATATATTCTACTCGGACACTCAAAGACTACTAGATTCTATCATAAATATTCATTACAATTTTGCATCAGCTTTCTAAAACCTTGCTCAATTTCTTCCTAAGAAAGTTCAAATTTATTATAGGAAAAAATGTTCATCAGTACTTTCATCTATGTATCCTTTTACTTTCATCTAAATTTTCTTATGTCATCCATAAGGCTCTCTTCTTATATTTAAACCTTAGACATGCCTATTATCATCTCGACCAGTTTTCTGTCTGTGTTCATAGTTGATGCCATGCTACAAGTCTACAACTACTACGTGTTACATCCATGCTTCTTCCTTGCCCTATTTTCTAGTTTACTAACGTTATTGTTCAGTTTTATATATAACAACAAACCATCAATACCTAACTATTTGTAGTTGGCTGCATGTATCTTATTCTGCATATATCTTACCTATAAATTATCTGTGGAGGCAACAATGTAGCTTACTACAAATTGATTCTATCTCACTATCATAAATTGATGTTTGATTTCCTTGGTTTTATCATGTGATCACTTTGGTGGAGTTTGAGGCATTTTCATTACTAACAAATCGAAAAGTGAGGGCAGAAGACATGAGATATTCATGTAGGACAACCTAAAGAGGATGATTAGGGGTTGAGGATTGGTTAGATGGTTGGTGAAAAGAGAAAAAGAAAGGGAATGTTTGAACAATTGTTGAAACACACTCAATTCACAAAAAAAACTCATTTTTAGCAATGAAAGTACAAATAGCACAAGTTAAAACACATACTAAGCTCTAAGGGAGAGAAAAACATCGATGTTCTTCTTAATTTGCTTTACTTATCGTGAGTTTTGTGCACTATCTTCCAGTAGTGGCAACTTCAATAACATCAAATTCCTAGTAGCTTGGGGTTTGATGGATTGTGTATTTATTAATCGAAAGTATTGGATCACAAGGATTTTGGGGTTTTATTATGGTGGAAATTAAGTGATGAGATAATTGCAAAAGAGAGGAGAAGAGAATAGGGAACAAATAACTTCTTCGGCTCACTTCAAGTCATTCAAACTCACTTCGAAGGAAGATTGCAGTTTAACCACTCACGTAAGTAGTACAGAAAGTCCATCCATTTAATTGGTTGATGTTCTAATTAAGGTTTTCCGTACCGCCCTATATCGCCCGGTATGGGCGGTACGTATAGGTCCGATGGTTTACCGGTACGCGGACCGCCCGGTACCGGGCGGGTACCAACCGTTACATGGTATATAACAGTCAGAATCGACCGCTACAGAAGTATAACGGGGAAATCGACCGATACCACTCGGTAACGGTCGAATTTTCGACCATTACAAACCCTATAACAGTCGAACTCAACCGTTATTGACCCTGTAAAAGGTCAAAATCGATCGTTACAGACCCTGTAATGGTCGAAAAACTCTTTCTAACTCTAGTTAAACTCACCATTCTTCCATTTCACTTCACACACTCACGCTTTCTCAAACTCTCACTTTCTCAAAACTGTTCCTCAAAGCTCGAAAAAGATATGTAATATTATTTTTGCCTAATTTATATCGATTTTGTTGAATCTATACCAATTTCTATCTTACAAACCCTAACCCAACTTTCTTTTCTAATTTTTCAAGTATTAAAAAAAATAATATTTTTTAATCATTAAAATATTATTTATTTGTACCACTCGGTATGCCCAGGCATACCGAGCTGTACCGACATACCATACCGTACCAGCCAAATCTCGGTATGCCGGTATGGCGAACCTTGGTTCTAATTGCAATTCTAGACACTTTTTATAGGCACTTGAGTACAAGAAAGAAAAGAAACACTGCAACAATAAGGAAAAACACAATTAATAAAATTACACCAAGTCATAATGACTTTTTATTCTTTTCTAGTACGGAGAAATTTTAAAAATAATTAAAAAATGGTCTTCTTGTTGTGATGATATACCTGTATTCTTGCATCTTTTGAAAAATGATAAAATTTATTGTAAAGATGAAATCTCTAATCAAGATTTGTTATCTCCAGTTATACCAAATTTGGTTGTCTCATTAAATTTTTATGGACATTTTTTTCCCCTCTATGAGCAATCTAGGGAAAACTAAATTAGGAATATAGTAGATGTTGCCATGTGCCAATTTTTGCAAAAATAGTCTTTAAGGCACTAAAATTATTCTCAGAAAAGAAAAAAATCTCAAAAAATGTAACTATATTACTTTAAGAGTCTTTTACAAAATACCTCATGCTCCTCTGAGCACAAAATGCATCATCATTGCTGAACCCAATCTTGCCTACAGATAATAGAAACTCTGGATACCATAGAAAGCTAACCAATAATTACCCTTACGATATACATGAGAAAATTTATATTCATTTGACCCATCAATCAGGCTTAGAATATTTCTAAAGCTGTTCAAAAGTTCAAAAGGCTCCAGGTTGGTGTCATCTTGTTGTTCAGAGGTTTAACCTGAAGCTCAGCATCAGATTCAACTTCTAATTTTCAAACACGCAGTTTAATAGCATGTTCTATTCCAATTTTGCATCCATCAAGCAAGAAATTTCTGCTATAAAGTCTGCTCCTCTATCGTTCTCCTGTACACGACAATCCGTCAGCCAAATATTGGTCTTTTCAAATTGACCAGTATATTTGACATGTCCCAAGCCGATCTTCAAACCCTTGGAATACTTTACAGCTATCCAAATAAGCTGAAGCCACATAAATTATGGAAGAGAATGAGGTCCTTGGTCCCTTGAAGACCACTTCATTCCAGGCCTTACAAATCAACCAGAGACTATTGGCTAACAGGGTTCTAAGACAAAAGACACTGTTTTTCTTTAGGTCTGCTCCCTCCACTTGACAAAAAAAAAAAAAGATATTGGAAGCATATTTAACCTGAATTCAGGCTTGTTATCAATCCAAATGGACATGATTTAGCCTTTCTTTTTTTCACACCTAGTGTGGATTTGTAAAGCGCCTTAATTTTCATCAGTTATCTTCTCTGTGGGTGATGCCTACTGGATTTTTTTACCCAACACTCTGTTCCATAATTTGTTGATACATTTGTTTTGGGGTAATTCTAGTAAATGCTACAAAAACTCATGTATGAAAAATGTGTCTTGCAAGCCTATTGACCCCACAATTCTTTTTTTGTGTTTTCACCTTTTCAGAATTTTGTTATGCAAAAAATCAGGCATAAGAATATCTACCATGTAACAATATCAATGATATTACTCCTATTGGTTGGTCCTAGAAATATGTACCAAAAATTCATTAGTGGTCAGAAAATGTTCTGTCATTGTTTCTGATCTGGTTGTAATTTGCAAAACATAGCAAGCATCCACTGAATCTAAGAAGTTGACCAAATTGGTGCTGTGATCTGCAAATTCAACCGTGGTATCACTACTTCCTAACATTAGTAAAGGCCTTACAATAAATTAGTGAGAAATATCATTGGTAATCCTAGTAAAAATTCTATATTGTTGTTCATGTCAAACTAGTCTATGTAATATGCCTATTTTGCACTTGATTGTTTTGTATTACTATCACATAGAGTGGCAGTTGTGCATAAATCTGCTCTTGTTTTACATTAAGAAGCATGAGAGGAAAAATAGTTTTGCAATTGTTCTGGTGGAAAGCATTAACTTGTTTTTTATTGTTGTATAACAGGATATGAAGCGCAATGAAATGCTTGAAGTTTTTAAGACAGGAAGGGACAGTCCTGGACTTTGTTGGTTATAGCCATTGAGGTGTTCATCTGTTTCCTCAGATTTTTACAAGGTTTTGCAAATGATCCCATTCCCATGTTCTTTTTCTTTCTTTTAGAAAAGTAAAAATTCTGCTCCTGTCCTTGATGGGCAGATGGACATCAAATTTCAAATGCAGTTTAACTTCATTCCCACTTGCACATGCTTTGCTAGCCGTGATATCCTCCGGGTGATAGGCTAATGGAACCTGCCTTAATAGGTTGGTAGAGAGGGTGCTTGCGTTATAAAGCTTTTGTCTCGGGCTTGACATGAGAATTCAATGTCACCTTTTCCGTCAGAATTTAATGGCAATTTTGTTTTCCGTTATATGGCTTTGGATTGCTTGTTTTACTGATGTCAGATGCATTAGGGATGATGTATTAGGCATTGTCCGTGTTAACTAAACCCAAAAGTCGATTCTTTATGATGGTTCGCTCGGTATCGGTGGTATATTGACATGAGTAATGGTTTAGCCTTCTCCAAGCGCCTCTGGAAGTTTTGAAACCATTGGGGGTTATTAAAAGGTATGGCAAAATAACTATTGGGATATCAATGCTCAGTTGTATTGTCTCCAAGAAAAAAAGGAAACTCTTGTTTTAAATTTAATCTATTAGAAATGGGAAACAGAGAAAAGTCATCCACTGATTTAAAAGTTGCAGTAGGAATCACAGGTGTATCTGTTATTAATTTAATCTGTTATTTTTCTTCTGCGATCAACTTCTGACATCGATCGGGCATATATGATGATGATGATCAGAGAGGGCCTAAATATTTATGGTAAAAATGATGATACCATCTACCATTATTGAATCCGTGAATCATGGCCATCATAGAGCAATTTCCTCCTCATTCTAAGGAGAGAGCCTATTGAAATATTGTTGGGCCTATTGGAAGATTATTGGGGGGCCTCATTAGGAGGACAGCCTATTGAAATATTGTTGGGCCTATTGGAATAGTTATTGGGGGTGGGGTGGTGGCGGGAGGCGGGGGTGCGATCTTAAGATCTTTAATTATTTTAAGATTAGTTTAGAACCTTTTTTTTATTATATATTTTCATTCCCTTTTTTTTTTATTTTTAAAATCAATGACTATAGACCTATATGGTTATAAACTTATAATCATTGTGCAATGTTATCCATAAAATTCTTGTTAAGCTTCTTGCTAATAAGATTAAACATGTCCTCTTCGTAAGGTCATCATCATCTCCTTAGAGTAGTCGGTTTGTCATAAGATACATATTTATATCTCGTGGTAAAAATCATAATGAAAATTAACTTATGATTAACCATCTTCAACCTATTTGTAGGGTGATTGATGACTCAAAAGATAATTGACCGAATATACTGTTACATTTCCACTTACCTAATATTATCTAATTTTCTATTTACCTGCTGGATTAATGGAGAGCATTCCACTTACTTAATGATATTATCTCCTTATCTTTATATCAATATCTTATTTTCTTACTCAACGAAGCCACCAGCATGGATATATAAGCTACTCCCTTTAATTTTTAGAGTAGACATAAAATTTCTCATATCATATACGCAGACGACATCCTTTTGGTTTTCAAGGTTAATCAAAAATAGAGGGAGACCATTCATTGTTTATAAATCTCTTACTAATCAGAAGGTAATTTGTAATTTCATTCATATTAAAAAATTTATGGATCCTTGTTGCCCAACAAGGCCTCCCTGCTAATGCCTATAATGATCTGCTCCACAGATTTAACAGTAAACTGTGTCAAATCTTTCGTTGGTCAGTAGTTGAATTACTTTAAATAACTTGATTATATATATATATATATATATATATATATATCCATTCAGGTTCTTTCTCTCTCTATCCTTTCGTTACTTCAAATAGTTACAAACTCTACTGAGAAAACTTTTTCTGTCAGGGACTTTCTTTAGCAAAAAAATGGAACAATTCTAAAGGGATGACTACTATCTCTTGGGAGACGATAAGTAGACCTAAACAGAAAGATAGCCTTGGCATCAACGATATCCAAAAGTGTTCATGCTTATTTAAATCATGCTTAAGGGGCAATGGTTCGATGTGGTGAGTGCTAAATATAGGAGAGTCTCTCCTTGGAGGGTTTGCCATAAAATTAATATTAGCTGGCCCGGAGGCTTTTCAATAACATCTTTAAAACAAATTATTGGTGATGAGACCTTTTTATTGAATTTTTATTTTTATTTTTTCATAACTGGTTTTTTGATTTACTGATCTCTTTGAAGTTTCCAACTCTGAATTTAAAACTCTCTCAAATTTATTTTTAAATGGTTAATGAAAATAGATCTATGTAAATAACTTTTGGACCAATTTCTACTGCACATATTGGGAGGTTCAAATCGAATCATTAAGAGCTGAATCGAACCAAATTAAAAAAAAAAAAGTGGTTCGATTCATTTGAAATAAGGTATTCCGGATGGAAACCATTTGAAATAAGGTATTATTTTAAGTAATTTAAAATAATATATATTTCAAATGAATCGATTCAATTTAATTGATCTGAACTAAAATTTTGGTCCGGTTCAATTGATATTATTAAAAAAAAATTATATCACAAATGTCATTCTAAATATTCTCAGAAAAATTCTTGTCAAGCACTCAATCAAATACAAAATTTTTATATTATATTAACAAGAAGTAATGTGACGAAAGAGGATAACATAAACAAAAATGTACGTGGTGCATTTATTATATGTTCTCCCAGTCCAACAGGCCCTTTACCAAATAAAACTTGGTCTCAAATCCACCAAAGAAAAAAAAGAAAAAGAAAAAGAAAAAGAAACATAAGACACTACATTATCACCCTAATGTTAAGTTCTGAACATAAAAAACTTATTACTTTTCCATTAGAAGACAATTTTAACCTGTAAATAAAAGTTAAATAGCAATGAGTCAACTTTCTGATCCAAATTGTTGATCTGAATTATAAATTAAAACAAAAAAAAAACAAATTTATATAGTTTAAGAGTAATATATGATTGATACTAATATTTGAGAAAGCAAATAAATATACTTATTGAGATTCATCTCCCTTAATCATCAATCAAGACTAACAACATCTGAACTTGTAATTTTATGTGCACGTTGAGATGTCCACTCTATAAAAAAAACAAAAAAATCTCATTATTATGAATAAAATAAAACATAAATAATTAAAATATATGTAAAGCTAAAAAAAAAAATCTCATTATTATAAATAAAAAAAAACATACTATTTAAAATCTATGTAAAGCATTCCTAACCAATTACCTTGCTCGAGTCCCTCAAACCCCTCACAAGAATATGGTGCCGACCTAATTTAATCTTAGGTTGCAAACAAGAATCTTTACCATTTTAGGAGTCATGGAACTATGTATGATAAGGGGCAAGTATCCTTTCCCTAGTGCTAAAAGCACTCCTACAAGTTACACTGGAGAGACGTATAGCCAAAAAAAAAAACACATCCCGTGCAATAGATGCAAGAATCAGTTATATATAAAAAAAAAATCTTTATATTATTGTGTTCATATATCTAGGAAAATAATTTCTCTATAATCATATTATTGTATTCACACCATCTAGGGAAATAATCCCTCTATAATCATTGACCTATTGGTTTCATACCTAAGTTAGGAAATTAATTGATTCTTACCATGCTTAATTTAGGATCTTGACCAGCCTTTAGGATCTTGACCAGCCTTGTAAACGTGTATAAATAGTATTATGCAGAAAAAATATAAAGTAACGATATATATATATATATATATATATATATATATATATATATATATATATATATATATATATATATATATATATATATATATATATATATATATATATATATATATATATATATTGAAATCTAATATTTATTAAGATTAATTCAATTAGTTAGGATTAGACAAAATAAAAGATAAAAATTTAGATTAGATAAGGATGGGATTTATTAGGACATGATAGATTTTTTTTAGTATTTAAAATATCTATACTCTATCTTTTGCTAATATAAATAGATATTCTTGGATCAATTCAAAGCACTACAAATTAAAATTATATATAGTTTCCTCTACTATTCTCCTCTATTTTTCTCTGAATTTCTATAGAAAAATCAACAGTCGTATAGACTAGTAGATCCAGAAAAACAAACAAGAAGATGACAAGCATTGGAGTAAGTGTTCCTAATCAACTTCTTTGTATATTCAAATGTGATAATTATCAATTTTAGGCTATTAAGATGAAAACTATATTTATTTCACAAGGATTATAGAATTCGATAGAAAATGATTTTGTTGAGTATGATATGTAGGATCCTAATATTACTAAAAGATCAAAAAGATCAGATGAATGAGAATATATAGAAAGATACAAAAACCCTCTATATTACTACAACAAGCAATAGATGATTTAATATTTCTCCAAATCATGATGACATCAATATTAACAAAAGCCTGAAAGATATTAAAAAGTGTGTTTTGAGGCATAGACAAGGTAAAAATTTCAAAGCTTCAAATTTTTCGACGTGAATTCGAAACTCTTATGAGAAAAGATTTAAATCTATTGCTGATTTCTTCTCAAAAGTTTATTCTATTGTGAATAAAATAAGATCTTATAATGAGAACTTAAAAGATCTAATAGTAGTAAAAAAATTATATAGAGTTTGTAAAGATATAAGTACAGTATCTATTGATGAATTAATGAGCTCATTTTTAGTTCATAAACAAAAAGTGAACAAATGTTCAGATGAAATTTAAAAACATACTTTTCATAGATTAGAAAAAGGAATAGAAGAAAAATTCAAAAAGCATATCTCAAGGGAGAGATCAAAATAGCAGAGGACATGGTCGATCAAATGAAGTTATCAAAGAAACTCGATAATATTTTTGTTGTAAAAAAATTGAGCATATTGAAAAAGATTACTGGTACAAAAATAAAAATTCAAATGTTCCTTTCTGCTCTTAACATAAAAAATATGGCCATCTTGAAAATAGCCGTTAGAATAAAAATCAAACAAAGTATCATGAAAAAAATAATAATGAATAAAAGAATGAAGAAAATATACTATTTATAATATTTGATGAAAAATATTTTAGATCTGTATGGTTTTTGGATCGTAGATGTAGTAATCACATAATAAGGGATAAATATTTATTTCAGAGATTTGATGACTCAATCAAATCTGCCATACAGATGAGAAATAATAGCAAGATTTAAGTGGAAGGAAAATGAACAATTATTGCAAACACCAAATCTAGTAAAAAAATATTTAATGATGTGATGTTTATTCTTAGTTTAAGATAAAATTTCAATAGCGTAGGATAACTAATGAGAAAAGGATATTATGCGATTATTGATGATGAAAAATGCTTGAATTATGATAAGAAAATTAATAATTGGTAGCAACCGTAAGGATGATAAAAAATAAATTATTTCTCTTAGTATTTTAAGATTTTTAATTACATGCATTTGCTACTGTTATGGATGAACTGACACTGTAGTATAAAAGATATGGTCCTCTGAATTAGGATGGACTAAAATTATTAAATAAAAAATGATAGTTGACACAGTTTGTGAATCTTGTATTTTTGAAAAACAACATAAAAATTTGAGACAAGTTATTCTTGGATAGTCAAAAATCGATTGAAACTTATGCATGTAGATATTTGTGGGACTTTACAAACTATCTCATAAGGTGGAAGTAGATTTTTTTTGTTATTTACAGATGATTGAATAAGAATGATGTGGGTATATTTTCTGAAAGAAAAGGTTGAAGCTTTTTATGTTTTTAAATATTTCAATGCATATGTGGAAAAATAAAGTGGTCGTTTTATTAAGATTTTGTATACTAATAGAGGGGGTGAATTCATTTCCAAAGATTTTTTATTTTTTATAAGAATACATACATTCATAGGAACTAACTATAAGCTACACATTCCAATAAAATGGAGTAGTAGAGCAAAAGAACCGAGTAGTGGTTGAGATTGCTAGATTATGCTTAAAGAAAAAATAGTACCAAAAGAGTTTTTGACAGAAATTGTAAGTACATAAGTATATTTGTTAAATGGCTTTTCTACCAAGGCAGTACAAGGAAGTAAGTCATTTAAGTGTTGCTTGGTTATGTTGATTGCTTTAAGGCAGTACAAGGAAGTAAGTCATTTAAGCATGGTTAAATAGAAAATAAAATGTAAGTCATTTAAAGGTATTTGGTTGTGTTGCTTGCTTTCATGTTACTATTGAAAAAATAAGTAAACTTGATGAGAAAAGTGTTAAATAAATATTTGTGGGGTATAGTAACAAGACAAAAAGGTTTTAGACTATTTAATCCTATAACTAAAAAAATTAATTATAAGTCATTATATTATTTTTAATGAATAAGAAGCTTCGAACTCTAAAGCAATTGAAACAATAATAACTGTAGAAGAAGTAGATAAAGTACATGATACATTGCCTATTGATAGCTTATCTGATTCTTCTCATATTTTGAATGACTCAAGTGATTTTAGTGATATTGAATCACCTCCACGAAAATTTCATAGTATTTAAGAAATATATCGGTCTAGTGATTTTGTATGTTTTACTTTAAAATCTACTTGTTTTGAAGTTATAGCTCAAAAAGAAGAATGCCTATAAGCAATGAATGATAAACTTCAAGCTATAGAAAGAAAATAGACTTGAAAATTAGTAGATTTGCCTAAAAAAGAAAGTAATTAGACTCAAATGGGTGTACAAGTTAAAATTTAATGCTGATGGCTCACTGCAAAAACATAAAGCTCGTTTAGTTGCTAAAGGATATACTCAAATTTTAGGTATTAATCTTTTAAAAGCTTTTTCTTCAGTTGAATTAATAAAATTAGAATTGTAAAAAATGATAAGTTTATCAATTTGATGTTAAATCAACATTCTTGAATAGAAAGTTGCAAGAGGGGGTTTATGCCTAAATGATTTGAAATTATAGGATTAGAAAATAAAGTGTATAAATTGGATAATTCATTATATGATTTAAAACATGCACTGAGAGCATCGTATAATCGAATTGATAAGTACTTTCTTAAATATAATTAAAAAAAAATTAAGTGACCCAACTTTATATATAAAAACCTAAGGTATGAAAATTCTTATGGTTTGTTTATACGTGTGTTTGTCGAATTTAAGAAAAATATGATGTTAGAATTTGAAATAACTGATTTTCAAGCTTTTACACTATTTTTTGGGAATGCAAATTATTCAAGATGCAAATGAATTTTTTATTTTGCCAAGAAAATATGTTAAAGATTTGCTAAAAAGGTTTCGTATGTCAACTTGTAAGCCAGTGAGTACTCCAATTAATTCAAATGATAAACTTATGTTAGATGATGGAATTAAAAAAATAGATGAGCAATAATATAGATTTTTAATTGGAGGGTTAATATAGCTCACAAATTCAATGCTAGATATCATGTTTACAGTTAGCGTATTATCCAAATTCATGCACAGCACTAGTAAGCATCACTTTGTAGCAGCTAAAATGGTTCTTAGATATATCAAGCGAACTCTCAATTATTGCATTCGTTATGAGAAGGTAAAAGATTTTAAATTATATTATTATATTGATAGTGACTGGGCTGATTGTGCAGATGATAGAAAAAATACTTTATGATTTGTGTCCAGTCTTAGTTCGGGTATGATTTCATGGACAACAAAAAATAGGAATGTGCTACCCTCTCAAGCTTTAAGGTGGAGTATGTTACGACTACAAGTACAACATGTCAAAAAGTTTGGCTTCAAGGAATTCAAGCATATCTTCAAGAAAAACAAGATGGACTAACTAAAATCTATTGTGATAACAAGTCTACTATTGAAATGACGAAGAATCATGTCTTTTATGAGCCCACCAAACACATTGAAGTTCGACATACTTTTATTCATGAATTAGTTGATAAAGAAGAAATTCAAATAAAATATATTACAACACCGAGGAACAACTTGTCGATATCTTCACAAAAGCTTTGGTGAAAGAAAATTTTCATTTTTTTTTAAGACGACTCAAAGTTATAACTATTTGAATTAAGGGGGTATGTTTAAATTAATCCAAATAGTTAGGATTAGATAAAATAAAAGATAAAAATTAAATTAGATGAGGATGAGATTTATTAGGATATGATGGATTTTTTAGTATTTTAAAATATTTATATTATATCTTTTGCTAATATAAATATGTGTTTTTAGATTAATCTAAAATAATATAGATTGAAATTACTTCTAATTTTTTTTTACCATTCTCTTGTATTCTTCCTGAAGTCGAACTTCTCAAAGTATCTTTTCTTAGTATAACAGTCAAAAAGAATTGTTTGAGTGGTGGTGTCATTCTCAGACAAGTTAGGGTACATCTTATAATATCCTCCACAGCCATATTGGCAGCAAACACATCCTTCAAACAAGATAACTAAAGTTTCTCCTCCTTAAACATTTTTTTAAGTCCATCTACATGGCTGATGATACTCCTGCCATAATTATGACAAATCCTAACATCACTCCACCTCAAACCAACACTTTGATATCCATCACAACTTCCATTAAAACCCACAAAGCTCAACTATACCTCTCGGACATCTCAAGTAATCAACTTGCTTTATTCATCGATGGAACAAGCCTGTGGGCCCAAAAAACCAAGGAGGATCTCATTCCAACCCTAGAATGAAAGCTTTTGGAAAAGACAAAATTAACTCCTACTTCATGCTATCAAAGCAAGTTGTTCATTTAATTCCTTCCACGTAAGAAGTTTATGCCAACAAATCTCATACAAGGATGCTTGGCTTGAGGAGCTCTCTTTCAAAAGCAATTCCACTATCGATCAACTTACAGACTGCTTATTTATAGCATGAAGTAGTATTATTTATTTATAGTATTATTTATCTCTATATTATTTTACTTTATGATTTATTTATAGTAAAAGATTGGATTAGCACAGACATAAATAATACCAATGTTGTTACAATGTACAGTTAGAGGATATAATTGATCAATTTGAACTTCACGAAGCAAGTTCCTCACTCAATTAATCTCAACTGTAGTGGGTGCAACAAACACACTAATAATACGAATATTATTTTTTTAAGATGAAGATGTGATTATTATTATTGTTTTGAATAATCTTAGAGATGAGTACAAAGAAATGCACGTATCTCATTCCAAGAGTTTTATGATAAGCTCTCCCAATTAATAAGAGACCAAGAAGGAAGGGGGTACAACAAAAAAAAAATCCAACAACAAAAATAAAGGAGGCAACAATGGTGGCTATCCAAATCAAAAGTGTCAAGGTTCAACTCAAGCTTACAAAGGGCTGCATCAAAACTACAAGAGCTTTCCTAATATCAAATCCTATCATCCTCCATATAAGAAAGTTGTTGGTCAACTCTGTGATAAGATTGGCCATAGTGCCAAAGTGTGCAAGTCATAATTACAACCAAACCGCAAGTCAATTTCATGATCAATAGATCTTTTAACAGTAATGGAAGTTGAGTGATGGACTTTGATCCTTCTCATCGTTACCCTATTTTATTGCAAAATTTTTTCATGCATTCATAAAATGTTGGTGTCCATAATATAAATATTAGTGATGATAATAGAATCTTTATCTCTCGGCTCAACTATTATTACTACACTCATTAAAATATTTACTCTCAATAATAATGTTTTGTGCTCACCTTCCATCAATAAAATTTTATTAATCGTCTCTCAATTTTGTTATCATGAAGGATATGAAACATCACTACTTCGAGGTCGAAATATTAGACACATCAATGAATGACTAGCGACAATTACCAACACTTCATCCACTACTCATGCTTTTGTCACCACCAAAGCATCCATAAACCATTGGCATCAACTACTTGCTCATCACAATGCTAAGATTCTCAAGTTTATAGTCAATAAGCAATCTCTTCCTATTTTTGATCTAAAAAATTTTCTTTTAATAATTCCTACTTACATAATAAAAATCGACTTCCTTGTGATGTTTTTACTATTGTATACGTTAAACCTCTTCAAATTATTTATATTGATATATGAGCCCTACACCTATACCTTTTTTGATAATTAAAGGCTTATAAGTCGTCGTCTCTTTTACTGTGCAAGTCGGCCAGGGTTTCCTCCTGCTTAGGTCGGTTATAGAGCCAACCTAGTTGCCCCTTATTCCTATTAAGGTAGGATGGCTATAGGAGGGGCAAAAGTATAATTTCACCTAGATAAGTGCCCCCTTTGGCTAGGACTTAGATCCATATTTAAGATGTAGCCGTCCCCTCTTTGAAAGCAAGTAATTACCATCTTCAATTCAACCTTTGTGCCGAGTCTAGGAGGGAGGAACCCCTATAGCGTTCCAAGGGTTGATCCCCCTCAAGGATCAAAATCTATAGGGCTCCTTCTAGGGTCTTATCATCTGGTATCAGAGCAGCGATCTTGCTGCCCCTATAGCCGTCATCCACGCCTGTACCTTCCCAAGCAATTCCCACAATTGCTATGACATGCGTCTCCGCCTTCCACCCAGCAGCAGATCAAATCAATCTGCCGCTGCCCCCTGCATTTGATCTGGAGATCTGGTATATTTTTATCACCCATACCTCTTCAATACTGCAAAATCCTTTACCTTACACATTGAATAAGTTTTTCAAAATGTTTCATTGCTGCAAAATTTTACCATCGCAAACGTTATAATCGTTGCGAAGTTGAAACGCTGCAGAAATTTTTAGCCGATTGTTGTTTCTTGGAACTGAACTTTTAGTCATCCTTTTGGGTTGAAACTTTTATATAATTTCTTAGATCATCTTAGCTTTCATCTAAGACTAATCTCATAAAAAAACTCCTTCTGGATCCGAACTTATAGTGCTGTGATTCTTCATCGCACAGTGCTGAAATTTTACGACGGAGAATCTGTCTTCCGTCGATTGGCCTCTTGAAAACCAAACTTTTGTTCATCCTTTTTGGCTGAAATTTTTACACAATTCTCAAGATCAAGTTGGCTTTCATCTCAATTTAATTTCATGAAAGAACTCCTTCTGAAACCGGTTTTCTTGTATGATCTTTCACCATCATGCAGTTCTGAAATTTTACGATGAAGGAATCTGCCTTGCATCTTTTGCCCTATTTCCCTACCGTTATACTGCCAAAATTTCATCAAAATTTCTACTGGTATTGACAACATCTAAACCAAGGGTTTCTATATAATTTTCTTAAACTTTTCCCTGTAATTTATAATGAGAAATCAGCGTTTCTCCGACGTAAAAATCAGTTTAGCAGAACAGCACATAGCATCACTTCTTTCCACCGAATTCTATCAGATTTGAGTGCTATTTTTTATGGGATTTTGGACTCTCCTTTCCTCATCACCAAACCCTACCATCCTTACCAAAAACCCTTCCAAATATTACCCTAAATTGAATCCAAACAGCCCCTAAATCAGCCACCCAAATTAGCCTACTTCCTTATCGATCCACCTACGTTTTTAGAAAACCTTCCTTACTGAGACACCTATCCTTGCTGCCATCTATCTCAGATCTAAATATATTTTCCTAACATTCATCTACTGCTATCACAGCCCTAAAACCACACCAATTTATAGCCTAAACTTCACAAAATCGCAGCCCCAAATCTGCCCTAAACTACAGCCTACTTCCATCCAAACTGATTCACCTTCCAATCGGCCACCCCCTTCTCCAAAATTCCTTTGCCACTAACTCAACAGCAAAAAAAAGATCTCAATATTACAGATCTTAAGGCGTATACTATGGCATCGGAGGAGGCTATCAATGCAATGCTTGAAGCCTTTGAAAATCGCATGGAAGGGAAGATGCGATCCTTGTTCGCCGAATTCAGCATAGGCCGACCATCAAGCCCGAGGAAGTCACACCATCGAGAGACTTCAGATCAATGAGATGATTCTCAAGAGAATAGACATATCACCTCTGATCCTAACAATCTATGCATGAGGGTTGACTTCCCAAGATGGGAAGATGGAGACCCGATCGGATGGATCTCGCACGCGGAGTATTATTTTCGGTTCTATCGAACCGTCGATGCAACACGGGTGGAGATCGCTGTCATACACCTCGAGGCAGATGCTATTCAGTGGTTTAATTGGTTTAAGCACACCCATGGAGGACTCTTTTGGCAGCGATTCAAGGAAGTACTACTAGACCGCTTCAGACCAATAAATTTTAACAACATCGACGGACAATTGGCAAAGATTCGTCAAACCTCTATAATACAATAATACCAAATAAGGTTTAAGCGTTATCTAACCAAACTGAGAATTGGTCTGAGAAATAACTTTTAGGTACTTTTATCGAGGGCCTAAAGCCGGAGATTCGAGGAGAAGTAAAGGCGCGGAAACCGTATACTCTTATGGCAACGATTTCCTTTGCGCGTATCCAAGAAGAACAATTGAACCACGAGGTACGAAGGACAAGGGTCACTCCTCGACCAGCCATGCCGAGGCCTACTACCCCCTCTACTGCCATCCAAGCCCCTGCACCAAAAAAGTTGACAAGAGACGAGCTTCGCGTACGTTCGACCAAGGAGTTATGTTGGCATTGCAATGAACCGTGGAGCCGCGAACATCACTGCAAAATGGGCCAGCTCCTCGTGATTGAACCAGTAGAGGATGAGGACAATGAAACATCTAAAAAAGCCCTTGAACCTAAAGAATAAGCCATGGAGGAAGAGTCCCCACCGGCCAACTACGCAGTGCACGCATCGGCCGGCTATTCCAACCTGCAGATGATGAAAGTTGGAGGACTTCTAAAACAACAACCTATCACGGTTCTCATCGACACGGGCAACACCAAGAACATCCTCAATAGTAAGGTTGCTGCACGTTTGGCACTTCAAATCAAAGGTTGTAACAAGTTTGACGTAAAGGTCACCGACGGTCGAATCTTTAATTGCGACCAACGGTGCCCGCTGGTGAAACTACTTCTCTAAGATCAAGAAGTGGTAGCTGATTTCTTCCTCCTACTCATTGATGATTATGAAGCCGTACTCAGGATCAAATGGCTCACAACACTAGGTGATATCTACTAGAAATTTTCTAAATTAATCATGAAATTTTATTACAAAGGGAGACAGGTCACGTTATAAGGCAAGCGTGGGAGCCAAATTTCCATCGTTTCGTTGAAACAAATGGAGAAAATTTTGCACAAAGCGCACGGAGGATTTTTGATGCATATCCAGTAGCCATCTAAGGGGGAGAATATACAAATTTCAGATCCTAAGCTTGCCCTCTTGCTGGATGAATTCGTGGATGTTTTCACGGAACCGCACGGGCTGCCCCCTAACCGGTAACCTAACCACCGTATTCCTATTCTGTCAAGCAAGCCTCCAGCAAACTTGCGTCTATATCACTACCCACACTTGCAGAAGGATGAGATTGAGAACATCGTCAAAGAGATGCTGGACACTAGGGTAATTCGACCGAGTTGCAGCCCTTATTCTTCACCGGTGTTGCTAGTGCGCAAGAAGGACGGTACACGACGGATGTGCATTGATTATCAGGCCTTGAACGCTATCACCATCAAGGATAAATATCCTATACCCGTCGTAGATGAGTTATTGGATGAATTAAAAGGAGCCCGAATCTTCACTAAACTGGATCTCCTTTCCGGTTATCACCAGATTCGGGTATGCATTGAAGACATTCTGAAAACTGCATTCCGCACGCATAACGGCCATTATAAGTTTCTGGTAATACCTTTTGGACTTATGAATGCTCCTACTTTCCAAAGCCTGATAAGTGACATCTTCCGAAGTTTTCTACGCAAGTTCGTATTAGTGTTCTTTGATGATATCCTCATTTAGAGCCCTACGCTCGATATATATTTTCAGCACTTACAAACTGTTCTAACAATTCTCCGGGAGAATACTCTTTATGTGAAACAGTTAAAGTGTAGTTTCTTATAGCGTAAAATGGAGTATCTTGGGCATATTATATCAGAGGACGGAGTGGCGGTAGACTCGACGATGATCGAGGCAATGCAAGGATGGTTGAGACCTACAAACGTACAATCATTATGCGGTTTCCTTGGACTCACGGGCTACTACCAAAATTTTGTGAAAGATTATAGCAAGATCAGTGCCCCGCTCACTTCCTTATTGAAGAAAGACTCCATCTTATGGTCGGATAAAGCCTCTGCAGCTTTCGAGTGACTCAAGGCAACCATGACGATGACGTCGGTCCTAGCGCTGCCCGATTTCGACCGCACTTTGGTCTTTGAGGCTGATGCGTTAGGAGTTGGAATTTGGGCTATTCTTATACAAGATAGTCGACTCCTAATTTACACTGAGGCTTCCCCTACACTTCATATGAGATTTTTACAAGAGATACTAATTACTACCAAATTTAAAATATGATTGGATACAGGTCCATGGCATGAAAGAGGAGTTAAACTAGAAGAATTATAATCCATGCTCACGCCAGATTGGGCTATCATCATTTTAAACCATACCAAAGGACAGTCACCATTCCAGAAGAAAGATTGACTATCACTAAAGACTAACCATGTGACAACCTATGCAAGGAAAAAACTTCCCCCTGACAAACGCCGAAGCAGAAGAAAATTTCCTGAGAAAGATCAAGTCCCCCTATATTTCTAGCTCCACCAGCATAAAATTCAAGCATTAATAAATTAGTCTCCCTATTTCTTTAGGCCTTGTAAAATTGGGGATCATATTGAGGCCCCAACTTGGAGATCAGATCCGTGCACCAGATCAAAATTACAGTTGATCATCCAAGTATTCCACCTCAAATGAAAATTTAAAGACGACGACTCAGCTCAAGTCCTTCCAACTTACACCCAAGCTGATGAGGAGCTGAAGACCCGGTTCCCTGAGTTCATATAACTTCAGCCATGAGGACAAGGCTGATTTTAAGAGGGCGGGTTTGATAGGACTCCGGCAGGGTTGAGTCCAAATCTCCCTAGAAGTAGTCAATAAAACCCTGCTAGATTGTAATAAAGTCACTGCTATCTTATAAAGGAGTATGGCTAGAGTTTAGATTAGCCCTTAGGGCTTAGAAGTCGCCCCCCCCCCCCCCTCACTGGGCAAGTCGGCCAAGGTTTCCCCCTGCTTAGGTCAACTATAGAGCCAACCTAGCCGCCCCTTGTTCCTATTAAGGTAGGATGGCTATAAGAGGGCCAAAAGGGTAATTTCACCTAGATAAGTGCCCCCTTAGGCTAGGACTTTGATCCCTATTTAAGATGTGCCGCCCCCCTCTTGGAAAGCAAGCAATTATCATCTTCAATTCAGCCTTGGTGCCGAGTCTAGGAGGGAGGAACCCTTATAGCGTTCCAAGGGTTGGTCCCCCTCAAGGATCAAAATTTATAGGGCTCCTTCTGGGGTCTTATCAGGCGGTATACCCGACAAAGATCGAAGCAATGCAAGGATAACCGAGACCTATGAATATAAAATCGTCGCGCAGCTTCCTTGGACTCATGAGCTACTACCGAAAGTTCATGAAAGATTATAGTAAGATCAGTACCCTACTCACATCCCTACTAAAGAAAGACTCCTTATGGTCGGATAAGGCTTCCACCGCCTTTGAGCGACTCAAGGCGGCCATGACGATGACGTCGGTCCTAGCATTGCCCGATTTTAGCCGCCCCTTTGTAATTGAGGCCGACGCATCCGGAGTTAGAATTGGGGCTATCCTAATGTAACATGGTCGACCCCTTGTTGACACCTTACCTACACTAGCAAGGCTTTATCTCCCTCCCACCTTAAAATGTCCGTATACGATAAAGAAATGCTTATTGGCCGACGCTTCCAGATATATGCTGTCACGAAGTGGAGACCCTACCTAATTGGCCGACGCTTCCAGATTAAGATTGACCACCGGAGTCCCAAATACTTCTTGGAGCAGAATATATCTTCCTTAGAGCAACAACGATGGGTAACTAAACTCCTTGGTTTTGATTATAAAATTATTTATCGAAAGGGGAAATAGAATGTTGTTGCATATGCTCTATCTTGGCTACCAAGACAAGCCAAAATTTTAGCCATCTCCCTTCCCTCCATCGACTTCCTCAAGAGGGAGGAATGGAAGAACGACCCAGAGACCCGAGGCATCATAGAAAAGTTGGAGAAGAATCCGAGTTCCATGGGACACTACACTTGGGATCCAAGAGACCTACGCTACAAGGGCTAAATTGTGATTGTTCCTTCTCCCCCTCACATCAAAATAAGTTTGCATGAGATGCATTCTTCACCTTTAGCAGGGCACTTTGGATTTCTGATAACATACAAGACGGTGAAGCAAAACTTCTTTTAGAGAGGCATGAAAAGATCTATTTGTGATTATGTATCTAAATGTAATATATACTAACATCAAAAGGGTGAAACAATGGCAAGTCCAGGAAAGCTGCAGCCATTACCTATATTGGACTCAACATGGACTGACATCTTCATGGACTTCATTGAAGGGCTGCCACTATCACAAAGTAAAAGTACGATCTTTATGGTGGTAGATCATTTAACAAAACATGCTCACTTCTGTGCTGTGAGACACCTTTATACTACTGTCAGTATTGCTCAACTCTTTTTGGAAAATATTGTTAAACTGCATGGGATGCCAAGATCGATTGTGAGCGATCGTGACAGGGTGTTTACAAGCAGATTTTGGACCGAACTATTCTAATTATAAGGCACCAAACTAAAAGATGAGCACAACCTATCATCCATAAATAGACGACTAAACAGAGGTGGTGAACAGATGCCTCGAGACTTATCTATGGTGCTTCACTAGTGATCGACCAAAAGAGTTGACAAAGTGACTTCCTTGGGCCGAATGGTAGTACAACACAACCTATATCATTCATAAACCAAATGTATGATAGGACTCCAGCGGGGTTGAGTCCTAATCTCCCTAGAAGTAATCAATAAAACCCTGCTAGATTGTAATGAAGCTACTTCTATCTTATAAAGGAGTATGGCTAGGGTTTATATTAGCCCTTAGGGCTTAATAGTTGCCGCCCCCCTTACTAGGCAAGTCGGCCAGGGTTTCCCCCTGCTTAGGTCGGCTATAGAGCCAACCTAGCCGCCCCTTGTTCCTATTAAGGCATGATGGCTATAGGAGGGGTAAAAGGATAATTTCACTTAGGCAAGTGCCCCTTTAAGCTAGGACTTTGATCCCTATTTAAGATGTAGCCATCCCCATCTTTTAATCAAGCAATTATCATCTTCAATTCTGCCTTTGTGCCGAGTCTAGGAGGGAGGAACCCCTATAGCGTTCTAAGGGTTGATCCCCCTCAAGGATCAAAATCTATATGACTCCTTCTGGGGTCTTCTCTATGTATCCCCTATGAGTCATTGTATGGTCGACTGCCCCTTATAATACCTAAATATGTAATTGGTGCAGCTAAAGTAGATCAGGTCAACCAAAACTTAATTGATAGGGACAAGCTTCTACAGCTACAGAAGGATAACTTAACTACCACCCAAGCCCATATGAAGCAACAAATTGACACTCATGGAAGCGAGCAGGAATTTTCAATAGGAGATTGGGTCTACCTTCACCTACAACCATACAAGCAGCTGTCAATCAACACTAGAGCATCGATGAAGCTATATCCTCGTATCTATGGACCATATCAGATCTTAGAGCGTATTGGGACCGTGGCATACAGATTAAAGCTACCAGAATACACTAGATCAATCCTATCTTCCATTTATCCTTGCTGAAGCCCAAGCTGAGAGAGCATGAGTCAACCGAGACCCAGTTGCCGAGCACGACAAATGATGGTGAGATTCAAGCTCAACCATAAGCCATACTTGATCAAAGGATCGTGAAGCGTCGTCGACGCCCCTTAACTGAAGTACTAGTGAAATGGAACAACTTACCATCCGAAGATGCCACGTAAGAGTCTTATGAGGAGCTAAAGGCCCGGTTCCCATATTTCATGGACCCTCAGCTTTGAGGATAAGACTGATTCAATGAAGGCGGGCTTGATAGGACCCTAGCAGGTTTGGGTCCTACTCACCCTAGTAGAGTCAATAAAACTATGTGAAATTATAATAAAAACCCCACCTAGTCACCTCTATTTTATAAAGAAGTGTAACTAAGGTTTTAGTTTGGAGCCTTAGGGCTTAGTGGCCGCCACCCCTTACTGGGCTAGTCGGCTAGGGTTTCCATCTGCTACAATCGACTATGTAGCCAATTAGGCCGTTGCCTATCCCTATTAAGGCAAGTCAGCTAAAGGAGGGGCAAGTGGGTAATTTCACTTAGGTAGCACTCTCCCCCTCTCACTGTAAGGTTAGGGTTTTGAGCCCTATATAAGCTTGTAGCCTTATCCTCTTTTAATTAAGTAAGTCTACTTTTATTTCAGCTATTGTGTCGAGTTCTAGGAGGGAGGAACCCCTATAGTGTTCCAAGGGTTGATCCCCCTCAAAGATCAAATTATATATGGCTCCTTCTAGGGGTTCTATTAGTGTTCTTCTTCAGTAAGGATGTGAGGGGGCTGTTGATCTTTACATAATCTTTGACAAATTTGTGGTAGTAGTAAGTTAATCTGAGGAATCCCCGTAGTGCCTTTATGTTCTTGGGTGTCAGCCAGCCTTGCATTGCCTTGATCTTTGAAGGATCTACTGCCACACCATCCTCTGACATTATGTGCCCAAAATACTCCACCTTATTCTTTAAAAACTTGCATTTCGACTATTTGGCAAAAAGAGTATGCTTTCAAAGAATTGTTAAAACAAGTCGTAAGTGAGAAAGGTGGCTTTCAAGCGAAGTGCTGTAGATAAGAATATCGTTGAAGAAGGCTAGCACAAACTTACAAAGATAACTCCAAAAAATATCATTCATGAGGCTTTGAAAAGTGGAGGGAGTATTGGTGAGGCCGAAGGGCATTACCAAAAATTCGTATTGGTCATCATGTGTCTGAAAAGCGATCTTTAATTTGTCTTCCTCGTGTACTCGAATCTAGTGATATCCAAACTACAAATCCAACTTCATAAAGACTCATGCTCCCTTTAATTTATCAAGTAGCTCATCCACTACCATAATAGGATATTTATCTTTAATCATAATTCTGTTGAGAGCTTGGTGATAGGACTCCAGCAGGGTTGAGTCCTAATCTCCCTAGAAGTAGTCAATAAAATCCTGCTAGATTGTAATAAAGTCACTTCTATCATATAAAAGTGTATGACTAGGGTTTAGATTAGCACTTAGGGCTTAGAAGTTGCCGCCCCCCCTTACTGGGCAAGTCGGCCAGGGTTTCCCCCTACTTAGGTCGGCTATAGAGCCAACCTAGCTGCCCCTTGTTCCTATTAAGGTAGGATGGCTATAGGAGGGACAAAAGGATAATTTTACCTAGAAAAGTGCCCCCTTAGGTTAGGACTTTAATCCCTATTTAAGATGTAGCTGCCCCCCTCTTTTAATCAAGCAATTATCATCTTCAATTCAGCCTTTGTACCGAGTCTAGGAGGGAGGAACCCCTATAGCGTTCCAAGGGTTGATCCTCCTCAAGGATCAAAATCTATAGGGCTCCTTCTGGGGTCTTATCATCTGGTATCAGAGCAGCGATCTTGCTACCCCTATAGCCGTCATCCACACCTTCACCTTCCCAAGCAATTCCCATAATTGCTACGACACACGCCTCCACCTTCCACCGCAACAGCAGATCAAATCAATCTGCCGCTACCCCCTACGTTTGATATGGAAATCTGGTATTTTTTTTATCATCCACGTCTCTTCAATACTGCAAGATTCCTTACTTTACACATTGAAGACTTTTTTCAAATTTTATCTGCTACAAAATTCATTCGTCGCAAACGTTATCATCGTTGCAAAGATGAAACGCTGCAGAAATTTTCAGCCGATTGTTTCTTATTGAAACTAAACTTTTAGTCATCCTTTTTGGCTGAAACATTTATGCAATTTCATAGATCATCTTAGCTTTCATCTAAGACTAATCTTATAAAAAAACTTTTTCTGGATTCGGACTTATAGTGCTGTGATTCTTCATCGCACAGTACTGAAATTTTATGATGGAGAATCTGCCTTCCATCGATTGGCCTCTTGAAAACCGAACTTTTGTTCATCCTTTTTGGCTGAAATTTTTATACAATTCTCAAGATCAAGTTGGCTTTCATCTGGATCTGAATTTGATTTCACAAAAAAACTCCTTCTGAAATCGATTTTCTTGTATGATCTTTCACCATCATGCAGTTCTGGAATTTTATGACGAAGGAATCTGTCTTTCGTCTTTTGCCCTACTTCCCTACTGTTATGCTACCAAAATTTTGTCAAACTTTTTACTAGTATTAACAACATCTGAACCAAGGGTTTCTATATAATTTTCTTAAACTTTCCCTTGGAATTTACATTGAGAAATCAGCGTTTCTCTGACGTAAAAACCGGTTCAGCAGGACAACACATCGTAACACTTCTTTCCATCGAATTCTATCAGATTTAAGTGCTATTTTTTATGGGATTTCAGACTGTCCTTTCCTCATCACCAAACCCTACCATCCTTAACAAAAACCCTTCAAAACCCTACCCTAAATCGAATCCAAACAGCCCCCAAATTAGGCACCTAAATCACCCTACTTCCTTAACGATCCACTTACCTTTTTAGAAAACTTTCCTTACTGAAACACCTACCTTTGCTGCCATATATCCCAGATCTAAAATCTTTTTTCCTAACCTTCATCTACTACTATCACAGCCCAAAAACCATGCCAATGCGCAGCCTAAACTTCACAAAATTGCAGCCCCAAATCTTCCCTAAATAGCAGCCTACTTCCATCCAAACCGATTCACCTTCCAACCGGCCACCCCCTTCTCCAAAATTCCCATGCCACTAACCTGACAATAGAAAAAAGATATCAATATTATAGATCTTGAGGCATATACTATGGCATCAGATAAGACAATCGATGCAAAGCTTGAAGCCTTTGGAAACCGCATGGAAGAGAACATGCGATCCCTTTTCGTCGAATTCAGCATTGGCTGACTGTCGAACCCGAGGAAATCACAACATGGAGAAACTTCAGATCAGTGAGATGATCCTAAAAAACATGACCACATCACCTCTGATTTCAATAATCCATGCATGAAGGTTAACATTCCTAGATGGGAAGAAGGAGACCTGATCGGGTGGATCTCACGCGCGGAGTACTATTTTCGGTTCTACCGAATCGCCGACGCCACACGGGTGGAGATTGCTGCCATCCACCTCAAGGGAGATGCTATTCAGTGGTTTAATTGGTTTAAGCACACCCATGGAGGACTCTGTTGGCAGCGATTCAAGGAAGGACTACTAGACCGCTTCGGACCAACCGATTTCAACAACATCGACGGACAATTGGCAATGATTCGTCAAACCTCTACAATACAAGAATACCAAACAAGGTTTAAGTGTTCTAACCAAACTAAGAATTGGTCAAGTACCTAAAGCCAGAGATCCGAGGAGAAGTAAAGGCGCGACAACCGTACACTCTTATGGCAGTGATTTCCTTCGCGCGTATCCAGGAAGAATAATTAAACCACGAGGTATGAAGGACAAGGGTCACTCCCCGACCAGCCATGCCGAGGCCTACTGCCCCCTCTACTACCATCCAACCCCCTATACCAAAAAAGTTGACAAGAGATGAGCTTCGCGAACGATCGACCAAGGAGTTGTGTTGGCATTGCAACGAACCGTGGAGTTGCGAACATCACTGCAAAAAGGGCCGGCTCCTCATGATTGAACCAGTGGAGGATGAGGACAATGAAACATCTAAAAAAGCCCTTGAACATAAAGAAAAGGCCATGGAGGAAGAGTCCCCACCGGCCAACTACGCAGTGCACGCATTGGCCGGCTATTATAAGTTTCTGGTAATACCTTTTGGACTTATGAATGCTCCTTCTACTTTTCATTGCCTGATGAATGACATCTTCCGGAGTTTTCTACGCAAGTTCGTATTAGTGTTCTTTGATGATGTCCTCATTTAGAGCCCTACGCTTGATATATGTTTTCAGCACTTACGAACTGTTCTAACAATTCTCCGGGAGAATACTCTTTATGTGAAACAGTCAAAGTGTAGTTTCTTACAACGTAAAATGGAGTATCTTGGGCATATTATATTAGAGGATGGGGTGGCGGTAGACCCGACGATGATCGAGGCAATGCAAGGATGGTCGAGACCTACAAACGTACAATCATTACACGATTTTCTTGGACTCATGGGCTACTACAAAAATTTTGTGAAAGATTATGTCTTAGATTAGTACCCCGCTCACATCCTTACTGAAGAAAGACTCCTTCTTATGGTTGGATAAAGCCTACGTAGCCTTAGAATAACTCAAGACAGCTATGATGATGTCGTCGGTCCTAGTGCTGCTCGATTTTTGCCGCACTTTGGTCATTGAGGCCGATGCGTCAGGAGTTAGAATTGGGGCTCCTCTTATGCAAGATGGTTGACTCCTAATTTACACCGAGGCTTCCCCTACACTTCATACGAGGTTTTTACAGGAGATACTAATTACTACCAAATTTAAAATATGGTTGGATACAGGTCCATGGCACGAAAGGGGAGTAAAACTAGAAGAATTGTAATCCATGCTCATGCCAAATTGGGCTCTCATCATCCTGAACCATACGAGAGGGCAGTCACCATTCCAAAAGAAAGAATGGATATCACTAAAGACTAACCATATGACAGCACTTGTAAAGAAGAAACAGCCTCCCGATAAACTTCAGAATGGATGAAAAATTGAAGATCGAGTTTTTCTACTCCTTCGGCTCGATCAACAGGAAACTTGAGCCTTAATAAAGTGGTCTCCCTATTTCTTTGGGCCTTACAAAATTGAGGATCATATTGGGGCCCCACCCTGAAGATCAGATCCGTACACCAGATCAAGCTAATGAGGAGCTGAAGACCCGGTTCTCTAAGTTCATGGAACTTCAGCCTTGAGGACAAGGCTGATTTTAAGAGGGTGGGTTTGATAGGACTCCAACAGGGTTGAGTCCTAATCTCCCTAGAAGAAGTCAATAAAACCCTGCTAGATTGTAATAAAGTCACTCTTATCTTATAAAAGAGTATGACTAAGGTTTAGATTAGCCCTTGGGGCTTAGAAGTCGCCGCCCCCCTTACTGGGCAAGTCGGCCAGGGTTTCTCCTTGCTTAGGTCAGCTATAGAGCCAACCTAGCCGCCCCTTGTTGCTATTAAGGTAGGATGGCTATAGGAGGGGCAAAATGGTAATTTCACCTAGATAAGTGCCCCCTTAGGCTAGAACTTTGATCCCTATTTAAGATGTAGCTGCCCCCCTCTTTAATCAAGCAATTATCATCTTTAATTCAGCCTTTGTGCCGAGTCTAGGAGGGAGGAACCCCTATAGCGTTCCAAGGGTTGATCCCCCTCAAGGATCAAATCTATAGGGCTCCTTCTGGGGTCTTATCACTTGGTAGTCTATACACATTTGCTATGTCTTATTTTTCTTGCATACGAGGAGCACCGGTGAATGGTAGGGGTTGCAAATTAGCCGAATGGTCCCTGTCTCAAGCATCTCCTACACAATATTCTCAATTTCGGCCTTATGAAGATGAGGATAGAGGTATGACTAAATTGGCTAGTGGTTTGCTTGATAGGATCAGTATCCGTTAGTCGTGCAATCGGGTAGGAGGTAGGCTGTATGGTTCGATGAAGACATCTGAAAATTTAGCAAGCAATTAGAGAAGGTTCGAATCTTCAATCTTCATCAGCTCCTTCATATGTAGCTACTGAAGTTGCATTAGGAAGCCACTGTGCACTTGCTGTAGGACCTTCTCCATATGCTACATCGAAATTATCGTTACGTCACTCCCGCTTTTCTCGCGTAGGATCACCTATTTTCCTTTGCTAAAAAATTTCATAATTAATTTTAAAAAATTTCAGGAACACTGCTTCATAATCATCTAGTAGAAGGAGGAAGAAGTTAGTAACAATTTCTTATCCTTGTAGCACCAATCTGACATATGGGCACTTTAGGTCACACTTCAAGACATAGCCATCAACCACTATTATGTCGAACTTGCTACAATCCTTGATCTGAAGTGTTATCCGAGCAGCAACATTGCTGTCTATGAAGTTATTGGTGTTATTGGTGCTTCCGATATCGACGAGGACAGTGATGGGCTGCTGCTTAGGAAACCTCCAATCGTCATAGTTTGCAGGTTCGCATAACCGGCAAGAGCATGAACAATACAATCAGCCGACCAAAGATCTTCCTTCGTGTCCTCCTCATACTCGAGGTCCTCCTCTATTTGTTCAGATTCATCAGTGGGTTCAATAAGGATAAGTCATCCCTTCTTGCATCGGTGGTCATGGCTCCACAGCTCATCGCAGTGACAACACAACTCCTTCACAGATCTATCATGAAGCTCTTTTCTCATAAATTTCTTTAGCTAAAGGGGTCAGTTAGAAGTGCTACTAGTCGTGGTGTGGGCCTCATCCACTGAAATCTTGATTAAGCCACTCCTCTTGGTGTCCTATGAAGGATATCGCTATTGTCAATGTATATGGCTACTGCACATTAACTTCTCATCATCTCTCTGGCTTTAATCCTTTGATAAAGGTCCCTAGCAATTGTTTTTCAGACCAATCATGGGCAAGGTTAGAGAATCTTTTGAACCTGTTCCCAAGACTCCTTCCCAAAACCCTAGCTGACCTGCTTTATATGCTAGTAGGCGGCTAGGTTAGTGCTTATTATAATCTCTTAGGGTTTTATTAAATTGCCACTCGAATGATTAGGACCAACCCTACTATGGTCCTATCAGACCTGCCCTCTTCAAATCAGCCTTGTCCTTAAGGCTGAGCTCCATGTCTCTGGGTCCAGTATCAACAATAATGACTGGATGGTGATGTATCTCGATCTTGTGATCCCACATGATCATCAGCTGAACTTAGGTGTCAGTTGGATGGATCTGGGCTGAGTCATCCCTTTTAAACTTCCATTTGAGGTGGGATGCCTAGAGGATCAGCTGTATAAAATGTAAGAAACTTGGGGCATATATAGGCCCCAATTAGCTTCAGGATTTGGAGCCAAAATTCAAATATACCTGAAAAATCTAGATACGGGCAGTACAATTGCCAACGCCGGTGGTACAATCATCGAAAGCCACCTTGAAAATAGGGTATGAGTAGTACAACCACCAGCCTAGGCGGTCGAACCATCGCCTGCTGCCCAGATTCCTAGGCGGACCGTCGCTCAATGACGGTACAACTGCTAGGATTTCCAGAAAAGTGATTTCCTTCACTTTTCTAATCCCGACTTATACCTACTATTGACCAATTTTGAGATGAATCATTTTAACTTGACCTGAGCTCAATCCAATCTCAAATATGGACCTGGTTGCCTCCTTGAGCTGATTTAGATTCCTTCCAAATCAAACCTAATTAGGACTCGAACCTAACTATGACTCACTTGATTACAACCATACATGACCATCAAGTCTAACAATTGACCTAAACCTTAGTAATCTGGCAACCTCTGGCATTCTTTCGACCAGTTTTATGGTCTTCTTCCGGTGATCTCCCGACGTGTTCCCAGTGAGCATCCCGATTCCTTCGGCGAACTCCTAGCAAACTCTCGGCGAGCTCCCACTGCATCGTCCAAACCTTTGCCTGATGCCTAAATTTGATCTTGGCCCATCATTTGGTTGTAATTCTTTTTCTCCGTCATAGTTAAATATTAACAATGCTAACTATGACTTAATTAATTACAATCAACATGGTCAATAAATCTACTTCAAGACCCTCCCAACTCCCGATAAGCTTTTTGGCTTCCCGATAATCTTCCGACGAGTCTCAGTCTTCTTCTGGCGAACTCCCTTATGCTATCCTAGCAAACTCTCGATACCCTAGGCGAGCTCCCGACGCACTCCAAGAGAGTTCTCAACCACATCGTCCTCACTCCGGCCCAATGCTTAGACTTGACTTTGGCCAAACCTCTGATTGTAATTTTATCTCTATCGTAGTTATTCCTACATCAATCAACTCTAACAACCTTATTTAGATCGATAACCCATCAATTGATTTTGTCATAAAAATCTGAGATTCAACCGCTTCCCCTTTTTGCAGTGATGGTTGCAGCTCCAAAGTTTGTTGCAATACCAATATAAGCCCTTCACGAATCTATCATGGAGTTCTTCTTCGGTAAGTTCTTTAGGTGGAAAGGTTCGGTTGGTAGTAGGGGAGGACAAAGGCTTGATAGTTGCTAGTCGGTTCATGATCTTGGTCCTTCGCGTATTGTTATTCAATTGTTCCACATGGATACGGGGGAAGGAGATGGCAGCCATCAATGTATACGGTTGTTGGGCCTTGACTTTGCATATGATCTTCGATTTTAATCCTTCGATGAACATCCATAGCAATTGCTTTTAAGACTAATCTTGAGTTTGATTTGAAAAATGCTTAAACCTAGTTTAATGTTCTTACACGGTGAGGTTTGGCGAATCTTCATGAGTTGGTCGTTTGTGTTCTTGTACTCCATCGGTCTAATGCAGATCAACAGCCCGCTCCTGAATTCCCTCAATGTTGGGACTCCGTGAGTGTGTGATAGGAATCTAGCAGGGTTGGGTCCTACTCAACCAAGTAGCAATTAATAAACAACCCTGTGAGATTGTAATAAATCCTACATAGTCGTCTCTATCCTATAAAGAAGAGTGGCTAGGGTTTATATTTAGGGCCTTAGGACTTCCTAGACGCACCCCCTTTACTGGGTTGGCTGGCGAAGGTTTCGAGTAGAGGCGCATGGTTGTGCAGCCCCCTTAGGCCGCCGCCCCCTTAATAGGGCAAGTCGCCTAGATGGAGTGTGAAAGGGGGAATTCAATTAGGAAGCACCCCCTAGGGCTATGGTTTGGAGCCCTATATAAGCTTATCATCTCCACCTCTTTTGAATAAGCAATAGATTGATTTTCATTCAGCCATCTGATTGACTATAAGGAGGGAGGAACCCCTATAGCGTTCCAAGGGTTGATCCCCCTCAAAGATCAATCTCCATAGGATTCCTCTAGGGTTCTATCATCTGGTATCAGACTAGCAACCATACTACCCTTGCTGCCACCACTAATTACACTAGAAATCTATTATTTCCCTATCACCGATATCTTTTACTACTGTAATTTTTCATCTACAAAATACCAAAAAGAATTGTTGCATAAATTTTCAACCGCATATAGTGCTTTTGATCTAATCTATTTGACATCCTGTTTGGATGAAATTTTTCACACATCTCATAGATTGTTTTGGCTTTCATCCGTGGTTGATCTACTATGGAATTCCTCTCTGAAATGTTCTTATGTTGCTACAAATTTTCATCGCAAACCATTGAAATTTTTCGACGAGAATTCTGCCATCGCAACTTGCACTGATTTCCTTATTGTTATGCTACCAAAATTTCCTTGATCTAAATTATCAATACTGCTGCTATTTGAATTGAGATCTTGCTATCGACTTCCTCTTCAGATCTCTCGATTTTTTGCTAAAATTTTTATCGAGAAACTGTTGTTTCTTTGGCGACAATTATGCTTCTACAAAGCAGCATATAGTACAATGAACTTCGTCAAATTCTATCAGATCTTTGCTGCCATCTCTTCTAGATTCAAAATCCTCCCCCTAATCTTCATCCACTACCATCACAATCCTAAAACCCTACCAAACCATAGCCCCAAATTGCACCCAAATCAGCCACAAAATAGCCCAAAACCGCAGCCTATACATCCACCGATCCACCCACTTTTTGACCACAACTTTCCAAACCGACACATGCCCCAAACTCATCAACAAAAAAGAGATCTTAACATTACAGATCTAGAAGCTTACACTATGGTATCAAGGGAGGCCATCAATGCAAAATTCAAAGCCGTCGAGACCCGAATGGAGGAGAAAATATAAATATCTTTGCCGAACTCAGTTTCGGTCGACCACCAAGCTCGAAGAAATCACATCATGGAGAGAGCTCTGATCAAAGAGATGGCTTCTAGGAAAGAGGAGGCTCTATAATTGATACCTACAATCTAAGCATGAGGATAGACTTCCTTAGATGGGAAGAAGGAGACCCGATTGGTTAGATCTCGCACGCGGAGCAATATTTTCAGTATCACCGAACCACAGACGCGTCTATGATGGAAATTATAGCTATACATCTTGAAGGAGATGTCATATAGTGGTTTGGTTAGTTTGAACACACCCATTGAGGCCTCTTATGTAGACAGTTTAAAGAAGGGCTGCTGATTCGCTTCGAACCAATAGATTACGAGAACGTTGACGGACAACTAGCAAAGATCAAACAAACCTCTACCATTCAGGAATATCAAACCAAGTTTGAAGGATTATCTAACCAAACTCATAATTAGTCTAAAAAGTAGCTATTAGGGACTTTTATTGAGGGCCTAAAGCCAGAGATCCGGAGAGAAGTTAAAGCGTGACAACCGTACACGCTTATGGCTGCCATCTCTTTCATGAGACTTCAGGGGGAGTGATTGAATCATGAAGCCCGGAGGACTAGGGTCACTTCCCAACCAGTAATACCGAAGCTCTCAGCTCCCTTTACTACCAGTCGAGCCCCAATTCTAAAGAAGTTGACAAGAGAAGAGCTTCAGGAGCGATCTACGAAGGGTTTGTGTTGGCATTATGATGAGTCGTGGAGCCGCGGACTTCATTACAAAAAGCACCGACTTCTCGTGATTGAACCAGTAGAAGAAGTCATTGAACCTTCAGAAGAGAGCCTCAAACATAAAGAAGAAGTTGTAGAAGAAGAGGCACAACCGACCAACTTTATGGTGCACGCTATCACAGGCTTAGCTAATTTTGTCTGAGCTGTGCGGCACCCATGCGTGTCCATCCGCACAGGTCAGTCTTCCCCGAGATCTCCTAGGGTCCCTTAGACTTACAAAAGAGAAAACGGGCTAGAAAAAGTAACTCCAACAGGATCCAAAAACAACTGCTTTGATAGGACTCCAGTAGGGTTAAGTCCTAATCTCCCTAAAAGTAGTCAATAAAACCTTACTAGATTATAATAAAGCCACTCCTGTCTTATAAAGGAGTATGATTAGGGTTTAGATTAGCCCTTAGGGCTTAGTGACCGTCACCCCCTTACTGGGTTGGTTGGCCAGAGTTTCCTCCAGCTCAGGTCGGCTATAGAGCCAACCTAGTCACCCCTTGTTCCTATTAAGGTAGGTTGGCTATAGGAGGGGCAAAGGGATAATTTTACTTAGGTAAGCACCCCCTTAGGCTTGGGTTTTGATCCATATATAATGATGTAGCTGCCCCTCTCTTGAATCAAGCAATTATCAATTTTATTTCAGCCATGTGCCGAATCTAGGAGGGAGGAACCCCTACAGCGTTCCAAGGGTTGATCCCCCTCAAGGGTCAAAATCTGTAGAGCTCCATCTGGAGTTCTATCATTTGGTATCAGAGCAGCAATCTTGCTACCTTTGTAGCCATCTCAGCCGCCTCTATCTTCCCAAGCAATTCCCACAATTGCTACGACACGAGCCTCCACCTTCCATCCCAGCAGCAGATCAAATCAGTCTGCCGCTACCCCCTGTGTTTGATCTAAAATTCTAGTATATTTTTATCATCCATGCCTCTTCAATACTGTAAGATTCCTTACTTTGCACATTGAAGATTTTACCCAAATTTTATCCGTTGCAATTTTGTTCATCGCAAACGTTATCATCATTGCAAAGGCAAAATGCAGCAGAAATTTTCAGCCGATTGTTGCTTCTTGAAACTAAACTTTTAATCTTCCATTTTGGCTAAAACTTTTATACAATTTCATATATCATCTTAGCTTTCATCTAAGACTAATCGCGTGAAAAAACTCTTTCTGGATCTGGACTTATATAACTGCGATTCTTCATTGCACAGTACTGAAATTTTATAATGTAGAATCTGCCTTCCATCTATTGGCCTCTTGAAACTAAACTTTTGTTCATCCTTTTTGGTTGAAATATTTACACAATTCTCAAGATCAAGTTGGATTTAATCTGGATTTGATTTCATGAAAAAACTCCTTCTGGAACTGGTTTTTTTGTGCAATCTTTGACCATCACACAGTTCTGAAATTTTATAATGAAGGAATATACCTTTCGTCTTTTGCCCTATTTCCCTACTATTATGCTGCCAAAATTTCGTCAAACATTTTATTAGTGTTAACAACATCTGAACCAAGGGTTTCAACATAATTTTCTTGAACTTTCCTCTAGAATTTATGTCGAGAAGTCATCATTTCTCTAACGTAAAACCGGTTCAGCAGGACAGCACATCGGAGCACTTCATTTCACCAAATTCTATCAGATTTGAGTGTTGTTTTTTGTGGGATTTTGGACTCTCTTTTCCTCATCTCCAAACTCTACAATCCCCACTAAAAACCCTTCCAAATATTACCCTAAAACGAATCCAAACAGCCCCCAAATTAGCCACCAAAATCAGCGTACTTCCTTATCGATCCACTTACCTTTTTAGCAAACTTTCCTTACCGAGACACCTACCTTTGCTGCTATCTATCACAACCCTAAAATCACACCAATTTGTAGCCTAAACTCTACAAAACCATAGCCCCAAATCTGCCCTAAACAGCAACCTACTTCCATCCAAACCGATTCACCTTTCAACCGACCACCCCCTTCTCCAAAATTTCCATGCCACTAACCTGACAACAGAAAAAAAGATCTCAATATTATAGATCTAGAGGCATATATTATGGCATCAGAGGAGGCTATCGATGCAATGCTTGAAGCCTTTGGAAACGACATGGAAGAGAAGATGCGATCCCTTTTCGTCGAATTCAGCATTGGCCGACTGTCGAACTCGAGGAAATCACAACACAGAGAAACTTCAGATCAGCGAGATGATCCTCAAAAACATGACGACATCACCTCTGATCTCAATAACCCATGCATGATGGTTGACTTCCCTTGATGGGAAGAGGGAGACCCGATCGGGTAGATCTCGTGCGCGGAGCGCTATTTTTGGTTCTACCGAACCGTCGACGCCACACGGGTGGTGATTGCTGCCATCCACCTTGAGAGAGATGTTATTCATTAGTTTAATTAGTTTAAGCACACCCTTGGAGGACTCTCTTAGCAGCGATTCAAGGAAGGACTATTAAACCACTTTGGACCAACTAAGTTTGACAACATCGATGGACAATTGACAAAGATTCATCAAACCTCTATAATACAAGAATATCAAACAAGGATTGAGCATTTATATAACCAAACTGAGAATTGGTCTCAGAAACAACTTTTAGGTACTTTTATTCAGGGCCTAAAGCCGGAGATCCGAGGAGAAGTAAAGGCACAACAACCGTACACACTTATGGTGGTGATTTCCTTCGCGCATATCCAGGAAGAATAATTGAACTTTGAGGTATGAAGGACAAGGATCGCTCCTTGACTAGCCATGCCAAGGCCTACTGCCTCCTCTACTGCCATCCTAGCACCTGCACCAAAAAAGTTGACAAGAGATGAGCTTCACGAACGATCGGCCAAGGAGTTGTGTTGGCATTGCGATGAACTGTGGAGCTGCGAACATCACTGCAAAAAGGGCCGGCTCCTCGTGATTGAACCAGTGGAGGATGAGGACAATGAAACATTTAAAGAAGTCCTTGAACCTAAAGAAGAAGCCATGGAGGAAGAGTCCCAACCGGCTGACTACGCGGTGCACGCATTGGCCGGCTACTCCAACCCGCAGACAATGAAAGTTGGAGGACTTCTAAAACAACAACCCATCACTATTCTCATTGACACGGGCAGCACCAATAACTTCCTCAATAGTAAGGTTGCTGCATGTTTGGCACTTCAAATTGAAGGTTGCAACAAGTTCGACGTAAAGGTCGCCGATGCCCGAATCTTTAATTGCAACCAACGATGCCCGCGGGTGAAACTACTCCTCCAAGACCAAGAAGTGGTAGCTGATTTCTTCCTCCTACCCATCCATGATTATGAAGTCGTACTCGGGATTGAATGGCTCACAACACTATGTGATATCTCCTGAAATTTTTCTAAATTAATCATGAATTTTTTTTAAATTAATCATGAAATTTTATTACAAAGGGAGACAGGTCACGTTACGAGGCAAGCGCAGGAGCCAAATTTCCACCGTTTCATCGCAATAAATGAAGAAAGTTTTGCATAAAGTACATGGTGGATTATTGATGCATATTTAGCAGCCATCTATGGGGGAGAACTTACAAAACTCAGATCCTAAGCTTGCCCTTTGCCTGAATGAATTCGCAGATATTTTCTTGGAGCCGCACGGGCTGCCCCCTAACTGGTTGCATGACCACTGCATTCCTATTTTGCCAGGCAAATCTCTAGCAAATTTACGATCATAGCACTATCCTCACTTGCATAAGGATGAGATCGAGAACATTGTTAAAGAGATGCTTGACACCGGGGTGATTCGATGGAGCTGCAGCCCTTACTCCTTAACGGTGTTGCTAGTGCGCAAGAAAGATGTTACGTGGCAGATGTGCATTGACTACCAAACTCTAAATGCCACCACCATCAAGGATAAATATCCTATCCCATTCATAGATGAATTCTTGGATGAATCAAAAGGAGCCCGAGTCCTCACTAAATTGGATCTCCGATCCGGATACCATCAGATTCGGGTATGCACTAAAGATATTCTGAAAACTGCATTCTGCTCGCATATCGACCACTACAAGTTTCTGGTAATGCCTTACGGACTTATGAATGCTCCTTCAAATTTCCAAAGCCTGATTAATGACATCTTCTGGAGTTTTCTACGCAAGTTCGTATTAGTATTCTTTGATGATATTCTCATTTATAGACCAACGCTTGATATACATTTTCAGCACTTACGAACTGTTCTAATGATTCTTCGGGAGAATACTCTTTATGTTAAACAGTCAAAGTATAACTTTTTATAGCGTAAATTGGAGTATCTTGGACATTATATTAGAGGATGGATTGGTGATGGATCCGACAAAGATCGAGGCAATGCAAGGATGGCCGAGACCTACAAACGTACAATCATTACGCGATTTACTTGGACTCACGAGCTACTACCAAAATTTTGTGAAAGATTATGGCAAGATCAGTGCCCCGTTCACGTCCTTACTGAAGAAAGACTCCTTCTTGTGGTCGACTAAAGCCTCCGTAGCCTTCGGACGACTCAAGGCAGCCATGACGATGACGTCGGTCCTAGCGCTGCCCGATTTCGGTCGCACTTTGGTCATTGAGGCCGATACGTCAGGAGTTGGAATTTAGGCTATTCTTATGCAAGATGGTCGACTCCTAATTTACATCGAGACTTCCCCCACACTTCTTATGAGGATTTTATAGGAGATACTAATTACTACCAAATTTAAAATATGGTTGGATACAGGTCCATGCCATGAAAGAGGAGTTAAACTAGAAGAATTACAATCTATGCTCACGCCAGATTGAGCTCTCATCATCCTAAACCATACCAGAGTGCAGACACCCTTCTAGAAGAAAGATTGTCTATCACTAAAGACTAACCATGTGGCAGCCCATGCAAGGAAGAAACTTCCCCCTGACAAACACCGAAGCAGAAGAAAGTTTCATGAGAAAGATCGAGTTCCCCTTCATCTCCAGCTTCACTAGCATGAAATTCAAGCCTCAAGAAAGTGGTCTCCCTATTTTTTTAGGCTTTGCAAAATTGGGGATCATATTGGGGCCCCAACCTGAAGATCAGATCCGTGCACCAGATCAAAATTACAGTTGATCCTCCAAGTATCCCACCTCAAATAAAAATTTAAAGATGATAACTCAGCTCAAGTTCTTCCAACTAACACCTAAGCTGATGAGGAGCTGAAGACCCGGTTCCCTGAGTTCATAGAACTTCAGCCTTGAGGACAAGGTTGATTTTAAGAGGACAGGTTTGATAGGACTCCAGCAGGGTTGAGTCCTAATCTCCTTAGAAGTAGTCAATAAAACCCTGCTTGATTGTAATAAAGCCACTCTTATCTTATAAAGGAGTATGGCTAGGGTTTAGATTAGCCCTTAGGGCTTAGTGATTGTCACCCCCTTACTGGGTTGGTTGGCCAGGTTTCCCCCTGCTTAGGTCGGCTATAGAGCCAACCTAGCCGCCCCCTGTTCCTATTAAGGTAGGTTGGCTATAGGAGGGGCAAAGGGATAATTTTACTTTGGTAAGCACCTCCTTAGGCTAGGGTTTTGATCCCTATATAATGATTTAGTCACCCCTCTCTTGAATCAATCAATTATCAATTTTATTTCAGCCTTGTGCCGAATCTAGGAGGGAGGAACCCTTACAACATTCCAAGGGTTGATCCCCCTCAAGGATCAAAATCTATAGAGCTCATTCAGGGGTTCTATCATGCTCAAGCAAACACTTTATAAAGCTATATACAAATTACACCCATGGACAATACAAAATCAAAAAGGTTGCACACAAAGGATAATGGTCAATTACACACCGAAGTCCCCACAAGTGCTTACAAGATACACTCATATTTACAAGCCAAAATCGACCATAAAGCAAACCAAGCTTGGGCTACTAAGCCTATTGCAAGCCTGCTACTTGCTGTACGAGGTATGTATACAAATCGAAGGACACGGACAAACACGAGCATTTCATTGAACACCTTGTTTACATTGTTGGCCGTGACATTCTCCCCCACTTATTCCTTCGACGTTCTCATCCAAGCCACTGTAGACACTGCATCTTCTCACATTTTGTTGAATCTTCAATCTTTTGCTTTGGCTGCAACATGCCCATTTGGCTCCCAATCGCTCTTCGCCGTTATTATTGAGTAGTCGAACTCTGATCCGCCATACTGCTTCAACTCACCAATGACTGAATCTAGTGTGAGGTTGGCTGAGTTGTGCTGATCCTTGTTGACTCTCGCGGATCCTTCTAATGAAGGAAAATATCTACCTTATTATGTGCTAGTATTGCAATATACTCATGTTGCTTAAACTAGATAGATGCTTATTGGAACTTTAACGAGCATCGCCTCGTAGACTTTAAGGTTTTTGAGGTCCTTCCTCCATAATGTTTGCCCATTGAACATTCCTCCACGTTTAGTTATCACTTCCAAGTATGTTTGCATCACTTTTGCTTTCGATTGACATTCAATTGGGAAATGAAGTGGACAATCTACTCTCAGCAGTACTGATCACCAATGGTGAGGATTTGACAATTATTGTCTTCCATAAGCTTTCTTTAAATGGTCACTGAACCTATGCAGAGCTCCTCTGCTAGATAAGTAAGAGAACTAGGATACTCGACTTCGTGCATTCTCTTAGTAGTTGAGAAGGCAAGGTTACTTGGCTTCGCTCACCTCCTCGAGTTAAGAGAATTAGGGTACTCAGTTTCGCCCATTCTCTTGAGTTGAGAAGACAAATGTTACTCGATTTCGCCTGCCTCCTTGAGTTTGTACTTCATGCATTGAGTAGTTACTAACATTCGCCCACTCTTTGCTCACACTTCTGAAGCACTTGAAGTGTTTGCACTCCATGCATTGAGTTAGCTATTGTGATTTGCCTTCCAACTGCCATTGAACTTCTGGAATGCAAGAAGTTTAACTCGAAAAGAGCAAAAAGTTTACCCCAACTTGGAGTAAGTCTTTGATAGTTTTGGTCACCTCTGGGATTGTACCGTCTTCTCCATCACCTTTGTCGCCTACGCATCTGGGTAGAAAAGGTATAGTACCATATATGGCCTATTTTGTTCCTTAGTCGAGCACTCCTGCATCAACCCAAAGTCCCTCGCTTTCGGCTATCTTGATGAGAAGCCCATCGACACCGGTCTTATGAAGTAACTTAGCCTCTACCCTTCCGTCCTGTCTTGGTACTTGGAGTTTGCCTTTGTATTCTCCAACTCCTCGACCCCTTTTACGACCAATGCTCTCCCTCTATGAGAGCAATGGACCGATGACTCCACGGAAATCCTGCCTTTGCGGTACCATGGCGCTGCCAAGCCCATGACCCTACTATCCATTGCCTTGCATCTACATCCTTTCCTTCATGATCGGTAGATCCGCCTCTGTGGCACTGTGGCGCTCCTCCGAGTCCACCTCCTTTCTAACTGACACTTTGCTTTTTGGGTAGCTGAGCCCCACTAGACTCGTCGTCGCTTGCTCGCCCCTTTCGACCACCTGCTTCAACACCACTATGTCCTCCTAGTAGTTATCCTTAGTCGATGGAAAGATAGACTGCAACTCTCATGCATGGCCTCCGCCATCTTGTTGCAGGGCTCATGCCGATTCTGTTCTCCTTAGCTTCCTTGGTAGCAACGTTCACTTACTCGGCATTGTCCTCTGATTTGCCGGGCTCCCTTAAGCAAATGTGAGCACTGAAGCAGTCCAACTCTCTAGCTGCTCCGATCATACCTTTGTATGATCAAGTTCCCTCCATGGGACTCACTGGTACTTGTAATCTGACTTCTCCCTCGGTGGTATCACAGCCCCCATATGCTGATGACCAAGATTTTCATCTAATACAAGCTTTGATGCACACACACGGAAGACCCACCTCTGCAGTGCCATGACATTCACTCCTTGAATCCACAACCCTTCTTGCCGTTGCATTATTCACCGAAGTGGAGCTCCCAACATCTCTTGATCATTCACATTATCGCGTCCCCCTCCATGGGACTCATTGGTACTTGCACTTGGACTTCTTCCTCGGTGGTATACAACCCTCATATGCTGATGATTAAGGCTTTTATCAAATGTAAGCTCTGATGCACACATGAAGAGCCACCTCTGTAGTACCATGACATTCACTCCTTGAATCCATAGTCCTTCTTGTTGTGTCGTACACTAAAGTGGAGCTCCCAGTAACTCTTGATCATACCTTCGTATGATCGTGTCCTTCACGGGACACACCTGCATGTGTTGCATTGCCACGAACTATTCCACCACGATTCGCTGCACCATGTCGCCTCCCGGTGACATCTCCATTGCATACAGATTCTCGTGTGATCAACTCAGACTATGACTTATCCATGTGTGGCCTCTACCAACACCTCGTAGGGCCTCCGCCATCTCTGATTTTTGGTTCGCTCCCTTGGCAATTCACCTTCAACCACCCACTCTTGGGTCATACCTGGATGAAGCATAACTCTAGGACAGTCTATCGCCTAGTTGCTCCTGAAGTTCCCTGACTTTGTGATAGAACCCTAGAAGGAGCTCTATAGATTTAGATCCTTGAGGGGGATCAACCCTTGAAACGCTAAAGGGGTTCCTCCCTCCTAGATTTGACACAAGGTTGAAATAAAATTGATAATGACTTGATTCAAGAGAGGGGGCGGCTACATCATTATATAGGGATCAAAACCCTAGCCTAAGGGATAAGTAAAACTATCCCTTTGCCCCTCCTATAGCCAACCTGCTTTAATAGGAACAGTGGGCGACTAGGTTGGCTCTATAGTCGACCTAAGCAGGGGAAAACTCTAGCCAACCAACCCAGTAAGGGGGCGACGGCCACTAAGCCCTAATGGCTAATCTAAACCCTAGCCACACTCCTTTATAAGATAGGAGTTGCTTTATTACAATCTAGAAGAGTTTTATTGACTACTTCTTGGGAGATTAGGACTCAACCCTACTGGAGTCCTATCAAACCCGCCCTCTTAAAATCAGCCTTGTCCTCAAGACTGAAGTTTCATAAACTCAGGGAACCAGGTCTTTAGCTCCTCATCAGCTTGGGTGTCAGTTGGAAGAACTTGAGCTGAGTCGTCGTCTTTAAATTTCCATATTAGGTGGGATACTTAGGATCAACTGTAATTTTAATCTAGTGCACGAATCTGATCTCCAAGTTGAGGCTCCAATATGATCCCCAATTTTGCAAGGCCCAAATAAATAGGGAGACCACTTTCTTGAGGCTTGAATTTCATACTGGTGGAGCTGGAGATGAAGGGGGACTTGATCTTTCTCAGGAAACTTTCTTTTACTCCAACGTTTGTCAGGGGGAAGTTTCTTCCTTGCATGGGTTACCACATGGTTAGTCTTTAGTGATAGCCAATCTTTCTTCTGGAATGGTGACTGCCCTTTGGTATGGTTCAGGATGATGAAAGCCCAATCTGGCGTGAGCATGGATTGCAATTCTTCTAGTTTAACTCCTCTTTCGTGCCATGGACCTGTATCCAACCATATTTTAAATTTGGTAGTAATTAGTATCTCTTGTAAAAACCTCGTATGAAGTGTGGGGAAGCCTCAGTGTAAATTAGGAGTCAACCATCTTGCAAAAGAATAGCCCAAATTCTAACTCCTGACGCATCGGCCTCAATGACCAAAGTGCGACTGAAATCGGGCAGCGCTATGACCGATGCCATTGTTATGACTGCCTTGAGTCGTTTGAAGGCTGCAGAGGCTTTATCCGACCACAAGAAGGAGTCTTTCTTCAGTAAGGACGTGAGCGGGGCACTGATCTTGCCATAATCTTTCATAAAATTTTGGTAGTAGCCCGTGAGTCCATGGAAATCGCGTAATGATTGTACGTTTGTAGGTCTCGGCCATCCTTGCATTGCCTCGATCTTTGTCGGGTCCACCACCACTCCATCCTCTAATATAATGTGCCTAAGATACTCCAATCTACGCTTTATGAAGCTGCACTTTGACTGTTTAACATAAGGAGTATTCTCCCGAAGAATTGTTAGAACAGTTCATAAGTGCTGAAAATATATATCAAGTGTAGGGATATAAATAAGAATATCATCAATGAATACCAATACGAACTTGCATAGAAAACTCCAGAATATGTCATTCATCAGGCTTTGGAAATGAGAAGGTGCATTCATAAGTCTGAAAGGCATTACCAGAAACTCGTAGTGGCTGTTATACATGTGGAATGCAATTTTCAGAATATCTTCAGTGCATACCCGAATCTGATGGTACCCGGATCAGAGATCCAATTTAATGAGGACTTAGGCTCCTTTTAATTCATCCAAGGGTTCATCTACGAATGAGATAGGATATTTATCCTTGACAGTGATGGTGTTTAGAGACCGGTAGTTAATGCACATCCGTCATGTACATTCTTTCTTGCGCACTAGCATCACCGATGAGGAGTAAGGGCCGCAGCTCGGTCGAATCACCTCGGGGTCAAGTATCTCTTTAATAATATTCTCGATCTCCTCCTTATGCAAGTGAGGATAGTGGTCCTAAATTTGCTATAGGTTTGCCTAGCAAAATAGGAATGCATTGGTCATGTGGCCGGTTAGGGGGCAGCCCGCGCAGCTCCGAGAAAACATCTGCAAATTCGTTTAGGCAAAGGGCAAGCTTAGGATCTGAGTTTTGTACATTCTCCCCCATAGATGGCTGCTGAATATGCATCAAGAATCCACTATGTGCTTTACGCAAAACTTTATCCATTTGTTGTAATGAAACGATGGAAATTTGGCTCCCGCACTTGTCTCGTAACGTGACCTGTCTCCCTTTGCAGTAAAATTTCATGATTAATTTAGAAAAATTTCAGGAGATATCACCTAGTGTTTGGAGCCACTCAATCCCAAGTATGGCTTCATAATCATCGATGGGTAGGAGGAAGAAATCAACTACATTTCTTGATCTTGGAGGAGTAGTTTCACCCGCGGGCATCGTTGGTCGCAATTAAAGATTCAACCGTCAGCGACCTTTACGTCAAACTTATTGCGACCTTCAATTTGAGGCGCCAAATGTGCAACAACCTTACTATTGAGGAAATTAGTGGTGCTGCCCATGTCGATGAGAACGATGATGAGTTGCTGTTTTGGAAGTCCTCCAACTTTTATCATCTGCGGGTTGGAATAGCCGGCCAATGCGTGCACTGCGTAGTTGTCCGGTTAGGACTCTTCCTCCATGGCTTCTTCTTTAGGTTCAAGGGCTTCTTCAGATATTTCATTGTCCTTATCCTCCGCTGGTTCAATCACAAGAAGCCGACCCTTTTTGCAGTGATGTTCGCGGCTCCACGATTTGTCGCAATGCCAACATAACTCCTTGGCCGATCGTTCGCGAAGCTTGTCTCTTGTCAACTTTTTTGGTGTAGGGGCTTGGATGGCAGTAGAGGGGGAAGTAGGCCTCGACATGGCTGGTTAGGGAGTGACCCTTGTCCTTCACACCTTATGGTTCAATTGTTCTTCCTGGATACACACGAAGGAAATCGCCGCCATAAGAGTGTACGGTTACCGCACCTTTACTTCTCCTCGGATCTCCGACTTTAGGCCCTCGATAAAAGTACCTAAAAGTTATTTCTCAGACCAGTTCTTAGTTTGGTTAGATAAACACTCAAACCTTGTTTGGTATTCTTGTATTGTAGAGGTTTGACGAATCTTTGCCAATTGTCCGTCGATGTTGTTGAAAACGGTTGGTCCAAGGCGGTCTAGTAGTCCTTCCTTGAATCGCTGCCAAGAGAGTCCTCCATGGGTATGCTTAAACTAATTAAACCACTGAATAACATCACCCTCAAAGTGGATGACAGCAATCTCCACCCGTGTGGCGTCGGTGGTTCGGTAGAATCGAAAGTAGTGCTCTGCGCGTGAGATCCACCCGATCGGGTCTCCTTCTTCCCATCTAGGGAAGTCAACCTTCATGAATGGATTATTGAGATCAAAGGTGATATGGCCATATTCTTGAGGATCATCTCACCGATCTGAAGTTTATCCATGTTGTGATTTCCTCGGGTTCGACAGTCGGCCAATGCTGAATTTAGCGAAAAGGGATCGCATCTTCTCTTCCATGCGATTTCCAAAGGCTTCAAGCTTTACATCGATAGCCTTCTATGATGCCATAGTATATGGCTCTAGATCTGTAATATTAAGATCTTTTTTCTGTTATCGGGTTAGTGGCATGGGAATTTTAGAGAAGGGGGTGGCCGGTTGGAAGGTGAATCGGTTTGGATGGAAGTAGGCTGCAGTTTAGGACAGATTTGGGGCTACGATTTTGTGGAGTTTAGGCTACAAACTAGTGTGGTTTTAGGGCTGTGATAGCAGTAGATGAAGGTTAGGAAAATAGATCTTAGATCTGGGATAGATGGTAGCAAAGGTAGGTGTCTCAGTAAGGAAAGTTGGCTAAAAAGGTAAGTGGATAAATAAGGAAGTAGGCTGATTTGGGTGGCTGATGGGGCTATTTGGATTCAGTTTAGGATAATATTTAGAAGGGTTTTTGTTGAGGATGGTAGGGTTTGGAGATGAGAAAAAGTGAGTCCAAATCTCACAAAAAATAGCACTCAAATCTGATAGAGTTCGGTGAAAAGAAGTGCGGCGATGTACTGTCCTGCTGAACCGATTGTACGTCGGAGAAACGATGACTTCTCGATGTAAATTTCAGAAGAAAGTTCAAGGAAATTATGCAGAAACCCTTGGTTCAGATGTTGTTATATCAGTAAAAAGTTTGATGAAATTTTGGCAGCATAACAGTAGGGAAATAGGGCAAAAGATGAAAGGCAGATTTCTTCGTCGTAAAATTCCAGAACTGCATGATGGTCAAAGATTGCACAAAAAAACCAGTTCCAGATGGAGTTTTTTCATGAAATCAAATCTAACTGAAAGCCAACTTGATTTTGAGAATTGTATAAGAATTTTAGCCAAAAAATATGAACAAAAGTTTGGTTTCAAGAGGCCAATAGATGGAAGGCAGATTCTGCATTGTAAAATTTTGGTACTGTGCAATGAAGAATCACAGTTATATAAGTCTAGATCCAGAAGGAGTTTTTTCACAAAATCAGTTTTAGATAAAAGGTAAGATGATCTATGAAGTTGTATAAAAGTTTCAACCAAAAAGGATGATTAAAAGTTTAGTTTCAAGAAGCAACAATCAACTGAAAATGTCAAGATCTAGCGTTTCACTATTGCAACGATGATAACATTTGCGACGAACAAAATTTGTAGCGGATAAAATTTAGAAAAAATCTTCAATGTGTAAAGTAAAGAATCTTGTAGTATTGAAGAGACACGGATGATAAAAATAATACCAGATTTTCATATCAAATACAGGAGGCAGTTGTAGACTGATTTGATCTGCGGCTGGGGTGGAAGGTGGAGGCACGTGTCCCAGCAATTATGGGAATTACATAGGAAGGTGGAGGCGTGGATGATGGCTACAGGGGCAACAAGATTGCTACTCTGATACCAAATGATAGAACCCCAAAAGGAGCTCTATAGATTTTGATCCTTGAGGAAAATTAACTCTTGGAACGCTGTAGGGGTTCCTGTCATACCCCACCCGAATTATAACACATTCGAGAGGTGTGACCTTATATTAAAAGTCGATAATATTATCAACAACATAATCCATCCAGGATCCAAACAATCATTCGAGGATACTAAGAATAATATGCAGTCATTTAATCACTTTCATAGAAACCTGTGCAGATTATAATCTCTTCACATTCTCTCAATGAATCACAAAAACTGATCCAAAACCAATGCAGCTAAATATAATCCATATTCATAAAGCCCACTAATGCGATAAAATCCATATGACTTTGGAAAACAACTATACACCACCACTTCATATATTATACATCAAATTTAACATTCAAGATCTCACACAGGAGGGTAGTTTTATAAACCTTACATAGTTATCCCTCTTCAAAATATGTCTACAACTTTACTTTAGACCCGAGGTGTACACATACAATGATAACATATTGTCAAATGAACATTTAGCCCAAGAACTTCTTGCTTTCCCATTGCTTTAGCCCTATATCAAGTATTTTAATAAATGTCAAGCTAACCTGAAGAAGATTAGATAGCAACAGAGTGAGCTACGAAGCCCAGCAAGTATCAAATAGGTTCAAAGCAAGGAAATGTGTTTTCAAATTGAACCTGATATAAGAGTGCATGGTAGGGAATACAAAAGTCTTCACATATAGTATCAAATCAGATTCACAACCACAAGATTCATCTCGTTCGAAGCATACTTAAATCCGTAACAATTTGGGAAGGTAATTGGAGCATATATGGCAATCAAAAGCATTTTGGTATATATCAATGACATTTAAAGTTTTAGGAGCATATCAATAATACATTAAATACTTCGGATCATGACAAAGGAACAAATATCAAACTTAAGCTCGTATGTCACATTTGAAGTTGGATGAATATCATAGGCATATGTATGTCAAGCAGCATATCAATGGCAAACAAAATATTTTGGAGCATATCAATGATAATACAAAATATTTCGGAGCATATCAAGGAGGTTTATGATATTTTTTTGAAAGTATATCAATGGTGTATGAATATTCCCAAAAGCATATTAAATGAACAAGTAATGAACAGAAATAACATTCATTTCATTCTTATCTAAAGTGCACAAATAACTCAAAAGCAATGCTTTGGATATCATATCAAAAATATAGAGGGTGAAGTGAGACCATAAACATAATGCGAAACATCCATTACTTGAATGACCACCAAACATAAGTCTCCTACATCTAGGAGCTCCATCTACCCATGTCTGAGTGAAGTTATAGGGGGCCGGTAGAGCACGCGGGCTCTAAGCATAACTCCTTTTACCATTTCTAGCAAAGGTTCACATTGTCCCACAAACACCGGAGTACAAAAGGACATGAGTAATGAATTTGACATATATCAGAAGCACATGCGGAATAATAAATCATACATACGCCTAAATAGAATAATATAATGTAACATTGATTAATACATAATATAATCTGATATGTAAGGAAGTCAAGGACAAGAGCAATAAAGATTTCAGTTTTGAAATGAAAGAAGCAAGTATAGGCAGAATTGATATAATCCCTATTCTGGCTGAATTTTGAGGGCAAAATACAAAGTTATTTAGATGATCAAATATGCTCCAAACGAGAATGGTATTGTTGAAAAGATAAATCAATCTAGTTTCATACAGAATAAGTTTCATACAAATTGAAGGTCTCTACCAAGAGTTACTGATGATTTTGCAACCAGATGTACGGAATCACAGTCTGTTTTACAGGATTCATATGGTCAATCAACATGGGTTTTGACAGTCATTTTGACTCCAAATCATTCAATCTTAGGTTCAACAGAAAGATCTAAGAGTCTATTTTCTAACAAATCAAATTTTACATAAATTGGGAATCCAACAGGAAGATATAAGCAATATAGTGATGAAAGATCATGAGCTACAGATTCTATTTTATAGATTTCATATACTCAATTAAAGTAAACGTTTGGGCTAGCAAATGAACTCTAAATTCTTCAAACTCAGGTTCAAAAGAAAGATATATGAATCTATATTTGAAAAAACTAAGTTTTGTCTAAATCAAAGGTCTGTACTAAAAGTTACAGTAAGAAAAAGATAGATAGGTCATAATCTTAATAATATTACAGATTCATACTTAGGCAACCAACAAAAGATTTTAGATTTGTTCAGAATTTTCTTCATAAATCAAGGAAAAAACAAAGCTAAATTTCAGTAGGAGAAAGATAGAACACTTGCCTTTGAGTATTTTAGTCCCAAGGGTGTGGATTAGACTATAATCTCAAAATCCCCAAATTTCGGCTTCTTTCCTTTTCTTCTTCTTCTCCTTTCTTCTTCTTCTTCTCCTCAAGTTCACGTTGCAGCCAAAACACCCTCCTATTTTTTTCTCTAATTGTTAATTGTTTAAGCTAACATATGTGTTGATAGGTGGTAAACATGTATGAAATGTACTTATGTGTCACTCATGCACATGCACAAGTAGCACTACTTTAAACAAGGTAGTGACACATATCCTCACCATGTTTCTTTTATTTTTTTCTTTTTTTAAACTTAATGTGAATCTTTTACAATTCATTTCATATATATTTTTTTAAGATTCACACTTACGTCCCAAACAATCAACTTTCAATATAAAATTATTTAAATCAAGAGAATTATAAATAAATCCTTAAATTTTATAAATGAGTCCTCATAAATAATTTAAAATATATCATTATAAATATTTTAGAAATGAGGGATATTACACTCTCCCCCCTTTAAAATAAAAATTTAGTCCTCTAAATTTATCATATCTTCATTGACGAAAAGATGAGGATAGATTTTCTTCATTTCTTCCTCTAGTTCCCAAGTTGTTTCATCCATAGAATGATGCCTCCATATCACTTTTACTAGAGAAATGACTCGATTCCTTAGTATATTTTCTTTCTTATCAATAATCTATATAGGTTCTTCCACATAAGATAAGTTGTGATCAATCACAATCGGCTCATACTGAATCATGTGAGAAGGATCATGTATATACTTTCTGAGCATTGAAATATGAAATATGTCATGGATATGACTGAAGTATGGTGGCAAGGCAATCCTGTAAATGACAGAACTAATCCTCTCAAGGACCTCAAATAGTCCAATAAATCTAGGGCTTAACTTTCCTTTCTTCCCAAATCTTACCATGCCCTTGGAAGGAGAGACCTTCAAGAATACAAAATCCCCCACTTGAAATTCAATATCTCATCTTCTATTATCAGTATAGCTCTTTTGACGATTTTGAGCAATCTTTAGTCTTTCTCTTATAACTTGAATCTTCTCAGTAGTCTCCTGCATTTTATCGGGTGCTAATAATTTCCTATCGCCAACTTCCTCCTAACAAATAGGTGTTCTGCACTTTCGCCCATACAAAGCTTCATAAGGGGCCATCTGAATACTAGACTAGTAACTATGATTGTAGGTGAACTCAACAAGAGAAATATCTTTATCCCACTCACCTTTCCAATCCATGATATATGCTCTAAGCAAATCCTCAAGTGTTTGAATTGTTCTTTCTGTTTGCCCATCGGTTTGAGGGTGATAAGCAGTGCTAAACTTGACTTTAGTGCCCATAGATTCCTGTAATCTTCTCCATAATCTAGAAAGAAATCTGGAGTCTCAATCAGAGATGATCTCCTTTGGAACACCATGAAGCCTTACTATTTCACCGATATATAATCAACAAGTCTATCCATAGAATATGTCATATTGATCGGTAGGAAATATGTCTATTTGGTAAATCTATCAATAATCACCCATATAGCATCATGTTTTCTAGAGGTTCTGGGTAGACCTGAAACAAAATCCATGGTGATACTTTCCCATTTCCATTCAGGAATATCTAAAGGTTGTAACAAAGCTCCAGGTGTTTGGTGTTCAACTTTGATTTACTGGCAAGTTAAACATTTTGATACATATATTGCAATCTCCTTTTCATGCCTTCCCACCAGTAATGACTTTTAAGATCTTTATATATTTTTGCGCTACCCGGGTGTGAGGTGAATTTGGAACTATGACCTTCCTTCATGATTTGATCATTGATATCTAGGTCATCTGGAATACACACTCCATTCCCCATTCTCAACAGGCCATCCTCAGAAACACGAAAACCAGGCTTTGATCCTTTTTCTACTTCTTTCCTCAAGTGGATTAAACGTGGATCTTGTAGCTGTCTCTCTTTAATTTGTTGAATGAAATCAGATTGAACCTGGATAGAGGCCATAAATATCATTGAGTTTTGCTCATTCCTAATAGATTTCTCATCACCATTTTCTTCCAATAATTCCCATTGTTTCACAACCAAACTAGCCATAAAATTTATATATTTTCTACAAAGTGCATCAGCTACAACATTGGCTTTACCTGGATGATATCGAATGGTGCAATCATAATCCTTTAAAAGTTCTATCCATCTTCGTTGCCTCATATTTAACTCCTTTTGAGTGAAGATATACTTTAGACTCTTGTGATCGGTAAAATTTCAAACGTCCGACTGATAAGACCCCAGAAGGAGCCCTATATATTTTGATCCTTGAGGGGGATCAACCCTTGGACCGCTATAGGGGTTCCTCCCTCCTAGACTCGGCATAAAGGCTGAATTGAAGGTGATAATTGCTTCCTTTCAAAGAGGGGCGGCGGCTACATCTTAAATAGGAATCAAAGTCCTAGCCCAAGGGGGCACTTATCTAGATGAAATTACCCTTTTGCCCCTCCTATAGCCATGCTACCTTAATAGGAATAAGGGTCGACAAGGTTGGCTCTATAGCCGACCTAAGCAGGGGGAAACCCTGGTCGACTTGCCCAATAAGGGAGGCGGTGACTTCTAAGCCCTAAGGGTTAATCTAAACCCTAGCCATACTACTTTATAAGATAGGAGTGACTTTATTACAATCTAGCAGAGTTTTATTAATTACTTCTAGGGAGATTAGGACTCAACCCTGTTGGAGTCCTATCAAACCTGCCCTCTTAAAATCAGTCTTGTCCTTAAGGCTGAAGTTCCATGAACTCAGGGAACCGGGTCTTCAGCTCCTCATCAGCTTGGGTGTCAGTTGGAAGAACTTGAGTTGAGTCGTCGTCTTTAAATTTCCATTTGAGGTGGGATACTTGGAGGATCAATTGTAATTTTGATATGATGCACGAATCTGATCTCGAGGTTGGGGCCCCAATATGATCCCCAATTTTCCAAGGCCTAAAGAAATAGGGAGACCAATTTCTTGATGCTTGAATTTTATACTGGTGGAGTTGGAAATGTAGGGGGACATGATCTTTGTTAGGAAATTTTCTTCTGCTTCGGTGTTTGTCAGGGGAAAGTTTTTTCCTTGCATAGGTTGCCACATGGTTAGTCTTTATTGATAGTTAATCTTTCTTCTGGAATGGTAACTGCCCTCTGGTATGATTCAGGATAATGAGAGCCCAATCCGGCATGAGCATGGATTGTAATTCTTCTAGTTTAACTCTTCTTTCGTGCCATGGAACTATATCCAACCATATTTTAAATTTGGTAGTAATTAGTATCGCCTGTAAAAACCTCATATGAAGTGTAGGGGAAGCCTCAATGTAAATTATGAGTCAATTATCTTGCATAAGAATAGTCCAAATTCCAACTCCTGACGTCATCGTCATGACTGCCTTGAGTTGCTTGAAGGCTGCAAAAGTTTTATCCGACCATAAGAATGAGTCTTTCTTCAGTAAGGACGTGAGCGGGGCACTGATCTTGCCATAATCTTTCACAAAATTTTGGTAGTACCCATGAGTCCAAGGAAATCGTGTAATGATTGTACGTTTGTAGGTTTCGACCATCCTTGCATTGCTTCGATCTTTGTCGAGTCTACCGCCACTCCGTCCTCTGATATAATATGTCCAAGATACTTCATTTTACGCTGTAAGAAACTGTACTTTGACTGTTTAATATAAAGAGTATTCTCTCAGAGAATTGTTAGAACAATTCGTAAGTGCTGAAAATGTATATCCAACGCAGGGCTATAAATGAGGATATCATCAAAGAACACTAATACGAACTTACGTAGAAAACTTCGGAAGATGTCATTCATCAGGCTTTAGAAAGTAGAAGGAGCATTCATAAGTCCAAAAGGTATTACCAGAAACTCATAGTGGCCGTTATGCATGCAGAATGTAATTTTCAGAATGTCTTCAATGCATACCCGAATCTGGTGATAACCGGAACGAAGATCCAGTTTAGTGAAGACTCGGGCTCCTTTTAATTCATCCAAGAGCTCATCTACAATGGGTATAGGATATTTGTCCTTGACGGTGATAATGCTCAAGGCCCGATAATCAATGCACATCTGCCATGTACCGTCCTTCTTGCGTACTAGCAACACCGATGAAGAATAAGGGATGCAACTCGGTCGAATTACCCCGGTGTCCAGCATCTTTTTAATGATGTTCTTGATCTCATCCATCTGCAAGTGTGGGTAGCGATATGGACGCAAGTTTGCTGGAGGTTTGCCTGGCAGAATAGGAATACGGTGGTCATGCTGCCAGTTAGGGGGCAGCCCGCGTGGCTCCGTGAAAACTTCCGCGAATTCATCCAGCAAGAGGGCAAGCTTAGGATTTTAAATTTTTATATTCTCCCCTTTAGATGGCTGCTGGATATGCATAAAAAATCCTCCATGTGCTTTATGCAAAACTTTCTCCATTTGTTGCGATGAAATGATGGAAATTTGGCTCCCACGCTTGCCTCGTAACTTGACCTATCTCCCTTTGCAATAAAATTTCAAGATTAATTTAGAAAAACTCCAGGAGATATCACCTAGTATTGTGAGCCATTTGATCCCTAGTATGGCTTCATAATCATCGATGGGTAGGAGGAAGAAATCAGCTATCACTTCTTGGTCTTGGAGGAGTAGTTTCACTCGTGGCACCGTTGGTCACAATTAAAGATTCGGCCATCGACGACCTTTACGTCAAACTTGTTGCAACCTTTGATTTGAAGTGCTAAACGTGCAACAACCTTACTATTGAGGAAGTTATTGGTGCTGCCCGTGTCGATGAGAATCGTGATGGGTTGCTGTTTTAGAAGTCCTCCAACTTTCATCATCTACGGGATGGAATAGCCGGCCAATGCGTGCACTGCGTAGTTGGCCGGTGGGGACTCTTCCTCACTGACTTCTTCTTTAGGTTCAAGGAATTTTTCAGATATTTCATTGTCCTCATCCTCCATTGGTTCAATCACGAGGAGCTGACCCTTTTTGCCATAATGTTCGCGGCTCCACGGTTCGTTGCAATGCCAACACAACTCCTTGGTCGATCATTCGTGAAGCTCGTCTCTTGCCAACTTTTTTAGTGCAGGGGCTTGGATGGCAGTAGAGGGGGCAGTAGGCCTCGGCATGGCTGGTCGGGGAGCGACCCTTGTCCTTCGTACCTCGTGGTTCAATTGTTCTTCTTGGATACGTGCAAAGGAAATCGTCGCCATTAGAGTGTACTATTGCCGCGCCTTTACTTCTCCTCGGATCTCCGGCTTTAGGCCCTCGATAAAAGTATCTAAAAGTTGTTTCTCAGACCAATTCTCAGTTTGGTTAGATAAACACTCAAACCTTATTTGGTATTCTTGTATTGTAGAAGTTTGACGAATCTTTGCCAATTGTCCATCGATATTGTTGAAATCGATTGGTTTGAAGCAGTTTAATAGTCCTTCCTTGAATCGCTGCCAAGAGAGTCCTCCATGGGTATGCTTAAACCAATTAAACCACTGAATAGCATTTCCCTCAAGGTGTATGGCAGCAATCTCCACCCGTGTTGCATCGGCAGTTCGATAGAACTGAAAATAGTACTCCGCGCGCGAGATCCATCTGATCGGGTCTCCTTCTTCCCATCTTGGGAAGTCAACCCTCATGCGTGGATTGTTAGGATCAGAGATGATGTGTCTATGCTTTTGAGGATCGTCTCGCTGATCTGATGCTTTATATCAAAATTTATAATAGATGATTTTTTGCTATATTTAAAATTACATGAGATGATTTTAAATGTATGAGTAGCTCTTAAACTTTTGAATCTCCTTGAATATCTTGAAGTTTTGAGCTTAATTTTGAAATTCACATCTATAAAATTTATATCTTTAGAATTGAGTATTTTTGTAATATGATATTTTTCATTTCTCTACCTTGATTCTACCTTCTTGCTCACACATGTGGAGAAATGAAATCACTAGCATTTCAAGAGACTAATAAGTCTATTGATTTTATTTTGAGTCTCTTGAAAGTGATTTTGATGATTTTAAAATTGAATGAGAGACTTATCTAGACCAAATTGTGGCCAGATGTTTATTATTGGACTAGACACATCCAGAGTGGGGGTCAGCACCATCCTCATGCAAGATGGTTAACAGCACGAAGAAGTAAAAATGGGCCCTAAAAAATCACCACTCCCACCCACCTTAGACTCATATCAGGCTTACACCACCGGAGATTTTATCATATGGCAGTCCTCATTCCAAAAGAGTGCACAACTACTATTACAGAGCAACCACGGGGCAGCTCATGCAAGGAAGAAACTTCCCCCTGACAAATGCTAGAGCAGAAGAAAGTTTCTTGAGAAAGATCAAGTTCCCCTTCATCTCCAGCTCTACCAGCACGAAATTCAAGCCTAAAGAAAGTCGTCTCCCTATTTCTTTGGGCCTTACAAAATTGGGGATCACATTGCGGCTCTAACCTGGAGATCAGATCCGCATACTAGATCAAGATTACAGTTGATCCTCCAGGTGTCCCACCTCAAATGAGAATTTAAAGAAGACTCAGCCCAAATCCATCCAACTGACACCCAAGCTGATGAGGAGGCTAAAGTTTAGTTAATGATCGTATGAGAATCATATGAGGAGTTGAAGACCCAGTTCCCAGAGTTCATGGACCCTCTGCCTTGAGGACAAGGCTGATTCAAAGAGGGCGGGCTTGATTGGACTCCAGCAGGATTGAATCAAGTATACAACAGGTTGATTTTAGGGTTCTATTAAGTATACAACACACCAGTCTATCTAGTTATCTCAATATCCCTCTCTAGTAACTTATGGCTGGGATGATTTATGGTATGTGTTTAAAGGTGAATCGATTTTATTATCATGATCTTCTCATTATGATCTGATTCACATTGCACAAATCTAAGGGCATCACAATATACATCCAGATAATGTTTAATGTGATAAAATGTTAGTAATGATAAGCAACCAAATTATCACAAAGTGTCATAAGTGTCATCACTCACATGATTGGCTTGTAAGGTACCTATAACTAGCGCCCATTTCTAGCCCTTGCTGCACATCACTTAGGAACGTGGCCCCATATACGTAGCCATCTACCGAAGAGGCCCTCCCCCGCCATAGTCTTGTCAGAGGTGGGCCTATGTGGAGATTCTTAGGACCCTGCTTAAGGTCCACATGCTGTGACACCGCCACATGAAGAGGTAGCTGGTTCCTTGGAGGGTCTACTGATGGTTCTTCCAGACGACATTCCAGCAGGCTGAGACCCACCTACTTCGAGGTCGTCCACCCCTACTATCCCTAGACAATTTACTGCATCACTAGGTGCCCTACCAACCCAACTACTATGGGAGGAGGTCAAGGCAGCTATTGCTTACTGCTAGGGTCACTTAGCCTAGCCCTGGTGAGACTGGAGTATTGCTACCCTTCGAAGGCATTGGCAGATCTCTGCTCCCACCACAAAGTCTTAGTAAAATTTCTTGCAAGCACCTTATGCCATTCTCATGTCCCATTGAACACCTTGCTCTTGTCTTTATACAACACCACCACTGTCTAATGATGCTGATGGATCATTTGTAGGATGCACGAGCATTGATCGATCAACTCTCCAAAGACAACGCTACCCTACGAGCTCAGATGGGGTGACTTGAAGAGAAGAAGAAAGCAGTAGAGGCCTAGGCTACTGGGTTGTCCTTTCAATTGGCTCAGGCCTGCCTTCGAGTCCAAGAACTGGAGAAGTGCCTTACTGAGGTATGCAATGAGGCAAACTCCCGATTCAAAGAGCTAGACTTTGAGCTCAGTCTGGCCCCTCCACCATGTCGAGGAGGCCGAGGCATGTGATGAGGCAGCCATAGTTGAGGACATGACCTCCAAGAGTGCTACGAAGGGCAAGCGAAAGATTGAGACTCTCCGCCGTGAACTAAAGGATACCCACTAGTAGCTAGGCAACATTATTGAGGAGAGCAGGTAACTCAAAGAACAACTATCGGCTAGCTCAGACTGGTAGCTATGCACCTAGCCACTAACTAAGAAGGCTTGGGAGGAGGAACGGAGCTACAAGGCTGAGTGGGAGAGGAGGGTTGTGGCTTCCTACAAAGAATCTAAGGGTTCTGCTACGGCCTTGAGCATGTCAGCTAGGCCGCTTATGAGTTCAAGTACTAGATTGCCCTCAAGCGCTTCAAGGTAAGGTACCCCGAACTTGAGGTCGATGAGGACCTATCCACAAAGCTCCCCTCATATACAAAAATGCTTGCTCCTATGGAGGTTTCTTTCAATAATCTGTCAACTACCCCTCTGGCTCACCCACCCCTCTTGAGGTCATTAGATCATGACGACCCTCCCTTTTGTTTGCTTTTTTGGTAGCTGCCCTTCGGGATGACTTCTATTGTTGTTGGAAGTTTTGTTTGAATCAATGAAGATCTCCTTTCAAATGCATGGTTGGTTTTAGCATGAACAATGTTTTAGTGCCCATCATCTTGTTGTTCCACGGGGCAAAGGACCTTGACCCTTGAAAACATCCTTTAAGAGGGCCTCCCTAGCTCCTTCCTAAGTAAATGGGACAAATGCCAACCTAAGGGAGTCAGGGGCAAGATGTAGAACCATAGATCCGTGGACACTCAGCCCTTGATATCAAGGCATGAAAACACTCCTACTAAGGCAACATCGGGGTTTGCCACTGCCCTACAAAAAGGGATTCTTAAGGAGAAGGATGAGAAGCCTTTTTTACTTCCTTGGAAGGTCTACCAGAAGGTGGTGCCTATGACATTCGGCCCTCCTTCTAGCACCATAATGATAGTGTCATGAGTACCATTGATTGTTGAGTCGGCCCGATTGATTCTCTGCCAAAGGTGTAGGCCCACCTAGAGCTCCTTCCTAGGTGGCACAAGGGTTCAACAAGGGTGTGGTGGCAATGTAGATGTCGTCCCTACTAGTTACAGGTGCCCTACAAGCCAATCACGTGAGTGATGGCACGTGACACGTTGCGCGATCTTTTTGCTTATGATTATTGTTGGCATATTCCCACATTATATTATCTGTTGCATATATATTGTGATGTCCTTGGTTCTATGCAATGGGAATCGGATCGTGATGAGATCATGATAATGAGATCGATTCACCTTTAAACATAGATCCCAAATAATCCCAATCATAGGTTACTCGAGAGAGTGATAGAACTCCAGCAGGGTTGAGTCCTAATCACCCTATTAGTAGTCAAATAAAATCGTATGAGATTGTAATAGAACCCCACCTAGCCACTTCTATCCTATAAAGAAGTGTGGTTAGGATTTAGATTGAGGCCTTAGGGTTTAGTAGTCACCACCCCCTTTACTGGGTTGGTCAGCCAGGGTTTCTCCCTACGTAGGTTGGTTATTGAGCCAACCTAGCCGCCACCTGTTTCCTCTAAGGTAGGTAGGCTATAGAAGGGGTAAAAGAGTAATTTTAATTAGGTAAGCACCCCCTAGGGCTAGAGTTTGGAGCCCTATATAAGCATGTAGCCTCCACCTCTTTTTATCAAGCAATCATCAATTTTATTTCAGCCTTATGCCGAGTCTAGGAGGGAGGAACCCCTACAGCGTTCCAAGGGTTGATCCCCCTCAAGGGTCAAATCTATAGAGCTCCTTCGGGGGTTCTATCATATGATATCAGAGCCACATTCCTACTGCCCTGTAGCCATCATCCACGCCTCCATCTTCCAAGCAATTCCCACAATTGCTTTTGACGTAGCCTCCAACCACCGTCGCCCACCAAGCCGTAAATCCATCAATCGACTGTCGTCCTTTACATCAACATCATAGATCTGGAGATCTAGTATATTTTTATCACCCACGCCTCTTTAATACTGCAAGATTGATAGAACCCTAGATGAAGCTTTATAGATTTTGACCCTTGAGGGGAATCAACCCTTGGAACGCTGTAGGGGTTTCTCTCTTCTAGATTCGACACAAGACTGAAATAAAATTGATAATTGCTTGATAAAAAGAGGTGGAGGCTACATGCTTATATAGAGCTTCAAACCCTAGCTCTAGGGCGTGCTTGCCTAACTAAAATTATCCTTTTACCCCTTCTATAGCCTACCTATCTTAGAGGGAACAGGTGGCGGCTAGGTTGGCTCTATAACCGACCTAAGCAAGGGGAAACTCTGGCCAACTAGCCCAGTAAAAGCAACGATGACTATTAAACTCTAAGACCCCAATCTAAACCGTAACTATACTTCTTTATAGGATAGAAGTGACTATGTGAGGTTTAATTATAATCTCACAGGGTTTTATTTGACTACTTCTAGGTGATTAGGACTCAACCCTGTTAGAGTCCTATCAAACCTGTCCTCTTAAAATCAGCCTTGTCCTCAAGGCTGAGGTTCCATGAACTCAAGGAACTAGGTCTTCAGCTCCTCATCAAGTTGGGTGTCAGTTGGAAGAATTTGGGCTAAGTCGTCATCTTTAAATTTCCATTTAAGGTGGGATACTTGGAGGATCAACTGTAATCTTGATCCAATGCATGGATCTGATCTCCTAACTAGGGTCCCAATGTGATTCTCAATTTTACAAGGCCCAAAGAAATAAGGAGACCACTTTCTTAAGGCTAGAATTTCGTGCTGGTGTAGCTGAAGATGAAGGGGGACTTGGTCTTTCTCAGGAAACTTTCTTCTGCTCCGACGTTTGTCAAGGTGAAGTTTCTTTCTTGCATGGGCTGCCACATGGTTGCTTTGTAATAATAGTCATGCCTTCTTTTGGAGTGAGGGTTATCCTCTGATAAAATCTTTAGTGGTGTGAGTCTGATCTGAGTCTGAGGTGGGTAGGAGTGGTGATTTTTTTGGGGCCCATTTTCACAGTGATGTTGACCATCTTGCATAAGGACGGTGCTGACCTCCACTCTGGATATGTCTGCTCCAATGATAAACATCTGGCCACGATTTGGTGTGGACAACATCGTGGTTATGAGGGCTATAGTTCCACTTGGCCAAGGAGGTGTATCTTTCTTTATAATGAGAGGGATGATGTTCATGCATCGTTGAGTCCTATGAATGATCCTTCCCTTTTTTTGATTTCGTCATTGGAGGGGCTCAATTTTCTCACGATCTTGGGCCGTAGATCAGAGGTCATCATCAAGGAAGTCTTTAAGCATCATGGTCTGATCCTGGGGAAAGTCATGGAAGTCACCTGAGATCAACCATAGTGAGTTCGACAGGATGTAACACTTTAGAAGTAGCTTATCTCCAAGGAAAAGGATGTAGGGATGTGTCGTAGCGGGAAATGAGCATGGCCGAACAATCTGTGTCTCTATGATCTCTTAGACGACCCTTTTCTCTTCGACCTTCTGAGGTTGTAGGAAGCAATCTGGTCGAGCAACAACTGGTAGAAGTTTCAGCCTGTTCAACATAGGGGGGTCGGATAGCTTCAGAGGAGGTAATCGGCTCGGTTTGGTGGAGATGCCTAAAATTTCAGCAAGCCCCTCCAAGTGTTGTGTTGTGGTTGTAGTCACTGGGCTCCCTCGTAGAATCACCTGCTTTCCTTTTCTGAAAATTTCATGGTTAGCTTCAAAAAAATTTAGAAAACATCTCCATTGTAAACAACCAATCAATGCTAAGTACTATATCAAAACCATCAAGAGGGAGGAGAAAAAAATTAGCAACTACATCTAGCTCCTGTAGGATCAGTTTTACCCGCTGGCACTTCTGATTTCACTTTAGAATTTGGTCGTTAGTTACCTTAACTTCAAACCTTACCTGCTGTAATATTATTTTTGGAGCATTAAGTGGGCAACAACCTTACCGCTCATGAAGTTGTATGTGCTCCTAGCATCGATGAGGATGATGACGGACTACTGCTTGAGAAACCCTTCAATCTTCAAATTTTACATGTATGTGTAGCCGGCTAAGGTAGGGATCGTGCGGGTGGCCAATTGTGATGTATCCTTCTTCTTGGGCTCGAGAGTCATATCTTCAAGTTTGGGTTCTTCAGTGGGCGCAATCATCAGCGATGTCTCCTTTTTACATTTGTGTTCTAGGCTCCACAGTTTATCACAACACCCACATATGTCCTTTGTCGATCTGCCATAAAGGTCTTCTCTTAATTTCTGTGGCTGAGGGGTTCGGCTGACAGTAGGAGGAGGTGAAAGCTTTAGTGCCGCTGGTTTAGGAGCAACTCTAGTCTTCCGAGCTTCATAGTTCAATTACTCCTCTTGATGTTGTGCAAAGGAGATGGTTGCCTTAAGTGTGTACAGTTGTCACGCTTTAACTTCTTCCTGAATCTCTAGCTTCAAGCCTTTAATAAAAGTCTTCAATATCTAATTTTTAGACCAATCATAATTTTAATTGGATAACCTTTCAAACCTGGTTTGATACTCGTGGATGGTGGAGGTTTGACAGATCATAGCTAGTTCTTCGCTAAGGTTCTTTTTACAATCCAAATTTGCACCACGTTGTGATCTTATTGGGCTCAGTGATCTACCCAATCTAAACTCCTCAAAGAGAGCATATAATTTAACATCCATATGTGTCTCAAGAGCCTCCAATTTAGCTTCGAATAAGCCCACTGATGTCATGTCGTAAGGATCTCTAACATGTCAAATCAAGTCGATTGAAGAGTGTAGCTGCAATCTTTAGGTTGAAGGCAGTAATGGCAGTGATGTTGGGGCTGTGGTTGCGAAGTCTCCAAGTGGAGGATGGCAGCCAAGGGTTGCAGCAACGATGAAGGAAGAAAATGGCAGCAGTAATGCCGGTTGCGATCCTTCGGTGATGCTGCAATGTTGATGCTACAATGTCATCAAGGCTGCGATTTTTTAGGTGGCTGATATTTATCGGAAGATGGCAGCCAAGAGATCTGAGTTAGAAGGTAGCAGCGATGGTAGAAGAAGAATAGGGTAGCAGCAACGTCGGCTGTGGTTGGGGTGCGATTTTGTGGCTGCAGGTGGCATCGGTTGCAGCAAAGGTGCAGCTACAATAGGAGGAAGATAGGGCGATGTACACAAATGTTGCAGAGGAGGGCAGCGGTGGTATGGAACGAGAGATGGCTGTTGTTGTGTTCAATTTGTTGCTGGCCGCGATCAAGATAGTTGGCAGCGAACGATTGTTGTGGGCTGCGATGTAAATAAATTACAGTGAAAGATCACTACTGGTAGCTTTTTGCCACAAGGATCGCTGCCGGCTGCGATCAAAGAGGACGATAGTAAGAGGTCACTGTTGGCAGCGTTGGGCAGCAAAAGATGCAAAGATGCAAAGATGCATGCTGCGGTTGAAGGGATAAGAGAGATTAGGCGACTGAAAGGTTGGTGGACCAAAGGCTGCGGTTTTTTAGTACGGTTTGTGGCTGTTTTGGATGCGATTTGGGGCTACATTTTTTGGAGTTTAGGCTACAAAATGGTGTTGTTTTAGGGCTATGATAGCAATGGATGAAGGTTAGAGAAATAGATTTTAGATCTGGGATAGATGGCAGTAAAGGTAGAGGTATCGGTAAGGAAAGTTGGCTGAAAAGGTAAGTGGATCGATAAGGAAGTAGGCTGCGGTTAGGGCTGATTGGGATCGCTGTTTGGCTGCGGTTTTGTTAGGGTATTTTAGGGAGTAATAGAAGGAATTAAAGATAAGAGGGGGATTCTCAAATCTGGAAAAGATGGCAGTGAGATCTAATAAAATTTCAATGAAAGATCGCTATAGTATACACTGTACTGCCAAACAATATATACCGTAGCAATCTTTCATTGGTAGTGTAATGGTAGAAAAATTATTGCGAACAAGATCACAGAATTCTCGTCATAAAATTTCAGCACTGCGTGACGAAGGATTATAGTGCTATAAGTCTGGATCTAGGAGTTTTTTCTAGTGATTAGTGTTAGATAAAAGCTAAGACAATTTATGAATTTATATAAAAATTTTAGCCAAAAAGGATGAACAAAAGTTCGGTTTCAAGATGCCAATATGCGGAGGGCAGATTCTTCATCGTAAAAATTTCAGCACAACATGATGATGAAATAAGGCACAATAAAACCAGTTATAGAAAGAATTTTTTCCAGAAATCAACCTCAGATGAAAGCTGAGTTGACCTATGGAATTGTGTGAAAATTTCGGCCAAAAAAGAGAAGAAATAACCCAGTTTCAAATGGCAAATAGGCGGCTAAAAATTTCTGTAGCGTTTCTCCTTCGCAACAATGATGATGTTTGCGACGAACGAACTTTGCAGCGGATAAAATTTGGAGAAATTCTTCAACATGTAAGTTAAAGGATCTTATAGTATTAAAGTAGCATGGGTGATAAAAATATACCAGATCTCCAGATCTATGATGTTGATGAAGAGGACGACGGTAGATTGATGGATCTACGGCTTAGTGGGTGACGGTGGATGGAGGCAACGTCAAAAGTAATTGTGGAAATTGCTTAGAAGATGGAGGCGTGGATGATGGCTATAGGGCAGCAGGAACGCGGCTCTGATACCAGATGATAGAACCTCATATGGAGCTCTATAGATTTTGACCACGCCTCCATCTTCAACATGATAACAATTTCTGTAGCGTTTCTCCTTCGCAACAATGATGATGTTTGCGACGAACGAACTTTGCAGCGGATAAAATTTGGAGAAATTCTTCAACGTGTAAGTTAAAGGATCTTATAGTATTAAAGTAGCGTGGGTGATAAAAATATACCAGATCTCCAGATCTATGATGTTGATGAAGAGGACGATAGTAGATTGATGGATCTACGGCTTAGTGGGTGACGGTGGATGGAGGCAACGTCAAAAGTAATTGTGGAAATTGCTTAGAAGATGGAGGCGTGGATGATGGCTATAGGGCAGCAGGAACGTGGCTCTGATACCAGATGATAGAACCTCAGATGAAGTTCTATAGATTTTGACCCTTGAGGGGGATCAACCCTTAGAATGTTATAGGGGTTCCTCCCTCCTAGATTCGACACAAGGTAAATATATAATTAATAATTATTTAATAAAAAGAGGTGAAGGTTATATGCTTATATAGGGCTCCAAACCCTAGCCCTAAGGGGTGCTTGCCTAACTAAAATTATCATTTTGCCCCTTTTATAGCCTACCTGCCTTAGAGGGAATAGGTGGCGGCTAGGTTGGCTCTATTGCCAACCTAAGCAGGGGGAAACCCTGGCTGACCAACCTAGTAAAGGGGGCGGCGGCTACTAAACCCTAAGACCCTAATATAAACCCTAACCACACTTCTTTATAGGATAGAAGTGGCTAGGTGGGGTTTTATTACAATCTCACAGGGTTTTATTTGACTACTTCTAGGTATGACTCAACCTTGCTAGAGTCCTATCAAAGATCCTTTACCTTATATGTTGAAGAATTTCTCCAAATTTTATCCACTGCAAATTTCATTCATCGCACATCATCGTTGTTGTGAAGGTGAAACACTACAGAAATTTTCAGCCACCTATTTGCCTTTTGAAACCGGGTTATTTCTTCTCCTTTTTGTCCAAAATTTTCACACAACTCCATAGTTCAACTCAGCTTTCATCTGAGATTGATTTCTGAAAGAAATTCCTTCTAGAACCAGTTTTATTGTGCCTTCTTTCATTATCATGCAGTGCTGAAATTTTTACGACGAAGAATCTGCACTATGCCTATTGGCATCTTGAAACTAAACTTTAGTTCATCCTTTTTGGCTAAATTTTTCACACAAATTCTTAGAATGTCTTAGCTTTTATCTAAGACTAATCTCTAGAAAAAACTCCTTCTAGATCTAGACTTATAGCACTACAATCCTTCATCATATAGTGCTGAAATTTTATGATGAGAATTATGTGATCTTGTTTGCAACAATTTTTCTACCGTTACGCTGCCGAAAATTTCTTGATCCACATTGCTACAACTATCACCATCTGAATCAAGATTCTGATATTGAAATTCTCCATAAATTTCTCAGATTTTTGCTAGAATTAAAGTCGAGAAACTACTGCTTCTTTGACGGGAATTCTGTTCGGCAGTACAACGTATATCACAGTGATCTTTCATCGAAATTTTATCGGATCTTGCTGCCATCTTGTCCATATTTGAGATCCCCCTCTCATCTTTAATTCCTACTATTACTCTCCAAAAAACCCTAACGAAACCGCAGCCAAATAGCCATCCCAATTAGCCCTAACCGCAGCCTACTTCCTTATCGATCCACTTACCTTTTCAGCCAACTTTCCTTACCGATATACCTACCTTTGCTACCATCTATCCCAGATCTATAATCTATTTCTCAAACCTTCATCTACTATTATCACAGCCCTAAAACCACACCAATTCACAGCCTAAACTCTATAAAACTGTAGCCCCAAATCGCACCCAAAACAACCACAAACCGCACCCAAAAACTGAAGCCTTCGATCCACCAACCTTTTAGCCTCCCAATCTCCATTATCCCTTCAAACCGCAACATCCATCTTTCACTGCCCAATGCTGTCAATAGCGACCTCTTGCTGCCATCCTCCTTGATGGTAGCTAGCAGTGATTCTTGCGACAAAAAGCTACTAGCAACAATCTTTCACTGCAATCTATTTACATCGCAGCCCGTAATAATCGTGCGCTGTCAACTTTTTTTATCACGGCCAGCAAAAAATTGGACATGACAGTAGCCATCTCTCACTCCATACTGCTACTACCCTCCTCTGTAATAACCTTGCACACTGCCGCCCATCTTCCTCTTATCACAGCCTCACCCTTACTGCAACTGACGCCACTTGCAGCCACAAAGTCGTAGCGCAGCTGCAGCGATGTTGCTGCTGCCCTCTTCTTCCTCCATCATCGTTGCTGCCTTTTGACTTAGATCTCTTGGCTGCCATCTCCCGACAAATATTAGTCACCTAAAAAATTGCAGCCTCGATGACATTGCAGCATCAACATCGCAGAATCACCGAAGGACAGCAACCGACATTGTTGCTGCTATCTTCTCCCTCCACCATCGCTGCTACCCTTGGCTGCCATCCTCCACTTGGAGACTTCACCACCATAGCCCAACATTTCTGCCATTCGCTACCTTCAAACTGAAAATTGTAGCTACACACTTCAGTCGATTTATTTGACAGGTTGGAGATCCTTATGTCATGACGTCGGTGGCCTTATTCGAAGCCAAATTGGAGGCTTTCAAGACACATATGGATGCTAAATTACGGGCTCTCTTCATGGAGTTTAGGTTGGGCCGATCATCAAGCCCAAGAACATCACAACGTGATGCAAATTCAAATTACAAAAAAAACCCACCGGAGATAAGAAATGAAGTTAAGACACGACAGCCCTACACCTCGACGACATCAACCTCTTTTGTATAACTTCAAGAAGGGCACCTCAATCAAGATGCTCAGAGCATGAGAGCCACATCCCAACCAACAACATATAAACCTTCAGCACCAATTGATTACAATAACCGTGATGAAGAACTAATGAAGTGTACCAAACTAGGTTTGAAAGGTTATCTAATCAAACTTATGATTGGTCTAAAAAGCAGATATTAAGGACTTTTATTGAGGGCTTGAAGCCAAAGATTCATGAAGAAGTTAAAGCATGACAACCATACACAATTAAGGTAGCCATCTCCTTCGCACGACATCAAGAGGAGCAATTGAACTATGAAGCCCAGAGGACTAGGGTCACTCCTCGACCAATGGCGCCAAAGCTTTCACCTCTCCCTACTATCAGCCAATCCCTTCAGCCGAAAAAACTAATAAGAGAAGACATTCATGATGGATCGACAAAGGAACTCAAACTTGAAAAATATGATTCTCAAGCCCAAGGAGAAGGATACACCACAATCGGTCACCCGCATAGTCCCTACCTTAGCCGGCTACACCAATCTGCAAGAATTGAAGATCAAAGGGTTTCTCAAGCAGAAGTCCGTCATCGTCCGCTTCGACCCCAGGAGCACACACAACTTCATGGGCAGTAAGGTTGCTACCCACTTAATGCTCCAAAAAGAAGATTACAACGGATTTAAAGTCAAGGTAGCTAACGGCCAAATTCTGAAGTGCAACCAGAAATGGTCATGAAATTGATCCTACAGGAGCAAGACATAGTTGCTAATTTTTTCCTTCTCCCTCTTGATGGTTTTGATATAGTCCTTGGCATTGATTGATTGTCCATGATTGGAGATGTTTTCTACAATTTTTTAAAGCCAACCATGAAATTTTTCAGAAAAGGAAAGCAGGTGATTCTACGAGGGAGTCTAGTGACTACAACCACAACACAACACTTGGAGGGCGTACCAAAAGAAAAATCCAGTGGTTTTCCAATTCAAATTTAAGGGTTTCATGAGATTGAAGATAAAAACCATATCACACAGCTTGCTGAAATTTTGGGCGTCTCCACCAAATCAAGTCGATTACCTCCTCTGAAGCTATCTGACACCCCTATGCTGAACAGGCTGAAACTTCTACTAGTTGTTGCTTGGCCAGATTGCTTCCTATAACCTCAGAAGGTCGAAGATAAAAGGGTCGTCCAAGAGATGACAGAGACACAGATTGTTCGACCATGCCTATTTCCCGCTACGACACATTCCTACATCCTTTTCCCCTGAGATAAGCTACTTCTAAAGTGTTACATATGTCGAACTCACCATAGTTGCAGATCTCAAGTGACTTCTATGACTTTCCTAATGATCGGACCATGATGCTTAAAGACTTCCTTGATAATGACCTTCGATCTATGGCCAAAAATCACGAGAAAATTGAGCCCCTCCAGTGGCAAAATCATAAAAGGGGAAGGATCATTCATAGGACTCAACGAAGCAAGAACATCATCCCTCTCTTTATAAAGAAAGATGCACCACCTTGGTCGAGTGGAACTATAGCCCTCACGACCACGATGTCGTCCACACCAAATCGTGATCAGATATTTATTATTGGAGCAGACACATCCAGAGTAGGGGTTAGCATCATCCTCATGCAAGATGGTCAACAGCATGAAGAAGTGAAAATGGACCCCAAAAAATCACCACTCCTACCCACCTTAGACTCAGATCAGGCTTACACCACTAGAGGTTTTATCATAGGACAGCCCTCACTCCAAAAGAAGGCATGACTACTATTATAGAGCAACCACGTGGCAGCCCATGCAAGGAAGAAACTTCCCATGACAAACGCCATAGCAGAAGAAAGTTTCCTGAGAAAGATCAAGTCCCCTTTCATCTCCAGCTTAACTAATATGAAATTTAAACCTCAAGAAAGTGGTCTCCCTACTTCTTTGGACCTTGCAAAATTGGGGATCATATTAAGGCCCTAACATGGAGATAAGATCCGTGTACCAAATCAAGATTACAGTTGATCCTCTAGGTGTCCCACCTCATATGAAAATTTAAAGATGATGACTCAGCCCAGATTCTTCCAACTGACACCCAACCTGATGAGGAGCTTGAGACCCGGTTCCCTGAGTTCATGGAACCTTATCTTTGAGGACAAGGCCGATTTTAAGAGGACGGATTTGATAGGACTCCAGCAGGGTTGAGTCCTAATCACCATAAAAGTAGTCAAATAAAACCCTGTGAGATTGTAATAAAACTCCACCTAGCCACTTATATCCTATAAAGAAGTGTGGATAGGGTTTAGATTGGGGCCTTAGGGTTTAGTAGCCGCCACCCCCTTTAATGGGCTGGTCGGCTAGGGGTTCCCCCTGCTTAGGTCGGTTATAGAGCCAACCTAGCCGCCACCTATTCCCCCTAAGGCAGGTATGTCATAGAAGGGGTAAAAGGATAATTTTAGTTAGACAAGCACCCCCTAGGGCTAGGGTTTGGAGCCCTATATAAGCATGTAGCCTCCACCACTTTTTATCAAGCAATCATCAGTTTTATTTCAGCCTTGTACCGAGTCTAGGAGGGAGGAATCCCTATTGTGTTCCAAGGGTTGATCCTCCTCAAGGGTCAAAATATATAGAGCTCCTTCTAGGGTTCTATCAGAAAGACATCAAGATAACCGAATAGACCGGTGTACTGTATACATGTCCATATGATGGAGGCGGCTGGTCTTATAGCCACTTGTGTAGAGACACTAAGGATACAATACAGGTACTCATTGGAGAATAAGTTTACTAATTGATCCACCTATCGGGATTGGTGGCCAACCTTACGAAGGCACTTGAGTATCAAAAAAGAATCATCCACTTTTGATATCACGAGAGGAATATCCCATCTATGCTTGCTCAGACAAATCCCTAGCTAAGGTCATTCGGATTGAGGGAGAAGGAGTTCTCCGGGAGAATCCGATTAAAGCGAGACTCAGATGGATTCCGTATATGGCCTAATAGTACCATGTCCAATACACAGTCTTTGGAATATTAATTGGATGAAGGACTATAGATATATAGTAATTATGGATAAACAAGCCCGATAGATTTGATCCCCCTATACCGTCGAAGGACTATGGCACAGTAGCCTAGTACATTGATAGTCGATGAGTTAAGTGAATTATTATGGAGATAATAATTTACTATATCAGAAGGAGTTTTGATGAGAACGACTCACGGGCAGCTCAGTATCAGGCCTAGAGGTCACATATATATGGTGGATGCTTCAACGAATAGAGGACTGGATAGAGATCTCATTAGACCATATTCATATTGATGAGACCCTACATTGATGGGCTTCTTGCATGAGGCCCAATTAGAGGCCAAATGAGATTATTAGATAGAGATCTAATAATGCAAGGTTAGTGGGTAATAGGATAAAAATTCAATACACACTAAAGCAGGACCCCTAAGTTTTTTTAGTGACTCTATAAATAGGAGGGGAGGCTCATAGTTAATAAGCTACATCTTTGGTCGCCCCCTCCTATTCTCCTTCCTCCCTCTATGTAAGAGTTGTGATTTGAGGAGTATCGCTGCAGCGATCCATCATGTGGATACCGCTAGAGAGGAGGATGCTTGACCTCCTTTATCCTTTTTATCCAGATTTGGAAAAGTAGGGATACGATCTCTCTAGGTAACTAATATCTCACACGATGCCCTTTTTTTCGATTTTATGGCTTTCTCGCGACCCAATCTTTTGCATGACAATTTGATATGCATGGGAAACTTATTTTATTTTGTTTGTTGCGCAACTGAGGCTCTCGCTTGGTTTCATAACAATGGTATCAGAGCCAAGGTTGTTTATATGAAAGATTGGTTTTAAATTGCATGTGATGAATTTGAATCACGTAGAACTGTTCTATGCGTTCTTGCTACATTTTCACAGCGAAGGCAGTGAGGAAGGGGGCATCCACTTGCGAGCAGGCCCCCTACAGGGGCGGTCGCCCGTGACCAAGCTGCGGCAAGGGTCGCCTGCAATGGGCAGCCATGGTAAGGCCTGCTCTATGCTAGGCCACTGGGGCAGCACCCACAGGGGCGACGTCCACTCGCTGGGGAGGTGATCGCCCGAGGGTAGCAGCGGTTGCCCGCAGGGACAGTCACTTGTGGGCAGAGGCGGCCTGCGATGTCAGGTAGCATTATCGCTTGCAAAGGGGCGACGACGGCGGCTACCGTTGGAAGAGAGCAAAGGGCATAAGGTTTCTTTTCAGTAAAATGATGATGTTGCCCCTCGAAATTTAAATTTCTGTCCTCCTTTATAGAATTTGGAAGGAACCCTTGACTTTTCTAAAATTTTTTGAGGTTTATCCTTTTTCTAGAATTCCAAAAATACCCTTTATAATTTTGAAAATTCTTAAAGTATCCTGATTTATAAAAAAATAATTAATTAAATAGTTTAATTAATTATTATATATCTATTAATTCTATATGTGATGTGATGTATACATATGATGTATGATGTGGATGATGATCATGAGTCATGTGTTGTGATATGTGTAATTGTGATTATTATTATTATTATTGACACTTATGAGCCTTTATTTTTCTCATTTATTATCGGGCATGCATGTCTATAATTATTTTTATAATTATATGTCGATGCACACTTAGATCCATACACATAAGTAGCCTTTTCCGACGGGGTCCCCTAACTTCTATCATAGTGGACACATCCTTATACACCTTAGCTTAATGGTGTATTAGAAAGGAGGAATCACACACTTTTAGACATGGTGTGACCCATGAAAAGTTTTGCTGACCTACCCATCTCATTCTGGGGATACACCCTAGAGACTGCAGCTTACCTTCTGAATAGAGTTCCATCAAAGTTGATAGTGTCTACACCATATGAGATATGAAAAGGATGAAATGGTGCATGTTCGTGGGATACCCTAAGGAGACTTTGGGATATTTTTTATATCATCCCAAGGACCGAAAGGTCTTTGTTACCAAGAGAGTTGTGTTCCTTGAGAAGGAACACATTCTTGGTGGAAACAATGGGAGTAAGATAGAGTTGAGTGAGGTTGGAGAACCAAGCTCAAGCACTATTCCAGAGCCCGAGTTTGTTCAGGTACCTAGTACATAAGTTCCAATTTTATGCAGGTCTAATAGAGTTTCTTACCCTCTTGAAATATATATAGGACATATTAGTATAGAGGACTCTCAGGATATTGATCCTTAGACCTACGAGGAGGCTATTATGAGTATAGACTCTAGGAAGTAGCAAGAAGCCATGAATTTTAATTTGAATTTTATGTACTCTAACAAGGTTTAGAACCTTATGGATGCACCTGAGGGTATCATCAAGAAGAAGATCGAAGTGGATGAAAAGGTGAAAACTTATAAGGCAAGGCTGATAGCTAAAGGATATCGTTAACGGCAAAGAGTTGACTATGACAAAACTTTTTCACCTGTAGCCATGCTTAAATCCATCAAAATTCTTTTGACTATTACAGCACACTATGACTATAAGATCTAACAGATGGATGTGAAAATGACATTCCTCAATGGCAACCTCGAGGAGGAGGTGTATATGATATAGCTAGAGGGATTTATATCCAAAGAGAGCCTAAATAAAGTATGTATGTTGCTCAAGTCCATATATGGATTGAAGCAAGCTTTCCAATATTGAAACATAGGATTTAATGAGCGATTAGATCTTACGACTTCGTTAAGAATGAAGATGAGCCTTATGTTTATAGGAAGATAAGTGTGAGCACTATCACTTTCTTGGTGTTGTATGTGGATGACATCCTAATTATTGGGAATGATGGAGGAATACTCTCAACAATAAAGGCTTAGCTATTCAGAAACTTCTCCAAAAATGACTTAAGGGAAGCATCCTATATTTTGGGGATCCAGATCTATAGAGATAGATCCAAGGGATGCTTAGCTTCTCCCAGTCCAGGTACATGACTCCATTGTCAAAAGGTTTGGCATGGAGAATTTCAAGAGAGGTCTCATATTGATGAGACATGAAATATTACTTTCTAGAAGTATATCCCCAAAGATCCTAAAAAAAGGGCATACAAGGATATGATACCCTATGTCTCAGTGATAGGGTCTATCATGTATGCTATGTTATGTTCCAGGCTTGATATAGCGCATGCTCTGAGTGTCACGAGCAGGTATCAAGTGGATCTAGGTTTGGAATACTGGAATACAGTAAAATGTATTCTTAAGTACTTGAGAAGGACTAAGGATCTTTTACTGGTATATAGAGGAGGTAGCCTCCAAGTTTAGGGTTACATGGACTCAACTTTTTAATCGAACATTGATGATAATAAGTCAAACTCAGGGTATATTTTTACCCTGAATGGAGGAGTAGTAAGCTGGAAGAGTTTCAAATAAGATACTATTGCTGACTCAACCACAGAGGCAGAATACATTACTGTAGAAGCAACAAAAGAAGGGGTATAGATGAAGAAGTTCATTAGGGATTTGAGAGTTGTACCAAGTAGTGTTGAGCTAATTCCCATATATAGCGACACTAATATGGCTTTGGCTCTAGCAAGGGAACATAGGTCTCATCATAATTGTTCTAAATAGGTTCCAGCTAATTAGAGAGATCATAGCCCAAAAAGATATAGCAATGGAAAAAGTTTCATCTGAAGATAATATTGCAGATTCACTAACGAAGCCACTAGCTCATATTGTATTTAAGCATCACAGGGGTCTGATGGGGATAAGAGACTAGGTGATTAGCTTTAGGTCATGGGAGATTGCTAATTACAAGTGCCCTATAAGCCAATCACATGAGTGATGACACGTGTAACACACTACGTGATTTTTTTACTTATAATTATTATTAGCATATTCTCATATTATATTATATGTTACATATATATTGTGATGTCCTTGGTTCTGTGCAATGAGAATCGGATTGTGATGAGATTAGGATAATGAGATCGATTCACCTTTAAACCCAAATCTCAAATAATCCTAGTCATAGGTTACTCGAGAGGGATATCCAAATAATCGAACAGACTGATATAGTATATACCCATCCATATGATGGAGGTGGTTGGTCTTGTAGCCACTTGTGTAAGGACACTAAGGTTAAAGTACAAGTACTCATTGGAGAATGAGTTCACTAATTGATCCACTTATGAAATATTGTATGGTTAATGATACCTAATGTTAGACAGCGATTCTATAGTCTCAGTTGTGTGTCTAGTCCTTAGACTTGAGACACCAAAGATGCCTTGTATAAGTACTCCTTTCTTTGACACTAGACTTATTGGTTTATAAAGTTTCAGATCTGGTTATCAGGATTAGTAGCCAACATTCGAAGGCAATTGAATGTCAATAAAGAATCATCCACTCTCAATATCACGAGAGGAATATCTAATATGTGCTTGCTTAGACAAATCCCTAGCCAAGGTCATTCGGATTGAGGGAGAAGAAGTTCTTTGGATAGAGTGAGACTCAGACAGATTCATATGTGGCCTGATAGTACTATATCCAATATACAATCTCTAAGATATTAGTTGGCTGAGGGACTATAAATACACGATAACTATAGATAGATAGGTCTGATGGATTTGATCCCCATGTACCATCTGGGGACTATGGCGCAGTGGCCTAGTACGTCCATAATCGATGAGTCAAGTTAATTATTATGAAGATAATAATACCCCCCCCCCCCCCCCCCCCCCCTAGCATGAGCTGGAGGTCCCTTTTATACCTGGTCTATAGGCTTTCCTTATCGGTTGGTGTAACAATCTGATCGAACTTAAATCTTAATAAGATAGGGTGGTTGTAGCATTATTCTGAAATTAATGACATGAAACCCTGTTTAAGTATCTTAATAAGATAGGGTGGTTGTAGCATTATTCTGAAAGATGACATGAAGCCCTATTTAAGTGTCCGTCTTCGTGGTAGATGAGTTGATTGGTACCAAATTTACCCCTATTGATATTTGATTTGTGAGTCATTTTTGAAAGACAATTTGTAAGCTTGCAGGTACTAAACTATAGTTTTCTAGTGCATATCATGCCCGAACAAGTGGCCAAACAGATGTGGTAAGTTGCTCCTTTGGGAATTTATTAAAAAGCTTGGTTGGTGACAATTAAAAAAAAAAAGGGATTTCATTGTTTCTCAACCAGAATTTGCCTATGACTCTCTTAACATATCAACAAAAAAAGCTTCATTTAAGATAATTTATTGTAGAAATATTAATCATGTTCTGGACCTAATTTCACTTACAAATCAATCAATTGTTAGCATGGATGTGAAAGAACATGCTGCTCATATGAAGATCATTCATGATCAAGTTCGTGAACAATTGAGACAAATTTTCCAACTCTACAAGTTAAAGATGGATGTGCTTATGAGGCATAAAGAGTTTGATGAAGGTGATCTTATCGTGGTTTATCTTCAAAAAGAAAGATTTCCTTCTAAGACAAACAAAAAAGTAAAGCAAAAGAAATTTGAATCATGTTGAGTTACTAAAAAATTCAGGCCAAATGCTTATCACAGGGAGCTACCCAATGGTTAGCAATTAGTAATGTTCAAAGTATTACAACAAGCCATTGCACTTGCTCAATACCTAGTACATTTCAGCTTCTAAATAACACTATTGTGTGTCCCGAAGTACTCTGTATCGATGATCGATAATAACCACCCTATTTTATCAGGATCAGAGACCAAAATAATCAAATCATTAAACTGATCTTATCCCGAGCCAACCAATAAGTAGGCCCACAGACCAGGTATAAAGAGAACCCCTTAGCTCACACTATGGGGGGAGGGGGGTGAACATTAACCATAGCTCTACACACTCTTTATTTACAGCTTACGCTATTGTATTATCCCCTATACTGACTTAAGCATCAGAGAGACCATACCGGGCAACCCACGATGTGGGCCTGGCATGTAGGGTCAGTAATCACATTAGGAAATATGGATGATCTAGCCTTCGAAGAAGGAACCCTATAGCTTGGAGGATCCTAGTCCATTTACTCAATTGCACGAGCTGAGTGCCCAGCAATAGAACAACCTCTTACTATACCGCCTACGCCACCTCACCCCCACCAACCCACTGTGTTAGCCAAGGAGAGGCACCGAGATGGACCTGTACCTTTGGTAGAGAACCAACCAAACTGACTTATCAGTCGATAGCACCAATGACACCATCATTACAGTGCTAGAAGGAGGGTTTAATGTCGCATGCGCATCCTTCTACTCTTCCTGGTAGACCTTCTAAGGTAAAGAGAGTCTCCTCTTTCCTGTCCCAAAGAGCATGGGCAAACCTCACAGTGACCTCATCAATAGCGCCCTTCTGACCTTCCATCAGGAGCCAGGCATCTGCAGCTCCATACCTCATCACACGGTCGGTAACACCACTCCTAACTGTTAGGATCAAAGCAGCACTAAGAGGGAGGGGGGGGGGGGGGGGGGGGGGTGAATTAGTATTTATGAAAAATTTACATCGATTTAAGTTTTCGCTCAATAAAAATCATATCGAAAATGTATTTAAGTATAGAGATGTTTGTAAGAGTGCAAGCAAAGATAGTAGATAGTCAAATAAGAAAGCAATGAAGATAAAGAGCAAAGAAGAGAAAGCAAACCGATTTTATAGTGGTTCAGTCTCGTGAACTACGTCCACTCCCGATTCCTCCTCCGTTGAGGTTATCGGCTTCCTCTATTGATCTTCCTTCAATAGGTGAAGATCAACTACCCTCTTACAAGTATATTCTCCTTTTACAGGTTTAGGAGATAACCGTTACAAATCTCAAAGCTCTCCCTTTCACAAAAAACTACACAAGACGAAATTAGGAGAAGCTCTCAAAGAATTACAATAGCGTTTTCACAAGGTTTTTGCTCTTAATGCTTGCATACCTCAACCAAGGATGGGGGTATTTATAGGCCCCAAATGACTTCAATATTGGAGCCAAAATTCAAATTGAAAGAGCTCCTGAGGTGCTGGTCTTGAATACTATGTTCTGGCGGTTGTACCACCAGTCTGGGCTGTACGACCACCTGACACACATTCGAAGACTGTGTCATCTTAGAGACTATGTCTTCGACGATCGTATCTTTTCTAATGGTGGGTTACTAAAATGCTTTTATAATAAGTCCAAATCAACCCTAATTAATGTCTAATGACATCTTAATTGAGTCAATAAAACTGACTCTCATAATGATGCTAACTACGACACTTAAAACACAATTTTTGTTGTCTGACCGTCAACTAATCTCTTAATGAACTCCCGGTGAACTCCTGGTATCCTTCCGGTGAACTGTCGGCAAGATCCCGATTTCTTCCGGAGAACTCCCGATGAATTCCCAGCACTCTTCTGGCAAACTCCCGGCAAGCTCCCGATAACCTATTGGTGAACTCCTGACAAACTTCTCGACAAACCTCTGGTGAGTTTTCAGCGAGCTCCCAATTGTTGGGAAAACTCAACGGGTGCATCACATGCGCAGCGAAAATCAAAATAAAAATTAGTTTCTCACGCAGATCAAATCATCATGCAAAAGATTAGGGTCGCGAGAAAAACTGTAAAAACTGAAAAAATCATGATGTGTGAGAGATTGATTTTACCTAGGGAGATCGTATATCCCTGTATTCCAGATCCGGATGGAGAAGATGAAGGAGAACCAACGTCCTCCTATCTAGCGGTATCCACACGATGGATCTCTGTAGTGAAACTCCTCCAATCTGATCTTGCAACTCTTGCTTAGAGGGAAGGAAGAGAATAGGAGGTTGTGACTAAAGTTGCAGCCTATCAACCATGAGTCTTCCCTCCTATTTGTAGAGCCACCAAGAAACCCTAGGGCTCTTGCCTTAGTGGGTATTGGATCTCCATCCAATAACCCACTAACCTTGCATTATTGGATCTCTATCCAATAATCTCCTTAGGCCTCTAATTGGGCCTTAATCAAGGAGCCCATCAACATAGGGGCTCATCTAATGAGAATAGAGGCTAATTGTATCTTCATCCAATCCACTATTCGCTTAAGCATCCACCAAATGTGTGTGACCCTCTAGGCCCGATACAGAGCTGGTCGTGAGTCACTCCCATCAGAATTTTTTCTGATATAGCGAATTATTATCCCCATAATAATTCACTCGACTCATCGACTATGGACGTACTAGGCCACTACGCCATAGTCCCCAGACAGTATAGGTGGATCAAATCCATCGGACCTGTCTATCCACAGTTACCATGTATCTATAATCCCTGATCCAAATGATATCTCAAAGATCGTATATTGGACATGGTACTGTCAGATTACATACGAAATCAGTTTGTCTTGCTCTAATCGGATTCTACCGGAGAACTTCTTCTCTCTCAATCCGAATGACCCTGGCCAGGGATTTGTCTGAGCAAGCACATATGAGATATTCCTCTCGTGATACAGAGAGTGGATGATCCTCTATTGACATTCAATTGTCTTTGTAAGGTTGGCTATCAATCTCGATAACCAGCTTTATCAGATATGGAGCTTTCCAAACCTGTAAGTCTGGCGTCAAAGAAAAGAGTACTCATACAAGGCATCCTTGGTGTCTCAAGTCTAAGGACCAGATACACAACTGGGACTATGGAATCACTGTCTGACAGTAGGTATACTTAATCATACAACATTCCATAAGCGGATCAATTTGTGAACTCATTCTCTAATGAGCACCTGTACTATATCCTTAGTGTCTCCACACAAGTGGCTATGAGACCGGCCGCCTCCATCATATGGACGGGTATATAGTACACCGATCTATCTGGTTATCTCAGTATCCCTCTTAAGTAACCTATGACCAGGATTATTTAGGATCTGTGTTTAAAGGTGAATCGATCTCATTATCGTGATCTCATCACGATCTGATTTCCATTGCATAGAACCAATGACATCACAATATATATGTAACAAATAATATAATGTGAGAATATGTCAATATTAATCATAAGCAAAAAGATCACACAGCGTGTCACACGTGCCATCACTCATGTGATTGGCTTGCAGGGCACTTGTAACCAACAATCTCCCACTTGACCAAAAGCCAATCACCTATGTGTCGGATCTCCATCAGACCCCTATGACACTCAAATACAATCTGAGCCAGCGACTTCGTCAGTGGATCAGCAATGTTATCTTCGGATGGAACTCTTTCCATTGTTGTATCTTTTCGGGTCATAATCGCTCTAATCAGATGGAACCTCCTTAGAATAATTCTGTTAAGACCTGAGTTCCTTTGTTAGAGTTACCACCCTGTCGCTGTCACAATATATGGGAGTCAACTTCATGCTACTTGGTATGACTCTCAAATCCTTGATGAACTTCTTCATCCAAATCCCTTCCTTTGCTGCTTTTGCTGCAGCAATATATTCCACCTCTATGGTCAAATCAATAGTAGTATCTTGTATGAAACTCTTCCAGCTTACTACTCCTCCATTCAGGGTGAAAACAAACTATGAATTCGACTTGCTATCATCAATGTTGGACTAAAAACTTGAGTTTGTATAGCCCTCAACCTAGAGGCTACCTTCTCCATATATCAGTAAAAGATCCTTAGTACTTCTCAAGTAATTAAGGATACACTTTACTGCCTTCCAGTGTTCTAAACATGGATCTGCCTGATACTTGCTGGTACATAGCATCGTATACATGATAGACCCTATCGCTGAGACATAAGGTATCTTATCCATATCTGCCCTTTCTTTAGGAGTCTTTGGGGACATACTCCTATAAAGTGATATTTCATGTCTCATCGGTATGAGACCTCTCTTAGAATTCTCCATTCTAAACCTTTTGACAATGGAGTCTATGTACATAGACTGGGACAAGTCAAGCATCCTTTTGGATCTATCTCTACAGATCTGGATCCCCAAAATATAGGATGCTTCCCCTAAGTCTTTCATGGAGAAATTTTTGGATAGCCAAGCCTTTATTGTGGAGAGCATTCCTACATCATTCCCAATTATTAGGATGTTATCCACATATAGCACTAAGAAGGTGATAGCGCTTCCACTTGCCTTCCTGTACACACAAGACTCATCTTCGTTCTTAATGAAGTCATAAGATTTGATTGCTGGTTACAGGTGCCATGCAAGCTAATCACGCGAGTGATGGCACGTGTGACAGAGTGCGTAATATTTTTGCTTATGATTAATATTGGCATATTCTAACATTATATTACATGTAGCATATATATTTTGATGTCTTTGGTTCTGTGTAATGAGAATCAGATCGTGATAAGATCATGATAATGAGATCGATTCACCTTTAAACACAGATCCTAAATAATCCCAGTCATATGTTACTCGAGAGGGACATCGAGATAACCGGACAGACCGATGTACTATATACACATCCATATGATGGAGGCGGTTGGTCTCATAGCTACTTGTGTGGAGACACTAAGGATATAGTACAGGTGCTCATTGGAGAATGAGTTCACTAATTGATCAGCTTATGGAATGTTGTATGGTTAATAATACCTAATATCAGACAGCGATTTCATAGTCCCAGTTGTGTATTTGGTCCTTTGACTTAAGACACAAGGATGCCTTATATAAAAGAAAATAGTACTAATACAAGGTATCCTTGGTGTCTCAAGTCTAAGGACCAGATACACAACTGGGACTATGGAATCACTGTCTGACATTAGGTATCATTAACCATACAACATTCCATAAGCGGATCAATCAGTGAACTCATTCTCTAATGAGCACATGTACTATATCCTTAGTATCTCCACACAAGTGGCTATGAGACCAGCCGCCTCCATCATATGGATGGGTATATAGTACACTGGTCTATCCGGTTATCTTAATGTCCCTCTTGAGTAACATATGATCGGGATTATTTAGGATCTGTGTTTAAAGGTGAATCGATCTCATTTATCGTGATCTCATCACGATGTGATTCCTATTGCACAGAACCAAGGATATCACAATATATATGTAACAAATAATATAATGTGAGAATATGCCAATATTAATCATAAGCAAAAGGATCACACAGCGTGTCACACGTGCCATCACTCATGTGATTGGCTTGTAGGGCACTTGTAACTAGCACCCACAATATTATCCGAACCTCGGTCGACCTCCGACGAACTTTTGGCAAACTCCTATTATGTCATCCGAACCTCAGCCCGATGCTCGAACTTGACTCCACCCCAACATCTGATTGTAATGCTCTTTACTATCGCAGTTAATCCTACATCACTTTTTTTAACACACAAGTTATATCATAAAACCCATCGATTAATTTCATCATCAAAATCTAAGATTCAACAATCTCCCCCTTTTTGATAATGATAACCAATTAATAACAGGAGTTAATTGTAACTCTCTCTATGTCTATACCATAGGATAAATAAAACAAACTTGAATTCAAAATCACCATCACTTTTGAAATCAAGCATTTTTACAATTTTCATAATTTAACCATACATAATACCATACATGATAAAAATTTTAAAGATTCATTTTCTTAATATCACATAAAAATTTTAATCATTATGTTCATAAAATAATAATGTCATCAATCATGATACAACATCAATCATTATGTTTATAAGATAACCATGTCATCAATTATGATACACCATTCGTTTCAACCATTTGAAAGTTCTCAAAACAAATATCTTTCATATATCATCAATTATGTCATTTCTCCCCTTTTATCATCAACAAAAAGGAGAAATGCTCAATTATATTTGAATATTTTTTTAAATATTTATCACAATATTTAGCACATAAAAGAGAGGAAGTTAGTCCAATCCTCCCCCTTAGTAAAATAAGAAGAAGACAAGTTAGAATTTACTTCATTTTTTTGTATAAAAAAAAAAGATAAAGATAGAATTTTATGCATCTCAATTATCATATTAAATTTCTTTTCTCTCTCTTTGTAAATATCAATTACAAATAGAATCATTTTGAAAGAGAGCTCAAAAAGCCGAGAAGTCGAAGAAGACTATAAGAGCTACCCATGTATTCAAAATCATCTCATATAAATTTCATGCAAAAGCTCAAGAAATCTGAAAAATAGCAAATCATGCATTTGGATGGTTTAACATTCCCAACTCTCTTCTAATAAAGTAAAATTATTCTTTATTTAATAGCTTGGTAAAGATATCAGCCAATTGATGCTTAGTATCAATAAATTCCAAGGATATATCATGATTATATATATGATCTCTAATAAAGTGATGCCTAATATCAATATGTTTAGTTTTTAAATATTAAATGAGATTTTTAGTTAAACATATTGCACTAGTATTATCGTATTTGATATGAATATTTTTCAAGTGAATTTCATAATCTCCTAAAGTGTTTTTCATCCAAATGACTTGTATACAGCATGCATCAGATGTTATGTACTCAGCTTCGGCTGTAGGTAATGCAACCAAATTATATTTTTTGGAAGATCAAGAAACAAGAGCATGTCTTAAGAATTGGCATGTTCTAGTTGTACTCTTTCTATATATTCTACAACCTCCAAAATCGGCATCCGCATAGGCAAACAAATCAAAATTTTTAGACTTAGGATACCATAGTCCTAAATTAGAAGTTCCTTTTAAATATCTAAATATTTATTTAACTACCTTAAAATGAGAATATTTATGGTTAGATTGAAACCTTATATATAATTTAATACTAAACATTATGTCTGGTCTAGTAGTAGTTAAATACAATAAACTACCTATCATTCCTCTATATATTTTTGGATCAAAATTTTCACCTTAATTATCAAAATCTAATTTTGTAGAAGTGCTCATGGGTGTGTATATGGCCTTAGCATTGTCCATACTAAAGCATTTTAACTAATCTAAGGTATACTTAGTTTGACTTATAAAGATACTATCATTTAATTATTTTATTTATAATCATAAGAAAAAAGTTAATTCACCCATTAGGCTCATTTCAAATTCTTGGCTCATACTCTTGGCAAAAGATTCACATAAGAATTCATTTGTTAAACCAAAAATAATATCATCAGCATACATTTGAATAACTAAAAAATTATTTTTAAAATATTTAAAAAATAATGTGGTATCAACCTTGTCTTTGAAAAAAATATTTGAAATAAGGAAAGAGCTAAGTCTTTCATACCAAGCCTAGGGGCTTGTTTTAATTCATAAAGAGCCTTAGATAATTTGAAAACATGATTCAAAAAAAGATTATTTTTAAAACTGAGGGGTTGTTCGACATAAACTTCTTCAGAAATGAAACCATTAAGAAAAGTACTTTTAATATCCAATTGAAATAACTTTCTTAAAAGAGGCAAAGGCAAGGAGCATCCTTATGGCTTCAAGTCTAGCCACAGGAGCGAATGTCTCTTCATAATCGATCTCTTCTTCTTGGTTAAAACCCTTGGCCATAATCTAGCCTTGTTTCTAACCACGATACCATTTTCATCTTGCTTGTTTCTAAAGATATTTAGTATCAATCACTAAATGGTCATTAGGTCTAGGAACAAGCTCTCATACCTCATTTTTCTCAAATTGATTTAACTCTTCATGCATTGGAATAACCCAAGAATCATCTTTTAGGGTTTTCTCAATGTATTTTGGTTCAATTTGAGATAAAAATGTGACATTAGCACAAAAATTCTTAAATGATGAATGAGTTTAAACACTTTTTGATGTATCTCCTATTATTAATTCCTTAGATAGAGTATCTACATACTTCCATTCATTGGGTAAGGATTCCATGGAAGTAGATGCATCCAAGTTATTTTTTAGATGAGGTTTATCATTCAAATTTAAAGTATCAAAATCAAAATCATCATCAAAATCAAAATCATCATCAAAATCAATTTTCTTTAATTTGGGAATCTTATTAAAAACAATATGGATGGATTCCTTAATTACTAGAGTTCTTTTATAAAAGATATGGTAAGCTTTTGAAATTATGGAATAACCAAGAAATATATCTTTATTGGATTTTGCATCGAACTTTTCTAAAGCATCTTTTTCATTCAAAATAAAATATTTACAACCAAATACTTTAAAATATGAAATATTAGGTTTTTTATAATTTCATAATTCATAAGGAGTTTTGGAGAGTAATGGTCTTACGAGAACCCTATTCATGACATAGCATATCGTGTTAACGGCTACGGCCCAAAAATATTTGGGTAGACTATGTTCGTTTAACATGGTTCTAGCCATTTCTTGCAAGCTCCTATTTTTTTCTACTATTCCATTTTGTTATGGATTTCTAGAAGTAGAGAAATTATGATTATACTCATTTGACTCACAAAAATTTTAAAATCATAATTTTGAAACTCACCACCATGATCACTACGTTATAGATGAAATCATAAAACCCTTCTCGTTTTAAACAAGTTTACAAAATTTTGAAAAATATTTAAAAGAATGACTTTTGTGTGCTAAGAAATAGGTCCAAGTATATCTACTATAATCGTCTACAATAACAAATGTATATTTACTACCTCCTAAGCTTGTAGTATCAATTAGTACAAATAAATCCATATGGATTAATTGTAGTGGCCTAGAGGTGCTTATTTGAATTTTTTTATTTGAAACTACCTTTTATTTATTTTCCTAGTTGGCATGGATTACAAACTTTATCTTTTACAAACTTGATGCTAGAAATTCCTCTTACTAGATTTTTAGTTGAGATTTAGTTTAATAGTTTCATGCTAGCATGTCCTATCTCCTATGCCAAATCCATGCATCATCATTTAAGGCTGAAAAACACATTTTATTATAAAAATTATCAATGTTAATAATATACATATTGTTGATTCTTAAGGCAATTATAGAACTATTTTGGTGTGGTATTTCAATTATACAAGCATTAGATTCAAATTTGATAATGTATCTTTTATTACACAATTGGCTAATGCTTAGTAGATTATGTTTAAAACTATCAACTAATAACACATCTTTAATCAAGAGGTTTGATTTGTTACCTATAGTTCCTTTCCCATTGATTTTTCCCTTATTGTTGTCTTCGAAGGTGACAAATCCTTCATTTAGACTAGTAAGCTTAGAGAAATGAGTTGGATCTCCAGCCATGTGCCCTGAGCATCCATTATTAAGGTACTATTTTGTACTTCTAGGTTTTGTTTGGAGACATACCCATAAGAAAGGGGGTTTTGGTTTAGGTACCCATTTGCCTTTGGGTTCCTCATGAAAAATTCTACCTAATTTTACTAATGGTATTGAGTTGTTTATGGTTCCTTTAAGAATCCAAATTAATTTGTGTGGACTATGCCTTTTAAATGAACATCTATAAGCATAGTGTTCAATTCTTCCACAAAAATTACATTTACTTTTAGGTGAAAAATATAATGTAGGTCCTTTAACGAAGATGGTTGGCTTTTGTTGGGTGTTACTCACAAATCTGATTTTTTCCTTTCTATGAACATGACTCTTATTAGCAATGATCATGTTTAAGAATTTGTTACCTATTAAAATTTTCTAATATTTCTTGTAATGAAACATTTTCTTTCTTAAGTATATCTAATTCTTCACACTTAGTGCAAGGAGCTATCCTATGTTCATCATATTCCTTTTTAAAAATTTTAAATTCACTAGCAAGTGAAGCATGATCTTTCTTTAACAATTCATACTTTTTACAAACTAATTTAAAATCATCAAACAAGTCATTAAATGCAGTAAATAATTCATCATAAGATAAAGAAGACTCGTTTAGGTTACTTACCTCATTGCTAAATGCCATTAAAGTATAATTTGCAACTTCTTCCTTGTTGGTTGGCTCCTCATCTTCGGATGAACTTGAGTCATCCCAAGTAGCTTTGAGCACCTTCATCTTCTTTGGTTGCTTCTTCTTCACTCAGGGACATTCATTTTTGAAGTGTCCCGGCTTCTTACATTCGTAACATATTATTGAGTCCTTTTTTAGTTTACTTTTGTTCTTAGTATCTTGTTTTGTTTTAGTCATTTTTAAGAATTTCTTAAATTTTCTTGTAAGAAGTGCGAAGTCCTCATCATCATCATCGTCACTTGAGTTTTCTCCTAAGTGGTCTTCCTTGGTTCTAAATGCTATGTCCTTCCTGTTATTTGGAAGGTTGTTCTCGAGTTCATCATGTGTTATACATGTCATTTCGTAAGTCCTCAAAGACCCAATTAGTTCTTCAAGCAAAAAATTATTTAGGTCCTTTGCTTCTTGTATTTTCGTTACTTTAGAATCTCAACCTTTTGGAAGGGATCTTAATATTTTATTAATAAGTTTAAAATTAGAAAAACTTTTACCAAATGCTTTTAGACCATTGACGACATCCGTAAAACAGGTGTACATGTCTCTTATGGTCTCACTTGGTTTCATGTGAAACAACTCATAGCTATGCACCAAAAGATTAATTTTTAACTATTTGATGTGACTAGTGCCTTCGTGTATGACTTCGAGTGTGTGTCAAATCTTGTGCGCAGTTTCGCATATAGAAACTCGATTAAATTTATTTTTATCAAGAGCACAAAATAAATCATTCATCACTTTAGCATTCAAAGATAAAATCCTCTTTTCCAAATCATTACATTCGTTCATTAGTTTGGAAGACTTTTCAAAACTACTTTCAATAATATGCCATAATTCAAAATCTATAGAAAGTAGGAAAATTCTCATTCGTGTTTTCCAATACCTGTAATCCGTCCCATTGAACATGGGAGGATGAGTGATTTTAAGCTAAATAGATAGAAACATAGCTCTAATACTAATTCTTAGGATCAAAGCACCACTAGGGGGGGGGGGGGCGGGGGGAGGGGTGTGAATTAGTGTTTATGAAAAATTTACGTTGATTTAAGCTTTTGCTTAATAAAAACTATATCGGAAATATGTTTAAGTATAGAAATGTTTGTAAGAGTGCAAGCAAAGATAGTAAATAGTTAAATAAGAAAGCAATGAAGATAAAGAGCAAAGAAAAGGAAACAAATCGATTTTATAGTAGTTCGATCTCGTGACCTATGTCCACTCTCGATTCCTCCTCCGTTGAGGTCACCGGCTTCCACTATTGATCTTCCTTCAATAGGTGAAGATCAACTACCCTCTTACAACTCTATTCTCCTTTTACATGTTTAGGAGATAACCTTTACAATTCTCTAAGCTCTCCCTTAAATAAAAAACTACACAAGACGAAATGAGGAGAAGCTCTCAAAGAATTACAATAGTATTTTCACAAGGTTTTTGCTCTTAATGTACATACCTCAAGTAAGGATGGCGAGGGGATAGTATTTATAGGCCCCAAATGGCTTCAATATTGGAGTCAAAATTTAAATTTTAAGAGTTCCCAAGGTGTTGGTCTCGAACACTGTTTTCTAGCGGTTGTACTGCCAATTTGGGAGACTATGTCTAGGTGATTCAACTGCCTGATAAACCTTCAAAAACTGTGTCATCTTGGAGATCATGTCGTCGAAGACCGTGTCTTTTCTAATATTAGGTTACTGAAATGACTTTTATAATAAGTCTAAACTAGCCCCAATTAAGGCCTAATGACTTCTTAATTGAGTTAGTAAAACTAACTCTTATTATGATGCTAACTATGACACTTAAAACATAATTTTCATTGTTCGACTGTCAACTGATCTCTCGATGAACTCCCGGTGAACTCTCGGCATCCTTCCGGTGAACCCTCGGCAAGCTCCCGATTTCTTCCAACGAACTCCTAGCATTCTTCCTGCGAACTCCTAGCGAGCTCCCGACAACCTATCGACGAACTCCCGACACTTATCGACGAACTCCCGACAAACCTTTGGTGAGTTCTCGGCAAGTTCCAGACAACATCGTCTAAACCTCGGTCGACCTCTGGTGAACTCTCGACAAGCTCCCATTGCATCGTCTGAACCTCAGTCTGATGCTCGAACTTGACTCCGGCCCAATATCTGATTGTAATGCCCTTTACTATCTATCATATTTAATCTTGCATCACTTTCTTTAACACACAAGTTAGATCATAAAACCCATCAATTAATTTCATTATCAAAATTCAAGATTCAATACTAACCTCCTTAGGTCAGTATTCTAACCCACTTGCTTAGGAAGGAGGAAATCAAAGCTAGGGTTGGGGTCCCTAGCTTGGTTGTCCTTTAGCTAGGTCCTAGAGGACATTCTGATAATGATCGAGATTTAGGGGCCTCTGCCCTATAAGGTAGTAGGATAATAAGGCTCTGAGTGTTCCTCATGCATCATTCATGCTAAAATAAACTACACATTTGAAACAAGTTCTTCAGTAGTTTGAACAAAAAAACTATAACAAGAATATAGGCCATCCCGAGGGGAAGCCACAAAAGAAAAGAAGCAAGATAGGAGGATAAAAGGAAGGGTCATCAGCACCCAAGGACATTAGGACAAAGGAGGAAGAGCCGGAGGAGTGGTTGGGCAATCATCAAAGGGGACCTCCATGGGAGCAGGCACTTTTGCATCTAAGGGAAGCTACGCAAATGGGTCCTCATCAGCCTCGAGCTTAGGGTACCTCTCCTTAAAGTGTTTGAGGGTGATCTAGTGCCTGAATTCATACACGAATTGGCTGGCATGCTCGAGGTTGCAGTGGAACCCCTCATATTCTTTGTAGGAAGCCATGACCCTCCTCTCTCGCTCGGTGACATAGCTTCTCTCCTCCTCCCAAACCTTCTTTGCCTCCTTGATAGTTAGTTGCGTAGCCACTAGCCCGTGGAGCTGACCGATAACTATTCCTTGAGCTACATACTCCCTTTGATAATATTGCCCAGTTGTCATTGGGTGTCCTTTAGCTCACGTTTGAGAGTCTCAATCTTCTACTCACTCTCCTTGATACTTTCAATGACCATGTCCTCAGCCATGGCCACCACATCATGTGTCTCCTCTACCCATGCCTCAACCTCCTCAGCACGATGGAGGGCCAGACCCAACTCCAAGTTTAGCTCATCAACCTAGGAGTCTGCCTCCTTGCGCACCTCCGTAAGGCACTGTTCTGCCTCTATGGCTCAAAGGTGAGCCCAAGCTGACTATGAGGATAGCTCATGACCTGAGCCTCCACTGCCTTCTTCTCATCCTCAGGCTACCCCAACTGAGCTCTAAGGTGGCATTGTCCCTAGAGAGTCAATTGATCAATGCCCTAGCATTCCACTGTCAGCAAGCACCGTCATGTATTGATGGTGCTGCATGAGGACATGAGCACCATGCTTAAAAGGAAGGAAATATAAAAATAGTAGGAGATGTCCTGAAGAAGCCTTATCAGGACTTAGCAGAGATCTACCAACACCTATGAAGGGTAGTGGTACACCAGCCTAGCCAAAACGGGGCTAAGTGATCCTCAGTAGTAGGTGGCAACCACCTTAGCCTCCTCCCATAACCACTAGGTCTTCATTTGCCCTTCCCAATGGGGCCTCAGTGGAGCATTTAGGGATGGGGTCGGGTGCCCAAGGGCCGCGACGGTCGATGGACTAGAGGTAGAGAGGCCATAGTCTACCAAAGCATTGTCAGATGGAGGAGGAATTACCATTGACGAATCCTCTAGGGTCCCCTCCCCCTAGGGAGCAGAAGGCCAACCATCTGCCTCCCCTTGTGGTGGCATCGCCACAGGTGGACCTAGAGGAGGGTCTGAAGAATTGACACATGGACCCACCCCCACCAGAGACAATGGCGGGTTAGGGCCCTATTCAGTAGATGGAACCACATGCGGAGTCGTGGCCCCGAGTGATAGGGCTTGAGTTTCCTGTTGATCCTCAATTTTGACACATGATCCTCAATTTTGCAAGGCCCAAAGAAATAGGGAGACCACTTCATTACGGCTTGAGTTTCCTGTTAATCGGGCTGGAGGTGTAGAAAAACTCGATCTTCAATTTTCATCCATTCTGAAGTTTGTCGGGAGGTCGTTTCTTCTTTGCATATGCTTCCATATGGTTAGTCTTTAGTGCTAGCCAATCTTTCTTCTGGAATGGTGACTGCCCTCTACTATGGTTCAAGATGATGAGAGCCCAATCTGGCATGAGCATGAATTGCAATTCTTCTAGTTTTACTCCTCTTTCGTGCCATAGACCTATATCCAACCATATTTTAAATTTGGTAGAACTTAGTATCTCCTGTAACAACCTCGTGTGGAGTATGGGGAAAGCCTTAGTGTAAATTAATAGTCAACTATCTTGCATAATAATAGCCCCAATTCTAACTCCTGATATGTCAACCTCAATGACAAAAGTGCGATTGAAATCAGACAGTGCTAGGACCGACGTCGTCGTCATAGTGGCCTTGAGTCGTTTGAAGGCTGTAGAAGCTTGTTCCGACCATAAGAAGAAGACTTTCTTCAGTAGGGATGTGAGCGGGGCACTAATCTTTCACAAATTTATGGTAGTAGCCCGTGAGTCCAAGGAAGCCACACAGCGATTTTACGTTTGTAGATTTCGGCCATCCTTGCATTATCTCAATCTTCGTCAGGTCTACCACCACTCCATCCTCTGATATAATATTACTCCACTTTACACTGTAAGAAGCTGCACTTTGACTGTTTAACATAAAGAGTATTCTCCCGAAGAATCGTTAGAACAGTTTGTAAGTGCTGAAAATGTATATTAAGCGCAAGGCTATAAATAAGAATATCATCAAAGAACACCAATACGAACTTACGTAGAAAACTCTGAAAGATGTCATTCATCAGGCTTAGGAAAGTAGAAGGAGCATTCGTAAGTCTGAAAGGCATTACCAGAAACTCGTAGTAGTTGTTATGCGTGCAGAATGTAATTTTCGGAACATCTTCAGTGCATACCCGAATCTGATGATAACCAGAACGGAGATCCAATTTAGTGAAGACTCAGGCTCCTTCTAATTCATCCAAGAGCTCATCTACAATTGGCATATGATATTTGTCCTTGACGGTGATAGCATTCAAGACCCTATAATCAATGCAAATTCTCCATGTACCGTCCTTCTTGCGCACTAGCAACACCGGTGAAGAATAAGGGTTGTAACTCTGTCGAATCTCCCCGGTGTCAAGCATCTCTTTGGCATTGTTCTCGAACTTGTCCTTCTGCAAGTGAGGGTAGTGGTACAAATACAAATTTGCTAGAGATTTGCTCGGCAGAATAGGAATACAGTGGTCATGCGGTCGGTTAGCAGGCAGCCCGCGCGGCTCTGTGAAAATGTCCGTGAATTCATCCAGAAAGAGGGCAAGCTTAAGATCTGAATTTTGTATATTCTCCCCCTTAGATGGCTGCTAGATATGCATAAAAAATCAACCATGTGCTTTGTGCATTGGTTGCAACGAAATGGTGGAAATTTGGCTCCCGCACTTGCCTCGTAACGTGACCTGTCTCCCTTTGCAATAAAATTTTATGATTAATTTAGAAAAATTCCAGAAGATATCACCTAGTGTTGTGAGTCATTTGATCTTGAGTATAGCTTCATAATCATCAACGGGTAGGAGGAAGAAATCAGCTACCACTTCTTGGTCTTAGAGGAGTAGTTTCACCCGCGGGCACTGTTGGTCGCAATTGAAGATTCAGCCGTCGGCGACCTTTACATCAAACTTGTTGCAACTTTCAATTTAAAGCACCAAACATGCAACAACCTTACTATTGAGGAAGTTATTTGTGCTGCCCCTGTCGATGAGAATAGTGATGGATTGTTGTTTTAGAAGTCCTCCAACTTTCATCGTCTGTGGGTTGGAGTAGCCAGCCAATGCGTGCACTTCGTAGTTGGCCGGTTGGGACTCTTCCTCCATGGCTTCTACTTCAGGTTCAAGGGCTTCTTTAGTTGTTTCATTATCCTCATCCTCCACTGATTCAATCATGAGGAGCTACCCTTTTTGCAGCGATGTTCGCGGCTCCATGGTTCGTCGCAATGCCAACACATCCCCTTGGTCGATCGTTCACGAAGCTCATCTCTTGTCAACTTTTTTAATGTGGGGGCTTGGATTGTAGTAAAGGGGGTAGTAGGCCTCAGCATGGCTAGTCGGGGAGCGACCCTTGTCCTTCATACCTCGTGGTTCAATTGTTCTTCCTGGATACGCACGAAGAAAATCGCTGCCATAAGTGTGTACGGTTGTCGCGCCTTTACTTCTCCTCGGATCTTCGGCTTTAGACCCTCAATAGAAGTACCTAAAAGTTGTTTCTTAGACCAATTCTCATTTTGGTTAGATAAACACTCAAACCTTGTTTGGTATTATTATATTATAGAGGTTTGATAAATCTTTGCCAATTGTCCGTCAATGTTATCAAAATCGGTTGGTCTGAAGCGGTTTAGTAGTCCTTCCTTGAATCACTGCCAAGAGAGTCCTCCATGGGTGTGTAAACTAATTAAACCACTGAATAGCATCTCCCTCAAGGTGTATGGCAGTAATCTCCACCCGTGTTGCGTCGGCGGTTCGGTAGAACCGAAAATAGCGCTCCGCACGCGAGATCCATCCGATCGGGTCTCCTTCTTCTCATCTTAGGAAATCAACCTTCATGCATGGATTGTTGGCATTAGAGGTGATGTGTCTATGCTCTTAAGGATCATCTCACTGATCTGAAGTCTCTCCATGGTGTGACTTCCTCGGGCTTGACGATCGACCAATGCTGAATTCGGCGAATAAGGATCGCATCTTCTCCTCCATGCGACTTTCAAAGGCTTCAAACTTGGCATTGATGGCCTCTTCTGATGCCATGGTGTATGCCTCTAGATCTATAACATTGACATCTTTCTTTTGTTGTCAGGTTAGTGGCATGAGAATTTTGGAGGAGTGGCCGGTCAGAAGGTGAATCGATTTGGATGGGAGTAAGCTATGGTTTGGGGCTGATTTGGGTGGCTGTTTGGTTTCGGTTTAGGGTAGGGTTTTGAAGGATTTTTTATTAGGATGGTAGGATTTGGTGATAAGGAAAAGAGAGTCCGAAATCCCACAAAAAACAGCACTCAAACTCGATAGAATTTGACGAAAAAAAGTGTTATGATGTGCAGTCCTGCCGAACAGATTTTACGTTAGAGAAACAATGACTTCTCATTATAATTTCCAGAGGAAAGTTCAAGGAAATTATGCATAAACCCTTGGTTTAGATGTTGAGAATACCAGTAAAAAGTTTGGTGAAATTTTGGCAACATAACAGTAGGGAAATAGGGCAAAAGACAAAAGGTAGATCCTTTGTCATAAAAATTCCAAAACTGCTACTGGTGAAAAATTGCACAAGAAAATCAGTTCTAGAAGGAATATTTTTGAGAAATCAATCCCAGATGAAAGCCAAGTTGATCCTTAGGATTGTGTAAAAATTTTGGCCATAAAGGATGAATAAAATTTTAATTTCAAGAGGCAACAATCAGCTAAAAATGTCTACAGTGTTTTGCCTTCGCAACGATGATAACGTTTACGATGGTAAAATTTTACAGTAAGAAAACTTTTGGAAAATCTTCACCCACATATAAGATAAAGGAATAGCAGTAGTAAAGGCGTGGGCTTTAGAGTTTTTACCAAATTTATGTTGTTGACGCAAGGGAAAATAGTAGATTGATGGATCTGCGGCTTGGTGGGCGACGATGGAGGCGACGTCAAAAGTAATTGTGGGAATTGCTTGGGAAGGTGGAGGTGGCTAAGATGGCTACAGGATAGTAGAAATACGGCTCTAATACCAGATGATAGAACCCCAGAAGGAGCTCTATAGATTTTGATCCTTGAGGGGGATCAACCCTTGGAACGTTGTAGGGGTTCCTCCCTCCTAGATTCGGCACAATACTGAAATAAAATTGATAATTGCTTGATAAAAGAGAGAGGGTGGCTACATTATTATATAGGGTTGCAAACTCTAGCCCATGGGATGCTTGCCTAACTAAAACTACCATTTTACCCCTTCTATAGCCTACCTGCCTTAGAGGGAACAGGTGGCAGCTAGGTTGGCTCTGTAGCCGGCTAGCCCAGTAAAGGGGTCAACGACCACTATGCCCTAAGGCCCCAAAATAAACCCTAGCCACACTTCTTTATAGGATAGAAGTGACTAGGTGGGGTTTTATTACAATCTCACATGGTTCTTATTGATTACTTCTAAGTGATTAGGACTCAACCCTACTGGAGTCCTATCAGATAGTCCCTTGCCAAGCCCAGAAAAAGTTGCAGAAGGGCACATCTCTTCACCTTTAGAGAGCCACACCTATCAAAGGGCCATAGAGCAAAGGTTAGAAGTCGGTAATAGGGAACCTAAAGAGGGAAAGGAAAGAAAGAGATCTTGTATGAGGGGACTAGAGGGGGAGTGTCCTCACCAAGTGGGCCTCCTCATGTTCCATGACCTCGATAGAGAAGAATTTTGTATCCTCTCCAGGGCTTCAGTTTCACCCGCAAACAATGAGTAGCTTGTTGTCCATGGTGTGCATCGCACATACCACCAGGAAGCCTTAGTCTTCGCTTTCATCCACAATAAAGAAGCGGCTCCTCCATCCCTTACAATAGACCCACTCCACTAATCTTAAACCCCGCACAAGGGGATAGGTAGTAGCTACTTGGCCTTCGGCTTAGCAGGAAGCACGAGCAGAATAGCTTGCATGACGATGCCATCCCTGCAACTTCATACACCCTAAGGAGGACCCTCAAGAAGCACCAGGAATTTGGTGCCATTTGGGATGGCAAAATCCGATAGTGTCCTAGGCAAGCAACTGCCATTGGAGGTAATGAGAGGCACAACTTGGCCTCCAAGGCATCTACAGAGAAGCAGAAACCCTTGCAGAATATTTGATAAGGGCAATCCTTGCCCCCAGGAACAGAGAGAATGATTTCTGATGGAACCCAGAAGTGAACATGTAGTTCTTCCAGTTGCCACAAGGTGACCATGAAACTATAATCGTGGGCCTCCTCCAATTGGACCAAGTCCTGCGAGGCCATAGGAGATTAAGAATGTTTGCTCCCCACCGATGAGGAGCTCACCTAAACCACCTTCCATGAAGAGGTGGTTGATTTTTGCGGACCTTGCCAACATCAAGAGGTCAAGCACAAGGTGATAGAAAGGTCATCATCGGAGGAATGCGACCACACAAGAGAAGTCATGGTCTTATTGGAGAAAGAAAACATCTCGGTTTTTGCTAGGGTATCAAATGATTAGAGCAGCAATGGAACAACAATGGAAAAAGAAGAGCTAGAGAGTACCAGCTAAAAGCAACTTCATGCCCAGTAAGCATGAGTTTGATATAACAACATGCCTAGGAACTACACGAGCAATGATGGTAAATATCACATCATGTAACCCAACGCAACCACACGAGCACCTGAAATGCTAAAGAAGGGCTCTAATCCCCAAGCAGATCAAGCCCACGATAAAGAACTTTGTAAGAAAATGTACAAGCTATCAAGATAAAATGACGCATCATATCCCAGGCAAGATGCCCCGTAATAACCAAAACCTACTCCCTATGCAATTCTGATTTTGAGCAGATCTACTCTCCCTCTTTAACGTGGTTGAGCCAAAACCTCTGGATGAATCTAGACCCTTTCTTTAACACGACTGAGTTTAAACCCCGACGAGCCAGGAATAGCCAGGGACCAAAGCCTTCGTAACCTTATGTCTCTGCCTTAGCACCTCCTCGAGCCTTTACTCAGTTTTCTTTAGTAATAGGTACGCCAAACTCAGGGCCCATTTCCCTTGCACCTCCGTCTCACCCTTGGCCATGCCCTATGAGCCTCCTTAGGCCTCCGTCCGACCCTCACAGCTCTCAGTTATTCCATGATGATCGAAATCAGATCTACCATAGATGTAGTGCCTCGAATCACCCCCAAGACTCAAAGAGGAGTGTGTCCCCCTAAAGCACATCAAGCCTTGGAATGGCAGAAGGCTCCCTCTGGTCGAGGCGCATCATAGGTATCATGGCAAGTCTAACTCCCCGCTTCAGTGTGGTCAAGCCCAACTGCACAAAGGCTATACCTAGGTCGAGCCTCCATGCTCCTCTTAATCGTGCACTCGGTGTAAAAAGCAGTGGGCTGCACCTAGGTCGAGCCTTCACACTCCTTCTAGCCATGCACTATTAGGACTCTACCTAGGAGAGTCCTAATTTAATTTTATTAAAGAGGGCAAATATGTAAATCCTATAGGTATTCATGTAAATCCTATCTAGCTGACCCCTAATAAAGAAGTAAGAAGGCCGGCTAGGTTAGGATTAGATGGGAGTAAGATATTTTAAGAAAAGCGTAGGATGTATGTTACCATAATTAATCACTCCTTATCCTAGTTAAAGAGGGGTTGGTTGAGGAGGGGTTAGGTTAGAATAGAAATAGAAAATAATAAGCAACTGATTACCCCTAGATAGGTTGGTTGGAAGTTAGACTTAGAGATGCATTAAGAGTTACTTTAGGAGTTGATTGAGAGTAGGAGTGTTGAAGTATGAGTCCTCTTAGGAATTAGGGTTAGAAGGCCTATAAAAAGTCTTGTAATCCTCCACTTTTTATCATTAATAGAAGAGTATTTTCTACACCCCTTGAGCAGCAATTTGGAGGAGGGAACCCCTATAGAGTTCCAAGGAGGCTGATCCCCTATAACGATCACCCCCAAGCTTAGAATATACTAGGGTTCTAACATTTGATATCAGAGCAGTGTTCTTGGCATCTCGCTGCCCTTCCACAACCATCCATCAACTCCCCATAGCTATCCAATGTAATTCCCACAATTGCTTGAAGATCATCATCAAATTCCACTGTTATCTCCACTACCACAGATCATCCTATGATCTCCCCGTGAATTGCAATAGGTTTTGGTTTCCTACCTTACTGCTGTTGCAATTTACTTATCCCTGTTCAGAAAATTAAAAAAATCATTCCTATTTGCTGCACAAAACTTTTTGTCGTAAAGTTTCTATCTTTACAACGAAAGTTACGTCGCAGAATTCCAACCGCAGACCCTTAACTGTTTGATTTGCTACTGTGTTTTTATTGATCAAATCTCTACAAAATTTTTACATGGCTTTAGAACATCCTATCCTTGGATCTTCCTTTGGCTTTGTTGAAAAATTATCAAGATAACCTGCTGATCTTTTACGTCCAAGCTGCTACACTTTAGACGTAAAAATCTGCTACCGTACTTCCTTGTGATATTTGATTTTGTTGAACCTATTGCTATTATTTCTTTCCATGAAATTTTTGTTGGCATTACCTCTTTTTTACCAGTAGATCCCTCTTGAGTTTCTCTTGAATTTTCATTGGGAATTTCTGGAAAAAAATTGTCTTCACTGCTGGAATTTTTTTGACGAAAAATCTGTTGTTGCACTTTTGTCTTTCTTCTTCTTCGTAACCCATCGAAACCCAACCATCTTGCTGCCACCACCTAAGATGTCTTTAGGGCATCCTTCCAGCCTTAATACACAGCCATCATAGCCTATTTTCATAACCCTACCACCCCTAAAAACCGTAGCCCAAAACAAAAACCTATTGCAGCCGAACCCTTCTATCACCAATCGATTGTCCGAATCTTCCACCACCCATGCCATTGACCCATCAATAGAAAAAAGACAAGGAAATATCTGATCTATAGGCATATGCCATGGCTTCCCAAGATCCAATTAATGGCAAGTTTGAAGTATTAGAATCTCAGCTTGAATCGCAGCTCGAATCACGCTTGGAGGACAAACTGCGTGCTTTATTCACGGAGTTCAAAATTGGACAACCACCAAGTCCAACCAAATCTTAGTGAGGAAAGAGTTCAAAGAGGCCTCCAGAGAAGGAGGGATAACCTTCAGGCATACTTCAACCATGGATGACGATGGACTTCCCACGTTGGGAAGAAGGAGACTCGACGGGTGGATTTCGCACGCTGAACGTTACTTCCGCTACTACCGAATGTTGGATGATGCTATGGTGTAAATCGCTGTCCTCCACCATGAAGATGATGCAATCCAATGGTACAATTAGCTGGAATATAATCATGGGGCTCCGATGTGGAATCAATTTAAAAATGCACTACTGAACCTCTTCGAACACACGGAGTACAAAAATATCGACGATCAACTCATAAAAATTTGGCAAACCACTACAATTCAAGAGTACCAAACCAGATTTGAGAAGCTACCCTACCTTGCTCATGATTGGACTAACCGACAGTTGCTAGGTACCTTCATCGAGGGAGTCAAGCCGAAGATAAAAGGGGAGGTTAAGGCATGGTAGCCCCGTACCATAGCTGCTACAATTTTCTTCGCTTGAATACAAGAAAAGCGACTCAACCAAGATGCCCGAAGGATGAGAACCACTCCTAGGCCCACATCATAAAGCTTCCTTCTATTTCCAGCTATTCTACGCTGCTAAAGAAATTGACAAGAGAAGAACTACGTGACCGGTCAGCAAAGGGGCTTTGTTAGTATTGCGACGAACCATGGAGTCACGATCATCACCGCAAAAAGGGCCACCTCCTATTGATTGAACCTCTTGAAGATGTGGAGGAGGAGGTCTAGGAGCATGAGGAAGAGGTCATTGATGAAGAAGAGCAGTCGGTTGATATTACAATGCATGCTCTTATCGTCTATGTGAACCTGCAAAAGTGGGTGGATTTCTGAAGCAACAACCGATTACCGTTCTCATTGACACCTAAAGTACTAATAATTTTATGAACAGCAAAGTTGCTATCTGGATGGGCTTGCCTATTGAAGATTGTAACAAGTTTGATGTTAAAGTCACTAACGGACGAATTCTGAAGTGTGATCGCTGGTACTTGCTGGTGAAGCCTTTGCTATAGGATCAAGAAATAATCACAGAGTTTTTCCTCCTCCCTCTTGATGATTATAAAGTTGTGTTTGGAATCAAATAGTAGGTGGTACTGCATAGTAAACGGGGGAGTGACATATCAATAATTTACACATGACGAATAGAGAAAGTCTTGCATAAAGCATGCAATGGCTTCTTAGTACAACTTGAGCATCAATCCAAGGGAGAGGCAATCGAAGTTGAAGACCCAAATCTACTTCCCTTGCTTGCTGAATTTTCAGATATATTTGACGAACCACACAGCCTATCTCCTAGCCGCCAGCATGATCATCGGATTGGGAAAACCTCCAGCAAACACTCAGCCATATCAGTACCCTCATCTACAGAATGATGAAATAGAAAGGATTATGAAGGAGATGCTCAAAACAGAAGTCATTTGGCTGAGTTACATCCCCTACTCTTCACTAGTACTCCTTGTACGAAAGATGGACGGAACATGACGATTGTGCATCGACTACAGAGCTCTCAATGGTATAACTATCAAGGACAAGTACCCTATTCTAGTGGTAGATGAATTGTTTGATGAATTAAAGGCAGCACGAATCTTCACAAAGCTGTGCAAAGAAGACATACCGAAAACCACCTTTTGGACACATAACGGACACTATGAATTTTTGATAATGCCTTTCGCTCTCATCAATGCTCCCTACACCTTCCCAAGCCTTGAATGATATGTTCCATAATTATCTTCATATATTTGTGCTAGTTTTCTTTGATGACATCCTTATTTACAGCCCTTCTACTGAAAGTCGTTTTGAGCACTTACGACTTGTTTTGATGATTCTTCAAGAGCATGTTCTTTTTGTCAAAAAATCAAAGTATAGCTTTCTTCAACAGAAGGTGGAGTATCTTGGGCATATCATATCAGAGGAAGGAGTGGTGATGGACCCTTCCAAAATTGAAGCAATGCAGATGATAGGACTCCGGCAAGGTTGAGTCCTAATCTCCCTAGAAGTAGTCAATAAAACCCAACTAGATTGTAATAAAGCCACTTCTATCTTATAAAGGAATATGGCTAGGGTTTAGATTAGCCCTTAGGGCTTAATGGCCGTCGCTCCGCTTACTAGATTGGTAGGTTAGGGTTTCCCCCTGCTTAGGTCAGCTATAGAGCCAACCTAGCCACCACATATTCCCTCTAAGGCAGGTAAGCTATATAAGGGGTAAAAGGGTAATTTTAGTTAGGCAAGCACCCTCTAGGACTAGGGTTTGGAGCCCTATATAAGCATGTAGGCTCCATCTCTTTTTATTAAGCAATCTATAATTTTAATTTAGCCTTGTGCCGAGTCTAGGAGGGAGGAACCCCTACAGTGTTCCAAGGGTTGATCCCCCTCAAGAATCAAAATTTATAGAGCTCCTTCTAGGGTTCTATTATCTGGTATCAGAGTAGCGATCTTGCTGCCCCTATGGCCATCTCAGCCGCCTCCACCTTCCACCCCAGCCTATGTTTGATCTGGAAATCTGATATATTTTTATCATCCACACCTCTTCAATACTACAAGATTCCTTACTTTACCCATTGAAGATTTTTCTCAAATTGTATCTGCTGCAGATTTAGTTCGTCGTAAACGTTATCATCGTTGCAAAGATGAAATGCTGCAGAAATTTTCACCCGATTATTGCTTCTTGAAACTAAACTTTTAATCATCTTTTTTGGCTGAAACTTTTATACAGTTTCATAGATCGTCTTTAATTTCATCTAAGATTGATCTCATGAAAAAAATCCTTCTGGATCTGGACTTATAGTGCTGCAATTCTTTGTTTCACAGTACTAAAATTTTACAATGCAGAATCTGACTTCTGTATATTGGCCTCTTGAAATCGAACTTTTGTTCATCCTTTTTTGCCAAAATTTTTATACAATTCCAAAGATCAACTTAGCTTTCATCTGAGATTTATTTCTGGAAAATATTCCTTCTGGAACCAGTTTTCTTGTGCAATCTTTCACCATTACGCAGTTCTGAAATTTTTACAATGAAGGATCTACCTTTCGTATTTTGCCCTATTTCCCTACTGTTATGCTGCCAAACTTTTTTCTGGTGTTACCAACATCTGAACCAAGGATTTTTGTATAAATTCTTTAAAATTTCCTCTAGAATTTATTTCAAGAAGTCATTGTTTCTCTGACGTAAAATTTGTTCGGCAGGACAGCACATCCAAGCACCTTATTTCATCGAATTCTATTAGATTTAAGTGCTATTTTTTGTGAGATTTTGGACTCTCTTTTCCTCATCTCTAAACCCTACCATCCTCTTTAAAAACTCTTCCAAATCTTACCCTAAATCGAACCCAAACAGCCACCCAAATCAGCCCTAACCGTAGCCTACTTCCTTATCGATCAACTTACCTATTCAGCCAACTTTCCTTACTGATACACCTACCTTTGCTGCCATCTATACTATATTTCTCTAACCTTCATCTACTACTATCACAGCCCTAAAACCACACCAATTCATAGCCTAAACTTCACAAAATTATAGCCCCAAATCGCACCCGAAACAGCCACAAACTGCACCCAAAAACTGCAGCCTTCAATCCACCAACTTTTCAGTCACCCAATCTCCCTTATCCCTTCAATTATAGCATGCATCTTTCGCTGCCCAACACTGCCAACAGCGACCTCTTGCTGCCATCCTCCTTGGTCATAGCCAGCAGCAATCCTTGCGGTAAAAAGCTACCAGTAGCGATCTTTCGCTGTAATCTGTTTACATCACAACCCGCAACAATCATTCGCTACCAACTATCTTGATCACAACTAGCAACAAATTGAACACAATAGCAGCCGTCTCTCGCTCCATACCACTGCTACCTTCTGCCATAATAGCCTTGTACATCGTTGCCTTGTCTTCCTCCTATTGCAGTCGCACCCTTGCTGCAACCGATGCCACCTGCAGCCACGAAGTCGCACCGCAGCCGCAACCACAGCCAACATTGCTACTACCCTATTCTTCCTCCATCGTCGCTGTTGTCTTCCGACTCAGATCTCTTGGCTGCCATCTTTTGACAAATATCAGCCACCAAAAAAATTACAACCTCGACGACATTATAGCATCAACATTGTAGCATCACCGAAGGATCGCAACCGATGTTACTATTGCCATTTTCTTCCTCCACCATTGCTGCTACCCTTGGCTGCCATCCTCCACTTGGAGACTTCACCACCATAGCCCCGACATCACTACCATTGCTACCTTCAACCTGAAGATTGCAGCTACACTCTTTAATCGATTTGATTTGACAGGTTGGAGATCCTTGCATCATGACATCGATGGGCTTATTCGAAGCCAAATGGAGGCTCTTAAGATGCGTATGAATGTTAAATTATGTGCTCTCTTTGAGGAGTATAGATTGAGCTGATCACCGAGCCCAATAAGATCATAACGTGGTGTAAATTTGGACTATAAAAAGAACCTTAGCGAAGAACTGGCGATGATCCGTCAAACCTCCACCATATACCAAACCAGGTTTGAAAGATTATCTAATCAAACATTGGTTTGAAAAATAGATATTGAAGACTTTTATTGAGGGCTTGAAGCCGAAGATTCAGGAAGAAGTTAAAGCGTGACAACTGTACGCACTTAAAGCAGCCATCTCCTTTGCGCAACATCAAGAGGAGCGATTGAACTATGAAGCTCGGAAGACTAGAGTTGCTTCCCGACTAGCAGCACCAAAGCTTTCACCTCCTCCTATTGTCAACCGACCCTCTTAGCCATAGAAATTAACAAGAGAAGACCTTCGTGACGGATCGACAAAGGGCCTTTGTGGGTGTTGTGATAAACTGTTGAGCCTAGAACACAAATGTGAAAAGGAGACACCGCTAATGATTGCGCCCACTGAAGAACCCAAACTTGAAGATACGACTCTCAAGCCCAAGGAGAATGATACACCATAATCGACCACCCGCATGGTCCCTACTTTAGCCAGCTACACCAACCTGCAAAAGTTGAAGATCGAAGGGTTTTTCAAGTAGCAGTCTGTCATCATCCTCGTCGACGCCGGGAGCACACACAACTTCATGAGCAGTAAGGCTGCTACCCACTTAATGGTCCAAAAAGAAGATTACAATGGGTTCGAAGTCAAGGTAGCTAATGGCCAAATTCTGAAGTGTAACCAGAAGTGCCCGTGGGTTAAATTGAGCCTATAGGAGTAAGACATAGTTGTTGATTTTTTCCTCCTCCCTCTTGATGGTTTTGATATAGTGTTTGGCATTGATTGGTTGTCCATGATTGAATATATTTTTCTGAATTTTTTGAAGCTAACCATGAAATTTTTCAAAAAAGGAAAGTAAGTGATTCTACGAGGGAGCCCAGCGACTACAACCACAACATAACACTTGGAGGGGGTACCAAAAGAAGAATCTAGTGGTTTCCCAATTTAAATTCAAGAGTTTTATGAGATTGATAAAAAACTCCTCCCACAGCTTGCTGAATTTTTGGGCGTCTCTACCCAACCGAGCCGACTACCTCCTCTGAAGCTGGCCGACTCCCATATACTGAACAAGCCGAAACTTCTACCAATTGTTGCTCGACCAGATTGCTTCATACAACCTCAAAAGGTCGAAGATAAAAGGATCATCCAAGAGATGACAGAGACACAAATTATTCAGTCATACTTATTTCCCACTACAACACGTCCCTATATCCTTTTCCCCGGAGATAAGCTACTTCTAAAGTGTTACATCATGTCGAACTCACCATAGTTGCTGATGTAGCACTTCTAGATCTCAAGTGACTTCATGACTTTCCCCAAGATCGGACCATGATACTTAAATACTTCCTTGATGATGACCTCTGATCTACGGCCTAAGACCGTGAGAAAATTGAGCCCCTCTAGTGGCGAAATCAAAAACGGTGAAGAATCATTCGTAGGACTCAACGAAGCATAAACATCATCTCTCTCATTATAAGGAAAGATGCACCACCTTGGCTGAGTGAAACTATAGCTCTCACGACCACGATGTCGTCCACACCAAATCGTGTCCAGATATTCATTATTGGAGCAGACACATCCAGAGTGAGGGTCAGCACCATCCTCATGCAAGATAGTCAACAGAACGAAGAAGTGAAAATAGGCCCCGAAAAATCACCACTCCTACTCACCTTAGACTTAGATCGGGCTTACACCACTAGAGATTTTATTAGAGGACAGCCCTCACTCTAAAAGAAGGCACGACTACTATTACAGAGCAACCACGTGGCAACCCTTGCAAGGAAGAAACTTCCCCCTGATAAACACCGGAGCAGAAGAAAGTTTCTTGAGAAAGATTAAGTCCCCCTTTATCTCCAGCTCCACCAACATGAAATTCAAGCCTTAAGAAAGTGGTCTCCCTATTTCTTTAGTCCTTACAAAATTAGGGATCATCTTACGGCCCTAACCTGGAGATCAGATCCGTGCACCAAATCAAAATTACAGTTGATCCTCCAAGTATCCAACCTCAAATAGAAATTTAAAGATGACGACTCAGCTCAAGTTCTTCCAACTGACACCCAAGCTGATGAGAAGCTAAAGACCTGGTTCCCTGAGTTCATGGAACTTCAGCCTTGAGGACAAGGCTGATTTTAAGAGGGCGGGTTTGATAGGACTCCAGCAGGGTTGAGTCCTAATCTCCCTAGAAGTAATCAATAAAACCCTACTAGATTATAATAAAGTCACTCCTATCTTATAAAGGAGTATGGCTAGGGTTTAGATTAGCTCTTAGGGCTTAGTGGCCATCGCTCCCCTTACTGGATTGGTAGGGTAGGGTTTCCCCCTGCTTAGGTCGGCTATAGAGCCAACCTAGCCGCCACCTATTCCTTCTAAGGCAGGTAGGCTATAGAAGGGGCAAAAGGATAATTTTAGTTAGGCAAGCACCCCCTAGGGATAGGGTTTGGAGCCCTATATAAACATATAGCCTCCACCTCTTTTTATTAAGCAATCTACAATTTTAATTTAGCCTTGTGCGGAGCCTAGGAGGGAGGAACCCGTACAACGTTCCAAGGGTTGATCCCCCTCAAGGATCAAAATCTATAGAGCTCTGGGGTTCTATCGGCAGAACTGGCCAACCCCAAGGAACATAAAATCACTACGTAGCTTTCTCTGCTTAATAGGCTACTATCGCAAGTTCGTAAAAAGACTTTGGGAAGATCAGTGCACTTCTCACTTCCTTGCTAAAAAAAAGATACTTTCCAATGGTCGGATAGAGCCTCCACCGCCTTTGACGAACTTAAGACTGCAATGACGACAACGCTCGTACTAACACTACTCGACTTTGACAAGACTTTTGTTATTGAAGCTGATGCCTCCGGAGTGGGAATAGGTGCTACGTTAATGCAAGAGGCCGCCACCTAGCATATACAAGTAAGGTTTTATCTCCTTTCCACCTCAAGATGACTATTTATGACAATGAGGTGCTCGTGATTGTGCATGCGGTGGCTAAATGGAGACTGTACTTAATCGGGCAACTCTTTAAATCAAGATCGACCATAAGAGCCTGAAATATTTCTTGGAGCAGAAGATATATTCCCCCGAGGAACAAAAATGGGTAACAAAGCTTCTTGGATATGATTATGAAATAATTTATAAAAAGGGGAAAGAAAATATTGTTTTAGATGCGCTTTCATGAGTACCCAAGAAAGCTGAATTTTCGATCGTTTCACTTCCGACCAGCAACTTCCTAATGGCATGATGATCCAGGAACTAGTAAGATCATAAAGAAATTGGAGGAAGATCCAAATTTCATGGCTCATTATAGTTGGGACTCAAAAGACCTATGCTATAAGGGACGCATTGTGCTTATGCCAAATTCTAATTGCATAAAGACCATCCTTCAAGAGATACATTCCACACTCGCAGCCAGGTATTCCGGGTTCCTTAGAACGTATAAGAGAATCAAGCAGAATTTTTGTTAGGAAGGGATGAAAAATATTATTGCTAAATTTGTGGCACATTATGATGTGTGCCAACGACATAAAGGCGAAACAGTGGCAAGCCCCGGAAAGCTGCAACCTTTACCCATCTCGGACTCAATATGGACCAATATATCAATGGACTTCATCGAAGGGCTGCCATCATCACAAGAAAAAGGTATGATTCTTGTTGTTGTTGATCGCCTTACAATGTATGCTCACTTCTATGCAGTTCGCAATCCCAATATTGCTTCCAGCATTGCCTGAATCTTTATGAAAAAATATTATAAAATTACATGGGATGCCAAGATCTATTGTAAGTGATCGTGATAGGGTCTTCACGAGCAAATTCTAGACAAAATTATTCCAAATGCAGGGCACTAAATTAAAAATGTGTACAACATATCACCCACAAACCGATGGCCATACTGAAATAGTGAATAGGTGTTTAGAGACATACCTCAGATGCTTCGCCAATGACCGACCAGAAGAGTGGACAAAGTGGCTCCCTTGGGCCGAGTGGTGGTATAATACAACTTATCATTCATCCACGAAAATTACACCTTATGAGGCTATGTATGGTTGACCTCCTCCTATAATCCCAAAATATGTATTGGCCACCTCTAAAGAAGAACAAGTAGATAGGGAACTACAAGACAAAGACAAAATGCTGAAGCTATTAAAAGACAATCTCACTACAGCTCAAGCAAGGATGAAATAGCAATATGATCAACACAAAGGCGAAAGAGAATTTACAGTGGGAGATTGGGTATTTCTACGACTCCAGCCATACAAGCAAACATCGATCTAGACCAGAGCATCCATAAAGCTTTCACCTTGGTTCTATAGACCCTACCAGATTGTGGAGCACATCGGGGCAGTAGTATACATATTAGACTTACCCGCCGACTCCCGGATCCATCCAGTCTTCCATGTGTCATACTTGAAGCTCAACTTAGGATATAATGAGACAGTTCAAAGAGAGCTCCAAACTCAGCCGAGTGCCATTATTGACCGAAGGATTGTGACACGATAACGACGACCCACTACTAAAGTGTTAATACAGTGGGCGAACCTTCCAAAAGAAGAGGCCACTTGGGAGAACTATGGCAATTTAAAAATCAAATTTCTAAAATTCATAGAGCACTAGCCTCAAGGATAAGGCTGATTTGAAGAGGGCGGGTCTGTTAGGACTCTAGCTAGGGGAGTCCTAATTTAGTTTCATTAAAGAGAGCAAATATATAAATTCTAAGGGCATTCATGTAAATCCTATCTAGTCGACCCCTAATAAAGAAATAAGGAGGCCAGCTAGGTTAGGATTAGATGGGAGGAAGATATTTCAAGGAAAGAGTAGAATTCATGCTACCCTAATTAACCATCCCTTATCCTAGTTAAAGAGGGGTTGGTTAAGGAGGGGTTAAGTTAGACTAGAAATAGGAAACAATAAGCAACCGGCCACCCCTAGATGGGTCGGTTGGAAGTTAGACTTAGAGATGCATTAGGAGTTACTTTAGGAGTTGATTGAGATTAGGAGTCTTGAAGTAGGAGTCCTCTTAGGAATTATGGTTAGAAGGCCTATAAATAGCCTTGTAATCCTTCACTTTTTATCATCAATAAAAGAGTATTTTCTGTAGCTCTTGAGCAGCAATTTGGAGGAGGGAACCCTTATAGAGTTCCAAGGAGGCTGATCCCCTATAATGATCACCCCCAAGCTTAGAATCCATTAGGGTTCTAACATGCACTCGGTGTAAAAGGTCGAGGGCTGCACCTAGGCTGAGACTCTACGCTCCCTCTTAGCCATGCACTCAGTGTAGAAGGCTGATGGCTATACCTAGGTCGAGCCTCCGTACTCCCCCTAACCATACACTCGGTATAAAAGCCAAAGGGTTGCATCTAGGCCAAGCCTCTATGCTCCCCCTAGCCATGCACTCAATGTAAAAAGCCGAGGGCTACACCTAGGCTCTGTGCTCACCCTAGCCATGCATTCAGAATAGAAGGCCGAAGGCTGCACCTTAGCCAATCCTCCGTGTAGAAGGTTGAGGGTTGCACTTAGGTCGAGCCTTGTTCTCTCCCTAGTCGTACACTCAGTGTAGAAGGTCGAGGACTGCACCAAGGTCGAGCCTCCATGCTCCCCCTTAGTCATGCACTTGGTGTAAATGGCTAAGTGATGCACCTAAGCCGAGCTTCTACGCTACCCCCAGCCGTGCACTTTGTACAAAAAATCCAAGGGTCACACCTCGGATGAGTAAGAGTTAAAAAGGACTCTCTTCCAAGCTAAGCGCCTCGACGTGAAACTCAAAGAGTTGTACCTAGGCAGATCCTCTGCTCTCCCTTAGTCATACATATAGCACGAAGACACCGACACGCTCCTAGAACCCTAGCCACTAAATCCCCATCGAAGCAGGAACCCAACAATATGCCCTTTCAGGTTGGGCAAATGATAGAGATAATTTTAGTCCACACTAGCTCATCCGTCATGAAAACTGATGCCTAAATAGGGCTCCACATCATCAGCTCCCAAATAACACTGTTGTGCGTCCCGAAGTCCTCGCACTAATGATTGATAATAATCACCTTATCTTATCAGGATCTGTGACCAAAATGATCAAGTCGTTCGATTGATTAAGCCTGAGCCAACCAGTAAGTAGGCCCGCAGACCAAGTATAAAGGTAACCCCCCAGCTCATATTGTATGAAGGGATAAACATTAACCATTCCTCTACACACTATCTCTATTTACAGCTTACACAGTTGTATTCTCCCCTCTAGTAACTTAAGCATCGAAGGGGTCACGTTGGACAACCGCAATGCCAGCCTAGCATGTAGGGTCACCAGTCACCTGAGGAAACCCGGATGATATAGCCTTCAAAGAAGGAACCCTGTAGCTTGGAGGTTCTCAGTCCGTTTATTCAACCGCCCTGAGTCGGGAGCCCAACAATGAGATGCTCTTTGACTGTACCACCTACATGACCTCACCCCGCAAGCCCCCTAAGTTAGCTAAGGAGATGCACCAGTAAGGGCTTGTACCTTCGATAGAGAACCGATCAAACCAACTCTTTAGTCAATAATACCCATGACACCATCACATGGATTTCATCTCAAAATCTAAAGAAAATTAACGAGGCACTTTGGAAGGAGTTAACAATAATTTCTAAGTTAATTTTTTTTCTAAGCTGAGGATAGTGGCATAATCTAATTCTAGACTACTATTAATTAATAATGTTCTGGAGAAACTCAAGGATCTTCTTTAACAAGTATATACTTCCCATGATAATAAAAAGAAAGTTTTAATTTGCTACTTCAGATAAATTATAAATCCTAGCAAATTCTTACTTGGATTTAGTCTCATTTAACATTTTGGATTGTATTTTCTTCTCAACCTTTCCATGATCAGCAACGTCGAGTGTTGCCACATACCCTTCTTAGTCGAACTCTTTGAATTTTGACCAAAATCACAAACCCTAACCAGCATCACATATTAGTAGTTAATGTGTTGAATGCTGATGCACGCTAAGAAATTAGAAGTCGAAAGTTCTACTCTCATGAGAGTGTTTTCGTGGTTATGCCTTGCGCACAATTACAACGACATGTCTTCCTTTCAAAAGATAGAAAGAGAGAGAGAGAGAAAGAGAGAGAGAGAGAGAATCACCGAAGTAAGCAAAAGACAGTCGGGTAAGATCATCATGAATGACAGGAACAAATTTTACTACATGGTGTATATAGCTAGGGTAGATCCAAACTTCAGACCAAGCTGATCATCCCAGCAATGGAGACCCAAACTTCTGTTGTTCAGCTATTTTCGGCACACTCGTCGTATAATGCATCTGTTGCATGAAGCAGCAGCAGCAACAACAGATCCACTAAACAACATCAACAATAAGCTTTTATATCAGAAGGTAATCAACCTCAGCTGCTACTCACTGACCAGCAAGCAGTAGACAACACAAACCTGACTCACAGAAGTTATGTGGTTGGTGAGAAAAACCAATGAACCTCAGCTGCTACGCACTGTCCAGCAGGTAGTAGACAACACAACCCTTATTCGCATAAGTTATGTCTGGTAGGTGAGAAAAACCAAGGCCTGATGGCAGATTGGAAGACAATATTGGGCCAGATGCAGTAACATGATACTTGCCTGGCTGGTGAGCATAAATGTGGCAGCAGTTAACAAAATTTTGAGCTTGATTTCAGAAAAATCGCTCTAGAAAGATCCAGCATAAGTCATTTATGCACAGATGGATAATGAAATGCTGCATTTTCTGGACATTCTTTTAATCTTGTCACAATACAAGTGTTACAAACAGCCTTCACAGCATACACCTCCAGAACATAGAACTTAGAGACTGCCATCGATGGATTGAATATATGTAAATCCTCTATTTACAATGAACTGTATTATTTTGGGTCACTGAATCAGCCCATAATGTTTCAAAATGGTGTTGCCTCTCCAAGGCCTGATATGTGAAGCCAGTAAGTGCGGATACCAAGTATTCTACATCATGATAACACATTTGAAGCACCGAATGACAATCCTGGATTTTATAAACGAGGCAATGCCTGTATCATCACATCCGCTGTATCCAATTGAACTGAAAGATACCGGACAACTGCTAAAGCAACTATGGATATTTTATTCGGTTAGTAATGTAAAATTAATAGGAAGAATCATATGAGATATACAAAGTTACAATGTTCGTAATAAAAAAGAAAGCAGCCCCCATCCATGCACAAGGAAGCAGCCCTCGAGTCTCCAATCTGCTTTCCGATCTGGAGACAATAGTGGACCTTTAAGATAGTGTAACGATGATCTAGAGGAAATCCTGTTCACATCATTCTATCAATCAAGGAAAATCAGGATGATTTTGAGTAGCTAAAAACCAAGTATAAGAATGAACTGCAGATTTCTTGCTTCAGTCTAAATTGCCAAATTCCTTGCTTCACTTTATTGATAAGTTCACTACCAAGAATCACCTAATTATTTTGCAGATACTTAATAAACATTTGCAAAAGCAAAAAAAATTTATCCCAAAAGTAATTGGATGTTCATGATGGGCCATCAAACTTCATGTCCAAAACACCAGTGTGCCAGCATGAAGTTGGCACGGATAAGGATGATGATGATTACAAGCAGACACATGAAAACTGTTTGGATACCATAACAAAGTTGTGCCAGCAATAATAGTTTCTTATGTCAGAATATTTGCATTAGAAAGAGAAATACAGGACCGAGTCCCATTTAGTTCAAGGATACATTCAGTCCTCCATGCATCTGTAATGCTAGATCTAAGATCTGAAAAAAGCCAGTAATCAGCATCTATCTGCATGGTAAGAAATTAGTTGTCAATAAACCATAAATGTGTTGGAATCTCTGATTGCTAAATCACCTCTGAACACCCACATCAACATCTGATGGTACAATCTTTACTATTCCACCCATGCAATCATTGGAGATTATTGAATCTAAGAGGATCCTGGGTGGAACTGGGTCTTCGAGCTCATATCCCTGACCAGCATCTTGTTCTGTGGGTTGTAGAGATATATCATTATTACTGGAACTTCTCTGAATGCACGAATATGTTGCTGCTTCCTGTGGGCTATGATTTGAAGCACCGATTCTGTCCATGTGATTACTGCCAACAAGTAGAGAAGGCTCGATTACTATTTAAATTTGAAGTCTCAAGGATCATGTACATTAAATCAGAAAATTACCTAATTAGGAAACAATTAATTGGACCTATCGAACTCCTCAAGAAAATTTGATACCGCCTTCGTGGAAAATCTATGCCCTACTCAAAGGAAGTAATGTCATCAAACCCAACCAAAAATGAAAAAGTTATCACATTGCTGAATGTATCTAACTGACCTCATCAGGATCTGGAACTTCGACGCTTGTCCCATGAGGAGCTTTTATTGCAATAAGGACAGCATCCTATCCCCATCAATTATGAATGGAAAATCTTAAATTACTGATAGAATGGTACAATTAACAGATGTAAACAGTCTGAAATTCCTAAGGGTCCATAAGCAACCTGGAGGCAAGGAATGCTGGTAATGTCTTCTTTAGTGAGATAGAGCCATCTAACCAGAGCAGACCATTGAATTTTAGGGAAAATAGAAAAAAAATCCAAGCATATTATTTGGACAAATTGGAACCTACTTTTTGTGGTTTTCATCTTCAGTGAAGACCCACAGACTCTCTTGTATCTCTCTGCAAAAGAAATGGAAGCTAAGCCACATATGGAAGTATTACATTTCCTTTTCAGATGACAACCCACCTTATCATATCATCCAGTCTGCAATCTTCCGAATATAGAGCTTCAACTTCAGCCTGCGACAAATTAAGATACATAACTAAACATTCTAGCAAATTTTGTATCAATAGAAATTTGTAAAATATAAAACAGAGTATTGAGACTCTTAAAATTGGTTTCACACAGTCAGCAAGCCTCAAGTGTTGTCAGCTGAGGTAATATTTTAGGCATATTCCTCTTTTTAATTTCAAAAAGAATAATAAAAAATAAACTCCTCGTTTCACTGGAATTTAGCCAAAAACAAACCTTAGACTAGCTAGAGTCAAACATCTCAGTGATATATATCCAGCCAATGTTAAATATCAGTTATCCCAGCCCAATGCTAGCAGATATACAGCCCAATTATTGTGGACCATTGTTCCAAAAGCCAAGCAGCTCAAATTTCAGTTTTCTTTTCTAAGTTTCTTGAAAAGGAAGGAGAGAAACCAATTTCAATTTTAAGAGAAATGATAGAAGAAAAACCTACAAAGAAAAAGAGAAGGAAGAGAGGAGCTCACCTACAAGAAAAAAGACCCATTTATAGAAAACAGAAGCTTACCAAAAAATAAAGGGTAAAGAGCATACACAAGAACAAAAAACACGTCAAGGGTTGTGTCAAAACGAAAAAGCCACATCCTTAAGTCCTTGCATTCCAATTGAATATATGATTGTTTCCCTCAATTACAAAACATCAAGCTCATATCATATATTAAGTTTTTATCTATTCTTTGCTGTGGTCAATTAAAGGAGGGTGGGTCCTGCTGCCCTCATAGAAAGTTTAGAAGTATAAAATTCAACACTGCAATGCTGAGTAGAGTAACATTTGAACCGTCGTTGAAAAGTTACGATTGATGGGGAAGTGCTAATAGCATCACATATATATGTTAGACAACAGTCAGGAACAGGCATCTCTTTTCGGAAGAGTTCCTCTTTTAAGAAGTCATCTTGCACATTTTTAAAGGAAGTTACCTTTGATCCCATCAAATCTTATAGATATATATACGTATTAAAGAGAATATCTATCAATGATTGGTACATCCTTTAATTGCCTCTACAAACCTAGCATCAAGGTAGTTGCTGTAAACATACAGGACCACGAAAAGTTTCACAAGAGATAGATGCCATTATTGCTCCTCTATGAACATAATTATTTAGTATCCTGAGAAATTTGTCATAAGATTTTATTACTAAGCCATGTCTATCTCTTTCCAATAAATATGACCCAATTAAATATCCTCAACTATAAATTGCTAAAGAAGGCAAGGCTATGAAATTTTAAATTAATAATGTTAGATGTACATCCTCATTTAGCTCCGCAATCACATGATCAATTAACCAGCTAGCTCAAATTGTTGGTACTAGAAACACTGCTCCACTAGATCTTTTTTTTCTTTTTGCATCTATCAATCTATTTAATCAGCCGAGGGATTTTAAACAAGAACAAATGGTGCACAGGGATGGCCAAGACTGCAATATATTAAACAAGCCAAATAGCAGGGAAAGACAGGTTGCCTTCCATAATGTCAGTGTCATCAGCAATTTTTGGATGAGCAGGGAAATTCATGGTACTCATTTAGGAGTAGATATCCTTTCTGTAAGGCAGGGTGTACATACATTTGCATTTCACAATATAAAGGCTTTATTAAAATTGACTTTATACATGATTTACACATTTATTGCATCAAGAACAATGTTAAATTTTATATGCATGCATAATGCAAAATCATAAGTCATTTGTCTTGAAGGAAACAACAGGAGAATGATAAATCAGTATCAGTTGCAGCTCATGATTGCCAAAATCTTTAAGATCACCTTCACCAAGATATGGATAAGGCTGATAATCAATGATCCTCTGACTTGCATATGCCTTCTATTTTAATACTTAAGGTCACATAAGCTTAATTAAATTTGTTAGTAACAAAATCAAGGACAACTAAGAAAGCACAAACATGAAGCCACTAGGTCTAGGTCCATGCAAACTCTCACCCATGCCCGGAGGTACATTCTAATTTCATTATGGTGAAAGGTCCTTCAAACCTGAAAAAGGGCAATATGACGTCCCAGTTTCTGCCAATAAATTTATGAACCTATGTACCAAAGATACTTTTACAAAAGGAATAAAAGCTTCGTCAATTAAGAAAATAGAAAAATATTTTGCCACTAATTTTAACAATTTTGTAAAAGGAAAAAACCAAGCCATATACCAAATACTTATCAAAGGCCATAATAGCATTTATCAACATTCAATTTAACATATCTTCTAGCCCATCCCTCCTCTATGGCAATCTTCGTTTATGTCAAGATATTAAGATCATTTTCAAGTTTTGTACATTGTTTTCATGATTTGCAAGAATTGCCAACATTGCTTTAGCTTTTAAGCCATGACACAGATCTTAAGCATGCCAGTCTAATTATTAGTAGAAGATAGCTGTCTTTCATAAATTCACTCAACTTGAATTGGTTGAAATTATTCACTCAAAATTCAGTAAATGATTTCATATGAACTCAGAGGTACGTATCCTTGTTTTTGATCTCAATCATTATCAATTCACTGGGCTCAAGGTGCTGAAATCAATTTTTGGGTATTGAATTTAAAATCCCTTCACCAAAATTGGTCTTGTAACAACATTAAGTTGTTGAACTCACTGCAGAACCTCTTGTTCAGCAAAATCATTTTGCTGAATTCATTGAATAGCAAGCCCTAATTCTAAACCCACACTCTCTTAACTAGAAGACACCCCAGTAAGCGGGTCACAGTAAGATCTGAGAACCTAGCTATCTCTGCCAAACACTAATGATAAGAAGTTCTTCAAACTGGGATGTCTCGAACATCATGTTCAGCAATCATTCTAATTTGGTTTTGAGCATGCTATCTCTTCATAAAAATCTTCTCAACATCCCACTAGTTCAACAAGTATACTGGTAAAATCTGAAAATCCAAGACCACAATCATTTTCTCAAATACAAAAGAAGTATGATATCAATGAGACATGTAACCAGTGTTAAGCAATAATATGTTTAGATGCAATTTAAAGAAAAGCGCAATAACCAGTATAAATTTGTAAGGAACGGCATTACCAAGATGACATACCTTCAACCGAGCAATTTGATCATCCAATTCTTTTGGCCTTGACATATCGATCCCCCTTATCACAACAATCTTTTATAAGCACAAAAAAAAATTCAATCAAACATAAACAAACAAGGGGATCCAAAAATTACTTCCAGCGTATTTTATTCTTGAAAGTCTTTTCAATCAATCCTACTCCTTCAAGAACATTAGTTATGTCATATATCCTCCTCTTCTGAACCTATCAAAGCAGCAAAAGAGAAATTTAATTTACTGGTAATTTGTTCGAGCTACAAGGACAAGATAAGAACAAACTTAGAAAGCCTAGATTATTTGCAAAGATTTAGAGTTGAACCTCCAATGTTTCTGCAGCAGTGTTCAAATCAAGACTCCCATCCTTGGCTTTATGTAGCAGATCAATGAATTTCTTTGTGAGCAAGCCTGACAAACCACAACAAGCTTATTTAACATGAAAAGTTACAAGGGAAAGTAGCTTAAAGAAAATGGAATCTATTGACACCATAATGAACAAATAAGAAGTTTTACCTAGAGAACTATCATAACGACAGCTGTTAGAAGCTAAAGGATTTAAATGAGTACCTGAAATGAAGTAGCATCACAAATCATTCTCTAATTTAAAAAGCATTACCAACAACTGGTTATAAACACTACATGTGTATCTAATATCATACAGTAGATGAATGAAATGACCACCAGAGTTACCATCAGTTGTTGATCCTGAAGTATGCAGCTCAAGATGTTTACTCTTTAACTTGGTTTTCCTTTGTCGTTTAATAGCAATTCCCAACCCAGTTGGAATTGTACTACCATTAAATTCTTCCTTAAGTGCCTGATTGATTGCTCCATCAGCACTCTGAATATCTTTCTTTTCTGCCTCATGCATTTCCTTTTTGTTCTGCACAAATGTACTCCAGAGTGTAATAGATCAATCAGATTTGAAAAAAAAGAATAACTTAGGATTATGAAGAAATTTCAGAAGCCCTGGTATATGAACCTCACAGTTAGAATTCTAATGAGAAAGTCTAACAAAATCTCTCATAATAACTAAGTGTGAGTGATACTAAAAAAGCAGAATGTTCGAATGGCCAGAAAACAAGTTCCACAGATACAAGAGGTGGGACTAATAATTTAAAACATTAAATAATTAATTATACTCAAAAGATAAAGAAATTAATATCTGATATACCAGCACGGCTTTACGTTTGATGGGACCGGTCTATACAATCAGTAATTTCCAGTTCAATCGCAAATTGATGAGTATACCTGACGATTTTGTCTGTGTTGATGCATACCAGGTTTACCAGACAGTACATATGTAAATAAGCAGTAAGCATACCCCCCAGTTCCCACACCTCATCAACCCTGGCTTACTGCATATTTCCCACCCTCAATCAACCCTACCAATGCAATTTCATAACATTTTTTCACCAGCACCCTCGATTCTCCTCTTTTCATGGTCGTCGTCCCCCCTTCAAATTTCTCAAAGTAGGATTAAATTTAGATCCAAATTTCTCAAAGTGGGATCAGATTTAGATCCTTTCTTTCCTGCTAAAGTGTAGACTTCTCTATCAGTTTCTTCTCTCCAAATCAAGGTAAATCTAAACTTTGCCATCTTGTTCTGATGCCTATTTTTCTTGCTTAAGACTTGCTAAGACATATTGCTTGAATTACACACGTCTTGGATTGCACACTCCACATTTTGTAGTTAAACCTTTTGCTTTAAAGCACATACCATAGGTTGATAATTCATTCTAAACATGCTCAACATCTCAGCTTGATCTGCAAGAATAGAAACTAAGCTAGTTTTGCACAGATCTAGCCTAAAACCGCATTGATTCAGTCTACCTTTATGTAAATCTAGAACAGGCCTACACTAAACCAATCTAGATCCATGTGCATCCTCCATGGATGTGCTTGGGTCTTCATCTGTGTATATAAAGGTTAGATCTGGAGAAATCCAACATTAACAGATGCCGAACTACTATATATCGACATAAAATGGAGTTTATATTTCAACTCTCTTGTGTACATTTTACAAGTAATATGAAGTTGGATTTTAATCCTAAATAAAATCTTTTGTGCAGATCATAAAATATCACACTGTGATGTAGATAAGTTCTTACCCATACTAGTTATAGAAACATATATACATTGAAAATGTGAAAATTCGAATCTTAGTTTCCTTTTGATCTGAATTTCCATGTAAACTTGTTGGCTAATGATTGAGAAAAATGATGTTAGAGGCTTCCAGTAGCAAATATTGTCCTTTCCTTAGAGCTTTAAAAACAAGATGCCATTCCTGAGACTGAAGTTGGTTTTTAAGATAAATTATGGCTCTCAGCAGTAGCCACAATTGTTACACATCAAATGTCTATATAGTCATCACATCACCAGCTGATGGATCAAACTCAGCGGAAGAGCACCAAGACAAGTGCTATCAAATCTATGTATCCCAGTTTCAGTTGTTTTGAATCTTTAGCAGTTCAGTCAGCTGCAGGATGGTAATCTAGAAAGGCAGAAAAAGTGGTTCATTGCATAGTTAGTTATTTCACCAACAATTATTCTCAAAGTAAAGTTAATAATTTATCCGCCTGACTTTTCCCTTTTGTTCTCGTGTCATAATTTATTCTTTTAATGGACAGAAATCCAAAGTAAAAAATTCTGGTTTTTTTATGTATAAATTAGATTCTAAAAGCATTCCTATTGCAAAAGCACCTGCTAATAAACGTCAAGGATGATGCCAGCATCTAAGAAGGGGGAAATGGCAATTAAAAATCTTAAATTACTCACCGCAAAGCCAACCATGTTGTAACTTGTGTTAGGTCAATGCTTTCGGAAAAAATAGAAAAAAAAAACCACTGCACTCAAAATTTTCATAGGAGGTTATGAATTGGTAGTGTGTTATGCACATACAACCAATAAGCACATTTGGAGTTTAAAGATTGATCATTGATAAATGTGATAGCAAATAGTATATAGAATTATGGGAGAAAAGAAGAAGAAAGCAAACATAGTGAAAAGGATTTCATGGGCTTTCATAACCACTTGGCTACTTGCACTGAACTAATACATCTCGCAGTGGACAACTTGTTTAAATTGATGTCAAACAGGCTTGTGCCTATGAGTGTTCAATTTAGCTCAAAATGATTTTTAATTAAATTATTTTTTAACCGGTGAATAACTGTTCAATAATTGAGCCATCCATCTTACAGAAGTTCAATTATCATTCAATATTCATACTATCGAGTCATCCATCCTACTGTAGTTCAATAATTGTTTCTTGCTATTCAGTCCACTTAAAATTGCATGTCATGACTCTTATATTAAAGTCAGATGAGAAAGAAAAGTTTACTTGAAAGAGAAAAGGCTTGTTCATTCGTGTAAATGCAAAAATCACAAATAAAAGAGAGTAGAACTGGTATAAAACAAAGACGAGGTTTATAAAGATGTAAGTTAATAAAGAGGGCACAAAGTTTCTTTTAGACTTCAAAAGGAAAGTGAAGATTCAAAGAGGGAGACAAGGGGAAAATCCAAAACATTTTAAAAGCCATCTTTGATAAGTGACTCAATACATGACTGGTTACCTAAAATAAGCCATCTTGTTGTAGCTAAACAAACTCAAAGGACTTGCATGCACTAAGACTTAAGATTACAAAGACCAATATGGAAATTAACACGTAATGCCAATGATATGAGGCTACAATACTATAACACCCTTTTAAAATGATCATCTTGTTTGTTCTATAGTACGCAAGATCAATAGCAAATTATATTCAGTTAGGAACGATATGATCAAGATATGTAGGATCAATTAGATAAAATCAACGGGGTTGGAATTGACTAACAAAATAATTTTAAAAATTAACAAAATATTGAAATTCAAATTAAGATCTGAGAAAAAAATGAAGATATGTATGTTTCCAAAATTCTTTTACATGCACATTTCGTAAAATATCTAAATTTGTTAAAAAAATATGTAACCAAAAAATGACAGTAAAAGATAATAATATAAAATATTTATAATATTAGAATATAAATACTAAATATATCTGACAAAGATACTAATGAAGTAAATAACTATTACATATGTCATAAAAAAAAGCACAACACTCATCCACATATAGCTCTGCAGATGTGATAGACCCATTGTTTTCTCAAGGCTTCACCGGTCATCTTGTTTTCTTCTTTTCCAGCCAGTCACCATGTGAGTGAGGCATTAGTAATGCATAAATAAAAAGAAAACTTAATTCGGTGTGAGTGCCCATGAAATTCGAGATTAATTGTGAATATCACAACGCCTTCCTTCTTTGTTATAGTGAATCTATTTCCTTAAGGGATAAGTGCAACATTTTGTTCTCACATTTCCTCTCCGGATATATCATTTTTCTTTCTGCTTTCCTAGTAATGAATGACGATCATTGTAACATTGATGACTAATGCAATGGTTGTAAACTTGTAATGTAACATTGTAAGTGTTCTCTGTTTCACAGTCATAGGCCTTCAACTACAATTTTTTGGTCATGGCTTCCCTTATTTAAATATTTCCATCAACTCTTTTTCACTATCTTCTTTTAGTGTTGTCAAATAACTTAGGATTGGCCAAAATCAACCAACTCCAGTGGGTTATAGTCAATCCCAACCAAATTCTGACTCTTAAGGAAGAAAATACTATAAAAAATGAATGTCCTAGAGAATAGCAATACAGATTTGACAGTTCATATCAGATTTGACAATTCATATCAGAACTATCACAAAGTAAGCATACACCAAGCTTGTGTTGCTCAAGATCAACAAAGGTAATTTCAATTGTAGATAAGGATTGCTTCAAATATTTGATACCTTGATCTAAGATTTGGGAATAGAAACTAAAAGGAAGAAAATTTAGAACAAAATATTAAAGATCAAAAAATATTCTTAAGCTAATAACATTTCTTATTCATTTCGTCTTATCTCTCTTCTTTTTTGTTCTTCTCTTATTTTCTTCCTTCTACTCTTAAGGTGTACCATCGAGCAAGAAGATAATGGGACTTGGTCACAGAACAACTCTCTTCCCCCTACCCTTTCTTCTTTCCTCGTCTTCTTCTATGCCTCTGACCATAGAATGCTTGTTACTAATTCTCTTTTCAGCCAAGTACAACTATGTTTCACTCCAATACCTATGTCATGTCATGTGGACTCTAGTATAGTACTATAAGAAATCCCAGCAACAGCCACCAAGTTGACCTATAAGTTTTGCATTGAAAGTTCAATGGCTTTAACTTGATCATGCTGAAAATCTTCTTGAATATTTTCCATGAGTTACAAAAGCTCCCAACTTGAGATGGATGTAGGAGATTGAGTAAAATCCTTGATTGACTAAAGGAACTGATGCCTAGTCCTTGTAAGAATCAGTGATTTATAAACGCTAAGCACCAAAAAGCATCAAGATCCCAAAATACCCGAGGCACTAGGAGCTCACCCAAGTGAAGCGAGGCACTTTGAAATATTATAATATAAAAAATAAAAAATATAATTAAAAAATATGATACTAAATTAATAATATATAAGGTACCAAGTCACATTATCCATCTTCTAATAACAAAAATGTCAAAAGACTCAAAACAATAAAATTATACAACAAATTCAATCATCATCATAATCAACATTGTCATTATCAAACATACTATTATCTTTCTCTTCCTCACGTCCATTATCATTATAGCAGAAGATGAACATTTTGTACTCATTTTTACCTTCATCATTTGTCTTGTATATGTTTGTAATTCTCCAATACTTAAGGCTCTTGCCACATTTCCCCATGTCAAGCTATCATCTTCAAATATAAGCTCATCTTCGGCATCTTGCAAGTTCGCACTCATTTTCCCCACCAACCACTCATTTAAATCATCAATGTCTTATAATGAGATTGGATCAATGTTATTTTGCATATCATGATGAGCCCTCTATGCTTAATTATACTTTATTTAAACTAGTGATTTAAAAAACGTTAAGGACCAAAAGACACTAAGGTCCCAAAATGCTTGAGGCGCTAGGCGCTCGCCCGAGCGAAGCAAGACACTCTGAAATATTAAAACATAAAAAAATATACAATACAATTGACAAATATGATTATATAAATAAAAATATAATATTAAATTAAAAGGATCTAAAGTATCAAGTCATATTATTCATCTTCTAATAACAAAAATGCTAAAAGACTCAAAACAATAAAGTTTTGCATTGAATTCATCATAATCAACATCATCATTCTTAAACATATCATCATCTTTCTCTTCCTCTAGTCTATATTCATCAAAATGTATTTCCTCTTCGACAATAACAATAGATGAGCTTGAAGCTTTTGCACTCATTTTTCCCTTCGTCATCTGCCTTGTACATGTTTGTAATTCGCCAACATGAGGCTTGTGTCATATCTCTCCATGTCAAACTGTCATTTTCAAAAACAAACTCATCTTCGATATCTTATAGGTTCACACCATTTTCCCCACCAACCACTAATTTGATATATCAATATCTTGTAATGAGATTGGATCAATGTTATTTCGTAAATCATGATGAGCCTTCAATGCTTAATTATACTTTATATAAACAAGATCATGTAATCATTGATGCTTTAACCGATTTCTTCTCTTTGGGAGAATATATCACATCATATAATTTAAAAATATATTAATGCATCTATCCAAAAAGAATAGATTAATTGAAACAAAAATATTCTATGATCATTGCATGCTCAAAGACACTCCAATTTCGCTCACAATCCATAGCACTACATGTGAAGCTAAGAATTTTGGTAGCCAATTACTGCAAGTTCGGAGCGGACTTTCTAAATAGACTCTACCATTTAGCTGCAAAATTAACTTCATTATTGATAATAACATACTATATATAAAATTAATTATATAAATTTATTAATACCTGGGAATGTAGTTGTCTTAGATCGAACTGCCATTAGAATTCTAAAAAGACCAACAGTATTCTTATATAAAGATAATTCATATATGAACTTATCTTGCACTTCAATGCTTAGAACCAATCTTGCAATGCACTTATATAACTCATTTACAACTTGTACATCAAACTAAATAGAAGTGTTCTTATAAAAGAATTCTGAGTTTAAATAATACCCTACTGCATATAATGGATGATGAAATTGACAATTCGATCTTTCGTCAATGATTGCATATATTTCCTTGTACTTTTCTTTATTCGTCTCATGTGCTCTATCCAGAGCCTCATATATATATATATCCCATTGCAAACTTATCTTCATTATCGACCAACTAAAGGGCTCAAAAGTGGGCCCATTACGTTTAATATAAAAATTATAAGATTCCAAAAAGATGACATTAAGATAACATCACTGGCCCTCTTGCCTTTCGCTTCTTTTGCTCATTTTCTTGTGACCTATTTCTCCAAGGTAAATATATTTCTTAAGTTATGTTCATTATAATGCACGCATTATAATGTCAATAAATAACAAACCGACTTACATCATATCTCACCAATTCCTTGTTGTATATGAATTCTCTCATTATATTCAAAGCCCCAATATGATTATAGAGATATTCAACAACAAAAATTGTCCTATCTAAAGTCTTCTTGATTCTAAAAATCTTTCCAAAATCCTCCAACATTAAATCAACACAATATGTTAAACACGAAGTCCAATATAAATATTAACCTTTTGCTTCAAGTAATTTACCTAAGACAAAGGAAAACAAAATTGATAAAACTTAGGAGTCACATAGTTCTTCCATTCAAATTAGAGAAAGAGTAATTAAAAGATTAAAAACTTCAAAAGATAAATCTTACCAACTAGCATATAGTTGCTTTCATATCGGTTATAACTTGAACGACATTTTGTTCACTAATTTCCTCCATAAACTTGTCAATCATAAAAGATGATGCATTTATTGACTTCACAAACATGATTCCTAAATAACAGTTGACCATAAAATTAATTATACTCCGACATCTTCCATCAGTTCAAGCATCTGACATAATAGAGTAACCTTACTTTACTCTTGATTCTTTGTGGCCCTTTAATAAGTCATTTGTATAATCCAACTCCAAGCGCCCTGCTTGCCTTGAGCACCGTCAAGTTTGGTTGTCAGCATCGAGCCGTAGCTCAAACTCAACCATCCTAATCTTTGTGCGCTACGCATTCTTCCTAGCTTGCTTGACCTCGTGGTGCCTCTCGCACAAGAGTTGGTCATTCCTCTGAATGTCAATCTCGAATGCCCACTCCTTTGAGCGACTCCTTTCCCTACATCTCAATGTCTGTTTCCCTCAAACGTTCGCATGTGCTAGTTACCCTCCACATAGCCCAACTAGGTATCCCACGTTTATATGGCAAGTGTTTCTACGTGTGCTTGTCCCACTCTGATACCAAATGTCATGAACTTAGTTGGTTTTGCCTACGTCATGCGGCACCATCACGTGTCCATCCGCAAAGGTTAGCCTCCCCAAAACCCCCTATGATCCTTTAGGGCCTACAAAAGAAAAAACGGGTTAGAGAAAGCATTTCCCACGGGATCTACAAGCAACCATTTCAGCAAACACTTTATATAGCCAATGCAAATTACAACCGTAGACTTTACAAACTCTGAACAGTCACACACAAAGGATCATGGTCCATTATAGTCGCACACAAAGAATCATGGTCCATTGACACGCCGAAATCGACCATGATAGCTAACCAAACAAGGGCTGTCAAGCTTACCTCTAGCTCGCTACTTACTGTACAAAGTATGAACAGAACCCGAAAGATAGGAGCAAACATGTGCATTACATTAAGCACCCATTTTATATTTTTTTCCGTGACACGCCGATAAAGAAATCGCCTACGGGCGATGGATCGTACGAGCGATTCTTCGCCCATAGGTGACGGATCATGCAAGCAAAGAAGACTCGAGGTTTTTCTTCTCCCTCTTCTTCTTTCTCCCTCCCTCAGCTAATACCGCCTGATAGCAACCGGTGATGGTCGAAATCGACCGTTATCGATCGATTTCGTGTGGTAACAAATGACAACAGCCGCTACCTGGCGATACTGCCCGTTAACGGACCGGTACACATCGAAACGCAAAACCTTGCTCATAATAACCTGTAGGTTTTAATCCCCCACCATATCTTCCAATAACTTTGATCATCTCCTTAAAATTGTCTAAACGACAAGTACTAAGAGGACGACCAACCTAATAGAAGAAGCGAGTAATGTGCTGAATTATTCTTCCCCATATTTCCTTATCACAAGCATCACTTATATTTGTCTATCTTAATTTTGCTCCTACTTGCCCTCGTTGTTTCTGTGATCCTTGATACATATATGTCCATGGATCCCTTTTAAACCTTCTTTACAACCATGACTTCTTTTCTTTCTTATCATATACTCTTTTCCTACTTGGATTAAAACTTTTAGAATAATCTTCTTCTTCATCATCTCTAATATGTTCAACAGTATCCTTGGGTAAAATCTCATAAAATTCATTCCTTTATATCTTTTATCTTTTTTTTTCAATTATATTAGCAACTCTTCTTTTACATCAGGCGGACACTTCTAGCAGGCTAATATATTCTTGAAATTTCCTACTAAAATGCTACTTTGAACGAAAAATATCACATCTAGTAGTCTTATCACAAAAGATGCAAGTAATTACATTAGGATCTTTAGAATCCATTAGATAATTGTATTTCCTAGCAAGATCCTTTATTGAACTTTTTGAAGAGTCTTCAGAATTACTTTATACACTTGCCATTAATCTTAAAACCCTAATAATAATTTTAAATAAATAGAGATTAGCTGTGTTAAAATCTAATAGTATATTATCAATCTAAATAGAGATTGCTTTGTATAGTAAATAACAATCTACTATTAACAGTATATTATCTAATGTTTAGTTAGAGGGAGGGAAAAGAATTGTTAACAACAATTATAAGGGGAGAAAAGAGTCACCAACAGTGAAAAAAAGTGAGAAAGGGAGAGGGCAACAATGAGAAACTTTCGGACGACGGTGGCAGCGACTGAGGAAGCTACAGACAACTAGTAGCGGTAGATGAAGAAATTGTGAATGACAGAAACAACAACAAAGGAAGTTGCAAACAACAGTAACGGCAGTAGCGAAAGTTGCGAACGACGACGTCGTGGGGGAAGGAAACTACGATCCTCTACCTAAACGGTGGAAGGAGCTACACACGGAAGTAGCGATGGCGGACAGAACTACGCACGAAGGCTAGGCCATCGAACCTATCCATTGACGATAGAGGAAGCCTCGATCCTGTACGTCGGCGACAAAGGAAGCATTAGCGGCGGAGGCAGAAACAACGCTAGGGTTGATGGCTCGAGGTCAATACATCTAGATTTGGGAAAGGGAACCCATCACAAAGGACTCTATCATGTGTAAAATGCAGGTTAAATCATGAAACAAGTCAGTGTTTGCAAGTGACTAGAGCCTGTTTTGCTTACGGTAAGTTGGATCATAAAGTAAAAGATTGTCGTCTAAATAAGAAGAAAGAGCTATCGCCTCCTAGATCATCGGCCCATGCCATACTGTAAGCTATCACTAAATAGAATTTTTGAGCTCTTAAATCCGTGGTCGAAGGTATTATTCATGTTCCTAATAGAAATATAAAAGTTTGTTTGCCCTGGTTCCAATCTATCTTTTGTTTTACAATAGTTTACTTATCACCTGGGCATTTAACCTAGACCACCATATTATATGCTATGTGTAACTACAGTTGTTGTGGATTCTTTGACAACAAACTTGATTTATCTATCTTGTTTGATTTTTATTAGAGAACATGTACTTCTTATTGATTTGATTCTTCTAGAGATCCGAGGCTTTGATATTATACTTAGCATGGATTGACTACTTTTGTATCATGTCAGTATAAATTGTTATACAAAAGCGATCACTTTTTGCTTACCAGATCAACCCATCTTTTATTTTGAGGTGGTACCAGAGCATGATTTGAGGGTTATTGAGATATTTAATATATTTGATATACAACATATATTAAGGTTTAGTAAATTATATAGTGATCGATGAAAATTTTCTTTGATGTCATTTAGGAGTCTAGGATGACGAGGACATCTGGTCCTCCTGCTTCATTTTCATTTGATTAATTGAGTGGGATAAAAGGGTTGATCAGGAATATCAAATCAGAATTAATTGGGAACAGAACAATTTAAGAAGCTTAGTTCTTGTTTCAAGGGTGAACCTGATCCATTGGTAGCAGAACAATGAATGATGTAAATGGAGAAAATATTTAATATCTTAAATTACCCTGATGATCAGAAGATTTTGGGCAAATCTTTGTTAGCTGATATATGTTGTTATATAAGTACATTTTGTGTATAATGAAATGTTATGGAGAAATATGAATTAATGTGTCTTGTAAAAGTTTAAAAGTACCTCTTAGAATATTGATTTTAGTTTAATGACGACATAAATTTATAGTAAATGATTAATTTTGTGATTTGTAAATTCTCACACTTGTGAATTTATAAGTGTGGTTAATATTTTGAGTTGGCTTTCGGTTTCATAAATTATCGAGTGATATGGTATTTGATTATAAACTGCAAAAGTTTTATATGTGTAAATAATGTTTAAACGTCTTTTCAGTATCCTCAAATGTTAGTTTGGATCCTAGATTTGAATTGTGAATTGATAGAACCCCAAAAGGAGCTCTATAGATTTGAATCCTTGAGGGGGATCTACCCTTGGAACACTATAGGAGTTTCTCCCTCCTAGACTCAGCACAAGACTAAAATAAAATTGATAATTGCTTGATAAAAGAGAGGGGGCGGCTACATCATTATATAGGGTTGCAAACCCTAGCCCATGGGGTGCTTGCCTAACTAAAATTACCCTTTTGCCCATTCTATAGCCTACCTACCTTAGAGGGAACAGGTGGCGGCTAGGTTGACTCTATAGCCGACCTAAGCAAGGGGAAACCCTAGCCGACTAGCCCAGTAAAGGGGCGACGGCCACTAAGCCCTAAGGCCCCAAAATAAACTCTAGCCACACTTCTTTATAGGATAGAAGTGAATAGGTGGGGTTTTATTACAATCTCACAGGGTTCTTATTGATTACTTCTAAGTAGTTAGGACTCAACCCTGCTAGAGTGCTTTCAAACCCGCCCTCTTCAAATCAGCCTTGTCCTCAAGGCTGAGATTCCATGAGCTCCTCATATGATTTCCATTTGTAGTAGGATACCTGGCGGATCAACTGTAATCTTAATCTGGTGTGTGAATCTGATCTCCATGTTAGGGCCCCAATGTGATCCCCAATTTTGCAAGGCCCAAAGAAATACAGAGACCACTTCATTAAGGCTCGAGTTTCCTGCTGATCGAGCTGGAGGTGTAGAAAAACTCGATCTTCAATTTTTCGTCCATTCTGAAGTTTGTCGGGAGGTCGTTTCTTCTTTGCATGTGCTGTCATATCGTTAGTCTTTAGTGATAGCCAATCTTTCTTTTGGAACGGTGACTGCCCTCTAGTATGGTTCAGGATGATGAGAGCCCAATCTGGCGTGAGCATGAATTGCAATTCTTCTAGGTTTACTCCTCTTTCGTGCCATGGACCTGTATCCAACCATATTTTAAATTTGGTAGTAATTAGTATCTCCTGTAAAAACCTCGTATGGAGTGTGGGGGAAGCCTCGGTGTAAATTAGGAGTTGACCATCTTGCATAAGAATAGCCCCAATTCCAACTCCTGATGCATCAGCCTCAGTGACAAAAGTGCGGCTGAAATCGAGCAGTGCTAGGACTGGCGTCGTCATCATGGCTGCCTTGAGTCATTCGGAGGCTGCGGAGGCTTTATCCGACCACAAGAAGGAGTCTTTCTTCAGTAAGGACATGAGTGGGGCACTGATCTTGCCATCACGAAATTTTGGTAGTAGCCCGTGAGTCCAAGGAAACCGCATAGTGATTTTACATTTGTAGGTCTCGGCCATCCTTGCATTGCCTCGATCTTTGTCGAGTCCACCGCCATTCCATCCTCTGATATAATATGCCCAAGATACTCCACTTTATGCTGTAAGAAGCTGCACTTTGACTGTTTAACATAAAGAGTATTCCCCCGAAGAATCATTAGAACATTTCGTAAGTGCTGAAAATGTATATCAAGCGTAGGGCGATAAATGAGAATATCATCAAAGAATACCAATACGAACTTGCATAGAAAACTCCGAAGATGTCATTCATCAGGTTTTGGAAAGTAGGAGCATTCTAAGTCCGAAAGGCATTACCAAAAACTCATAGTGGCCGTTATGCGTGCGGAATGCTCTTTTCAGGATATCTTCAGTGCATACCCGAATCTGATGATATTCGGATCGGAGATCCAATTTAGTGAAGGCTCGAGCTCCTTTTAATTCGTCCAAGAGTTTATCTATAAAAGGGATAGGATATTTGTCCTTGACGGTGATGGCGTTTAGAGCCCGGTAGTCAACGCACACCTGCCACATACTATCTTTCTTGCGCATTAGCAACACCGGTGAGGAGTAAGGGCTACAACTTGGTCGAATCACCCCGGTATCAAACATCTCTTTAATAATGTTCTCGATCTCGTCCTTCTGCAAGTGAGGATAGCGGTACGATCGCAAATTTGCTGGAGGTTTGCCTGGCAAAATAAGAATGCGATGGTCATGCAGCCGATTAGGGAGCAGCCCGCGCGGCTCTAAGAAAACATCCGCGAATTCGTCCAGCAAAAGGGCAAGCTTAGGATCTGAGTTGTGTACATTCTCCCCTTTAGATGGCTGCTGGATATGCATCAAGAATCCCCCATGTGCTTTGTGCAAAACTTTCTCCATTCGTTGCGACGAAACAGTGGACATTTGGCTCCCGCGCTTGCCTCGTAACGTGACCTGTCTCCCTTTGCAATAAAATTTTATAATTAGTTTAGAAAAATTCCAGGAGATATCACCTAGTGTTGTGAGCCATTCGATCCCGAGTACGGCTTCATAATCATCGATGGGTAGGAGGAAGAAATCAGCTACCACTTCTTGGTCTTGGAGGAGTAGTTTCACCCGCGGGCACCCTTGATCGCAAATGAAGATTCGGTTGTCGGCGACCTTCAATTTGAAGCGCCAAACGTGCAGCAACCTTACTGTTGAGGAAGTTATTGGTGCTGCCCGTGTCGATGAGAACGGTGATGGGTTGTTGTTTTAGAAGTCCTCCAACTTTCACCGTTTGCAGGTTGGAGTAGCCGGCCAATGCATGCACTGCGTAGTCGGCCGGTTGAGACTCTTCCTCTATGGCTTCTTCCTTAGGTTCAAGGGCTTCTCCAGATGTTTCATTGTCCTCATCCTCTGTTGGTTCAATCATGAGGAGCCAGTCCTTTTTACAACGATGTTCGCGGCTCCACGGTTCGTCGTAATGCCAACACAACCCCTTGGCCGATCGTTCACGAAGCTCGTCTCTTGTCAACTTTTTTGGCGCGGGGGCTTGGATGGCAGTAGAGGGGGCAGTAGGCCTCGGCATAGCTGGTCGGGGAGTGACCCTTGTCCTTCGTACCTCGTGGTTCAATCGTTCTTCCTGGATACACGCGAAGGAAATCGCCACCATAAGTGTGTACGGTTGTCACGCCTTTACTTCTCCTCGGATCTCCGGCTTTAGGCCCTCAATAAAAGTAACTAAAAGTTGTTTCTCAGACCCATTCTCAGTTTGGTTAAATAAATACTCAAACCTTGTTTGGTATTCTTGTATTGTAGAGGTTTGATGAATCTTTGCCAATTGTTCGTCGATGTTGTCGAAATCGGTTGGTTCGAAGTTGTTTAGTAGTCCTTCCTTGAATTGCTGCCAAGAGAGTTCTCCATGGGTGTGTTCAAACCAATTTAACCAGTGAATAGCATCTCCCTCGAGGTGTATGGCATCAATCTCCACCTTGAATGCATTGGAGGGGTGGGTTCTGGGGTACAATAAAAGAAAGTAGCTAGTTGGTTCAATCGAACTAACTAGCTACTGTTTAACTGAACAAGACTTAAAAGTTTGGTTCAATTGCTTCATTTAAACCATGCCCTTGCACGAGGCACTAAGCACCTAGGTTTAGGCGAGCACTCAGGCAGCATTCATTGAAGCGCATCGCACAATCGACCCTTGAGGCACTCGAGTGCTTTTAAACCAGGCGCTCGCACGAGGCACCAAGCGCCTAGGTTTAGGCGAGCGCTCAGGCAGCACTTCATTGAAGCGCATCGTACAATCGACCCTTGAGGCACTCGAGCGCCTAAGCAAGTGTCTGGGCACCTATTTAAACCACTAATATAACTAGATCATGTAAACATTGATGCTCAAACTGATTTATTCTCTTTGAGTAGATCTATCATGTCAAATAATTTAAATATATATTAATACATCTATCGAAAAAATAGATTAATCAAAATAAAAATATTATGTGATCCTTACATGCTCAAAAACACTCCAGTTTCGCTCAGAACTCGCAGTATACAAATCAAATTAAGAATTTTGATAGCTAATTGCTGTAAGTTTGGGTTGTAATTTCCAAATAGACTATCATTTAGTTACAAAATTTATTTTATTATTAACAATAACATACTATACATAAAATTAATTATATAAATTTATAAATACCTAAAGATGTAGTTGTCTTAAATCGAACTATCATCGAAATTCCAAAAAGACCATTGGCATTTGTATATAAACTTTCATCTCAAAGCTTGGAACCAATATTGCAATACACTTATATAACATATTTACAACTTCTGCAACAAACTCAATAGACGTGTTCTAAAAAAAATTCCGAGTTCAAATAATATCCTACTGTATGTAATGGACGATGAAGTTAACAATAACATCTTTTGTCAATGATTAAAAACATTTTCATATACTTTTCTTCATTTCCATCAAAAGACTTTTGAATCATCTCTTTTGCTCTATCCATAGCCTCATAAATATATCTCATTGTAGGTTTCTTCTCATTATCTGTCAACCGAAGGACTCAAACAAGAGGGCTCATTACCTTTAACGTATAAACTATAAGATTCCAAAATGATAACATTAAGATGATATCACCAGCCCTCTTAACTTTTGCTTCTTTTGCCCATTTGTTTGTCACTCATTTCTCGAGGTAAACATGTTTCTTAAATATATTTTCGACGATGCACGCTCTGTAATGTCAATTAATAAATTGGGTAACACCATATCTCACGGATTCCTTATTGCCTATGGATTCTCTCATCATATTTAAAACTCCAATATGATTATAAAGAAATCCGACAAAGATTATCCTATCTAAAGTCTTCTTCATGTCAGTAATCCTTCCAATATCTTGCAATCAATACAATGTGTCGTACATAAAGTCCAGTGTTGACATTTTGCTTCAAATAATTTACCTAAGATATAGATAACAAAATTGATAAGACTTAAGTTACATAGTTCTTCCATTCAAATAAAAGACATAAAGTAATTAAAAGATTAAAAAATTCAAAAGATAAATCTTACTAGCTAACACATAGTTACTTACATTATCAGTTATAACTTGGACGACATCTTGTTCCCCAATTTCTTCCACAAACTTGTGAAGCAACTCATTTTTTTTTTTTTAGATTTCATAAAAGATGATGCATTTATTGACTTCAAAAACATGGTTCCTAAAGAATAGTTGACAAGAAAATTAATTATACTTTTATGTTTCCCGTTAGTCTAAGCATATGATATAATAGAGCAACTATGTTTAACCCATGATTCTTTGTGACCCCTTAATAAGCCGTTTGTATAATCTAACTCTTTTTTTAGTCTTAAAACTCGCAACTCATAATAACTTGAAGGTTTTAATCCCCCACTATATCTTCCAATAGCTTCAATCATCTCTTTAAAATTATATAAACAACAAGTACTAAGGGAAAGGCAAACCTGGTAGAAGAAGTGAGCAATATGCTAAATTATTCTTCCTCTTATTTCTTTATCACAAGCATCACTTATAGTTGTTTGTCATAATTTTGCCCCTGCATACCCTTATTGTTTCTGTGATCCTTAATACATATATAAATCCATCGGTTCCCTTTTACCCTTTTTAAAATTCATAGTTTCTTTTCCTTTTATGTCATATACTCTTTTCCCACTTAAATTGATTCAATCTAAATAATCTTCTTCTTCGTCTCTAATATGTTCAACATTATCCTCGAGTAAAATCTCATAAGATCCATTCCTTTATATCTTTTTTTTCAGTTAATAAGCCAGCAACTCTTCTTTTACATCAGGTGGACATTTTTTGCATACTGATGCATTCTTAAAGTTCCCTACTTGATGTTACTTTATACAAAAAATACCACCTTCTAGCAGTCTTATCACAAAATATACAAGTAACTGGATTAGGATCCTTTAGATAATTGTACTTTCAAGCAGGATTCTTTCTTGAATTTTTTTATGAATCTTCTATATTGCTTTGTACACTTATCATTAATCCTCAAACCCTAATAACAGTTCTAAATAAATAGAGATTATTAGTGTTAAAATCTAAATAGAGACTAATAAATATTGTTAACAGTAGATTATCTATTGTTAACAGTAGTTAGAGGGGGAGAAAAGAGTTATCTACTATTAACAACGGTTAGAGGGGAAGAAAAGAGTCACTGACAATAGAAAGTGGGGAAAGAGAGGGCAGCGATGACAGAGAAATTTTCAGATGACGACAATGGCAATAGAGGAAGTTGTAGTCCTCTCTAGTGATGGTGAAAGGAGCTACACACGAAAACAACAACGACAGAAAAAACTATGCATGAATGCTAGCTCGTCGTACCCATTAGTTGGCGATAAAGGAAGCGTCGGTCCTGTGTGCCAGCGGTGGAGGCAACGGCGAAGGCAGTAGTTGCACTAGGGTTCATGGTTCGAGGTTGCACAGGGGGGGCGAGGGGTGGGTTTTGTAGGTATAGTAATAGTATGTAGCTTAGTCAGTTCAATCGAACAAACTAGTTATTGTTCAACCGAACCAGACTTAGTCTGGTTTGATTGCTTCGTTTGAACTAGGGGCTCACTTAAGGCGCCAAGTGACTGGGTTTAAGTGAGCGCCTAGGCGGCGCTTCACTGAAGTGTTGCCTAGTCGAGGCCTGAGGGGCTCGAGCCTCGCCTCACCTCGCCTCTATCAGAACCCTTGCGGATTCTAAGCTTGGTGTGATCTCTATAGGGGATCGGCTTACTTGGAACTCTATAGGGGTTCCTCCCTCTTTGATTTTCTGCACATAGGCTGAAAAATAATTGATCTACTGATGATGAAAAGAGGGGAGAATACAAGCTATTTATAGGGATTCTAAATCCTACCTCCTAATAGGACTCATACTTCAACAAACTCCAACTTCTACTCCAAGTAAACCAAGACTCCTACTAAACCAAGATTCCTCTTTTCCTCAACTCCTAACCCCTAGCCAACTCCTAACCCTGATGTGGTCGGTGGTTATAGGGGTCTCCAACTCCTAATTTTATTTTTATTCCACTCTAGAGAGAGTCCAAGCTAAGTGGAACTCTCCCCCTCTTGCCCTACCCAACCTCTATTAAGAGGAGGAGGCGGTTATGAGACTCTCATCTCATAAGGACTCCTCCCCAACCCTAGCCAACCACTTCTTTACTAGGGGTGGCGGCTAGATTAGGGTTTATTACATCCATGACTCAATTGACTTTGACCCATATCCGACTCCAACTCTTAATCAGACTCTAGTTCAGCTGAATCCTAACCCTACTAGGATTTGGGCTGATTTATTACAATAGACTCAAATCTTCTCCTAGCTGACCTAATGTCAAGTCTAGGTTGGCCAACAAGGCCCAATCTTAGGACTCGACTCAATCGACTAGGACCCAACTCAGCTGGGGTCCTAACAGACTCACTCTCTTCAAATCAGTCTTGTCCTCGAGGCTGAGGCTCCATGATCTTTGGGTCCTGGTCTGCAATTCTTCTTGAAGTTTCCTCGTGGTTTCTACGGTAAGCGCAACATGGTCCAACGGTCCAACATTGTTTTATTTCTCTCCATCAGGTTTAGCAGTATATGGATGGTGGTGCATCACAATCCTGCAATCTCACATGATCATTAGCTGAACTTGAACCTCCTCATCAGTCGGGATGTCAGGTGGATGGATCTGGGCTTAATCGTCCTCTCTAAACTTCCATTTACAGTGAGATACTTGAAGGATCAATTGTATTTTAGTGCACTGATCTGATCCATAAATCACAGCTCTATTGTGATCTCCAATTTTGCAAGGGCCAAAGTAGCAGGGGAACCACTTCCTTGAGGCTCGAATTTCCTGCTAGTAGGGCTAGAGATGAAGGGAAACTTGATCTTCAATAGCAAACTTTCTTCTGCTCCGGTATTTGTCTGGGGACTATTTCTTTCTTGCATGGCTGCCACTTAGTTGTTCTTCAATAGTAACCGAGCCTTCTTTTGGAATAATGGCTACCTTTTGATAAGGTCCCCGATAGTCTGAGCCCGTTTTGAGTCTGAGGTGGATAGGAGCTGCAATTTTACCGAGCTTGTTTTCATCTCTCCTTCGTGTTGTTGACCTGTATCATGTCAAACTTCAAATTCAGTAGCAATTAGTATCCCTTTACAGATCAAAAGCATCGTGTGAAGTGTAAGGAGAGCCTCGGTGCATATTAGGGGTCGGCCATCTTGCATTCGATAACACAAATTCTAACTCCTGATGCGTTAATCATAAACACTTTGTCAAGGTCGGGTAAAGCTAGCACCGACGAAGAGTAGGGGCTGCAACTTGGCTAAATGACCCCTGTTTCGAGCATCTCTTTTACAATCCTCCTTAATTCATCTTTCTAGAGGTGAGGATAATGATTTGGCTGAGTGTTTGCTAGTGGTTCATCCGGAAGATTCAAAATTCAATGGTCATGCCATCGGGTAGGAGGTAGGCTGCGCGGTTCGACGAAGACATCTGAAAATTCAACAAGCAATTGAAGAATGTTTAAATCTTCAATTTTTGTTGGCTCCCTCATATGCTGCTGCTGGAGATGTATTAGGAAGCCGCTGTTCACTTTGTGTAAGACTTTCTCCATTCGCCGTGTTGAAATCATCGCTAGGTTGCTCCCACGTTTCCCGCATTGGATCACCTATTTCTCATGGCTGAAAAATTTCATGATAAATATGAAAATATTCCAGGGAACATCACCTAGCGTAGTTAGCCATTTGATATCAAGTAAGACCTCATAATCATCAAGAGGAAGGACGAAGAAATCAACAAGTATCTCTTGGTCCTGTCGCAACAATTTTACCTGCGGGCATCTTTGGTTGCACTTCAAAATTTGGCCGTTGATGACCTCAACGTCAAACCTGCTGCAATCTTCATTTTGGAGCATCAATTGGGCAGCAACCTTGTTGTTCATAAAGTTGTTGGTGCTCCTAGTCTTGATGAGGATGGTGATGGGATGTTGCTTAAGAGATTCTTCAACTTTTGTTGTTTGCGGGTTTATATGGTCGATAAAGCATGAGTTGTGCAATTGGCCAACTGCGAGTCTTCCTTCATGTTCTCCTCCTCAGGTTCCTGGACCACTTCTTCAGATTCTTCAATAGATTTTATCATGGAAAGCTCCCCCTTTTTACACCGATGGTTGCAACTCCAAAGTTCGTTGGAATGCCAACAAAGGCCCTTCAGCGATCTGTCGTGTAGCTCTTCTCTCGTCAATTTTTTTTGGCAACGAAGAATGGCTGGGAGTAGAGGGAGGTTTATATGCTGCTGATCTAGGAGCGGTTCTCGTCCTCCGAGTATCTTGGTTCAACTGTTCCTCTTGGATTCGGGTGAAAGAGATTGCGGCCTTCACGGTGTGGGGCTATCACGCTTTAACCTCTCCTTTAATTTCCGGCTTGAGTCCTTCGATGAACGTCCCTAATAATTGTCTGTTAGACCAATCACAAGCAGAGTAAAATAATTCCTCAAACCTAGTCTGGTATTCTTGGATCGTGGAGGTTTGTCAGATCTTAGCAAGTTGTTTGTTGATATTCTCGTATTTGGTCAGCTCAAAGGTGCAGGGCTATCGCGCTTTAACCTCTCCTTTAATTTCCGGCTTGAGTCCTTCGATGAGCGTCCCTAATAATTATCTGTCAGACCAATCACAAGCAGAGTAAGATAATTCCTCAAACCTAGTCTGATATTCTTAGATTGTGGAGGTTTATCGGATCTTGGTAAGTTGTTTGTTGATATTCTCGTATTTGATCGGCCCAAAGCAGTTCAACAGCGCTTTCTTGAATTGTATCCATGTCGGAGCCCCATAGGTGTATTCAAGCAGATTGTACCACTGAATTGCATCTCCTTCGAGGTGGAAGACAGCGATGTCCACCATAGAATTCTCCCGTGTTCGATAATAGCGGAAGTAATGTTTGACGTGCAAAACCCATCCCGTCGAGTCTCCTTCTTCCCATCAAGGGAAGTCCACCATCATGCATGGCTACATTATATCAGTGGCTTGTACTTCCTTTTTGGGAGGCCTCTTTAAACTTGTACCTTGCTGGAATTTTGTTGGGCTCGGAGATCGGCCAATCCGAATTCGACGAATAAGGCGCGCAATCTATCCTCTATGCGTGATTCAAACGCCTCAAACTTGGCATCGATTGAACCATGAGATGCCATTGTGTGTGCCTCCAGAGCTGAGATGTCAATATCCTTCTCCTGCTGTTGGGTCAGTGGTATGAAACGGTTGGGTGGATTGGTGGCAGAAAGGGATGGTGGATCATGGGCAGATGGTTGCGATTTAGACTGATAGGTTGTTGTTTTTGGTTGCTGTGAGGGCTGTGATTTAGGGCTGCTATAAGGGTCGTATAGAGTGTATAATGGCCGAGGTTTAAGGTTAAAGGAATGGGTTAGGGTTGTTGTTGATGACAGCAACGGATTTAGTAGGGATCGGGTGTGGATGCAGCAAGTAGTACCGAAGGTAGTGCAGCAAAAATTTTCGACAGAGAGGGTGTTGTTGATGCTGTTGTTTGGGGCTATTGTAAAGGCTGTAAGGAGGGTTTGGTGACAGAGGTTTAGGGTTAGAGAGGTGGCTTAGGGTTACTATTGATGGCAGCAACCGGTTTGGTAGGGATTGGTGGCCAAAAGGGTGATGGTTCAAGGTTATGGTTTAGGGTGTTGTTTGGGCAGCGGGTTTTTTAGGGGCTATTAGGGTTGGTTGTGGATTATGGAAATAGGCTACGACGACTGCATCTTAAGGCTAGAGGGGTGCCCTAAAGATGACGTGGTTGGCAGCAACAATTTCGATAAGGATTAGATATGGGTGCAGCAAAAAACACCGAAAGGTAGTGCTGCAGATTTCTGCGTCGATAGGCTACAATAGGTCGCTGTTTTGGGCTGCGATTTTGGATGATCTTTGGGTTCTGGAAATAGGTTATGATGGCAGCATCTTAGGCTAGAGGAGTGCCTAAAAACGACGTGATTGGTGGCAGCAAGATTTGTAGGGTTTTGGGGGTTTGGAAAAGAAGAACAACAAAGATGCAGCAGCAGAATTTTTCGTCGAGAAAATTTCAGCAGTATATATGCAATTTTTTCCAGCAGTTTGAAACAAGGATTCGAGTAAAACTCAAGGGAAATCCACTGATAAGGGAGAGGTAATGCCGTCAAAAAATTCGTGGAAGAAAACAGCAGCAAAAGATTTGGCAAGATCAAAGATCACGGGAAGGTACTACAACAGATTTTTACGTCTAAAGTGCAGCAGTTTGGACGTAAAAGATCAGCGGTTTATATTGAGAATTTTTTGACGAAACCAAAAGGAAATCTGTCGTTAAAGAGTGTCAAAGCCGTCGTAAAAAACTCGTGGAAGATTAAATAGAAAAAACGCAACAGCAAGATCAAATAGGCAGTGTTATGCGGCTAAAATTCTGTAGCGCAACTTTCGTCGTAGAGATGGAAACTTTGCGACAAAAAGTTTATGCAGCAAGATAGGAACAATTTTTTTTGGTTTTTTGGAATAAGGATAACTAAATTGCAGCAACAGTAAGGTAGGAAACCAGAATCTGTTGCAATTCACGGGAGATCAAAGGATGATCTGCGGTAGTGGAGATGACGACAGAATTCAACGATGATCTAAGTATTTGTGGGAATTGCTTTGGGCAACTATAGAAGGATGATGGACAGCTATGGAAGGGCAGCAAGACGTCAAGAACGCTGCTCTGATACCAAGTGTAGAATCCTTGCAAATTCTAAGCTTGGGGTGATCTCCATAGGGGATCAGCCTCCTTGGAACTCTACAGGGGTTCCTCCCTCCTTCGTTTTCTGCACATAGGCTGAAAAATAATTGATCTATTGATGATGAAAAGAGGGAAGAATACAAGCTATTTATAGGGCTTCTAAACCCTAACTCTTAAAAGGACTCCTCCTCCAACAAACTTCAACTTCTAATCAACTTCTACTCCAAGTAAACCAAGACTCCTACTAAACCAAGATTTCTCTTCCCCTCAACTCTTAACCTCTAACCAACTCCTAACCATGATGTGGTTGGTGGCTATAAGGGTCTCCAACTCCTAATTTTATTCTTATTCCACCCTAGAGAGAGTCCAAGCTAAGTGGAACCCTCCCCCTCTTGCCCTAGCCGGCCTCTCTTAAGAGGAGGAGGCGGCTAGGAGACTCTCATCCCATAAGGACTCATCCCTTACTCTTGCCAACCACTTCTTTACTAGGGGTGACGGCCATATTAGGGTTTATTACATTCATACTCAATTGACTCTGACCCGTATCCAACTCCGACTCCTAATCAGACTCCAGTTCAGCCGAATCCTAACCTACTAGGATTTGGGCTGATTTATTATAATAGACTCAAATCTCTCCTAGCTGACCTAATGTCAGGTCTAGGTTGGCCAACAAGGCCCAATCTTAGAACTCGACTCAATCAACCAGGACCCAACTCAACTGGGGTCCTAACAACCTCATCTTACCGTAGCGCCTATTTAAATCCCTAGTAAGAACCGATGTGAAGTCATATACATGGGAAATTTGAACATGAGAGAGAATTTTATCAAACCTCTAACACTAACTAGTGGTACCACAACAAACTTATACAGTCAAGTCGTGACCTTCCATAATATCCAATAATTTTTAAAAGAGTGTGGGTACTAAAAAGGAAGTTTGGAGTAGCTAATAATTAACTTATATTCTATCATATCATTGCAGCCACAATTGCATAAGCTATTAGATTTAATTAGTTGGTCTTTTAGATGAAGTCATAGGTTCTTGTTTTCACAAAACATGGCTAACAAGTCAACCACATCCAAGATATAAAAGGGCATACCAATGCAGGTCAAAAAGGCACAACCTTAAATGGCACCAAGGCTCAGAGTCTCAACTAGTTCGAAATATGCTTTCACAATTACTTTCATAGGTACATCATGATTAGTTTTTAGATATAAGGTTTCACCAACAAATATCTTCACATTTTATTCCAAAAAAATATATATGTAAATGATTCATATAACCGAAAGCAGAAATAAGAAGTATTTGCAAGTATCACTTTGATGAGAATATTGCATGTCAACTCATGAGTGCTACAGTATATTTTTTATACCACTCTCTTTAAGGTTTTAATACAATCAAATACAGGTTGCAACAATATGTTGAACGGGTAGATACTAATATGTACCATCTGTATCACTGACAAACATCATAAAAAATTGTTTACCAAGTGGTACGAAAGTACATAATCTGTTACCGGTGCTTGGTGACCAATAAATACCAGTGGATATGTAAAGGTCAAACCACTATTATAAACGGACTCTCTCTCTCTAAGGGATCAAGAATTAAACAAGCAACTATCTATTCCATCAGATAATAAGTCCATTGGATATCTTGAAACTTACTAAGACACTCTAAGACCTCTATAGCCTGGCACTTAATGCTCAACTCGGAAAGTCCATGATTCTGTATCTGCGATTGTTTTGTCAAAGACTTGACTCCAATATTACTTTACCTTTGACACATTCATGTAATAACTCTTATCTAATATAACTTCTACAATGATCCAAAAGTATGTTTTCACCTTACTTTATCCTTGTAGTTCAGATGATATTTGATGTTAATGCTAGGATTATGCATAACCAAATTTAGCAAACTATCTGATCTTTCAACAAAAGGGTGAAATAAGCATCTTCATCAATATTATATTTATCATACAATGAATCTAGAGTATGATACTAGGGAGTACAGAACTCGTAGGAACTAAAGAGCATACTGCAATCGATAAACACAACGTGAAAACGAATGAACGATATCACAAAGAAAGACAAACTGCTTCTATGTTAAGGAAATTGAAAAAAGGCAATAGTGGACATGGCGATCACAGTAGCGAGTCAGGGGCAGAGATTGGTTGGGATCACTCACGGGCGTGTCGGGAGGAGGGATCTTGTCGTTTTCCGCGGCTCCTGGTGGAGATCGGCGGAGGAACAAGTGAGGACGATCTACGGAAGTGGAGGGGCAGGGGAAGTGGCGGTTGGCGGCAGCCACGGTGGGAGAGGAGGGCGGGAGGGCGATGTGGGAACGGCGGAGCAGTGGCGGTCGGAGCTTGATGGAGTCATCCGCGCTTGACATGGCGATCCGATGAGGAGGAGCGTAGAGAAAGGGGGGAGGCGGTAGGGTTTTGAAAGACGGGAATAGAAAGAGTTGGAGAAGAGGCCGTCGAGGGGCGAGGGAGGAGAGAGGGAAAATTGAGATTGACGGGAGCAACTTTTTGTTTTTTTTGTTTTTTGCTTCTTTGGTTTATATTTATATACTTTAAAAAACAAAATATATATATATATTACACCTTTATAATCCTAGGTGGCTCTCTCGAGAACCTGAAATGTGGGCCGACAAGTAGTAGTAGGACGTGGCTTTCGTGTGGGAAACCTTTGCACGTGCGCAATGACAGTCCACGTGTACATCCTCATCTTTGCTGTGCGCCAGAATCACGGTGGAAGAACAGTCCGAATCGTTCGTGTCTGGCTCAACGTGTCACGCTATTGGACCTGCAGTAGAGACCTACGGTTGACATCAGCCATCGCAAGTTTTCCATTCTTTGTTAATCTTTTCCATCTAAAGAAAATAAAAATTATAACTTTAGCCTGCATTTACATTCAAATTTGGCCTATGTTGATTTCGATAAGCACTTCCTCTACACCGACATTTTCTACAATGCAAAGGCAGCTATACCCGGGCTTCCAACCATGCAAATTTTGAGAGATAGCATTCCCCTGTGTTTTGGCGATATGCTCCACCTCCTTTTAAAGGGTGATGTCTAACATATTTACTTTTTCCTTAAATAATCACTCTTTTTAATACTCATATTTTATATAATATCCAAAATACCTCTGCACTACACCTAATTATACTGTTCTCCCAAAGTTTCAAGAGACCCTTCGGAATGAACCATCCGTCAATAGGGTGCACCGATGATTCATAAGGTGTACTGGCCAAAAATACTATAGAGTCTAATTAAAAATATTATAAAATTTATTTAAAAATATTATATATAACCAAATACGTTTTTAACCTCATTCAGACTAACTACAAATCAAAAAATTAAGCATCGTAATGAACCACGAACGACCACAACCAAGAAAACATAATATAATATTACTTACAGTATTTTTCAATAACTTTATAATGTTTTTAGCATCTCACCAAAAAAATTATAAGTGAGTCAAAATAAAATCAAAACACACTATAAGTATGATAAAAATTATTATTTTATTCACAATAAAAACATTGTAAAGCCTACCAAACACTATAAATGACCCAAAGGATTGATAACCTCGATCGATCAATTATAATCTAAAATTTTAGTATGATAGCGATCTATAAGTAACAACAATAAAAAAGATATAATATAATATCACATTATATTTTTAATAACTTATAATATTTTTGGGACCTCAACAAAAATACTGTAATACTATTAAAAAATACTATAGGTAAATAAATAAAATCAAAACACACAATAAGCATGTGTAAAAATACACTAGAAATCATTGGACATACTAACATAGAATTTAAATAGCTATTTATAATAATTTAAGAATAATATCACATCGATGAGGATAAAAAAATTAATTTATTATAATATTTTGTAAGATTATATGATCCTTTATTAATTGAATAAGATATATTATGAATTATTTGGATCCTGATAAAAGATATTAGCTAATATTAAATACAGCTCATATTATATTAGGATATTTTAGGGGATGTCCTTGATAGAAGGAACTCTCATAATAACTTACTCTAGACCCTTTGCTCTTGCCTATAAAAGGACAGGACCTCCTCTAAACCAAAAGGAGAACAGGCGTGGTGTGTACGTAAGCCGCAATACGCTGTATAAGAGAAAGATATTATTATTATTCTCTTGATCTCCCAAAACCATCAATTACAGTGGTCCAATGAAAGAGGAAGAGAGGAGAATGGATCTAAATCCATTCTAGTTCTCCTTGCAGATCGATATCTTGATATTATTCAGATCTGAAAAGCAATGCTCTTAAAGATCTAATTGGCTCTTAATCAGATGACATCTAAAGGTACGTATCGTAAACAGATCTAGTATTATTTGATTTCAATCCTGGCATAATAGTTTTCCGCATAATAGTTGGCATAATTATAGTTTTTATGCTAACAATTGATATCAGAACTAGGTTTTGAGATCAAAAATATTAGATATATTATTTTTGTTTACGATGCGTTGATCTGATATCTGATCGATCTATATTCCTAAATGTTAAATTCAATAGTTTGCTTGCGAACGATATTGATGGTTGTTGTGTAGAAAGGATGTAGCAATCTTGCTGCGTTTTTGGCCGAATCTGCCTACGGCAACGCTACACTCAGCAGCATATGTGCACAGAGCAGAGACTGCATCAACCACTCTACCAACAGCCCAGGCAGGACGCTGGGTCAGTTGCGCGTAGGCGGTAGCTGCATCAAGCGGCGACTGTGCGCGGGTTTGCCACAAGCGGCTAACCGCAGCCGCGGTGGCAGCAGCCATGCGGGCAAGCGACCATCGCGTGTAATAGAGGCCGCGCAAGTGGCAGCCTCCGCATGCCAGCAGTCAGCGGCACGCAGAACGCATGCGCTGGCGGTCGCATAGGCCACACCCGCGTGCTGGCAGTCGAACAGGCGACGGCGGCGACAGTAGGAAGGAATTAGGGTTAGGGTTTTCTTAAAAGAAAATTATAGTTTTACCTTTTAGCAGAAATCACGGTTTTACCATTCAATTAAAATTATAGTTTTATGTTCAGCAGAAATCACGATTTTTTCATTCATCAAAATTATAGTTTTTATCCTTCAGCCGAAAAGGATTATTTATAGTTTTACCCTTTTTATGTTTTATTAATCCTATAATATTTCTACCCTTTATAAATTCTATAATTCTTTTTTATATCCTTTTAGAATTACAATTCTGTCATTATAAAATTAAGAAATTATGATTTATTTTCTCAATTATAAAATTGATCAATATAATCTAATAAAATTTTAATCATGATTATATTTTGATTATTCATTGATTACATTTTATTTTGATTAATTTATTTAATCAGACTTAGGGCTTCTCCAATTAAATAAAATTAATTAGTTTAATTTTAAAAAATTCATAAATTATTATTTCGTTATAATTTTCTCATATAAATTATTAATTGTATGTGTTAAATCCAATTATCACATGCAAATGTTAGAAATTATGAAATGATATTTATTTTTCACATGAAGATATGATTTATGTATCATCATGATTACAGTTATCATATGAGTTTTTTCCTGCTGATTAAGTATTCAATAATTATCATGGTTGTTATTATATTATTGAACTATTTCAGCATAAATTAGTTCAAATGAACTTGATGAATATTATTTATAATTCATCTCCTTAAGTTATGCCAAAGTAGCCTAGAATGGTAGGCTTATAGGATATGAAATACAATTAAAGTCTTATCATTTATAAGATAATTTAGTTTGTATTTTATATTACTGCATTGGTCTTGTAGTTACCAAAGTGACCTAGATCAATGATTTATAAAATTACATTAAAGAACAAGTCCTCAATGACATTAAGGAAATAATATTCAAAATTATATGTATAATTAGGAGATTTAGATAATCCCAAAGGATAATCTATTTCAAATAATTATGTGATGGGGTAGGATGATACTGTTTTGGATATCCTTGTAGTTTAGAATTATATACCCAAAAGTAGCAAAACTATTCCACAATGATGATATCAGTCCTCCATAAATGATCTTGAGTGAACACTAGATATGTCAATATTTTTACCCAAAGGTTAAATATTAATGATATCAATAGTTCATCATATTTTGGTAAACTTAAAGCATTAATGTTATTTTATATTCTGCAGTGGTATTCCCGTCCATACATTCTCATGCTTCTAGTGTCCCTGTATTCTCTCGATCAAATTATTTAGAATGATTAGAGCATGTGCAATTTACATTGGGCGTATTAGATATGGATTTAACATTGCTTGTTGAAAAGCCCACAGAATTAACTAATAAAAGTACTGTAGATGAAATAAAAGCTTGGGAAAGATCTGATAGGCTCAGTTTAATGTTTATAAGGATGACAATTGTAAATAATATAAAGACTTCATTACCGGTTGTAACTAGTGCACATGAATATTTAAAGGTTATTAAAAATGGATTTAAATCTACTGATAAGTCATCGACTGACACATTAATGAAAGAACTGATTATAGCTCAGTACGATGGTACTCGAGGAATTCAAGATCACATCCTCAATATGGCTGACAAAGCTGCAAAACTTAAGGTGTTGAGAATGGATATTGATGAATCTTTCCTTGTGCAATTCATTCTTAATTCTCTTCCTTCTCAGTTTGGCCCATTCAAGATTTACTACAATACAAATAAGGATAAGTGAGACTTGAATGAGTTAACTAGTATTTGTGTTCAGGAAGAATTAAGATTAAAGCAGAAAAGTTCATATAATGTATTGATAACTACTCAAAGAGTTAGTAACAAGAAAAGAAAATCAAAGCATCATCCATCAAAGAAATTTACCTGGTCTAGAAATGTTAGACAGACTATTTAAAAGAAAGTTATTACAGTAAAGTGCTTCTTTTATGGCAAGAAAGGGCATGTAAAGAAGGACTGCATTAAACGTAGGACTGCATTAAGGAAAACATTGTTGATCAATGTATATATCTAAAGGTTAGTCGGAGTAAGTTTATTATATTGGTCTTATACGTGGATGATATATTGGTCTTATACATTGTTGTTGCATGAAACCAAGATATTTCTCAATAAGAACTTTAAGATGGTTGATATGAATGAGGCATCCTATGTTATTGGCATTGAGGTATTCAGGGACAGATCTCAAGGTTTGTTAGGACTGTCTTAGAAAGGTTATATTAATCGTATCTTGGAGAGGTTTAATATGTAGCTTTGTAAAGCCAATAATATACCTATTACTAGAGATGAAAAATTCAGCCAAAACTAGTGCCCAAAAAATAACTTAGAAAGGGATCAAATGAAGAATATTCCTTATGGGTGCCCAATTGGAAGTCTATTATATGCTCAAACCTATACAAGGTCAGATATCAGTTTTATAGTGACAATGCTGGGTAGATACCAGAGTAACCTTGGAATGAAACATTGGAAAACTATAAAGAAAGTAATGAGATATCTGCAAGGACAAAAGATTATATGCTCACATATAGGAAATCAGATCAGCTTGAAGTGACGGGATATTCAGATGCTGATTTTGCAAATTACCTCGATAATAGGAAATTCACTTTAGGATTTGTGTTAAGGCTGGCTGGTGGGACAATTTCTTAGAAAAATATAAAATAATCACTCATTGTATAATTTATGATGGAAGCTGAATTTGTGACATACTTTGAGGCCACAAATCAAGCTTTATGGCTGTGGAATTTTATCTCAAGACTTGATGTGGTCGACTCAATTGCCAAACCATTGAAGATATTTTGTAATAATACTATAGCAGTTTTCTTCTTTAAGAATGACAAGTACTCTAGTGGTTCCAAACACATTGAGATAAAGTATTTGGTGGTTAGAGAAAGAGTCCAAAAACAACGAGTGTCAATTGAAAATTTAAGCATTACTATGATGATTACTGATCCATTTACTAAAGCTTTGTAGTGTAAAATATTTAAAGAATATATTCTTAGAATGGGGCTTGTGAGTAAGCCATAAAGGATATGGTGATGCATGCTTAAGTGGATGCTATTATTGATACTTTTTTTGTATAATTAAAGTTATTTATTTCTACTATCCTGTTTGTGTTTATGATTATGCATATTATGGTTGAATGCAAGAAATATATTATCTTGACAAGACAAATTATATGGGTCATTATAGACTATATAAGGAAAGACTAACAGTGTTGTAGTACATAGAAGGAAGTGTGATATTGATGACATACAATCGCTATGACTCATATTGATAATTTGACTAAATATAGTATTATTGTGCTTATTGGACTTATTGGCCTATTTTTTTAAATCATGAACATGTATAAAATGCTTTTCAAAATTTTTAGAATCTAATTATATAAAATTATTTTTAAATAAATTTTGTTTTATTTATTTTGATTTTGGATATCTTTTATATCTTATCAATTAATGGGCCAAGTAGGAGAATGTAAGATTATGTGGCCCTTTATTAATTAAATAAGATATATTATGAATTATTTGGATTCTGATAAAAGATATTAGCCAATATTAAATAAAGTCAATATTATATTGGGATATTTTATGTGATGTCCTTGATGGAAGGAACTCTCCTAATAACTTACCCTAGACCCTCTGCTCTCGCCTATAAAATGACAGGACCTCCTCTAAACCAAAAGGAGAATAGTCGTGGTGTGTGCGTAAGCCGTAATACGCTGTATAAGAGAAAGAGGTTACGGTTATTCTCTTGATCTCCCAAAACTATCAATTACAGTGGTCATGCGAAAGAATAAGAGAGGAGAAGGGGTCAAGATTCATTCTAGTTCTCCTTGCAGATCGATATCTCGGCATTATTCAGATCCAAAAAGTAGTGCTCTTGAAAATCTAATTGGATCTTAATCAGATGACATCTAAAGGTATGTATCGTAAATAGATCTAATATTATTTGATTTCAATCCTAACATAATAGTTTTCTGCATAATAGTTTACATAATTATAGTTTTTATGCTAACAATTTTGACTACAATAAAGGTTTGTAAAATCTATTTAAAAATAGTTCATTGACTTAGAATAATGTACCCTATAGACTAATGTTCTATAGGGTGTCTCCAAGCTTGAGAGGATCAGTATAATTTTGTACAATATAGGAGTATTTTGATTATTATTTAAAATAAAAGTATCATTTGAAAAAAATAAATAAAGGGTATCACAAGAAAAAATAAAAAGGAGGAATTTTTTAAAAAAATCATCAAAGATAAAAAATAGCTGGGACATAATTATAAATCCACTAAGGAGGTTGGCCTCGTTTAAATCCTTTATAAGTAAGGTAGCATCAAATTCAGATACAATCTTCTAAGTGCCTTTAAGGCATCATCTACACACACTTTGATTGTAATAATGTTATTGAAACAACAACTTCCTTCTATGATAGATAAGCAGTGCAATTATCAGATCAGTTTTTATCACAAAACCAACACCATCTTATTATTTCCATTAAAAGGGCTCTATCCTAATTAAGCTTGCACAATCTACCACTATGCTTCCTCGATTGGACTAGAGCATAGTGTGTCTCCTCGTTGTTACCTTCAGACTCAATCTCGTCTTTCGAGCTTACCAAAAATTATAGCCTATTGGCTACAATTTCAAGATCTAGTTAAAAAGAGAGGATTGGTCTTCTCCTTCTCACCCCCAAAAATAGCATGTGTGTTCTATATATTCTAATTCTAGTGCTACTACTATAAATTTAAAGTTCTAGAACCCAAAAGGAGCTCTATAGGATTTGATATTTGAGGGGATCAACCCTTCAAACACTATAGAGGTTCCTTCCTCCTAAGGTCGGCCAACAAGGCTGAAACAGAAATGATCTTGCTTGATTCAAAAGAAGACGAGGCTACAAGCTTATATAGGGCTCAAAACCCTAACCCTAGGGGATGTTGCCTAAGTAAAATTACTCCCTTAGCCCTCCTATAGCCGCCCTACCTTAATAGGGATGGGTGGCGGCTAAGATAGCTCTATGGTCGTCTATACCTACTAGAAACTCTGGCCGATCAACCCAGTAAAGGGGACGGTGGCCAGTAAGCCCTAAGACCCCAAAATAAACCCTAGCCACACTTCTTTATAGGATAGAGATGACTATGTAAGTTTTTATTACAAATCTCACAAAATTTTTATTGACTACTTCTAATGTGATTAGGACCCAACCCTACTAGGGTCCTATCAAGCCCGCTCTCTTTGAATCAGTCTTATCCTCAACACTGAGGGTCCATGAACTCTAGGAACCGTGTCTTCAGCTCCTCATAAGATTCTCATGTGGCATCTTCAGGTGGTAAGTTGTTCCAATGCACACACTAATACTTCAGTTGAAGGGCATCGACGGCGTATCACAATTCTCCGATTAAGTATGGCTTATGGTTAGGTTTGAATTTTGCCATCATTTGTGGTGCTCGGTAACTAGGTCCAGGCCGACTCATGTTCTCCCAATTTGGGCTTCAAGCAGGACACATGGAAGACGGGATGGATCTTGGTGCCTTATGGTAGCTTCAATTTATATGCCATAGCTCCAATATGCTCAGTGATCTGATATGATCCATAGAATCGAGGAGATAACTTCATCGAAACTCGTGTGTTGATGGATAGCTACTTGTATGGTTATAGGAGAAGGTAGACCCTATCTCTTACCGAAAATTCCTGCTCGCTTTGATGAGTGTCGGCTTGTTACTTCATGCGAGCTTGAGCGGTAAACAAGTTGTCCTTCAGCAGCTGTAGGAGCTTGTCCCTGTCAATTAAACTTTAGTCGACCTGGTCTACTTTGGTCGTACCAATTACATACTTAGGTATTACAGTGGGTGGTTGACCATACAATGCCTCCTAGGGGATATATTTGTGGATGAATGATATGTCGTGTTATACCATCATTCAGCCTATGGAAGCCACTTTGTCCACTCTTTTGGTCGATCATTGGTGAAGCACTATAGATAAGTCTCTAGGCATCTGTTCACCACCTCTATTTGGTCGTCCGTTTATAGATGATAGGTTATGCTCATCTTGAGTTGGGTGCCCTGTAGTTGAAATAATTTAGTCCAAAATTTGCTTGTAAATACCCCGTCGCGGTCGCTCACAATTGACCTTGGCATCTCATGCAGTTTAACAATATTTTCAATAAAGAGTTGAGCATTACTGGTAGCGGTATAAGGGTGTCTCACAGCATAGAAATAAGATATTTTGTTAAACGATCTACCACCATAAAGATCATACTTTTACCTTAAGATGGTGGCAGCCTTTTGATGAAGTCCATAGAGATGTCAGTCCATGCTGAGTTTGGTATAGGTAGTGGTTACAGCTTTCCCAAACTCGCCACTATTTCACCCTTTTGTTGCTGGCACACATCACATTTAGATACATAATCATAAATAGATTTTTTCATGACTCTCTAATAGAACTTCTGCTTCACCCTCTTGTATGTTCTCAAAAAGCCAGAGTGCCTTTCTGAAGGTGAAGAGTGCATTTCATGCATAATAATTTTGATGCAAGGAGAAGAGGGAACAAGCACAATTCGACCCTTGTAGTGTAGGTTCCTTGAATTCCAAGTGTAGTGGCCAATGACACCCGGATCCTTCTCCAATTTCTCTATGATGTTTTGGGTCTCTAAGTCCTTCATTCCTCCCTAATGTCCTCGAGGAAGTTGGTGGACGGAAGAGCGATGGCTAAAATTTTGGCTTGCTCCGGTAGTTGTGATAGTGCATCTACAACAATAGTTTCTTTTGCATTTCGATAAATAATTTCATAATCAAAATCAAGAAGTTTAGTTATCAATCTTTACTGCTCTGGGGATGATATTTTTTACTCTAAAAAATATTTGAGACTGTGGTGGTTAATCTTAATTTGGAAGTGCCGGTCGATCAAGTAGGGTCTCTACTTTGTGACGACGCGCACAATTGCAAGCATCTCTTTGTCATACACGGACATTTTATGATGAGAGGGAGACAAGGCATTGCTGCTATAGGTAAGGGGTTGGCCATCTTGCGTTAAGATAGCTCCAATTCTAATTCTGGATGCGTCGACCTCAATCACAAAGAGTCAGCTGAAATCGGGCAGCGGTAGGACCAGTGTCGTCATCATTGCTACCTTGAGCTGCTCAAAGGCTGTGGAAGCTTTCTCTGACCACTGAAAGGAGTATTTCTTCAGTAAGGAAGTGAGTGGGGCACTGATCTTACCATAATCTTTCATAAACTTTTAGTAGTAGCCCGTTAGTCCAAGGAAGCTGTGCAGCGATTTTACGTTTATAGGTCTAGGTCATCCTTACATTGCTTTGATCTTTGTTGGGTCTACTGCCACTCCATCTTCTAATATAATGTGCCCAAGTACTCAACACACTGTAAAAAGCTACACTTTGATTATTTAACATAGAGGGTATTCTCACGAAGAACCGTTATAACAATTTGTAAGTGCTGAAAGTGTATGTCAAGTGTAGGGCTATAAATGAGAATGTCATCAAAGAATACTAGTATAAATTTACGTAAAAACCTCCAAAAAATGTTGTTCATCAAGCTTTGGAAGGTAGAAGGAGAATTTGTAAGTCCGAAGGGCATTACCAAAAATTCGCAATGACCGTTATGTGTACGAAAAGCCATTTTTGGAACATCTTCAATGCATACCCGAATCTTATGGTACCTAGAACGAAGATCCGATTTATTGAAGATTCAGGCTTCCTTTACTTCATCCAAGAGCTCATTTACTACTAGTATGAGATATTTATCTTTGGCGATGATGGCGTTCAGAGCGTGGTAGTCAACGCACATCTGCCACGTATCATCCTTCTTATGCACTAGTAATACCGGCAAGGAGTAGGGGGTGCAACTTGGCTGAATTATTCTGATGTCAAGTATCTCCTTAACAATGTTCTCAGTTTCATCCTTCTATAAGTGAGGATAGTAGTACAGCCTTTAGTTTGTTGGAGGTTTGCATAGAAGTATAGGGAAGCGGTGATCATGCTGCCGGGTAGGGGTAAGTCTACGCAGCTCGACAAAAATATTGGCAAATTCATCCAGCAATTAGGCAAGCTTAGGATCTATAATTTGCACATTCTTCTCCCTTGATGGCTACTGGATATGTATAAAAAAACTACCATATGTCTTGTGCAAAACTTTTTCCATTCGCTGTATCGAAACAGTGGACATATGGCTCCTGTGCTTGCCTCGTAAATTGACATGTCTGCCTTTACAATAAAACTTCATAATCAACCTAGAGAAATTCCAAGATATGTCACTTAATATGTGAGACATTCAATTCCAAGCATGACTTCATAGTCATCGATGGGTATGAGGAAGAAAACGACTACAATCTCTTGGTCTTGTAGAAGCAATTTCACCCATGGGCACCATTGGTCGTACTTAAGAATTTGGTCGTCGACGACCTTTACATCGAACATGTTGCAACCTTCGATTTGAAGCGTCATATGAGCAGTAACATTGTTGTTGAGGAAGTTATTTGTGCTGCCCATATCTATGAGAACGATGATGGATTGTTGCTTGAGAAGTCCTCCCACTTTCATCGTTTGCGGGTTGTAGTTGGCTAGCGTGTGCATCGTAAAATTGATCGATTGGGGCTCTTCCTCTGTGGCTTCATCTTCGGATTCAAGGCTTTCTTCATATGGTTCGATGTCCTCATCCTCTATTGATTCTATCACAAGAAGCCACCCCTTTTTGTAGTGATATTTGTGGCTCCATGGTTCATCGCAGTGCCAACATAACGCCTTAGCAGATCACTCTCGAAGCTCATCTCTTATCAATTTTTTGGGTTCAGGGGCTCAGATGGCAGTAGAGGGGGGGTGGGGGCTTCAGTATTGCTAGTCGGGGAGTGACCCTAGTCCTTTGGGCTTCATGGTTCAATCGTTTTTCTTATAGCCGCGTGAAGAAAATAACCGCCATAAGGGTGTAGGGTTGCCACACCTTCACTTTTCCTTGTATCTCTAGCTTTAAGCCCTCAATAAAAGTTCCTAAAAGTTGCTTTTGAGACCAGTCACAAGTTTGGTTAGATAATCGCTCAAACCTTATTTAGTACTCTTGTATAGTGGTGGTTTGTCGAATTTTCACCAATTGTCCGTCGATGTTCTCAAATTCGGTTGGTCCGAAGTAGTTCAATAATCCCTCCTTGAATTGTCACCGGGTAGGACCTTCATGAGTATGTTTGAACCAATTAAACTATTGAATCACATCCCCTTGAAGATGGATGGCTGCAATCTCCATTATGGAAGCATCGGTGGTGCGGTGGAAATGGAAGTAGTGCTCCGTGCGTGAGATCCAACCGATCGGGTCTCCTTCTTCCCATCTAGGGAAGTCCCCTCATGCGTGGATTATATGGATCGGTTATAGTGCCTCCTTGCTCCTGGGTGTAATATCCCTCATTTCTGAAATATTTATAATGATATATTTTAAATTATTTATGATGACTCATTTATAAAATTTAAGGATTTATTTATTAATTCTTTTGATTAAATAATTTTATATTGAAAGTTGATTGCTAGGGACCTAAGTGTGAATCTTAAAAAATATGAAATGAATCGTAAAAGATTCATATTAAGTTAAAAAAAGGAAATATAGTGAGAACATGTGTCACTACATTGTTTAAAGTAGTGCCACTTGTGCATGTGCATGGGTGACACATAAGCACATTGTATGCATGTTTGCCACCTATTAAGATATATATTAGCTTAAATAATTAACAATTAGAGAAAAAAGGGGTGTTTTGGCTGCAACGTGAACTTGAGAAGAAGAAGAAGAAGAAGAAGAAGAATAAGAGGAAGAAGAGAAGAAAAGAAGAAGAAGAAATTTGAGGATTTTGAGATTGTGATATAATCCAAGAAGAAATTTGAGGATTTTGAGATTGTGATCTAATCCACACCTTTGGGACTAAAATATTCAAAGGCAAGTGTTCTATCTTTCTTCTACTGAAATATATCTTTGTTTTTACCTTAATATATGAAGAAAATTATGAAACTAATCCGAAATCTTTTGTTGGCTGCCTAAGTATGAATCTGTAATATTATCAAGATTATGACCTATCTATCTTGTTCTTACTGTAACATTTAGTACAGATCCTGGATTTAGACAAAACTTAGTTTCTTCAAAAATAAATTCAAATAGTCTTTCTTTTGAACCTGAGCTGGAAGAATTTTGAGTTCATTTGCTAGCCCAAAGGTTTACTTCAATTGAGTCTATGAAATCTGTAAAACAGAATCTATATCTCAAGACCTTTCATCACTATATTGCTTATATCTTCGTGTTGAAGTTCCTGATTTATGTGAAACTTAATTTGTTAGAATATAGGCTTTCAGTCCTTTCTATTGAACCTAAGATTAAATGATTTGGAGTCGAAATGACTATCAAAACCTCATTTTGATAGACCATATGAATTCTGCAAAATAGAGACTGTGATTCCACACCTTTGGTTTCAAAATCATCAATAACTCTTTGTAGAGACCTTCAATTTATATGAAACTTATTTCATATGAAACTAGATTGATTTATCTTTTCAACAACACCTTTCTTGAGTAATTTAGAGCATGTTTGATCATCTAAATAACTTTATATTTTAACTTCAGAATTCAGTCGGAATAGGGATTATATCAATTCTGCCTTTACTTGCTTCTTCCATTTCAAAACTGAAATCTCTAATGCTCTTATCCTTGACTTCCTTACATATCAGAATATGTTATGTATTAATCGATGTTATATTCTATTATTCTATTTAGGTGCATGTATGATTTATTGTGTCGCATGTGCTTCCGATATATGCCAAATTTATTGCTCATGTCCTTTTGTACTCCGGTGTTTGTGGGACAATGTGAACCTTTGCCAGAAATGGTAAAGGGAGTTATGCTTAGAGCCCGCGTGCTCTGCCGGCCTCCTATGACTTTACTCAAATGTGGGTGGATGAAGCTCCTAGACGTAAGAGACTTATGTTTGGTGGTCATTCAGCGATGGATGTTCCACATTATGTTTATGGTCCCACTTCGCCCTCTATGCTGTTGATATAATATCCAAAGTATTGCTTTTGAGTTATTTATGCGCTTTGGATAAGAATGAAATAAATGTTATGTTTGAATGATATTTGAGCTTCTATTTGTTACTTGTTTATTTGATATACTTTTGAGAATATTCATACACCATTGATATACTTTAAAAAATATCCTATACCTCCTTGATATGCTCCAAAATATTTTATATTCTCATTGATAGGTTCCAAATTATTTCGTTTGCCATTAATATGCTGCTTGACATACTTATGCCTATGATACTCATCCAACTTCAAATGTGATATACGAGCTTAAGTTTGATATTTGTTCCTTTTACATGTTCAAAGTATTTCATGTATTATTGATATGCCCCTAAAAACTTTAAATGTCATTGATATATGCCAAAATGCTTTTGATTGCTATATATGCTCCAAATACATTCCCAAATTGTTATGGATCCATGTATGCTTCGAACGAGATGAACATTGTGGTTGTGAATCTGATTTGATTCTATATGTGAAGACTTTTGTATTCCCTACCTTGCACTCTTATATCAAGTTCAATTTGAAAACACATTTCCTTGCTTTGAACCTGTTTGGTACTTGCTGGGCTTCTTACCTCACTCTGTTGCTATCTAATCTTCTTCAGGTTAGCTCGACATTTATAAAAATACTTGATACGAGCTAAAGCAATGGGAAAACAAGAAGTTCTTGGGCTAAATGTTCATTTGACAATATGTTATCATTGTATATATACACCTTGGATCTAAAGTAAAGTTGTAGACATATTTTGAAGAGGGATAACTATGTAATGTTTTTAAAACTACTCTCTTGTTTAGGATCTTAAATGTTAAACTTGCTGTATAATATATGAAGTGGTGGTGTATGGTTATTTTTTCAAAGTCATATGGATTTTATCGTATTGGTGGACTTCATGAATGTGGATTATATTTAGCCGTATTGGTTTTGGATCGGTATGTGATTCCTTAAGAGAATATGAAGAGATTATAATCTGCACAGGTTTATATGAAAGTGGTTGAATGACTCTACATGTTATTCTTAGTATCCTCAAATGATTGTCTGGATCCTGGATGGATTATGTAGTTGATAATATTATCGATTTATGACATGGTCACACCTCTCGAACTATGATATAATTTGGGGGGGGGGGGGGGGGTGGCACTAGGATTCTTTTTTTCGATCTGAAGTTTCCCCTTGCTATGATTTCCTTGGGCTTGGTGGTCGGCCCATGCTGAGTTTGGTGAAGATAGTCCAAATTTTCTCCTCAATGTGGGTCTCAAATGCTTCAAACTTCGCATTAAGGGCCTCCTCTAATGTCATGGTATAGGCATCTAGATCTGTGATGTTGAGGTCTTTCTTCTATTATCGAGTTAAGGACATAAGCATTTTTTTGGGGAAAAAGGTGGCCAGTAAGGTGGGTGGATTAGTGGAGAGGAAGTCTACGATTAGGGTTATTTTTGGGGGCTAATTTGGATTGATTTGTGGCTACGGTTTGATAGGTTTTTTGGGTGATGACGGCAGGGATTGAAGATGAGAAGAAGAGAGTCTAAGAAACTAAGAGAGACAACAACAAAATCTGATGGAATTCTGTTGAATCTCATATTTTGATGATGAAATCAATTGATGGGTTTTATGATCTAACTTGTGTGTTAAAGAAAATAATGCAAGATTAACTACAATATTAAAGGGCAATACAATCAGATGTTGGGCTGGAGTCAAGTTCGAGCATCGGGTCGAGGTTTGAATGACGTAATGGGAGCTCATCAAGAGTTCGTCGGTGGTCGACCGAGGTTCAGACAATGTTGTCGGGAGCTCGCTGGGGGTTTATCGGAAAGATGCCGGGAGTTCACCAAAGAGACGATCAAACAATTAAGATTGTATGTTGAGTATCGTAGTTAGCATCATGATAAGAGTTAGTTTTACTAACTCAATTAAGAGGTCATTAGGCCTTAATTGGGACTAATTTGGACTTATTATAAAAGTCATTTCAGTAACCTAAGAACAGATAAGACACGGTCTCTAAGATGTGCTGGTTACAGGTGCCCTACAAGCCAATCACATGAGTGATGGCACGTGTGACACGCTGTGTGATCTTTTTTGCTTATGATTAATATTGACATATTCTCACATTATATTATCTGGTGCATATATATATATATATATATATATATATATATATATATATATATATATATATATATATATATATATATATATATAGTGATTTCCTTGGTTCTGTGCAATGGAAATCAGATCGTGATGAGATCACGATAATGAGATCGATTCACCTTTAAACATAAATCCTAACTGATCCCGGTCATAGGTTACTCGAGAGAGACATCGAGATAACTGGATAGACCAGTGTACTATATATCGATCCATATAACGTGTTGGCCAGATGGCCCAGATTCAGCCCATAATGGGCTTTAATGAAGTCCACAGCCCAGAACCTCACTTATATTAACCTAAAACCTAGATTAGGTAGCTAAAGGGTTGAGATTAAGAGAGCAGCAGTGGCTGAAAATATGGGTGAGAGAAAGAAGACTGCAGATTGACAGTAGAAGCCAGAAAATAAGAGATCCAGGAAAGGAAAGAAGACAAGGGTAGGAAAAGACTATTCTCAATCATTCAAATCTCAGGTTATATCAGTTTGTAGTGGATTCTTACTGTGATCTCTTGGGAAGGTTTTGGATATTATGCTTAGGATTATAGTCCTTATATCATTGTGATTTTCTTGTGGCTATTGCTTTGGGCTTGGGTAAGAAGCCTTGAGATCTGTATATTCATTATTTTGATAGTGAATTTTCTCTGGCTTGTCCCGTGGTTTTTACCATTCGAGTTGAAGGGGTTTTCCATGTAATCTTGGTGTTCATTTGATTGTGATTTCTGTTTGATTCCGCTGTGTGTGATAGTCTGCTAGTATTTGTTCATATACAAAGTTTATTCCTATTTTATTCCCATCATGACGGAGGCAGCTGGTCTCATAGCCACTTATGTGGAGACACGAAGGATATAGTACTGGTGCTCATTGGATAATGAGTTCACTGATTGATCCTCTTATGGAATGTTGTATGATTAATGATACCTAATATCAGATAGCGATTCCATAGTCCCAGTTGTGTATTTGATCTTTAGACTTGAGACACCAAGGATGTCTTGGACGAGTACTCCTTTCTTTGACGCTAGACTTACATGTTTAGAAAGTTGTAGATCTAGTATAGTTGGTTATCGGGATTGCTAGCCAACCTTACGAAGGCAATGAAGTGTCAATAGAGGATCATCCACTCTTGGTATCACGAGAGAAATATCTCATATGTGCTTGCTCAGACAAATCCCTGGCCAGGGTCATTCGGATTGAGAGAGAAAGAGTTCGCCGGGAGAATCTGATTAGAGAGAGACTATAACGGATTCCGTATGTGACCTAACAGTACCATGTCCAATATACGGTCTCTGGGATATTAGTTGGATGAGGGATTATAGATACATGGTAACTGAGGACAGATAAGTTCGATGGATTTGATTCCCTTGTACCGTCTAGGGACTATGGCATAGTGGCCTAGTACGTCCATAGTTGATGAGTTGAGTGAATTATTATAAGGATAATAATTCACTATATTAGAAGGAGTTCTATTAAGAGCGACTCACGGCTAGCTTGGTATCGGGCCTAGAGGGTCACACATATATAGTGGATGCTTCAGCGAATAGAGGATTATATGAAGATCCAATTAGCCCCTATTATCATTAGATCCCTATATTGATTGGCTCATTGCTTAAGGCCCAATCATAGGCCTATTGAGATTATTGGATAGAGATCCAATAATGCAAGCTTAATGGGTTATTGGATGGAGATCCAATACCGATTAAGGCAGGAGCCCTAGGATTTTTTGGTGGCTCTCTATAAATAGGAGGGGAGACTCATGGTTGATAGGCTACAGCTTTAGCCACCACCTCCTATTTTCCTCCCTCCCTCTGCGCAAGAGTTGCAAGATCAGATTGGAGGAGTTTGGCTACAGAGATCCATCGTGTGGATACCACTAGAGAGGGGGATGCTTGACCTTCTTCATCTTCTCTATCCGGATCTGGAATATAGGGATATACGATCTCCCTAGATAAAATCAATCTATCGCACATAGTGGTTTTTTAGTTTTTATGATTTTTCTCGTGACCCCAATCTTTTGGATGATGATTTGATCTACGTGGAAAACCAGTTTTGTTTTAATTTTCGCTTCACATGTGATGCACCCGTTGAGGTTTCCCAACAGTGGTATTAGAGCTAAGGTTTTCATGCGAAAGATGGGTTTTAAACTGCGTATGACGAGATTGAATCACATATAATCGTTCTATGCGTTCTTGCTATGTTTTCGCAATGAAGGCAGCGAGGAGGAGGGGCAGCCTGCCACGGCCAGCCCCCACGTAGGGTCGGCCACCCACAGCCAGGCCGAATGCAAGGGGCAGCCGACTACGGTCAAGTGCCCCTGCAAGGGGGGCGACCAGCCACGGCCAAAGCCCCTTGCAGGGGCAATCACCCGCGGGCATGGCTGGCGCCTGCAGGGGTGGCACCTACGGGCGTAGGCAGCACCCACAGCCAGGCCGCAGGGGGCAGCTGCCCGCTGTAAGGCCACAGGGGCAGCCCCGCGGCCAGGGCTGCCGCCTACAAGGGCGACTGCTCCTGCAGGGGCAGCGCCCACGCAAGGCGGCACTGCCCGCCCGCTAAGTGTCGCTAGACGGCGTGCAGCGTCGCCGCCTGCGTAGGGCAATGGTGGCGACGACGGCGGCGTCACAGAGAGGGTAAGGGAAGAGGGCTAGAGCATCCTTTTGAGAAAAAGGATGATCATACCCCTATGAATTCAGAAAATTCTTAGGACTGTCCTCGTATACATAATTCCCATAATACTCTCAATAATTCTGAAAAATTCAAGGACTGTCCTCTCATCTATAATTATGAAAATGCCCTTGATAATTCTAAAATTTTTGAGCATGTCCTGATTTCAAAAAAAAATAATTAATTAAATAGTTTAATTAATTATTATATATATCTAGTAATCCTACATATGATGTGATGTACATGTGATGTATGATATGGATGGATGATCATGAGCCATGTGTTGTGATGTGTGTAATTATGATGATGATTATTATTATTATTGGGGCTTGTGAGCCTTTGTTTTTCTCGTTTATTGTCGGGCCTACATGCCTGTGATTATTTGTAATTACATAGAGAGGCATAGTGGGAGCGTGGAGGTGACAACGGGACCCATGATGTCGTGGTGGGAGATCATGACGCATGGTGATGCGACGATCCGACGGAATCGATGATAACGAGATCAACAATCACAGGGCATGGAGATGCGCCAATGCACACATAGAATCCTATTGTGAGTGATTAGGCTCATTGGCTCAGGCTTAATCATATTAGGTGACGGCTCATGATCATTCAGTGTGGCTTACATATGTGATGTGTTTGTTATACACCTACTATATATATATATATATATATATATATATATATATATATATATATATATATATATATATATATATATATATATATATATATATATTTGCATGTGATGTAGATATATATTAAATATGTGTGTGTGTGACACGACATATTAGGGGATCGATACAAAAAACCCCTCCTAAGATAATATTAAGTCGATAAGCGTGAGGTAATAAGATTGACCCACGTGGCCTTCCATCATTATAGGAAGAAATTGAATCACGGCATAGGTTGAGTTTGTCGAGTCCCTCAAGGCTCACTTATCTACGTGATCGAGATCTTACCTATAACATAGAGATGTCACTAGTGACCTGAGGACATAGTATGTTTGGTCGAGTCTCTCGAGGGCATATCATCGAATCAGACTCGTCTTATAACGATGGTGATGACTTAACTGAACGTCATGGTTGGTCGAGTCCCTCGAGACTATGATGATTCAGAGGCTGAACATGACGAGAATCATAAGGAGTTGTGATTGGTAAGAGTTGCATACCTTTTGGGCTTAGTGTAATTGGTTGAGTCCCTCGAGGTTGCACTAAGACGCCAATTGGATCCCGATCCCCACTAGGAGTCTATCGGAGACTTCCGTCTCACGTGTCGAGGGTGTCGCGTGATTCTCTAAGAAAATAGTGGGAGTACATTAAGATAGAAGCTCATATCTTAATTTGTATTTTCTGTAAAATCTGTATGTTATTTAATTTACACTATATCTTGCTTGTCACTTGTAAAACCCCTACGTGGCATACTTGATGCCAACTGCATCATTAGTCCAAAAGCTTCGTAATTTGAGAATTATTCTCACGGAAGAGAAAATCGTATATGTCCTTAACATGATTGTGCCCATGCTGGAGGAAAGGATAAGCGATGATGAGATTGCTTGCTTTGTCAAGTATATAGATAGTCCTACAGGATAACCTGTGTATTGATCTTATACTTCAGTCCCTACCGGATTCCTTTTCACAGTCCATTATTAACTTTAATATGAACAAGTTTGAGGTGACTCTCCCTAAGCTCCTCAATATGTTGTAGGAAGCTGAGTGTCATAAAGAAGGAGAAGCCAGTTCTCTATATTAGTGAGACCAAAAAGAAAAGGAAGGCCAACAAGATCCTTAAGAAGGGCAAGGGCAAAGAAAAATTAGGTAAGACAAAGGTTGTCAAGAGAGACCCGACAAAGGACAAAGGACAGTGCTTCCATTGCGGCCAAGACGGGCATTGGAAGAGGAACTATAAGGACTACCATGTAGATAAGGCGAAATAAAAGCTTAGAGAAGCTTCAGGTATATTCATGATCAGTCTTTACTTGTCAGATTTTCATGATAACACATGGGTATTGGATACTAAGAGTGCTTATTCGTTGCAAGTTCTGGCAAGACCTAGGAGACTGGCCAGAGGCAAGATGGACCTCAAGATGGGCAATGGAGCAAGAGTTGTTGCAGTTGGCGTTGGGGAGGTCACCATACATATGCTTGGTGGTGCTATCATTGCATTGGATGTATGCTATTTGTTCTCTCTATTATCAAAAACATTATAGCCATCACTTATTTGACAATTAGTGGATATAAAATAGTTTTTTAGAACAATAGTTATTCAATAATTATGGATGATGAGATCATCACTAGAGGGACCCTTGTAAATGGCTTATATATGTTAGACATTTCTCCACACATCATAAATATAAATATGTCTAAGAGGAAAAGAGATGAGATGAATAATGCGAACCTATAGCATTATAGGCCAGGTCATATACATGAGGGAATGATTCAAAAGTTACTGAAAGATGGATACTTAGATCTATTTGACTATGAGTCATATGCAATCTGCGAACCTTGCCTTCATGGGAAGATGACCAACTCTTCTTTTAGTGGAACTGGAGAGAGAGCCACTGAGTTATTGGAACTCATACATAATGATGTATGTGGTCCCATGTCGACTCAGACTATATGTGGTTACTCATACTTCATTACATTCACTGATGATTTCTCTAGGTATGGACACATGTACTTAATGAAGTACAAATCTGAGGCCTTTGAGAAATTCGGGAAACATAAGAATAAGGTGGAGAACCAGATTGGAAAGAGTATTAAAACTCTTCGATCAGATCGAGGAGGAGAGTACTTGAGTATAGAGTTCACCCATTTCCTCAGGGACAATGAAATTTTATCCCAGTGGACACCTCCTTATACACCTCAGCTCAATAGTATATCAGAAAGGAGGAATCACACACTGTTAAATATGGTGCGATCCATGATAGGTTTCGTTGACCTACCCGTCTCATTCTAGGGGTACGCCATAGAGACTGCTGCTTACCTTCTGAACAGAGTTTCATCAAAGTCAGTAGTGTGTACACCATATGAGATATGAAAAGGAAAAAAGTCCGATCTTAAGATTGTTAAGATTTGGGGCTGTCCTGCCCACGTTAGAAGATACAACCCCAATAAGTTTGAATAAAGGACAGAATGGTGCACATTCGTGGGATACCCAAAGGAAACTTGTGGGTATTATTTCTATCATCCCGAGGACCGAAAGATTTTTAGTGCCAAAAGAGCCGTGTTCCTTGAGAAGGAACACATTCTTGGTGGAAACAATAGGAGTGAGATATAATTGAGCGAGGTTAGAGAACCTAGCTCAAGCACCATTCTAGAGCCCGAGTCTGTTCAGCTACCTAACACACAAATTCTAATTTTACGTAGGTCTAGTAGAGTATCTCACCCTCCTGAAAGATATATGAGACATATTAGTGGAAATAACTCTTAGGATGCTGATCCTCAGACCTATGAGGAGGCTATTATGAGTATAGACTCTGGGAAGTGGCAAGAAGCCATGAATTCTGAGATGGATTCCATGTACTCTAACAAGGTTTGGAACCATGTGGATGCACCTGAGGGTATTGTACCCATCGGCTACAAATGGATCTTCAAGAAGAAGATCGGAGTGGATGGAAAGATAGAGACCTATAAAGTAAGGCTGATAGCTAAAGGATATCGTCAAAGATAAAGAGTTGACTATGAAGAAACCTTTTCACCTGTAGCCATGTTAAATCCATTAGAATCATTTTGGCTATTGCAGCACACTATGACTATAAGATCTAGCAGATGGATGTCAAAACGATATTCCTCAATGGCAACCTCGAGAAGGAGGTGTATATGATACAGCCAAAGGGATTCATATCCAAAGAGAGTCCATATAAAGTATATAGGTTGCCTAGATCCATTTATGGATTGAAGCAAGCTTTTTGAAGTTGGAACATAAGATTTGATGAGGTGATTAGATCTTTTGACTTCGTTAAGAATGAAGATGAGCCTTGTATGTATAGGAAAGTAAGTGAAACCACTGTTAACTTCTTGGTGCTATATGTGGATGACATCCTAATCATTGGGAATGATATAGGAATACTCTCCAGAGTAAAGACTTGGCTATCCAGAAACTTCTCCATGAAAGACACAGGGGAAGCATCCTATATTTTGGGGATATGGATCTATAGAGATATATCAAAAAGGATGCTTGGCTAGTCCCAGTCTAGGTACATAGACTCTATGGTCAAAAGGTTTAGCATGGAGAATTCCAAGAGATCTTATATCGATGAGACATGAAATATCACTTTCTAAGAGTATGTCCCCAAAGACTCCTGAAGAAAGGGCATACATGGATAAGATACCTTATGCCTCAGCGATAGGGTCTATCATGTATGCGATGCTATATACCAAGCGTGATATAGCATATGCTCTGAGTGTCATGAGCAGGTATCAAGCAGATCCAGGTTTAGAACACTAGAAGATAGTAAAGTATATCATTAAGTACTTGAGAAAGACTATGGATCTTTTACTAGTATATGGAGGAGGTAGCCTCCAAGTTGAACAGACTCAAGTTTTCAGTCCAACATTGATGATAGCAAGTCAAATTCAGAGTATGTTTTTATCCTGAATGGAGGAGCAGTAAGCTAGAAGAGTTCCAAGCAAGATACTACTGCTGACTCGACCACAGAGATGAAATACATTATTACAGCAGAAGCAGCAAAGGAAGGGGTGTGGATGAAGAAGTTCATCAAAGATTTGGGAATCATACCAAGTAGCGGGGAGCTGACTCCTATATATTGTGACAGCGATAGGTTGATAACTCTAGCAAGGGAAACCAGGTCGCATCAGAATTGGTCTGAAGAGGTTTTATCTGATTAGAGTAATCATGACCCATAAAGATATAGCAATTGAAAGAGTTCCATCCGAAGATAACATTGCAGATCCACTGATGAAGCCGCTGGCTCATATTGTATTTGAGCGTCACAGGGGTCTGATAGGGATCAGACACATAAGTGTTGGCTTTAGGTCAAGTGAGAGATTGCTGGTTACAGGTGCCCTGCAAGCCAATTACGTGACTGATGGCACGTATGACATGCTGTGTGATCTTTTTTACTTTTGATTAATAATGACATATTCTCATATTATATATATATATATAGTGATGTCCTTGGTTCTGTGCAATAGGAATCGGTTCATGATGAGATCACGATAATGAGATCGATTCACCTTTAAACATAGATCCTAAATAATTTCGGTCATTGGTTCTCGAGAGAGACATCGAGATAACCAGACATACCGGTATACTATATACCTATCCATATGATGGAGGCGGCTGGTCTCATAGCCACTTATGTGGAAACACTAAGGATATAATGCTGGTGCTTATTGGAGAATGAGTTTACTGATTGATCCGCTTATGGAATGTTGTATGGTTAATGATACATAATGTCAGATAGTGATTCCATAGTCCCAGTTGTGTATCTGGTCCTTAGAATTGAGACACCAAGGATGTCTTGTATGAGTACTCCTTTCTTTGACGCCATATTTACAGGTTTGGAAAGTTTCAAATCTAGTACAATTGGTTATCGGGATTAGTAGCCAACATTACGAAGGTAATTGAGTGTCAATAGAGGATCATCCACACTCGGTATCACAAGAGGAATATCTCGTATATGCTTGCTCAGACAAATCTCTGGCCAGGGTCATTCAGATTGAGAGAGAAAGAGTTTTCCGGGAGAATCCGATTAGAGCGACACTATGATGGATTCCATATGTGACCTGACAGTACCATATCCAATATATGATCTCTGGGGTATTAGTTGGATGAAGGATTATAGATACACGGTAACTGAGGACAGACAAGTCCGATGGATTCGATCCCCACCGTATCGTTTGGGGACTATGACGTAGTGGCCTAGTACGTCCATAGTCGATGAGTCGAGTGAATTATTATGAGGATAATAATTCACTATATTAGAAGGATTTCTGATGGGAGCGACTCACGGTCAGCTCGGTATCGGGCCTAGAGGGTCATACACATATGGTGGATGCTTCAGCAAATAGAGGATTGGATGAAGATCCAATTAGCCCCTATTCTCATTAGATGAGACCCTATGCTGATGGGCTCCTTACTTAAGGCCCAATTAGAGGCCTAAGGAGATTATTAGATAGAGATCCAATAATGCAAGGTTAGTAGGTTATTGAATGGAGATCCAATACCCACTAAGGTAGGAGTCCTAGGGTTTTTTGGTGACTCTCTATAAATAGGAGGGGAGACTCATGGTTGATAGGCTGCAGCTTTCGCCACCACCTCTTATTCTCCTCCCTCCCTCTGCGCAAGAGTTGCAAGATCAGATTGAATGAGTTTTGCTGCAGAGATCCATCGTGTGGATACCGTTAGAGAGGAGGATGCTTGGCCTCCTTCATCTTCTCCATCCGGATCTGGAATACAGGGATATATGATCTCCCTAGGTAAAATCAATCTCTCACACATCATAATTTTTTGGTTTTTACGATTTTTCTCGCGACCCCAATCATTTGCACGATGATTTGATCTACGTGGGAAACCAATTTCTGTTTTGATTTCCGCTGTGTATGTGATGCACCCGCTAAGGTTTTCCAACAAGATGACACAGTCTTTGAAGATGTGTCAGACTGACAGATAGTGTCAGGTGACTGAACCGCCTAGAACACAGTCTTCGAGACTAGCACCTAGGGATCACTTATAATTTAAATTTTTGCTCAACTTTCGAAGCCATTTGGGGCCTATAAATATCTTACCCATTCTTGTTGAAAGGAAAAAGTAATGAATAGCAAAAACCTTGTGAAAACGCTGTTGTAATTGAGAGCTTCTCCTTATTTTCGTCTTGTGTAGAATTATTGTTTAAGGGAGAGCTTAGTGACTTGTAAAGGTTATCTCCTAAACCCGTAAAAGGAGAATAGAGTTGTAAGAAGGTAGTCAATCTTCACCCATTGAAGGAAGATCAATAGTGGAAGCCGGTGACCTCAACAGAGGAGGAATCGGGAGTGAAGTAGGTTATGAGACCGAACCACTATAAAATCGGTTTGCTTCATCTTCTTTGCTCTTCATCTTCATTGCTTTCTTATTTAACTATCTATTACCTTTGCTTGCACTCTTACAAATATCTCTATGCTTAAACACTTCTCTACGCTTACATGCATCTTTATGCTTAAACGTATTTTCGATATGATTTTTATTGAGTGAGTATTTAAATCGACGTAAATTTTTTATAAGCACTAATTCACCCAACGACCCCCCAAACACCCACCCCCCCCCACCCCCGCCCGCCCTCTTAGTACCGATTTTATCCTAACAATTGGTATCAAAGCCATATTTCTCTATATTTGGCTTAAAATCCAAGAGAGATGACTTTTATTGGCAATCAAGAGGGACTTTCTATCATTCGTCCTTCCTTGTTCAATGAGACGGATTACATGTATCGAAAAACTCGAATGAGAATTTTTCTACTTTCTATGGATGTTGAATTATGGCACATTGTTGATAGTGGTTTTGAAAAGTCTTTCAAACCTATGAATGAATGGAATGATTCGGAAAAGAAGACTTTCTCTTTGAATGCTAAAGTGATGAATGCTTTATTTTGTACTCTTGATAAAAATGAATTTAATTGAGTTTCTATTTGTGAAATTACACATGAGATTTGGCACACACTCGAAGTTACACAAGAAGGCACTAGTCGAGTTAAAAATTAATCTTTTGGTGTAAAACTATGAGTTATTTCGCATGAAGCCAAGTGAGACCATAGGAGACATGTACACCCATTTTATGGATGTTGTCAATGGTCTAAAAATGCTTGGTAAATATTTTTCTAATTTTGAACTTCTTAATAAAATATTTAGATCCCTTCCTAAAAGTTGGGATCCTAAAGTAACAACAATACTAGAAGTAAAGGAACTAAATAATTTTTTGCTTGAAGAACTAATTGGGTCCTTATTGACTTGCAAAATGATATGTATAGCACATGATGAACTCGAGAACAACCTTCCAAAGAATAGGAAGGACATAACATTTAGAACCAAGGAAGACCACTTAGGAGAAAACTCAAGTGACGATGATGATGATGAGGACTTTACACTTCTTATAAGAAAATCTAAGAAATTCTTAAAAATGACTAAGATAAAACAAGATGCTAAGAACAAAAGTGAACTAAAAAAGGACTCAATAATATGTTATGAATGTAAGAAGCCGGGACATTTTAAAAATGAATATCCCTGAGTGAAGAAGAAGCAACCAAAGAAGAAGAAGGCGTTCAAAGCTACTTGGGACGACTCAAGTTCATCCGAATACGAGGAGCCAACCAACAAGAAGAAGTTACAAATTACGCTTTAATGACATTTGACAACGAGGTAAGTAACCTAAACGAGTCTTCTTTATCTTATGATGAATTATTTAATGTATTTAATGACTTGTTTGATGATCTTAAATTAGTTAGTAAAAAGTATAAATTGTTAAAGAAACATCATGCTTCATTAGTTAGTGAGTTTGAAAATTTAAAAAGGGAGTATGATGAACATAGGATAGCTCCTTGCACTAAGTGCAAAGAATTAGATATATTCAAGAAAAAGATATTTCATCATAAGAGAGATTAGAAAAATTTTAAATAGGTAACAAATCCTTAAACATGGTCCTTGCTATTAATGATCATTTTTATGGAAAAATTGGACACTATGATTATAAATGTTCATTTAAAAAGCATAGTCCACAAAAATTAATTTGTGTTCCAAAATAAACCATAGACAACCCAAGGCCATTCATAAAATTAGGTAAAATTTTTCATGAGGAACCCAAAGGCAAATGGGTACCTAAACCAAAACCCTCTTTCTTGTAGGTATGTCTCCAAACAAAGGCTAGAAGCACTAAATGATATCTTAATAGTGGATGCTCATGGCATATGACCGGAGATCCAACTCATTTCTCAAAGCTTACTAGCCTAAATTAAGGATTTGTCACCTTCGGAGACAACAACAAGGGAAAAATCATTAGGAAAGAAACTATAGATAACAAATCAAACCTCTTAATAGAAGATGTATTATTAGTTGATGGTTTGAAACATAATCTATAAAGCATTAGCCAATTGTATGATAAATGATATATTATCAAATTTGAATCTAATGCTTGTATAATTGAAATACCACACAAAAAATAGTTCTATGATTGCCTTAAGAAGCAATAATGTGTATACTACTGACATTGATGATTTTTGTAATGAAATGTGTTTATCGATCTTAAATGATGATACATAGATTTGACATAGGAGACTAGGATATGCTAGCATGAAACTATTAAATCAAATCTCAATTAAAAATCTAGTAAGAGGAATGCCTAACATCAAGTTCATTAAAGATAAAGTTTACGATGCATGCCAACTTGGAAAACAAATAAAAAGTATTTCAAATAAACAAAACAAATAAGCACCTCTAGGCCACTTCAATTGATCCATATGGATTTATTTGGACCAATTGATAGTACAAGCTTATGAGGTAGCAAATATGCATTTGTTATTGTAGATGATTATAGTAGATATATTTGGACCTATTTCTTGACACACAAAAGTGATTCCTTTAAATATTTTTCAAAATTTTACAAATTTGTTCAAAACGAAAATGGTTTTATACGTAGTGATCATGGTGGTGAGTTTGAAAATCATGACTTACAAAATTTTTATGACTTAGATAGGTATAATCATAATTTTTCTACTCCTAAAAATCCACAACAAAATGAAGTAGTCAAAAGAAAAAATAGGAGCTTATAAGAAATAGCTAGAACCATGTTAAACGAACATAGCCTATCCAAATATTTTTGGGCCGAAGCTGTTAACACCGCATGCTATATTGTGAATAGGCTTCTCGTAAGACCATTGCTCTCCAAAACTCCTTCTGAATTATGAAATAATAAAAAACCCATTATTTACTATTTTAGTATTTGGTTGTATATGTTTTATTTTGAATAAAAAAGATGTCTTAGGAAAGTTTGATGCAAAATCCGATGAAGGCATATTTCTTGGTTATTCCTCAATTTCAAAAGCATATCATGTATTTAATAAAAGAACTCTAGTAATTGAGGAATCCATCTTCATTTTGATTTTAATACTTTAAATTTGAATGATAAATCTCCTCTCCAAAATAACTTGGATGCATCTACTTTCAAGGAATCCTTTCCTAAGGAATGAAAGTATGTAGATGCTCATCCTAGGGAGTTAATAATAGGAGATACATCAAAAGGTGTTCAAACTCGTTCATCATTTAAGAATTTTTATGCAAACGTCATATTTTTATCTCAAATTGAACCAAAATACATTAAGGAAGTCCTAAAAGATGATTCTTGGGTTATTTTAATGCATGAAGAGTTAAACCAATTTGAGAGAAATGAGGTATGAGAGCTTGTTCCTATACCTAATGACCGTTTAGTGATTGATACTAAATGGGTCTTTAGAAACAAGCAAGATGAAAATGGTATCATGGTTAGAAAGAAAGCTAGATTAGTAGCCAAGGGTTTCAACTAAGAAGAAATGATTAATTATAAAGAGATATTCACTCCTGTGGCTAGACCTAAAGACATAAGGATGCTTCTTATCTTTGCCACTTTTAAGAATTTTAAGTTATTTCAAATGGATATCAAAAGTGCTTTTATTAACGGTTTCATTTCCGAAGAAGTTTATGTTGAACAACCCCCCAGTTTTGAAAATGATCTTTTTCTGAATTATATTTTTAAACTATCTAAGGCTCTTTATGGATTGAAACAAGCCACTAGGGCTTGGTATGAAAGATTTAGCTCTTTCCTTATTTCAAACAATTTTTTGAAAGGCAATGTTGATACTATATTATTTTTAAGTACTTTAAAAATAATTTTATAGTTATTCAAATTTATGTTGATGTTATTATTTTTGGTTCAACAAATGAATCCTTATGTGAATCTTTTGCTAAGAGTATGAGACAAGAATTTAAAACGAGTCTAATGGATGAATTAATATTTTTCTTAGGATTACAAATAAAATAATTAAATGATGGCATCTTCATAAGTCAAACTAAGTATATCTTAGATTTGTTAAAATATTTTAGTATGGATAATGTTGAGGCCATAAACACACCCATGAGCACTTCTATAAAATTAGACTTGGGCAATGAAGGTGAAAATTTTAATTAAAAAATATATAGAGGATTGATAGATAGTTTATTATATTTAACTGCTATTAGACCAGACATAATGTTTAGTGTTGGATTATGTGCAAGATTTCAATACAATCCTAAATATTCTCATTTTAAGGCAGTTAAACGAATATTTAGATATTTAAAAGGAACTTCCAATTTAGGTTTATGGTATCTTAAGTCAAAAAACTTTGATTTGCTTGCCTATGCGGATGTCGATTTTGGAGGTTGTAGAATAGATAGAAATAACCAGAATATACCAATTGTTAGGACATACTCTTGTTTCTTGGTTTTCCAAGAAATAAAATTTGGTTGCATTATCTACAACCGAAACTGAGTACATAGCAGCTGATGCATGTTGTGCACAAGTTATTTGGATAAAAAAACACCTTAGAAGATTATGAATTCACTTAAAAAAATTTCTATCAAATGCGATAATACTAGTGCAATATGTTTAACTAAAAATCTTATTCAACACTCAAGAACTAAACATATTTATATTAGGCATTACTTTATTAGAGATAGTGTAAATAACCATGATATATTTTTGGAATTTATTGATACTAACCATCAATTAACTGATATATTCATCAATCCATTAAATAAAGAATAATTTAGCTTTATTAGAAGAGAGTTAGGAATGTTAAACTATCCAAATGCATGATTTATTATTTTTAAGATTTATCGAGCTTTTGCTTAAAATTTACATAAAATAATTTTGAATACATGAGTAACTCTTACAATCTTCTTGGATTTCTCAGCTTTTTGAGATCTCTTTCAAAATAATTCTTGGATTATTTCATGAATATGTATCCCCCTCTTAATAATTTATTTTATTTCGAGATGCTTTATTTTTGGATCTTTGACACCCCTCTCCCATTCTTATTCTTCTATTTTATTTATAAGGGGAAGAAAGCAATTTGATATAAAATGAATTAAACTATATTCTAATTTTTCTTCTTATTTTACTAAGGGAGAGAAATGGACTAGATTTACTTATTTATATAATGAATATTTATGATAAATGTGTTGACATATGAATTGAACATTTATTATTCAAATATGTGGTGAATATTTCTCCTTTTTGATAACAAAGGGGGAGAAACGACATGATTGATGATATATGATAAATGTTGTATTTGAAAATTTATCATATAATGAATATTTGTTTTGAACAATTGTTAAAAATTTCTCCTTTTTGATGACAAAAGAGGGAGAAATAGTATATTGATGACAAATGATAAGTGGTATGTTAGAATATTTCTAATAAATATTAAAAAATGATAAATATTTAAATGATGGATAGTTGTGATAAATGTTCAAATATGAATTATATATTTATCATTTTTGTTGATGACAAAGGTGGAGAAATGACATAAGAGAGATGTTTTGAGATTTTTGAAATAGTTAAAATTTTTATGATGACATGGTTATATTGAGAATATAATAATTAAAATTTTTATGTGATACCAAGAAAATGAATCTAAAATTTTTTTATCATGTATGGTTGAATTGTGAAAATGGTTAAAATGCTTGAATTCAAAAGTGATGGCGCTTTTGAATTCAAGTTTGTTGTATTTATTCTATGGTATATACATAGGGGGAGTTACGGTTAACTCCCATTATCATTGGTTGTTATCATCAAAAGGGGGAGGTGTTGAATCTCAGATTTTGATGATGAAATCAATTGATAAGCTTTATGATCTAACTTGTGTGTTAAAGAAAATGATGTAGGATTAACGGCGACAGTAAATGGCAGTATAATCATATGTTGGGTCGGATTCGAGTTCGAGCACCGAGTCGAGGTTCGGATAACGCAATCGAAGCTTGCCAAGAGTTTGTCGGAGGTCAGCCGAGGTTTGGATGATGTTGTCAGGAGCTCATCGAGAACTCACCAGAAGTTTGTCGGGAAGTTTGTCGGGAGTTCGCCGATAGGTTGTTGGGAGCTCGTCGGGAGTTTACCGAAAAAATACTGGAAGTTTGTTGGGAGTTCACCGAAGGAAATTAGGAGCTCGCCGGGGGTTCATCGGAAAGATGCCGAGAGTTCGCTAAAGAGACGATCAGACAACGAAGATTGTATGTTGAGTGTCGTAGTTAGTATCATGATAAGAGTTAATTTTACTAACTCAATTAATAGACTATTAGGCCTTAATTGAGACTGATTTGGATTTATTCTAAAAGTTATTTTAGTAACCGAAGGTCAGATGAGACACGATCTTCGAAGACACAATCTTCAAGATGACATAGTCTTCGAAGATGTGTTAAGCGATTGACCCGCCCAGACATAGTCTGATAGATAGTGTCATGCGGCTGAACCGCCCAAAACACAGTCTTCGAGATTAGCACCTCGGGATCACTTAGAATTTGAATTTTGACTCCACTTTTGAAGCCATTTGGGGTCTATAAGTACCCCACCCATTCTTGCTGAAAGGAAAAAGTAATTAAGAGCAAAAATCTTGTGAAAATACTGTTATAATTGAGAGCTTCTCCTCATTTTCATCTTATGTAGAATTTTTGTTTAAGGGAGAGCTTAGAGACTTATAAAGGTTATCTCCTAAACCTGTAAAAGGAGAATAGAGTTGGAGTTACAACCAGATGATGGGCCAAGATTAAGCTTAGGCATCGGGCCGGGCTCGGACGATACGATGGGATTTCGCCGGGAGTTCGCTAGGAGATTCCACGAAGGGATCAGGAAGCTCACTGGAAACACAACGGGAGATCATTGGGGGAAGACCGAAAGACTTGCCGTAAGTATGCCGGAGGCTACTAGATTGGCGGAAGTTAGGTCTTAATTTAACTTATGGTCATTAAGCGTTACAATCATTGAGTCGTAGTTAGAAGTGAGTCCAAATTGAGTTGGATTTTAAAGGAATCCAAATCAACTCAATAAGGCAATCAGGTCCACTATTGGGGTTTGATTGAGCTCAGGTTGAGCTCAATTGGTTGACCAGAGGGTTGATCAACATCAGGTTCAAGCCAAAATTTGAAAAGTGGAGAGAACCATGTTTGCAAAAATTTCAGCGAGTAAACCGCTGGTGAGCGACGGGTGTACCGTCGCCGCCCAGGCTTTCGGGCGGCTGACCCGCCCAGGCTGGGCGGTTAAACTGCCCGTACCTAGTAATCTTGGTACTTTGGGCAGCTGACTCGCCCACGACCGACGAGTAAATCGCTCATACCCAGGTGTTCGGGTGGCTGAGTCACCCAAGTCGATGGATAAATCGCCCGTACTTGGTTTTTCCAAGTATGTTTGATTTTTGGCTCCAATTTCTGAAGCCACTTGAGGTTTATAAATACCTCAAATATTCTTGCATTCACAACAACTCTTTTTGGACAATTAAATTATGTGAAAAAGAAATTATATGTGATTTGTAAGAAAAAAAATGAAAGGGAGTGATCTTAGAGATAAATTTTTTTCCAAGTATCCCTTGTAAGGAAAGTGTAAGGGTTTGATCTTCACCCAAAGAAGATTGGTAGTGGATGCTGGTGTGCCTCAAGGAGGACTCGGGAGTGGACGTAGGCCTTTGATGCTGAACCACTATAAAAATTATGAATGCTTCTTTACTTTCAATTGCTTACATATTCTTCTATTAATGCTTCTGATTTAACTCAACTCCTTGAAAGTAAAGTTTTCATGATAAGTTATTTCCTTCAAATGTTGCTTATATTTCTCGTATGCTCATTAACTTAACAACTTTCTTTTAATCACTCACTCGTTTCACTAAGAACGAAAAGCTTCGGATTTTCTATCTTGGTTTAATTGAAAATTTTTCATATAAACATGAAATTTACATTTACACTAACTCAAACCCTCCCCCCCCCTTAGTGTCAATTGATCCTAACATTGTGGTGGTAGATTGTCTAACAAAATATGCTCATTTCGGTGCTATGAGACATCCTTATACTGCTACCAGCATTACTCAACTTTTTATGGAAAATATTGTAAAACTGCATGGGATGCCAAGGTTGATTGTGAGTGGCCGTGACATGATGTTTACAAGTAAATTTTGGGCCGAGCTCTTCTAACTACAAGGCACCCAATTGAAGATGAGCACAGGCTATCATCCACAGATGGAAAGCCAAACAGAAGTGGTGAATAGATGCCTCAGGACTTACTGACCATGTTGTTGAGGAAATTATTTATGCTACCTGTATCGATAATAACGGTGATCGATTATTGTTTAAGAAGTCCTCCAACTTTCATCGTTTGCGGGTTGGAGTAGCCGGCCAACGTGTGTACTGCTTAGTCGCCGGTTGGGGCTCTTCCTCCGTGGCTTCATATTTGGGTTTGAGCCTTTCTTCAGATGGTTTGCTTTTCTCATCCTCTACTGGTTCAATCACGAGGAGTCGGCCCTTTCTGCAATGATGTTCTCAGCTCCACAATTCATCACAATGCCAACACAACCCCTTAGTCGATCGTTCATGAAGCTCGTCTCTCGTTAATTTTTTTAGTGCGGGGGCTCGAATGACAGTAGAGGGGGCTGAGGGCTTCAGCATGGCTAGTCGGGGAGTGACCGTTATCCTTCATACTTCATGGTCCAATCGTTCTTCTTGGATTCTCGTGAAGGAAATCACCACCGCGAGAGTGTACGGTTGTTGTGCCATTACTTCTGCTAGAATCTCCGGCTTTAGGCCCTCAATAAAAATCCCTAAAAGTTGTTTTTCAAACCAATCCACAGTTTGGTTTGATAAATATTCAAACCATATTTGATATTCATGTATTGTCGAGGTTTGTCGAATCTTCGTTAATTGTCTGTCGATATTATCGAAATATGTTGGTCCAAAGTGATTTAGTAGTCCTTCTTTGAATTACTACCAAGAGAGGCCTCCATGGATGTGCTCATACCAATTAAACCACTGAATAACATCTCCCTCGAGGTGAATGGCAGCAATCTCCACCCTTGTTACATCGACGTTTCGGTAGAACCAAAAATAGTGTTCCACGCGTGCGATCCATCTGATCGGATGTCCTTCTTCCCATCTAGGGAAGTCAACCTTCATGCGTGAAGTGCTTGGATCAGGGATGATGTGACCATGCTCTTGAGGATCATCTCGCTAATCTAAAGTTTCTCCTTATTGCGATTTCTTCGGGCTAGGTGGTCGGCCATGCTGAATTCGATGAAAAGGGATTGTATCTTCTCCTCCATGCGGCTTTCAAAGGCTTCAAACTTGACATTGATGGCCTCCTCTGATGCCATGGTGTATGCCTCTAGATCTATAATATTGAGATTCTTTTTCTGTTGTCGGGTTAGTGGCATGAGAATTTTTGAAGAGGGGATGGCCGGTTGGATGGGTGGATCGGTGTAAATGGAAGTAGGCTATGGTTTAGGGCTGATTTGGGGGGCTATTTGGGATCGGTTTCGGGTGTTGTTTGGAAGGGTTTTTAGTGAGGATGTTAGGGTTTGTCGATGAGAGAAAGAGAGTCTGAAAACCCGTAAAAGATAGCACTTAAATCTGATGAAATTCGATAAAGAAAGTGATAGAACCCCAGAATGAGCTCTATAGATTTTGATCCTTGAGGGAGATCAACCCTTGGAATGCTGTAGAGGTTCCTCCCTCCTAGATTCGGCACAAGGCTGAAATAAAATTGATAATTGCTTGATTCAAGAAGGGGGACGACTACATTATTAAATAGGGATCAAAATCATAGCCTAAGGGGGTGCTTGCCTAAGTAGAATTACTCCTTTGCCCCTCCTATAGCCAACCTGCCTTAATAGGAATAGGAGGTGGCTAAGTGACTCTATAGCTGACCTAAGTAGGGGAAACCCTAGCCGACCAACCTAGTAATGGGTGTGGTGGCTACTAAGCCCTAAGGGCTAATCTAAACCCTAGTCATATACTCCTTTATAAGATAGGAGTGACTTTATTACAATCTAACAGGATTTTTATTGACTAGTACTAAGATGATTAGGACTCAACCCTGCTGGAGTCTTATCAAGTCCACCCTCTTCAGATCAGCCTTGTCCTCAAGGCTGAGGGTCCATAAACTCTGGAAACTGGATCTTCAACTCCTCATATGACTCTCATGCTATCATTAACTAAACTTTGGCCTCCTCATCAGCTAGGGTATTAGTTGGAAGGATTTGGGCTAAGTCATCTTCTTTAAATTTCCATTTGAGGTAGGATACCTAGTGGATCAACTGTAATCTTGATCTGGTGCGCAAATTTGATCTCCAGGTTAGGGCCCCAATGTGATCCTCAATTTTGTAAGGCCCAAAAAAATTGGGAGACCATTTCATTAAGGCTGGAGTTTCCTACTGATCGGACTGGAGGTGTAGAAAAACTCGATCTTTAATTTTTCGTCCATTCTGAAGTTTGTCGGGAGGCTGTTTCTTCTTTGCATGTGCTGTCATATGGTTAGTCTTTAGTGATAGCCAATCTTTCTCCTGGAATGGTGACTGCCCTCCGGTATGATTCAGGATGATGAGAGCCCAATCTGGCGTGAACATGGATTGCAATTCTTCTAGTTTAACTCCTCTTTTGTGCCATGAACCATCTTGCATAAGAATAACCCTAATTCCAACTCCTGACGCATCGGTCTCAATGACCAAAGTGAAGCTGAAATCGAGCAGCACTAGGACCGACGTCATTGTCATGGCTACCTTGAGTCGTTTGAAGGCTATGGAGGCTTTATCCAACCACAAGAAGGAGTCTTTCTTCAGTAAGGACGTGAGCGGTGATCTTGCCATAATCTTTCACAAAATTTTAGTAGTAGCCCGTGAATCTAAGGAAATCGTGTAATGATTATACGTTTGTAGGTCTTGACCATCCTTGCATTACCTTGATCTTTGTCGGGTCCACTGCCACTCCATCCTCTAATATAATGTGCCCAAGATACTCCACTTTATGCTGTAAGAAGCTGCACTTTGATAATACGAACTTGCATAGAAAACTCCAGAAGATGTCATTCATCAGGCTTTGGAAAGTAGAAGGAACATTTGTAAGTTCGGAAGGCATTACCAGAAAACTAGTAGTGGCCGTTATGCATGCGGAATGTAGTTTTCAGAATATCTTCAGTGCATACCCGAATCTGATGGTATCCAGATCGAAGATCCAACTTAGTGAAGACTCGGGCTCCTTTTAATTCATCCAAGAGTTCATCTATGAATGAGATAGGATAATTATCCTTGATGGTGATGGCATTTAGAGCCTGGTAGTCAACGTACATCCGCCACATACCATCTTTCTTGCGCACTAGCAACACCGATGAGGAGTAAGGGCTGCAGCTCGGTCGAATCACCCTAGTGTCAAGCATCTCTTTAACAATATTCTATCTCATCCTTCTGCAAGTGAGGATAGTGGTACGATCACAAATTTCTAGAGGTTTGCCTAGCAAAATAGGAATACGGTGGTCTTGCGGCCAGTTGGGGGGCAGCCCACGCGACTCCAAGAAAACATCTGCGAATTCGTTCAGGCAAAGGGCAAGCTTAGGATCTGAGTTTTGTACGTTCTCCCCCATAGATGGCTGCTGAATATGCATCAAGAATCCACCATATGTTATGCAAAACTTTCTTCATTTGTTGCGACGAAATGGTAGAAATTTGGCTTCCGCGCTTGCCTCATAACGTGACCTGTCTCCCTTTGCAATAAAATTTTATGATTAATTTAGAAAAATACCAAGAGATATCACCAAGTGTTGTGAGCCATTCAATCCTGAGTATGGCTTCATAATCATCGATGGGTAGGAGGAAGAAATCAGCTACCACTTCTTGGTCTTGGAAGAGTAGTTTCACCCGTGGGCACCGTTGTTCGCAAATAAAGATTCGATCATCGGCGACCTTTACGTCAAACTTGTTGCAACCTTCAATTAGAAGCACCAAACGTGTAGCAATTTTACTGTTGAAGTTATTAGTGCTGCCCATGTCGATGAGAACGGTGATGGGTTGCTGTTTTAGAAGTCCTCTAACTTTCATCATCTGCAGGTTGGAATAGCCGGCCAATGCATGCACTACATAGTCAGCCGGTTGGGACTCTTCCTCTATGGCTTCTTCTTTAGGTTCAAGGGCTTCTTCAGATGTTTCATTATCCTCATCCTCCGCTGGTTCAATCACAAAGAGCCGGCCCTTTTTATAGTGATGTTTGTGGCTCCACGATTCGTCGTAATGCCAACATAACCCCTTGGCCGATCATTCGTGAAGCTCATCTCTTGTCAACTTTTTTAGTGCGAAGGGCTTAGATGGCAGTAAAGGGGGCAATAGGCCATGGCATGGCTGGTTGGGGAGTTACCCTTGTCCTTCATACCTCATGGTTCAATTGTTCTTCCTGGATACGTGTGATGGAAATCGCCGCCATAAGAGTGTACGGTTGTCGCACTTTTACTTCTCCTCGGATCTTCGATTTTAGGCCCTTGATAAAAGTACCTAAAAGTTGTTCTCTTAGACCAATTCTCAGTTTGGTTAGATAAACGCTTAAACCTTATTTGGTATTCTTGTATTGTAAAGGTTTGATGAATCTTTGCCAATTGTTCGTCGTTGCTGTTGAAATCGGTTGGTCCGAGGCAGTTTAGTAGTCCTTCCTTGAATCACTGCCAAAAGAGTCCTCCGTGGGTATTCTTAAACCAATTAAACCACTGAATAGCATCTCCCTCGAGGTGGATGGCAGCAATCTCCACCCGTGTGGCGTCGGTGGTTCAGTAGAACCAAAAATAGCCCTTCGCGCGCGAGATCCACCCGATCGGGTCTCCTTCTTCCCATCTAGGGAAGTTAACCTTCATGCATGGATTATTGAGATCAGAGGTGATGTGGCCATCTTGAGGATCATCTCGCTGATCTGAAGTTTCTCTGTGTTGTAATTTCCTCTGGTTCAACGGTCGGTCATTGCTAAATTCGGCGAAAAGGGATCGCATTTTCTCTTCCATGCGATTTTCAAAGGATTCAAGCTTTGCATCGATAGCCTCCTCTGATACCATAGTATACGCCTATAGATTTGTAATATTGAGATCTTTTTTCTATTGTCGGATTAGTGGCATGAGAGTTTTGTAGAAGGGGGTGGTCGGTTGGAAGGTGAATTGGTTTAGATAGGAATAGGCTGATTTGGGTGGCTGATTTGGGGCTACGGTTTTGTGGAGTTTAGGCTGTGAATTGATATGGTTTTAGGGCTGTGATAGCAATAGATGAAAGTTAAAAAAATAGATTTTAGATCTGGGATAGATGGCAGCAAAGGTGCGTGTCTTAGTAAGGAAAGTTGGCTAAAAAGGTAAGTGGATCAATAAGGAAGTAGGTTGATTTGGGTGACTTATTTGGGAGATGTTTAGATTCAGTTTATGTTAATATTTGGAAGAGTTTTTGGTGAGGATGGTAGGGTTTGGAGACGAGAAAAAGAGAGTCTGAAATCTCACAAAAAATAGCACTTAAATCTGATAGAATTCAGTGAAAAGAAGTGTTGCGAGGTGCTGTCCTGCTGAACCGGTTTTTATGTCGGAGATAATGACTTCTCAACATAAATTCCAGAGGAAAGTTTAAGAAAATTAAGCAAAAACCCTTGGTTTAGATGTTATCAATATCAGTAGAAACTTTGACAAAATTTTGGCAGCATAACAGTAAGGAAATAGGGCAAAAGATGCTAGGTAGATTCCTTCGTTGTAAAATTCCAAAACTGCATGATAGTGAAATATTATACAAGAAAACAAGTTTCAGAAGGAGTTTCTTTTAGAAATCAACTCAAGATGAAAGCCAACTTGATCTTGAGAATTGTGCAAAAATTTTAGGTAGAAAGGAGAAGGAATAAGCTAGTTTCAAGAGGCAAAAACACGAATGAAAATTTCTGCAGCGTTTTGCCTTTGTAACGATGATAACGTTTACGACGGTAAAAATTTGCAGCAACGAAACTTTGGAAAACTTGTCCCATGTATAATATGAAAGATCTTGCAGTATTGAAGAGGCGTGGGTTATAAAAATATACCAGAATTCCAAATCAAACGCAGGGGGCAGCGACAGACTGATTTGATCTGATGCTGGGGTGGAAGGTGGAGGCATGTGTCATAGCAATTGTGGAATTGCTTGGGAATATGGAGGCGGCTGAGAAGGCTACAGGGCAGCAGGGACATCACTTTGATACCAAATGATAGAAACCCAGAAGGAGCTCTATAGATTTTGAACCTTGAGGGGGATCAACCCTTGGAATGCTGTAGGGGTTCTTCCCTCCTAGATTCGGTACAAGGCTGAAATAAAATTGATAATTGCTTGATTCAAAAGGGTGGGCAGCTACATCTTTAAATAGGGATCAAAACCCTAGCTTAAGGGGGTGCTTGCCTAAGTAGAATTACTCCTTTGCCCCTCCTATAGCCAACCTGCCTTAATAGGAATAAGAGGTGGCTAAGTGGCCTATAGCCGACCTAAGCAAGGGGAAACCCTAGCCCACAAATCCAGTAAGGGGTGTGCTGGCTACTAAGCCCTAAGGACTAATCTAAACCCTAGCCATACTCCTTTATAAGATAAGAGTGACTTTATTATAATCTAACAGAGTTTTTATTGACTAGTACTAAGATGATTAGGACTCAACCGTACTGGAGTCCTATCAGAAAGGTGTTGCGATGTGTTGTCCTACCGAACAGATTTTATGTTGGAAAAATGATAAATTCTCAATATAAATTCCAGAGAAAACTTAAGGAAAATATACAGAAATCCTTGGTTCAGATGTGGTCAATATCAGCAAAAAGTTTGACAAAATTTTGATAGAGTAACGGTAGGAAAATAGAGTAAAAGACAGAAGACAGATTCTTTATCATAAAATTCCAGCACTTCGTGTTGACAAATGAAGGCACAATAAAATCAGTTTCAGAAGGAATTTTTTCCAGAGATTAATCTCATATGAAAGTTAAGTTAATCTATGGAATTGTATAAAAATTTTGACCAAAAAGGAGAAGTAATAAACTGGTTTCAAGAGGCAAATATGTGGCTGAAAATTTCTGTTATGTTTCGCCTTCGCAATAACGATAACGTTTGTGACGGTCAAAATTTGCAGTGGATAGAATATGAGAAAATTCTTCAAGTGTAAGATAAAGGATCTTGCAGTATTGAAGAGGCATGGGTGATGAAAATATACTAGATCTCTAGATCAAACGCAGGGGACAACGACAGATTGATTTGATCTACGGCTAGGGTGAAAGGTGGAGGCGCGCATCACAGCAATTGTGGGAATTGCTTTGGAAGGTGGAAGCGATAGAGATGGCTATAGGGGCAGCATGAATGCTGCTATGATACCAGATGATAAAACCCTAGGAGGATCTCTATAGATTTTGATTTTTGAGGGGGATCAACCCTTGGAACGCTATAGGGGTCCTCCCTCCTAAAACTCGACACAAAGCTAAATAAAGATTGATGTTGCTTAATAAAAGAGAGGGGGTGGCTACATCATTAAATATGACCCAAACCCTAGCCCTAGGGGGTGCTTGTCTAAGTAGAATTATCCCTTTGCCCCTCCTCTAACCGACCTGTCTTAGTAGGCGTAGACGGGGGGCTAGGTTGACTCTATAGCTGATCTAAGAAGGTGGAAACCCTGGTCGACCAGCCCAGTAAAGGGGCCGACGGCAACAAAGCCCTAAGGCCCCAGTCTAAATCCTAGTCACACTTCTTTATAAGATAGAAATGGCTAGGTGAGTTTTTATTACAATCCTATAGGATTTTTATTAACTACTTCTCAGATGATTAGGACTCAACCCTACTGGAATCCTATCAACGCGCTATTTAGCTACTCTAATCTGTAAACGATGAAAGTTGGAGGCCATCTCAAACTCGATCATTGTTCTCATCGACATAAGCAGCACTAATAATTTCCTAAATAGTAAGGTTGTTGTTCGTATAGCACTCCACATCGAATGATGCAACAAGTTCAATGTAAAGGTCGTCAACGATCGAATCCTTAAGTGCGAGCAAAGGTGCTCGCGGGTGAAACTCTACTACAAGACCAAGAAATCATTGTCGACTTCTTCCTCCTATCTATTGATGATTATGAAGCCATAGTCAGCATAGAGTGGCTAACGACGCTCGGTGACATCTCCTAGAACTTTTCTAAATTGATTATGAAATTCTATTGCAAAGGCAGACAAGTCACCCTACGCGACAAGCGCAGAAGCCACATCTCCACCGTTTTGAAGCAATGAATGGAGAAAGTCCTACACAAGGCAAATGGTGGTTTTCTGATGCATCTCCAGCAGCAATCAGAGGAGAAGAATATGAAAATTGAAGATTAAAACCTTGCTTAACTGCTTGCTGAATTCGTCGATGTTTTTGCTGAACCACGCGGTCTTCCTCCTACCCAGTAATATAATCATAGAATTCTAATTCTCCCAGGTAAACCACCAATGAACACTCGGTCGTATCGCTATCCTCACCTCCAAAAGGATGAGATTAAAAATATTATAAAAGAGATGATTGACACAGGGGTGATTCGGTCAAGCTGTAGTCCCTATTCCTTGCCGGTGTTGCTAGTGCGCAAGAGGGATGCAACTTGGCGGATGTGCATCAGCTACTGATCTTTAAATGCCATCACTATCAAGGACAAGTACCCAATACCTATGGTGGTGAACTCTTGGATAAATTAAAAGGAGCTCGAGTCTTCACGAAGTTGGACCTCCGATCTGGGTACTATCAAATTTAGGTATGTGCAAAAGACATTCCAAAAATAGCATTTCGAATGCACAACGAACATTATGAATTATTGGTAACGTCTTTTTGACTCGCTAATGCTCCTTCCACCTTCTAAAGTCTGATAAATGATATTTTATGAAGTTTTCTATGTAAATTTGTACTAGTATATTTTGAAGATGTTCTCATTTATAGCCCTACACTTGAGACTCATTTTTAGCACTTGTGATTTGTTCTAACGATCCTTCGAGAAAATACTCTTTTTGTTAAACAATCAAAATGTAGCTTTCTCTAAAAAAAAGTAGAGTACCTTGAGCACATAATATCATAAGAAGGAGCGACAGTTGACTCGACAAAAATTGAGGTAACATAAGGCTTACGAAACCTACAAATCTGAAATTGTTATGCGAGTTCCTTGGACACACAGGCTCTTACCGGAAGTTTATGAAGGATATGGGAAGATCAGTGTACCACTCACCTCTCTACTAAACAAAGACACTTTCCTATGGTTGGATGAAGCATTTGCTGCCTTCGACAAACTTAAGGCAGCCATGGTGACAACACCAATACTTGCACTGTCAGATTTCAACCTCCCCTTCATCATTGAGGTCGATACCTCTAGAGTCAGAATTGGAGCCATTATAATACAAGATGGTCGACCACTCACATTTACTAATAAGGCATTGTCTCCCTCTCATCACCGAATGTCAATATATGATAAGGAGATGCTCGCCATTGTGCACGTTGTAACAAAGTGGAGACCCTACATGATCGTCCGACATTTATAGATTAAAATCGATCACCAAAGCCTCAAGTACTTTTTGGAGCAAAAAATATCATCCCCTGAGTAGCAAAAATGGGTAACCAAACTTCTCGGATTTGATTATGAAATTGTTTATAAAAAGGGGAAAGAAAATGTTATTACATATGCACTCTCTCGACTACCCGAACAAGCCAAAATTACAGTCATCTCCTTTCCTTCCATCAGCTTCCACGAGGATATTAGGGAGGAATCGAAGAAGGATCCAGAGACTAGGAACATCATAGAAAAATTGGAGAAGGATCTAATCACAATAGCCCATTACACTTGGGATTCGAGGGATCTTCGCTACAAAGGTCACATTATGCTTGTACCCGACTCTCCTTGCATCAAAATCATCCTGCATGAAATGCACTCCACACCTTCAGCATGGCACTCTGGATTTTTGAGAACCTACAAAAGAATGAAACAAAATTTTTATTGGAGATGAATGAAAAAAATTATTTCTGAATATGTAGCACAATGTGATGTATGTCACTAGCAAAAGGGGGAAACAGTGGCAATTCCAGGAAAGCTACAACCTCTACTCATACCTATGGACCAACATCTCTATGGATTTCATTGAGGGGCTGCCACCTTCCTAAAGTAAAAGCACAATCCTCATGGTGGTTGATCGATTGATGAAATATGTCCAATTCTATGATGTGCGACATCCCTACACTACTACTAGTATTGCTCAGATTTTTATTGAAAATATTTTTAAACTGCATGGGATGCCAAGGTCCATTGTCAGTGACCGTGACAGGGTTTTCACAAATAAATTTTGGACCAAGTTATTTCAACTATAGGGCACTAAACTCAAGATGAGAACAACCTACCACCCCCAGACCGACGGCCAAACAACGTTAGTGAATAGGTGTTTGGAGACATACCTTCCATGCTTCGCTAGTGATTGGCCAAAGGAGTGGACGAAATGGCTCCCTTGGGCTGAATGGTGGTACAACACTATATATAATTCATCAACAAAATGTACCCCATATGAGGCATTGTATGGCTGACCGGCCCTTGTGATTCTAAAGTATGTAATTGGTGTAATTAAAGTGGATCAGGTGGACCAAAATTTAATTGACAGCGATAAACTCCTACAGCCGTTGAAGGATAATCTCTCTGTCACTTAAGCCAAAATGAAGCAACAAGCCAACACACATTAAAGCGAAAGGGAGTTTTCAGGGTTTATCTTCGCCTGCAATCATATAAGCAACTATCCATCAACACACGAGCCTCGATGAAGCTATCTCCTCATTTTTACGGGCCTTACCAAATCCCGAAGCATATTAGAGCTATAACATATAGACCTTGTTGGTTACAGGTGCCCTACAAGTCAATCACGTGAGTGAAATAATGTGTGACACGCTGTGTGATCTTATTGCTTATGATTAATATTGGCATATTCACACATTATCGGTTACATATATATTGTGATGTCCTAGGTTCTGTGCAATGAGAGTCGGATCATGATGAGATCATGATAATGAGATCGATTCACTTTTAAATACAGATCCTAAATAATTCCAATTATAGGTTAATAAAAGGGACATTGAGATAACCGAACATATCGATGTACTATATACCCGTCCATATGATGGAGGCGACTGGTCTTATAGCCACTTGTATGGAGACACTAAGAATATAGTACAGGTGCTCATTGGAGAATGAGTTCACTGATTGATCCGCTTATGGAATGCTATATGGTTAATGATACCTAATGTCAGACAGTGATTCCATAGTCTCAGTTGTGTATCTGATCCTTAGCCTTGATACACCAAGGATGCCTTGTATGAGTACTCTTTTCTTTGATGCTAGACTTACAGGTTTGGAAAGTTTCAGATCTGGTACAGCTAGTTATCATGATTGATAGTCAACCTTACGAAGGTAATTGAGTGACAATAGAGGATCATCCACTCTCGGTATCATGAGAGGAATATCTTATATGTGCTTGCTCAGACAAATCCTTGGCCAGGGTCATTCGGATAGAGAGAGAAAGAGTTCTCTTGGAGAATCCGATTAGAGCGAGACTATGATGGATTCCGTATGTGACCTGACAGTACCATGTCCAATATATGATCTTTGGAATATTAGTTGAATGAGGGATTATAGATACATAATAACTGTAGACAGATAGGTCTGATAGATTTGATCCCCCCTGTACCATTTAGGGACTATATCATAATGGCCTAGTACGTCCATAGTCAATGAGTTAAGTGAATTATTATGGGGATAATAATTCACTATATCAGAAAGAGTTCTAATGGGAGTGACTCATGGCCAACTCGGTATCGGGCCTAGAGGGTTACACACATATGGTGGATACTTTAGCAAATAGAGGATTGGATGAATATCCAATTGCCCCTATTCTCATTAGATGAGACCCTATATTGATGGACTCCTTGATTAAGGCCCATTTAGAGGCCTAAGGAGATTATTGGATAGAGATCCAATAATGTAAGGTTAGTGGGTTATTGGATGGAGATCCAATACCCACTAAGGAAGGAGCCCTAGGGTATTGGTGGCTCTCTATAAATAAGAGGGGAGACTCATGATTAATAGACTATAACTTTAGCCACCACCTCCTATTCTCCTCCCTTTCTCTGTGCAAGAGTTACGAGATCAGATTGGAGGAGTTTCGCTACAGAGATTTATTGTGTGGATACCGCTAGAGAGGAGGATGCTTGACCTCCTTCATCTTCCCCATCCGGATCTAGAATACAGGGATATATGATCTCCCTAGGTAAAATCAATCTCTTACACATCGTGATTTTATCAGTTTTTATGTTTTTCTCGGGACCCCAATATTTTGCACGATGATTTGATCTACGTGGGAAACCAATTTTTGTTTTGATTTTCATTGTGCATGTGATGCACCCACTGAGGTTTCCCAACAGTGGTATCAGAGCTAAGGTTTTCATGCGAAAGATTGGTTTTAAACTGCGTGTGATGAGATTGAATCGTGTAGAATCGTTCTACGCGTTCTTGCTGCGTTTTTGCAACGAAGGTAGTGAGGAGGAGGGGCGGCCAGCCACGGCCAGGCCATAGCCAAGGCTCCCTGCATGGGGGTGGCTGCCTACGGCTAGGGCCTCCCCGAAAGGGAGGCCAGCGGTGCCCGCAAAGGGCGACAACCACCCGTAGGGGCGGTGCCTACGGGCAGAAGCGCCGCCCGCGGGGGGCAGCAGCCACCCGCGAGCACAACCAACTGCGGTCAGCCCGTAGGGGCGGCAGCCACTCGCGGGCACATCCGCTTGCAGCGCGACGCTCGCAAAGGGGGCCGACTGCAGGGCGCCCACAAGGGGTTGCCGCCCACAAGGGGCTGCCGCCCACAGCCAGCCTTGCCGCCAGTAGCAGTGACGTCGCCAGTCGCAGGGGTGGTCGCCCCTTTACAGGGTGGCTGTCAGCGAGCAAGGGCAGCCACCGCCTACACAGGAGTAGTGGCGGCAGCGGCGGCACAGAGGGCGAAAGAGGGGTTAGGGCATCCTTTGGAGAAAAGGACGATCCTACCCCTATGAATTCAGAAAATTTTGAGGACCATCATTATGTACATAATTTCTAATATCTCAATAATTCTAGAAATTTCGAGGACTATCCTCTCATCCAAAATTACAAAAATACCCTTAATAATTCTAAAAATTCTGAGCATATCCGAATTTACAAAAATAATTAATTTAATAATTTAATTAATTATTATATATATAGTAATCATACATATGATGTGATATACATGTGATATAAGATATGGATGGATGATCATGAGCCATGAGTTGTGATGTGTGTAATTGTGATTATTATTATTATTATTATTGGGGCCTGCAAGCCTCTGTTTTTCTCATTTATTATCGGGCATACATGTTTGTGATTATTTGTAATTACATAGAGAGGCACAGCGGGAGTGTGGAGGTGACAGTGGGACCCACGTTGCCGTGGTGGGAGATTATGACGCATGGTGATGCGACGATCCGACAGAACCGATGATGACGAGATCAACATTCACTGGGTATAGAGATACATCGATGCACACATAGATCCTATTGTGAGTGATTAGGCCCATTGGCTCGGGCTTATTCATATTAGGTGACGGCTCAAGATCATTCGGTGTGGCTTGCATATGTGATGTGTTATACATCCACTAGATATATGTATATATATATTTGCATGTGATGTAGATATATACTAAATATGTATGTGTGTGACACAACATATTAGGAGATCGATACGAAACAAAAACCCCTCATACGATAATATTAAGTTGGTAAGCGTGAGACACTAATATTCAAGTGGCCTTCCATCGTTATAGGAATAATTTGATTCACGACATAGGTTGAGTTGGTCGAGTCCCTCGAGGCTCACCTATCTACGTGATCGAGTTCTTACCTACGACATAAAGATGTCACCGGTGACCTGAGGACATGGTATGCTTGGTCGAGTCCCTCGATAGCATATCATTAAATCAGACTCATCTTGTAATGATGGTGATGACTTAACTGAATATCATGGTTGATCGATTCCCTCGAGACCATAATGATTCGGAGGCCGAACATGACGGGAATCACAATGAGTTGTGATTGGCAAGAGTTGCTGACCTTTTGGGCTTAGTGTAATTGGTCAAGCCCCTCGAGGTTGCACTAAGACGTCAATTGGATCTCGATCCCCACTAGGAGTCTGCCAGAGACTTTCGTCTCCTGTGTCGAGGGTGTCACTTGATTCGCTAGGAAAATATTGGGAGTATATTAAGATAAAAGTCTATATCTTAATTAGTATTTTTTGTAAAGTCTACATATTATTTATTTATGCTATATCTTGTTTGTCGCTTGCAAAATCCCTATGTGGCATACTTGATGCCAACCACCTCATTAGTCTAAATGCTCGTAATTTGAGAATTGTTCTCACAAAAGAGAAAATTGTATATGTCTTTAATACGATTGTACCCATGCTGGAGAAAAGGCAAGCAAGGATGAGATTGCTCGCTTTGTGAAGTATAAAGATAGTCCTAAAGGATAACCTGTATGTTAATCTTATATTTCAGTCCCTACTAGATTCCTTTTCACTGTTCATTATTAACTTTAATATGAACAAGTTTGAGGTGACTCTCCTTGAGCTCCTCAATATGTTGAGGAAAGTTGAGAGTACCATCAAGAAAGAGAAGTCAGTGCTCTATGTTGGTGAGACTAATATATAAGTGATATAACCCCAGAAGGAGCCCTATAGATTTTGATCTTTGAGGGTGATCAGCCCTTGGAACGCTGTAGGGGTTCCTTCCTCCTAGATTCGGCACAAGGCTGAAATAAAATTGATAATTGCTTGATTCAAAAGAGGGGCGGCTACATCATTATATAGGGATCAAAACCCTATCCTAAGGGGGTGCTTGCCTAAGTAAAATTATTCCTTTGCCCCTCCTATAGCCAACCTACCTTAATAGGAACAAGGGGCGACTAGGTTGGCTCTATAGCCGACCTAAGCAAGGGGAAACTCTGGCCAACCAACCCAGTAAGGGGCCGATGGTCACTAAGCCCTAAGGGCTAATCTAAACCCTAGCCATACTCCTTTATAAGATAGGAGTGGCTTTATTATAATCTAGCAGGGTTTGTTGACTACTTCTAGGGAGATTAGGACTCAACCCTGCTGGAGTCCTATCAAACCCACCCTCTTAAAATCAGCTTTGTCCTCAAGGCTGAAGTTTCATGAACTTAGGGAAATGGGTCTTCAGCTCCTCATCAGCTTGGGTGTCAGTTGGAAGAACATGAGCTGAGTCATCGTCTTTAAATTTCCATTTGAGGTGGGATACTTGGAGGATCAATTGTAATTTTGATCTGGTGCACGGATCTGATTTCTAGGTTGGGGTCCCAATATGATCCCTAATTTTATAAGGCCCAAAGAAATATAGAGACTACTTTCTTGAGGCTTAAATTTCATGCTGGTAGAGCTGGAGATGAAGGGGGACTTGATCTTTCTCAGAAAACTTTCTTCTGCTCCGACGTTTGTTAGGGGGAAGTTTCTTCCTTACATGGGCTGTCATATGGTTAGTCTTTAGTGATAGCCAATATTTCTTTTGGAATGGTGACTGCCCTCTAGTATGGTTCAGGATGATGAGAGTCCAATCTGGTGTGAGCATGGATTGTAATTCTTCTAGTTTAACTCATCTTTCGTGCCATGGACCTGTATCCAACCATATTTTAAATTTGGTAGTAATTAGTATCTCCTGTAAAAACCTTGTATGAAGTGTGGGAGAAGCCTCAGTGTAAATTAGGAGTCAACCATCTTGCATAAGAATAGCCCAAATTCCAACTCCTGATGTATCGGCCTCAATGACCAAAGTGCGGTCGAAATCGTACAGCGCTAGGACCAACGTCATCGTCATGGCTGCCTTGAGTCATTCGAAGGCTGTGGAGGCTTTATCCGACCACGAGAAGGAGTCTTTCTTTAGTAAGGATATGAGCGGGGCACTGATCTTGCCATAATCTTTCACAAAATTTTGGTAGTAGTCCGTGAGTCCAAGGAAACCACGTAATGATTATACATTTGTAGGTCTCGACCATCCTTGCATTGCCTCGATCTTTGTCAGGTCCACCACCACTCCATCCTCTAATATAATGTGCCCAAGATACTCCAATTTATGCTATAAAAAGCTACACTTTGACTGTTTAACATAAGGAGTATTCTCCCAAAGAATCGTTAGAATAGTTCGTAAGTGCTAAAAATGTATATCAAGCATAAGGCTATAAATGAGAATATCATCAAAGAATACCAATCCAAACTTGCATAGAAAACTCTGAAATATGTCATTCATCAGACTTTGGAAATTGGAAGGAGCATTCGTAAGTCCGAAAGGCATTACCAGAAACTCGTAGTGGTCGTTATGCGTGCGGAATGCAATTTTCAGAATATCTTTAGTGCATACCCGAATATGATGGTATCCGGATCGGAGATCCAATTTAGTGAGGACTCGGGCTCCTTTTAATTCATCCAAGAGTTCTCTATGAATGGGATAGGATATTTATCCTTGACGGTAATGACATTTAGAGCCTGGTAGTCAATGCACATCCGTCACGTACCATCTTTCTTGCGCACTAGTAATACTGGTGAGGAGTAAGGGCTGTAGCTCGATCGAATCACCCCGGTGTCAAGCATCTCTTTAACAATGTTATCGATCTCCTCCTATAAGTGAGGATAGTGGTACAGTCATAAATTTGCTAGAGATTTGCTTGGCAAAATAGGAATGCAATGGTCATGCAGCTGATTAGGGGGCAGCCCACGCGGCTCCAAGAAATTATCTACAATTCATTCAGGCAAAGGGCAAGCTTAGGATATGAGTTTTCTATGTTCTCCCCCATAGATGGCTGCTGAATATGCATAAAAAATCCACCATATGCTTTGTGCAAAACTTTCTCCATTTGTTACGATGAAACGATGGAAATTTGGCTCCTGCGCTTGCCTCGTAACGTGACCTGTCTCCCTTTGCAATAAAATTTTATGATTAATTTAAAAATATTCCAAGAGATATCACCTAGTCTTGTGAGCCATTCGATCCTGAGTATGGCTTCATAATCATCGATGGGTAGGAGGAAGAAATCAACTACCACTTCTAGGTCTTGGAGGAGTAGTTTCACCCGCAGGCACCGTTGGTCACAATTAAAGATTCGACCATCGGCGACCTTGACGTCAAACTTGTTGTAACCTTTGATTTGAAGCGCCAAACATGCAGCAACCTTAATGTTGAGAAAGTTATTGGTGCTGCCCGTGTCGATGAGAACGGTGATGAGTTGCTATTTTAGAAGTCCTTCGACTTTCATCATCTGCGGATTAGAATAGCCGACCAATGTGTGCACTGCTCAGTTGGCCGAATGGGACTCTTCCTCCATGGCTTCTTCTTTAGATTCAAGGGCTTCTTCAGATGTTTCATTGTCCTCACCCTCCGTTGGTTCAATCATGAGGAGCCGGCCCTTTTTGTAGTGATGTTAGCGGCTCCATGGTTCATCGTAATGTCAACACAACTCCTTGGCCGATCATTCACGAAGCTCGTCTCTTGTCAACTTTTTTGGTGCAAGGGCATGGATGGCAGCGGAGGGGGTAGTAGGCCTTAGCATGGCTGGTCGGAGACTGATCCTTGTCCTTCATACCTCGTGGTTCAATTGTTCTTCCTGGATACGTGCGAAAGAAATCGCTGCCATAAGAGTGTATTATTGCCGCGCCTTTACTTCTCCTCGGATCTCCGACTTTAGGCCCTCGATAAAAGTACCTAAAAGTTGTTTCTCAGACCAATTATTAGTTTGGTTAGATAAACACTTAAATCTTGTTTGGTATTCTTATATTGTAGAGGTTTGACGAATCTTTGCCAATTGTCCGTCGATGTTGTTGAAATCGGTTGGTCCGAAGTGGTCTAGTAGGCCTTCCTTGAATTGCTATAAGAGAGTCCTCCATGGGTGTGCTTAAACTAATTAAACCATCGAATAGCATCTCCCTCGAGGTGGATGGCAGCAATCTCCACTCGTGTGACGTCGGCAGTTCGGTAGAACCGAAAATAGCGCTCCGCGCACGAGATCCACCCGATTGGGTCTCTTTCTTCCCATCTAGGGAAGTCAACCTTCATGCATGGATCATTGAGATAAGGAAGTAGGCTTATTTGGGTGGCTGATTTGGGTGGCTGATTTGGTGGGTGGTTTGGATTCGGTTTAGGGTAATATTTGGAAGGGTTTTTAGTGAAGATGGTAGGTTTGGAGATGAGGAAAAGAGAGTCCAAAATCTCACAAAAAAATAGCACTCAAATCTGATAGAATTCGATGAAAAAAAGTGCGGCAATGTGCAGTCCTGCTGAACAGATTTTATGTCGGAGGAACAATGACTTCTCTATGTAATTTCCAAAGGAAAGTTCAAGGAAATTATATAGAAACCCTTGGTTTAGATGTTGGGAATACCAGTAAAATATTTGGCAAAATTTTGGTGGTGTAATAATGGGGAAATAAGGCGAAAGACGAAAGGTAGATCCTTCATCGTAAAATTTCCAAAACTGCATGCTGGTGAAAGATTGCACAAGAAAACCGGTTCCAAAAGTAATTTTTTTAAGAAATCAATCCTAGATAAAAGTCAAATTGATCTTTGAAATTGTATAAAAATTTCGGCCAAAAATGATTAACAAAAGTTCAGTTTCAAGAGGCCAATAGATGGAAGGCAGATTCTGTATTGTAAAATTTTAGTACTGTGCAATGAAGAATCACAGCGCTATAAGTCTGTATCCAAAAGGAGTTTTTTCATGGGATCAGTCTTAGATGAAAGCTAAGATAATCTATGAAATTGTATTAAAGTTTCAGCTAAAAAGGATGATTAAAAGTTCGACAGCGTTTCGCCTTCGCAACAATGATAACGTTTGCGACGGTAAAATTTTACAGCAAGAAAACTTTTGGAAAAACTTCTTCAATGTTTAAGATAAAGGATTTTGTAGTATTGAAGATACATGGGTGATAAAAATATACCATAATTTCAGATCAAACGTAGGGGGCAGCGGCAGACTGATTTGATCTGCTGCTGGGGTGGAAGGTGGAGGCGTATGTCGTAGCAATTGTTGGAATTGCATAGGAAGGTAGAGTCGGCTAAGATGGCTACAGGGGCAGCAAGATCGCTGCTCTAATTTTGATCCTTGAGGGGGATCAACCCTTAGAACACTGTAGGGGTTCCTCTCCTAGATTCGGCACAAGGCTGAAATAAAATTGATAATTGCTTGATTCAAGAGAGGGGATAGCTACATCATTATGTAGGGATCAAAACCCTAGCCTAAGGGGGTACTTGCCTAAGTAAAATTATCTCTTTGCCCCTCCTATAGCCAACCTGCCATAATAGGAATAGGGAGTGACTAAGTTGGCTCTATAGCAGACCTAAGTAAGGGGAAACTCTGGCCAACCAACCCAGTAAGAGGGCGACGGCCACTAAGCCCTAAGGGCTAATCTAAACCCTAGCTATACTCCTTTATAAGATAGGAGTGACTTTATTACAATCTAGCAGGGTTTTATTGACTACTAGGGAGATTAGGACTCAACCCTGTTGGAGTCCTGTTAATAAGATACCTTATGCCTCAGCGATAGGGTCTATCATATATACGATGCTATGTACCAGGCCTGATATTTCACATGCTCTAAGTGTCACGAGCAGGTATCAGGCAGATCCAGGTTTAGAACATTGGAAGGTAGTAAAGTGTATCCTTAAGTACTTGAGAAGCACTAAGGATCTTTTACTAATATATAGAGAAGGTAGACTCCAGGTTGAGGGCTACATGGACTCGAGTTTTCAGTCCGATATTGATGATAGCAAGTCAAATTTAGGGTTTATTTTCACCCTGAATGGAGGAGCAGTAAACTGGAAGAGTTCCATGTAAGATACTACTACTGACTCGACCAAGAGGCGGAATACATTGCTACAGCAAAAGCAGCAAAGGAAGGGGTTTGGATAAATAAGTTCATCAAAGATTTGGGAGTCATACCAAGCAACGTGGAGCTGACTCCCATATATTGTGATAGCGACATGGTGATAACTCTAACAAAGGAACTCTGGTCTCAACAGAATTATTCTAAGGCGGTTTCATCTGATTAGAGCGATCATGACCCGAAAGGATATAGTAATGGAAAGAGTTCCATCCGAAGATAACATTGCAGATCCACAGAAAAAGCTGCGGGCTCAGATTGTATTTGAGCGTCACAGGGGTCTGATGGGGATCTGATAGAACCCCAGAAGGAGCCCTATAGATTTTGATCCTTGAGGGTGATCAACCCTTGGAATGCTGTAGGGGTTCCTCCCTCCTAGATTCGGCATAAGGATAAAATAAAATTGATAATTACTTGATTCAAGGGGGGGGGGGGGGGGGGGGGGGTGGCTACATTTTTAAATAGGTATCTAAACCCTAGCCTAAGGGGATGCTTGCCTAAGTAAAATTACCACTTTACCCCTCCTATAGCCAACCTGCCTTAATAGGAACAGGGGGGGCGGCTAAGTGGCTCTATAGCTGACCTAAGCAAGGGGAAACCCTAGTCGACCAACCCAGTAAGAGGTATGGCGGTTACTAAGCCCTAAGGGCTAATCTAAACCCTAGCGATACTCCTTTAAAAGATAGGAGTGACTTTATTATAATATAATAGGATTTTTATTGACTAGTACTAAGATGATTAGGACTCAACCCTGCTAGAGTCCTATCAAGTCCGCCCTCTTCAAATCAGCCTTGTCCTCAAGGGTGAGGGTCCATAAACATTGGAAACTAAATTTTTAACTCCTCGTGTGACTCCCATGTTGCATCGTCGGAGGGTATGTTAGTCCACTTCATAAGTACTTCGGTTAAAGGGCGTTGTCGATGCATCACAATCCTCCGATCAAGTATAGCTTAAGGTTGGGGTTTGATTTCGCCATCATTAGTGGTGCTCGAAAGCTGAGTCTGGGCCTTCTCATGTTCTCCCAACTTTAGCTTTAACAAGGACACGTGGAAGATGAGATGTATCTTAGCATCATCTCGACGCTTTAATTTGTATGCCACAGCCCTAACTCGCTCTAAAATTTGGTATGGTCCATAAAATCACGGAGACAACTTCATTGATGCTCTTGTGTTGATTCTACATATATGGTTGGAGCCAAAGGTAGCCCTAATTTCCCACTACGAATTCTCGCTCACTCCGGTGGTTGTCTGTTCGTTGCTTCATGCGAGCTTGAGCGACATTCAAGTTGTCTTTCAGTAGTTGCAGCAATTTATCCCTATTAATCAAATTTTGGTCGACCTGATCTACTTTAGTCAAACCAAGAACATATCTGGGTATTACAGGGGCCGGTCGACCATACAATGCCTCATAAATGGTACATTTAGTTGATGAATAAAATGTCGTGTTGTACCACAATTCAGCCCAAGGAAGCCACCTTGTCCACTCTTTGGGCCGATCACTGGTGAAGCACCATAGGTATGTCTCAAGGCATCTGTTCACCACTTCTGTTTGGTCGTCAATCTAGGGATGAAAGGCTATGCTCATCTTCAACTGGGTGCCTTATGTTGGGAAACCTACAACGGGTGCATCACATGCGTACGAAAATAAAAAAAAAATTAATTTCCCACGCAGATCAAATCGTCGTGCAAAAGATTGGGATCGTGAGAAAAATACAAAAATCGATAAAATCGTGATGTGAAAGAGATTGATTTTACCTAGGGAGATCGTATATCCCTACATTCCAAATCTGGATGGAGAAGATGAAGGAGGTCAAGCGTCCTCCTCTCTAGCGGTATCCACACGATGGATCTCTACAGCGAAACTCCTCCAATCGGATCTTGCAACTCTTACTTAGAGGGAGGGAGGAGAATAGGATGTGGTGGCTAAAGCTATAACCTATCAACCCTGAGTCTCCCCTCCTATTTATGGAGAGTCATCAAAACCCTAGGGCTCCTTCCTTAGTGGGTATTGGATCTCCATCCAATAACCCACTAATTTTACATTATTAGATCTCTATCCAATAATCTCCTTAGGCATATAATTGGGCCTTAATCAAGGAGCCCATCAACATAGGGTCTCATCTAATAAGAATAGGGGCTAATTGGATCTTAATCCAATCCTCTATTCGCTAAAGCATCCACCATATGTGTGTGACCCTCTAGGCCCGATATCGAGCTGGCCGTGAGTTACTCCCATCAGAACTCCTTCTGATATAGTGAATTATTATCCCCATAATAATTCACTCGACTCGTCGACTATGGACATACTAGGCCACTACGCCATAGTCCCTAGACGGTACAGGGGGATCAAATCCATCGGACCTGTTTGTCCATAATTACCATGTATCTATAATCCCTCATCCAAATAATATCCTAGAGACCGTATATTGGACATGGTACTGTCATGTCACATATGGAATCAGTTTGTCATGCTCTAATCGGATTCTACCGGAGAACTCCTTCTCTCTTAATCGGAATGACCCTGGCCAGGGATTTGTCCAAGCAAGCACATATGAGATATTCCTCTCATGATACTGAGAGTGGATGATCCTCTATTGACACTCAATTGCCTTCGTAAGGTTGGCTACCAATCTCGATAACCAACTGTACTAGATCTGGAGCTTTCTAAACCTATAAGTCTCGCGTCAAAGAAAGGAGTACTCATACAAGACATCCTTGGTGTCTCAAGTCTAAGGACCAGATTCACAACTGAGACTATGAAATCGTTGTCTGACATTAGATATCATTAACCATACAACATTCCATAAGCGGATCAATCAGTGAACTCATTCTCCAATGAGCACTTGTACTATATCCTTAGTGTCTCCACACAAGTGGCTATGAGACCAGCTATCTCCATCATATGGACGGCTATATAGTACACCATCTATCCAGTTATCTCAATGTCCCTTTTGAGTAACCTATGACCGGGATTATTTACGATCTGTGTTTAAAGGTGAATCGATCTCATTATCATGATCTCATCATGATCTGATTCCCATTGCACATAACTAAGGATATCACAATATATGTAACAAACAATATAATGTGAGAATATACCAATATTAATCATAAGCAAAAAGATCACACAGGATGTCACACGTGCCATCACTCATGTGATTGGCTTGCAGGGCACCTGTAACCAGCAATCCCCCACTTGACCAAAAGTCAATCACCTGTGTGTCTGATCCCCACCAGACCCCTGTGAAGCTCAAATATAATCTGAGCCAACGACTTCGTCAGTGGATTTGCATTGTTATTTGCGGGTGGAACTATTTCCATTGCTATATCTTTTCGGGTCATGATCGCTTTAATTAGATGGAACCTCCTCAGAACAATTCTGATGAGACCTGGGTTCCCTTGCTAGAGTTATCGCTCTGTCGTTGTCACAATATATGGGAGTCAGCTCTACGTTGCTTGGTATGACTCCCAAATCCTTGATGAACTTCTTCATCCACACCCCTTCGTCTTGCTGCTTCTACTACAGCAATATATTCCGCCTTTGTGATGGAGTCAATAGTAATATCTTGCTTGGAACTCTTCCAGCTTTCTGCTACTCCATTCATGGTGAAAACATACCCTGAATTTGACTCATTATCATCAATGTCAGACTGAAAACTTGAGTCTGTGTAGCCCTCAACCTGGAGGCTACCTCCTCCATATACTAGTAAAAGATCCTTAGTCCTTCTCAAGTACTTAAGGATACACTTTACTGTCTTCCAGTGTTCTAAACCTGGATCTGCCTGATACCTGCTTGTGACACTTAGAGCATGTGCTATATCAGGTCTAGTACATAGCATCACATACATGATAGATCCTATCATTGAGGCATACAGTATCTTATCCATGTCTGTCCTTTCTTCAGGAGTCTTTAGGAACATACTCCTAGAAAGTGATATTCCATGTCTTATCGGTATGAGACCTCTCTTGAAATTTTTCATACCAAACCTTTTGACAATGAAGTATATGTAACTAGACTGAGACAAGCCAAGCATCCTTTTGGATCTATCTCTATAGATCCGGATCCCCAAAATATAGGATGCTTCCCCTAAGTCTTTCATGGAGAAGTTTCTAGATAGCCAAGTCTTCACTGTGGAGAGCATTTCTATATCATTCCCAATTATTAAGATGACATCCACATATAGCACCAAAAAGGTGATAGCTTTTCCACTTACTTTTCTGTACACACAAGGCTCGTCTTCATTCTTAACGAAGTTATAAGATATAATCACCTCATCAAATCTAATGTTCCAACTTCGGGAAGCTTGCTTCAATCCATAAATGGATCTAGGCAACCTGAACACTTTATCTGGACTCTCTTTGGATACGAATCCCTCTGGTTGTATCATATACACACCTCTTCCTCGAGGTTGACATTAAGGAATGACGTTTTGACATCCATCTACTAGATCTCATAGTCATAGTGTGCTACAATGGCCAAAATAATTCTAATGGACTTAAGCATGACTACAGGTGAAAAGGTTTTATCGTAATCAACTCCTTGTCTTTGACAATATCTTTTAGCTACCTGCCTTGCTTTATAGGTCTCTACCTTTGCATCCACTCTGATCTTCTTCTTGAAGATCTATTTACAGCCGATGGGTATAATACCCTCAGGTGCATCCACAAGGTTTCAAACCTTGTTAGAGTACATGGAATCCATCTCAGAATTTATGGCTTCTTGCCACTTTCCGGAGTCTATACTCATAATAGCCTCCTCGTAGGTCTGAGGATCAACATCCTGAGAGTCATCTCCACTGATATATCCCATATATCTTTCAGGAGGGTGAGATACTCTATTAGACCTAACAGCATGCGATTCCTCCTTTCTGATACACCATCGAACTGAGGTGTATAAGGAGGTGTCCACTAGGATAGAATCTCATTGTCCCTGAGGAAATAGGTGAACTCCATACTTAAGTACTCTCCTCCTTGATCTGATCGAAGAGTCTTAATACTCTTTCCAATTTGGTTCTCTACCTCATTCTTATATTCGCTGAATTTCTCGAAGGCCTTAGATTTGTACTTCATTAAGTACATGTGTCTATACCTAGAGAAATCATCAGTGAATGTAATTAAGTATGAGTAATCACCTATAGCTTGAGTCGACATGAGACCACATACATCACTATGTATGAGTTCCAGTAACTCGGTGGCTCTCTCTCTAGTTCCACTAATAGGAGAGTTGATCATCTTCCCACGAAGGCAAGGTTCACAAGTTGCATATGTCTCATAGTTAAATGGATCTAAGTATACATCTTTCAACAACTTTTGAATCCTTCCCTCATGTATATGACCTAGCGTACAATGCCACAGGTATGCATTATTCATCTCATCTCTTTTCTTCTTAGACATATATTCATGATATGTGGAGAAGTGTCTAACACATATAAACCATTGATTAGGTCCCTCTAGTGATGATCTTATCATCCATTATTATTGAACAACTATTATTCTCAAAAACTAATTTATATCCATTAATTATCAAACAAGAGATAGAAATAATATTTTTGATGATAGAGAGAACAAAATAGCATGCATCTAATGCAATAATAGCTCCACCAGGCAGATGTAGGGTGACCTCTCCAATAGCAACTGTAGCAACTCTTGCTCCATTGCCCATCTTAAGGTCCATCTCACCTCTAGCCAATCTCCTAGGTCTTGCCAGAACCTGCAACGAATTACAGATATGATAAACACTCCCGGTATCTAATACCCATGTGTTATCATGAAAATCTAACAAGTGGAGGCTGATCATGAATATACCTAAAGCTTCTCCAAGCTTCTATCTCACCTTCTCTGCAAGGTAGTCCTTACGGTTCCTCTTCCAATATCCGTCTTGGCCACAGTGGAAGCATTGTCCTTTGTCCTTTGTCGGGTATTTCTAGCAACCATTGTCTTACCTGGTCTTTCTTTGCCCTTACCCTTCTTAAGGGTCTTGCGAGCCTTCATTTTCTTTTTGGTCTCACCAATATAGAGAAGTGACTTTTCCTTTTTGATGGCACTCTCAGCTTCCCTCAACATATTGAGGAGCTCAGGGAGAGTTACCTCAAACTTGCTCATGTTAAAATTCATGATGAAGTGAGAAAAGGAATCTGGTAGGGACTGAAGTATAAGATCAACGCATAGGTTATCATCCTCTAGGACTATTCCCAGACCTGTGAGTTTCTCGATCCACTCTATCATCTTTATGACATGGTTCTCAACCGATGTCCCTTCTGTCATCCTAGCTTGGAAGAGTTTCTTAGATATCTCATATCTTTGAGTTCTTCCCTCTTTCTCAAACAGTTGGCGAAGATGAAGAAGAATAGAATCTGTATCCATGCTCTCATGTTGTCTTTGTAACTCAGGAGTCATGGAGGCCAACATGTAATATTTTGCTAACGTGGAATCATCTATGTACTTTACATTGCGAGCGATCTCATCCTCGCTTGCCCCTTCTTCCGGCGTGGGCACGATTGTATCAAAGACATATAAGATTTTCTCCGTCGTGAGAACAATTCTCAAATTACGGAGCCAATCTGTATAGTTTGGACCAGTGAGGCGGTTGGCATCAAGTATGCCACATAGGGGGTTTGTTAGCGATATATTTCTGACAAAACAAGATATAGCAAAAATAAATAACATACAGATCTCGCAGAAAATACTAATTAAGATATGGATTTTTATCTTAATATACTACCACTATTTTCTTACCGAATCACGCGACACCCTCGACACATGAGATGGAAGTCTCCGGCAGACTCCTAATGGGGATCGAGATCCAATTGGCATCTTAGTGCAACCTCAAGGGACTCGACCAACCATGATCTTCAGTTAAGTCAACACCATCGTTACAAGATTAGTCTGATTTGATGATATACCCTCGAGGGACTCGACCAAGCATATCATGTCCTCAGGTCACCGGTGACATCTCTATGTCGTAGGCAAGAACTCGATCACGTAGATAGGTGAGCCTCGAGGGACTCGACTAACTCAACCTATATCGTGATTCAATTTCTTCCTATAATGATGGAAGGCCACATGAGTCAATCTTATTGCCTCACGCTTACCGATTTAATATTATTGTAGGAGGGGTTTTTGTGTCGTATTGGTCTCCTAATATGTCGTGTCACACACATACATATTTAATATATCTACATCGCATGCAAATATATATATATATATATATATATATATATATATATATATATATATATATATATATATCTAGTAGGCGTATAACACATCATATATACAAGCCACACCGGATAATCATGAGTCGTGACCTCATATGATTAAGCCTGAGCCAATGAGCCTAATCACTCACAATAGGATCTATGTGTGCATTGGCGCATCTCCATGCCCTGTGATTGTTGATCTCGTCATAATTGGTTCCATCGGATCATCGTATCACCATGCGTCGTGATCTCTCACAACATCATCATGGGTCCCACTATATCTCCACGCTCCCGCTATGCCTCTCGATGCAATTACAAATAATCACAAGCACATAGGCCCAATAATAAACGAGAAAAACGCAAGCTTGCAGGCACCAATAATAATAATCATAATTACACACATCACAACACATGGCTCATGATCATACATCAACGTCATACATCACATGTACATCACATCATATATAGGATTACTAGATATATATAAAACTATTTAATTAATTATTTTTCTGGAAATCAGGATATGCTCGAAATTTCCAAAATTATAAGGGCATTTTTATAATTCTGGATAAGAGGACAATCCTCAGAATTTCCAAAATTATTGAGGGTATTTTTGGAATTCTATACACAAGGACAGAGCTGGAATTTCCCAAATGCTGAGGGGCATAATCATCTTTTTTTAAAAGTTCCCTAGCTCTACTTCACCCTCACTGCGCCGCAGCCGCCACTACTGCCCCTACGCAGGCGGCGGCTGCCCTTGCCCGTCAACAGCCACTCTGCCAAGGGGCGGCCACCCCTATGGTCGGCACCTCCACGGGCGCCGCCCCTGCAGGCGTTGCCACTACTGGCGGCCGCCCTTCCAGGCGACAGCACTTGCGGGCGGTGCTTCTGCCCGCGGGCTACCTTCCTACGGGCGTCGAACCCGTAGTCGACCACCCCATGCGGACTGGCCACGGGCGACCGTCTGCTAACCGTTGGTAGCAGCCCCTGCGGCATGTTCGCGGGCGGCTGCGGCCCCTTGCGGGCGCCGCGCTGCAACAAGCCACCCTCGGGAGGATGCCCTTGCGGTCTGGCCACGGGCGAGCACCGTCCCCTTGTGGGCTGTCCCTGGCCACAGCCGGCTGCCCCTTTACATGGGGGCCTTGGCTGCAGTCGACCGCCCCTGCAAGGGGGCTAGCCGTGGCCATGCCTGGTTGCCCCTTGCAAGGGCTTCCTTCGCTGCAAAAATGCAGCAAGAACGCGTAGAACGATTCTACGCGATCCAATCTCATCACATGCAATTTAAAACCAATCTTTCGTACTAAAACCTTGGCTCTGATACCACTGTTGAGAAACCTACAGCGGGTGTATTACATGCGCAGTGAAAATCAAAACAAAAATCAATTTCCCAAGCAGATCAAATCGTCATGCAAAAGATTCGGGTCACGAGAAAAATATAAAAATTGATAAAACTGTGATGTGAAAGAGATTGATTTTACCTAGGGAGATCGTATATCCCTGTATTCCAGATCTGGATGGAGAAGATGAAGGAGGTCAAGCATCCTCCTCTCTAGCAGTATCCACACAATGGGTCTCTATAGCAAAACTCCTCCAATATGATCTCGCAACTCTTGCTCAAAGAGAGGGAGGAGAATAGGAGGTGGTGGCTAAAGTTGTAGCCTATCAACCCTGAGTCTCCCCTCCTATTTATGGAGAGCCACCAAAACCATAGGGCTCCTTCCTTAGTGGGTATTGGATCTCCATCCAATAACTCACTAATCTTACATTTTTGGACTCTATCCAATAATCTCCTTAGACCTATAATTAGGCCTTAATCAAGGAGCCCATCAGTATAAGGTCTCATCTAATGAGAATAGGGGCTAATTGGATCTTAATCCAATCCTCTATTTGTTGAATTATCCATCATATGTGTGTGACCCTCTAAGCCCGATACCGAGCTGGCCGTGAGTTACTCCCATCAGAACTCCTTATGATATAATGAATTATTATCCCCATAATAATTCACTCGACTCATCGACTATGGACGTACTAAGCCACTACGCCATAGTCCCCAAACGGTACAGGGGGATGAAATCCATCGGACCTGTTTGTCCATAGTTACCATGTATCTATAATCCCTCATCCAAATAAATCCTAGAGACCGTATAATGGACATGGTACTGTCAGGTCCCACACGGAATCAGTTTGTTATGCTCTAATCGGATTCTACCGGAGAACTCCTATCTCAATCGGAATGACCCTGGCCAGGGATTTGTCTAAGCAAGCACATATGAGATACTTCTCTCGTGATACCGAGAGTGGATGATCCTCTATTGACACTCAATTACCTTCGTAAGGTTGGCTACCAATCCCGATACCAGCTGTACCAGATCTAGAGCTTTCCAAACCTATAAGTCTGGCATCAAAGAAATGAGTACTCATACAAGACATCCTTGGTGTCTCAAGTCTAAAGACCAGATACACAACTGGGACTATAGAATTGTTGTCTGATATTAGGTATCATTAACCATACAACATTCCATAGGCGGATCAATCAGTGAACTCTTTCTCCAATGAGCACTTGTACTATATCCTTAGTGTCTCCACACAAGTGGCTATGAGACCAGCCACCTCTATCATATGGGTGTCTATATAATACACCGATCTATCCGGTTATCTCAATGTCCCTCTTGAGTAACTTATGACCGGGATTATTTAGGATATGTGTTTAAAGGTGAGTCGATCTCATTATCATGATCTCATCATGATCCGATTCCCATTGCATAGAACTAAGGACATCACAATATATGTAACAAATAATATAATATGAGAATATATCAATATTAATCATAAGCAAAAAGATCACACAGCATGTCACACGTGCCATCACTCATGTGATTGGCTTGCAGGGCACCTGTAACCAGTGGTTGTCTGCGAATTCCCGCTCACTCCAGTGGTTGTCTGCTTGTTGCTTCATGCGAGCTTGAGCGACATTCAAGTTGTCTTTCAGTAATTGCAGCAATTTGTCCCTGTTAATCAAATTTTGGTCGACCTGATCTACTTTGGCCGAACCAAGCACATATCTGGGTATTACAAGGGTCGGTCGACCATACAATGCCTCATAAGGGGTACATTTAGTTGATGAATAAAATGTCATGTTGTACCACCATTCAACTTAAGGAAGCCACCTTGTCCACTCTTTGGGGCGATCACTGGTGAAGCACCGTAGGTATGTCTTGTGGCATCTGTTCACCACTTCTGTTTGGCCATCTTTCTGGGGATGATAGGCTATGCTCATCTCCAACTGGGTGCCTTGTAGATGAAAGAGCTCTGTCTAAAATTTACTGTTGAATACCCTATCACGGTCGCTCACAATTGACCTTGGCATCCCATGCAGTTTTACTATATGTTCCATAAAAATTTGAGCAATACTAGCAGTAGTATGTTGATGTTTCATAGCACAGAAGTGAGTATACTTTGTTAGGCGATCTACCACCATAAAGATCGTGCTTTTACCTTGGGATAGTGGCAGCCCATCGATAAAATCCGTAGAAATTTTGGTCCATGCTGAGTCTGGTATGGGTAGTGGCTGTAGTTTCCTCGGTCTTGCCACTGTTTCGCCTTTCTGCTACTGACATACATCACATTTGGATATATAATCATAAATTAATTTTTTCATACCCTTCCAAAAGAAGTTTTGCTTCACCCTTTTGTAAGTCCTCAGAAATCTGGAGTGCCCTACTGAGGGTGAAGAATGCATCTTGTGTAAAATAATTTGAATGCAAGCGGAAGAAGGAACAATAACAATTCGATCTTTGTAGCGCAAGTCCTTTGAATCCCATGAGTAGTGAATCATGGACCCCGGGTCTTTCTCCAACTTTTCTATGATAGCTCGGGCTTCTGGATCATTCTTCCATTCCTCCCTAATATTGTCGAGGAAGTCGGTGGAGGGAAGGGAGATGGCTGAAATTTTAGCTTGTCCCGGTAGCCGAGATAGGGCATCTACAACAACATTCTCTTTTCCTTTTCAGTAAGTAATTTCATAATCAAAGCTAAGGAGTTTAGTGACCCATCAATGCTACTCCGGGGAGGATATTTTCTGCTCCAAGAAATATTTAAGGCTTCAGTGGTCGGTCTTAATCTGGAAGCGTCGGCCGATCAGGTAGGGTCTCCACTTTGTAATTGCGTGTACGATAGCAAGCATTTCTTTGTCATACACGGATATTTTAAGATGTGAGAGAGATAAAAGTTTGCTGGTGTAGGCAAGAGGTTGGCTATCTTGCATTAGAACAACCCCAATTTCAACTCCGGACACGTCGGCCTCAATCACGAAAGTTCGACTGAAATCAGGTAGCGCTAGGACCGACGTCATCGTCATGGCGGCCTTGAGTCTTTCAAAGGCTGCGGAGGCTTGATCCGACCATAAAAAGGAGTCATTCTTAAGTAGGGACATGAGTGGGACACTGATCTTACCATAATCTTTCACAAACTTCCGATAGTAGCCCGTGAGTCCAAGGAAGCCGCATACTAATTTTGCATTTATAAGTCTCGGCCATCCTTGCATTGCCTCGATCTTTGTTGGGTCTACCGTCATTCCATCCTCTGATATAATGTGCCCTAGATACTCCACTTTAGGCTGTAAGAAGCTACACTTTGACTGTTTAAATAAAGAGTATTCTCTCGAAGAATGGTTAGAATAGTTCGTAAGTGCTAAAAATATATATCAAGCATAAGGCTATAAATAAGAATATTATCAAAGAATACCAATACAAATTTGTGTAGAAACCTTCAGAAGATGTCATTCATCAAACTTTGAAAGGTAGAAGGAGCATTTGTAAGTCCAAAAGGCATTACCAAAAACTCGTAGTGGCCGTTATGCATGCGGAATGCAGTTTTCATAATGTCCTCAGTGCATACCCGAATCTGATGGTATCCGAATCGGAGATCCAATTTAGTGAAGACTCAAGCTCCTTTTAATTCAACCAAAAGTACATCCACGATTGGATTTGGATATTTATCCTTGACGGTGATGGCGTTTAGAGCCTAGTAGTCAACGCACATCCGTCACGTACTATCTTTCTTGCGCACTAGCAACACGGGTGAGGAGTAAGGGCTGCAACTCGATCGAATCACCCCGGTGTCAAGCATCTCTTTAACAATGTTCTCGATCTCATCCTTCTGCAAGTGAGGATAGTGGTATGGTCACAAGTTTGTTGGAGGTTTGCCTGGCAAAATAGGAATGTGGTAGTCATGCGGCTGGTTAGGGGGGCAGCCCACGCGGCTCCGAGAAAACATCCGTGAATTCGTCTAGTAACGAGGCAAGCTTAGGATTTGAGTTTTGTACGTTCTCCCTCTTCGATGGCTGCTAGATATGCATCAAGAATCTACTATGTGGTTTGTGCAAAACTTTCTCCATTCATTGCGACGAAACGGTGGAAATATGGCTCCCACGCTTGTCTCATAACGTGACCTGTCTCTCTTTGCAATAAAATTTCATAATTAATTTAGAAAAAATCTAGGAGATATCACCTAGTGTTGTGAGCCATTCGATCCCAAGCACGACTTCATAATCATCCTACCACTTCTTGGTCTTGGAGGAGTAGTTTCACCCGCGGGCACCGTTGGTCGCAATTGAGGATTCGGCAATCGGTGACCTTTATGTTGAACTTGTTGCAACCTTCGATTTGAAGTGCCAAACATGCAGCAACCTTATTATTGAGGAAGTTATTTGTGCGGCCCATGTCGATGAGAACGGTGACAGGTTGCTATTTTAGAAGTCCTTCTACTTTCATCGTATGCGGGTTGGAGTAGCCAACTAATGCATGCACTGCGTAGTCAGCCAATTGGGACTCTTCCTCCATGGCTTCCTCTTCAGGTTAAAGGGCTTTTTCAGATGGTTCATTGTCCTCATCCTCCACTGGTTCAATCACAAGGAGCCGGCCCTTTTTGTAGCGATGTTCTTGGCTCCACGGTTCGTCACAGTGCCAACACAATCCTTTGGCCAATCGTTCACGAAGCTCATCCCTCGTCAATTTTTTTGGTGCGGGGGCTAGGATGGTAGTAGAGGGGGCTGTAGGCCTCGGCATGGCTAGTCGGGGAGCAAGCCTTGTCCTTCACACCTCTTGGTTCAAATCGTTCTTCTTGAATATGCGCAAAGGAAATCGTCGCCATAAGAGTGTATGGTTGTCGCGCCTTTACTTCTCCCCGAATCTCCAGCTTTAGGCCCTCGATGAAAGTCCCTAAAAGTTGTTTTTCAGACCAATCCATAGTTTGATTAGATAAACATTCAAACCTTGTTTGGTATTCTTGTATTGTGAAGGTTTGACAAATCTTTACCAATTGTCCGTCGATGTTGTCGAAATCAGTTGGTCCGAAGCGGTTCAGAAGTCCTTCCTTGAATCGCTGCCAAGAGAGTCCTCCATGGGTGCGCTCAAACCAATTAAATCACTGAATAGCATCTCCCATGAGGTGAATGGTAGCAATCTTCACCCGTGTGGCGTAGGGGTTTGGTAGAACCGAAAATAGCGCTCTACGCGTGAGATCCACCTGATCAGGTCTCCTTCTTCCCATCTAGGGAAGTCAACCTTCATGTATGGATTATTGAGATCAATGTGGCCATGTTCTTAAGGATTGTCTCATCGATCTGAAGTTTCTCCGTGTTGTGATTTCCTCGGGCTCGATAGTCGGCCAATGCTGAATTCAGTGAAAAGGGATCGCATCTTCTCTACCATGCAGTTTTCAAAGGCTTCAAGATTTGCATCGATAGCCTCCTCTGATACCATAGTATACACCTCTAGATCTATAATATTGAGATCTTTTTTCTATTGTCGGGTTAGTGGTATGGGAATTTTGGAGAAGGTGGGTGGCCGGTTGGAAGGTGAATCGGTTTGGATGGAAGTATGCTACGGTTTAGGGTAGATTTAGGGCTGCAGTTTTATGGAGTTTAGGCTACAAATTGATATGGTTTTAGGGTTGTGATAGCAGTAGATGAAGGTTAGAATAATAGATCTGAGATAGATGACAGCAAAGGTAGGTGTCTCGGTAAGGAAAGTTGGCTAAAAAGGTAAGTGGATCGATAAGGAAGTAGGCTGATTTGGGGGACTGTTTGGATTCAGTTTAGGGTAATATTTGGAAGGATTTTTGGTGAGGATGGTAGGGTTTCGAGATGAGGAAAAGAGAGTCTGAAATCCCACAAAAAATAGCACTCAAATATGATAGAATTCGGTGAAAAGAAGTGCTACGATGTGCTATCCTGCTGAACTGATTTTTGCGTCGGAGAAATGATGACTTCTCAACATAAATTCCAGAAGAAAGTTGAAGAAAATTATAAAGAAACCCTTGGTTTAGATGTTGTCAATACCAGTAGAAATTTTGATGAAATTTTGGCAGTATAACAGTAGGGAAATAGGGCAAAAGATGCAAAGCAGATTTCTTCATCGTAAAATTCTACAACTACATGATGGTGAAAGATTGTACAAGAAAACTGGTTCCAGGAATTTTTTATGAAATCAAATATAGATGAAAGCCAAATTGATCTTGAGAATTGTGCAAAAATTTTGACCAAAAAGGATGAACAAAAGTTCGGTTTCAAGTAGCAACAATCGGTTAAAAATTTCTGCAGCATTTTACCTTCGCAACGATGATAACGTTTGCGACGGTAAAAACTTACAGCAAGGAAACATTGGAAAACTTCTCCCACATATAATATAAAGGATCTTATAGTATTGAAGAGGTGTGGGTTGTAAAAATATACCAGAATTCTAGATCAAACGCAGGGGGCAACTGCAGACCGATTTGATCTACTATTGGGGTGGAAGGTGGAGGCGCATATCGAAGCAATTGTGGGAATTGCTTGGGAAAGTGGAGGTGGCTAAGATGGATACAGGGCAATAGGAACGCGATTTTGATACCAGATGATAGAACCCTAGAAGGAGCCTTATAGATTTTGATCCTTTAGGAGGATCAACCCTTGAAACACTATAGGGGTTCCTCCCTCCTAGATTTGGCACAAGGCTGAAATAAAATTGATAATTTCTTGATTCAAGCGGGGGGGGGGGGGGGGGGGGGGGTTGGCTACATCTTTAAATAAGGATCAAAACCCTAGCCTAAGGGGGTGCTTGCCTAAGTAGAATTACCCCTTTGCCCCTCCTATAGCTAACTTGCCTTAATAGGAATAGGGGGCGGCCAAGTAGCTCTATAGCCGACCTAAGTAGGGGGAAACCCTAGCCGACCAACCTAGTAACGGGTATGGCGGCTACTAAGCCCTAAGAGCTAATCTAAACCCTAGCTATACTCCTTTATAAGATAGGAATAACTTTATTACAATCTAACAGGATTTTTATTGACTAGTACTAAGATGATTATGACTCAACCCTACTAGAGTCCTATCAGGATCGAACGCATAGGTGATTGGCTTTCCTGCAAGCCAATCATGTAAGTGATGGCATGTGTGACACGCTGTGTGATCTTTTTTCTTATGATTAATATAGGCATATTCTCATATTATTTGTTACATATATATTGTGATGTCCTTGGTTCTATGCAATGAGAGTCGGATCGTGATGAGATCACGATAATGAGATCAATTCACCTTTAAACATAGATCTTGAATAATCTCGGTTATAGGTTATTCAAGAGGGATATTGAGATAACCGGATAGATCGATGTACTATATACCCGTCCATATGTGGAGACACTAAGAATATAATATATGTGCTCATTGAAAAATGAGTTTACTAATTGATCTGCTTACGGAATGTTGTATGGTTAATGATACCTAATGTCAAACAGTGAATCTATAGTCATAGTAGCATATTTGGTCCTTAGACATGAGACACCAAGGATGTCTTGTATAAGTACTCCTTTCTTTGATGCCAGACTTATATATTTAGAAAGTTTCAGATCTGGTACAACTAGTTATCGGGATTGGTAGCCAACCATACGAAGGTAATTGAGTGTCAATAGAGGATCATCCACTCTCGGTATCACAAGAGGAATATATCATATATGCTTGCTCAAACAAATCCCTAGCCAAGGTCATTCAGATTAAGAGAGAAAGAGTTCTCCTGGAGAATCCGATTAGAGCGAGACTATGACAGATTTCGTATGTGCCCTGACAGTACCATATCCTATATACAGTCTCTGGGATATTAATTGGATGAGGGATTATAGATACATAGTAACTGGGGATAGATAGGTCTGATGGATTTGATCCCCCCTGTATCATCTAGGGACTATGGCATAGTGGCCTAGTATGTCCATAGTCGATTAGACGAGTGAATTATTATGGGGATAATAATTCACTATATCAGAAGGAGTTCTGATGGGAGTGACTCACGGCCAGCTCAGTATCCGGCCTAGAGGGTTACACACATATGGTGGATGCCTTAGCGAATAGAGGATTGGATGAATATCCAATTAGCCCCTATTCTCATTAGATGAGATCCTATATTGATGGGCTCCTTGATTAAGGTCCAATTAGAGGCCTAAGGAGATTATTGGATAGAGATCCAATAATGCAAGGCTAGTGGGTTATTGGATGGAGAACCAATACCCACTAAGGAAGGAGCCTTAGGGTTTTGGTGGCTCTCTATAAACAGGAGGGGAGACAATTGGTTGATATGCTATAGCTTTAGCCACCACCTCCTATTCTCCTCCCTCCCTTTGTGTAAGAGTTGCGAGATCAGATTGGAGGAGTTTTGCTGCAGAGATCTATCATGTGGATACCGCTAGAGAGGAGGACGCTTGACCTCCTTCATCTTCTCCATCTAGATATGGAATACAAGGATATATGATCTCCCTAGGTAAAATCAATCTCTCACACATCGTAATTTTATCGATTTTTGTATTTTTTTCGTGACCCCAAAATTTTGCACGATGATTTGATCTGCGTGGAAAACCAGTTTTTATTTTGATTTCCACTGCGCATGTGATGCGCCCGCTGAGGTTTCCCAACAAGCTTAAATTGCCCGAGGATCTAAAAACTCACCTTGTCTTCCACGTATCTTGCCTGAAGTCAAAGTTGGGAGAACACGAGTGATAGGACTCCAACAGGGTTGAGTCCTAATCTCCCTAGAAGTAGTCAATAAAATCCTGCTAGATTATAATAAAACCACTCCTATCTTATAAAGGAGTATAGCTAGGGTTTAGATTAGCCCTTAGGGCTTAGTAGCCGTCACCCCTTTACTGGGTTGGTTGGCCAAGGTTTCCCCTTGCTTAGGTCAGCTATAGAGCTAACCTAGTCGCCCCCCTATTCCTATTAAGGCAAGTTGGCTATAGGAGGGGCAAAGGGATAATTTTACTTAGGCAAGCACCCCCTTAGGCTAGGGTTTTGATCCCTATATAATGATGTAGCCACCCCCTCTCTTGAAGCAAGCAATTATTAATTTTATTTCAGCCTTGTGTCGAATTTAGGAGGGAGGAACCCCTAGAGCGTTCCAAGGGTTGATCCCCCTTAAGGATCAAAATCTATAGAGCTCCTTCTGGGGTTCTTTCATCTGGTATCAGAGCAGCGATCTTGGTACCCTTGAAGCCATCGTCCATGCCTCCACCTTCCCAAGTAATTCCCACAATTGCTACGACACACGCCTCCACCTTCCACCCCCAGCAGCAGATCAAATCAGTCTGCCGCTTGCCCCACTGCGTTTGATCTGGAAATTCTGGTATATTTTTATAACCCATGCCTCTTCAATACTGCAAGATCCTTCATATTATATGTGGGAGAAGTTTTCCAACATTTCCTTGCTGCAAACTTCTAACCGTCGCAAGTGTTATCATCATTGCGAAGGTTGAAACACAGCAGAAATTTTCAGCCGATTGTTGCTACTTGAAACCTAACTTTTGTTTCATCCTTTCTAGACAAAATTTTTACACAATTCTCAAGATCAAGTTGGCTTTCATTTGGATTTAATTTCACAAAAAAACTCCTTCTGGAACCAGTTTTTCCTTGTACGATTTTTTCACCATCACACAGTTCTGAAATGAAATTTTACGATGAAGGAATCTGCCTTTCATCTTTTATCCTATTTCCCTATCGTTATGCTGTCAAAATTTCATCAAAATTTTTACAGGTATTGACAACATCTAAACCAAGGGTTTTTGCATAATTTTCTTAAACTTTCCTCTGGAATTTACGTTGAGAAGTCAATCGTTTCTCCGACGTAAAAACTGGTTCAGCAGGACAGCACATCACAACACTTCTTTTCACCGAACTCTATCAGATTCAAGTGCTGTTTTTTGTGAAATTTTGGACTCTCTTTTCCTCATCTCCAAACCCTATCATCCTCATTAAAAACCCTTCCAAGTATTACCCTAAACTGAATCCAAACAGCCCCCCAAATCAGCCTACTTCCTTATCGATCCACTTACCTTTTTAGCCAACTTTCCTTACCGAGATACCTACATTTGTTGTCATCTCCCAGATCTAAAATCTAATTTCCTAACCTTCATCTACTACTATCACAGCCCTAAAACCACACCAATTTGCAACCTAAACTCCACAAAACCGTCGCCCCAAATCTGCCCTAAACCGCACCCTACTTCCATCCAAACCAATTCACCTTCCAACCGGCCACCCCCTTCTCCAAAATTCCCATACCACTAACCCGACAACAAAAAAAAGATCTCAATATTACAGATCCAGAGGGCATATACTATGGCATCAGAGGAGGCTATCGATGCAAAGCTTGAAGCCTTTGAAAACCGTATGAAAGAGAAGATGCGATCCCTTTTTGCCAAATTCAACGTTGACCTACCATCGAGCCCGAGGAAATCACAACACGGAGAAACTTCATATCGGTGAGATGATCCTCGAGAATATGGCCACATCACCTCTGATCTCAATAATCCACACATAACGGTTGACTTCCCTAGATGGGAAAAAGGAGACTCGATCAGGTGGATCTCGCGAGCGGAGCACTATTTTCGGTTCTACCGAACCGCCGACACCACAGAGGTGGAGATTGCTGCCATCCACCTCGAGGGAGATGCTATTCAGTGGTTTAATTGGTTTAAGCACACCCATGGAGGACTCTCTTGACAACGATTCAAGGAATGACTACTAAATTGCTTCGGACTAACCAATCTCAACAACATCAATGGATAATTGGCAAAGATTCGTCAAACCTCTACAATACAAGAACACCAAACAAGGTTTGAGTGTTTATCTAACCAAACTAAGAATTGGTCTGAAAAATAGATATTAAGGACTTTTTTTTAGGGCTTAAAGCCAGAGATTCAGGAAGAAGTTAAAGCGCGACAACCGTACACACTTAAGGCAGCCATCTCCTTTGGGCGACATCAAGAGGAGCGATTGAACTATAAAGCTCGAAAGACTAGAGTTGCTCCCTGACTAGTGGAACCAAAGCTTTCACCTGATCCTACTATCAGCTGACCCCCTCAGCCACAAAAATTAATAAGAGAAGACCTTCATGACGGATCGACAAAGGGCCTTTGTGGGTGTTGTGATAAACTGTGGAGCCTAGAACACAGATGTAAAAAGGAGACACCACTGATGAATGCACCCACTGAAGAACCCAAACTTGAAGATACGACTCTCGAGCCCAAGAAGAAGGATACACCACAATCGGTCACCCGCACGGTCCCTACCTTAGGCGGCTACACCAACCTGCAAAAATTAAAGATCGAAGGGTTTCTTGGGCAGCAGTCCATCATCATCCTCATCGACGCCGAGAGCACACAACTTCATGAGTAGTAAGATTGTTGTCCACTTAATGCTCCAAAAAGAAGATTATAATGGGTTCAAAGTCAAGGTAGCTAACGGCCAAATTCTGAAGTGCAACCAGAAGTACCCGCGAGTAAAACTGATCCTACAGGAGCAAGACGTAGATGCTAATTTTTTTTCTCCTCCCTCTTGATACTTTTGATATAGTGCTTAGCATTGATTGGTTGTCCATAATTGGAGATATTTTTTAAATTTTTTTAAAGCTAACCATGAAATTTTTAGAAAAGGAAAGCAAGTGATTCTATGAGGGAGCCCAACGACTACAACCACAACACCACACTTGGAGGGGATACCAGAAGAAGAATCCAGTGGTTTCCCAATTCAAATTCAAGAGTTTCATGAGATTGAAGATAAAAAAAAATCCATTCCACAACTTAATGAAATTTTGGGCGTCTCCACTCGAGCCTATTACCTCCTCTGAAGCTGGCCAACCCCCCTTATGCTGAATAGGTCGAAACTTCTACCAGTTGTTGCTCGACTAGATTGCTTCATACGACCTTAGAAGGTCGAAGATAAAAGGGTCATCCAAGAGATAACAGAGACATGGACTATTCGGCCATGCTTATTTCCCGCTACGACACGGCCCTACATCCTTTTCCCTAGAGATAAGCTACTTCTAAAGTGTTACATCCTATTGAACTCACCATGGTTGCTGATGCAGCACTTTGAGATCTCAGGTGACTTCCACAACTTTCCCCAGGATCGAACCATAATGCTTAAAGACTTCCTTGATGATGATATCTGATCTATGGCCCAAAAGCGCGAGAAAATTGAGCCCCTCCAGTGGCGAAATCAGAAAAGGGGAAGGATCATTTGTAGGACTCAACGAAGCATGAACATCATCCCTCTCATTATAAAGAAAGATACACCACCTTGGTCGAGTGGAACTATAGCCTTCACGACCACGATGTCATTCACACCAAATCATGGCCATATGTTTATTATTAGAGTAGACACACGCAGAGTGGGGGTCAGCACCATCCTCATGCAAGATGGTCAACAACATAAAGAAGTGAAAATAGATCCCAAAAAATCACCACTCCCATCCACCTCGGACTCAGATCGGGCTCAGACCACTAGAGATTTTATCAGATGATAGCCCTCACTCCAAAAGAAGGCATGACTACTATTACAGAGTAACCATGTGGCAGCCCATACAAGGAAGAAACTTCCCCCTGATAAATGACGGAGCAGAAGAAAGTTTCCTGAGAAAGATCAAGTCCCCCTTCATCTTCAACTCCACCAGTATGAAATTCAAGCCTCAAGAAAGTAGTCTCCCTACTTCTTTGGGCCTTGTAAAATTGGGGATCATATTGGGGACCTAACCTGGAGATCAGATCCGTGCACCGGATTAAAATTATAGTTGATCCTCCAAGTATCCCACCTCAAATGAAAATTTAAAGACAACAACTCAGCTCAAGTTCTTCCAACTAACACCCAAGTCGATGAGGAGTTGAAGACCCGGTTCCCTGAGTTCATGGAACTTCAACCTTGAGACAAGGCTAATTTTAAGAGGGCGAGTTTGATAAAACTCCAACAGGGTTGAGTCATAATCTTCCTAGAAGTAGTCAATAAAACGCTGCTAGATTGTAATAAAGCCATTCCTATCTTATAAAGGAGTATAACTAGGGTTTAAATTAGCCCTTAGGGCTTAGTGGCTGTCGCCCCCCTTACTGGGTTAGTTGGCCAAGGTTTCTCCCTACTTAGGTCGGTTATAGAGCTAACCTAGTCGCCCCCTATTCCTATTAAGGCAGGTTGGCTATAGGAGGGGCAAATGTGGTAATTTTACTTAGGCAAGCACCCCTTTAGGGTAGGATTTTGATCCCTATATAATGATGTAGCCGCCCCCTCTCTTGAAGCAAGCAATTATTAATTTTATTTCAGCCTTGTGCCGAATCTAGCAGGGAGGAACCCCTAGAGCGTTCCAAGGGTTGATCCCCCTCAAGGATCAAAATCTACATAGCTCTTTCTAAGGTTCTATCAACGAGTCAGCCTAGACTCAATTGTCGAACACCACTGATGATAGAAATATTCAAGCTCAACCATAAGCCATCTTGGACCGAAGAGTTGTGATGCATCGCCAACGTCCTTCTACTGAAGTACTAGTGCATTAAAATAATTTACCACATGAAGATACCACCTAGGAATCATACGAGGAGCTGAAGACCCGGTTCTCTGAGTTTATGGAATCTCAATCTTGAGGACAAGACTGATTTGAAGAGGGTGGGTTTGATAGGACTCCAACAAGGCTGGGTCCTACTCAACTAAGTTGCAGCTAATAACAACCCTGTGAGATTGTAATAAATCCCACCTAGCCGTCTCTATCCTATAAAGGTGAGTGGCTAGGGTTTATATTTGGGGCCTTAGGGCTTTATAGTCAACGTCCCCTTTACTAGGCTGGTCGGCTAGGGTTTCTAGCAAGGGCGCATGGTTGTGCAGCCCCCTTAGGCTGTCGCCCCCCCTTAATAGGGCAGGTCGACTAGATGAAGGGTAAAAGGCAAAATTCACTTAGGAAGCACCCCTAGAGCTAGGGTTTAGAGCTCTATATAAGCTTGTAGCCTCCATCTTTTTTTTATTAAGTAATACATCAATTTTCATCAGCCATCTGCCTTACTATAAGAAGGGAGAAACCCCTACATTGTTCCAAGGGTTAATCCACCTCAAAGATCAAAGCTCCACAGAATTCCTCTAGGGTTTTATCAGACGACTTTGGCACTCTTTAACAGCAGATTTCCTATGGTTTCATTGAAAAATTGTTTATACAAACTGTTAATCTTTTACATCTAAACTACTGCCTCTTAGACATAAAAATCTATCGCAGCACCTTTTCGTAATCTTTGATCTTGCTGAATCTTTTACTGTTGTATTCTTCCATGAAATTTTTGTTGACATTATATTTCCCTAACCAGTGGATTTCCATTGAGTTTTACTTGAATTCTTATTTCAAATTGCTGGAAAAAATTACATCTATATTGTTAAAAAAAATTTGATGAAAAATTCTGCAATTGTACCTTTGTCATTCTTCTTCTCCTAAACCCCCAAAACCCTACCAATCTTGCTACCACCAATCACGTCGGCTTTAGGGCACCCCTCTAGCCTTAAGAGCTATCATCATAACCTATTTCCATAACCCTAACAACACCCAAACCATAGCCCAAACAACAACCTAAACCGTAAGATATCAACCCTAAACCGTAACCTTGATCCATCGCCCTTTTGGCCATGGTTGCTGTCATTAACAGCAAACTTGGGCCACCCATTTAACCCTAAATCTCTATCACCAAACCCCCCTTATAGCTTCTACAACAGCCCAAAATAGCAGCATCAACAGCACCCTCTTTGACGAAAATTTTTGATGCACTACCTTCGATACTACTTGTTGCATCCACACCCGATCCCTACCAAATCCATTGCTATCAATAGCAACCCTAAACCATTCCTATAACCTTAAACCTCGGCCATCATACCCCCTATATGACCCCTACAGCAATCCTAAATCACAGCTCCAACAACAATAAAAAAATAGCAACCTATCCGCCCCAAATCGCAACCATCTACCCATGATCCACCATCCCTTTTGGCCACTAATCAACCCAACTATTTCATACCACTAACTCAACAATGAGAGAAGGATCTTGACACCACAGATCTAGGATCTTATGCCATGGCATGGTAGATCTAATGGGTGCCATGTTGGAGGCACTTGAATCATGCATGGAGGACAAATTGCACGCTTTATTCGTCGAATTCAGATTGGGTCGATCTCCGAGCCTAACAAAATTCTAGCAAAGAAAAAGTTTAGAGAGGCCTTCAAAGAAGGAGGGCAGCCCTCGGACATAATACAGCCACGCGTGAGGTGGACTTACTTTGATGGGAAGAAGGAGACCTAACAGGATGGATTTCACACACCAAATGCTACTTCCACTATTGTCGAATATCGAAGGATTTCATGGTAAGACACTGTCACACCCCCCCCTCCCCCCCCCCCCCCCCCCCCCCCCCCCCCCCCCCCCCCCCCCCCCGAATTATATCATAAATTGAGAGGTGTGACATAATTCGATAATATTATCAATAATATAATCCATCCAGGATCCAGACAACCATTTGATGATACTATGAATAACAAGCAGAGTCATTCACCCACTTTCATATAAACCTGTGCATATTATAATCTCTTCATATTCTCTTAAGGAATCACAAACTGATCCAAAAACCAATACGACTAAATATAATCCACATTCATAAAGTTCACCAATGCGATAAAATCCATATAACTTTGGAAAAATAGTCATACACCACCACTTCATATATTATATAGCAAGTTTAACATTCAAGATCCCAAAAAAGAGGGTAATTTTAAAAATATTACGTAGTTATCCGTCTTCAAAATATGTCTACAACTTTACTTTAGACCCAAGGTGTACACATACAAGGATAACATATTTTCAAATAAACATTTAGCCCAAGAACTTCTTACTTTCCCCTTGCATTAGCTCGTATCAAGTATTTTTATAAATGCCGAGCTAACCTGAAGAAGATTATATAGCAATAGAGTGAGCTAAGAAGCCCAGCAAGTATTAAACAGGTTCAAAGCAAGGAAAGATATTTTTAAGTTGAACCTGATATAAGAGTGCAAGGTAGGGAATACATAAGTCTTCACATATAGCATCAAATCATATTCACAACCACATGGTTCATCTTGTTCGAAGCATACATGAATCCATAACAATTTGGGAATGTATTTAGAGCATATATGGCAATCAAAAGCATTTCGGTATATATCAATGACATTTAAAGTTGTTAGGGGCATATCATAATACATGAAATACTTTGTAACATGTCAAAGGAACCAATATCAAACTTAAACTCGTATGTCACATTTGAAGTTGGATGAATATCATAGGCTTATATGTTAAGCAGCATATCAATGGCAAATAAAATAATTTGGAGCCTATCAATGAGAATATAAAATATTTCGGAGCATATCAAGGAGGTATAGGATATTTTTGAAAGTATATCAATGGTGTATGAATATTCTCAAAAGTGTATCAAATGAACAAGTAACGAACAGGAGCTCAAATATCATTCAGACATAACATTCATTTCATTCTTATCCAAAGCACATAAATAACTCAAAAGCAATACTTTGGATATCATATCAACAACATAGAGGGCGAAGTGGGACCATAAACATAATATGGAACATCCATCACTAAATGACCACCAAACATAAGTCTCCTACGTCTAGGAGCTCCATCCAACCACATATGAGTGAAGTCATAGGGGGTCAACAGAGCATGCGGGCTCTAAGCATAACTCCCTTTACCATTTCTGGCAAAGGTTCACATTGTCCCACAAAAACCGAAATACAAAAGGACATGAGCAATAAATTTGGCATATATTGGAAGCACAGGCAGAACAATAAATCATACATACACCTAAATAGAATAATAGAATATAACTTCGATTAATACATAACCTATTCTGATATATAAGGAAGTCAAGGACAAGAGCATTAGTGATTTCAGTTTTGAAATGGAAGAAGCAAGTATAGGCAGAATTAATACAATCCCCATTCTGGCTAAATTCCAAAGGCAAAATACAAAGTTATTTAGATGATAAAACATATTCCAAATTATTCAAGAAAGGTGTTGGTGAAAAAATAAATCAATCTAGTTTCATACAAAATAAGTTTCATATAAATTGAATATCTCTACAAAGAGTTACTAATGATTTTGCAACCAAAGGTTCGGAATCATAGTCTTTATTTTGCAAAATTCATATGGTTTATCAAAATATGGTTTTGATAGTCATTTCACCTCCAAATCATTCAATCTTAGCTTCAATAGAAAGGTCCGAAAACTTATTTTCTAATAAATTAAGTTTCACATAAATCAGGAACTCCAACATGAAGATATAAGCAATATAGTGATGAAAGGTCTTGAGATACATATTCTATTTTACAGATTTCGTATACTCAATTGAAGTAAACGTTTGGGCTAGCAAATGAACTCCAAATTCTTCAAACTTAGGTTCAAAAGAAAGATTTTGAATCTATTTTTGAAAAAACTAAGTTTTGACTAAAGCTGAGGTCAAAACTTAGTCCATCCGTCTTTGCCTCAGCATAGACTCGATAGCTAAAAGGCCATAGAAAAGACGCACATCTCAATCCAAGCAGATCACCGAGGAGGTGGTGGTGATCTTGGCAAGCGTAAACGAGAACCACCAGGTTTGGGAGTGTGATACTACTACTACTGCTCGGATGGAAGACGAAGACGAAGACGAAGACGAAGACACTGGAAGTTTTAGTCCCATATCGCTCAAGCCACTCTGTGACTCGCGCAGAGTCGCTATATAAGATGTGGGACGGCTACACAATAAAACCACGCAGCTGCGTGGTGAGCACAAAGCGAACTATTCTTTCGCCTTTTACTAAAGAATACCGTGTGCGCGCCACATAAAGCAGCATACGCCAATTTTTGGAGGGATCTCTCTTTCTACAGAGTGGCCCCAACAAAGCTAAATAAAACTATTGGATTCTCCGTATGCCTCCTTAGAGACACTATTTATTTGGCTTTCTATTTATTGAGGGTCTATTATTCATTGACATATCTTTCTCCTATATTGAAGTTGTACATGAGATGAGATTTGACAAATCAAACTTTGTTTTGATGTGTGTGTCACCACATTCATTTTAATTCCTCCTGTGGCCCAAACACAGTTTTTGATGGAGAACTCCATCCAAATATCTGAGAATATGTTTTCAAAGGTCTCCAGGGATTGAACCACAGTAGAAAGTAAAGCAGATGAGTGTACTAAATGTTATAGCAAGAATAAGACAGATAGGTTATAATCTTGATAATATTGTAGATTCATACTTAGGCAGCCAATAAAAGATTTCAGATTAGTTTCAGAATTTTCTTCATAAATCAAGGCAAAAACAAAGATACTTTTCAGTAGAAGAAAGATAGAACATTTGTCTTTGAATATTTTAGTCCCAAAGGTGTGGATTAGATCACAATCTCAAAATCCCCAAATTTCTTCTTCTTCTTTTTTTCTCTTCTTCTTCTTCTTCTTCTTCTCAAGTTCACGTTGCAGCCAAAACACTCCTTTTTTTCTCTAATTGTTAATTGTTTAAGCTAACATATGTGTTAATAGGTGGCAAACATGCATGCAGTGTACTTATGTGTCACCCATGCACATGCACATGTGGCACTACTTTAAACAAGGTAGTGACACATGTCCTCACCATGTTTCTTTTCTTTTTTTAACTTAATGTGAGTCTTTTATAATTTATTTTATTTTTTTTAAGATTCACACGTAGGTCCCTAGCAATTAACTTTTAATATAAAATTATTTAATCAAGAGAATTAATAAACAAATCCTTAAATTTTATAAACAAGTCATCATAAATAATTTAAAATGTATCATTATAAATATTTTAAAAATGAGGGATATTACATTCTCCCCCCTTAAAATAAAAATTTAGTCCTCTAAATTTATCATACCTTCATCGACGAAAAGATGAGGATAGATTTTCTACATTTCTTCCTCTAGTTCCCAAGTTGTTTCATCCATATAATGATGCCTCCATATCACTTTTACTAGAGAAATTACCCGATTCCTTAGTATTTTTTTTTTTTTATCAATAATATGTATAGGTTCTTCCACATAAGATAAGTTGTGATTGATTACAATCGGCTCATATTGAATGATGTGAGAAGGGTCATGTATATACTTTCTGAGCATTGAAATATGAAATATGTCATGGATACGTCCCAAAGATGGTGGCAAGGCAATCCTGTAAGCGACAAAACCAATCCTTTCAAGGACCTCAAACGGTCCAATAAATCTAGGGCTTAACTTTCCTTTCTTCCCAAATCTTACCATACCCTTGGAAGGAGACCTTCAAGAATACAAAATCTTCCACTTGAAACTCAATTTCTCATCTTCTATTATCAGCATAGCTTTTTTTATGACTCTGAGCAGTCTTTAGTCTTTCTCTTATAACTTGAATCTTTTCGGTAGTCTCCTGCACTTTATCGGGTGATAACAATTTTCTATCGCCAACTTCCTCCCAACAAATAGGCATTCTGCACTTTTGCCAATACAAAGCTTCATAAGGGGTCATCTGAATACTAGACTGGTAATTATTATTGTAGGTGAACTCAATAAGAGAAATATCTTTATCCCACTCACCTTTCCAATCCATGATATATGCTCTAAGCAAATCCTCAAGTGTTTGAATTGTTCGTTCTGATTGCCCATCGGTTTGAGAGTGATAAGCAGTGCTAAACTTTAGTGCCCATAGATTCCTATAATCTTCTCCATAATCAAGAAAGGAATCTGGAGTCCCTATCAGAGATGATCTCCTTTGGAACACCATGAAGCCTTACTATTTCACCGATATATAATTCAACAAATACTAGTAATATTCCCATCTAAACTGAGGTTTTGCCATTAAAATTCTACATGATTTTCCTCATATTTCTTCTGGAATTTACATCGAGAATTCGTTGTTTCTTTGATGCAAATTCTATTTGGCAGGACAGCACGTATGCAGCATCTCTTCGTTGGATTCTATTAGATTTCGCTATTGTCTTTCTCGATTTTTTTAACTTCTACTTTCTCATCTTCAACCCCTGCCATTCACAGCCCAAAAATGTTATCAAACTATAGCCAAAATCTGATCCAAATTAGCCCCCGAACACCCCTAACCGCAACCTACTTCTTCACTGATCCACCCACCTTTTCAGCCACCCTTTCTCTGAAACCTCTTATGCCCTTAACCCAACAACAAAAGGAAGACCTCAACATCATAGATTTGGAGGCTTATGGTATGGTAACCGAGGAGGCTATCAATGCCAAGTTTGAAGCCTTTGAGACATGCATAGAGGAGAAAATTAGGACTATCTTCACCGAACTCAGCATGGGCCGACCACCGAGCCAATGGAAATCACAACAAGGGGAAACTTTAGATTAGAGAGAAGAATTCTACGAGTGAGGAGGCACTTTAACCGATTAATATATTCCATGCATGAGGGTAGACTTCCCTAGATGGGAAGAAGGAGACCTGATCAGTTGGATCTCACGTGTGGAGCGCTACTTTCGGCTCTACCGCACCTTCCACTGCACCACCGATGCTTCCATGGTGGAGATTGCAGTCATCCATCTTGAAGGGGACAGGACTCAATTTGACTGGTTCAAGCATACCCATGAAGGCCTTTCCTAGCGGCAATTCAAATAGGGATTATTCAACTAATTCAAACCAACCGATTATGATAACATCGACGGACAATTGGTGAAGATTCGACAAACCACCACTATACAAGAGTACCAAACAAGGTTTGAGCAATTATCTAACCAAACTTGTGATTGATCTGAAAATCAACTTATAGGAATTTTCATTGTGGGCTTAAAGCCAGAGATATGAGGAGAAGTGAAGGTGTGGCAACCTACACCCCTATGGTGGCTATTTCCTTCGCGTGGCTACAAGAAGAATGGTTGAACCATGAAGCCCAAAGGACTAGGGTTGCTCCCCGACCAGTAATACCAAAGCCTTCAGTCCCCTCTACTGCCATCCAAGCCCCTACACTCAAAAAAATGACGAGAGATGAACTTCGGGAGCGATCAGCTAAGGGGCTGTGTTGGCACTATGACGAGCCATATAGCCATGAACATCGCTGCAAGAAGGGGTGACTTTTTATGATAAATAGAGGATGAAGATAATGAACCCCTGAAGAAATTCTTGAACCTGAAGAAAAAGTCATGGAGGAAGAGCCCCAATCGACTGACTTTACGATGCACGCGCTAGCTAGCTACTTCAACCCACAGACGATGAAAGTGGGAGGCCTTCTCAAGCAACAACCCATCACCATTCTCATAGATACGGGTAGCACAAATAACTTCCTCAATAGCAAGGTTGATGCTCATATGGCGCTTTAAATCGAAGGTTGCAACAAATTCCACGTAAAGGTCACCGACGGTTGGATCCTTAAGTGCGACCAATGGTGCTCGCGGGTGAAATTACTTCTACAAGACCAAGAGATTGTAGCCGACTTCTTCCTCCTATCCATTGATGACTATGAAGCCGTGCTCAGAATCAAATGGCTAATGATGTTAGGTGGCATCTCTTAGAATTTCTCTAAACTTATCATGAAATTTTATTGCAAAGGCAGATAGGTCACCTTACAAGACAAGCACGGGAGCCATATCTCCACTGTTGTAGTGGATGGAGAAAGTTTTGCACAAGACATATGGTGGTTTTTTTATGCATATCTAGTAGCCATCAGAGGAGAAGAATATATATATTGCAGATCCTAAACTTGCCCAATTACTGAAAGAATTCATCGACGTTTTTGCTGAACCGTGTGGACTTCCCCCTAACCGGTCACATGATCACCACATCCCTATACTGCGGGGCAAACCACTAGCAAATTCAACGCTGCACTGCTACCCTCACTTATAGAAGAATGAGATTGAGAACATTGTTAAGGAGATGCTCAACACCGGGGTTATTCGGCTAAGCTGCAGCGCCTACTCCTCGTCGATGTTACTAGTGCACAGGAAGGATGGAACATGGTGGTTGTGCGTTGACTACTGGATTTTAAACGTCATCACCATCAAAGATAAATATCTCATACTAGTAGTGGATGAGCTCTTGGATGAATTAAAAGGAGCCCGAGTCTTCACAAAATTAGATCTTCATTCCGGGCACCATCAGATTCGAGTATGTACTAAAGATATTCCAAAAACGGCATTCCGAATGCATAACGGCCACTGCGAATTTTTGGTAGTGCCCTTCGGACTTACTAATGCTACTTCCACCTTCCAAAGCTTGATGAATGACATTTTCTGGAGGTTTTTACAAAAATTTGTGCTGGTATTCTTTGATGATATTCTCATTTACAATCCTACACTTGACATATATTTTCAGCACTTACGAATTCTTCTAATGGTTCTTCGGGAGAATACCCTTTATGTTAAAAAATTAAAATGTAGCTTCTTACAACAAAAGGTGGAGTACTTTGGGCATATTATATCAGAAGATGGAGTGGTGGTAGATCCGACGATAATTAAAGTGATGCAAAGTTGGCCAAGACCCGCAAATGTGAAATCGTTACGCGATTTTCTTGGACTCATGGGCTACCACTAGAAGTTTGTGAAAGATTATGGAAAGATCAGTGCCCCACCCACTTCTCTACTAAGAAATGACTCCTTCCAATAGTTGGACAAGGCTTCTATAGCCTTCGACAAATTTAAGACAGTCATGACGATGACACTGATCCTAGCACTGCCTGAGTTTAATGACCCTTCGTTATTGAGGCCGATGCATCTAGAGTTGGAATTAGAGTCATGCTAACATAAGATGGCCGACCAATTGCCTGTACCAGCAAGGCCTTGTCTCCCTCTCATCACAAAATGTTCATGTACGATAAGAATATGCTTACGATTTGCACGTCGTTGTTAAATCTTGGATTTTGATGATGAAATCAATTGATGAGTGTTTAATCTAACATGTGTGTTAGAGAAAGTATTGTAGGTCTAACTACTATGGAGGAATTGAGTTACAACCAGATGATGGGCCAAGATCAAGCTTGGGCATCGGGCGGGGGTTCAGACGATGTAGTGGGACCTCGCCGGGAGTTCGCTAGGAGATTCACCAAAGGGATCGGGAAGCTTGCCGGGAAAACGCCGGGAGATCACTAGAAGAAGACTATAAGACTCACCACAGGGATGCTGGAGGCTACCGAATTGGTGGGAGTGAGGTCTTGGTTTAGCTTGTTGGTCATTAAGAATTGTAATCATTGAGTCATAGTTAGGGATTGAGTCCTAATTGAATTTGATTTGGAAAGAATCCAAATCAACTCAATGAGGCAACCAGGTCCACTATGGGGTTTGATTGAGCTTAGGTTGAATTCAATAATTGACCAAAGAATTGGTCAGTATCAGGATCAAGTTGGAATCTAAAAAGTGAAGGGAACCGTTGCCATCGAAGATTTCGAGTAGCTGTCAGCAGTTGAATCGCCTAGGCTGGTCGGCTAAACCGCCCATACCTGGATTTTGTGTACTTCCAACGATTGACCCACCCAGGCATGTGGTTGAATCGCTCGTACCTGGATTTTCTAGGTATGTTTGAATCTTGGCTCCAATTTCTAAAGTCATTTGGGACCTATAAATATCCTAAGTTTTCTTGCATTTGATATAACAATTTTGGGGATTACATTCTGTGAAAAAAATTATATGTGAATTGCAATAAAAAGAAAAGTGGAAGAGAGAGAGTTTAGAGTTAGAAATATTCTTAAAATCTCCCTTATAAGATCAAGTGTAAGGGTTTTGTATTCACCTAAAGAAGATCGGTAGTGGACGTCGATATGCCTCAAGGAGGAGGACTCGGGAGTGGACGTAGGCTGGTTAGTGCCGAACCACTATAAAATTGTGAGTCCTTTTTGCTTACCTTGATTATTACTTTGCATTGACGCTTCCGATTTTATTTACGTTTTGAAAGCAAGGCTTCGAAATCAAGCACTTCACTTACAATATTGTCTATCTTCTTATTCATATTTGGTTGTTCTTTTTGAGTCATCTTCAAGCAAGAAGCTTAGCATTTCTCTATATGATTAAATTGCTTTATGTGAACTAAAAGCTTCAGATTTTTATTTCTTACTTCAGGCGAAAAGTTTTAAGTTAAAACAAAAATTTACTTTTGCACTAATTCACCCCCCTCACACCACCCCCACCCCACCCCTCTCTTAATGCCAATTGATCCTAACAATTGGTATTAGAGCAAAGTAGTTACTCATTAGATTAACACTCACTTGAGTAAATGGCTTATTTTGGGCATGAATGAGAGACATTTCATCTCATGTCCTCCCATAGTTAATGGAACGGATTACATGTAATGCAAAACAAGGATGTGTATTTTTCTTATCTCTTTAGACTTTGATTTATGGAATATTGTTGAGAATGGATTTGAAAAATCTTTCAATCCAATGAATGAGTGGAATGATTTGAAAATAAAGAGTTTTTCCTTTAAAGATTATGAATGTCTTGTTTTGTTCTCTTAACAAGAATGAGTTTAATTGTGTTTCCGTTTGTGAATCAACTTTTGATATGTGGCATATACTAGAAATCACACACGAGGGGACTAGTAGAGTAAAAGAATCTAAGATTAATATTTTAATTCATAACTATGAATTATTTCGAATGATACTAAGTGAGTCCATTGGAGACATGTACACCCATTTCACGGATGTCGTCAATGGCCTTAAAGCACTTGGAAAATATTTTTCAAATTTTTAACTTATGAGTAAAATTTTAATATCTTTACCTAAAAATTGGGATCCTAAAGTAACTGTTATACAATATGCCAAAGATTAAAATAACTTACCTCTTACAGAACTCATTGGCTCTATTATGACATATAAACTAAACTATAAAGCTCATGATGAGCTTGATGAACCCCTTCCAAAGAATAAGAATGATATTGCACTTCGAACAACAAATGACTCCTCGAGTAAAAACTCGAGTGATTAGGACCATGATATTTCATTATTATCAAGAAAGTTAAAAAATTTATAAAAAGGAACAAAAACTATAAAAACAAAAAGGAATCAAAGAAGGATAATGTCATATGCTATGAATGCAAAAACCTGAAACATTTTAAAATGAATGTCCTCATTTGAAGAAGAAGCCAACATAAAAAAATAAAAAGCACTTTTGGCCACCGGATAATTCAAGCTCTTCGGATAAAGAAGACCACTCCAAAGAGGAAGTTGCTAACTATGCTCTAATGACGATCGAATATGAAATTTGTCTCCAAACTGAAGCTAGGAGCACTAAATTGTATCTTGATAGTGGATGCTCAAGGCACATGATCGGAGATCCATCTTATTTTTCTAAGCTCACTAATTTAAGTGAAGGAGTTATTACTTTCAGAAACAACAGCAAGGGTAAAATCATTAGAAAAGGAACAATAGGTAGCACGTCAAACCTCTTGATTGAAGATGTGTTGTTAGTTGATGGCTTGAAACATAACTTGCTTAGCATTAGTCAATTATGTGATAACGGATATGTGGTTAAATTTCAACCTAATGCTTATACAATTGAGTTATCACACAAAAACAAATCTTTGATTGCCTTAAGAAATAACAATGTATTTACCATAGATATTGAAAATTTTGTGATGAAACTTGTTTTTCAACTTTGAATGATGATGCTTGAATTTAGCATAAAAGACTAGGTCATGCTAGTATGAAACTTTTAAACCAAATTTCTATCAAGAAACTAATAAGAGGCTTACCTAATTTTAAGTTTATCAAAGATAAAGTATGTGATATTTGTTAATTAGGAAAATAAATAAAGAGTAGCTTTCAGTAAAAAAATCCAATAAGCACCTCTAGGCCACTTCAATTGATCCATATAAATTTATTTGGACCAATTGACATTATAAGTTTAGGTGGTATTAAATATACATTTGTTATAGTGGATGATTTTAGTGGATATACTTAGACCTATTTCGTAGCACATAAAAGTGATACATTTAAATATTTTATAAAATTTTATAAAATTATTCAAAATAAAAAAGGATGTATGATTTCTTCAATATGAAGTGATCATGGTGAAAAATTCCAAAATAAGGATTTTTTAAATTTTTTTTGATTCGAATGGGTATATCCATAATTTCTCTACTCCACAGAATCCATAGCAAAATGAAGTAGTGGAAATAAAAAATATGAGCTTACAAGAAATGACCAGAATAATATTGAATGAACATAGTCTACCTAAATATTTTTGGGCCGAAGCCGTTAATACGACATGTTATGTGTTAAATAAGGTTCTTGTAAGACCATACTCACTAAAAATCTTATGAATTATGAAATGGTAATAAACTCAATATATCTTATTTTAAAATATTTGGTTGCAAATGTTTTATTGTAAATGAAAATGATGCTTTAGGTAAATTTGATGGAAAATCCGATGAAGGCATTTTTCTTGGTTATTCTTATATTTCAAAAGCTTATTGTGTTTTTAATAAAAGAACATTAATAATAGAAGAATACATTCATATTGTTTTTAATGAGTTTTTTTTCAAATTTAAGAAGATTGATTTTAATGATGAAGTTAATCTTGGTAACTTGAATTTGAATGATAATACTCTTAAAAGTAACTTGGATGAATCTACTTCCAAATCCTTACCTAAGGAATAGAATTATCTGAATGATCATCCTAAGGAACTTACAATAGGAGAAACATCAAAAGAAGTTCAAACTCGATCTTCTTTTATAAATTTGTGTATGAATGATCATCCTAAGGAACTTACAATAGGAGAAACATAAAAAGAAGTTCAAACTCGATCTTCTTTTATAAATTTTTGTATGAATGTCATGTTTCTTTCTCAAATCGAGCCAAAGTACATTTATGAGGCCTTAAGAGATGACTCTTGGGTTAATGCAATGCATGAAGAGCTTAATCAATTTGAGAGAAATAAGGTATGAGAGTTTGTTCCTAGACCTAATGACCATTTAGTGATTAGTACTAAATGGGTCTTTAGAAATAAGCAAGATAAAAATGGTATCATGATTAGAAACAAGACTCGATTAGTGGCTAAAGGTTTCAACCATGAAGAAGGAATCAATTATGATGAAGCCTTCGCTCCTATGGCTAGATATGAAGCCATAAGGATGCTCTTTATCTTTGCATCTTTTAAAAATTTTAAATTATTTTAAATAGATGTTAAAAGTCCTTTTCTAAATGGTTTTTTTTCGAAGAAGTGTATGTTGAACAACCCATCGGTTTTGAAAATAATCTTCTTCCTAATCATGTTTTTAAATTTATAAAAACTCTTTATGGATTAAAACAAACCCCTCGGACTTGGTATGAAAGACTTAGTTCTTTTTTTATTTCAAATAAATTTTCTAACGACAAGGTTGATACCATATTATTTTTTTAAGCATTTTAAAAATGATCTTCTCGTTATTCAAATTTATGTTAATGATATCATTTTTAGATCTACAAATGAATCTTTATATGAGTCTTTTGCTAAAGAAATGAGCCAAGAATTTGAAATAAGTCTAATAGGTGAGTTAACGTTCTTCTTAGGATTATAAATAAAATAAACTTAATGATGGTATTTTTATTAGTCAAACTAAATACACCTTGAATTTGATAAAACGGTTTGGGACGAAAAATGCTAACGTATTAAACACTTCCATGAGCACATCTACAAAGTTGGACTTAGACAATGAAGGAGAAATCTTTGATCAAAAAACTTATAAAGGAAAGATAGGAAGTTTATTATATTTAACTGCTACTAAATCGAATATCATGTTTAGTATTGGATTGTGTGTAAGGTTTCAATCTAATCCTAAACTCTCTCATTTGTAAACAGTTAAAGGAATCTTTAGATACTTAAAAGGGATATCTAAATTATGATTATGATATCCAAAATCAAATAATTTTGACTTGATTGCTTATTAAGATGCTGATTTTGGTGGATGTACAATAGATAGAAAGAGTACTAATGGGACATGTTAATTTTTGGGGCATGCACTTATTGCTTGATTTTCAAGAAACAAAATTTAGTAAATTTATCTACTGCGGAAGCAGAATATATTACAGCTAGTGTTTATTATGCCCATGTCATTTGGATGAAAAATACACTAGACGATTACATAATGAAATTGAAAAATATTCTTATAAAATGTGATAACACAAGTGCTATATGTTTAAGCAAAAATCTTATTCAACATTCAAGAACCAAACATATTGACATTAGACATCATTTTATAAGGGATCATGTAAATTGTCAAGATATCTCTTTGAAATTTATTAACACTAAGCATCAATTAGCGGATATTTTTATAAAATATTTAAATGAAGAATAATTTAATTTTCATAGAAGAGAACTTAGAATGTTAAATCATGAAAATATATGAATTGCTAATTTAGATTTCATGATATTAAATTTTTATGATAATGTTTTTGAAAAATTATCTTATTGTTCACATGAGATGTTTATCTTATTATTCACAAAAGGGGAGATGTATGATGTTTTGCTATTTTATGGTCTTCTTTGCTAGGCTTGCTTGATATTACATGAGATGATTTTAAATGCATGAGTAGCTCTTAAACTTTTGAATCTCCTTGAATATCTTGGAGTTTTGAGCTTATTTTTGAAATTCACCTCTACAAATTTGAGGGTTATGTTTAATAATAGTTTACAACTCCTCCTTTATTTTCTTTCCTTCTTTTTCACAAGAGGAAGAAAATTCTTTATGAGTTATATCATATTTTAAAAAGAGGGAGCAAAGACTTATGTACCTTAAAATCCTTAGCCCTATATTTTACCTTTTTGTTGATGACAAAGGGGGAGAAATATACATCGATGACACATGATATTAATGATATAAATTGATAACACGTGATATTGATGATATGCTTGGATATCCTAGATATGGATGCATAATTCTTTTTGAAATTCATGAAAATCCTTGATGAGTTGATGACTTGATAGTTTAAAAGCAAATTTTTGTTAAAGCATGAGTATCTCATTGCAATCCTTGAAATATTATTTTCTTGAAATAATAATTATTTCATAATACTTGAATTCAAGAGTATATAATTCTTTTGAATTTAAGTTTTCCTTATTATGACATGGACTTAGGGGGAGTTAGGATTAACTCTCATCATCAATTGATTGTCATCATCAAAAAGGGAAAATGGAGAGATTGTTGAATCTCATATTTTGATGATGAAATCAATTAATGAGTATTTAATCTAACATATATGTTAGAGGAAGTATTACAGGTCTAACTATAACGGAGGAATTGAGTTACAACCAGATGATGGGCCAAGATCAAGCTTGGGCATCGGGCCAGGGTTCGGACGATGTAATGGGACCTCGTCGGGAGTTCGCTAAGAGATTCGCTGAAGGGATCGAGAAGCTCGCTGGGAACATACCGGGAGATCGTCGAAAGAGGACCATAAGACTCATCTTAGGAATGTCAAAGGCTATCGGATTGGCGGGAGTTAGGTCTTAGTTTAGCTTTTTGGTCATTAAGAGTTGTAATCATTGAGTTGTAGTTAAGGATTGACTTCTAATTGAGTTTGATTTGGAAGGAATCCAAATCAACCCAATGAGGTAGTTGAGTCCACTATGGGGTTTGATTGAACTTAGGTTACGCTCAATTAGTTGACCAAAGAATTGGTCAACAATAAATTCAAGTTGGAATTCAAAAAGTGGATGGAACCACTTTTCTAAAGATTTCGATGGCTAAACTGCCAGTGGGTGGCAAGTGTACCACCACAGCCTAGGATTTTGAGCGGTTGTCAGTGGCTGAACCGTCTAAGTTGGGCGGCTGAATCACCCGTATCCCAGATTCTGAGTACTTTTGGCGGTTGACTCGCCTAGGCCTGCGACTGAACTGCTCGTACTCGGATTTTTTGGGTATATTTGAATTTTGGCTCCAATTTCTAAGTCATTTGGGGCTTATAAATACTTCAAGTTTTCTTCCATTCTATGCAACAATTTTGAGAATTATATTCTATGAAAAAAATTGTGTGTGGATTGTAAGAAATTGAAAAGGGGAAGGGAGGGAGCTTAGAGTTCAAAAAAATTATTAACGCCTCCCTTGTAAGCTCAAGTGTAAGGGTTTGGTCTTCACCCAAATAAGATAGGTAATGGACGCTGGTGTGCCTCAAGGAGGAGGACTCGGGAGTGGATATAGGCCGGTTAGTGTCGAACCACTATAAAACTGTGAGTTCCTTTTTGTTTACCTTGCTTACTACTTTTGTATTAACGCTTTCGATTTTATTTACGTTTTGAAAGTAAGACTTAAAAATCAAGCACTTCATTTACGACATTGCCTATCTCCTTTTTGAGTCATCTTCAAGCAAGAAGTCTAGCATTTCTTTATAAGATTAAATTGTTTTACTTGAACTAAAAGCTTCATATTTTCCTTTCTTGCTTTAAGCAAAAAGTTGTAAGTTAAAATGAGAATTTACTCTTTCACTAATTCACCCCTCCTCTCTTAGTGCCAATTGATCTTAACATCCATCACAAAGTGGAGACCCTACTTGATCGGGCAATGCTTCCAAATTAAAACTGACCACCAAAGCCTCAAATATTTTTTAGAGCAAAAAAATATCATCCCCGGAGCAGCAAAGATGGGTAACTAAACTCCTTGGTTTCGATTATGAAATTATTTATCAAAAGGGGAAAGAAAATATTGTTGCAGATGCACTATCATGACTATTGGAGCAAGCCAAAATTTCAGTCATCTCCCTTCCTTCCACCGACTTCCTCGAGAACATTAGGGAGAAATGAAAGAAGGACCCAAAGACCCGAGATATCATAGAAAGATTGGAGAAGGATCAGGCACCATAGCCCATTCATTATACTTTAGATTCAAGGGACTTACGCTATAAGGCCGAATTGTGCTTATTCCCACTTCTACTATCATCCAAATTATTATGCACTTTTCACCTTCAACAAGGCACTCTAGATTTTTGAGAACATACAAGAGGGTGAAGCAAAACTTTTATTGGAGAGGCATGAAAAAGTCTATTTCTTATTATGTAGCTAAATGTGATGTTTGCCAACAGCAAAAGGGTGAAATAATGGCTAGTCAGGGAAAGTTACAACCACTACCCGTACCAGACTGACATCTCCATGGATTTTATCGAAGGGTTGCCATCATCTTAAGTTAAAAGTATGATCTTTGTGATGGTAGATCACTTAACAATGCTGTGAGACATCCTTATACCATTGTCAGTATTGCCCAGCTCTTCATTGAAAATATTATTAAACTGCATGAGATGCTAAGGTCGATTATGAGCAACCGTGATAGGGTATTTATAAGCAAATTTTGGATCGAACTATTTCAACTACAAGGCATCCAACTCAAGATGAGCACTGCCTATCACCCATAGACGAACAGCAAAACATAATTGGTGAACAGGTGTCTAGAGACCTATCTTTAGTGCTTCACCATTGATCAACCAAGAGAATGGACAAAGTGGCTCCCTTGGGCTGAATGGTGGTACAACACTATTTATCACTCATCCATAAAATATACCCTACCTATGAGGCATTGTATGGTCGACCGGCCTATGTAATACCCAAGTCTGTAATTGGTGCAGCCAAAGTAGACCGTGTCGACTAGAGTTTAATTGACAAGGACAAACTCTTACAGTTGTTGAAGGATAATTTATCTGCTGCTCAAGCCCGAATGAAGCAACAAACAGACACTCATCGTAGCGAGTGGGAGTTTTTATTAGGAGATTAGGTCTATCTTCGCCTACAATCGTACAAACAGCTGTCCATTAACACAAGAGCATCAATGAAGTTATCTTCTCAATTTTATGGACCATATCAGATCACCGAGCGTATTAGAGCTGTGGTATATAGATTAAAGTTACCAGAAGATGCCAAAATCTATCTTATGTTCTATGTATCCTACTTGAAGCCCAAACTGAAGGAATGCGAGTCAATCCAGACTCAATTGTCGAGTGCCACTGATGATGAAGAAATTCAAGCCCAGCCACAAGCCATTCTTGATTGGAGAATTGTGATGCACCGTCGACGCCCTTCAACGGAAGTATTAGTGTGTTGGAACAACTTACCACTTGAAGATGCCACGTGGGAGTCTTTTAAGGAGTTGAAGACCCGATTCCCTAAGTTCATGGGACCTCAACTTTAAGGACAAGGCTAATTTAAAGAGGACGGGCTTGATAGGACCCTAGCAAGGTTGGGTCATATTCACCCTAGTAGTAGTCAATAAAAACTCTGTAAGATTGTAATAAAACCCTACCTAGTCACATCTATCCTATAAAAAAGTGTGGCTAGGATTTATTTTAGGGCCTTAGAACTTACTGGCTGCCGCCCCCTTTACTGGGTTGGTCGATTAGGGTTTCCAGTAGGTAGAGGCGGCTATGTAGCCACCTAGGTCGCCACCCATCCCTATTAAGGCAGGGCGGTTATAGGAGGGATAAGGGGGTAAATGTACTTAGGAAGCACCCCCTAGGGTTACGGTTTTAAGCCTTATATAAGCTTGTAGTCTCCTCCTCTTTTCAATTAAGTAAGAATCCATTTTATATCAACCTTATGACTGACCCTAGGAGGGAGGAACCCCTATAGTGTTCCAAGGGTTAATCCCCCTCAAAGATCAAATCCTATATAGCTCATTCTGGGATTCTATCAGACCCATATCCAAGTCCAACTCCTAATTAAACTCCAGTTCAACCGAATCCTAACCCTACTAGGATTTGGGCTAATTTATTACAATAGACTCAAATCTCCTCCTAGCCGATCTAATTTTAGGTCTAAGTTGACTAACAAGACCTAATCTAATGACTCAACTTAATCGACTAGGACCCGACTTAATCGACTAGGACCCGACTCAACTAGGGTCCTGACAGATGCCAGCCCTTCGATGATGTCCATAGAGATGTTGATCCAAGCTAAATCAAAATAGGTAGAAGTTGTAATTTTCTCAAACTTGCTATTATTTCTCCCTTTTGTCACTGGCATGCATCGCCCCGAGTCATAAATTCTCTAATGATTTTTTTCATGCCCTTCCAATAGAAAATTTGACGAACCCTTTTATAAGTGCGAATAAATCCTGAATGTCCAGCCATAGGCAATGAGTGTAACTCCTTTAGGATGATGGCTTGGCAAGGAAATGAGGTACCACCACAATTCAACCCTTGTACTGCAAATCCCTCGAGTCAACTGTAGTGCACAACTAAACTCGGGCTCTCTAATCTTTTAATGATCTCCTGGATCTCCATGTCACCTTACCATTCTTTCCTGATATCTTCCGGCTCTCTAATCTTTTAATGATCTCCTGGATCTCCATGTCACCTTACCATTCTTTCCTGATATCTTCCAAGAGATCACAAACAGGGAAGGAGATGGTTACCAATTTAGCATGCTCAGGAAGGCAGGAAAGCACATCTACAACCAAGTTATCTTTGCCCTTTCCTAGAAAATTCATTACACACTTTTGCTACTTGGGGGAGGAAATCTTTTGCTCCATGAAGTATTTCAAACTCTTGTGGTCCATCTTGATTTAAAATCACTGGTCGATCAGGTAAGGTCTCCACTTTACAACCATATGTATTATGGCCAGCATTTCTTTGTCATAGATCAAGAATTTCAGATGTGTTAGAGAAAGGGCCTTACTGGTGTATGCTAGTGGTCGACCTTCCTGCATTAAATACAGCTCTAATATCAATTCCCGAAGCGTCAAACTTGATCATAAACATTTTGTTGAAGTTGAGTAGAGCTAGCACCAGTGTAGAAATCATCGCAGCCTTTAGAGAGTTGAAGGCCTCAATTGCTGCATCCGACAACTTGAAGGCATCTTTCTTTAGGAGTGTCATGAGAGGAGAGCTGATTTTGCTATAGTTTTTCACAAATTAGCGATAATAGCCGGTTAGCCCTAGAAATCCCCATAAAGTCTTAATTATTTTTGGCAATGGCTAGTCTTTCATCACTTGAATCTTTGAAGGATCAACCACCACTCCTTCCTTCGAAATAAATGCCCGATGTATTCAATCTCGCCTTGCATAAAGCTACACTTAGACTTTTTGACCCAAAGACAATGTTCTCATAGATTCGTTAGAACAATCCGTCAATGTAAGATGTGGCTTTCGAAGGAGGAGCTATACATTATAATATCGTTGAAGAAAACTAAAATAAACTTACGTAGATAAACCCAAAAGATATAATTCATGAGATTTGAAAGGTAGAGGGGGCATTGGTTAGGCCAAAAGGCATTACCAGGAATTTGTAGTACCCGTTGTGAGTTCTAAAGGTTGTTTTTGGTATGTCATATTCATGCACCCGGATCTGATGATAGCCTAACTGCAAGTCCAGTTTGGTGAAGACTTGGGCTCCCTTAAGTTCATCTAGTAGCTCATCCATAGGAATTAGGTATTTGTCCTTTACGATGATGCTATTGAGGGCCCAATAATCCATGCACATCCATTATGATCTATCCTTCTTTCATACTAAGAGGACCTGTAAAGAGTAGGGGCCTGACACTCGGCCTGATGATCCCTATTTCCAGCATTTCCTTGATAATCCTCTCTATTTCAACCTTCTAGAAGTGGGGATACTAGTATGGCTGAACATTTGCCGGAGCCTTCCCTGATAAGATGGGAATTTGGTGGTCATGCAACCGAATAGTTAGAAGTCCTTGTGGTTCATCAAATATATCTACAAATTCAAAAGTGTAGGGTTTATTTCCTGCACCATCGATTCTTTAAGTTGTAGCCCTTGCAATTGGATTAAGAAACCGGTATGCACCTTTTGAAGTACCATTTCCATCCGTTGACTCATAATAGTGGAAACCTTACCTCCGTGTTTGCCCCTTAGGGTCACCCATTTCTAATTAATAAAAAACTTTGTGATGAGTTTAGAGAAGTTCCAGAAGTTATCACCTAGGGTTGTTAACTATTCAATGTCGAGCATCACTTTGTAATCTTCTAATGGTAGCAAGAAAAAGTCTGCAATTATTTCTTGGCCCTGCATGATCAATTTCTCTCCCGGGCACTTGTTGCTACAAGTTAGGATTCGACCATCTACTACCTTTACGTCAAACTTATCACAATCTTCAATCCGGTAGGTTAACCAGGCAGTAACCTTATTATCCATGAAATTGTTAATGCTACTAGTATCAATCAAAATTGTTACTTGTTGATGTTTGAGAAGTCCTTCGATTCTCAACATTTAAGGGTTGGTATAGCTGACTAGGGCATGAACCGTGCCGGTGACCAGTTTTGCCTCTTCCTTCATGTCTTCCTCCTCGACTTCTACATCTATGCCCTTTGCTTCTCATTTTTCAATCAATTCGATCATCAAAAGTTTTTCTCTTTTGTAGTGGTTATCTCTATTCCACTGTTTGCACAGTACTAATAAAGTCCCTTGGCCGATCTCTTTTGGAATTCTTCTCGGGTAAGCTTCCTTGGCATGGGGGTTTCTTGGCAGCAGGGGAGGCTGGCAGTTTGATAACTACTAGCTTGTTCATGATCTTGGCCCTTCGGGTGTCGACGTTAAGCCTTTCCTCTTGAATGCGAGCAAAGGATATGGTAGCCATGAAAGTGTACAATTGGCGGGCCTTAACTTCGCATCTGATCTCCGATTTGAGTCCTTTGATGAATGTACCTAGTAATTTTTTCGGACCAATCACGGGTTTGATGTGAGAGATATTCAAACCAACTTTGATATTCTTTTATGGTGGAGGTTTGACAAATCTTCTTAAATTGTTCGTCCATATTCTCGTACTCTGATGGCTCGAAATGGATCAGCAGCCCACTTTTGAATTGCTCCCACATGGATACATCATGTGTATGCTCGAACCAATTGTACCACTGAATTGTGTCCCCTTTGAGTTGTATGGTAGCGACGTCTACCTTAGATCCTTCTGGTGTCCTATGGAAATGAAAAAATCTTTCAGCACGTAAGATCTAGCCGGTTGGATGGATAACTCCACCCTCATGCGTGAGTATTCGGTGTCCTGCCCTTGATCACACTTCTTAAATCAATTCTCCTTATAATTAAAGCTTTCTCCATGCTGAGATTTTTTGGGGATCTCTAATCGACTTGTTCTGGATTCATGGAAGAGTGCTCACAATTCATCCTCTATGCGAGCCTCAAAAGCTTTAAACCTTACATCGAGTGCATCATTCGAAGCCATCGTATAAGATTGAAGATCAATGATGCTTAATTCCTTCTATTATCGAGTCAGGGGCATGAGATTTGGGCTATGTGGTAGAGGCGGCAACAACAGAGCTGGAGGGGGCAGCAGTAACAATCTAGGGTTAGATGGCTGCAGTGATTTGTTGCTGGTGGCGGCAATAAGTGGTGGAAGTCGGCAGCAACAACAGCAATCTTGGGTTAGATGGCTGCAGCAAATTGTTGTTAGTGGCAGAAACAACAAGAGGTAAAAGTCAACGATTGTAATATGGGGTTGCAGGTGGCGGCAGCAGCAAGAGGTGGCAGGTGCAGCGGTGGAAAGGATGTATAGCGAAATGCTAAGAATGTTGCTTTGATACCAGATGACAGGAACCCAAAGGTTTCTATCGAAGATAAATAATCGTTGTAGGGGATCAGTCCTCCTTGAGTTTTGGCCAAAGGCTAAAATCAAATAACTTTTCATTGATCAAAACAAAATTGTTACACCCATATTTATAGGGACTCCAATCCAACTCCTAATTGAACTCCTACTTAGAACTCCTAATTGAACTCCTAGTTAGACTCTTACTCCCTTAGACTCCTAATTGACTTGTGATTTGGTCTAGGCTGGCCAATAGGGTCCAACGGTGGCATGACTCAATAGACTAGGACCCGACCCGGTTGGGGTCCTATCCTACTGTCCGTACCCAAATTTTTCGGAGAAGGTTGAATTTTGGCTCTAATGAAGCCAATTTGTATCTATAAATACCCAAGTATTCTTGAATGGAAAAGCAAGAATGTGAAAGAAAATTTTAGTAAGATTATGTTGAATTGGGTTGAGAGCTTCCCTTTTTCTTTCAAGAGTTAACTGTGTAAGAGAATGGCTGAAATTGAGTTGAAAATGTTGATCCCGTGAGCCTAAGAAAAGGAGGGTGTAAAGTTTATTCTTTTGAGCTTGTGAAAAAGAGAAAGGTGTAAGGGGCGTTTGATCTTCGCCCATGAAAGAAGATCGATAGTGGACACCGGATGGCCTCGAGTGAAGAGGTCGATCAGGAGTGGACGTAGGTCAAAGTTTTGATCGAACCACTATAAAATCTATGAGCATCTCTACCCTTGCCTCTCTTTACTATTGCATTCAAATTTGATTATTCTTAATTAATTCAAGGAAAAGCAAGAGCATCTTCTTTTGATTTTCTCTTTACTATTCTTCTCGAACTTTGTCACTCTTAACTACTTCCAGGAAAAGAACTTATGATTTCAGTTTTACTTCGAGCAATATTTTTCAAACCAAGTTCTTTAGCACTTCCACTAATTCACCCCACCCTCTTAGTGCCAACTCGATCCTAACATGTAATCCTTGTCAACAAATCTAATAAAAGTTAGATGATGTGCATTGACTAAACTGATCTCAAACGAACATGCCCAAAAGACTGCTACCCTCTCCCAAGGATAGATCAATTAGTTGATTAGACTTCAGGGCATGAACTCCTCACGTTCATGGATGGCTTCTTGGGTTACAACCAAATCCATATAGCTCCAAAGGACTAAGAACATACCACCTCATCACTGATCGGGGAGTCTTTGAGGTTATTTTGGGAAAGTTCCTTGGCTTCATCATTCACTAGAAGGGGATTGACACGAACCAAGAAAAGGTGCAGGCCATAACCACAATGCAACCTCCCCTAACGATCAAGGAGACATAGTGACTCACAAGGAGATTAACCACCATCAATCGATTCTTGTCCCGATCTGGGGACAAATGTCTCCGCTTCTTCTATGTGCTAAAGCACGCTAAGATTTCCAATGGAACTCTGAATGTCAGGACACCTTTGAGAAGCTAAAGGTGCATCTCGTCTTACTACCACAGCTCACAACTGCAAGCCCTGCCGAACCACTCAACCTATACATGGTCGCCTCTGAGCACGCCGTCAGTTCGATCTTGGTCCGAGAAGAATCAAGCACGCAGAGACCCATCTACTACTCCAACCATGTCCTCAATGGACCTGAGCAATATCCCTCCATCCAAAGGTTGGTCTTAGCCTTAGTATAGGTTGTCAGAAAGCCGCGCTTTCACTTTCAAGCCCACACCATAAGAGTGGTAACCAACTAGCCCCTTCACCAGATTTTTTTGAACTTTTATGCCTTAGGTCGGATGCTCTAATTGTCGATTGAGCTCGGGAAATTTGATATTCAATATGTCTTGAGGAGACAGTCAAAGCCCCAGTGGATTTTATTTCTGAGTTGACTCTCATCACAGCCAATGCCCACGAAACTAAGGGGCGAGAGTGGACCCTGTTCGTGGATGGGTCAGCCAACGCCACGACTGATTGTATGAGCATGCACTCCGCTTTAAGTTCAGAGCTACCAACAATGAGGTCGAATACGAAGCCTTGATGTCTGGGCTACACCTAGCCTCAGAGTTGGACATAAAGGAACTCAAGGTCTACAATGACTCCTAGCTAGTGGTCAGTCACATCAATGGGGATTATGAAGCCCGAAAGCCGATCATAATGAAGTATGTGGCCAAGGTAAGACAACTGACTAGTAGTTTCCAGTGCTTTTCCCTAGCTAGAGTACCCTGGGAGGAGAACATTCAAGTCGACATGCTGGCCAAGTAGGAATCGTCGCCTGATCTGTCATGCACCTAGATGTTGCCGCTCCCAAGGTCATGCTTAACTGGATGGAGGATGTCCTTCAATACAAGAAGGATGAGACGCTCCCAGCTGATCCGACAGTTGCTCGATGGATAAGGCATACACAAGCTCGCTATTGCAAGGTCAATGGTCACCTCTACTGTAGGTCGTTCAGCTTGCCCCTCCTCCGATGCCTCACTCTAAAGGAAGCAAAAACTATCCTGGCCGAAATCCATGAAGGCATCTGTGGAGAACACATCGGTGGCCGAACCCTGGCATTCAAGGCAATAAGGCAGGGGTATTATTGGTTGACCATACGTCAGGATGCCATAGGCTATGTGTAGTGATGCTCGTAGTGCCAGAATCCCACACAGGTGAACCATTAACTGGTAGTTCCCCTGACACCCATCGACTATGCGTGGCTTTTTGCACAATGGGGAATAGACCTCCTCGGCCCCTTCCTCGACCTCGGGACTATAAAGGTTCATCATAATTGCCATCGACTACTTCACAAAGTGGGTCGAAGTCAAACACTTAGCATCCGTAACAAAAAAGCAAGTTGAAAAGTTTGTGCAGAAAAACATTATCACCCGATTCGGCATGCCAAAGGTGTTGGTTATAGGTGCCTTGCAAGCCGATCACGTGAGTATGACACGTGTGACACGTTGCATGATCTTTTTACTTATGATTATTATTAGCATATTTTCACATCATATTATCTGTTGCATATATATACTGTGATGTCCTTGAATCTATGCAATGAGAATCGGATCATGATAAGATCATGATAATGAGATTGATTCGCTTTTAAACATAGATCCCAAATAATCCTGGTCATAAGTTACTCGAGGAGGACATCGAGATAACTAGACAGATTAGTATACTGTATACCCGTTCATATGATGGAGGTAGCTGGTCTCATAGCCAATTGTGTGAAGACACTAAGGATACAATATAGGTGCTCATTAGAGAATGAGCTCACTGATTGATCCGCTTATGAAATATTGTATGGTTAATTATACCTAATGTCAAATAATGATTCCGTAGTTCTAATTGTGTATCTGGTCCTTAGACTGGAGACTCTAAGGATGCCTTATTTGAGTACTTATTTCTTTAATGTTGGACTTACATATTTGGAAAGTTTTAGATTTGTTATAAATAATTATCGGGATTGGTAACTAATCATACAAAGGCAATTAAGTGTCAATAAAGGATCATCTACTCTCGGTATCATGAGAGAAATATCTCTTGTGTGCTTGCTTAAACAAATCCCTGGCAGGGCCATTCAGATTGAGAAAGGAGTTCTCTAGAAGAACCCGATTAGAGCAAGGCTTAGATGGATTATGTATGTGGCCTGACTCCAATATATGGTCTATGGGATATTAGTTGGATGAGGGACTAAGATACATGGTAATTATGGACAGATAGGTCTGATGAATTTGATCCCCTTGTACCGTTTGGGGACTTGGCATAGTGGCCTAGTACATCCATAGTCGATGAGTCGAGTGAATTATTATAGGGATAATAATTCATATATCAAAAGGAGTTCTAATAAGATTGACTCATGGCCAGCTCCGTATCGGGCCTAGAGGGTCATATGGTGGATGCTAGTTAATAGATGATTGGATATAAGTTATCTAATAAGCCTATATTCTCATCAAATAAGACCCTACATTGATGAACTCATTGCATGAGGCCCAATTAGAGGCCAAAGGAGATTATTGGATAGAGATCAAATAATCCAAGGTTAGTGGGTAATTAGATAGAGATCCAAGGCAGAATGTCTAGGGTTTTTGATGGCTCTTTATAGATAGGAGGCAGGGGTGCCATATAGATGATAGGCTACACCTTTGGCCACCCCCTCATATTCTCCCCCTCAATCTACGCAAGAGTTGCAAGATTTGTGACTATGATTAGAGGAGTATCGCTGTAGTGATCCATCATGTAGATACCGCTAGAGAGGAGAACACTTGACCTCCTTCATCTTCTCCATCTGGATTTAGAAAAATAAGGATATACGATCTCCCTAGGTAAATAATCTCACACATGATACAGGTTTTCTCGCACCAATCTTTGCATGACGATTTTGATCTATATGGGAAACTAGTTTTGTTTTGATCTTCCGCTATGCATATGATGCTCTCGTTGAGATTTCCCAGTAGAAGGCCATCATTACCGACAACAAGACACAATTCAACAACACAAGGTTTAAAGAATTCTACACAACCTATGGAATTCATCTAAAGCTTAACTCGGAAGCCCACCCTTAGACAAACGACCTGGCTGAAGTGGCTGATAGAACCCCAGAAGGAGCTATATATATTTTGATATTTGACGGGGATCAAACATTGGAACGCTATAGGGGTTCCTCCCTCCTAGAACTCGACACAATACTTAATAAAAGATTGATCTTGCTTAATAAAAGAGAGGGGGTGGGGCGACTACATCATTATATAGGGTTCTAAACCCTAGCCCATAGGGTGCTTGCCTAAGTAAAAGTACCCCTCCTATAGCTGACCTAGCTGAGGGAAACCCTGGCTAACCAGCCTAGTAAAGGGGGCGACGACGACTAAGCCCTAAGGCCCCAATCTAAACCCTAGCAACACTTCTTTATAGGATATAAGTGGCTAAGTGAGGTTTTATTACAATCCCATAAGGTTTTTATTGACTATTTCTATGGTGATTAGGACTCAACCCTGTTGGAGTCCTATCAGTGACCAACTGAGTAATACTAGAAGGTTTTAAGAAAAGGGTCGACGAAGCACAAGGGACGTGGGTCGACGAGCTCCCAAGTATCTTATGGGTGTCACGGACCACCCCTAAGGCTACCACGGGTGAATCCCCCAACAACCTAGCATTCAGGACTGAGGCAATGCTATCGCCCGAAGTGGTTATCTCGACTCTCTAGGTTGAGAACTATGAGGAATGCATCTCACAGGAGGGGCTCTGAGCGAACCTTAACGACATAGAAGAATGAAGGACGGACACCCACCTACAAGCTCTGGAAAACAAGAATGATGTCGTAAAACTTTACACCTGGAGGGTCCATCCTTGACCCATCAGGATGGGAGACTTGGTGCTACGAAAGGTCGAAGTTAGTGACCCAACCTATTCCCGAGGAAAGCTAGGCCAAAGCTAGGAAGGGCCATATCGGGTCACTGATGTGGTCTAAGATGGACCCTACCGGCTAGCTACCCGAGAAGGAGCCCCATTGCCAAGAAATTCTATGCCTAAGTTGTGGCTTTGGCAAGCCTTCCTAGGGATCTACAGAGAAGAAGACATAAGTAGCAGGTCCGGATACAAAGAAAAAACCTGGCTGCACGGGTCGAAAGGAGACTTCATTCAGTTAAGGAGAGAAAATTACATTGCTCATATGGTCGGGATCTTATAGCCCAAGACATATCCCAACCACCATTCCAAGCATAATACATCCTAACAAATGACTTGTCAAACATAAGAAGTAATACTAGAAGCAAAGCGGTGTGTTTATAATCTAACATATATAAGAGGTGTGTTTATAATCTAACATGTATACTAGAAGTAAAGCGAAGCAACACGTCCCAACTTCTACACATGCAAATTATACTCATCGAATATATTGTATCTAGTCCTGATATGGGGCAGGAAGGATTCAGATATCATCGAATCTTCATCGTGCTCTAGGAGCATGGCCTCCTAGGTTTTGGAAGCCTTTTATCCATAGAGGATAAAGACCTAGACGGAGAGCAACCTCCCATATTCTATTGCTACTCGAAGATGAGAGAGAAATAATATAAGAAACATGAAAAGGAAAAGAAGCAAAAAGGACAATGGATGCAAGGACTTAATTACTGAAGAACTAGAGGCGACCGAAGGAGACAGATGATGATGTACATGAGAACAAAAGGAAGGCAGCAAAAGGCAGGGGGCAATAAGTCCTTCCTACTCAATGGACGAGGCTTATAGACGAGTAAAGGCGACCAAGTTGAGGCAACCTTTCAACCGAAGAGGCACCCTCAAGGTGATGGATGCGTCGCCTGAAGCAACCCTCCACCTTCTTGATGGGAAGACAACATGACACCCCTAACTCCTAAAGGAATTCATAATAAATGGGTCTGGTACCATCTAAGAACCGCTTGGAGAGAGGAGCCCCACTTGCGAAATCACCCGGTTGCAGCAAGATAGCTCAGCAACACATCATCATGAGAAGATGCCAGCCTCGAAAAGGAGCGAAGCACACTAGCAACCGCCATAGTTCAAATTTCCTGCTCAAAAGCAGCCTAGTCTTATCAACTCAGTCTTGCCAATCCTATCGACTCAGTCTCAGCTAGTCCTGTCGACTTAGTCTCGGCCAATCCTATTGGCATAGTCTTGACCAATCCTGTTGACTAGTCTTAGCCAGTCCTACCGACTTAGTCTCGGCCAGTCCTGCCGACTTAGTCTCGACCTGTCCTACTGACTTAGTCTCAGACAGTTCCTTGTTGACAGTCTCAGCCAGTCTTGTCGACTCAGTCTCAGCCTGTTCCTTGTCGACCAGTCTCGGCCAGTCCTACCGACTTAGTCTCGACCAGTTCTATCAACTCAGCAAGTCCTACCAACTTACTCTCAGTTAGTTCCCTGCCGACCAGTCTTGATCAGTCTAGACGACAGTCTCAATGAGTCCTACTGACTTAGTCTTGGCTAGTTGACCAGTCTTGGCAAGTTTTGTCGACTCAGTCTTGGCTAGTCCTGCCAACTTAGTCTCGGCCTGTTCCTTATCAACCAATCTCAACAAGTCCTACCAACCAGTCTCGGTCATTCCTGCCGACTCAATCTCAACTAGTTCCTTATCGATCGGTCTCGGCCAATCCTGCTGACTCAGTCTTAGCCAGTCTTGTTGAATTAGTTTAGCCCAGTTCCTTATCGACCAGTCCTGTCGACCAGTCTCGACCAGTCCTGTCGACCAGTCTCGACTAGTCCTGTAGACTCAATCTCGACAAGTTCCCTATCGACCAATCCTGTCGACTCAGTCTCGGCTAGTCCTGTCGACTCAATCTCGACTAGTTTATTGTCGACCAATCTCGGCCAATCCTTGTCGACGTAGTCTCAGCTAAGTTTGCCACTGATCCAGTCACGACTATTTCCTTACCAACTTGGCCCCGACCATTTCACCGTAGTCCTAGTCTTGATCGCCAGTCATGCATTATCGGACAAAGACCACATGCCTTAAGATAAGACCAATGGATGGGCATGCTCCAACCGCAAGCTTTGTTGTTCGATCCTCTTGAGGCATGACTCCTTTAGAGAGAATGATAAGATATATCCTAGCCCATCTGACAAGGGTCGCCAGATCACCATAGGAAGCCAACTAAGCACCCCCCAAGTCAACATGGACAACGGCCTCAAGACAGGTCACCTATCTATCCCGCTGCCCGAGAAGCATGGAAACGTGTGGTACAGTCCAGACGGTGTCAGCTGACTGATTGCTGATCCATCCCACCATCTAAGAGGCACGATAGGGCACAACGTAGCTCAGATGACATCGACTCCGAAAGCATGGCCCAACTCTCCCAATGCACCAACACACGTTAATACCCACGTACAGTGACGTTGTTAGTAATTAAACCTCCTCGTATGATCCCCCTCGATAGGAGATATAAAAGCCCCTCGATGAATAGTATTAAGGAGGCAGGAGCTCACACACATACAACACCAATACAATATCCTCTTAAGAGCTCAGGCTTGCAACTAACTTAGCTATCATAGGCGACGAGTCGAAAGGACCCTTTGCCCGCTCAAGCTTTTGAATAGGACGCGATCGACGAGGAGTCAAACGCTAGCCCTGGCTCGGGAAGACAATCCCAAGATATCAAAGCAGAGCCATTAGCCCATTACTCCCTCTTCCTGACATGTGTAAGTTGCGCAAACGCCCTTACGCACTCGGATTAAATCAAATCGAGACGCCACCTCAGACTCGACAAAAAGAATGGCAACAATCTTTTTCATCAATTTTCACATCAACTTTCTTTAGTTGATCAAATTCTTTTGAATATGTTCAGATATAACATATTAATAAGTTTTTCTAACATATTCCAAATAACTTCAATGGAATCATTATCAATAATATTATTAGTAATATTGTGAGTGATGCAAAGATGAATAGTACTCATGCATTTTGTCTCAAGCTTCTCGCTCATCTTTTTTTATTTGCATGATCAACCCTTCTATGTTTTTATTAGATTTTAGAAGATCTTTCAGCCTCCTCTCTCATAGGTTAAAACTATTTCTTCCATCAAATTTCTTTACAATAAAGTCTATATAAACAACTAGCGACATCCTTATTGAATCTCTAATCATCAGAACTTTTAGCTCTAATATCACTTTGTTGGAGAGAGAAGACTTTTAAAATAAAAAATATTATAAAGATCAATAATCAAAAGTATATCAAAAAACCTACCCAAGATTAATATGGTTCAATAAATACCTACATACGTTCACACTGTGAGATCAATTATAACATCTTGGGTTATCTCCACTCTCTCAATTCTCTTAAAAAACCTAAGAGATTATCCTGAGGAGCACCTAAATACTTACTCTCTTTTTCATCAACACCTTTAAGACTCAAGATATAATAAATCTTAATTTAATTATGACTCTCTCAACTAATTTAAATGTAATTAGGACTCCTAAAATATTTACTAACGCGCTAATAGAATTAAGCAGATTACCTAGCTTATATTTAATTTGCTGAGAAATGAAGTCAAAATCAATAAGAGAAAGCTTTGATTGGAGATCATAATATTTGAGTATTTGAATGCGAAGCTTTCTTTAAAAAAAAAGTTTACAGGATGCCTGGAATTTTAGATTTTTTTTTTTTGAAGTTAAAAGGGATAGGTCTATCGTTGTTGTTAGCCTTGTTAAGCATAGAGAATAATAACTTATTTGGTTGAGGTTTACATAAATTGGTTAGAGAATCATCTCAACTTTATCATTTATTTTTTTGATAATTTTAAGTCACCTCTGATAATTAGAAGGAGGAGGACGAATAATGAGAAAGATACGAAAAGAAAAATGGATCATGGGAAAGGAGTGACAAAAGTTTTATTGATATTAGATTATAAATAAAGGTACATATCTATTTATATTGGGATAATTTAAAATATTTATAAAGGGAGCGTAATCTAAATATTTTAAGTTTTCTTTTTTTAAGTTTGCCCAAGTAATTATCCAAGCGGGAGGTTTTTAATGAAAAAGGATATCCCTTTTATAAAGGGCATTCTGGACCAATAGAAAGTTAGAATCACCGACCCGATCGCCCCGCAGCAGAAAAACCCATCCATCATAAGACAACCGGAACCCTAAGAATCGATCGGCCTATCTATCGATCAATCATGGCGACGATTAGCCTTCGAAAGGCGAACACCCGACTCCCACCGGAGGTGAATCGGGTGCTTTACGTGCGCAATCTGCCGTTCAACATCTCAAGCGAGGAGATGTACGACATCTTCGGTAAGTACGGCGCCATCCGCCAGATCCGCATCGGCACCAATAAGGACTCCCGCGGCACCGCCTTCGTCGTCTACGAGGACATCTACGACGCCAAGACCGCCGTCGACCACCTCTCCGGCTTCAACGTCGCCAATCGCTACCTCATCGTCCTCTACTACCAGCAAGCTAAGATGGCCAAAAAGGCCGACCAGAAGAAGAAGGAGGACGAGATTACCCGGTTGCAGGAGAAGTATGGCATTTCCACCTCTAAAGACAAGTAATTGTTGGAAAGGGTGTAACTTTTATATGTTTACTCTACTTGTGAAATCTGGGTTTCCGTCGTCACTAAATGATTTGGGTATGTTGACCTGTTATGAACTCGACTGCTGAGCTATAAATTGTATGACTTAATGTAGCTTCACTTGAAAAACAAAAGAACATGGAACTTTAGTGTATATGATGATCAAGTTGGTTGTTAAATTATGCTGGATTGATTGGTTTGGTGTTTGCTTGTTGAGATTTGGCTTTAGCTACCTTGTAATGGTCATGTTATTTATGATCGTGGTTCCTGCATGCCTAAGCACTTCTAATTTATCATAAGTAATGCTTATTTTGAATTGGCTTTGTGATTTATTTTATTCTGTTTCTATGTTTTGATATCCTAATTGGTTTGTCAAAGATTGTTGATTAAGTTAGTGTAACATGATTTAGGAGTCATCTGAATGTAGTCTTGCATCTTTTAATCGTAATTATAGCACTCTCAATGCTTATGTGGTCTTTTCTTGACATCCTTGGAAATATGTGTCCAATATCATGTTTAGTTATGACGTGATTCAGTTATTTATTTAATTTCTTGTAGGCTGTATATCATGACAAACTTTTAGTAAGTAAGATCATGGATGGGGACTATTTCGTTATTACGAACAAGTCCTGAGATTTTTAAACTTTAAACAATAGGAAAGGGTACAATGTAAGATATTATATCTTCACTTGCACTAATTTGGCAGAGTTCTTATATCTTCACTTGGATATATGGTTAAACTTTAAACAATAGGAAGGGGTACAATTTAAGACATTATCTGATGCAGCATTCTCTTTGTCAAAAGAAAAAACAAAAAGGTTGACACTGTGTTGTCAAGCTTGGCGGCAGGCCATATATTCAACAGATTGACCCTTTCCTTTTTTATTGGAACTGGAACTGCAACACTATTTTGGTCTAGGGTATGAGACTTGAACAATAGGTCCATCAAATGATATATTCCATAAAAATATTTTTGATTTGGATTTGTTAGTTTTGATTTTTTTTTTAATCTGTACAGTTTGGAAAAGGGGACATTTTTTGTTGACTTGGAAGCAACAACAGAATAAATTTGTAATATACAGGAAAAATAATGGAAGCTAGTGAATACAAGTGCGATAGGTTTTCCTGCAGCCAAATAAATGTCGATTCAAACTATTAATTGGTTTTCTTTGGAGTCAGCTATTTGGTTTTAGATTCATTAATGTTTTGTCAACTTTTGTAATACTAATAAATCATTGTACAACTCAGTACTAAAAAATACTGGCTAAGCATTTTAGTGTTAAGGACTAAATAGTGAAATGATGGACGTTAGCCAAGATAGAAGGGAAAAGGAGGGTTGTTTTAGGAAGCCGATTTAGTTAGTTGGGTGTCATAATGCTGGTTTAGAAGCTTGGAAAAGCACATGGAGGAAATTAATTAGGTGCAAAGAGTTTTTGATTAAACATGACAGGTGTTGAGGCACTTGAAGTTCTCCAAACTCACCTTTGGCGGAAAATTGTGACCTCACACCACTTACATATCATGAGAAATTTCTCTTTTATTAGTGGTCCAAACTAAACCTCTTTTCACTTTCTATAGACTGTGAAATGAAAAGAAATAAAAAATTATAAGCATATAGAAGAATAAATAAATAAATTACAGTTTAGACTTTAGAACTACATCTACTTACCCAAAAAAAAAAACGATTTTATAATTACATCTCTTGAATTAGAGTCGCCAACAATCCAAAAAAAGACTTTAGTCATGCTTGCAACTTTAGACAATATATAATTGATATGGGTTTCCTTATTTGTGGCTTCTTCAGTCAAATTTTGAACTTTCTTGCAGGAATGATATCCCCAATCATGTGTTGGAATTTCTGATAAGCCGAAATCTGGCTTCTTTCATTTTTCACATGACTTTTTTTTCCTTAAGAAATTTAGAAAAAATAAAGTAGAAATCTAGAGAATCTTGCCTTGTGACAATTATTCTAAAGAAAAGAAATATTTAACCTATCCTGAATTTGTGTTCATTAATCCAGATGGATTTGGGTTAACATTCTTTTCCCTTTTCGTCCTTGATTTCCATCAACCAAATTTTGTATTAGATTTGGGGATGACCTTTAACTTCAGTTGGTAATGTAACAATTATATGGAGTAAAAGAAATCTATTGAGATGGAAAACAAAAATCTCTAAATACATTATATAAGAATTTTCAGGAATGAGGTTCTTCACTATTTGAGTTTTTCAGTTTTCTTTTTTTTTAATTTTGCTGGCAGTTTCTTAGACATGATGACTTTGGTCTTTGTCCCTCTTCTTTTGGAATTCACCTTGAATATGCTCAATAATACCAACCTAATTTCTGTTTTCCTTTTCTCTCATTTGTTTGTAATAGTGGTCTCTACTTATAGCCATTACAGCAGTTATGCAATTGAAGATGCACTAATATTTTTAAACTTTTGGGCTGTTTGACATTAATTGGAAATTAGTTTTTAGATTGGTTAGATAGGGTTAGGATACAGTTATTTTAGTAGCTGTCAAGAGATCAACTTGCTTTTATAGTATTGGTTTTACAAGACACTATGGTATTATGGAATTTTCTTTTCACTTTGACTAGAAACATATTTACTATGACCTGCCAATGAGCTTTATAATTTCTCCTAATGACTGCCTGCCTTTTGTACAACAAAAATGGAGTATATGCTGCCACTAATTCATGTTTGATGGTGGATGACCATTTTTCATGGGACTGCCATTTAGCTGTGTTAAATCACCTCTAAAGTTTTAAGGAACAGTGCCACCTCTCATAGAGTTGATAAGTGGAGCACATATTGGTAGTTCCTACAGAATCCTAGCAGCCTTGAAGCTTCTGACGTAAATTGCATTATCATTCAATCTAAATAGTATTTTTCTTCCTCAAAATACATGTTTAAGGGTTTTCTATTTTTTGTTTTTTTGGTTGAAAGGAAAGGGAGCAGGAATTATCAGATCTATTGTTATTATGGAAGTGGTTTGTAACAACATGGTATTTAGGGATGTGTCAGGGTAAGAACATGTTATGTTCCAAAGTGTGTTTGAATTTGATGCCTTCAGGCTTAAGTAGCTTGATCAAGTAAACCTTTTCTTGGTATGTTTTTGCTATAAACCAAAGACACTGAATTTTGGTTGATGCTACATTCTTCAAACTTTGCTTCAGACCATATTTTTGACATAAATTGGTCCCTTTTTTTTGCTTGGAATTGGCACTTGTATTGCTACATTGGGATAGCCATATGTCTTAAACAATAGGTCTGCAAGAGGTTGTATTCCATAAATTTATTACATGAGTGGATCTATTGGTTTTAAGTTTCTATCTTTATTGGTTTATTAAGTAAAGCATATTTTCAAATAGAAACTCAAAAGATCAAACTTCTAATATACTGAAAAATAAGATAGGGATATATATTGGCTGGGTGTTATAGTGCTGGTTTTCACTTGTGCAAGATACAAGGGATGGAACAGATTAGGTATAGAAAGGTCTAGGTGGAAAGACTAGGACACTTTGGCTTGATCAAGACTCATGGTGGGAGCCAGGATGATCTCTAACTTCAGTGGGAGACCTAAGTAATAATAGGGCGGAGTGCAGAAGTTGCTACATATACTTGATGAGGGTACTTAGGAATGAGGTTCTTTTTAAGGTTTTATCTTTCTTTATCATATTGATAATTCTTAAGATGCAATGGGTTTTGGTCTTTTTTTCCTAAATAAGCCCACCTTAAACATGCTCAGTGATACCGAACCCAAATAATCTGTTCTTCGTCTTCTCTTGTTTGTTTCTTCTTTTAGCCAATACTTTAAGAAAGCAAATCAAGATGTTCTAACATGTTTACTCTCGAGGTGGTTGATTTTGAGTACGAATTAAATTTAGATGATTCTGATGGATTAGGATATGATAATTATTTGGAGTTTACTTGTCAAGAAACCATCCGGCTAGTACAATGTTTGTATTACAAGAAACTATGGCATTATGGATTTTTCCTTTTCATTTTGACTAGAAGCATATTTAGTGTGACCTCCCAATGGCCTATTGGCTATGATATTGTAATCACTAACCTTGGCACTAATGTAATATATGCCATTAATTCATGTTATATGGTGGATGGCCATTTTTAATGGGACTCTACTATTTTATCTGTATTAAATCACTAAAATTGTCAGAAGCCATGCCCCCTCTCACAGACTTGATGAGGGGGCAGATGTGTGCTGTTCCTATGTAGACAGCAACTCTCCTGGAGGTTACTACATATATTGTGTCAAGTGTCAACCCTGAAAATTAGCTTTGTAAATGAGTCAAGTTGTTTTGCGATCTGCACAGCCTTCAACTTGTTATAAGCTTGCTAGAACTTGTTCACCAACGTGAATAAATCAAACTTGAGCTTGATTTTCATTGAACATGACAATATTTGGTGCATGTAATCTCACTAGCTGACTGTATGAGCTCGGGAACTAGAATCATTTAAAGTCATGTTTATAAACTTGTGACTACTTGCTAATAAGTTCACATATAGTTTATGTATCGATAAGGAGGCTTATAAATTAATGGTAAATTTTTAAAAATAATTTTGTTTTATAATCTTTATTTCTTGTGTTTTTCTTTTATCAAGAATTATTGGCTAGCTTAACTGTTCAAGATCCTGACGTTCTATAATATTGATTAAAACAAAAAGTTTAGTTATAACTGGAGCTGACGTTCAGCCCAAACTCAATCTTGAAAGAATATAATGAGCTGAGGTTAAACAACATTTTAATCTCGAGTCAAATTGGAAACCTTGAACTGCCTTAAGTCAAATGGAGCACAAAAAGAACATGGCTCTGCTGGATGCAAGCCTATTGAAAGATTTAAGGGGTAATTCTTCTTATATGTGTTAGCTTAAGTGGATTTCTTTCTATTTTTATTGGGCTTAAAGGAGATCTACTATTGTGATGAGAGTGGATATTTGTTTTTTAAGAATCTGGTGCTTGCTTAAATCTTGTCCATGGGATAGACCAAAAAAAGGAGTATGCTTAATTTTTAAATCTTCATTTAGATTCAACTATAGTTTGATGAGACTAAACCTTGTCTTGGGCAAGACTTTGTTTGATATACTGAAGGCCTGATTTTTTACTATGCTTGGATTACCATTACATGCTTTCCTTGTGTATACTCGAGAATCTGTGGGTTGATTTTGGTTAGGCTAAGTTTATGTCCAAGATTCCAATTCTAAAATAGGCCTGTTCTTGAATGGAATTGATATGGCCCCTAGATGGCCCTGGTTATACTTGGTTCCATCAAAAAGTTTTTGAGTTGTTTATTTTTGAACTGCTTAGATGTGACTTTCATGCGAAGCTCTCTAGTTGTTTTTGTTCTTGGTAAAAATTGTTTATTTTAATTGGTGTAATCTTGTTTATATGATACGTAGGGATTTTAAAGCATTTTTTTATGATTTTGAACATGTCATTGTGATTTCTTATCTAAAATAACCTACCTTCATGGTAAAGTACATTTATAAGATAGAGTCCTATAGTTCTGATTCTGTAAATTTTTTTTGATATAGGTGATGCTAAATTATATTGTGTTATAGTGATAACATATAGATAGCCACCGTCTGTGTCTGTCTTACGGTGACAAAAGAGATTTTACTACTACCTCTCTGATGTTGTGTTATAAGACAACATGCTCTTAGGTAATGGGCTATAAGATTAGGTTTCATGATGTTGACTAGAATTGATGAATAGATGTGAGGTTCTGATGGTAGTTTCCTAGTTAATTCAACTATTTGCAGGGTGCATGGAGTTTATGTCATGTGATATATCAATGGTGCTAGTCTCGTGGCAAAGAAGTTCCATCTTCTGCTATTAGAGGTGGAAGGAATTGATAAAAATTATCCATCTTATTCAATAATTTATTCAGAAAGTTGTTTGATTCTAGATATCTTTTGTTTCTGGTGGGTTACCCTATGATTCACAGTTCCTAATAATTATATCATTGTTGCCATATTCAACGCCCACTGAGCTGTAGATTGATGTTTTTCATGACAAGACCTTGTTTTTATTCTGCATTAAAATTAATATACAATAGTTAATTACAAGATGCTTAATTATTACTGCAAATACAACTTGTCATAATTTTTTGGTCATCTTGTCACCTGCGATGTTTCCTCAAAATTTTGGTGTTTGGAGATTTTATTTGGATTGCGAGTAACTCTAAAAGTTCAAGTGTTTTTTTACTTTGGAGAACGAAGTTTTTGATGGTACAATTGTTTAGTGATTTTATGGGTTGCCCATTTAGGTTGATGACTCTCTTTTCACACTGCATCTTGAACTGCCGCCCATTCAGGTTGATAATTTTTCTCTCGGCACATTGTTTCTCTTTTACGTTCTCTGCTCCATTATTGAGCAAATCCAGTTGACCACTAGTTAAGTCGTACTCAGTACTCTGGATTACAGATTCGTGGGGAAGGTGATGGAGGATGATTCAAATCATCGTCATCATCTAATTTTGGAACCTCCTATACTTAACTATGATTAGTATCTTGGATTTTACATTTTAAAAAATATT